>UELW01000489.1:0-1302500 GCA_900490495.1 Danionella dracula
GGGAAGGGGACTAGGGGTGTCACTCGGGTACATTTTCTTAGATAGTTTAAATTTTTTTAAAGGTGCTGTATCGTCTAAACTGGACTTTTTAGACATTTCTTGCATGTTGAGTAAACATTCCTCAAGTCATATTCAGATTGGTTCATGCATATTTGTGTAATCCTATTTTCTTTTTCTGGGAGCTCATAACTGGCTCACTGGCTGTAGGGACACCGGTTGGTCAGAGCACTGGCAACTAACCAATCAGAAATGACTTTGCTCATCACTGTGAGCTCATCTTAATGAGAATGCACGTGCTGACTGACTTCTGCATCAGATAAACAATGAAAATGTTTTTGGATGTTAGGGTTTTTGGCACCAAAAGATAAATGTATTTGTCGGAAATGGGGGGATTTTCTGTGTGCGAACAAGAAAAATCTAGCAGGGGGTGTGGTGGAAGCATGGCAGTGAGAGGAACTGGAGGTACATGGCCCGTTTGGCAGATTAAGGGTACAGAAATAGTCTAGAAGGATCAAATATTTATTATAAATGATTTAAAAGGGCATGATATGGCACCTTTAACAGTACTGGTGGAGTTTGGAAGAAAAGGGTCCTAAATATTAATATGCATAATATTGCACCTTTAAATGTAAATAAGATGGTTTTGTTGCTGATTATGTTAATGCCCTAATACCAATTTTTATGATTGGATCAGCTTTGTCTTAATGTTTTATGGTACTAGACCAAGTTTATATTCTAGACATGGTCAATAGTTGGGCACACATAGGCTGTGATTGGCTCAAGTTTCACACTGTAAAAAAGTGCTAGCATTTAACAATAATAGCAGTATTATTTTAAAGTTGCTTCTTGTAATGAAGTTTCCCTGTAATATCACAACAGATACCTATAAAAACTACAGTATACTTGGAGTTCACAGCATTTAACTCTTATTTTACAGTAAAACCTCTAAAACCTGCTGTTATGTCACAACAGTGACAAAAAATAAGGATTTCACAGAATTAAACAATATTATTACAGTGAAATACTGTGTTAATATATGCCCTACGAAGTCACATGACATAACTAAACTGTTTTAAACTGAAGGAGCCGCCATGTCTTCTAATCAACTAATGAGTATATATTTCAGATTAGGTTGATCAAATATGAGTTGCTTTCATTATTAGTATTGTTTATAGTATTTTATAGTATATGTTTAGCTGTTTGAGTACAATGTTTTGAGATTGTACATTTGGCTTATTATCTGAGCGTTACGGTGACCCAGTGGGTAGCACGGTTATCTCACAGCAAGAAGATTGCTGGTTCGAGCCTCTGCTGGGTCAGTTGGCATTTTTGTGTACAATTTTCCTGTTGCGTGACAGTGTGGGTTTACTCAGGCTTTTCCAGTTTCCCCCACAAGTCCAAAGACATGCGGTACAAGTGATTTGGGAAAACAAAATTGTCCATAGTGTATGTGTGAGTGAGGGTGTGTGGATGTTTCCCGGTGATGGGTTATGGCTGGAAGGGCATCTGCTGCGTAAAACATATGCCAGATGAGTTGGCGGTTCATTCTACTGTGGCGACCCCGAAAAGGAACAAATCCAAAAAGAAGAAAAGGACTTGACTTGACTGAAGAAAGCATTTCTGACAGTTGTAAAACAAGTGGAGTCTGGTTAAATAAGGCAACTATCTCTGTGAATCTCTTTAGAGTGAAGAAAATCACACCATTAGTTTCATGTTTGTAAATGATGGTGGTATGAAAGTGAGGATGTGACTGGGGGGTGTGGGTGTGATTTTGACAGTCACATCTGTGATCAGCAGCTTCTGCACCAACACTTCTGATGAAGAGAGATCAGACCTCCAACATTCTTTTCTCATGCATCCCGCCTTTCCCTTCTCTCTCATCACATCCTTCTTGTCTTAGTTTGCATCCACTAATTTATTGGAACCATTTTGCATTTAAAGTGTGAAGGCTTTCACGACTTTTAAGTAAACTCAACTATTTTAGGTTTTAGATTGTAGAAGCCTCTTCTGAGACAATATTTTAGCCTTGCGCTACATCCAAATTTAGGTTGTAACTTTAGTTTTTATGAAGCAAAACTGGTTCTCTTTTACTACACAGAACCTGATCCATAAATACATATACATATACATACATATATTTTTATACAGTAGCAACCGTAGCCCACCAATTCAAAAATATAACTGATTTTCTCATTTTACAGTTTGAATTTTACAATGTAAAATTCAACAGATTTAAATGCAGCTTTAAAATTTAGCAGCAAGGATTTCTCAAATAAAATTAAATCTATTAGATGCAAAATCACTAAAACTCATATTCAATCTAAGCACCTTAACTACAAATTTTTTCAAGTATTGACCTGAAAGAACTGCATATAATAATCACAGCATCTAAATCAATGACATGCTCTCTCGATCCTGTAACAACAAAATTACTGAAATAATTGCTACTAATAGTTCAAGAACCATTTCTGAATATTATAAACTCATCACTATCACTAGGCTCAAAAATTCCGTAATTAAACCGCTAATTAAACCACCTGGATCCTACTGAGTTAAACAACTATTGGCCAATCTCTAAACTTCCGTTCTTGTCAAAAACATTAGAGAAAGTTGTTATAGCACAGCTCAGCTCCTTCTTAAAGAAGAGACACTTTTATGAAGATCTTCAATCTGGATTCAGAGCACATCACAGCACAGAGACTGCGCTGGTTAAAATTGCAAACGATTTGTTACTTGATTGGGATCAAGGGAATATCTCTCTTCTACTTCTGCTAGATCTCAGTGCAGCCTTCGATACGATAGATCACAGGATTCTCCTCGAGAGACTATAGAGACCGACATCTAGGGCCAGGCTCTAAGATGGTTTAACTCTTACCTTTCAGTTTGTTCATTTAAATGGAGACTCATAAGACACAATAGCAGTAGAGTATGGAGTTCCTCAAGGACCTGTTCTGGGACCCATCCTATTCTCAATCTACATGCTGCCCTTTGGCAAAATTATTAGAAGACATGGGGTTTCCATTGCTATGCAGACGACACCCAGCTCTATATCTCAGCAAAACCTAATGACTTTTCAAAGCTAAAAAAGATCTCAGAATGTGTAGCTGATATAAATGACTGGATGAATGAAAACATAAATATTACTTATTGGCTCAAAAAAGCAATTACAGAGTTTCTCAGTTTTAAATATGGAGTTGGGGGGACACACTGTGAATTTCTCCATGACAGTTAAAAATATTGGCCTTATTATAGATAGTGAACTGACTTATAAAAACAATATCTCTTGTTTAAGACAATTAAGATGTTTAAGACCGCCTTCTTTCACCTCAGGAATGTTGCTAAAGTATGGAACATGCTGTCTATTATAGATGCAGAAAAATTGGTTCATGCTTTCATGGCCTCCAGAATGTATTATTGTAATCTGTTAGCCGCACTACAAAAATCACAGGTAGTCCAGAAGGCAGCAGCTAGAGTTCTCACAAGAAGAAAGAAAGATGATCACAATACACCGGTTCTGTGCTCTCTTCATTGGTGTCCTGTAAAATATTGCATTGACTATAAGATACTGCTCCTTGCCTTTAAGGCGCTGAATGGCTTGGCTCCGTCCTACCTGAGCAGTCTCCTATCACGAATGTTTTCCAGCTCGCTCTCTTCGATCACAAGAAGCAGGACTATTAATTATTCTGAAGATTAGTAAACCCACTAGAGGGGGAAGAGCATTCTCATATAGAGCCCCGAAGATTTGGAACAAACTCCCAGATGTTGTCCAGAGCTCAGCTACGCTCACAGAGTTAAAAACTAAATTAAAAACATATCTGTTTAATCTAGTATTTGAATAATTGGCTCCTGGGATTTGTCAAAACGGATCTGGTGTCTGAGCACTATATACATACAAACTGTTGAAAAAAACAATGTGGTTCAATGTACCTCTCTAACCTATCCCCATCATTTATCACTCTGATGCTTATCACCTGCTTGTTGTCTGGTAAATTTTTCTAATCATTGTTTTTTGTTTGTTAGTTTGAGTTTTGCCTTTGTTTGTTTTTTGTTTTGTTTTTGTTTTTTCAGATGCAGTCCGGTGAACTTTTTGTCAATGTATTTTAAGTTTGTAGATTCTTGGTGACTAGCACCTGCCTCCTATTTACTCTACCTGATCCACACTAAGACCTTGCGAAGCTGCTTTGAAAACAACTTCTAAAAAAGTGCTATATAAAAACTTGATTGATTGATTGATTGACAGCTGAGTCCAATAAAAGAACAAATTCATAGATGCTAGATTTGTTAATTATAACTTTTTAATTTAAAAAACAGCATAGTTTACTTCTTTAGTTTCTTTTATTCTTGTTACGCAGTAGTAATTATATAAAAATTAGATACAGAAGGAATTAATAAATTAAACATTTACATTTAGAACGTTGTAATAAAGACTATTTTACATTATATTCAGCTAAATATTTTTAAAACAATAATGTTCTAGCTTTATGCATTTAAACAAACAAACACGCTGTGCTAAAGGACCAGAAATTTGACCCTAAAATTGTTTATATTTATTTACACAAACATTTAAAAAAAAAAGGTGAAATGACATCAAGTGGCTTAATGCTGAGCCTACAAGTTCACATCAAATTTAGTCTGGAATTTACAGAACCAGCAGAGTGAAGCAATTTAATTATTAGATGATACAATGCGTTAATTTTAAGTATTTAAAAAACTACACTAAATTTCAGTCTTAAGTATCTTTAAGACCCATCCCTTTTCTCCTTAAAATGCCAAAACTTAACCTGAAATTGTGCCAATTTAAGGCATTGAATCTGAAATACTATTGTCGCAATGCCTCTATGGAACAGCTGCCACACATTTGTTTTAATGTTCTATTAAGAGAAGGTTGCCATATCTTAAACCTTAAAAGTAAAATTTAGCATTGGGGGGCTGGCCCCCCTTAGATCTCGGTTGCAGAAATACCCAATTGAAAAAGTCCAGATCAATTTCTACCAATACTTTTTTCAGTTTTTAAACAGATTTTATTTTATAGTGTGTGCCATTAAAAAATTTTTAAATACAACACCCCATTTCATTTATATAAAAGTCAGACTTGTTTCTCTATTTGGGTTACCTGCTAAATGAATCTTTTATTTCTTTCACTATTTTATTCAATTTGGCTCCGCTTTGTCTAACTTTTGCTCAGTCTGGATATTGTTACTTGTTTAAAAATCTATTTTTCTGTGTTTGGGCCCCTTTCTCTTTTCTTGCTTTATGTCTGAACAGCTGATCGGGGTGGAGGCTCATTCACCAAGAGAGGATCTTTGTGGAGGGGGGGGGGGGGGAGAGGAGGGTGGTGCTAGAGCCAGTGATTGTGAGTGAGAGCGGATCGAGAAAAGTTCTTTAATATAGGAGAGCGGAGCCAAACAGTGCCTTGTAAGTGAGGAGAAGGATGGTTGTTATGCCATCTAGTGAGACTGAGTGATTTTGAAACCAAT
Source organism: Danionella dracula (assembly GCA_900490495.1). Taxonomy (NCBI): domain Eukaryota; kingdom Metazoa; phylum Chordata; class Actinopteri; order Cypriniformes; family Danionidae; genus Danionella; species Danionella dracula. The sequence goes on from UELW01000489.1 coordinate 5,478, forward strand.
TAAAAGGATCTCAGTCTTAGAGCTGTTTACATTTTCATTTTACATTTATATTTATACATTTAGCAGACGATTTTATCCAAAGCGACTTACAATAGGGGACAGACAATATGCAATTTGTTACACAGTGAAAGTATAATTCAGGTCACTTGTAATAGAAATAGTATCTGCTGATCAATAACGATAGCAGGATGTTTAGTTTGAACAGATTGGACGTGAACTAGGATTTCAGCTCAAAGAGACAAGCAGAAAGAGAGGTAGGAACCAGTGAAGCAAAGGGTATGGTGGAGATAAAGAGCTGGGTCTCAGCAGTATGAAATTTAAAACTGTATTTCCAAAAAATATTACAGAGTGGAAAAATGTAAGTGAGAAATAGCAGAGGCCCAAGTACAGACCCCTGGGGGACACCAGATATGACAGAAGAAAATTTAGACCGATAAGAACTGATTTGGATGAACTGTGATCATTGAGCAAGGTAAGATCTAAACTACTAGAACAGTTCTAGACAGGCCAATGCCCTCTAGCCGAGACAGAAGACTATGGTGGGCTACAGTGTCAAATGCAGCTGAAATATCAAGTTGGTTGAGTCAAGAGACAAGGCAAGAGTCAGACACTAACACATCATTGGTAATTTTGAGAAGAGTTGTTTCAACTGTATGTAGCAGATGGAAGCCTGCCTAGAACTGATTAATGTATTTTTTCGCCTCTTCCAATGTCTGCCCACGATTAAAATGGTTATTGACATCAAAGAGTAATCATCAGTTAGTACAGTGCTGTTGAGTAAATTTATTTAAAATTAAATAAAAATACAGTAACCTATTTCATCAAAAGATCCCTGGTTTGTTTTTTACGAGGACACACCCGCCTTTTCATTCATTTTCGTTAATCTTTATTTTACCAGATAAAAACACTATTGAGATCGAGATCTCTTTTTCAAGGGCGACCTAGCCACACAACACACGACATTTGTAAAAAAGCTGATTTTCAAAGCAATAATAACATTAAAAAAAATTTACGTAAAAAAATAAGTGTTAATAAAGCAACAATTTCAATGGTCAACAATAAACACAAGTCACTAAACCTTGGATCAAGTACGTCTTAGGTTTTAATGCATGCAAGCAAGGACAATTTCTATTAAATAGATGATTATTTAACCAGCCACTAGAAATGTATTATTGTGAAAATCTATAAAACTAAGTGAAAAGCTAAATAAAAATTTTAAATTACATTTATCTATAGATTTCTATAGGACAGATGCACAATTCTGAATAAAGAGCTACAGTATTTGATCCCCTGTTGATTTGGAATGTTTCCCCTTTTTTACTTTTGTATGTTTATTTTGTAAAACCTCAAAAATAAGGCCAATATTGACAAAACAAACAATCATACATGTTTTTTTTATGTTCGGCTTGTTTCATAATACAAGACAACGTCCGGTACACAGCACAGAAGAGGATGTAAACATCTCTGTTTTTTTGCAGTCAGGGGATGATGAGATCAAATACACTGCTGGGGTCAATATGAGCTGGATTATTGTTTAGTAGAAGGGCTTCTGAATAGAACACCATTAGGTACCTGGGGCACTTATCGCTGCTCTTTGCTATGTACGTGTGCAGCATCATCCTTTTGACATGCACGGGATACAGACAGTGCGGCTAACTAGGAAATTGTGTGGAATTGAGCAGATTTTTCAATGCAACTGAGATAGAGAGCTTCTAGTAGACACTTCTGGAAATTATTTAAAGGCGCTCATTGCCAGCATCAGTGCCTATTGTTCACAAACTGTTTTTCTTTCACACTTGAAGAACAGGCACTTGCTCAGGCCATCAAACATTGAGGGCCTGGTGGTACTCATTAAGGGGGAGGCCTAAAAAAAATCTACTAATGTCACTAGTCCCTGTCTTAATAGCTCAAAATTATTCGTTGCTGGCTGTAAACATTTATTTTATAAAAACCAAAGAATTTTGAACTCTGAATCTTTCAGTGCTTTATTGTTGCTTCTTCAATAATACTTTTTTTTTTGTTGTGCTAGTAAAAAATTGTTGCTGATTATTGTTACTAGTTACTTGACTCAAAAAGTAACTGTTACTTTTTTAGTTACTTGTGTTAAAAAGTAATGAGTTGCTGTTAAAAATGTTCATGATTGCCCTTTTATTTTAAAATCTGCTCCGCATGGAAAATACTACTCTTGTACAATTTTTATTTATTTGCATTCTGATTTAAAATTAAGCATTACTGTCAATATTTACACAAAACTGATTTAAAACAAAGATAACTTTTAAATGGTAATGCATATCAGAGCAGCACAAACTGAAAATATTAAATAGATTTTGAAAAAAGAAAACAAATTAAATTTTCAGGTGTTTAACCTTAAAAAAGTTCCTTCTCAAATATATACCACTATCAAAAAAATTGTAAATAATTTTAAACAAGAAGCATTCACAGTTTATGTGGAAACATATTATTATAAATTAAAATAAATATAGAATAAAACTATGCTTTTTATACCAAACATAGATCTAGTTGTAATATATCACCAAACACACAACACATTTTCTTCTTTGTCGATAACCTGATGGTGTACAACAATCATTGAATGTTCTTCTTTCTTTGAGTGCCGTTCAACAATACGCAATGGGAAGAAATATGAACAAAGCACAAAGTAACACACTAAAGCAGCGGATAGTAACGGTAACTGAGTTTGTTTATTTAAAAAAGTACTGCGTTAGAGTACTCAAATATTCTGCAATCGCAACCTTAACGAGGTGGAGATACCAACTAGAGATAGCCAGTCTCACCTCCACTCATAGCCTGGACTCTGGAACCCAAGTCCATGAGAAAGATTGGACTCTTTTCTTCTCTGGAGTTGCCCATGGGGAGAGGCGGCGAAATGGGGTTGACCTGTTAGTAGCTTTACAGCTTGGTAGTTATGTATTGGAGTTTACCTAGGTGAATGAGAGGGTCGCATCCCTACGCATTGTTAAATTGCTTATTTTACATTTAAAGTAACAAACACAATGATTTTGGAAACACCAGAGATTTTGGAGGCACCAGAGATGTTTTTTGGGGTAAAATATTTTAAAGTCAATTTTAGACATTTTAAGAGTATTTTAGGATTGTTGGTCATGCAAGCTCCACGCATCTCTTAATGTGGTGTAAAGATGGATATTTGTGTTTCAAGGCAGATTTTACACCAGTAGGTATGTCTTCAGACGAGATCCCAGTATTAGCAAGGTGACACGTTTGGCACAGTCGGAAGGGCATACCATGTCCAACATTTAGCGCAAGAAAGAGGGGGAGAGGGGCAGAAAGCTTTCCAAGCCGGCAGCACTGTGTTTTGTGTGAAGGAGGGGTGAGAGCAAAGCCGAGAACATTTTGCAGAAAATTGTAGGGCTATACCAGATGGTGCACTGTGCTCCAGTCTGGCATCCCAACTGCTCTCTCACACCCGCCTCCTTATTCCCCCTACCACCACCCCTGTGCCACATGCCACTGCTAGTTTGGCACATTAGATGCTAGCATAGGTACTATGCATGTGTTCGACTGAGAAGTTCACATTGCTACCCAAGAGTAAGAGATAAAGTAATATTGATGAGTCGGGTATGCTAATAATGAAATAAACAAAAATAATAAAATAAAACAAAAACAAAATAAACAATGCTGCAGTTGTAACAAAAGTGTGACTAAAACAAAAACACACTTTTAATAATAGTATTTCAATTACTTTGCTGATTAAAGTGACAGTAGTACCATTAGTAGTGAATGTAGTCACATTCAAACTACAAACAATCACACAATTAAAGCAAATACAATTAATTAAAAAGCTAGGCCATATTGTAATTTTAATTAAAAAAATTAACAATTACATAATCCATTACATAAACAACTTTGTACATTTATTTGTGAACTGAATACAACATTAAGCTTTATTTAGATAAATTAGTAAATAAATAAATAAGTAAACACAAGCAAGCAGCTAACATATTAACTGACTCAAATATTCAAGTACAAACATTGACATTCATTTGGGCAAGCAAACAACCAAACAAACAAACAAATAAACAAACAAGCAAGCGAAACAAACAAACAAAACAAAACTATATACTGATTTAAGTATGACTTATTTAAATCCATGTGACGAACTGTATACAGGAAGTATGTTCATTGCACAAACGAACAAGCAAACAAATAAAACAAACCAATAAGAAAGGAAGCAAATAAACAAATATTTAAATAGCTATGCTGATTTAAGTGTGATTACCTTATGGTGAAAATGATTTTTTGGGGGAAAATTACTTTATTCTTAAAACAATAGAATGTTTGTCACAAAATTGTATTTAAGAAAACAAATAACCAGGCAAACTTTCATCAAACAAGCAAAGCATTGTTGAGGACATGTAAAATGCAAACAATACTCCCTCACCGTTAACAGATAGGCAACTTCCAATGGATTTTTTTCTTTAAGAGTTTATATTTACTCATGGTGGTTTTTGGTCTTTATTGAATCAAACAAGTCAGCAAGGACAACAAATAAAACAAACAAACAAAAAACTTATTTAGGTATGACTAACTTAAATCAATGTGACTAATGTTTCACAAACAAACAAACGGTTACAGCATGCAAGCAATCAAACAACCAAACAATGAAAAAATAAGCAAACAAATTAGGAATTAAACATATGTAAAAATTCAACTTTAATCAAACTCAAAAATAGCATTGGCAACAGTTCCTTTCATTTAAACAAACAGACTTATTTAGGGTGACACTTAAATCAATGCGACTAACAGTTCACAAGCACCATCTTCATTTGCGCAAAAAAACAAGCAAAAAATAAACAATAAAACATTGAACTTATACTGATTTAAGTATGACTAACTTAAAACAATGTGACAAACAGTGCACAGTAAATATCTTTCAAACAAACAAAAACTTTAATGCTATCAAAAATGTAAGTGTTTTTCTTCACTCATGTTGATAACTAATTTCTTGACTTCTTTAGAAGTAATCAAAGAAATTTGTCTATGATGCAAGGTCTCACTCATCATATGAAATTCTCTCTTTTCTATGCCTTTTACACAATCATAACAACATTATACACAAAGAAGAGGTTTTGTTCTGTGTTTATTCTAGTCTTGCTCTGCAATTGGCTTTTCTTCTATACATTGCAATGAATATAATAAATGAGACTTTGTGCATAGATGTGGCTCCAGCAGTGTTGTCTGAAGCTTAGTTCCTTCAGCTTAGCACACAAACCACTGCACCTCATTTCCCACAATCCACAGCCAGGTGATGTGATTTATACCAGCACCTTTAAACACCTTTTAAACTGCCACTCTCATCTGTTATTTATGTATCTTATCCTATTCTTTTTTTGATCATGACTATACATAATATATTCTGCATTGATCAGTAATTTTTCAATGCTTTGGATGGGAATCTCCTTATCTGGGAGGTGCCTTGTGGGTTGTCTTCTTTATCTCACATATACATTTTTTATATATTTTTTGCTAAACTCTTCTTTAATTTTTTGTTATGTGCTGTTGCTTTCTTTTAAAAAAAAGCACTTTATTTTCAACAATATTTGAAAAATAACTGTTAAAATCATCAGTGTGAGAAAAGCTGATTGTGTATACCAAAGCTGCCTCAAAAGACAAAATTATACATCACCTCTCTCTGTTCATTGCTTCTTTTGCAAAATGTGAGCAATACAGGAAGCAGACAAAGAGTTTTTGGCATTTGTTTCCAGTTGGTCTAAACTGACATCTTCTCTTTTTCTCTGTGTTGCAAGGCCATCATTTATGAAGGTCAAGACAAGAACCCAGAGATGTGCCGAGTGCTTCTGACTCATGAAATCATGTGCAGGTGAGTCCATTCACTAGTAGACTTTCAATTTCAATTCTTACTGTACTTGCTAATATTTATGTGCCATAAAGTTTTTTCCTGCCTTTTCTGTTAACAAGCAACAACTAGCCAACTTTACAGCAAAAAGGGAAGAAAGGCATTTGAAATAATTTAATTACATAAATTGTCTATGCATTTAATATTTTTTTTACTTAATTTTTTCTTTTTACTTTTTTACTTTTATTTGGTAAAAGTGTTGTTATCACATGTTTTTACATTTTGTACATTGCTTTTTTGACTAAGGTCATCCAAGAAAAAATAACTTTAAAGATGATAAGAGAGCAAACACCTGAACAAGCAAACAACTAAACAAGGAATAAAGCAAGCAAATAGCTAATATATACTATATTTCTATAATATAAAAATTGAATAACTGATTTAACTATGACAAACTGATGGTAAAACAGAATATATGTGTTAATAGTTGGCCTTCCTCTTTTTTTTTTGTTGCAAAAAGCCTCCTACATTACACCTATATTATAACTCACATCACTGATACTACAGTACATATGGTCTTTTCAGAAAACCAATAGATTTTGCAAAAAAATCTTTACAGTGACTTTAACAACTTCTGCTCCACCACACACAAAAATAAATTGTTTTTAAATAAACTTTTATTAAAGGGACAAATAACAGCCCAGGTAAGGTAGGGCAAACAAAGTAAAAAGCCACAAGGTGGGAACACAAACACAACGCTAATGTAACAGGACTATAGAGAAAGCAAAAATAACTGATACAGCATAAACTCAACAAGATCATCCCAAAATAGGTAGTATATGCCCGCAAGACCATTTTCTTCAAACATATACAAAACAAATAAAAAATGACCACCCTCAGTCCCATGACCTGACCCTTTTGGCTGGAAGTGGCAAGAAGGGAAACAGAATAAAATCACTGTGATCACTGAAAACAAGGCAAAACCAAAAATGAGGGAAGACCTGTAGATGATCTGTCACCTAAAGACAAGGATTTACAAAAGATACTTTTTGTAAAAGTATCTTTACAATATGATGACACCGAAATGGTTCTGCTACATTTCTGGGCCGGTCAGCCGGTATATTTTCATTTTTCATTATTAGCGTTTCATCTGATTGGTTAGTGCTTTGGCCAATGGGTGTCGCTACGGCCATCAAGATGTTTTGAGCTCCCTGAAAAAGAAAACAGGATTACACAAACATTCTTGAACAAATCTTAATATGACTTGAGACAGGATTTGAAGGATTTCACATTAAATGGCACCTTTTAATAATAAATTTAAATGTAACTTAATAAAAAGAATGCATATGATAGTGACATTAAGAACAGAGTTAAAACCTTTTAAAAGTTGGCTGTGACTGATAGACTTGTGGCTGTATTTATTGGGATTTTAACAGTGCTGCCCACTCTTATTACTCTCTCACTTTGTGAATATCACCCTGGTATGTGGTTAATTAGGATAAGCAGAAACTCATTACACAATTTTATTTTTATTTTGCTCTGCTAACAAATGTGTTCTAGTGCAAAATATTTGTTTTAGTATTAATGCATCATTTAAATTTACTTAACTGTACTATATATATATATATATATATATATATATATATATATATATATATATATATATATATATATATATATATATATATATATATATATATATATATATATATTACTGTTAACTAGCTGTTCTGTATCCACCTCTTACAGGAACATGCATATTTAGAACTTGGCATAAAGATATAAAAATAAAAAAATAAATTTTTAAACATGTTTATGTACTTATATATATTGTTAAAATGTTTATTTAAATAAAAAGTGTAAGGAAGAAGAATAAATTTAAATATATCAGTAATAAATATATTTATATTTAAATTACAATAGTAGAAAATAAATGTACACTTTTTTCTTCATTGTAGAACAGTATATAAATGTATATGTTCAAACATATTTAAATAATTGAGTTTGGCTTCTTTTATTATTTTTCATGTACATTTAAAAAAGCATTTAAAGTATAATCAACCAGTTGCTTATGGTGTAGCTTGCAGGGAGCAGAACTGTAAAATCCTGGAAAGTTTGTAGTTTGAATCCTGTATCTGACAAGTATTACTTACTTTCTCTCTAAGTTTCCTTTCTTATTAATTTCTAGATGTGCTGTACAAGTCTAAGCCAGGCTCATTTGAAGGCACAATATTAAATTCCACTATATATATAGAAGTTTTTCAGAGCTACTCCAGACAGAGTTGGGGGAATGGGACAACAAAAAGCCCAGACTCCACTTGATCGGTGTTTAGATTCAGAATATTTAAATGTTGTGATTATTTTAGAGCATGTTAATTGTCAAACAAATAATGACAGAATATTGACATAAATCCTACCTTTTGTGCCTTTTATTTTGTGGTCAACACATGAAATAAGATTTTGACCTTGATTTGACCTCTTTTGACAAATTATTTACATAAATTGTTTGTCTATTTGATACCAGTTTTAATTTGAGAGACCCACTGGGATAACATTGTTGTCTACTTTACACAGATTAAAAAGATCGTTAGATCTCAAGTTTATTTAGATGGGAAAAGCAAGACATTACTGAAGCCAACATGTCAAGTTTACTGGACACAGGAATCACATAAACATTTATCAGTTTTATGTTTAAATGTTTTATTTTTACAGTTTTAACAGGCTGTTTCTAACACTATGGTGTTAAATAAACATAGCCCCTTAATGTAATTGTTTGCTGCATATTTATATCTACACTACATAATATGATTTGTTTTTAAATGTCTCTGAATTGGTATCCTTGTGTCCTGCTTAGATGGATCATTAGGCTCATATAAATCCTCTTTCTTCTCTGTTCTAACACAGACATGCAGTCCTTGGGGAGGACATTGACACTGACCTAGATAAGGAAGCAGCATAAGGATGAGCGAGAGGGTTAGAGATGTTGAAGTTAAGAAAAAGGGAGAGCAATTGTTTTTTTAAAGAAATACTGATATATACCAAGAACCCTATTATTATTTTATATTTTCTTCACATTTCAAATTCTAAAATTAAATTTGAACTCCCAAATCATATCAAAAAAATAAAATCCCTCTTTAGCTTGTGCCAATTTCAGAAAGTGACACATTATTTCATTAGTTATATATACTCTTTAGATTTTGGTTTTCATTGGTATATCTTTTGAACAAAATCATTGCCTTTGGTTGTGAAAATGTCTGTTTGCTCACATGCCTTTACAGTTCATGTATGTTTCTAAAACATTTGCTAAAACGGGGTTATGGATGATAAAAGAACGGTTTCAATATTTTAATGGCTTTGATCAAACTAAAGCACAATAAATCTGAAGAGGAAGAGGTACAGAAAAATAATACACATTGGTACTTTTTTTTACACTTTGTTTCCTGTTTGGTCATTTTGAATTTTTATAGTCGTCTTACAGTAAATGCTGAATATTTAAAGTTTTTTTTTGTTTCTCAGTGTTTATTTCATTAAGTTCGTTATCTACTATTTAATATGTTTCATAGCAGAGTGTGTTGATAAAGTCTTATATAAAATATTTATAGTCTTAAATAAAAGTCTTATTTTATTGTCTTCTTTACTATTTTTATTACTTTTTATTTTTAAAGCACAATAAAAGCCCTCTATAGAGCTACAGATAATTTATACACATAATGCATTTATTTTGTTCAGTCATTTTTTTAAATATAAACAACTGATCAACGGTACTTTATTTAAGCATAATAATTAATTGTCTTTAAGGCTAATGTGATTACTGAAATTTGCCAAGAATTGCCCTGTCAGCATACTGTAGATGCTGAATATTGTATGTAGAGAAATATTTTTCTTGCTTCAAGTGCAAGCAAAGTTAGTGATGTAAATAATTATTAATATTTTTCTACTATCAAATATGTTTCGTAATGTACTAGGTGTTGATAGTCAACAGTATATTACAAAATCTCATTTTCTGGTCACTTTGCGCTTCTAGATATTTATATGTGTAGTTTAATGGTTGTTGTGCATGTGACCTCGTTATGCATGTCTTCTAATGGTGCATTTTGAGTTTTTTGAAAACTCCAAAACAGTCGCAGATCTACAGTGATTTTCAATCGCTACCAAATTTGTAATCTAAAGCTTAGACATAATCCGTGTAGTGTGTTGCCCATCAAGGGGTTAATTTTGATTCTGCAGCTACTAAATGGTCCATTCACACAAAGTTGCAAGTTATGGCGGCAAATCCGTGACATTACTCAAGTGTGTATTTCTGGTAATCACATATGCGCGATATAAACATTTTCGTGGGAAAAAACAGATCTGAGAGCAAAACACTCTGTCTCAAGCGAATGGAGGGACTAACGTGCTCGCTTGCCCTGGAAAAGGTCACGGCTTGTTTTTTAGCGCATGCATATCTGTTTCTGCTCGCACAAATTTTAATATCGCACACTCGTGATTATCACAAATACACGCTCGATTAATGCTACGGATTTGCCGCCAAAATTGTCCATATTATTTACACTCAGTACAAAAAGACAACAAAAAAACAGACAGAGCCTTTGACACATGCTTGTGCACCATACAAACTGTATAAAATAGAGGACAAAACACCTCTGCTGTCCCCTGTTTGTAGGGAGTGAAAATAAAGCTTTCTATAAAATCTGGGTCATAATTTTGAAGATTAAACTAACTTACCCAAATATGTAATGAATATAGTGCAATAGGGAGCTTTTTTTTAACAAAACCTAACTAGTTAGAATTAGACTAATTGAAATGTAGTACAGTCCATATATTATTACTCTATATGATTGAAAACATCATATAGTTTTTCCTTCCTGCAAATTCCTTGATAACACTGCTTCATCACCCAATGCACACTCAGATGATGGGATATTAAGTAATGTATGCAAATCAGATATCTACTTATGATTGACCATTTCCAGATGAGAAATTCCAGTTAAGCCATATAGACACTACTGTATCTTGCATTTTCAAAAACTCACCAATAACCATTCAAATAAAACAACAAATCACTGATTAAAAGTGGACATTGTCTTAATCTTGGTCTTAAAATGTATAAAAATCTTCCACTTTGAAACTTTGTCTCCAGAGAAACTAGATGGGACAGAGAGATGGTGATGCAGAGAGTTGTGGGGGGAAGAAAAATGAATGGATAGGATAACAATGCCCAGGGTGTCATGTAGCACTTTTGTCCCCAACCCTTATTCAATGTCTTACTGCCATCTGTGAGCTAGAAATGTGATGCCGGTGGTCTCTAAACCACAACTGAAGCCACTAACACACCTTAAATCTGCTCTTTCTATCCTGCCAGGTCTTCAAAGCAAATGGTACAAGGATTTTTTAGCCAGCATGCAAGACAGAGTTATATATATATATGAATACAATTTAAATAAAAAAAGTTGTGCACTGATTAAATAGAAATCCACGTTTACAATTGTGAATGAAAACAAGCTTTGGAAATCAACATCAAGAAAACATATCTAATATGTAACAAAATTGTTTTTAACAGATTTTTATTTTATCTCTTTAGCCGATGTTGTGACAAAAAGAGTTGTGGGAACCGAAATGAGACGCCGTCTGATCCCATCATCATTGACAGGTAGGAAACTGCTCTCTTTCATTACAATGCCTTTCAACATGGTGCCATAACTGTAAAGTCACTATGAATGCTTTAGTTGCAACACTTCTTGATGACATCCACAGAACATCTGATCTATTTGATCAAACAGGTTAAGTGAATAGTTCCTCAAGAAAAGGTTTTTAAGTAAACATACTTATTGTTTGAAGCATTTTTATATGTGCTTCGTGAAGCTCTGCATGTTCTGAATTGTGGTTCCATTTCAGAAGAAAAGATGACCTCTTTTTGTGTCTTTGTTTGGTCTCGATTTAACCCAGATGTCTAATGTGCTCCTCTGGGTCTCCCTGCTTTGCTTGGCAGTTTGCTTCATTAGAATTCCTCCAACTTATTTTTTTTCGCCTTTTAAAATAAAAAAATAAAATCAAAATAAAAATGTTGCTTTCAAAAATGCTAACATTTATGGTAAACTGAATTTTCCAGTTTTCCAGTACTTCACAAAAAACTGCTCTCATAAATTTGTCTTTAGGAAAGCTCTGTGGATTTGTTTTCCAATTGGGAGACTGCAAGGCAGAGTATCTTTATTTTGACAGATGTTTGTGCTCAGACATCTAGTAATGCCAACATCTAGATTGTCATTGTCACTAGATTTAGCGACTTTTCAGTCCTCTTAGAAACTTTTCTTTCAATCTAGTAGCAAACTTAACAACGTCTTCTGCCATTTATGACAACCTTTAGGAGTTCTGATTTCATCGTTTGGGCTCTTTTCACAGGGCAGTGAGAGCTGTTTATGAGTATATAAGCCTCTTCCCTATCCCAGCACTGAACTAACCCCTTTTGCACTCTGTGAGAGTGGCAAAGAGAGGCTTTTAAGGCTTTGTTAATGCCCAATCTAAGCCATTATCCACTGAGACAGAGATACGGTCCAACAAAACTTATCATAATCTAAATTCAATTAATCTAATTATTAAATTAAACCAAAGCATAGAACAGGCGTAATCATGCTTGTCTTTGCATCCCGGAAAGCTATATAATGATTAAACTCCTGCAAGTGTACCGTGAGTATACGTTCAACAAACTAGAAAAGTAGACATAGTTCTAAGCTAACTAAAACACACGAAGCTAGAAACTCATTTACACTATCTACACAACAAAGCAACTAGAGAGTGGAGTTACATTCTCCACGCCACTCATAATGAGCTAAGGACATCGTAACAGTGTTGCCAACTCCTCTGTAAGAAAAGGTGCTATTAGCTGGCTAAAAATTGGCTAAAAGTCACTAGATGACATTACCATCTAATTTGCTGAAATACATACATTTCCCGTCCCAATGGGTTTTTATGAATGCAAAAAAAAAAAATGTATTGCAGTTACACGTATTTAATGTCAATATTATATACATATAACACATATGGCGTTATAAATCAAACATGTAATGCTAAATAAAATTAAATAATAAAAACAATCAGAACGAAATTAAGTAAATAACATGAAAGTTACGCCTAAACACATATAAACTAATCACCTCTTTAGATCAATTTTGATTTCACGGTTTGTATCAAGAAATGAACATACAAAAAATATTTTTATAGTGTCAAAAGGTTGGGTTGTCAGCACTTGCGCCAGGAGGGAACAGGTCCAGCGAAGACAAGGAGTGACAGAAAGCCAGGCACAGCACAGACATTGCATCAGCGGTTCCTCTGTCTGAACAGCCGTCAGCCAGAATAAAAAAAAGGAACAGGAACAGGAAAATGGTGCTAGTCGCTATGATAAAAAAGTCACTAGGTGGTCTGAAAAGTTGCTAAAAGTTGGCAACACTCCTCTGTATAGTCCTGTTTGTTTGTTTTTAAATCCTGTGCATGTAAGTAATTATAGCCTAAAATGTATAAAAACATATTTTGTGTTAGAAAACAATGTCAATGTTGTCACATGGCATTTATCCAAGTAAGACAATTACAGATGGTAACCAGTAAAAATAACCGCCGCTGTACCACAGCAAATTAGTTTTATTGCTGGACGACGCCTTCACCTCAGAAATGAGCAAACAGTTGTCTGGGTTGGTTAATTCGAAAAAGTTTATCAAACTTAACATTTTCAAAAAAAAAACTACTTTATATGTCTCAAGTTAGCTAATCATCGTTGTTTTGAGACATCCATATTTTTGTGTTACTTAAATATTTTAGAAATAAAGTTTGGCTGTTGATGCCATTATCTGTAAAGGGTAGGCTGTTATTCGATGATGTCACCTAGTGCGGTGGCATTTGTTTGAGGTAACGCACTTGACTCTTGTGTGGGCAACCCGGATTTAAAACGCTGTAAGAATATTTTGTTAATTATTTTTTTTAAGAATGAATGATAAGCAGATTATGAATAGTAAATGGCCAATCACCTATTTATAAGATTCATAGGCAGAACAGAAATTGTTAACTTTCATTTCACATAGTTTGCACTTGGTGTCACGTGTGATCAAACCCGGAAGCATCGAGACATTAGGCGGCAGTCAGATAAACCAAGCCGTACCTGTAGCTAAGAAAGATAAAGGGCTTCAGACGTTTTATTGGCTGAATTATTAAATTGTATATATCTTAAACAAACAAATGTAAAATAATTCACCCCCTTAGAGTTTTCATGATGATCAAACTAACGATCAGAATCAACATACCTAGAGGAGCCAGAGGTGGAATCATGTTTTTTTTTTTCTGCTCCAAAGTTGGCTTGTTTGAACTTGCTTCCTTTTAGAACCAGTCTCGGCCACTTGGGGAACTGCAGTTCAGTCAATCTGTCACACCAGGAGGTTGCCCCTCGATTAAAGTGTAGTCTGAACAAATGACTCTCAAGAACTGATGCGTTGAAATATATCAAGAACATTTAGCAAAACCAGCAAAATCACAGGTATATGACTCAGTCCGGCTCTTTTAACAAAATGAAACAGTTTATTTTGATACCTTTGAGTATATTAATGACTACAGTTTAACTGTTAAATATATTTTTTTAAATTCGTTGCTCAGTAGCTTGCATCTTCAAGATTGTCCGAACCTTTGATGAATAGTAACAAGCCACTTTGAACTGAACTGCTTCGTTTCAGTGATTCAAAGACATTTTTTGCAGTGAAGCCATCACCCTCACTAATGCCTCAAATGTCAATCCGGCACAGCTAGGGGTGGGAGTTGGATGGTAACGTGTGGATTGAGGTCTTTCATATGTTATTTACTCGCAGTGTGCTTTCGGTGGTTTTGGTGCCAGAGAATGCCGTTTCAGGATCGCACTTCTAAAACTGTTGTTAGTGTTTTTTAGTTGTTGATACACATATAGAGAGATTAGGGGAAGCCTATTTAGGATGTTGCAGGAATAAAGATTCTAGGGGGGGCAAAAAACTATTGAACCAAGTGCATTGGTGTATTCTCTTATAGTAAATTGTTAGACTCAATGACAACACAAAAAATGCAAACTACTTTAATTAACAAGGGTTTGATTTCATTGGTGCGTTTGAATTATACATAGATGTGCTAAAACTTACTTAAACCAAGAGGTCTGAAAATGTATAGTTATTGGCTGTTTTTCTTCAGCTCTGCTTTGTTTACTTCATGTTCAAGCATCAATCGAAAGGAGGTGGACAGTTGTGGTTGTTCAGTTATATTCACTGACCCGTTCATGCAGAATGGACTCAGGTGTGAGGACTGAAGTAGCTCAGCCATCCACAAATGTACTTAAGCCTCACTGAGCAAATAGTAAAATTAATATACAGTGGATTAGTCTCCTGTGTGGTGAGAAGGAATTCTTGGTAAATTCAAGATCAGCAGTCTGCAAAAAGCCTGATACTCCTGATTTCATGAGTTTATCTATTTGCAATAAATCCAGGAGACTCTTAACTGCACACTGCTACTTTTTGTGTTATTGTGTTATTTTGGTGATCATAGTTGATTTATTTTTAGGTATTAGGCCATTTTAAGGGTTGCTATACCACCTCTAAGCTTCATCTTTACACCCCTAAAAATTAACCTTTTTTATTATACATGTAATTCTCCCAACATTGTTTGAAGATGAGCTGGACTTTAACATGAAGTGTATGAAAGTTTACTGAACCAACGATCGATTTTTTTTAAATGTGAATAAATTGTTAACTTCATCAGAATTATTCCATAGCCTTAACCCACAAACTCTTTTAATATTTTTCTATAGCCTATTCTCAAAAAAGTTGACTTCACAAGAAGCTTGATTTGTTGAGCATCGTTTTATCTGTTCAATGAGGAAGCATCAAGTTCATGCCTTTCAACTGTTATTCTTGTGAAATAAATAAATATGTAAAATAAAACTAGGAAATAATTATATAGATTAACAAATTTTAAAGTAGATGAAAATCCAGAGCTTTAGGGGTACTCAACACCAAATGAAAACTGTTTTAAAAAACTCTAATAAATTTTACTTGATGAATCAGCTTCTTTGAACGATTTAAATTTGGTTGTATATTTTGTAACACTTTATAAAACATTTGTGTTTAATGAGTGATTGATGTGTTAATACATAAATTAATTATAATAACTAACTCATTGTGACAAAAAATTAATCATTCAGTGGTATAAAAGTGCTTTTTTTTGAGGATTCGAATATGGCACCGAACATGGCAGCCACGGTGGGTTGGTTTGTTTACTATATTTACTTTATATTTTACTACCTCTATTTCTAGAATATTACTATATTGTATTTCTATTCTATTCACTTTGAGAAATGTATTTATATTATCTGTGTCACTGTGCAACTGTGTTACTGCGTAACAGGTGTTACGTTACCTTTGTTACAGTGCAACGTTATTGTGTCATGGAAAGTACCCCTGTAACATAACAAATTCCTTGTGTGTGTGCTGCACACTTGGAAATATACATCTTTCTGATTCTAAAGATCAGATCCTACAATAGCCTCAGGCTCGACAGTAGAAATTGACATAGTCAACCACAATGTTAATAGACCAATAAATTATAATTTGCATAACTGGAACCACACAGGTCTGGAAGAAGAGGTCTGGATGTAGATATTATAAACTGTGATATTACATAAGTTCAACATGTTCTAATGTAGCATGGGGCGTCACAGTGGTGCAGTGGGCAGCATGGTTGTCTCACAGCAAGAGGTCGCTGGTTCGAGCCTCGGCTGGGGCAGGTGGCATTTCTGTGAGGAGTTTGCATGTTCTACCCGTGATTGCGTGGGTTTACTCTGGGTGCATCGGTTTCCCCTACAAGTCCAAAGACATGCGGTATAAGTCAGTTGGGTAAAAACGTTTGAGTGTGAATGAGTGTGTGGATGTTTCCCAGCAATGTGTTGCGGCTGGATGAGATCCGCCGCGTAAAACATATGCCAGAAAAGTTGGTGGTTCATTCCGCTGTGGCGATCCTGAAAGGGAAGAAAGCCAACTAGATTATGGATGGATGGATGTTGCTGCAGCAAGTGTCTAGTGCATTTGTTTTTTGTTCTATTTTGAGGCCAGTAAAGAAAAAGATTTATTTAAGAAAATCAAGATGATATAACACAAAAAGCCCACAGTGCATATCTCAGGAGTGAAAGGGTGAAAAACAAAAGATGTGACACTGAATAACACCCTTCCAACTCCCTATTTTCCAACAGTATTTACAAGTTTTACAATGCAACCAAATCAGACAAGGGCAAGGCTAAATCAAGCCCAAAATAGAGCACAAGTTCATTTTTATGGAGATCAGTTTTTTTATTCAGTTTTATGGAGCTCTGAAAATGAGCTCATGAAATGATGAGTGTGTGTGGTCTCGATGGTACAGGAACCTGTAGAAATCTGTCAGGTTGATTATTGCTGGAAGATGTAGTGAATTATAATGAGTGGGCGTGACTGAGACAATCAGATTCCTAGACACAAACACACTACACATTACTGGGGTTAATCAGGCTTAGGACGCCTCAAAGTCCTAGAAACCCTCTCTTGGGACTGCCTAGTGCTCAATATACTCATCGTTCGAAGGTCCTGATCAGGTTTTTTTTGTTTGCGATCTGATCGGATCATTTAAGTATCTGCCAAGCCAAAACATTTTGATCAATATTTCCGATTATATATTTTTTTTCTCAATGCAGTTCCAATCATGTTTCTACATCAAATACATTTTGGCAATGCAATAAGAAAAACATTCCCCTAATTCATATCATTATTTTTCACTGCCATATTAAAATCAGAATAAAGTGCATACAATACACTCAATATAAACAATAATTTACAAAATCAAATAAAAAATGGTGAGAACAAAACATAAACAATTTTTTTTGACACAGCCAAAAGCAGCTTAATGCAACCTTAACAAAAATATATGTAGGGGAGGTCACACAATGATAATAAAATAAAAAAACATGTTCCACTTATTGTGTGAACAGATTAGTTTGTTTCAGCAAGTAGCTGAATGATGAGAAGCACAGCACACTTTTGATTCTGTGAGAAGTTCAGAAACAATGATGTTACAAATAAAAGGGTTTCTCTATTGTTGTCACACCAGGGATGTCACTTAGCCTGGGCAACAAGAGTTCCAGATGCAAAGATTGACATTT
The DNA here is from genome assembly GCA_900490495.1 of Danionella dracula. NCBI lineage: Eukaryota > Metazoa > Chordata > Actinopteri > Cypriniformes > Danionidae > Danionella > Danionella dracula. Next base: position 23,495 of record UELW01000489.1, read on the forward strand.
CCTGGCTGACTAATTGAAGATTTAACTTAATAAAATAAATGAACGAGGTCTCTGTCTCTGTATAATTTAAGCAAAAAGCTACAAAGCTCTTTTATGTTTTATGTATGCCTTTCTCCACTTCTCTAAGTGTGTGGCTGTGCCACACTGATTTCTCCTATGCCAAAGATGTATGCTCCTTTGCTTTTTAGTAACAGGACACAAAGGAATACTGAAAATGACTTAATTCATATGCATGTGAGTTCTATGCTCTTGTGTGGATGTTTCTACCGAAAATAGAGCTAAAGTGTCTAAAATTACAATAATTAGAAGCAAAAATACAAGACACAAAAGATCTGAAATCCTTTTGTAATGAATAACAATTGAGAGCTGGTGAAAATTTATGAAAGATTAATGATGACTTAATGAACTTAGTTAGCCAAGTAAACTTATTGTATATAAAAAAAGAGTTATTCACATTAGTTAATGTCTGTGTGTATCCTTTCTCATTTTGGCTGCTACTTGAAAGCTAGAATTCCTTCAGCTTTTCATTGGCCTTATTTTTAAAGGAAGCTGTTCATAGTATAAAGATAATTGTTAAAATGTAGTGATTTCACTGATTTCGATAGAAATCAAGCTTTTTTCTGGGTGGAATTGGATAGGGACTTCTATTTAAGCATCTGGGCTCAACCCAAAATGTACTCCATTCCAAGAAACACCCCTGTCTGATACCTGTCCAAAGTTGACTCCAGAATCTCAATTGGATCTACATTTGCAGACTAAACTTTTACATTTTTAATATTATATAATTATACTGTAATATAAAGCCATGACTATTGAACTTGATCTATGAAAGAAAAGCCAGTTACACATTTATGCTGAAAACAAATGTCACAACAAATGAGAAAAAAAATCTGACTCTCAACTTAATGTTTTTGCATCCTTGATCAAAACATATTTTGCTCGTTGTTTATAAATGACAACAGTTTCTCTGAGTCCATTCACCTAAATGAAAATAAACCACAGATCTGCCTTTCTCTTCAAGTTGTAGCTCATAATCATTCTTTCACTGAGCTGATTTAATGTCATACCGGTAATTAGTCTGGCTATGGTTAGTTTGACTGCTGCGGAATCAAGAATGATTCACTAATTACAGTATACAGGCAAAGAATATAGCTAATTAAAAACACTAATGAACCCTTATCATGCTGATTCCAGAGAAACTTACTCTGTAGTTAATAATTTTTGTATTGTAGACAAACAAGAAACCTCACCTTCCAAATGTTTGTTTTTGAGTAAAGGGAATAATAATTATTTGTAATTATTTGAGCAGTACAAAGTCAGGAATTCTTTCACACATTTGGCCTGCATTTTGAGGTGACTCCCTTACTTTGTTCAGGCTAATATCTGTGCTTTTTTATGTAATTACCACAGAGAGTCTCCTTTACAGTACAGCTTTTCAATCAACCAATCAATCAATGTTTTTATGTTGTGCTTTTTTTTTTGCTTTAAAGTAGCTTTACAAAGTGGATTAAGAGTGAGATAGGAATTCATATTGGATAATTATATGGGGTACAAATAAAAATATATAATGCTACTTTAGGAATGGTGAAACTCCTTCTAAGATCATGAAGTTTAATTATCCCAGTTCAGTCAATAAAGGGAAAGTCTGAAGGTCATCATACACCTATGTGAACATAAATTTTCACTATCTGTCACGATAAAAAACACACAGTGACAAAGAAAGGACCCTGACAACTCAAAGTCAATTAAAGGATCCTTTTACTTCAAGTATTTTAGTACCTGTTATTGCCCAAGGAGATGCAAAGAAAAATATGGACCTTGTGCAACTTTACCATTGCACAACTACTTTTAAACCCTGTGCCAATGTTCTTAATTGATATAGACTTGTGGACTTGATTCATGTGTGTTAGCAACATACTCAAATCTACAGGTTGCCCCAGCTTCCGAATTTATGCTTGGAAGTGTACTTATGACCGCTCCCTGTGCACCCTTAATGCGGTCTTCAGCGCAGACTTCAATAACGCAGACTTCATGCGCATGACAACCCAGAATGATCAATCAGACAATTGATGGGAGGATCTCTCACAGTTGGAATATGAGAAGTGACTAGCTAACATTTGACTAGTAAACAGTTAAACTTAAGATTTATATAGATTAACCTAGACCTAGCAATATATTATTTTACTATTTAAATAGTCATGTTGGCAAAATGGAATGACACAGATTCTTCTGTCTTAACTAAATGATTAAAAATACACAGAGAAACAGACAGGCAGAGACAAGTCCTGAAAGGGAAGGTCGGACAACTCATTTCATTGAAAAAATTCACAAATTAAACTGAGAGAGAAGTCTGAGAGCGAAGACAGCATCTGATGACCCATTTAACTGAAATAAGTCATTAAATAGAAAGATGGGGGCAGAGGGACAAGTCCTGAAAGATACCAAATAGAGAGAGAGTGCGAGAGAAAGAAAGTAAGAAAGAAAGAATGAAAGAAGTTAACAAAGAGAGAGACAGAGAGGAGAGACTTCCTCAGTACATTCATATTCAGATATATCTGTCACATAAACAAGCCAAACTGAGCATCATATATGTTTCATGTTTTTATGGTGAGTTTACCCTGGGAGATCATCTGGATCTCTTTTCTCTAACCAAAACAACATTCATGCGCTTTCATGAGGGAAAGGGTCGCCATCCCCTTGAATTTTACCTTAATGGCCTGTTGAAAAAGAGCAGCCTTCTGCTACAAGTTTACTGGATGATTTCAGAATATACTGTAGTTACTTACACAAAATTTTTTTTTTTTTACTTTTTATCTTTCTAAAGCGGGAATTGTTTAAAGTATCCATAAACAACCTTCTGAGAAGCTTGTTTAAACTGTTTAAAGTGCTGTTTTGTCATCCCAATGCACACTGTCAAATGACTAAAAATAAGAGACAGAATGATAAAATAAAACTCGAGAGAAATGGAAAAGAGAAGGCTACAAGATGAGTAGGTTTAACGTTTTGAATCAGCCATATTCACTGTGATCTTTGTGACAGGCTACATCTGTCACTCTCTGCTTCTCCAAGTTTGTTACTGACAATCCTATCATAAGCTTCACTGACCCTCAAAGTGCTTTTTGCACTCCTCACAAAGAAATGTTTAGGTCTACATAATTAGGACTACTTGAAATAAATCTTTTCAATCAGTTTTATTTTAACACCATGAATCTCTTCCTATAACTGCTTCAAACCTTTAACAAGAAGAGGAGTGTGTGAAGATTGGGACTAATGGGCAAAGCTTCCTGCTGATGAGATTCTGCCATGAACTCATAATGGCTGACAGGATGAACCACCCCCTGGGTGCTGATGTCGTTTTCTCTTTACCAATAACAAATACCAAAAAGTTTTTGTTATGTTATTTTTATCTATCTGTGATGCTATTGGCAACTTTTTTATGTCACATGACACCTTTGTACACTAGGTTCCAAACATTCCTGTTACACTGATTTACTATTGTTTTGTGATGACAAAGTGAGCGAAGATTCAAAAGCTTACGTACAGATTGCAGGTCAAATGGTCAATATACAACCTGTATTTAACATTTTAATGTTAAATTCGAGCCTAACAGCTCAAATCCAATTTTTTAAGTCTGACCCAAATCACTTTTATATGTGGTCCTGAATCCGATTTTGGTCCTGAATCCAAACTTATTTCAATTATAGCCTTGTGACCTCTGTCTGATCAGCCAGATCACATTTGTCTGTTTTTGCATCATCGAGCTCAATTTAAACACAGTTTCTCACAGATACAAGCTACTGGATAAGATGAAGCTGAAATAGTTTCAGGAAGAGCCCAAAAAAGCATTTAACGCTCAATGAAGTTGCAGTTGTTATATGAGCACTTTTAACTCCGCTTCCAGTCGTCTAATGTAACATGTGTTTTTTTCTCAATCTTTTTCTATATATATGATTTAATACGATTAAAGGTTGCACGTAGACGTAGTTTATGTACACAGTTTAAAGATGTAGTTCACTATTCTGCGCATACGTGTCACATTGGAGCCACATTTTGTTCACATAGAAGACCGATAGAAGACGTATGATATTTGTAACGTGAACTAACGCACCAAATAAAAAAAATTAACCCTATATTCTTGTAAAAAAAATGTTAGTAGCAAATATAATTGTAATATTTAAATAAATAGAGAATAGCTACTGCTCGTTAAGTTGATGAATAATGTTGCTTAGATAGCATCCAAAATTGTAAAAAAAAAAATAATAATAAAAAAATCAAGCATGAACATTAATGAAAAGTTGAAAACTAAAAAGTTACAATAAACTGACCATCCAATAAGATATCTTTTTCTATTCTTCATATCTTTGCATGTTAAAGCAGTGCTCATGATAGTTGATTGGATCAAGAACAAGAAGAACTTTTGGCCAAGCTTATAACTTGAATTGGGGAAATACAAAAAAAACCATTTAAGTACACTATTGTGTTTTGAGAGTATGGAAGGCATTGCCATTTAGTTTGACAAAAAACAGCTTCAACTTCTGGCTTTTGTTAAAAAGCTTGAAACAGGAAAGTAGTTGGAAAAGTGACAAAAGAGTGACAAAATTTGGCAAACTGCAGTTTGCAATTGAATCTTGGTGCCTACATTTTTCTGTGTTAGAGCATCACACCTCTGAACCTCTGTAGTCTACAACCCTGTGAAATAGTTATTCTTAAGTTTTTTACTGGTAGTTATTTACTCTCAGTTTTTTTCAGTCTAATTTCTCACAGAGCCATAAAACATGGTTTATTACAGCAACGAATCACTATCACACATCTTTAAAAGGTTTACATTGAAATTTCCTGTTATATTTTATCATTATCAAGACCATGCTGCTGCATTTTTCTGAATAGCATATAATACTGTCTGGATAAGAACAGAGGACTAAAAAAATACTTTCGTTTTCAAATAGTCATCAAATAATCTATTTGTTTGTGCACAGGATGAAGTTTGTAAATTTCAAAAGAAACATGAAAGAATAGACATTCTTTGTTGTTTTTGATACATCATTTCAAAAACCTCCTCAGGTAAGTTTTGGGAATGTTCTCTATGTGTTCTCTCACATTTGGGACATTGGTAGAATGTTTTCTTGTATTTCTCAGTTGATGTCCCCCGATCCAGAAGTGAGTAATAACTAATTACATTAGCTTTGTTACATTTTCTAGTGCTTATACTTATACGAATAATATTTTTTTGAAATATGTGTATTCTTAGAAATTACATTCGGGAGCATTCCTAAGTTACTGATATCATGGGAATTATTTTTTTTAAATTGTTAAAATGCATGGAAAAGTAGCTTTGAGATGCACTTTTAACCTTAATAAACAGCGTGACAAAGATAACATTATTAAGTAGTTACTGAGAGAACTTTGGTTGTTTTAATGTTAACTTTTTCCGTAATTTCTTTCTATATGTTTATCCTCTTACTCAAGTAAATCTGGTAGTTACTTTTAATCTTACTTGAGTAAGTACTTTCAAAAAGTACTTTTACTAGTATATATATATTTTAGACTCTACCCACCTCTACCCAAATCTTTCATAAAGGACATAGAACAAGCTTGCCAAAAACCTAAAGAAAAACATAAAACAAAACAAACAATGATGGTCACCTCTGAACTATGTGTCAGCGGTGTGTACTGTAATGGAAACACAGGGCCATTTCTGATTGTTAAACTAATATGATAAAACCAGTCATGTGAAAAATTCACTTATGTATTTCAAGCTAAATTAGACAGCTTTCAATGTCCCACTTCAACAGCTCAATTAGGCTGCTTAACTGGAATGCACTGGCCTCAGACCCCCCACCTAAAATTAGAGCAATTTTCCTCAAACATCACCTACAATCCAAATCCCACAATGCACTACTAAAGTCCCTTATCCATATCTATTTGTATGCTCATCCTCTTCTTTCAAATACAACTTTTTGTTTTGTTACAGTTGCTTATGAGGAGTTTTTCCACCGTGTTCTTTACCCATTATGAGTACATTTTTGTATTGGTTCATAAGAGGTTTTATGAAGCAACCTGATTGAAAAAAAGACATGATTTGATCTCTTGATGATTGGTCACTGAGTTGGAAAGAATGTATCTAACGCAAGTCCACTTTTTAGCTTTTTTTTTCAAGTCATCAAGCCTTTCGTTTGAGTGTGAAATGTCACCAAATACACAAAACAAAGAACACCACTCCAGTGATCTCCAATATTCTACGGGAGCAGACATAGATTAATCTAGCGGAGAGATGTGCCTCTAGTGATGTGTCTAAAACAAGCACACTCAGAACTGATCCTGAAGATGTTGGAAACATCCAAAAACAGATCAAAGCCATACCAAACCAATTTTTTTTGTTACTAAAACCTGATGGAACTCACCTTATACAGTTATACGTCGAGATACAAAATTAATTCGTTCCAAAGTGGCCTTCTCGTGCTAGTTTTCAAGCAAGTTTTACATGTAAAATGCATAATCCATTCCAAGTCCAACAGAAACAACACTACACATTTTAAATAAAATGGAAAACTAGAGAAAAATAAAGTAGAATTCTTCAATCCTTGCAAGTACACTTTATACATCTAATAAATAATACTAAACAATAAAAACAGAATCAAATAAATGAAAAATAATAACCCTTACCTTTTGAGTGAGGCGATGTGGCGAAGTGTCAGAGGAGGTGGTAGAGGAAGAGACCAGATGGTAGCGGAGGAGGCCATGACCATAAAAAAAACATCATTTACCTAAAATATTGACAAATTTAAGACACCAACACGAAATCAACTACACTGTACGCTTCCGTGAAGAGAGAGGGAGCACTTCGGGGAAGGCGTTATAGGTATGATCTGACAAATAGGAGAACAGGATGCTACGCACAAACACACAGCATCAAGCCTGGAACTGACCAATAAGAGAGAAGAATGCTACGCACAAACACACAGCATCAGGGCTGGATCTCACCAATAGGAGAGCAGGATGCTACTCACAAACACACAGCATCAGGGCTGGAACTCACCAATAGGAGAGCAGGATGCTACGCACGAACACACAGCATCAAGCCTGGAACTGACCAATAAGAGAGAAGAATGCTACGCACAAACACACAGCATCAAGCCTGGAACTGACCAATAGGAGAGAAGAATGCTACGCACAAACACACAGCATCAGGGCTGGAACTCACCAATAGGAGAGCAGGATGCTACGCACAAACATACAGCATCACAGGTCACGTGCTGTCCAGTGTTATCAGCCTCCCGAATTTCAAATGTCTAATATGTACATGTATGTATTTCTCGGATTGTGCATTTTTAATATCTTGGATTTTTTTTTATCATAACAAAATAATCTTTGGGTGGATTTATCGTAACATGAAGCATTTGTCTCTCGAGGTACCGCTGTACACTCCAGTATCAATTGCCACTTCTTCCTTCTTATTCCTGTTCTTATTCCTGTCTGCATCTACCTGAAGATAATAGTTTGCCATTGATTTTAATGGATACTCATCTATTATTCTGTTACATTTTTTTTGTGTTAAAAAAATGATTTGCACTTCCTCTGAATTATGGGATCTACAAGGTTGGAAATTGAGCCTGCAAAGAATGTTTAAAAACATATACTGCTAAAGCATTACCCCAGGTTTCAAACGTGTCCTGTTGATGCTTGATGTTTGGACATATTTGGACCAAAGACTTTTGACTGGTCTTCCCCCAACAGTGTGTGGGTGGCTTTTTTGAATCAATGTGAGTTTTGGAGACTGTAGCTGAATAATTTATGAATGTATAATGTGTAGGATTCACAAGCTCTCTGTAGTCCTGCTGTGTTTGAGCATCTCCTTAGCCGAGATCCCCCTATGCATAGGCATTGTTGTGTTTCGATTCCACTTCCTGTGGGGAAAGGTCACCCGTGGCTCTGAGAAAGAGAGAGGAGTTAATTATTCATGCCATTGACTTTGTGTCAGTGAGAAAGAGAGAAAAAACAACAGAGGAAGAAACTGAAGATGTTTTATTCATTTATTCTATTTTGAATGCTTTTTTGCATCCGCCATCATTAGAAAACTCAACATTTACATTTCATGCTAATTTTACAACACCCCCCAGATTGTAAAACATTATTTTTCCCCACTGCATTTACCTTAATTTAAGCATACAAATGAATTGTACAATTGTCAAAAACAAAAACAGTTTTGCATCCCTTATTTCCGAATCAGCTCTTAAGCATACACAATGAATCTCTACCTTCCAGATTGCACTGACAGCATTGCTCTGCAGTGGGCCTAACCAAGTGCCCCAGGCAGTGTTTAAAGGGGTTGTTGGGACAAGCACTAATCCTAGCCAACCTCATGGAGTTACGATGGATAGAACTGAAGTAGCATTAGGAAGAAATGGCCTTGCCCCAGGACTCACTGTACACAGATATGTCCCAGCATAACCGGTCCCACAGTTTGCCAGTTAGCGCTAATGAACATTCTGAGTTTAACAGAATGTAATACGACAAAGATCCTGTTCAGCACTCCACAAGAAATGAAGGCATGAATTTGGATCTACTGAGTAAAATGTCATAAGGGAAATTAGTTATTTAGTGATAAGTAAATATTGTCGCAATAGTTAAAATAGGCTTATTATCAAAAAGATGTTACATTTTTTAATTAAAGAAAGATTTTAAACTTCAAAAAGATGAAACACAGATGCAGGGAAGAAACCCACACAAGGTAAAAAAAAAAACTGGAAGGGGGGAATCTTCCACAAGCAAACATTAGTGTTTTTTATTTGACTTGCTTTATCCTGAGAAGCTGTTTTTAAACATCAACTAAAGTCTACAGTGAACTGTGCTTCTACTGACCACATGCTTTATTTCACATCGCAGTTGTGGCCCAGTGGATAATGATGCTGACTCTGTAGTTCGATTCCCAGATCTTCAAAGTTGAAGGCAATGTGAGTGATGAAACACTTGCTCTCCCATCTTCAACAACCACAGCTGTGGAGCCCTTGAGCAAGCACCAGCTTTCTGACTGCTCCCCGGACGCCACAGCCATAGCCCCCACTGCTCCGGTGTATTTACAGGGGATGGGTTACATGCAGAGCAACAATCTCTGTGTTCAAAACCGGAAGACTTGCTAGTCGCTAGCATGTTACACATCGAAAAATACTAAATCACCGATAGAAAACCTACTATATAATATAGTCTCGATACTCAAATTTGGATGTACAGTAATTTTGTAGATCTGCCATATTGTCAGTAATATGTGTTCACTTGAGCTGTGTTTCATGCTTGCCATTCTTCTGTGCTGCATAATGAGGTCACAAAGTGTAATTGTTATGTCAAATTCTTTCCATATGTAGTATCTGCGTACCGCCTTCGCCATTGCATTTGCATTGAATTTAGATATTCTACTTGGATTATATATAGATTTTTGTTAAATGCCCATATTATGCTCTTTTTATAGCATTTAGAATAAATGTTTGAGCTCTCTATACTAGCGCTGCACTGTTAATGACTTTCAAAATGTCATATTTTTCATCAAAAACATGTTTAAATTACCTTGTCCCTCACACAAACATGCTTTCGGCACACCCCAACTGACCAACTCGCTCATGTTAGTCCGGATAGAGCAAAAAAACAAATACAACAAGCGACGCTTTAAACACGCTTTATTGCTTTAAAACACTATAATTGACAGACAACGGCTATGCGTCATGTAACAGCACCTTATATGTGTGAACCAGAGTCTGACACAGAGTTTAAGTCCACAGAATGAACCAGAAACCGCAAAGTTAATATCTTGTAGTGTTTGATGTACAGTGATTGTTAAATCTTGTAGTGTGTACATGTTTAAGATTTGAGGGACGATAATAAGCAGAAAGCCTCCGTGTGTGTACTCAAACCAGAATTCCTGATAGGATTATACAAATCATGTAATTCAGTGTGCGCTCGGCTTAATAGATGTAGAGTTAAAATGATGTATTTCATTCTTGTATGTTAAGCATAGCACAAGAAATTTTTGTGGATCTCCAAATCAATGAACACAGAACAGTTGCAAAAGCGCCCATTTTAAAGCCAGCCTTTTTTACAAGTTCTTTGTCAAACTCTTCTTTGTTGATAAACCAGTTGAATGTGAATGTTCACAAACAAAAGTGATCTTTCCAAGTTTTCTCTGATGGGCAGACCCAAAATCGAGCCATTTCTGACAAATAAGCTCAGTCTTTAATAATCCAAACAAAAAGTTTGGCTCCGGACATCCGAAAACGCACTTCTCTGACATTGTGTCAGGCTTTTGGCCATCAGGACGCAAGTCGCTGTTGTCTGTGTTTCCCTTTCCACTCCCTCCTGTCTCCGATCGTGCATTCTCAGTCTCGCTGTGTTTTCCCTTGTGCCGGTTCCTGGTCGGCACTTTCCGTCCTCTCGCCTGTCATGTGACTCCCTCGCGCTTCCCTGATAGGCGGTTGTATTGTCTATATTTTGTGCGTGTTTGTTTATGTTCTCTCTTCACCTCATGGCTTGTTGTGTCAGTCTTTGCCCTATGTCTAATGTCTTTAGTCCCTTCTGCTGTCTTCCCGCGCGCCCTCACTTATTAGTCTCCTTTTTATAATCCTGTGTTTGTGCTGTTCTTCTCGGGTGCATTAATTGTCTTTGTGTGCGTTTACCAATGTGCTACTCAATGTGACGTCTGATTAGTTATTTTGGTAATTTGCTTCTGTTCCAGTGATCTGTGTTATTTATGTTATTAGCCAAGTTTTGCCCCCTCGTGGGTCCTTTGTTTTAGCCATCTCTTTCCTTTGCTTTACTCTTTAATAAAAGAGCCTCTCATGTCAAGCTGTCTCTGCGTATGAGATCAATCCTTTAACGTACACTCCAGATCATGACACATTGTTTATGCAGCGTGGCTCTACTGCTCTCACACTTCAGGGTCAAACTGCCTTTCCCACTCATTATAGAGAGGGGCTGTACTAGCGTTTAATCTGATTGGTCAGTGGGTGGGGCTAAGAACTTGAGTGTGGTTAAGAACAACGTTTTCAGCTTACAAAAAAGGAATAAGGAACTGTTCAAACATGTGTGAAATATTCCGAATACAAGTTGAGGCATGTTTTTGATGAGGGAACAACACTTCAAGATGCCAGGAATGTCAGACAAGTATGGTTTTATAATGTGCCACCTATATCTGTGATTGAGACTTATTTCATTAAAGATAGGTCCCAACACTAATAAAATACAATTCAGCTTCACATTCAGCTTGCCAACATTGCTTCTGTTTAGTAATCATATTTCTGCATTAATCTTATAAGAGGACTTTCCAATGCAAGATTCTAGTTCACTGTTAAATTAGCATAAATCAGCAATGATTAGTCTTTTCAGCACACTAACAAAATATTTACATCACAAACAAGTGCCAAAAGAAACATGGGAATGAATTTGAATTGCAATACATGGTGTATTTAATGGAAGTCATGTAAATGTACAAAATGGAGATAACAATATACGTTTTTCCACATGCATCTGTGTGTCCCTAAAAACATTCATTCTCTGGAAAATTGGTATGCATGATCAATTCCTGTTTGAGAAATCTTTTTGAGCATGAAACGTAACCCTACTCAATAGAAATATTGGGATACCATACCTGTACATCATTAGAGTGGTAAAAGGTTTAAAGTGTAAAAGTGGTAAAAACATTGCTTATTCTGTTTTTATCTAGCATAATTTAACAAAACCGTCTACAAATCTCTGGCAAGTTTTACAGCCGCAAGAAGGACTGTTTTGAATTCTCACTTCTGAAGACATCTCTGTGCTGAACTGTGCCTTCAAGACTTCAAAAGCTTCTATAAAGATGGGTCTCTAACAGTGTGGCAGTCATTTCCATACTGCTAGCTTCTCCATCACATTGACAGGAAGTGTCACAATGGGTGACTCCTGAGATTTTAGATTAGCAGAGTTTGAGTGACAGCTAAAAGAAGTAAGATCCAAAAGCTTGCCCCAGTAGTCTCGGTTTGTGATCGGTCTTTTGGCTCTAGCGAGGACCCTTGGGAAAGCTGGACGTGAGGGATTCTGGTCTGTCACAGGGCACGAAGGAAGATGCCAATGTAGCTGTCAGTGACTATTTTCTCAAAAGCGCCCAGCTATTTCTCAGTACATAGAAGGTTTCCACTCGTAGATGTCCTTTCGTTAGCATCTGGGCTTTTTTGCTGCTGTGTCAAGTGTTGGATGCCATGGAGGTAACCTTATTATTCTCCATCCTGGGGGTGTCTGCATAAGTGTATTCATGTTAGAGGTACCAATGCCTCAAGATAGTAGGTCCAATGTAAATCTGAAACTCGTTTATTCTCCTTTTTCCTCAATTTAGCTTTTTTAAAAAAAGGAGGGGGTAGAGGTGCTGAGGGACAACCTCAAGGAATGTGGAGAGTTATTGACAGGCCACAGTTTTTGCAGAATCAGAGCCCAGCTCCTTGTGTGTTCTTGCCAAAAAGTTGCTCGTAAATCTCATACTCAAAGGTACAGGTTGCAGAGGAGTTCATCTAAACAAATTAGTAATGTTGGGGTTGGGAAGCCATTTGAGTAGGGTCTCACTACTGCACTACTGCTGAGTTTTTGGAAATGTTATGCACCACTATAATATTAATAGCAGTCTGAACAAAAACGCAAACATTGTCAGATTTTATGGATGGCTACTTTCGCACAGACGGTGCATCATAGGCAGATGGTGGGGTTCTGAAAATACCTGGGAGCAGACAATACTAAAAGAGTTTTTTCGCCAGTATTTCAAAGATTTTATGCCATTACCAGCAACCGAAGAAAGGAAGTTGTTTGAATGCCAAGCAATAGACCTCTCGCTGATATAACAATCCATTGTTTCTATGCAGAAAACAAAAACCATGTCATCCTTTTATACAGAATCAACTTGATGAGGATAATACATCTTGAAATTTGAAATATGTTAGAGTTGAGCAAATGTTATGCAAAATATATAATAATTTATAAGCATTTACAAGCCAGAGAATTTGTCTAACCTCATTTTGATGCAGAAATTTCAGCCATCGATCAGCTTCAGTTCCAGATTTTGTTAGGTCTGTATGTAAATATCTCAGCATAAAATTTGATTGCATGAAAATCGAATGGTTGTTTTTTTTTATTATTAATTCAAATTTGAGTCACTTGATTAAATTGGTCTAAAACCAAAAATATATGTGTTTTTTTTTAACTCTGATATTCGATCACAAGCTTAATTTACATTCAGCAACAAATCAGTGGTATTTTTTTTCTGGCATACTAGCACTTATCTCAAGGAGGAGCATGAGAAGCTTCTTCCAATATAAGTTCAGAGCAGTTTTAGCTTTCAGATGTATTCTTCCTTGACAGCACACCAACTTTAAACACATTATTGATATTTTAAATCTGCATGTGCATCACACTGCAGGAGGGTCTTCTTGTGGATTTTGTTATGTTTGTAATCAGTATGTGTTAAGTATTCTGGTGGTAAAAATGCAAACTATTAATTACAAATCATGTATGGGTGCAACCTGTCATCTTTTACATGTTTTCAAAAATGTTGGCAGATGATTTGGCTTAACACATTTTGAGACAATTTGAAGCCTGCACAATGCCTGTTATTTGCAAACAGAATATGATTAGCCAATTAGTAGCATAGAAAATCTCTCTTTCTCTCTCTCTCTCTCTCTCTTTCTCTCTCTCTCCTCTCTCTCTCTCTCTTTATATATATATATAGATATATATATATATATATATATATATATATATATATATATATATATATATATATATATATATATATATATATATATATCAATAAATATGTTAAAAGAATTGGTTAACATTTTTACATTAGTCCACTTTTGCCTGTAAATCCACCATAATAATAATATCCATAACCAAATCTAAAATAAATATTTCATTCTTATTACACTTTCTTTAAGATACTGGGAGAAAAAAAAGGACTTGCATATTTAATCACTCCATAACCCCAAATGAAAAAAACAGCATTACTGGAGATTTCTATCAATCAAATAAAGCACCCAGGTTTTCAGCTGTTGGGGAGGAAGCTTAGCTAAGGGCAAAGGTCAGAAAGCTGCTTTTATGAAAGCACCAATCGATTATCCGTCACAGCATTGCCGCCCTACTCAAGTGGCAAGACTGATGGCAGGCCACCTGGGTCTCATTTCAATAATTGCTTACTGCCTGGGAGTGGACCTATGCCGTCTGTCCACTCCTAAGGAGAGGAAGATGGAAAATGAAAAATATATAGCAGTAAAACAAATTCTTGCTCTGCGTCATGGCTGCACTGGTAAGTGTGCTGAAAACCATATTGATTGGAAGACGCAGGAGGAATTATCAGTAGAATTTATTGAGTGACCCCTCACGGGGTTAAATCTGGATATTCTACCTTCTTATACAGTCAGTCTTCATGGTGGGGTTCTCTGCTTTCACTCTGATATCTTTGTATTCAGACTTGGCACGCTGACTAGACAACCCTTTTATCAACAAAAAGTGAAATAGAGAAGTTGATAGTAATTTGACCAATAATAAAAAAAAATTAAAAGCTGGGAAAAATGGATCTTCACGTCTGAGGAAATAGAAACATTTACTCTGTTGTGAAATGTCCGAGCTCTTCAAGATTCTAGGATATGGAATGATTAATTTACCTTAAAGATAGAAGAGGTAAGTTCATAAAATAATTGGAAAATAGTTTTTGAATAAACTGCTAACTCTTCTGTCATATGTTTTATGCGGAGGATGCCTTTCCAGCCACAACCCATTGCTAGGAAACATCCATACACACACACACACACACACACACACACGCATGCACGCACACACTCCCACACTATGGACAATCATTTTTACCCAATTAACTTATACCGCATGTCTTTGGACTTGTAGGGGAAACCGGAGCACCCATAGTAAACCCACGGAATCACAGGGAGAACAGGCACACAGAAATGCCAACTGACCCAGCCGAGGCTCGAACCAGCAACCTTCTTGCTGTGAGGGAAACCTATTCAAAAGGTCCGGCCACAATGGGGCGATTTAAATTAGATGGCCTTTTTACATTCCTGAACAACGGGGTGCCGTTTGCCCAGGTGGAGGGAAAAAGAGATGAAATGGCGCTCCTTGCTGTGTGATGGTGCCAAGGAGCACAAAATGTCTCTGACCACAGGGTGGTGCTTCAGAGCTAAAGGCCCTTCGATGCACTCCTGTTTTACCCCACTATCTGGTAAACAAACAATTGATCGCTGTGGCAGAGTTCTAGAAAGCAAAGTACTACTGGTTTTTCTGATTCAAAACCTATGAAAATAGATCCACGAGAATAGAGCCGATGTTATCTGGTATTTCACAGAATCATTGTAGACAAATGTGTAGATTATGAATTACGAAGGTATGATGACAATTATTATTATTATCTACAAAGTTATATGGTTTAATCAACCGTTGCTTTTCTTTCATATATGAGGGTGCACTTCACCCAAACCCAACATTGCAATAAAAATAAAAGTATTTCCAATGCTGACATTTTATCACAGCATGCAATTAATATGAGGTGATTTTTATTAAACACATTGATTATTTCAAACCTTTCCATGTCTGGGATACATGTTGCATTTAAATAGTAGTAAACGGAAGTTTTTAACATTGTCAAACAGCTAAACAAAGACATTAACGTAACTAATTAAAATATATTTATTGTAATAACAAAATATTTTAGACACAGAATGTGCAACTTTATACCAACAGTCACAAGTGCAATTACACGTAAAAACTCTACAAATTCTAGAATATCATTCTAAATCTACATACATTTATAATAACAGGCACAGTGTGGAAGAAAACTAATAAAATATCAGTGCAACAATGAGGTAAAAAGTTTAATAAATAGCGTTTTCCATCCTGGCGTCTGCCTTTGCTCTCCTGGCTCTTCTTCTTCTACACTGCACATCTAGGACGCTGAGTGAGTGAAGAGCATCCTCAAGTCGTGCATTTATGTAACGACAGCACTTTCTCTCATGTCAACAAAAGATCCTCATTCATTGGTGGAGCGAGGAACTTTGACCGGCATCAGACCACGGCAATAAGGCTTTGAAACTTTTCACTTTTCAGCATGGATCTGTGCAGGCCCATCCACAGCCATTGATTAGAAAATAAAAGCAAAATCTTAAGCACGCCCAGTGCATTTTCATGGCGAAATTTTGCCGTTATATGGCCGGACCTTAATGCAGATTATTTTGCAAATCGTCTAATGAAAATTCGTTACCCCAATTAAGAATCAAAAACCCTACCCCCTCTAAATGTTACAAGGTCAAAATATGGCTTGATGTTGCGGCTGGAAGGGCATCCGCTGCGTAAAACATATGTCAGAGAGTTGGAGTTGGCATTCCGCTGTGGCAACCCCGAAAGGGAAGAAAGCCGACATGAAGATGAATGAATGAATGAATATGGCTTGATTAAATTGGATTTTAGTCAAAACATCTGTTTTTAAGTGTTTTTATCTGTATAATAGGAACTCAATGAAAAGTATGTGCATTTCATGACCCTTTAATAAAGACCAACAAATGGAATCACTATAATAACAGTCAAGTTGTTTACTTTGATGCCCACCATGTGTGATTTAGGTATCAGTACAGTCGACATGTTTGTTAATGAGCGAAAGCTGTATAAAATAACTCTTTTAATCACATTCATATTCTGATTAATGTATTTTTAAAGCATTAGTAAGGTAGTAATTTTGTTTTTGTTTATAACAAATATCCTTCTATGTAGAATTAGATTAATCAAAACATTGTAACCTTTTCATTAAATAGTCTAATTTTTGATTATTTTGTTCTGCTATATTATAATATATTTGAGTCATTGGGGAGTTTTAAGAATTAATTCAAATCCGATAATCTGTTCTATTTTCAAATAGCAATAAAACTACAGGCATGTTAATAAAGCACACACAGCGAACAGCTCAGGATCAATAGTGACAATCATCATGCCATAGTAGATTGCTCAGCCAGGAACCATAGCTATTAGCACTATGTTACTGACACATGCATCACAGCCATCGCATTATATAGTCAACTGGAGACTAGGAAGTAACCTGTCAGTATTTAGCACTAACCTCTTAATCTCTGCAGTCCAATAACCTTAGAATTCATTCTGTGCTCTTTCTCTCTCTCTCTCTCTCTCTCTCTTTCTCTCTGACATTTGCATAATTCTGGCATGCTTATGATCTACAAGCATATTTTCTGCTTCTTATTTGTAGCTTCCTATTCTTACTTAAATGATGCAATGCTTCTTTTGACAAGGATACGGAACCTGGGTTAGCGCGGTAGATACGAAGCCTGGGTTGGTGCCTGCAGACGCGGAATCTAGGTTTGCGCCGACAGTGAACGTATCCCTCCTTGTCGATTGCTATACACCACCGCTGTCATGTTGTCCATTCTAACAAACACGTGGAGACCCTGCAGCATTCTCCTGAAGTGCTTTACTGCTAGGAACACTGCACATAGCTCTAGGTGATTTATGCTCCAAGAAGCGTGTTTCTCAGTCCAAAACCCTGAGATTTTGTGCTTTCGGCTTACAGCACCCCCACTCAGTCTTTGAACCCTCAGAAGTCACTATTGCACGCCTTGCAGGTACTCCCAGGGGGACATAGCCACAGTGAAACCGAATGTCCTTACAAAGGCAGAGATGGAGGCAGGAATGCTCTGATTGCCCTGAACACCATGCTCGCGATGGAACTTGAGCCAAAGCTGGAGTGGTCTCATATGTAATAACTTCAGCGGAATAACTGATGCTGTGGAAGTTATACACCCTAGAGGTCCCTGGAAGTTCTTCAGAGGGACATCCAATCTTGTGCAGACTCTGCGTTCTACCTTCAGCAGGCGTGCTCACATGTTCAACAACTTTAGCTCTATACCCAGAAAAGATGTGCTCTCACTTGAAAGATATGATTACTCTCTTCAAAGTAGCATATTTTAGATCTATTCTAATGAACTGAGTGGGCCGTGATTCTGAGAGATATCATCCAGAACGAAAGTCTCAGAAGATGAGCGTTCAGACGACACAGGATAAGGATTGGACGCAACCTGCCTGTGTGATTGTAAACTAGAAAGTAAGGGCTGTAAAACCCTCTTTCTCTATCGCACCTTGATTACACATTTGCATAGAAAAGAATCAATATTTTCGCAGGACCAGGCCTGTCTGTGGGTGAGACAGGTCAGTAGAACCCAGTTGAATCTGTGCCGCTTGACCACAAACTGCAGTCGATAGCCTTGCCGGATAGTTCGTATGAGCCAAGGGGAATTAGTGGGAAGCTCCCACCAAGCTTCCTGAAACTCCTCTAATGCTGTCATACACATATTGCCAATAGTTTTTATAGTGGGACCGCAAACCAACGGACTTATCGGTGAGGCACGGACGGAGCCTAGAGGGATACCTACTCGGGCGTTTAGGCTCAACCTTGGACTTATAACCCAGGGAGTAAAATCTTTCCACTTTTAATGAAAAACCTGTGGGTCCGCTGACTGGTGGTACCCCCTCCCTCCAAGGGGGGCAGGCTGGTGATGAAGCCTGCACAGCAGCTAGACTGCTTGGGCAGCCTGTCCTAGGTCCGCTTGCGATGCGGCTTCCCCTGATGATGTTGGGCGGGGCCCCTGAATAGGACTGTCGACTCCTTGTATCGAGCTCTTTGAATAGCTCTGTTGACTCCTTGTAGACGCTCTGGAAAGATGTCACTGACGTGGGAGCTCATGATCAGGGGAGGACTGAGGAGGTTTTCTCCAGAATTAAGCAGGCGGTTGGGGCGCCAATGTAGAAGAGGAACTGCCAGAGGTGCATTGAGGAAACATTTCTGATTGTGTGGGAGCATCTCAGCCTGGATCAATCAAAGAGGTTCACTGTGGACCACTAACTTAGACATCATGTGACTAAGCATAGTTGCCTTGAGTGCAAAATCAGTAAAGCTCTCAAATCCTCCGTAAGACCAGGGCTACAACTCCTCCCCCCCGGCAATTCTTTCAGGGCCTTGGCCTGGAACACCTAAAAGGCGCAGCATCATAAGCCATCGAAGTCAGGTCCAACGACAAGCTTAGATGATGAGATGGAGGCCTTGGCTGTTCACGCCAGACGGCAGGGTTACCCAGGCAAAAGTGCACCGCGTCTACCTGGGGAATCGCTACCACACCATCAAGGGGAGCGCGAGCGGGGAAATTGACCAACCTCTCTTTAAGAGGTGCTTTCCAAGTTTGGGTGATCTGAGGCAGCTGCAGCGTACCATCCCAGCACGACCCCACAAACCACACCCCAGCAAGGAGATCCTGGGTGCAAGGGGCAGGGCCACCTGCAACCCAATTTCCCTGACATCCCGGGTAAGCAAATCGGCCATCTCAAGAACGATGTGTTGTCTCCTTCTGCAGATGCACCGCATGGACTTGCATGGTTGCGACATGTTTGGAACAGTTGACCCTCAAAACAAGTGCTCTACTAATAAAAAAGGTGAAAAACAAGAAATCTGATCATCCCAAAATCCACACAAGAACTAATGTAACTTGTTTTCTGTGGCTGTCTCTCACTGTGAGTCTCTCAAGTATTGAGAGTAGGCTCCAGCAAAAAGCAGGAAGAATGATCACGCTTGCATCCCCTTTGTATGCAAAAGCGTGGTCTCGTGACCATCAGGATTTTCACTGATTGGTATTTTGAAAAGGGTATGGAGAGAGCAGAGCACTCCTGGCAGAACTTCCCATAGTCGTCACCGAAATAAATCTTAGTGACTGACTGATCCGTAACAGAGTATTTACTTGTAATTAACTAATTAGTTCCATGGTCAACCAAAAATTGGTCGCAAAAAATTTTTTTTACATTTAAAAAAAGAGGAACCTATTTCACAAGATTCTTCTAATGGAACTTTAGGGAATGAAATTTCAGGTAATGGATTTTCAGGGGAATGCAATTTTGTAAAGTTTTAATCAGTGGCATATCCAGAAGGCCACCCCTGAATGCACTAATTAGAAAAAGCAATAATAATAAAATGTATGTCCACGTTCATCAAACGCACATGATGAGTATGAGCACACACATGCAATCAGAAGCTTTTTCCATGAAAACCTTTGCAACAAAATCAATGAAACTAAACTTGCATAGAAGTGAACAACACCTTTTCCCACAGGTTCGTTACTGACAATTTCTCCCAAGGACCAGATCAAAACACAGACCATAATCAATGACGGTGTGTGTGTGTGTGTGTGTGTGTGTGTGTTTTATAGACATCACACTGAACACACAACAAACACGTTTACATACTCTATTTACCAACTCAAACAAACAGATACCATTAAAATCATACACTATATGTGCAGTAATGACAATACCACGACTCTCGTCCAATAGGAAAGAAGCAGTGTGCAAACAGGCTGCAGCAAGCTTCACTTTTAATTTCATAATTCAAGAACTTCCATACGTCTTCAATTAAATATTGCTATGCTCGACAGAAAGTAAGCTTGACACCAAATTGTTTTAACTGGTCTTAAACAGTTGTCTTGCTGTCAAGCTCTGCAGCACAAGTTCATTGTTGAAAAACAGTAACACGATTCAAATGGTGTGACCTTACTGTCTGAGGCCATTTAGACATTTATACTACTACTGTTTTGCAGTTCTAATTGTCTATTGTTTCTGTCACCAATGAAAAGTATTATGTATTAACTGAATCAAAGAAATGTATTTTACATTTTCCACACCAGTAATTATGTGCTCTGAACATGCTTGATAAATGACTAAATTAATGTACAAAGTATTGATTGAACTCACTAATTTAGAGTTAAATTAGTTATTTATCTTTACTTATTAAATTAATGTTGCATTGTCTCTACTTGATTTACCCTTATTATTTAAATACATCAATACAATCATTGTTTGCTTTAATCAGAGATATTAAGCATTTTTATACTTTAGTGAGACAGAATGTATGTGTTTTCATGGGTCTGTGGTATTTTAGTCAAAGTTTCTATAATTTATATCTAGATCTATAATCTCTGTATTTTAAACTTCCAAAGAAACTACTATTCATAGTAATTTTCATATATTACAGAATGCCTGAGCCTCTTAGTATTGGCCACCCCAAGAATTTACTTGACCAATCCATGGACATCCCAATTTAAAATGTCTGGAATCGCCATTGGGATCAGTGTCATATAATTG
This sequence comes from Danionella dracula, assembly GCA_900490495.1. Taxonomy (NCBI): domain Eukaryota; kingdom Metazoa; phylum Chordata; class Actinopteri; order Cypriniformes; family Danionidae; genus Danionella; species Danionella dracula. The sequence goes on from UELW01000489.1 coordinate 44,693, forward strand.
GCAATTGGTGACGTCTGTTATCGACTATTTTAGTAGTTTATAAACAGTCTAAACCCATTTCCCATTGACACTTAAAGCAAAATCCCACCACCAGCCCCTTTCACCTCTCATTTCTCATGGAAGAAGATTCTCAGGCCCAGGATGCTCCCAGTCGCTGGCCCTTCTTCGGACAGCTCACCCAGTTCGCTTCTTATAGCTTGCCAAAAACGCATGCGACTGGGCAGTTTGATGTAAGCGAACTTGTGAAATAACTTTGTGTTTAACCAAGTAAACCGGTTTTAAAATCAAATCAAAGAAAATAGGCAGGCTGTGAGCAGCCTTTAAATTGCTCTTTATGTGCCACCATAAGTGCTGGAATTTCATTTCATTAATTGTGTAAAAAAAATACGGGTTAATCTAAAAAAAGCTATTATGTTAGTTATGAAACACATTGCATGCAAAAGCCGCTAAGAGCGTGTGTGCTATTGAAAACTGGTTGTACTCCTTGGGTCAGTTATAAGAGCTGGAGCTGACAGAAGTATTATTTCAGTTATGATGACTCTAAATGTACTATCTTATATATGCTCATTATAGCGTGGAGAGAGCATAGTTATGTTGCTTCTTTCTTTCACGTACAGTCCTCTTAATTAAGCTTTATCAACTGACAGAGTCAAAGGTCAAGGCCATGGATGGCAGCGTTTATATTTGTGGAATGGAAACTTCAACACGTTTCTTTTAGATGTGTGTGTGGGGGGAGGGAAATGTTTAATTCCTCTGCTTACTGAATTACATCCTGTTCTGGAAGACCAAGGCTCCAAGAGCACTGACAATTGCTCACCTCCTACAGGAAGAGGGTTTGGACCAGCTAAAGTATTCCTCCAGGGAGGTTAAGATTGTGAACTCTAGTTTTTAGAGGTATTTTGACTCGTGTTTTGACTTGTATTATGAGCAGGTAGGAATAGAGAGACAGAAATAAACAGAAGAGAGTTTGTATTTTTTAGTGTCCAGTGAAATCCCTTTTGGGATTCTATTTAGAGATCTGTGTTTACCCTGTGAGATTGTTGCTTCAGTAAAATTGTTGAAAGTTTACACAATTTTGATATTTCAATGAGAAAAAAATGTTTGGTATTAAAATAGAAAAAATAGGGTTTTAGTCCTTTTTATTTATTGTTGTCACATTATCTTTGCCATGTTCCAAAGGTGGATGACACACAGCAGACCTCTCTGGCATGAAGGATTAAGTCATGGGTGTCAAACTCAATTCCTAGAGGGCCGCAGACCCTGCAGGTTTTTGTTCCAACCCTGTTTCAGGAGACACACAAATAGCTTCAAACAAACCCAGAGGAGCTCAATCAGTGGAATCAGGTGTGTTCAGTTAAGGTTGGAGCAAAACTGTGCAGGGCTGTGGCCCTCCAGGAATTGAGTTTGACACCCCTGGATTAAGCTGTACAAAAACAGAGTCTGCCAAACCTCTGGGACACCGGCGGAGTTTGCCCTAGTGGGCATGCTGCAATATTGCACTTTTGATGAAGAGCATGAGGAGAGGTTTAAATAAGGGGGTTGTAAGAAAACATTTGTGTGTGTGTGTATTCGTGCATGCGTGTGTCTGTTTGTGTACTTGACTTGAAATATGAAATGCAATATGAAGTCAAATTAAATCAGTTTTTTTGTAGAGATGTAACAATAAAATAAAGATGTCAAAACAAAAATAAATTGAATGGAACCAGACAATGATTTCAAAACAAACTTTCTCACAAAACATTATTAATGTGCTAGGAAACAACAGACAATGGGATGAACATTCCTTGTAATTTTGATCAAAAGTTAATTGGAGCAGCTACAATTTCCACAGGAATCCAGCTCACATTAGACAGCAATGGATCACAAGGATGACGATCCCAAAGACAGACATGGAAAACAGGATGAATCAGCAGATGTGAACCACAGACACATAGGATCCAAAACCAAGACACCAGGATCAAATCTCAGGTGAGACGTGTTCCACACATACAGGTGATAAGACATAGGTGAGCATTGAGGCCACACAGTAAAGAGACAACAAGTAATCCGCATAACAAGGGGAACACTTCTCCCGAAGGAACACTTCATAATTCAAACAATTGGGAAACAAGACAGAAGCCACACTGTCGGGAGATGAGACATTATCCACACAGCTGGTTGATGAGATAGAAGACAAGATTTGGGAGACAAGATGTAATCCAGGGGAAAAGTGTACTCCACACAGCCAGTAGATGAGACGGAAGCCACACAGAAAGTAGACAAAACGTAATTATCACAGCTGGAAAGCAAGCCAGAAGCCACACAGCCAGGAGAGGAGACATAATTCACATAGCTGGTTGATTATATAGAAGATACAGAGCCTGGAGAAGAGATGGAAGCTACACAGTAAGGACACAGCTAAAAGAAATGCATACTCCACATAGTTAAGAAATGAGACAAAGTCAAAATAGGAGACCTGGTAAAACAAGCTGGGAAACAAGATGCCCACAGCCAGGAGATGAACCCCAGTCCTTACAGCTGGTTGATATAGAACAGTGGTTCCCAATCTGGGAAGAAAGTGTGCGCAGAAGCAGATGGGTGTTCAGGTAGAAAATATGTGGTTTTATTAGCATCACAATTCTGAGCACAAAAAGTTAAATTTTGAATGATTTTGAAGACTTAATTTTCACGAGTGTGAGTTGCGTTTTGTGAATGAAATGTTCTTCTCATGTAGAAAAACGTATTTTGAGCGAGCAAAAATAAAATATGTGGTTAAACTCTGTGCGTGTGCACAGACGATTTTGTTCTTTCACAAGAATAACCTCATACCATATTTAACAGACAATGTTTGTGAACTCAATCATTCATCTTCATGTCGGCTTTCTTCTCTTTCGGGGTCGCCACAGCGGAATGAACCACCAACTCTCTGGCATATGTTTTACGTGGCAGATACCCTTCCAGCCACAACCCATCGCTGGGAAACATTCACACACACATTCACACTATGGACAATCGTTCTTACTCAATTCACTTATACCGCATGTCTTTGGACTTGTGGAGAAACCGGAGCACCCGGAGAAAACCCACGCGATCACGGGGAGAACATGCAAACTCCACACAGAAATGCCACCTGCCCCAGCCGAGCCTAGAACCAGCGACCTTCTTGCTGTGAGACGACCGTGCTACCCACTGCACCACCACGCTTGTTTGTGAACTCAAAATGTAAAATTCTCACTAATTCATGTTTTATTTAAGTCGACTTGTTTTGTTTATATTTGGTGTTTAAATGCTACCAAATTAAAAAACACACACACACATATCATTTTGTGAGAATTGAGGGAAAACTTTTTAAATCCAGTAAAGATTGTTGTTGTTTTTTGGCATTTACCTTCCAGGATGAGATCAATTTGTTTGGGGATTTTTTTTTATTAAATGTGCATTTAATTGATTACCTTTTTAGTTAAAGATAAAGAGTTAAACATAAAAATGTTTAAAGTTTAACAACTTCTGCCACAAATAATTTGTGTGGTAATTGAGGGAAAATTATTTTCAAATCCAGTAAATATTGTAGTTTTTGCCATTTTTCTTATAGAATCTCATTAAACACTTTAGTTGCTTTTTAGATTCAATGTACATTTAATTTAATAACTTTTTAGTTTTTAGTTGGGTTTTACAACACAGCATGAAAGCAAGTTAACCCAGTAACTCTGTGAGCTAAAAAAAAATAAAGAAAAGATGTACAGGAGTCTTGCTCTAAAGCTTGTATAGTGTTTGAAAGTAAAAGGCTGATTTGAAAAGGTTTGACACTTTCTTTGACATGTTAGCATGTGGGAAACATTGGTTGTGTCCTTTGGTTTGCTCCTGTCCTGCAATGCTGCTATTACCAGGGCTATTTTTCCTTGGCATCAATAACAGGATATGCTTGCCTTGTCAAAAAAAAAGAGGTGTTAGAATGGCTGCAAATGAAAGGATTCATGCAAGGAGAAGAATGCGCTGAACGGAAATCTAGAGCAGGATCTTGTGCAACGAGAGCACTGCTGACAACTGCAGGAATCAATAACCAGCGTGCTTTTATTGAGTCGAATTAGACGTTTCCTCTTGTTGTTCTTTCACTCTACAAGAATTAGCAGCACCTTGACTGAAAAGCAAAGTGTTTAACACCACCTCAGAAAACTGAGATCACCCTGAGACATCAGTGTGTGTGAAGATCGTTGTGAATATTTTATTCAATTTAAAATGTTTTTACACTTTTATTTTATCTGTGTATGAGTAAAGTAAAAAAATTGTAGATTGTTAAAGGATAATTGACTGCAAGGTGCTTACTTTTTTCTATTGAAGTACACTAAGAGGGACAGTTTTTAATAAAATAATAATGAAAGAAAAATACAACAAAATAATTCCAGAAAGCATGGAAAGTACACTCTTATGATTGGAGGGTGATGAATGTTCATGGCTAAAAATAAAAATCATATTTAAGACAATTATTAAAAATGTAAAATATTTATAAGTCAAGTAAAGCAGAGGAAAATCCCCAATTTGTTTTATACCCAACAAGCAAAGGATGATAAAAAAATATGTTGTACCTCTCACAAAAACATTCTCAATCAGAGCTTGCTGGTTATTCAGAGGCTATTTAAAAATAACTGTGCTTAATTAAAAGGCAAAATATTTTTTAATCTTGAAATATGACAAAGTTACATGACAAAATTAATCGCCAAAAAGGTTGTTCTCTCTAGGAAGCAAAATGTGATCGTTGTATTTTTTGGGGAAAACATTAATATTTTAAAGATTTTTTGAAGTTGTAATGATACTGTTTTCTTGTTTTGTTCATCACAAGCATTTTAAGGATATCCTCGACCAGATGAGTTAACAGAACACAGTTTTGTTCTGTTGTGTCTACTGTTTGCGGTAGTTAGCAGGAGCAAGTCTGCATTTTTGCTGAAGAGGTAAACATATTCCTTTGTTGGTTTGTGCTTGCATAATGTAGATGTTATATATATGATTAGTCAATTATCAGCCAAGCTCCTCCCGAACTTATGATAATCTGATTAACATCATACTGAGCCTTTTAATGTTTTGCAGCAACTATACTTTTGCAGCATTTTTATACAGCTATCTTTTTGCTATGGTAGATTTTTAATCCTGGTCTTCGTATCCTGAAAACATGGACATGAGAAAACCAGAGAAAATAAAGTAGGATTCTTCTCTCCTTAAAAGTACAAATTATAATAAATCTAGTACATATAAATAAAACAATGAAAACAGAATAAAACAAATGAAAAATAATAACCCTTACCTTTCGAGTGAGGCGAAGTGTTGAAGGAGTAGGTTGAAAGGGAGGAGAACGGATAAAAATCATGCAAATAAAAATGATACACTGCGAACTGTCAAATAAGTGATTTGAGCGATGCAGAGCCATGCAGTGAATTACCTTCTGACGCTGATCTATCTGTCAATATGAACACAACGGCGACTTAATGCTACCCCAGACAGTCATGCAGTGTGAAAAGATCTGCGATACAATTATGTTGTAATAGTCTACATTGTTAAGTATACTCAAGTCTCAATATGTTGTTTCAAATCTTCTTTTTGTGTAAGCATGGCACAGTGTGTTAGCTAGCATTTAGCAGTGCTAAAGGGACATGTGTTCAGATGAGTATCCGGCACTCTCACTGTTTTTAAGACGGTGATATCATTCTTGAATTGAAAGAAAATGGCCCCTATTCCCTGAGCTATTAAATGAGCATACAAGATAACTCGCTCTCTCCTATAATCTAATAAAGTGCGTTCTTCTACAGTAGTAGTATCTCACAATGAGGCTGAGGTGCTTTACTAGCACAAAAGAAAAGCAAAGAAAATCAATAGCAATTTATAATTTACCATGGCAGCGGCTTGGTCAGTTTTTATGGCTTCCATTCAGGGCACTAAATATTGCATGAGAAAGGCAGACATGTATGTGGTCAAGGGAATCAAACTGGGGTGAAATTCCTCCTGGGGGTCGCACTGTATAAGTGTAAGTGTGAGGAGATTTGGGATTTACATGATAGCTAAGAGCAAACAAAGGAGGTTCTTTGAAGGGAGTCTCAAATGGCATGTGTGTTTTTTGAGGACACTGTTTAATCACTAGAGATTTTTTCTGTAAATCGTTTATTGGCAAATGTGTCATTTTAATAAAAAGATGTATATTAAACAGTAAACATGAAGCAACTAGTGCACGACAATGTATAAAGCTTGTAACCCTATTCAACTGCACATGAGTAACTTATGGCTACATTTAGACTGCAGCCCAAAGTGACCCAAATCAACATTTGTTTGCCCATATGACAGTCTGAACAATTAGATTCAGATTTCGCTTTCTTATGTGGTCCTAAATCAGATCAGGTTTTTGCCATCTGACCTCAGTCTAAACAGCCAGGTAGCATTTATCCGACTTTTCTGTCGTTGTTTTGGCACAGACGTTGCATTTCTGAGTGGGGGGTGGGAGGTTTTACATCATTCATGGCTGACGACACAGCTGAAAGCAGTTGATGAAAGGAAAGTGAAGTAGGAGAACTAATAAATATTTCCTCCTTGTTTAACTTAAACAAAGCCTTAAACTTTTTTTATTTTCCAAAAGTAGTTGCTGATCTGTCTTGACTCGTATATGAACTTGTAATCTAGAGGGTTCAATATGACACGGCTTTAACCTATACAGCTATAAGGGCTTCAAATTTTAGCCAGGAGTGTTTATGAGGTTTAGTAAAGTTTTTGGGGGATTTTTTTAACCATTTCTCCACACGCGCATTTGTGAGATCACACACTGATGATGGACAAGAAGGACTGGCTCTTATTTCAAAGGTGCTCTATCGGGTTGAAATGAGAACAAAGCCATTCAATTTCATGTCTTTTCTGACCTTGCTTGGTGCATCCATCATGTTGGAAGACAAAGGAGCTAGCTCTTTTCTGTTTCCAAAAAGAAAACATTGAATTGTCCAAAATATATTGATAAGCTGAAGCATTCAGTGTTCCTTTCACTGGAACTAAGGGGTCAAGCCCAGCTCCTGAAAACCCCACACCCTCATCTGCCCTCCACCATACTTTACACTCAGCACAATGCTGTCAGACAAGTAGTGTTCCCCTGGCAACTGTCAAACCCAGACAGAATAACAAGATTTGTCACTCCAGAAAACGCATCTCTACTGTCAGTGACCAGTATATTACAATAATTATAAAGTGAATTTGATTCCTTACTGAAGTCTGCTGCTCTGTTGAAGGCACTGATTAGCTAAGGCAAGGGTTCTCAACCTTTTTGTTCTTAGGGTCCATTTTTTCCCAGTTGAACCTGAGCTGTAAACAAGTCTTGTACTTTGAATTAAGGAGCTAAATAAACTACACTTATTTTACACATAAACCTGCTCATAAAAAACTGACCATGCTAGTTGCCCTTATTACTTATATTAATTCCAAAATTAAAAAATTTGGTTAAAAAATAGAGAAATTCTAGCTCTATGTGATTTTAAAAATCTTGCTCTTCATTTTTTTTTTACCCAATTTGTTTTGATGGGAAACTAATTCATGAAAGGCTTCAGAACAACAGTATAGTCTATGTTAAGTTTTTGCTGTTGAGCAGGTTTCTTTTCTTGTTTGATTAGAAACAAGTGTTTTGTTTGTACTGTTTATATTGATTTAGTTTGTTTTGGTTTGTTTGAATCACTTGGTGGCACAATTAAACTTGGTGAACACACCCCGCTTTCTTGGCTCCTTCTTGGCTCTCGGAATACAATATTTATGACACTGTCCTTGTGGCAAAACAGATTTTGCAGGCCACTAGTTGGCGCTTGATACCCAAGGATGGGCCCTGTTATCTTGGTTAAGAATGACACAAAATCGTTACAACAGTTTATATTTAGTGTTGGTTTATTTTTTTCTTTAATTTTACAGCAATATTAGTATTCATTTTTATCATTTATATCCTTGTGTAATAGTTGACATTTTTATATACATTTTAAAACCCATTAACGATGTGCTTTAAACAGCATTTTCATCTTTGTTTCTACTTATGCACCACATAAAAAGAGAAAAACAACTGCGCTCTTCAATTTATATGCTCATGGGATCTTGACTGGCATGTGTCTCTGGGGAGACTGCTCCTCACAGCTGTGCCCCTCGATGGCTGGAACCGGAGCATGTTTCGTTTTGCCTGCTTCAAAAACAACAGCTCAGCGCTGATCCCTTGAGTCTAGCATAAGGTGTTTGCTGATGAGGTTGTACACAAACATGCCTAAATTGGAGGCCGTCCCCTTTTTGTTTGGCATGTGTACTGTATGTACATCACGCCTCAGGTGACATGTCTCCATGGCAACATCCGGCCTTGATGGGCAAGAAAACACAATTAGTGGGAAATCTGTTGATTGGTTTTAGGCAGTAATTAAAGCAGGTGATGTTAATTAGGTCTCAAGGAACCAATTAGGTTGTTTTGAGAAAACATGTTAGCATCTTTGTGTTTGTCTTTGAGCACGCCTGCTAAAATGGAAAAGTGCCAGGTTTGAAAATCTGATGCTTGTTATTGAAAAGCCATGTTTTAGAATGAATTTCTTCTGGAAGTATTGAGTTATTGAACTCAGCTGATTATGCAAATAGGAACAAGCTGAGAGGAAGGGACAGGATCAATTGTTTGTTATCTTTCAGGCAGAGCATAAGTTTATCTAGAAAAATCCTTGTGTGTGAATTATATAATCCCTGCTAAAAATTTTCTTTGAGAGGAAATCATAATTAAATGTATTAAAATGATATTTAACAAAACTTTACATAATTGAAATACTGTAATATAAGAAGTCTTTATCGTTTGAATGTTTATCTGATTGCAGCAAACAAAAGAAGTGGCTTTCTGTGAGCTTTACACAGTTATTAAGCATATCTATTTTCCTTCATAAAAAAAAGACACACACAAACATTTGATTTCTGAGGCAACCTTTTGTCCCTAGCACAAAAGTCCATGTTTTTCTTAACAGTTTTGTACATTTTTTCTGAAAAAGATATGTGCAGAATACTTTCATTAATGTTTATTTAAATTACATTTTAAGGGCTGGATAAACATTTTTCTGCCCCATCTGTTATGTTTGGTGTGTGTCTTTAGCAAAAGAACTGTCACCGCTGTGAGACATTTAATTTGAACTTAATAAATTAATAAAACTATTTACTAGATAAAAATAAAACTAGATTTTTTATTTTAGTCCATACTTTAAGGCTTTTACATAAAAAAAGGCTTTTACCTGTCATAATCTGCTGTAATTAATAAGGTATGAAAAAAATATTGTAAATAAATAATAAAAACTATAAAGTATTTTAAAGCCTCAAACCATGCCCTATACAGTACACGCTTAATCAAGAAATGTAATAAAAAGCGCACTCTTCACATGCACATTGTCGGTCACTCTGTTGCCATACATGCTGAAAACGAGTGCTGTGTGAAAACAAAAGAGCTACCCGCTCAGTAAATACGCTACCATGATGTGACACAGATGCCACGGATACAGATATAGTTGGAAACAGACGTAATACACAGTAATCACAAAAAGAGAAAACATTTCCTGAGACATATGTTAGATTTCTTTAATGTTTAATTTAAGTTTATCCAATTAAATTGTTCAGGGTACAAGTCTTTAGCCAATAAGATTGGAGATAGCTATTATTTATGCTCTTTACCTCACACACTGAGCTCTAAAGTCTCTGAATATAGGTCATATTTCTGAGATCAGAGTCCTCGTGAGAACTTATGAATTGGTTGTTGGCTGCCTATTTTGTTTAAATAGTGGATTCACTGCATTATTGGGGAGATATAATTGCACTAAATCCATATTAAACACAAATAAAATAAACACTGGTGTAATTAACCAAATCATAGAATTTACTTAATTTTAGCTGACAATAATTTAGCTAAATATTTAGGAATAACTGTCTTTAAGTGGAAATGGCCCATTCAGGTTTTTTTATTTATTTATTTTTTTGTTTTGTTTTGTTTATTTCCAAAGTCGTTAATGTTCTTTAATCGACACTAAAATTAGCTTTTAAGTCTGCTTTGTTTGTGACATCACAAAGCTTTAGATTCCACCCATGGTAAATTACAAATATACACCTAAAGCCTGATCTATACTTCTGCGCCAACTCTACACATTGCCCTCTGCGAAGGTTGCAAGGTTACGTGATTGGACGAAGTGGAGCAGAGCAAGCTCTTTCTCTTGCGCTCTGTGTTAAACACTGGATAATAAAGTAAAACTTTGGCAATAACGTAATTAACTTTTCTTTATCTGTGCTGAGTTTTAGCTAGCTAGAACTTAGCATTGTCATCATGCCATGTTGTGATATTGATCAGTTTAGAGACAGCAGCAGCACATGTATGTAAGAAGTTATATTTACACGATTTATGATAAGGTAAATAAAACCGAGCTGTGAATGCTTTGTTGACAAACGAGTGCACGCAGAGCCTTCCGCAACGGGCAAATCTTAGGTTTTATGCACAACTATAGATTGGCCTAAAAGCAGGTATGTCCAAAGTCAAGCCCATTTGACCCCCAGCTTATAATGCAGTGGTCCTCGGGCAGATTGATATCAGGACACCAAAGAAATTCTTAATTGTTGCTATTGTGCAATTATTATCTTTGTCAGAACATTTTTTTTTATTTTGAAGAATTACTAGATTATTTCAGTTACAATCAAGCTTATCTGACGCTACATTCCGGAGATATTCATTTTTAGCATAAAAAAATATTACAAATAAAATACTTACTTTTTCCAATAACTGTTTTCCCAATAACTGTTTCCAGAGAGATGTTTACTCTAATGCTCACCTGCCATGCCTACTATTTATCCAAATAATAATATCCCTCAGGTTTTCTAATTGGCTATGTCATGACTATTGCAGGCATCATCCATGTGGATGCTACAGACTAGTGGTGGATTAATAACAGTTCATTTGTATTTTTTCTGAAAAAATTAAAACAAAAAAACAACCTCTGGAAGCTATCCATTGCAATTCAAGAAGGAAGTCTTGGATGAGGAGTCTGTGAACGAGGATAATTAACAGAGAAGATGACTTTCAGATTCCAGCACAGCACCATACGCTCATTATCTCTCGCTCACAATCACTCCATCCATCTTGTTCTCCCATCTTAATTCTTTTACTCTTCAACTAGTTAAAAAGGTAGACTCATGGGATCTGCCTGCCAATGTGCGATGCTGGGCATCTTGAAGCATTTAAAACTCATTGCCGTTGTGTACATGAAGAAATGCTGTATAAACTCAGTCTTGATATTCTTTGTGGATTACAACAAATGTGGAAAAGTGTTTTGGCTCATGTTAATTTGAACTCTACAATCAATAAAAGATTTTATAAAATATTTCGTATATCATATATTTCACTGTGCTGCAAGCTCCTCTGTAAGTAAAGTTGCTTTTTGGTTTATCAAAATGAGCAGATGACACCATTAACTAATTTGCATAAAGACCACGTGACATGAAGGTTTTTTTTAAAGCCACAAAACAATAGTATCAAATTATGCTGTCATTAAATGTAGTATTAAAAAGCATGTATTGAATAAACAATTAACTATATTTAACCATAATAAAAAATAATGATGGGGTGACTTATATAAAATGAAAAAAAAAATTATGTTATTTATATTTTGTATATAGTGTTTTATCTTTGATTTCAAGCTAGACTTGTCTACGGACTCTTTTGTTTTTAGTTTTTTGTTGAGATGTGCATTTTTAAATCAGTATCTGGATTAATGGAAGTAAGGAATGCAGTAAGAGAAAGAAATACATGAACACCACACCAGAGAACAAGATCACTTTCCAGGAATTTTGTTACTTTCCTAATCCAAGCTCCCCCGAAATGAGTCGTCTTGATGAGGGGAGAGGTACAAATGTAGATTCCCCTTATCTTAAAAGTAGATGTTACACAGGACAAATGTGTTGAAGACTTGCTAACTAAAACAAAAAACAAATCCTGTAGTATTTGCCAGATTTTTTCTTCTTCATTTTTCTGACAATATTATTGTGATTCAATGTGAAAGAGAGGCTGAGAAAAAGCAATACTTATTCCTTAAAAGGTTTTCAGAATGAAATCCCCAGTATAAAAAAATGGAAACTTCTCTAAATTACAAAAAACTGCAGACATTTAGGTTTCCCTTATAGTATGAAAAAACTTTAGACTTTAGAAGAGGGCTGAGGTCTATTAGAGGACGGCACAGACTACTTTAAATCAAAGCTAGAGGCAGAAGGGAAGATCATGCTTGGCACAACTTTGACATGTTTGTCATCTGCAAACTATTTTCTTTTTTTCGTTTACTGTTGTTGCAGAACCAAGTAAGCAACAATCCAGAGCAGCAATTTAACTGTTTGTCATTAGTGAGAAGAGGCACAAAAGATGAGGACCAGAAAAAGAAAGAAGTGGGAGAGATGAGAGGAAAGCTGAGAAGTCAAGAGAGCTGTTTGATTTAAAACAGTCTGCCACAGAACAGGGCGATAAACAAAACCCATTGTTATTGTTGCTTTAACCCGAAAACAAGGGCACCACTAAGGCTTGGAAAAAATACAAAACGAACGGATAAAACGAATGGCCTATGCAGATTAATCTTTGCTAAAACAAACTAGGTTAAAATGTTTAAATTGACTGAATACAGCACATTCTGTTCCAAAACATCTAACCAGATCAAATACAAAACCCTGAAGTTAAATAATAAGTTTGGAACACGTTTGTTTTAAGACTGCCTGCTAACAAGTATTTATCAACGTTTAAGCAACCTATGCCACCTCCTTCACCAGACTCTGATCTCAGACCCCTTACATTGTTTTGTGCTTCTGATGCTAGGCAGTTACAAGAGTGAACGAGTATTTAAAGTTCTGTAAGCAAATTTTGTTGTCTTGGAAAATAAGATGTGTTATAGTTTAACAAATCTTTGCTTGAAGTCTGAAGGTTTTTTTTTTTTTTGCTTGATTAAGTTTTGTATAGCTTTAAGAAGGTCTGAAACGGTTACCTACCTGTAGCTTAGTGAGCGTGGCTTGGTTATTAATGAAAATGTGGCATCAAGATAGAGTGCACTCTCCACTAGGGTTAAGAATAAAACTTAATTTTTAAATTTGTCACTTAATTTTCAAGATTTTTGACTTAGAAGTGTTTATTGAGCATGGTCGAGTTCATTTATGCAAATTTGCTTTCATGTTAAAATCTACTCTCCACTAGGGTTAAGATTAAACAACCATCTGTAGGTTGCTTTGTTATCAATATATTTGAGAAATGTAGCATGGGCGTATTAATTTATGCAATTTGGTAACATGTTAAATTCCAATCTCCACTAGCGTTAACAATCTCCAGGTTGCGTTAACTCTATTGAGTCATCCCTATTTTCTGTGTGACTCTCCAGTGGTAACCAATGGCAATTGTTCTTTCACCGTGGAAGCATAAGGGATTCAATGCATTCTATTGGCCTATTAAAAGTGAATGGTACTCCTTCCCATTGATTTTGAATGACAGTGTCAAGTCAATGGTGACATTTCAATCAATCAAACGATCAATCAATCGATCAATCAATCAGTCAGTCAATCAATATAGCAACTTACAGAAGTTGACCAAGGCACCCAAATTTCCCAGAATCTCTCAGTGCTAGCAGTTTGAGGAGACATAGCAACCCGAGTCGGACAAGTTTGAACAGTTAGTGTGTGTGTGCGTGCGTGTGTGCGTGTGCGTGTGTGTGTGTGTACTGTATAAATTGGGAAATGGCAGTTTTTACATTTATGCAAACGTTCGTTTTAAAATAGAGAAAAGAAACAGAAAAGGTATTTTTTCCATTTTTATAGATCTTTTCTTGTACATACAGTAAACAGTAAGCCATGATTCTGATTCAACCTAAGAAAAATTCCAATTTGTCTATATATATTGTTTATATAACACTATATAAATATATTAGTGCTGTTAAAATTAATGCATTAACGCATGTGATTAATTTGACCTGTATAACGCATAAAAAAAATTAAGCCAATTAGCCAACGGTTTGGACTTAACAGAGGACGATCTTTATTCTCTGCACAGTTAGCAATCCCTAAACTATTGTTGATTGCACATGCATCAGAATCACATAGTATCCAAAATTGTATTTATGTTAAAACAGAACTTGACATTATGATGAGTGACATAAAGTTAATATCTCTTATTGTAAAAATGAAAAAATATATAGAATTTCTCTGTTTTTTTAATGTTTTAAATATATACATCTTACAAAGCACCAGTTTTACTCATGAATTTGTGTATATCCACAAGACATTCAGCTTGTAGTGTGGTTCCTTTAGGATATTTTTAAGAGCAAATAGGATGCCAATTATTAGGAACCCCTGAATGCACACTACCTGACAAGACTGCCTTCTTAGAGCATTTATCTCTTAGAAGCCAGTTCATTTCTATAAGATCCTGGCAGCTAGTAGGAGCGAGTGATTGTTCTGATTGTAGGAGCGTGGCATCTGCTTGAACATGAGTTCAGGCCTGTGCCACACTCAGGTAGCTGTCAGTTTCATCTTGTGCATTGTGTGTTTTTTATGACAGGTGCAGTCTTCAACACACAGGTACACACATAAATACACACAGTTTCTATTCAGACTTGTTCAGTCACTGGTAGCTGTCAGCAGCATCTCGGGGCTTCATGACAACTTGAAACAAAGAGTTTTCATTGCTGCTCTTAAACACGATGCTGGCTGAGAGGAGGACTGTTTATTAACAGGAATATCAGCTTTCTGTCACAAATCATGCTCCTCGTGAGGCGCTGGAAGGAAAAGAAGGAGCAAGTATGGAAGGAAGAATTGAGGACAAAACACATCTGAAGTGTGTTTCATCCCTCCTAAAAACAAACGAAATGCAGCACATCAGCTGCATCATTATATGGTGTGTTGCTTTATCTTGTTGATGTCGATGATGAGTGTTATTATACAAACCACACCATGCACCGTTTCAAAGTCACAAAAAGTTTTTTTTTTATTTGAAAAACCTTAACAAATGCATGAATGAGTTTATTTGAATGACTAGAAAATCACTTGTTCAACATCAGCTAAACTTTCATTGTCATGTGCAAGGGTGATTTTTTTTTTCTGAGGTTCCTATGTAAAAAAATAGAGTTAGTTACATTTCTTTCTGGCCAAACAGTAAGTTCAATGATTAACTAATCAGCAATGAACAGGATGTCTTGTAAAGTCTTTTTTCCAATAAGAATTGGCTCACATAATCACATTGGGTCGCCTCTGTCTGACTAATGGAAGAATGGTGTAATTGCCCCCTAAATTGTGCAATTTAAAGTTGGGTTGAACTGTTACTAAACAGAGCGTCACGGTGGCGCAGTGGGTAGCACGGTCATCTCAGAGCAAGAAGGTTGCTGGTTCGAGCCTCGGCTGGGTCGGTTGGCATTTCTGTGTGGAGTTTGCATGTTCTCCCAGTGATCGTGTGGGTTTTCTCCGGGTGCTCCGGTTTCTGCACAAGTCCAAAGACATGCAGTATAAGTGAATTGGGTAAGAACATTTGCCCATAGTGTTAATGTGTGAATGTTTCCCAGCGATGGGTTGTGGCTGGAAGGGCATCCGCTGTGTAAAACATATGCCAGAGAGTTGGCGGTTCATTCCGCTGTGGCGACCCCGAAAGGGAACAAAGCCGACATGAAAATGATTGAATGTTACCAAACATCTCAAAAAGATGGCCCACCCCTAATTTAAATCGCTATTTAAAAAACACCATCACTGAACATTGGTGTGAACATTTGTTTGAAACACATCTCTCCTCGATTTACAATTTATCCTCAAGAAGAATTAACCTGTATTTAACATGAGGTATCTTAAACCTTTCCCTTATAACCAGCACTGTACATTTCTCCAAAAAAATTGATGAATGAGATCTTCAGTTTTTGTTACACATAAAGAACACTGGTTCATATTCAAATAAAATTTATTTCTTTAAAAAATCATTTACTGGGCATTTCTAGAGTACTACTTTCAAAAAACCTCAACTTCAACTTAATTATATGAAATGTTAAAAATGTAAAATGAAATATAGATATTTTGCACTGAAAATCAGAAAAGCAGAAGTGAACATTAGAGCCAAACAAATGTATGAAATAAAAACAAAAACACAATATATACTTTTTTATAACTGGACCCCAATGAAGAATCTGATTTTTCACTTCTTTATATGTTTAACTAACACTAGTTAAGGAATTTACAGCAGTCTGCTATTTTCTTTACCGGTAAGTTTCTGTAAATGAGGTATACAAATGTAGAGAGCGGTGTGTTAATTATTTATTAACTATGTGCTAATTGCATCTTCCTTATGAATATTTAACAAAATACAAAACAAAAGAGGAAAACAAGTAAGCTTCTCATGCATAATATTAATGCAGATAATAATGAAGTCGAGAATGAAACAAAAAAACAAACATTTTCTTAGTAACTGCACATGAGAAGTTCATTTAAAAGACACAAAGTCACTGTTTCCAGAAATATAAAAATGAGACAGAAAAGAAAAGACTCAAACCTGAATTGTCAAGTGAAACATACTCAAGTCGATTCAGGTTTTTAATCTGAAAATGTTTGTGTTCTGTGAGGATCTGTCAGAGTAGATAAAAAGGCACTTTTGTAGTGTTAAGCACTGAATAACTGGATTAATTTCAGTCATGTCTTACTCAAAAGTTAATTTCAGTTATAGGCAGTCTGATTGATTCCCCAAGGAGAGCACATTTGAGAAGACATTTGGTGAAGTTGGTCGTCCTGTAACTGGAAGGTTGGCGGTTGGATCCCCACCAGGTCCAATCTGCTGTTGTTGTTCACCCACATTGCCCAGTATGGATGTGTGTGACTGGTGCGGTGTGTTTGGTGGTGTTCAGGAGGCTGTAGGCGTGAAATGGCAGCCACATCCTGTCAGACTGCCCCAGGGCAGCTGTTTAGCTTATGACCACCAGAGTGTGATTGTGGAGTGAAACTGTTCACTTTAGAAAGTATGTCTGAAAACTAGAAAACAGGTACATTAACCTCAAGAAGCTTAAAATATAAAAAGTTACAAACATGTAAACAACAAAATAATGCTAACACAAGAAATGCAAAATGCCTGGTTTTTAATTAAATTTGATGAAACCCACAAGTTAAAGCACTTTTAGACTTTGAGATATTACAGTATGTATGTTGAATATTATTTGTTCCATTATTTTTGAAACAAAAATAAACAATAATTTGAAAAAAAAAAGAGTTTTTCACTACAGCCTTCATGTATCTTAAGCTGCTTTGAAGACACTGCTGAAAAGCTATACATAAATAGATTTTGATTTGATTTGACTTAGATGTAGTGTTAGCTCACCTTGAATGCTTTCATCTACCTTGTGATTGGTGTGCTTCTGGGGGATTTTCCACCATCTTTTGTGTTAGAACAGATCAATACTCATTTCATAACCATTAGGATGAGGTTCCATGACATTAACAGGTTTGTACAGGGTTTCCAAGGGGCTTTAGAAAGTCCTAAATGCACTGTTCTATGTCTTAAATCAATTTTCTTAGGCCATGGTAACGTCCATGTAAAGCTTATCAAATATATTTTTGCTGTTGCTTGGGTTTTCCAGAGATTTAGAAAATGCGTCTAAATGCTAAACGTTTAAAATCTAAAATCTAAAAATTGTGGTTAGGGTTGCCAGAGTTTGAAAAATATTTGTAAATCATCGAAAACAAAAAAGTGACATTTAGTGGTTTGATCATTTGAGAACAGGCTTACATAAACCCAAAACCTTTAGAGGCATGGTTATAGTTGCCAGAGTTTGAGAAAACCTTTGTAAATACTCAAAAACAGAAACGTTATGGTTAGGATTTCAACCACTGTATTTGAATCATACTGTTTATTATCAAACCAGTTTTGTAACTGATATTGATGTTATGATATATGTCTTAAATTTGATTTTTAACAATCTTAAAAAGGTCTTAAAAAGTCTTCAATATGACTTTATGAAAACTGCAGAAACCCTATTGTCATGACATGAGGTGAGTAGTTAATGACAACATTTTCATTTTTGAGGTGGCCTATCCCTTTTTATTGAGTAGCAGATAAGCTGTTGTTGGTAATTGGGGATATTTAAACAAGTCTAAACTGTTTATAAAATTCTGCACAAACATAACCAAACACCCGGTCATTGTATGAGTCTAATAAATTAGTGCTATTATTTCCGTTTTGATCCTACTTTATTGTTTTAAGAGCAAAGAACTCAGGGCTATGGCGCGAAGAAGATCATCATTGGCTAGGATTGAGAAAAAGAGAGGCAGCACTTAGATGCAAGCTGTCATCCTGCACTAATTAAAGCTATAACTCCTGAAATGCCATAATAACTGCTAATTATGGGCTCCTCTTGTTTCAATGTAATTTACTAATTAGTCACCACATTGGTGTAGCGTCTCCAGCTGAATATTGGCAGGGGCGATCGACAGCTACTTGTGACTGGAGTGTAAATGACACCATTATGGGGGCCAGCAGCTCTAGCGACCTGCCAGAAAATACTTAATTGCTTCTAGAACAGTCTGGCAGAATGAAGGACTTCCATTCTATCGCAATGGATATCTTTATAATTGATCACTCTCCAAACAGCAGTTTTTTTTGTATTTCCAAAGTGTTTTATTTCATCTGGATGTGGATGAGTTGTAGTTTTGCATTTGATACAATAGATCACTCCACTCTAATGGTTTAAAGTCTGTAGCTGAATGAACCTAGTTCAAGTATTACCTAATTAATTAACTGTAACAGTCGTGTACTTCAGGTGCCAGACAGTTGAACTAAAACTAACAAATATAGCTCACCACCTTTTACACAATAAAAAATGAAGATTTTCAATAAAATCACGTTTGGCCCACAAAGCGCATCCTTTTTTTATCAGTTCAAACTTCTGGCAGAATCTGGCAGCTCCGTCACCACCGTAACAATCCGGAAATAACCGTGTTGTCCTGGGTTCAGCTCACCACAAAGCTCACTCCTTCCGATGGCCTCAAGCCACTGTTGGGGAATTAATCCAGACGGATTAATCTCTTCGGTCTTCGGACTTCGGTCTCTCTCTCTACTTCCAGCAAGGCTCTCTCATTCCGACTTCCATGTTAACACGCACTGATTGACTGACTTCCTCTGATTGATCACTTCCTCTTTTATCTTCCTCTTCCATTTAATCTACGTCACACACTTCCCTTAAACATTTCTTTATTGGTATTTAAAATTTACATGCATTTAATCAGGGTGTCACGGTGGTGCAGTGGGTAGCATTGTCATCTCATAGCAAAAAAGTTGCTTGTTTGTGCCTCAACTGGGTCAGTTGGCATTTCTGTGTGGAGTTTGCATGTTCTCCTCGTGATCATGTTGGTTTATGCCGGGTGCAGTATAAGTATAATTATACATGCAGTATAAGTCAGTTGGGTAAAAACAATTGTCCATAGTGAATGAAAGCGTGTGAAGATGTTTCCCAGCAATGGTTTGCATCTGGAAGGGCGTATGCCAAAGGTTTGGTGGTTCATTCTGCTGTGGTGACCCCGAAAGGGAAGAAAGCCGACAAGAAAATAGATGGATGGATGAAAGTAATCAATTGACAATACGTAGGTATGAATTTTGAAAAACAAAGAACAATCATTTGAAGAAAAATAACTATTCAACCACAAATCTATATAATAAACATCACATTAGCAAATACAAATCCTCCCTGAGGTAATGAGAAGGAGGACCTGTCCAATTTGAGAACTTCCTGTGTTCACTTCCTCTTTTGCCAGTCCCAAAACCAGGGTGAGAATAACCAGCCACCCATTATCCTGGAAACTCAAAAATATTCAACCAGCAAAATATATATAATAAAACTACATAAGGAACTAAATGTGTGCACAACAAATAGAACTTCCATCCATCCACCTTCTTGTTGGCTTAGTCCCTTTTAAATTTCAGGGTTCACCACAGCAGAATGAACCGCCAACTCATGTAGCATGTGGTATGCAGCGGATGCCCTTCTAGCCACAACCAACTATCATGAAGTACATGGAAATATCCATTTTGTTGTCAGTGTTCTTCCCTGTCATGGCCAAAGCAGAATGAACTGCAAACTCTTCTGGCATATGTTTTATGCAGCAGATGCCCTTCCAGCCACAGCCCATTGCTGGAAAATCCACATCCACACACACACACACACACTTTGGATAATCGTTTTTACCCAATTGACTTATATCGCATGACTTGTGGGGGAAACCAGAAAACCTGGAGTAAACCCACACAATTACAGGGAGAGCACAGAAATACCAACTGCTTCAGCCGAGACTCGAACCAGCAACCTTTTTGCTATGAGACGACCGTGCTAACCACTGAGCCACCGTGACGCCCTGACACACTCATACACACTCATACACTATGACTTGTGGGAGAAACCAGAACACCCGGAGTAAACCCACCCTGTCACGAGAAGATACAAACTTTACACAGAAATGCTAACAGACCCAACCGAGGCAGGAACCTTATATTTATTTGTAAAAAAACATTTTAAATGTTATATAAACATAGAGGGGAATATAAATAGTTAAATGAAGATGACCAACTATTTGAAACGTCTAGCAAACTGACCATCATATGTACCTTTTTAAATTCTGTCGATTACCTGATGCATTAAAGCGGTGTTATATATTACAATCAGATTTTTTTTGTTAATATGATGACCCTTGCATTTCAACTCAGGTTATGTTTTTGGAATGCTGGTTAGATTTATTTAGAAAGCCATAAGCTTTGATTTCACATTGTGTGTCATGTTGTGACAGCCTCTTTAATGTGTTGCGTCTGCAGGAGAACTCCATCTGTAATACATCACATACATGGAGACATTTTGTTTATTAATATTTCCACTGAAAGCACAAGGTTTGAAACTAACTACATAGTGTAATTAGTAGTACTTTCTATTTTTTAGTTTTTTTTGTCTCATTCATGGTTCAAACAAGGATAGAAATCAAAACCTAATGTATCCTGGAATTAATAGATATTGAAACATCTGATGTATAGTAAGTGCACTGTAAGGGTGTCCACATCCACATTTTATTTTCTCTGACAGTTAAGAATGAGGTCACTTATGTTGTGGGTGGTCATTAGCTTTTTCTGCTCTCTGCTTTTTAATGACCCCCTATAAAGGGTGGTGTGTTCATGTCTTGCAAAGTGGCTGGGTTTACTCAATGTCTGTCACATTACTCAGTATTTGTAGCCTTTGCTTTTACTGAGTATCATCAGGCAGCATAATTAATAATGAAAGCTTCCTCCACTATAGAGCTGTAGTCTTAGCTCTAGTGCACTATTTCCCCTCTCTACCTTTCCATCAATGAAGGGATCTAACTATCATCCCATCATCCTGTTAATCAAATTACTCCTGAACGCAAATTGACAGTTTTCATTAATTATAAAGGATTATTATAATTGCAATTCAAATTTATTCATTTACAACAGATGGCTTTCAGTAATATTTCAGCACATTTGCATATTAAATGGAGAGGGCTGCCTATTAGCTATGCTAATGTATGCAGATTCTCTTATTTTGAATGGGTGGGCCATATGTGGCAGTGGTGCACAAGGCAGGTGAGGAATCTCCAACACGTTTAATTTGTTTGACAAACACAGTGGGAGCCACAACATGTCCTCTGCCACCTCTCAGTTCTCTCTCCTGTCTTCTTCCCATCTCTCAGTGAGAAATTCTCCCCTGTTGCGTCAGCTGGCTCAAAAACTTGGCAGAGTAAAATGTGCTGCTGGTGGGTTTAAATAGATACAATGTGCATTAACATTGGGTACATGGATAGTAACTTTTCCAGTTTTTTTTTCAACCTCTTTGTTAATGGACGTCATGATAAAATGACCATTCTAGAAATATTCCTAAAGCCTCACTAATAGAAAGTCAATAAAAAATGGAGTGGAAGGAATTGTCCATTCATTCCACGCTGAAATGAAGCAGGTCAGAGCATGGTTAGTACCTGGATGGGGCTGTGGGAAGTTGTGCTAGTGAGGCCAGCATGGGGTGCTCACCCTATGGTCTCTGTGGGTCCTAGTGCCCTTAAAGGAGCATCGTCCTTTGAATGAGATGTTAAACCATACCTGTGGAATTTTGGATTTTAAAATAAGGGACATTTTCTGTCACTGAGAAAATCGTTTTCACCACTAAATGGAAGTAGTCCTTCAAGACACACCAAGGACAAGTATCCCATTAAATTAACGTAGGTTTACAAGAACCCTCAAACACTTGTGGCTATAATTAAGCTGCTCAGAATCTTATAGGCAAACTTTGGATGGAACTATATTGCTGTGGACAATCAATCAATCAAAATGTTTTAATATTGTGCTTTTCTAGCAATTGGTTCAAAGCAGCTTCACAACAGCCTAGTGCAGTTTAAGTTGGCATAATAGGCAATTGCTATTGGAGAATTCTATGGGCTAGAAAAATAACTACAATATAATGATTTTAAAAGCTTGGTTTAACTTGATTTTGCGGTGAATTAATGCGACCAAGACACCAGTGTAAAACACCCACACACAAACAGAGGAGAGATCCCCTTTGTGAAGAAACCCTCTGGGAGGTCACAGGGAGCATAGCTGACTGGGGCAGGAGTTAATTAAGTGGCAAACTTAACAAACTTGTCGCTAGATTTAGGGACTTTTCAAACCATCTAAGGACTTTTGTATACTAGCAAGAAATCTAGCGAATTTTCCCACTGTTCCTGGCGACTTATAGCAACTTCTGGCTGATGGGCTGTTCAGACGGAAGAAAATGTCTGTCACTGTCTTTGCCGCCCCTGTCCCTGTCCCTGCTCCTCTTTCAATGCTCTTGACACAAAGTTCTTCTTCTTTGTATGCTATTTAATGGCAGTTTGCAAGCCTTCTTAAAGGTGTTTTGGCACAACCAACTGGAAAGTAGTATGAACTACATAAATTAACCTTTCCTATTTCTATTCATTATTAATATTATTGTTGTTATAGGCTCTGTTATTATTTCCATAATCTCTTTCATCATTTCTTTTCTTTGCATTTCTTATGTTTTACATTTAAGTATTACATGTTCTGTTGTTTCCTCGACTCCACACTCCATGGTTTTCCCGGCTCAAAGTTTCAAGATTGTGGGTCTTTATTGCAAAATATATGTGTTCATTTAATTACATTTAACACGTGTACCTCCAATACTTTTATGTTGGTATTGATTCTATGTCACGCACGTCACATTGCATTTGTGCAAATTAGATGATGATGTCAACTAGCAACTTTTGGGCCAGTCAATAGCGGCTTTTCTTAGTGAGGAGTTGGCAACAGTGGATGCGCATCTGCAGAGGGATTCTGCAGCTGTGTGCGGCCGATTTCAGAGTGAGTGTAGCGGGGTGATTACAAAGGATTGAACATACAGCAGCTTTAATGCTTCACATACTAATGATTGTCATTTGTTGTCATCATTACATTAATATAAATATTATTAAAAAAATATAACTTCAAATCGTGTGCCCCATAGATGGTTGGGGCCCTTAGCATTTGCCTATACCACCTAATGGAAGGGCCGACCCTGCTTAGAAGTCCTATATTTTGCTCTTGTTATAGCTTTAGAATCAGATTTTGAGCCCTTTATACTAGCGCTGCACGATTAATGAATAAAAAAATTTAATATTTTTCATAAAAACATTTTCACATCATATTTTTGGCCCGGTGAAATACAGATCTATGAGAAATTAGATCTATGATCAGTAAACCATAGCAGGAAGAAAAGAAAGAACATTAAGAGAGAGGAGGAAAAAAGAAAGGGTTTTTATAGTAGGTGTTCCCTGAAGAGAAGAGTTTTCAGTTGATTTTTGATAGCTGTTAGTGTTGCTAATTTCCTGACTGGATCAGGGAGTTTGTTCCACCAGCCAGGGACAGTGAAAGAGAAGGTTCTGCTAAAAGATTTTCTGCCTTTGTGGAATAGAACCCACGAGTCGTTGTTCCTTCTCTGAGCGCATGTAGGAGTGTATGAGCTTGTGGCAGTAAACAGGGGCTGATTTGGTGATAGTCTTGTACGCCAGCATCAGCGATTTGAATTCAACACGAGTTGCAATGGGGAGCCAGTGAAGTCCCAAATAGAGAAAGGGGAGCTGTGTGTTTCAGATGTTTATGAACGATTGCTTTACTGATAAGCACGGATGCGAGTCAGGTACCTTCAATCATGTGAAAAAGCTAGCGAATCTTGAAAACTGATGCATTGACGCACTGCATTTTTTTCGGCTGGTGTGTAACATCACATGAGAGCACAAATAATTATATTGAAAGTCCACTGCAGTCCAGCCCCTGTTTGCAGCCGATTTATTAGGTGTGTAGAGACCTTAAGCCTGTGTTTTGAGTGTTCTGGCACATGCCAATCTGATCAAAACATTACAATCCCTTTTAAGATCAACCTCAAGTGGTCAGTATTAAGTCAAGTTAATATTGGCTTCACAAGATAGGTCTTCAACAATAATTTCCTTTTAATACATTTTTAATACTCACTGTTTTAATGCAGTGATCTAATCTTAGTCAGTGCTGACTTTAATAAACAGTGTGGGGGCCACTTGAAGCATTTGACTTTCTGTGAGATGAAGAGAAGCATAACAGTTTGTGAAATAAGAGATGAACATATTAGTTTCAGAAGTTTTTACATTTTACATTTTTCTTTTTCTTTTTTTAGTTTGGAGACTCATTCTTCAATTCTGTGAAGTTCCACTTTCTTGAAGATATTATTTTTTAACATAGCTTAGCTTAGATAATTGAATTGGATTAGACCTGAACTGGCTGGTCATGTTACTTTCACAAATCTTCTAGATTATTAAGTCAGAATGAGCGCTAAATTCCAAAATCCACCTAGAGAAAATTAAAATTCTTATTGGGTTACATAGAAATTTGGGTTTTAAATAGGAAGTATCTAAACACTTTAATCATGTGTAGCTTTCAGCATAACTGTTAAGCTATGGTAAAACAGCTATCACTAGAACCAAAGACTGAACAGATTTCACAAAGGAGAAATATAACGAATCATCTTGAAGGGGAGAGAGTGGGGGATTGCTCCTTTATAGATGCTCAAGTGTTTCAGGATACAAGTCGTATTAGAAGAGAAACATACTTCCATGAATTATTCATGTCACTGTGATGCAGTGACTAAATAAATCATTGAACCTGAAATAGCAATGCACCACTGGTGAGGTGCCTAGGCTACTCGCCTCCAGATGTTCACTGAGATGATGTTGTCATAACACTAATGGTGTGATACACTCATCGTATCTTTTTAAATTCATTTCAGGATTTTAGTTGAAAGAGTGAGGGAATTTATTTGATAACAGTTGGGCTGAGACTAAAGCGAACCACGCACTCTAAAAAAGATTTTTGACTCAAAGTACAATTGTTTAGGGAAAAGATCCACAGAAATGTTACTCAAATTTATGAAGTAAATTAAATAAATGAAGATTTTTTTAATTGGCTAAACATATCACTATTGACACAGATTGCCACAACAATTGACTGAACATACTTTTTATAATTTAGCCAACAACAACTGAGAATGTGTTAGAAAATATTAATGCAGGCAACAACTTTTAAAAAATTAAGCCGACTGAAAATAATTAACTGACTAAATTATGTCTTTAGAAAGAATCGAGTTAACAAATTTTAATTAATTGGATTTTTTTATACAGTGTGCCATTAAGATGATACAGATATTGAGAAACCTTCTGATTTCAAGCAATTAAGAAGATCCCCTAATCATTCATGTGCAAAATAAACTATAGCACTATAGCTCATGGAAGCAAACAACATGAGATATAATTGCTATGCGGTGTAAGGTAGACCACATCATTCTAAAATATTGCATACAATTTTATCGTGTTACTTTATTAAATAGGTTTTCATCCCTAAACTCCCATGCAGAATTTATTTATTAGAAATCGACAGAAATTACTAATTGTATATAATCAATTCATTTTTACTTTCTAACCCTATTGTTTGTTTTGCTATAGTTTCTCCATCAAAAAAATGTTGAGTGCTTAATTCTGAAAGTCAGATGTATCTGTCTTCAATTCGTATTTCATTTAACATTTCATATTCTATCGATATCTATGTATAACTCTACAAAATGTGCTAAATAATGCAATTTTAATTCTCTCTATATATGAATTTGACCCAGATTCCAAGTGTTAAGATGTCACTTTACCGAAGACGAGCATGTGCAGACTCTCGAAATTCTTGGTGCAGACTCTAGACTGAAAGTCTAGACTGTTTCTGTATTACTGATGAAGGCTCGGGTTCCCAAGGGGAGGCTGCCATGGAAATGCTTTTGGCAGAAGATGCAGAGCTCCATCTGTCACTGCAAAGAGCCTGCAGACATGATATGAAATGCAGAAAGTGAGAAAATGAGCCTTGATAATATTATTGTGAGATTTAGTGTTGGTAACAATTGGATTGAGTCACATTTACTGACAAATCAGAATGTTTTTAAGGACTTGTCCCCAAAGGTTTTACACCAATTATTTTTCCAGCACAGGATGGGTAGATTCTTTAAGGACTCCACTGATGCAAACTCAACCTTTAGAGATATGTTTGGACCTAAACATGTATATGAATTGTGTGTACACACTTGTACTTGTTAAACTATGGGTTTTGATATGCGTTTTGTGTACAAGTACCCTATTAGTTCCATTTAGTCTTTTTGTTAAGTCAATTATGTTCCTTCACTTACCTGCTGATTTAAGGTCTCTACAAACCTATAAAAATGTTAGATCTGAAATTTTCTGTCCTAATGCACCTTTATCCAAAACAATAAGCCCAGATGCAAGCGCACACATTTGGCTGAACGATGGAAGACAAACAAAAGCATGACCAATGAAAACTGGCTCTTGAGTGGGACATAAATAAACAGCTGAGTGGCCCTTGATACACACTGGCACTGTTTCATTATTTGTTTTCTTCACGTACAGCATATCACTACTCCCAAGTGTCATCTAAGGGCAAGGAGCATCACTGCCTCAACATCAAACCACAGTGGTTTGAAGCTTGCAAAAAAAAAACCACCTGCAGAGATACCATCCAAACATTTGTGCGAATATCAGTTTGGATAGGTGTGTAGAGACTTTTATACGCCTTGTTTGTTTCCCTGGACTTCTGCATCTAATTGCATAATGTCTCTCCCCTACTGTAAGTCATTTTGGACAAAAGCGTCTGCTAAGTGTATGAATGTGTAAATGTAAATGTTGTACATGTAGTAAACATAAAAAGTGACACAAAATCTGAGCAATTTTGTGACCAACCACACTGTGATGTATCGTTGATGTTCCCTTACCCACTAAATGTTGACGCCACACACTACGGGAGATCTTATCCAATGGTTCTGCTTCATTCTAAAAAAAGTATAAAATTTTCTATTAGAAATATTCTATAATTCACAGCAGCTGCAACAGATACACCTATTTTATGTAAGCAACACCTTCTTAACCCTTTAACCCCTAAAATGATACTGGAATTATAACAGTTCGCCTGTTATTTATTTTTTTTTTTTTAATTGTTTTGTCCTAAAATGTTCTTTGTATAATTTTTTTGCACGTTTTTCTACTCAGATGAAATAAAACTTTCAAAATCTGGCAAAAATGTGTTATTATGAAGTTATAAATGCTCAAAACAGTGTGTAATAACAAGAAAAGTACAAATGGATTTGAATTTTTATCAAGTTTCTCTATACACAACTATAAATGTAGAGCAAAGACTTTTGAGGTTACAGAAATAAAGCTCAAACTATTTTACATCAACTCAAAGTTTTGTTTGAATATGGCTTTCAGTGTCCATTTCACAAGTTGTTTTATTTAGATATGTACAGACGTTTTTTTATGTCCCTAATGCTTCGACCTCTGCCACAGACATCATCTCCACCCCTCAGGAGGATTCCCCTTCATCAGAACAATCTCTATACATACAGACATTACATAAGATTAGATAAGATTTTTCACAAAAAATAGCAAAACATAAAATAAAAAAAACATAAAGATTAGATAAAATAAAAACAATGAATGAAGCAATATGTTGTTGAATTCATGAGCAGTAATAAAGCAATATTATATAATGTCAATTACAACAATTACAGTATTTATTGGAAAACGTTATTGTTATAAAGCTTTGAATAAACCCTGTGTATAAAAACTCTAACACTTACTGTGGGTGAGATGGTGACACACCCTGCTGCTGTTGTCCATCCTCTTCCACAAATCTCCCAGAGG
Organism: Danionella dracula; assembly: GCA_900490495.1. Taxonomy (NCBI): domain Eukaryota; kingdom Metazoa; phylum Chordata; class Actinopteri; order Cypriniformes; family Danionidae; genus Danionella; species Danionella dracula. The sequence continues at coordinate 72,947 of UELW01000489.1, forward strand.
CTCTCCTCACAATCTTTCAATGAGAACTTACAAACAAAATCAACTTTGATGTCAAGATCGTCTTGACAACTTTCTCCACTATTTACCAATGTTTTGGCAGAGAAATCTAACACCAAGTGTGCCAAAGAAAAAAACTGAGAAAGAAGGCAAGGAAAATAAGAAGAAAAGATGCACTTTTCCACAAATGCAGCAGAATCATGGACACAAACACGGTGTAAAAAAAACACCACAATCTAAAGCTAATAAACCTATAACAACAACGAAAACAATGCCTATACTATTATATACGATAATAAAATAATATTTAAAATGAAATCACCTCTAAAACATAGCTTAAGTATTGCTAAACATAGCTAAAATCATTCACACATAGTCAATCACTCATCTGTTACTGCTCTTCAATTCTCCACAAACTGTTGTCATTACTGGTATAAATGTAGTATTAGTCGAAGAGCCGTTTCTAAGCTTTCAGAATCTGTTGAGATTTTTTCGATCTACCAGCTACAGTAGTTTGAAGTGCACTATTGCGACTCTTACCGGCACCAGGTGCGTCACCCTCAACCTCTGCCTTTACTGCAGCAGCCCGGATCACCAACTTGCCTTTTGCCCTGTGCGACTACCGTGCCCAGCAGTGGGTATGATCATCTCCACACCTAAGATAACAGTTATACCTCACCTCTCGGGCAGGTTGATCTACCACTCTCAATCCTTCCAAGTCCATATCCACGTCGACTCAGGTGCCGCTAGGAATTTCACCTCATCCATCACCCTCGAGTCTCTCCGTCTCCCTCGCCTTCGCCAATCCCCGCGCTACCAGATCACCACCATTCAAGGAAGACCGCTGGGTCTGATACAATCTTGCACGGAGGTGGAACTCATCTGAAGCTGAAACTGCTGGGGCTGGAAGGGGCCTGCGTCGACATTGTCCTGGGATGTCTGTGGCTCCAACACCACCACCAGCCAGTAATTGATTGGAGCATCGGAGAGCCCAAACAGTGGGGAAGTATCTGTTTCTCTCAATGCCTTCGACTACCTACCTACCATAATCCTCCTTCATTAACACTACCTGTCTCCTCCACTTGTGTCGAGAGCCCTGAATCCTCCGCAGCAGACCTGCTCCCCACTGAATACTGAGCGTTCCAGGATGTATTCAGCAAGACGGCTGTCACTCGTCTACCACCTCATCAGCCATGGGACTGTCCGATCGAGTTACTGCCTGACGCGCATTTTCCCAAGGGCAGGCCCTGAAAGAGAGGCCATGGAGGAGTACATCCTGGAGGCTCTACGTCATGGGTTCATACGCCCATCCACCTCGCCGGCTTTCTCCAGCTTCTTCTTCGTGGCCAAGAAGGATGGTGGACTGCAGCCATGCATCGACTATCGGACCCTAAACAACCAAATTTGGCAGTTTGCTTACCCACTTCCCTTGGTGCCAACTGTTCTGGAGCCAAGCTAGACCACCGCAGCGCCTACAATTTAATCCATATCCGCCGGGGGGACGAGTGGAAGACAGCGCTCGTAACACCCACGGGGCACCACGAGTACCGGGTGATACCGTATGGGCTTTCCATCAGTCCCTCCGTTTTCCAGATTTCATAAATGAAATCTTCCATGACATATTTTATAAATTTGTAATCGTCTTTATTGACGATATCTTGATTTATTCCCCAGATCTTCACACCCATCACCGGCACATCGCCCGCGTACTCCAGCGCCTCCATAAGCACCATCTCTTCCTCAAACCCGAGAAGTGTGAATTCCACAAAACCGAGATCCACTTCCTTGGCTATTTTGTCTCCTCGGCTGGGGTGCAGATGGACCAGGGAAAGTGGATACTGTCCTCTCTTGGCCACAACCCAGTACCATCAAGGATCTGCAGCGCTTCTTGGGGTTCGCCAACTGTTATCAGTGATTAATCCAGGGGTACAGCCTATTAGCCGCTCTTCTCCCTTTCCTTGCTCTAAGAGACTGTGCTGGAAACCCGAGGCCTCCGAGATGTTCGCCACTATGAAGTACGCCTTCTGCTCGGTGCCCCTGTAAAGGAATCCCAAACCCAATAGCCGGTTTGTGGTGGAGGAAGACGTGGATAATTCAATCCAACACTGACTGACAGACTGGAAATGTAAAACTTTGCGATCCGTTCTCGCAGAACTTGTGATACATTGAGAAGGTGGTTGGTTCCAATCTTTCTGGTGCTAAGAACTGCATTCATGTCATTGGTCATGTGACTGGTGTTGATCCTTTGAGATCCGTGTGGTGTACCAACGTATGTATGCACAAAGTATAAAAGCTCTAGATGAATGTGTGCAGGTGCATGCAGAGCTTTCACAACTGGCAATTTACAAACAAGACTCTCAACTGAAACCCCAGCTTTATATTAATATCTCTTCATTTTCTGAGCACAAGAGATTGTTTTGTTTTTATGTGCCATGTGCTAGTTTTGCCTTGTAGCTGGTTCCTTTTATATTCTCCTTGTTTGCTCTGTTTTGTATTGAAATGTTTGCCAAGGTTCCTTGGTCTGTATTTTGCAGTGTTCAATCTTGTGCTTTGTTTCATGTTGTCTTGAGCCTTTGTTTAATTTGATGTTAATTTTGAACCATTTAAGTTCTGTCACAATTTCCTTCATAGTTTCATCTGCTTCTGTCATTTCAAAATGTTCTTATCATTAGGATGAAACTATTGAGCACAATTATCAACTTTTAGCGTAATGTATAAGTTGTTTGTATCTGGGTGATGAGTACACCTCTATTTGGAATGCTTTTTTTAAAAATAGTAACAAGACTATCAATGTGCATTTGAAAACATACATTTTTTTAGGTTTGTTTGAGTTTGGGATGCTGAAAATGAAAGTGGCCAATAACTTTAGAAGAGGCACCCCAACAAAAAAATCTTAAATCTCTTTCTCTCTCTTCTTTCAATTGAAAGTGTGTGTTAGCCCTCATACAATATTAATGTTGGTTGTGCTCAGAGCCATAATTGCCATCTCAGCGCGTGAATAATTTATGCTGCTGTGCTGTTCACATGGGCTCATTTACTCTTGGTGTGCCTTTCACCATATGGGAATAAGGCTCAGGCGGCTATGGCTGCTGTTTTGCATTTACTAGCCAAAATTGATTACCTCACACAAAAGCGTCTCCTTCTCACATCTTGATATCAACCCTTTAAATTTCAAGAAGACGAAACCTAAATTCCTCACCAGATACTGTCAGTTGAATTTAACTAAACATTCTAAAGTCAAGCTCGAGGATCAGTATCAAAATCTAAATAATCTCAACAAAATCAGTTATTTTTTCATCCTTCTCTGTTGAATATTGATTACTCTGCTAGTTTTTTCACAAATAATTACTATGAGCCTTCTTCATTGGTTCCTTTACTTAATTTTCAGTTAAATGTGTTGTTGTATTTAGGGGTTATTTAATGCTATTATGCAAATTAAAGAGGCAGTAATCAAAGGAGAGCTTTTTGGACAATGTAGTAAAAAAGATCAATGTCAATTGGCAAACCAGGCTATCCAACAAGGGATAAAGCACTTTTTATCATTCATAATCAGTAACTGTAATCGGCTATTTCTATTGTTCAGTTAATTGTGCCATTAATGAAAATCCTCTTACATATGTAGATAATAATGAGGGATTTCATTAACTTTGGAAGTTGAAGAAGAGTTATCGTGACATTAAAAAATATTACAAATTGCAAGTAAAAGGTTTTTACCATTTTAAATGTAATCTTATTGACGCTAACTTATTTCTTATAGTTTTACTTACTTAATACCTTATTTAAAAAAAAATTGGAAGATTTTCTTAGTCAAACCATTTAAAATGTAATTGTTGACCTCAGACACACCTTTATAAGGGCTAAATCAATCGATAGTTAGTTGACATAAGGAACCTTACTGAACCTTCTGGTAATTGACTTTTGTTGGAGTGCTCATGGGAAGATGTCATTGCGGTCCTTTCAATTATGGAACTCTAGATTTATTAATGTTAAGCCAATCTGTGCTACGGTATGTCACAATTGTCACGCAGCCACCTATCATCAAGGAAGTCACAGGTTCAATTTACCACAAAAGCTCTTACAACTATCTTAACATTTGTTTTTAGTTTTATTTAGTTTAGTTTTGTTTTAAGTAATCTAGAAATGTTTTCTTTAAAATATCAAAATGTTTTGTTGAGAAACAAATTTTTTTTTATAAAAAAAAAGAAATGATCATTATTTGGAATTAGTGTTAAAAAAATCAAAAGCTTTAAATGTCTTAAATGAAGTTAACGTTTTGACATTTCAAGATTGTGAGGAAGCAATTCATTGGTTTAATGGAAAAGTCTTTTTGTCTCTGACAATTTTAGCTATGTTTTTTTCTGAACTTTAAAGACATGTGAGCAATCTCAGTTCTGTTGGAATGAAATTGTATTCCCTAATAACTTTTTTTTTGTTAAATGACGCTCATGTAAAATAGTGTGCCAGGCATGAAACATAAAATAATTGTCTACCTTGTCTATTTAGTAATTGCTTTTGGATTTTAGAAATAGGTAGTGTAGAGAACAGCTAGAATCTGTAGATTCTATAGAGACAAAACTTTCAATCAGATGTCTGTAAAGGTCATAAATCATGTTCTCTTGTCCAAACATATTTGTTAGCCCACCAGTAAAATACTTTTACTTTTTTACAGGTTTTTTCTCAAGTTTTTTCTAAAATGCAATCAAAACTGTCTGAAGAATGCAGGAAATCCCCGAGATATGCGACGATTTCAGGTGAGCCATTTCGAAAGAAAGGTTCCAGTAAAGCAAAAAACTGGGGCATTGTTAAATGTTTGTAGAACAACGGGGGCAACAATAAATGGAAAACCTTGGATTTGGAAGTAAGTAACTCATACTCTGCCAAGGACCCCAAGTTCATGGCAGGTTCTGGCTTGGACCCTCAAGGCTGAGTCCTTTCCATTGGAGAAAACTTGTTATTAAGGAAGTTATCTTTTTTGTGCTAATTCGGCACCAATCAAACATAAAATAGGTTAGCATTTGATCATCAGAATTAAAAATGAAGCTTTCCCTCTTGCTTTAGATGTTGAGGTTAAAACGAGAGGAGGAGCTGGAGCAAGATTGACACATATTGTCTTAGTATTAAATCCAGGCAAAGTCTTTGATGAATATTTAAAAATATTTAAATCATGCTTCAGATGCTAATTTCACAAAAGCTGGTTCAGTGGTTCCCTAGTATAAAGGCCTACTATTGTGAGCAAAAGTAGCGAGCAATGTAGTCACTTACTGTAGGGGAGCTAAAAACCTGCGCCCTAATTAAATTGATGGGGTGGAAGGTGGGATAGCTTGCATAACTTGTATAACTGCCTGCTGTGTATTTACAGGCTTAGTGACAAGCTAAAGCTGAACCACCTGATTAGTGGCCAATTGCAAGACAAGCTCCTCCTAAATGTAAGTTAGGCATGTAACCTCATTATGCTTCTGTAGGTCATTAATAAAACAAACAAAAATAGAGAATATTATGCATTTAAATGATTCAATAAAGGGTTACCATTTAGCTTTACCCATTTGCCAAGTTTATTGCCTCACATTTTCCATCATAATATCTGCTTGTTTCACCTTAGGACAACAACAATAGAGTGGAAATCATATATTAATTTCTCACAAATATAAATGACTACATTTATAAAATATATTTTATTTCCAATATATCAATATCAACACATGAATTGTGAACAATAAAACTGTATTCAAGGCACCTTTCTGGACACTCATGTTCCCCTTACAGCAATGTAAAACATTTTATATATATATATATATATATATATATATATATATATATATATATATATATATATATATATATATTCAGTGAATTATATATATGTATATATATATATATACAATTCAGTGAATTGTGCCAAACCTCAAATAGATAACAGTAGCATGTCTCTCTTCAGGTTCTTTTTGAACATGTGAAATGGCAAAATAAATTGATTTGTATAGCTCTATATGTTGCAGCAGAGGCTTGTTAAGGCCTGTTTTTGCCATTCACTTCTATTAACCTTTGTCTCCAGACACTTAAGTGCTGTTTACTGCTTAATTAAAATAACTTGAGACAATATTTAACAGCAACTAACCAAGGGATTGTGGGATAATATCAGAGGTTTGTTTGCATTTGGTGTTAAGTTGTTGATGGCATGTGGGAATATTGGAGACATGCTTATCAAGTGCTTTAATCACATTTCTCATTGAAATTAGTTTTTGACTAGTGTGATTAGAGGTGTAGAAACTATAAAATTCCCTTCAAACAGTTCTTGTTTTTCTTTTGCAGATTTGGCTTAACTATTAAAAGAAACAATGCTATGCAGAGAGTATAGTTTGATTAGTAGAGATTGGTGAAATTGATATTGTTATGAGAACTGAAACCTGTTTTGGGATACTAAAATGAGGGAATGTCTTGGACAAACTGTATGTATGTATGGTTGTTATTATCTTTTTAGGATCCATAATTTTTACAAAAGTACACTTCAATTAAGTGTTGCATTCTTTCTTTCAAGGTGGTTGTATCAACAACAGTGAGTGTAGAAGGGCACGTTTTGGCTGTTTCAGACATTATGTTTGTTCATAACAACTCCAAACATGGCAGAAGGGCGCGACGACAGGACCCATCAGAAGGAACACTGTCATATTTGGAACATGGTGAGTTACTCAAATTAGTGTCAATGCTTTACCACATGAACATTTAGCACAATATTTTTGTTCCAATCCACACACTGATTAGAATTAGAACAGGGTGTGTCAGCTTTCTGTGCTCATAAATGGCACCCAAGCCTACGCCAAAAAATCTGACTTTCCTTTATGAAACATAGGTAATTTTTATAGGAAGCCATAAATTGTCTATGGTAATTAGCATAACTCACATTCCCTGAATAGGGAAAGGAAAAGAATGTTGAATGCCGTCTATGGGATGACAATAAAGCAGACCAATCAAACTCCACATATAATTTAAAGAACCAATGGGTGTGGGAAAGGACTGAACGATTTTGGAATTTTTTTTTTTCAATTATTGCAGTTGTGATTTACAATGCAATTTTATAAATTCTTTACTCTGCTGTATTTTTCAAATGTTATGACTAATTAATGAACTGTTATTATCACTATAATGACTGCCATGTATTGCACTTGTTAAAATTATGGTGTGTTTCCAGACTGACTAAATGAGTAATACATTTTATTATTACAAAAAATAGTAAAATATATTTTTCAAGTCATGTTTTTTAACCCATGACAAAGTAATCAATCAATCAATCAAGTTTTTATATACCGCTTTTTTAGCAGTTGCGTTCAAAGCAGCTTCACAAAGTCCTAGTGTAGATCAGGTAGAGTAAATAGGAGTTTCCTCTGTGAGGCCCCTGGGAGCTTCGTTGACTGAGGCAAGTGGTAATCACCTCCCCAGCATAAATAATATACAAACTTAAGACCCATCGATGAAAAGTTCATCTAACACTGTTGTTTAATGTCACACGTAAAAAAAGCGGGTTTTGAAGTCAAATTAGCTAGGTGTTTAACTAGGTTGTAGGTTTAAGAAAACAAAATGTGTATGTGTATTTATATAAATCTTAATATTGATAAATTTATTTAGAGATTCAAAATTATTGCTAAATGGTTTTTTACTACTAGTTTGTTATTATTTATTTTTCAGCTTTTTTTCAGTTTAGCCTTCTATGGATTGATCAGCCTTGAGCAGGTCAGTCGGTCACTAAGAGAGCTGAAACCGAAGCTAAAACTGTTTTTCAGTTTAGCCTTCTATGGAAAGATCGGCCTTGAAACAAGTCAGTTAAGTGATTTCTGTCAGATGGTGTTTGTCTTATTTGACTCTTGTATTTTCCATGCAAGCATCATACAGATGGTAACCAGTTAAAATCAAAACTCCAAAATATTGAACCAAGTGTTTTTTTGCTATTCTCAATAAAATTCCATAAAGCTGCTTGTTTTTAATGTTTCTTTTTCAAATCATTATATTTTGTTTGTAAACATTTAATTGTATCTAATACAGTTACAATGTGGAGTTTTTTTATTGGGGGGGTTAGTCAATGTGCCATAGTGTTCAGTGTAGAAATTAGTTTTTTAAAGTTGCTTAAAGCAATAAACAAATATCGAAAACATATATTTCTGTTTGTTAACACATTGTTTACCAAAATGTACTTAAACATTAGCATTTTATTTGTTGAATGGTGTTTTAGTATCTAGTACGCTTTTTGTATGTTTTTTTAGTATTTGGTACAACCCAGACATACCAAGCCCTAGTCGTTTAAACATGAGCAAGATGCAGTGTCTGAACCACGGAGCGTGGTATTAACTGGGGGCATGCCACGGCTGGAGATTCCAGACATGGAGATCTTAGAGGTCTGAGAATGGGTACCTGTGCCCACATCTCTGGCTGCAGGGGTTTTGACCACTATTACAATGGATCAGAAATTTCTAAACCAACTCCTGCTTGGCCAATAAGGCTCAGTTCTTAGACTTCTTCCTCATCTTCCTTAATATTGCACAGGAGGGGTCCAAAGAGGGTCATTGGCAGAAAAGCGTAACAATGTTTCTTCCTGGGCTAGCATTGTCCCAGCGCAACAATCCCGAGAGAAACTTGGAATAGTCTTGGAATAGTGTATAGTATAGCTGGTACTCTCTTTGTTTGTGCCTGGTCAAAGCGATCCCAGATCTCCAGACAGGAATAAACACCTATGCTAACTCCAAAGGAGCTGGCGGCAAGCGAGAGTGGACAAATGGGGTGAGCACATTTCTCCTCCTGTTGTCTGTCCTGACAAACACATGATGTTGCCACAATAGGAGCACACTGTGCCTCAGCCAGTCATGGAGACAACTGTGTTTAATTACAGGGCACTAAAGGTGAACAGAAAAGCCCAGCGGAAAACATTTCAGTGAGAAGATGCATTTTGACAGGACAGCAAGCTAGACATTAGATGAATTGTGCAATTCACCCACTTTTGAGAAGTAGTAAAGTGGCTTTATCTTGTTGAAAGCTCTATAAAATCTGAAAAAGCTTCTGGCAGATTTGTGTGAATTTTCTCATGATAAGACATTGGAACATCATTAAGACACATCTTTTTGGGCATAGCTGTACATTTTCTCTATGCCAGATGTATTATTTGCTTTCTGCTTTACCACGAAACAAAAACTTTACACATATAAGTACATATCTTATAACATACTGAAGTAAAAGTATAAAGTTCATGAAGAAGTTTCTCTGAGTGGGGTTAAAAATAACTAGTAGATTATGGTGATTTAAGTATAGTAATATTTATCAGCAGCAGTGTGTTTTTTTCAGTCAGCACTATTGTCTCTGTCTGTCAGAAGGGTTAGCAAAGTTTGTTAAATATAAAAAAAATATTACTGGTCAGCAATCTTTAAAAGTTTTTTTACTATAGACTAATCTGCATGAAATAACTTGTTTTACAGTCTGATTTTAAATAATTTGACGTTTTATATGACCAAGTGTCAAAGAAATGTCCCTTTAACATAGAGAAAACTTCACAAAGAACAGCAGAAAAGACAGACAAATTTCCAAGAGAAGACACAGAACCTTACATGAGCAAGGTTTCACTGTCTCATCTCCTGGTACTATTCTCTTACTCAATCTTTTTATTGATTCCCTAATCTGAAACAAAAACACTTGTACAAGCATTGCTTGCATATCATATGCACAATTTCAGTGGGATCATAATTTCTAGAACACTTTAGACTGTTTTCCTTCAGTTAAGTAAAACTGCTATGATTATATCTTGGTTTTAGTGAAGAGATAATACACAGAAGTCTACTTCATGTAAACTTCTAGTAACTTCATAATATGACTTCATATATGAAGAGATCTAATACTTAGCTTACTTAAACATCCTTGCTCTGCTCTGATGTCAAGTTTTATATAAAGTTGCCCATTTACATAAACAGCTTTTGATGCAGAGCGTAGCCTTTTTATACTGGTGTCTAAATGTGGAAATTCAAATATTTCACTTTTGCCTGATTCTTGAATCTTATTTATGAAGCCTGAGTAGGAAGTCAGCCCAAGTAGGCTGCCTGTTGTTTTTGTTATTTTTTCATTGGATCATTAATGTTTTTTAAATGTAGATGTTGTACTCAAGTACAGAGTCAAATGTAATACTTTACTTTATTAAAATCTACTCAGGTAAAAATAAATGTAGGCATTTAAAAAACTTCTTTTATAGGTAGAAGGTACATGAAAAAACTAGTCAATTACAGTTGTCAAAGTTCATCTTTAAATTCCATCTCTGTGCTTAAGTAACTATGGTTTTGGACAGCTACATACACACATTATTTAAGGCTATTTTTATTTTTCGCGTCTTCATTTGGATTCTTGGGCAATTCTGGAAACAGCTGCACCTTGCATCAAAGCCATTAGTCCAAGTGAAGGGTGGACGACAGGAGGTGCCACAATCATCATAATTGGAGATAACTTCTTTGATGGACTGCAAGTCATCTTCGGTACCATGCTGGTCTGGAGTGAGGTAAGAATATATATCACAAAGTTCTAGTGTTAAATGTTAAATGTTGCATTTTTTGTTGCATGTTTTTAATGTTAAATGGTTTCAGTAACTGTTTTCATATGTAAATCACATGACATTTGTGTCCAAAGTGTGGAAAAGCAGTATGGTTTATGAAAAAGGTTTCCAATTTCGTCATATACATGAAAAGGCATATAGATACTATCGCCACGAGGTGTTTGGGTCGCGGAGACCAGAAATCTTGATAGACAAGCCCTGTTTGAGGATGTTTGGCTAAAGTTGTTAGCTTAGCCCCTAAGGGCTTACGCTATCAGAAAGCCTGGGGAGATATTGAAATACCATTTTGAACAGGAATGTTTTTGGAATGTTTCTTTGCGAAAGGGAAAAGGCCCACGAAGAGACAGTGGAAGAGCCTACAACTTTCAAGAAAAAGAAAGCTGCATTTAACAGATATCATCAAGAGTCCTACTTAAATTGCAAATTTTTCTTGACAGTAGATTCCCACTGCTTTGTCACATGTTGTCGTGATGTTAAGAGGACGCTGAAGAAAACAGGTAGAGTGGATTCACATGTATTATTATTTTTAGAAGATACCACACCCTTGTCTGACATTAATCCGGTCCGGGGCACTAAAAAACTTGGGGACCGCCGTTATAGACGACAGGATGTCTGTAGTCCACTCAAGTCAGAAAGATCAAGCTTACATACTCTAATGTCTCACTTCTTTCGTGATTGAAGCCTTTTTCTCCCAAAGTTCCTCTCATAACTCACTCCTCTTCATCCACAGGGATTGAACAATAAGCCTTTCCATATACTTGCATATAAACCAAGTATACTTGCTGACAAACCAAACAACTTCAGTTTTTGATGTTGATGTACAGTCAGGCTATTACCTACCTGGTAGGTGTAACTTGCTTTCTTTTTATTACCTCCAAACAGCTCATTACACCTCATGCCATCAGAGTTCAGACACCTCCCCGTCACATCCCAGGGGTGGTGGAGGTCATTCTCTCTTATAAATCCAAACAGTTCTGCAAAGGCACGCCAGGAAGATTCATTTATACAGGTTAGTATTTGCAGCTCAGTGTAAAGATTGTTACATTTTTAAGGTTCAGAACATATTTTTATATAACATTTGTATAGTCCATGGGAGCTCTTAGATCTTAGTTAAAAAAAAAACTGGAATGACTTGACTTGTAAAAGCTTAACTGATTTTTACTAACCTAATTAATAAATGTAATCAACAAGAACACACGAAGAAGGCTAAATTGAGACAAACACTTATCCAGTACAACTCAAAGAAAATCTTTTCACTCATAATAGCCAAGTAGCTTACTTCAAGAACCAAAGAGTTCCTGGCTGCAGACTGTGGGTAAGTGGAGCTCCATTCAGGAAATTCCTCACTTCCATGTCTGCTATTTTGGTATGGTTACCTCTGTTGTTAATATTAGTTTTAGTTATGCCTATGGGGTTTAGTTTTGCTTTGTTACTGCTCACTGGCACCATCTACTTGCTATTTAAGTTCCTTTAATAAAGTGACCTTAGAACCAACCAGGAAGTAGATAGAGCACATGAGACGGAATAGCAGTGTTGCCAACTTAGCAACTTTGTTGTTAGATTTAGTGATTTTGCAGCCGTCTAGCGACTTTTTTGTATCCTAGCGACTTGTTCTGCTGTTCCTTGCGACTTTTAGCGACTTTTTTCGTTCTGGCTGACGGGCTCCTCAAACGGAGGAACACGGCTGCAATGTCTGTGCTGTGCCTTTCTGTCACTCACTGTCTTGGCCCCCCACCCCGGTCTGCTCTCCTGTCAATGCCATTCGCCGTATATAACAATCAATGCTCCCAGCTCCCATATTCGTCATCTGCTGTTAAAGGCAGTTTGCAAGCCTCTTAATGGTGCATTACCGCCACCAACTGGAAAGTAGTATGAACTAGATATGAAGGAGAGAAAATTAACCTTTCCTATTATTACTAGTTTATATTCTAAAATTATTCTTATTCTTTTTAGGAAATAAGCCTTATACGTTTTTGTTTACTTTACGATTTTGAGCATTTTTATAGACTCTGTTATTATTTCTCTAATCTCTTTCATCATCTTTCTTTCCATTTCATATGTTTTACATGTAAGTATTACATGTTCTAATGTTTCCTCTACTCCACAATTATCACAATTGCCGGTTTTCTGGCAGGTTTCAGAAGGTCTTTCAGAAGGTTTCAAGATTGTGGGTCTTTCTTACAAAAAAAAGTATTATAAAAGGCTTTGTTTACATATTTGCACAAGAACAGAACCTATGACTCTGTGAGGTTTTCCTGCTCAAACAATATCCACCATCATCACATTTATTACAACGTAGCCCAACCTTTTGACACTATAAAAATACTTTTTTAGATACTAATTTCTTGACACAAACCGTGAAATCAAAATTGATCTAAAGATGTGATTAACGTTAGTTTAAAATCACAGAGTTTACCTTTCATTTTCAAGTAACAGAAAAACGTCTTTCCATTCTCGTTGTTTGTATTATTATTAAATTTTATCTAGCATTACATGATTGTTTTATTACACTATATGTGTTAATTTAATGACATGAAACACTTGTACCTGCTATACTTTTATATTTGCATTGATAAAAACCCATTGGGGGGAAGGGAATGTATGCCACGCACATCACGTGGCATTTATGCAAATTAGGTGATAGTGTCATCTAGTGAATTTTCGGCCAGCCTATAGCGACTTTTCTTACTGAGGAGTTGGCAACAGTGCAGAATAGTCAGTATTAGTTATCTAAGGCATCCAAAGACATCTATGGTCTATACTTTCAGAAAGCATCAACTGTTCAGTTCAGTGACCTAATAACACATTTGTAACATTGTTCAAATTTTTTTGAGGTTTTATGTTGTATGATGACATAAGGTGAATGTTTTTAGGCATGTAAGCATATAGCAAGTTATGCTTCTAAAATAGGATAATCTTTCACTTTTTGTGCTGTATTTTGATATTGTATTCATGTTTATTTTTTGTTGTTTTCAACCTGGAGCTTGGAAGCTATATCCTGACTTCTCTGTTTTTTGAAAAGGCTTACAGCTATATTTGTGCTAGAGAAACACTCAAAGGAGGGAAGTACAGTGTCTATGATGTTTTGAGCGAAAAAAAAATCTTTACTTTGTAACATCTACAACAAAAATTTCAGGAAAAGAATGTTGGGTTCAGCGAAGTAAAAATACAAGGGAGATTTCTCGCTGTGTAACTATTTTTAAAAGTTCTACCTCTCTAAAAACAGGCATGCTTATTAGTATTGGTACCTACGAGTACCTGGAAAAAAGGATCAGCACTCATACTCTGCCTTTTAATATGTATATTATTGTAATCCTAATACATACATATATAATCTTTGTAAATGTTTAATTGCATTCACATGTCAGTCACAGTCAATTGCTTTCTCTGTGTTTATGTTTCCTGGTGTCACATGATATTGTATTCATTATTTTATACTTGTTTTCTAGTTCTGTCTAAATTAGTGAACATCTGAGTTCTCCTTGTATTTCCATTTTGCTTTTTACAGCTTTCTATACTGAGCTATGTTTGTGCATCACAGTTCTCCTTCATATTCAGAGTTCTGGTCTTTAGCATTCCATTTTATGTTTCATTTACTAATGTTTAGTTTTTTTATCCATGTTTAGGTCATGTCGAAACGACATCCACATAAGCATGGTTAGAAAAAAACTACTTTCACACGAATATGCTAAAATACTGTGAACAGCAAGTCTTTCCAGTAGAGGGCTGCCGAGTCTTTAACCCTGAAGTTATATCGACCAATCAGAAGCTTTTCTCATTCAATGGCTAGGAAATACAGGTCACACAAAGATAACAACAACTACAAAATACCGCTTACATTAAAACTCTGCACTGTGTATGTGTGGACTCTAAGTGTAACAACATTTATAAAGACACAGTTACAAAATAAGTGGGTACGTGTGGACAGAATCTGTCTTCTGTTTTCAAGTGGAGCTCTACTTAACCAAAGGTTGCTGCCAGGAATTTTTGAAACTTTCAAGAGTTTATTGTCATTTAATTGGTTCACAAAACAGTACAACGTAAAATGTCTTTTTAATATCTCATTAAAATATAGATAAATCTACAGTGATATCTCTATATACGAATGTTTTATGTTACAAAAAATCCAAGATAAAAAATGCACATACAAGAAGTACGTACGAGAAATACATACGTGTACATATTTGACATTTGAAAAATTGAGTGGCAGCCCTAATGCCATGTGTTTGTGTGTAGAATTATGCTCTCCTATTGGTACTCTCATAACAAATATGTTTAAAAATGTGTTTTTTAACACAGACTCTGCCGATATGCTCACAGACACACACTCACACATGGGAGCTCTTAGATCTTAGTTTAAAAAAAAAACCTGAAATAACTTTACTTGTAAAAACTTAAATGATTTTTACTAACCTAATTAATAAATGTAATCAACAAGAATTCCACAATTGAAGAAGGCTGAAGTGAGACATTTCTCTTGTGATTTCATGCTTCATGTTTATGAGCTAATTTCAAAATCATGGAACTGTCTCTTCAGTTGGGAATGTTCTCTATAAGAACCAACCTTGTTAGAAATAATATGATCCCAGAACACACTTTTTGGTCTCAAAAACATGTTGTAAAGTTGTTAGAAATTTCTCATGGCATTTTGTAAAAGTCACAATTTTGAGTTCTACTCTTGAAAAGGTTTTGGGACATTAATTATTTGGCCAGCAAAGGGTAGTAATGGGCAATTTTTTTTGTGAGGGTTGATATGACCTCCCCAAAGGACACTCCCCCTGATTCCTATTCGGAATGTTTGAAAGCAGTACTATTAGCACTTCGTTTTTAGAACTTAATGCACTTTAATGAGTGCATTACAAATTATATTGTGTAGCTCTAACTGATTTGCTGTAGTTTTGTTTGTTTATTTAATTATACAGTTTGTACAAACTCACTAGTTTCATAGTTTTAGAAATATGGAGACCCTTTCACTTTGCGGCAGTTTCCGAGGCCAGCCAAACAGTGTTTAACGGCAAAAATTGAGAAGTTATCTACTTCAATAACGATCAAAGTATAATACTTTATCTGTTGTGTTTTCACAGCCCTAAATGAGCCAACCATAGACTATGGTTTTCAGCGGTTACAGAAAGTGATACCCCGACATCCTGGAGACCCTGAGCGCCTACCAAAGGTATGAATAGCATTTCTATCACTTCAGAGGTCAATCAAACAGGAGCCCTTATATAATATAATGTGAATTCTTTAAATATACATATTCTCCAAAAAAAAAAAGCTGAAGCATGTTACTAAAGTTATTATTCTTTTACAGAATAAGAAATTTGGTGAAATAGTAGTTATTCCTTTTTTGTCTTTTTGATCACAGGAGGTGATTTTAAAAAGAGCAGCCGATCTGGTGGAAGCGCTTTATGGGATGCCACATAACAATCAGGTTAGAAAGACACAAAA
Organism: Danionella dracula; assembly: GCA_900490495.1. Taxonomy (NCBI): domain Eukaryota; kingdom Metazoa; phylum Chordata; class Actinopteri; order Cypriniformes; family Danionidae; genus Danionella; species Danionella dracula. The sequence continues at coordinate 88,965 of UELW01000489.1, forward strand.
TCTTGTGCATTACACAACTTCTCTCTTTGTTTCTCTCTTTGATTTTTAAAACATATGTAACACATGTTATGTGCTAATACCATTGAGTTCTGGTCTAAAGTTTCCCCCTCTCTGTGCATGGCCACATAAATCTCTGATAGCAAACTACAGATGGTTCCTTTTTGTGCCAAACCTAAGTTGAAGATGTGTCCAACCTGTTTGTTGGGCCAAAAGTCTTTTAACTAGAACTAAACCAAATCAGTGCCATAACTCAACCAACAGTAAGCCAGGTATTTGATTATTATAATTAATTTCAGCAGCCTAATAACTTGCAGTACATTAACAATGATAAAAAACATTAACTTGAACATACTTAAAATTTTGTCCTCAATTTAAGGTAAATATCGTTAGCAATTAATAGTAGAGAATCAATGGCTCATGTCTTTATAAAAATTTGATTTCCAAATATTTATTAATCAACTATCAAAACACCAAATTTTATGTTTGTACAACTTTTCACAATTTACAAACTTACACTGCACTAATAAAGATCCCAGGTCATTACACATTATGAAATAGACTACTTTGATACCTTACTTTTAATAAAGCAAAAAGCTAAACTTTTAACAAGTCTAAATGTGGAAATATAGTCATAATTAAATTTTAGAAATAGTAAAACCCTTACCTAAGATCAGCTGAGAAAATCTTCAGACCCACGGTAGTCACCCTGATGGCAAATTTAATTTGGCCCCTTATGGGGTTCATACCTTGAGTTCAGATGTGCCCGAACTAAAGCAAATCATTTCCATAACTCAACTCAAAGTGAGCTTGGTAATTTAAAATAATATATTTATAAAAACATAAACATTTTAATTAGGCTGTCCTCGGTCCTCGATTTTCCTGGTTGACTCTTAGTTGTACATTAAAGCCAATAAATAGTCGACTTATAGTCGTCATATGGTTATTACTGTATTTTCCGTAGTTTAAGGCACATTTAAAATCCTGTAATTTTCTCAAAAAGTGTCATTGAATCATAAAATGTTTTATAACAACTTTGCTGAAATTATATGAACTGTATTATTCAGAGAACGATGAAGGATTTGTGTATGGGGGACTAGCTGAAAATAAAGTGTATTCCTTTCATATGTTTCAGGTAAAAAACCTTAAAGTATTCAGTTGTTATTTTAATTTGATGAATGTATGAAAGAGTTATTTTTATGAGAAAGTAATTAATTGAACAAAGTGCTTATTGCTTTGTTTTTTACATGTTTGAATAAAAAAATTTTATATTTCAAGTCCAAGAGTTATGAGTTTTAATATCTGTTTTGTTTGTTTTTAATATCTGTTTGCGTAATGCTTTATCTTTAGCATGCTAGTACTTACTGTACAGCTTGCGGGCATCCTTTTTTGGGGGTATCTTTTAACTTTTCAAAATTATCCCACACATTAATTTTTTACCGACCTGATGACAGGTGTATTCGCCTTGTCCACTGGGTTAACGAGCTTGTTGTGACTGTGAAATTTCCTGCGGATTTTTTTTACTAGCCGGCTAATGATAACATCAGTCGAATATATCAGTTAATATTGATTAAACGATCAAAAAAGGGCAGCCCTCATTTTAACTGTATGGATATTTCAGCAATAATGAGCAATAATGAAAGTCTTCAATTTATTAGTGACAGATTGAAATAACAATTTTTTTTTGTAAAGAAAAATATTTTACCAATTTACTAAAGAACTAGAGAGACTCAACATGAGGCTTTCACACTCTCATACCCTAATCTCATAATCTCACAATCATTGTGAAGCCAGTAATGCAAACACATACCCAAAGAGTATATTCCCAAAATGAACCATAATGCAACACACTCTCACCGACATATGAAACAGCCCATTTCAATACCTTACCCCTAACAAAACTAATAACAAAGCTTTTAAAAGTTCTAAAAGTGGACAGATAGTAATTCATAATTATATAAAAAAGCAAGAGTACCTGAGCATTAGCTGAGCAATGAAATTAGTTGGTCTTGACTCGTGGCATAAACTTGTTAATAGGAGAAAACTGAAGCTTCGACTAAGTCTACAGTATAGAGCACAGGCTTTATTTGGTTTTATTTTTTTTATCTATAACTTGGCCCATATGATATTTATTAGTTGGACCATACACCTCAAAATCCAAAGTGAACAGAAAGAAAATGTCCTTCATTTGACAAAATTTCTATAGATACAATCTGGCCTAAATCGGTTTAGCATCCCACATCTTAGTAATAGGGGGGAGCAATCCGCTATCAGGGCTCTCCAATTCAAATAGGTTATTTTATTGGTGTGGAAAAAGTAGATCTTTAATGAATTAGTAACCTATCAAGAGTAGCCCTGCCTCTGCCACAAAGTTCATTGGGATAAGCAGTTTGATGTGACCTTAAATAGAATTCAAAATAGAAAAGAAAATACATTTGTGTCATATGTTAAAAAGTCATTCAAGAAGCACATCAGATATATATTCATGGATTAAGAGAAATTGCAAAATTAAGATAAATTGTCTGTGTATTTTTAGGAAATTATTCTTAAGCGAGCGGCAGACATTGCAGATGTTCTATACAATGTACCACGAAACCACAACCAGCTCACCAGCCTTACCAACAGCTCTGTCCACACAAGCATGATGGGAGTCAACTCTTACACTGGACATCTTTCTTTAAATGTTTCGGAGTCACCTCAGGGTGGCAACCAAGGTAGACATTACAAACATGGGCATTGTTGCTTTAGTAAGCTGTGAATGATGGGAAGCTGTTTACTGCCTATTTGTGTGTGTGTGTGTGTGTGTGTGTGTGTGCGTGTGCGTGTGTGTGTGTGTGTGTGTGTGTGTTTTACTACAGGTTTCAGTCGCAACACTGGTAGTGTTTCACCGCATGGCTATGTACCCAGTTCCACCCCGCAACAGAGCAGTTACAGTACTGAATCAGCTAGCATGAATGGTTATGGCAACAATGGGATGACAAATTTGACCAGCTCTCCGAGCTTCCTAAATGGCTCTGCTGCCAATTCACCATATGCAAGTGAGTTTACAAGAGGCTGTGTTTTGAAAATTGTGCAGTACTTCTTTCATCCAAATGGTGTATTATGGTTAGCAATGGTTAGAAAAATATAACAGACAACAAACAGGTGATCAGCATCAGCTACAGGATGAGGGATAAATAATGGGGATAGGTTAGATAGGCACATTGAACCACATTGTTTTTTTCAACAGTTTTTATGTTTACAGTGCTCAGACACTATTTCTGTTTAGACAAATACCAGGATCCAACTATTTGAACGCTAGATTAAACAGATATGTTTTTAATTTTGTTTTGAACTCTGTGAGCGTAGCTGAGCTCCGAACAACAAGTTTGGTCCAGAGCTTTGGGGCCCCCTCTGGTGGATTTACTAATCTGCGCAATAATCAATAGTCCTGCTTCTTGTGATCGAAGAGAGTGAGCCGGAATATATCGTGATAGAAGACTGCTCAGGTAGGCCGGAGCTAAGTTATAAAGAAAAAGAGCAGTATCTTGTAGTCAATGCGATATTGTACGGGAAGCCAATGAAGAGACCACAGAACCGATGTAATGTGTTCATATTTCTTTATTCTAGTGAGAACTATAGCTGCTGCGTTCTGTACTAACTGTAATTTTTGTAGCGTGGTGGCTGAACAGCCGGCTCTGAATAATTCATTCTGGAGTTCATGACAACTTTAGTAACGTAACCTAGATATGAGTTTATAATATTCAGAAACGGTTCTTGAGCTATTTGTAGCAATTCTTTCAGTAATTTTGTTGGTACAGGATCGAGAGAGCATGCTGTTGATTTAGATGCTGTGATTATTTTCAGCAATTCTTTCAGGTCAATATTTGAACAATTTGACTAATTTGAGTAAAGCTGCTTAAATTGAATATGAGTTTTAGGGATTTTGCATCTAATAGATGTAATTTTATTTGAGAAATAATTCATAAAATCATTGCTGCTAAATTTTATTGCTGCATTTGAATCTGTCATTGTTTGACTGTTTAGTAGATTAGCCATTGTTTCAAATTAAAGGCGTGGGTTATTTTGATTTGTTTCTATTAATTTGTAAAAGTAGTTAGTTCTTGCAGTTTTTAACAATAGTCTATAATTAGACATGCTCTCTTTCCAGGCAATTTTAAATACTTCCAATTAAGTTTTTTTTCCATTTACGCTGTCTATCTCTGACTTGTTTTAATTTAAGTGGGGCTACAGTGTCTAGGGTGGCAGCGAGAATAGTATTATGACTTTTTTTGTCATCGATATGGATGTTAAAGTCTACAAAAATCAATATTTTATCTGCTTTGACCAATACATGTGCGACAAAATCATCAAATTCTTGAAGAAAGCTAGAATTGTGTTTTGGTGACCTGTAGACACCAAACAGCTAATGTTACAGGGAATGCACATCTTTGTTTGATACTGCCAGTGTAATATGGAGCACAAGTACTTAGAAAGTTTTAAATTTATGTTCTGTTTTTTTGGTTGTGTTTAGGGGATTTCTATATATTGTGGCAACACCCCCATGACGACCAGTCTAGTGTGGTTCATGATTGTGACAGTATTTCTGGGTGTCGCTTCATTTAATCCAAAATAATATATATATATATATATATATAGGTTATTCAAGAAGAGTACCACAATTAAAGACTATCAAAACAAGAGTCTAAAGAAACGGAGTCAATTTAAGGAATTTCTGAAGTTGCACATGGTTGTTCATTTGGTCACAGATATTGATTAATTACCCAAGGTTCCATCATTTTTATTTTATGAAATGCAGATTTTCGCACATGGATGGATGATAGAAAGATAGATAAGATATTTGATAGATTTTATGTATGTGTGCCTCCAATGAACTTGGTTTAGACTTTTACAGCTTGTCTAGAAATTCACGAGAAAGACAACTTACAAAGCAGTCTAAAAGATTTGTAAAAATCATCATCAACCTTTCATAAAATCAAAATGTTATTAATTTAATGTAAATTGTATAATTGATTTGACTTAAAAAAATTGGTTTGTAAAACAGTACTATAATTGTACTAAAAGTATCCCTGTAGTTACAACTCAACTAATTTAAATTTAAAATCATATAAACCAGAATGGTGATCAAGCCTTGAATACTTTTGACCTCAAATTTATGTTGAGGTGCTCCCTGGGCAGAGGAGCATTTGGAATAAGCGCCCAATTGCTTATTGCAATCCACAAGCTTATCAAACAAAACATGGTTGCTAAACCAGTAGCCCAACCTTTTTACGTTCCAGTCTGTCTATTCTAAATTAAAAATTGAACTCTGTAATGCAATATTCTTCATTGTTAGGTTTGTTCTATTAATATGTTTTGTTTAACTGTTGCTTTCTGGGGTTTTTCCGATAACACCTCTCTGTCTAATTACTATCTTTGCTAGATTAAATAAAAAAGAAGGGACTACTGAAACTTCATCTTCAGTCATACATTTTTAAAACAAAACTGAGCTGTTTGTTTTTGTTCAGAAAGATTGTTATTTTGTTAGAAATGGAATGACGAGTATCTGCCAAAAGGTGATCCAAATCTCTTAACATTAGTCAATTAAAGCATTAACTCAGCATTTAAACATAAAACATTGTTTTTTTTTGCTATGAAGCTGTAAATATGTTTGAGTTTATGTTATATATTGTAAATATTTAGAATTTTTGACACATATCTGCGATTCAGCATAAGAATCCTGTTTAATACCTCCCTGCCAACATATTTTATTCGCTACCTTACGTTGACTCAGAAGGTTGTTTTCACTGTGGAATTACTGACCCCTGCTGGCCATTTTGAGCATTCACAAAAATTTCACAAATGAAGAAAATGTTTTATAACTACTAGTTCATCCTGTCGCTTCTAGGAAGGAAACTAGTTCATGGAACATCAAAATGCAAACAAGCAAATGTGTGGTGTACAACTTACTCCAACATGAGCAAATAAAGTGTCTCAAAGAAGGAACTTGACTCATCTCAACTGTATTGATAAAGCACTTTCACACAGCTTGCACTATTACACCAAATTAAAAGAGTACAGTTAAAAGTGTGGCATATGGATATTTCAGCAATAATGAGCAATAATGAAAGTCTTCAATTTATTAGTGACAGATTGAAATAACAATTTTTTTTGTAAAGAAAAATATTTTACCAATTTACTAAAGAACTAGAGAGACTGAACATGAGGCTTTCACACTCTCATACCCTAATCTCATAATCTCACAATCATTGTGAAGCCAGTAATGCAAACACATACCCAAAGAGTATATTCCCAAAATGAACCATAATGCAACACACTCTCACCGACATATAAAACAGCCCATTTCAATACCTTACCCCTAACAAAACTAATAACAAAGCTTTTAAAAATTCTAAAAGTGGACAGATAGTAATTCATAATTATATAAAAAAGCAAGAGTACCTGAGCATCAGCTGAGCAATGAAATTAGTTGGTCTTGACTCGTGGCATAAACTTGTTAATAGGAGAAAACTGAAGCTTCGACTAAGTCTACAGTATAGAGCACAGGCTTTATTTGGTTTTATTTTTTTTATCTATAACTTGGCCCATATGATATTTATTAGTTGGACCATACACTTCAAAATCCAAAGTGAACAGAAAGAAAATGTCCTTCATTTGACAAAATTTCTATAGATACAATCTGGCCTAAATCGGTTTAGCATCCCACATCTTAGTAATGGGGGGAGCAATCCGCTATCAGGGCTCTCCAATTCAAATAGGTTATTTTATTGGTGTGGAAAAAGTAGATCTTTAATGAATTAGTAACCTATCAAGAGTAGCCCTGCCTCTGCCACAAAGTTCATTGGGATAAGCAGTTTGATGTGACCTTAAATAGAATTCAAAATAGAAAAGAAAATACATTTGTGTCATATGTTAAAAAGTCATTCAAGATGCACATCAGATATATATTCATGGATTAAGAGAAATTGCAAAATTAAGAGAAATTGTCTGTGTATTTTTAGGAAATTATTCTTAAGCAAAAAAAAATCTTATATAATTATGAATTACTATCTGTCACTTTAAACAAGTAAAATCAATCCTAAATCTTTAATACGAATGAATATTTAACCATGTACTGTACAGACCAAAAGTTTGGACACACCTTCTTAATGGAATTAATAAAACACCTTCAGTACAGACACAAAAGTTTTCTTTATTTTCATGACTATGTAAATTGAAAATGGTAGATTTCACACCGAAGGCATCAAATTTATGAATTAACACGTGTGGAATTGAAAGCTTTTTCAAAGTAGCCACCTTTTGCTTTTTGGCGTTCTCTGGATGATCTTCAAGAAGTAGTCTCCTGAAATGCTCTTCACTTCACAGGTGTGTTCTGTCAGGTTTAATACGTGGATTTCTTGCCTTATAAATGGGGTCGGGACCATTAGTGGCGTTGTGCAGAAGTCAGGTGGATACACAGCTGATAGTCCCACTGAATAGATAGAATTTGTATTATGGCGAGAAAAACGCAGCTAAGTAAAGAAAAACAAGTGTCCATTGTTACTTTAAGAAATGAAGGTCAGTCAGTCCGAAAAACTTTTGTTCTATACTGTATGTGTACACTTTCTCAATTTTATTGATATTTTAAAGATTGATGTTTAAATCTAGATTATAGTACATTGATATTTAAATAAGTGCTGCTTTATTTGAGTAGACATCATTTAAATGAAAAATGAAAAACCCTTCCCCTGACCCTCCCCTACTGACAGGTATGCCCTTGCTTCATTAGGAAGAAAGTGCACTGAAATTGTTAACATAGCATGGAGATACATCTCAAGGCATTCACAAGTGTTTGTGATTTCAATAATACTAGGCACTTCCAGCAGTCCTTGTCACATTCTGGCAGATGTGGTGTTATTCTGTTTCCTCTCAAACTCAACAAAACGAATAGTTGGAGAATTTGTAGGCATTATAAGGGAATGCAATGCACAAAACCACAGCTTCTGGTAGATTTTCCAGTGACATCATGAGTTTGTTTTTGCTGTGCATGATAGAAGTCTTTTGTTTCATGTAAATGTGATCCTTTTTTTTTATTGTAACATATCTTGAAGTAGCCACAGGTTGTAATTTATTTGTAGTTGATGACCCTGAAAGAAAATCAATCCTCTAAAACACAGTTGTACTTTTCATCTCAAACACAGTATCTCAACTTCAAAAACAGTATCTCTTTCAGTTGGATTGTTGAAGTTTTAAGAACTCATTCTCTAATCTAAAATTTTAACATTAGATTTTCTAATCCCCAAATATTTGCCCTCAAAATTTCTTTCCCAATCTAAAATGATTCTGTTTTCCTGCAGTTGTCCCCTCGAGCCCCACCATGGTCTCCTCCACCAGCATACCCTCAAATTGCAGCAGCTCATCTGGAATCTTCTCCTTCTCTCCAGCAAACATGGTTTCAGCTGTGAAACAGAAGAGCGCTTTTGCTCCTGTTGTTCGGCCCCAGTCCTCACCTCCTCCTGCATGCACCAGCTCCAATGGCAATGGTCTTCAAGGTACACTTTCTGAGGTGTGATATGTAAGGAAGTATTTACTATCTGAAGGAGTTCGATCATTTTGTACGTGAATCTGTTCTATATAAAACCAAAATCTTTAAAAAATCCATGAATACTTATGGTTGTAGGGACTCGAGCTTCAAATTCAAATTAAAGTACAAACACAACAACAATGTATATAGAATTAGTCACAGAGAAACTTATTTAAAAGCAGGCTTCATCATTATTACATCAGAATAAATATATTTTTATCTGATATTCAACATGATTAAATTTCAATTCAGACTTTAGTCAGATTTTTTTTTACAGTAAGTTCTAATTTAACTGGTTGTTTACACCAAGGATGTTGTGACTTGGAGTGAATTGTATGGTAAGTCAATGGGAAGATTGGATCTTGAACTGATGTATAGATAGTAGAGTAGCTGTGTGGAGAGTACAGTTTCATGTTTCAGCACTTTACTGAAGTTCAAATATCAGAACTTTCCCAAATTTTCAATTTCGTGCTAAACTCACTGCAGCACAGAAAGCAGGTCTCGGCTTCATTACTCATCAGCAGTCAGAACAAATGAGTGTTGTTTTAAAATATTAAGACATTCAAGATATGTGTGAAAAGTAGAGTTTACATAATACAGCACCTCTAAGGTTTAGAGTCTGTCAATTACAAAAGTCTTGATTATTCAAACAATCGACGATTGGCCATTTACAGACGTTTAGTTTAATTACTATATTTAGTTTAATTGCTGCTTACAGAGAAGGGTTCAAAAGCTGATGGGCCTGGGCATGAATAGTTCCTGTTATAAATGTTAATTATTCATGTCGTTGACTATGTTGGAGGAATCATGTTGATTAGACAGACTGATCAAAAAGTATCTTCAGTAACTATGGCATCCGTATATATATATATATATATATATATATATATATATATATATATATATATATATATATATATATATATATATATATATATATATATATATATATATATATATATATATATATATAGAGAGAGAGAGAGAGAGAGAGAGAGAGAGAGAGAGAGAGAGAGAGCGAGAGAAAGAGTGTTATTTATTATTAGAATATTTTTTGTTAAGGAATGGGAAAGCAATTAAGTTTGAATTGCTGCTCGATCAAAATGTCAGCACTAAGAGGTAACATCCATTCAAATAAAAACCATATTTGTTCTGGAACTTGGCCTTTAAAAAAAGACTGTTTCTTCAGCTGCTTTTTTTCACGATGGTAACTAAGATCTTGTGTTGGAAACACCCAGGAATGGTGGGGAGGGAATGGTTATGCGTGCATGTCAATCAACATGAGTTCACAACATAACAAACTACTTACATTTCATGAACCATTTTAACAGCTAAAAATTTTGATTTTGATGTTCATTCACAGATTTATCTCCAAAAGCCTTCCAAAAGATTACTTTTCTAAATAGGTCCCTTTAAACTTTTAGTTGAACAAAGGCCTAAGAGATGGAATAACTATTTAGAATAGCGAGAAGGGAAGGGGCAAACACTAGACAAAGGAGCACATGTTAAAGCTTTCCAACAAACGACTTAGCACAAAGCATAGTTGTGAACCAAGCATGAGAGAGCCTAGCTACCCGCAGCAGGGATTTAATTGCCAGGCTTTAGATGAAAAAAGACAAAACACAAGGTGTAAGAAGCTATCAAAACCTTTACTTCCAGGACAGGAGGTTACAGAACCCTGAAAGTCAAGAGTTAATATACATTGACATCAAATGCCTACTGGGTTGTCCTGATCGAGTCAAAAACTTCATTAACCGACTATAAAATCTGATGAATCACATACTTTATCTATTAATATCGGTTTTTCTTTCCTTTTTCCTCTTTATTTCCCTCAGATCACGCTTTTGTCGACTCTAACAAGTACTCCACAGCCAGTGCACTCCAGGGCCTGGCCTTCTCTTGAAGTAAGTTACTCTTCCTATGTTAGATCTGATATTGATACGTATGTTAATAGTTAAATATTTAATTTCAGAAAAACTTTTTAAGTCTACAATGATATTTGTACCAGGAAACAGCATATTTGGCCTTAAAATATTTGAAGTGAATGTAATTGGCTCACTGATATCCTGCTTCACGCGCTAACTCTGAAAAACATTGATGGAATTGTGAACATTCATTGTCCAATCACTTTGATGAAGAAAGGCTTCTCCCATATACAGAACCATTGAAACATGGTATTGTATCCCATTGAAAAGCCTCTCGTGACACTTCAGACAAGAACTGATTGAAATATAGTTATATTTTCTTGTCGGCTTAGTCCCTTTAATTTCAGGGGCCGCTAGAGTGAAACGAACAGTCAACTTATGAATGAATGAATGAATGAATGAATGAATGAAGGCCTTTATTGGTGACTACACTGTTACATTCAAACATCACAGTACAAAACCAGGGAAGACCGGTCCTTCAAGAGGTAGCGTGAGAAAAAAAGAAAATGAGGTACAATTGGAGAGATAGCATAAAAAATACTCCTCACAGACTGCTCTCAACAAGGACAGTGTGAGATCAGGGGGGTCGCCCTAGCGACAAGCTCATTGAACACTAACTAGACATAACATTGCAACAGGGGTAAAAAGTCCAGTAAGGGCGCAAACATGCTTTCCCTGCAGCTGTAAAAAGAGCTAGGTGCAGACCCAACTTCCCTCACCAGGGGAAGAAGCACACAAATGTGTGGTCCTTAAGGAAGAATTCAGAGCTTCTCGCTTCTCGCCTTCTCAGGAGGGAGATATTTTGTCTCCAACAGCAGCCTTGGCCAAGGCCATCCAAATGGAGTGTGGGGAGCAGAAAAAGAGAAGAATTGCTGCTTGCTTTTGGGTCAATATCTGAATATTAACAGATATTTATTGTCCATCAAAAATTGCTGCACAGCTGCTAGTGTCCCTCCATGGTGTAATCCATTTTGCAGTTAATATTGCCACAGTCTAACAACTCTGCCTACCGCTGTTTCAATCCAGCCGGTCAGCTTGGTTGGATTCTTCACTTACTTTTTATCACCGCTTTTAACAATTCCTGATAATCCAGGGCTCCGCATAATCCCACCAGCAGAAACCCTGTGTTCAGAGTTCGAAATAAGTAGATATCTTCAAAGTCCTCAAGGGACAGAGCGGCCAGGCACAAGATGCGCCACTTCTCCCATCCGTCCATCGCGTAGCCTGCTGCAAATGTCCCTCCAGGGCAAGTGGTTTCCCCAAACGCAAGATTCTCGTTGAGAAAATGGTGCCAATTGCATTTAGAGACCAGCTGATCAAATCCATAGTTCCTCATTTAGAGTTTAGAGAGCAGGACAATGAGAGTCTCAGACAACACAAGACAGAGGGAGCCAGCAGGAGAGACATGGGGAAAAGAGAGAGAGATAGATGCGACCGCCTTTGTCAAGAGCCAAACGAGAAACTTCGTTTTATGCAGCGGATGCTCTTCCAGCTGCATCTCACCACCGGAAAACATCCATACACACTCATACACCACGGACAAAACCGCATGTCCTTGGACTTGTGGGGGAAACTGGAGCACAAACGCAATCACGGGGAGAACATGCAAACTACACACAGAATTGCCAACAGCCGAGGCTCGAACCGGCAACTTTCTTGCTGTGAGATGATCGTGCTATCCACTTCCCTACCGTGATTATATTTTTACATTTTGCTTACGGTCAATCAATGTCATTTCAAGACATGCAAAAATAAGTAACACCTGATATTTTATTTTCTGGATGTTAATTTGCTGGGTTTCTACCTTATTATAGCCTTTTTTATTATGTAAGTAGGTGAAAATGTACTCTTCACAATCAACAACACAAACGAATCCTATATTATATTTTTCCCCTCCATCATTTATGGATTTATTAATAAATCCAAATGTGTTTATACTCTACAGCTTTTTTGTAGTTGTTTGCAAGCAGTTTCACAAACAAGTGGTTTGCAACTTGCTCTAAAACTATCAAAATGATCAAAAGTATTGAAATTAAGTCATTCGAGTCGGCTCAAACGAATCAAAGTTGATGGTTACACTACTGAGAGTCAATTCACTGACTCGCTTCAAAGGAGTTGATGACTCACTTAAAATTTTTTACTTTGATGATCCTGCTTCTGAACTGTATTAGATTTAATTTTTTATGTAAGATTATGTAAGATTCTCCAAATCGTTAACTAATTTTCTACAGAAGAGATCAGGAAGAATGAGTTGTAGGCATTAACTAATTAGTCCTCACTTACAACTTGTGGGCAATGTAGAGTATCCAATAAACTTATTTTCATGTTTTTACTGTAAAGATAAATGGAGATCCTCTAGTATAAGAAAAAAGGTCATGCACTCTTGAGGAGAACATGAACTCCAGAGAGGTCAGAGAACTCAAAGAGAGTCAGGTCGAGCAGGTCTGGTGCTAATCACTTCCCCATCATGCAGCGAATTCAGATAAGAAGTTTCTTTAAATTATAATCTCTATGACAAGTTGCATACCCAGGTGCAGTTGTTTTGTGCTGGCAGCATTTGGTAAAAGTTATTTCCTAACATTGTTTTGTCATTTGTTAAACGACCCTTAATTAACTTAATAATAAGTTTGAAATGTCACAAATCTTCCAAATGTTTTATAAAGATATTTAAAAACATACAAATTGAGCAAAACCCCTTTGTCTCCACAGCTATCCCTGGAATGAAAGGTCCTCCCATGTAAGGCACATTGGAAACCTCTTGTGACGTGACAGAAATGAAGCATCTTTTTAAATGTCGGAGGCCAGAATGAACTGAAATATCCAATAACCAATATCTTGGTCCTGTACGGAGAGATGTGAAAACTACACACTCAGGCTCTTATAAACAAATTCTGCTTCAGGATAAATGATGCAGAACAGTATGAGTTAAACACTTAAACGAAAAGTTGTAGCTCCCTGTTTGATGTAGAACTTTGTTCTCTCCTTCTAGATGCTATTTAAGAGCAACAGCACAATGCTCTCCTGTTCTATCTACGCTATAACTACAAAGGTTTATTTATTGTACTTTTTTAAAAATGTAATTTATGTATTTTTCTTCATATTTGTGAGTTTCTGTGTAGCTCATTTTTAAAATGAGTATCTTATATGCAATGTTACAGTGACATTTATTTAGGACTTAAAACAATGTGCTAATGAAGGATGTTAGATTATTTGTCTGCAATAATGACCCACTCCATTTATTATTTTGTCTTTCAGTCAATAATGTGAACCAGCATTTTTACAGTTTAATGACGAGTGAAAAGGCCAACTCATTTGCCTTTACCAGGAGATAATACTGCCCTCCCAACCTCCTGGGAAAAAGCTTAAAGAAAAAAAAACGTGTCATTTTTATTATAACTGTGAATTTTTTTTATTAAAAGTATAGTTGAAATTAATAAGATTTCTTTAACTTATGCATTTTGTATTTTGTGGAATAAAAGTAGTGTTTAATACAGTTCATCTGTACCTCTACATTTGATTGAAAGCATGAAAATGGTATTGACAGTTTGGATGTTATATTGGCATTTAATCTATTGCCATCAAATCCTGCTCCACCTTCCTTTGGAGGTCAGTGGGTGTTGCTGATCCTTTTATTTAATTCAAATGAAGCCTACAATATTGATCACCACTAGGAGTGCTGTCTTCTTGCTGGAGATGAAGTAAATCTATTTCTTAACCCTTAAGAGCTCATAAGAACACAAGTGACACCGGTTTTGTCAAGTTCCCTGTTTGTCTCTGTTCTCTATTTTAATTGTGAAGCTTTATTGTCTACGATAAAGGTTGTGGTTGAGGCAGCTGGCGAATGGCCCATTTTCGAAACAAGAAGTTGTTATAGCTTGGGCATATAATGTCCGATCGGGCCCCAATATTCATATCTAAGTCTAAGCATATTCCTAAAACAACGCACATTAATAGTTATAGCACAACCTAGTGGCAAACATTTATAATAAGTGTTTTTTTTTCTACATCTCTATTTCAGACAGTGTAGACAAAAAAAATTTACACACATATGTAGGACAGAAGGTAATTTTCACCCAGTAGAATCTTTTGGTATGTACAATGTTTAATTGAAAATCTTTTTTGGATTCGATAAAATTGTGGCCAGGGAATGTCTAAAGCTATGTCCCAGTCCGCGCACTATTCTTACTTTTATGGGTGTGAAATGAGAATTAGGGTGTCCTAAACAGTAGTGTACATTAAAAAAAATGTTCGCGCGGTGCCTGAATGTGTACTTTTTCCGGGTAGATTCTGAAGTGCAGATCTATGAACTTCTGAAAAAGAGTATGTACTTTGAGGGTGCAGTGCATAATGTTCAGATTGGAACACAGCATAAATTTGGGATCTTAAAAAGGAAGTTGTTATAGCTCAGCTATGCAATGTCTGATAGGTCCCAAGTTGTCAGATTCTCATGAGAGTACAAGTGTGAACACATTCATATTACATTGAACATAATCCGTCATAGCACCACCTATAGTTTTTTTTTTTTTCAAAATTTCTAAAAAAGGAAACAGTTATGATCCCTGCACGAAGCTCTAATTGTTTTTTTCTTTCTTTTTTCATTTCAGAAAATAGTAGTCTGGGTTAAAGGGGAACTGAGAAAGCCAACAATTTGTTGATTTTTTGCCAAGAGCGGTTAAAGGTGAAAAAACTATGATGTCACAACATCCATGCCGTACCCACCCACTAAACCTCTCAGCTTTCAGCTCCAGATGTGATCTGCAGGAGTTACAGGAGTTATCACTTTAGATAATGGATTAGTAGTGCAGTCTCTGACTTCTAGGTTTAATCTCCAGGTTTAGTGCTATCAACAACCAGAGTGACAGTAATGCAATGGGTCTTCCAGGAGACACAATTATTATGAAAGGCTGATCTGGAAGCTGAGTAGCAAGGTGCCACAGACTGATATCAAATTGGACAGTATCTGTCTTGTATAATGTTGACAAAAATGAGCCAAAGGGAAACAACAAAGATTAACTGCTAATTCTACACTCACTTTTTCATGCTGTTACCAACCGGCCACCTCCAGCTTTACCTATTGATGCGTAATAGGAAGTGACGGAACTTCAGTTCTTCAACTCCAGAAGTGAGCAGGTTCTCATTTACTCCCATTTTAAAAGTGCCCCCAACTTTGAAGCTGAATGTTTAAAACCAGACTCCATAAGGTTTGTTGATTCAGATTTCTTGAGTGGAAGATGATTGACAGTTCTTCAGCTAGTCTCGTTGCAGTTGATGCTTTGGTGTAAATCATTCCAGCTAATTTCATCTGATAAACTTGACTGCTCCGTGATTACTCAGTGCCTCTTTTACCAGAAAGTACGGGTGACATCACAGACACTATGTCAACAATTTTATAACTGCCATTCAGTTAGTTTAATGAGGAGACTATTCAGACTGCTCTTACTAATATATAGTTTATCTAATTTAACTAATTAGTTAATCTAGACACCTTGCAGCTAGATTCATCCTACTCTTGGTCAAGCTTTGATCTACAAAAGTATATGCTAACTGAAGTAAACATACTTTCTTCATGACAATGTATTTATCTCTAAAGCAGCATCAAACAAATTTCAAGAATGTCTAAAATCACAAGCACACTTGTAGCCAGGTATTATAAATATCTCTTCTCTGATCAAATCTATACCTGTGTATGGAATCTTCTCACTTTGATTTCCTGCTTCTCCATTGAACCTTCTTCACTAGCAACCTCTCCTGGCTTCTGGTCTGGAGATCATTGGAAGCATGCTCTACTACTCATGAATTCTTGGAAGGGACCTCAACTTTTCCTTTTGGATGGCATTCATTGTATTTGAGTACTTAAAGGTGGTAAATCATGTAAACTCGTCTTTACAGACATTTCTTGAATGATTTAATATTGCTCCATCATCAAAAACATGTCTCGAGTGATAATAACATTGGTTCATGCATGTTTGTGTAATCCTATTTTCTTTTTCAGGGAGCTCAAAACAGCTCGATGGACATAGTAATACCAAATATCCATAGCACCACCCATTAACCAATCAGATGAACTACTGAAGCATCTCAATGAAGAACGCACATGCTGATTGACCTAGAAGGGGAATGTAGTAGAACGGCATCAGATAAAAAAATGAAAACAAAGAGATTTTTATTGTCCCGGGCTTACCAAAAAAATGTTTGTTGAAAAAGTCAAAAATAGTCTGAGTGCCTACAAGAAAACCCCAGCAGAGGGAATAGTGGAACAGGCGGCATACAGCTCGTTTTGTGGGGCATAACCATTTGAGGAGATTCAAAGACATTGTTTACAAAAAATACTGCCTTTTTAAGGTTATTAAGGGTAAAGTAATGGTCTAAAGGGACAAATATTTTAAATGGCATGATATGGCACCTTTAACAAATATTTCTATGGACTGTCTCCCAAGTTTGTTCCACTTATTTATTAATGAAAGAGTTAATTTATCATCCAGAAATAAATATCATAAATAACGCACAAGATTTTCCACAGTAGAAAATTCTTTATTTCAAAATGTATACAAACTAGTCCTGGCGTTCAACAGTAGCTTTTGTTGTGTACAAATGAGTTCAAGAGCTGAATTCTTGATGTTTTATTCCAACAGTTCTTTACAAAGGATAGGACTCATGTGCGTCTTCAGTTCTGCTTCTCCCAATGTCTTTTCGAAGTCTGTACATAAAACAAACAATTATTTATCACAAAAAGCAAGGTGAACCAACATCAACCATAACATGCATAGAAATACCATGTTCAATGAACAGCATCAAGGATTGCTTCATTTTCCACCTCTTAGCTGTAGCACGGATTTTCATTCATTCACGCAAGATGAATAGGTGTACCAGTTCTCAGCTGAATTAAGGCAAAAAGCTGAATACCCTTGAGTCACAATATCTCTAAAAAAATTATGTTCCATTGCATCTTGACCTATATACAGTATGAATGTAATCAACATTTTCAATGCAAAAAAGAGATTTCATATGATGAATACTCAATGGTTCCACAAGTTTGATTCTAAACCCAGGGAGCAGCATCTTCAGAGCTGTGAATGTGATGAGGGTGCTTAACAGAAACAGACCTTTTATTAAAACTGCAAAAATACAGGATAAATGCCATGTTCATGCTTTTTGTTATCTTTTTTTCAGTGGGTCAATAAGGTAACGCTTCATCTTATTTACTGAAGCACATGTTTAAATGAAATGTTTCTATCTATATAGTGTCTATGTTAACTTTCTTGTTTAATTCAAGATGCAAGTACTCAAAGACTTTAAAACAACCAGTAAGAGTTAACAACCAGTCCCTCACAGTGTTGTGGCTTGTGCACAGTACTGGAAGCAGAGGTGCTCTCAGGCAAAAAAAATCCAAATATTGGGTCACATTTTTTGTAACATCAAAAAGTTTCGTTTTTATTTACAGAAATACTAGTTTTACAATCACAAAAATAGTTTTACAAGAAAAATAGACATGAAAAATTATAGAATGCTAAAAAGCACACTGATCTAGAGAGACAATTCACAAAAACTAAACTTAATTGATATTTCCGACAACAAATAAAAATGAGATGAAAACGTGATAGATCAATGTTTACTTGAAATCCATAAAGAAATTAATTTTGGTTGTTAATGTGATAGACAAACCCTTTCTTGAAACACATGGATTATTTAGAGGGTGAGTAACATCAAGGGCTATTAAATGGAACACTCCGGACTTGTGAACTTCATTCGAGTGTTTACACTGGTGTTTACACTACAGCAGCGATATATCTTCCCAAATATGTCTGCATTGGCAACTCCTCGCTGTCATGCAAAGGTAAGAGTTTCTAATGATATTTTATGCATTTTGTTTGTTATGGTTAAACAAACAAATTTGGAACAAAATGTTGACAGGTTAATTATAGTAAATATAATAATTATTTTGAAATCAAAACAAAAAAATATTTTGAGCTACAGGCTTTACTTCATATATTTTAGGAGTCTTTATGTCAATATTAGAAGCATTGTTTCATATATGAAATAAAAGACATCCTCAAAACTATTCAATTTGAATTTGTTCTTTGTTATATATATATATATATATATATATATATATATATATATATATATATATATATATATATATATATATATATATATATATATACTTTATATAATAAATATATTTAATATTTTGTTAATAATATAATACATACATTTAATAATATATAATTTAATGCAGACAACCGAATCAGATATTTGTATGTACTATTGACAATTTTTCTTTAATAAGATGTTTATAAAAATATATATTTTACTTTAGTTTAGTAAAGTTATGTTTAAATAATTGTGTTGACTAAATCTACTGAAGTGTTACTTAACTAAAATTTATGTTTGCTTTCATAAAATAAACCTAGCAAAAAACTAAAACAAAAAAGATGACTAAAATATGCATGGCTAAAACTAAAAGACTTTCAAAAGACTGCAACTACAACTAAATTAAAATCTGATGACAAAATTAGCACTGCATCCAGAGGTAGGGCTGGTGAGTTGCTGTAGATGTGTTTGACTAACCCAGTGACGGTCTTCATTTGACTGATGGAGTCGGGTAGATCTGCCCCCTGGCTGTCTGGAAGAAGGAGGCTGAGCAGACCCGAGAGAACATTAATGCTGCCAATCAGGAGGAAGGGCAGAGATCTATTATAGCCTCCTGAAACACAAACAGACAGGTGGAATCATACAGTGAATAAGAAGAAACAATGTATAATACGCTATGCTTGCTTAAACACCTGATCAATCAATCACAGTGAAGTCGCTCAAGGATGATGATCTAAAGGCAATAGTAAATAATTATTTATATAAAAAAAACACATAGTTGATTTCTATGTTCTTTTTAGGTATGCTGATGTGTTTCTTGCAAAGTCTTTTTCATTTTGAGTCAATGTAAGGCAGCTAAAGTTGGGTTGTTGTTTCTGAATTATGCAAAATTGCCCACCAGTTTCTTGAAAATATCAGTAGTATTCAAGGTATTAAGCACATTGAAAAATTTACTCACTTTGCAGTGTATTTAGTCTTTTTTCAGATAGAGTAGAAAAACGCTCAAACAGAGGTAAATTATCTAATCAAACAGCCAGATTCTCACTGAAAACTTTGGAATAAATATGTATTTTTTACTATAGTTTTTTGTTGTTTCTTTCTCGAAATATGATTTACTTTATTTTCGAATTAACTCTACACACAAACCAAAGTAAATGAAACTTTTTAAATAAAACTTAAAATTTTAATTAAAATTGTAATATTCTTAAAGTAATCATCTTAAACAACATTCAAAATGTAGTCTGGGTTACATGAAAATAAAATTAGGAGTATGTTTGCAACTGTTTACATATCTGATGTAAAAGTGGGAAATAACACAGAGAGGAAGTTTAGGCACCAAAAAATCCAGGGGTCTATGTGGTTCTGATTCCTAAAGATTTTTTACTTTTTTTGCATGCGATCTCCGTCTGAATAGCAAGGACGCATTTATCTGTGTTTTTTTGCACCTTCGATCTAAACACAAGATATTTATGACCACAAAGCCTGAGCGCCTAAGACTAGGCGCTATAGTGTTTATGTATTTTAGCAGTGAATTCTGGGGGACGTAGTTTCCTCTTCTGCGTATGTGTGTCACATTGGAGCCGCATATCATTCACACAGAAGACAGATAGCAGTGTTATTGTTACTGTATTGTGAACAAACAGACCAAAAACATTATTTCAGATTTCAGTAAAAATCTGAATTGAGTATTAAGACATGCAGTCTGGATGTAGCCTAAGGAACTTAAGAGACCACATAACTGATGGGTTCACAATTTGCGTCAGGAAAAGTGTATGTTTTTGCACAACTCAATTACTCAATAGCCAGGAATCCAATGGAAGATTAAAAATAAACAAAGCATGAAATACCCTAGAGTGGGAAAACCTGAATAATTAACAATACTCAAACACTGAATAAAAAACCTTTTCTAAGTTAAATATAAACCAAACCAGAACACAAGAGCTCTACTATGAAGCTAAATGAACAATAAACTAAAGACCACAGAATTCCAACTCACACACAACCCAAACACTCACAGTACTTAGCAGTGATACCAACTAATGCTGCAACAGTGAACTAAACGGAAGAAGGCATTATAAAGTGAGTCTGGCCATGACTTAATGAGCTGTAGGTGGTGCAAGGACTTAACTTCTGATCAGCAACTAAAACTAAAAAGACAGCATGAAGACTTCATTTAAGCCGGGCAGACAATGTTCCATTTTTAGCCCATTTTTCCATGATTTTTCAGTCATGTAACTGTTTTGCAGATCGGCTCGAGTTTCTGCTGAATCGTGTGTCAGGGCTCATGCAGTGTACCGGGGTAACAAGCAGCAATTAACACCTCATGACCCATGATTGTATGGTCACAAGAAAATCCAACCAGTTTGAAATCCTGCTTGTGCCTTGTGAGCTGTTTTAAGACAACATCTCACTCTGTGTCTTTTTAGAGAATTACATAAATTGCCAATGCAGCTTGTTTGTTTTGGTGAGCATTCTCATGCGAACGACGAGCATCTTCTACTTTGAGAATTTTCATCCTGTAGTTTTGGAAACAAGAGTATTACGTTGTGTTTGGAAGACATCCAGGTCAGATTCGAGCATCGGCTCGTAGAGTGCAAGAACATAAATCATGTGCTTTGAACTATTAGCCCCAGCTATTTACTCATGCAGTTTAAGCAGGAGCTGAACACAGCGCCTGAACAATCACACAATCACACAGCGCTAATGCCAGGGTTCTAAAACATAATAAAACATAGACCACTGACATATTGTCTAAAAGAGAGTCTCCCAAAGGGGAGTTCAGATACCTAGGTAGATGAGGTACGGAGCTGAAATGCTTCCAACTCGAGATGCCATAGAACAGATTCCCATAGCTGAGTTCCTAATTCCTGTGGGGTAAAGCTCTGCAGTCACTGGATAAACCAGAGCGAAAGCTGCTGACAGGCCCAGCTTGCCAAGCATCACCAGTCCTGTGCATAATGAGCCCAGATCTACATTCACAGACAGAAGGTAACAAGTTCATTATTATGGTATGGGATCAAACACTCCATGTACTCTCTCATTCGCTTAATTTGTCTGAACATGTTATATTTGTTTAAAATTAAACAAATATCAAGTTTTTGGTGAGTAAAATTTTTGGTGAGTACAATTCAAATTGCTGTGTCACTTTTTGTAACAGGTTCATTCTTACACAAAGACCACATTTATATTTATTATTGTTACATATATATATATATATATATATATATATATATATATATATATATATATATATATATATATATATATATATATATATATATATATTGATATTTTACACATTTGTTTCAAAATGACTTGAACAATTTATTAGTTGTAGTAAACACAACTAAAAGGGCAAACTACAGCCACAAATAGAAATGTTTTAAATATGCAACATCTGGCTCAGACTGGTACTGAATTAACATTAAGAAAAAAAACTTTGAGATGTGGATTCTCTCCCCTGAGAGCATCCCTTCCAGACTAAAGGTTTATGGTTCTATGCTTCCTAAATTCCATGTAAAGATTGAAAGAGCACTCGTTTGCCTGAAAGGTGAGAAGTAAAATAGCACATCAGGCCAAAACAAAAATGTAACAAACATTATTTCATGGCTGTAAATATTCATTTTGCACCTACTACTATCAGTTTCACAAGTTTGCTCTTGCTCATAATTGCCTAGTATCGCCAGCGTAGTTGGCCAGCAATTAAGAAGCTTACTAGGCGAGCTGTCCGAGTGTTAGCCCCGGACCCTTGAGCAATCTGGGAACGGATAATACCACCCCTTAGATTTCCAACTATTACACAGTTTAAACAACGTGAAGCTTGCACGAGGTAGATTTGAGTTCTTTGGTCATGTCTTATATACTGGAGATGATATGGGTAGGTGGGACCATGATTGATTGTCAATTATATGCCAACCTCTTCCTGAACTTACATTAATCAGATGATTAGCCTTATGATGTTAGTACATGAAATCATGGTCATTTTTAATGCCTCTTGGTATCCATCCATACATTATCTTGTCGGCTTTTCCCTTTCGGGGTCGCCACAGCGGAATGAACCACCAACTATTTCAGCATATTTTTTACGCGGTGGATGCCCTTCCAGCCACGCCTCTTGATATGTCAAGGCCATTTTACCATTACCTGTCTTACACCCTGCACCTTATCTCATTCACACACTTTCATTCTTCTCAGGTATAGTTAGCGAGTCCTCACGCTCTGGAACGAGTGGTACAGTCAGTAGCACAGATCCCCCAAGGCCTAGAGTGAGACCAAGGCAGCGTCCCTGTGCCATGCGTACTGAACCATCAGAACTGGACTTAAGGCAGGCTCCTCTCGGCCAGCGACGTAGCATCATCCAGGCCAGTAGCACTGCTGGAGCCTCCACTAGTGCTGAGAGCAAACAGTTGAGGTATATGTCCCCATGCAGAGTGGAGGTGTTAAGTGAAAGAGCACAGTAGCCCATTGACACTGCAGTCCTGGAAGCAAACAACACACAAGATTCCTGAAGAAGTACACAATCTAGATTCACACACAACAAACAACAACTCAAACAAATCAGGGTTCTCTTCATAAAAGTTAGAAAGTATGCATGTATGCCAGAGAAATTCATAGCTAGAAAGCAGCTTCAAGTACTTTTGTTTTTATAATGTGCAGCTCACTGACTCTGTCTGCACTAAGCAACAGGACTCTGATGTGGACTCTACACACATTCAGTTGCTCCACATTCTGTTGTTATGTTGCTGGATTTTATTTTTACTTATGCTTTGGTTTGCACATTACTTCCAAAGCACATCTCTTAAGCACCTTGCACTATAGCTATAGTTCTATTACTTTATATTTTACTACCTCTGTTTCTAGAATAATACTACATTCTATTTACTTTTTAACTTGAGCAATTTACTTATACTATTAGTGTTACTGATTTACTGTGAAACTGTGTAACGATGTTATGGTACCCATGTTACTGTGCAACGTTATTGTGTCGTGTTTTGTATGAACACTGGAGTAGTTTGTTAATGGATTTACTGGCGTCATTATACAGACAATCGCATTCAGATGCTTTACTCTATGGGTTACATTTGATATACTCAAAATGTTTAAAACTATGTGATTTACTGTCTGTGCCAAAGGCAGTTTCTCTAAGACAGAAAGCCAACAAACGGATCCCTTAATAATTTGATAAATATGTACTTAACAATTTCAGATTGCAAATGCATTATTGACTTCAGTAAATATAGCTGCAGATTCAAATATTGATATTTCCTGGCTCAAATACTAAACATTAAACCTTTATAAATAAAGCAATGGGACATCTTTTAACCCTGTGTAATGAAAGCATTTTTACTGTTAGTACAAATATTCCTTCTTCCATGCTCCAAGCAATTTTACTATTTTAGTACAAAAAATCTTTCTTCCATGTTCAACAGAATGCGTTGGGCACTCTCAATTCTCAAGCAAAGAAACAATAATGCGAATGTGCTCCACATTCAAATACAACATAGCACAAGGCCAGGCTCATTTTGTGCTAATGTCTGAAAAATTATTCCAACGTAGCTTTTACAAACTATGATATAAACAAGATAACACGCTCAGAAATGCAGCTCCAAACTAAACAGCTCTTAAAGTGAGAACATCTTTTTGAAGGCATTGTGTTCATTCAAAACTTTACTCACTATGTACTATGCTTTTCTGTATGTCTGTGTTTTTAAAATATGTTTTAGAGCCTATTTTTGCATATGCTCCTTTTATAAATCAGGCCCTTGAGCCATCTCTTCAATAAAACAAGATCCAGAACACTGGCCTCCATAAAAGTACAGTATATTTCAGTTTGCATACGTATAAATGTGTGCAAGCCAATGACTGCATTAAATATTTGCTCACCAGATTAGTGCAAGCAGGGCAGTGAGGCAGCGAATGTTTCTTGATTTCACTAGCTCTCGCAGAGAGAACTTCTTTAAACTTTCACAATCTTCTCTCAACTGTGATAAAAACATATTTATTATTCATTCTCTATAAGACAATAAACACCCATTATTATTTTAGAGCAAAAAGCATGAATGACAAACATCGCTCCTTAGCACTGAGAACAAATAACAAAAGAAACTGGTGGGAGTGCACAGCTAGACAAACACAAAACCAAAGGAAACATTACAAAAATGTAAAAACTAATCTCCATGAAAAGCAGTTACTTGTTTTTTTTTACCTGAATTACCTGGCCTCTTTAAAACATTTTAAACATCGTTGATGCACCTTTTGATCTCAACATTGAATAATTTCAAAGCATCTGCTCTACTTTATTCAGAGCTGAGCATCATCTACAAACCCTGAACACAACCTCACATTTCACCTGAGGAGAAGAGAGGTGATGGGTGAAGTTCACATAAATTCACCTGATTCACAGGGAAGATTATGTCTGGGGGTGAAACACCATTCATACGAGCAGCTTTTCTCAAAATCTCTTCTGCCTCCTGAACTCTGCCCTGAGACAGCAGCCATCGTGGAGACTCAGGGATGCACCTGGTTAAAAATACAATATTGCATTTAGCATGCAACACTCATTCCCTACTTAGAATTATGTTGACATTATTACTATAAGAACCCTTGAATATATGTGGAAAATACAAATTAAGTTCAGAAGAAGCTTGTCTTGCAGTGCCAGAAAAGTGCAATTTTGTGTGGGAAAAGGCAGAAAAATCAGAAGTTGAAAAATCTGAACTTTATCACAACTGACTCGTTGTTGGGGGAAAGGCACAAAAGAATAAAGTGAAGTGTTCTCAAAAAGGCACACAAACCTTTTAAAAACACGAGGAGAGTCAGTTTTTTTCTACCCCCATTTGGAATGTAATGACACTCCATTACCTTTAGCTGCTAAGCTATCATTGTACTGTTGAGGAGTTGTTGTTTTGTAGTTGTAGTGTGCTGAAAAAAGTGGAAGATACTGAGGGAGACTTATTTGAAGGAGAGCCTTGTGCCATGTCATCCTGCTTTCTCTCAATGCAAGATTCATGATTGACCAATGAAAGTTGGCTCTTTTTATCACATGTTCAGAGGACTTACTGGACATTTATACATTAACATTTGTGCATTTTGTCCAAAGACACTTTTGTTCAAAGCAACTTACAATATGGGACAGACAATATGCTGATCAATCAACCACAGCAAGAAGGGAATAAAAGGGAAAAGAAAATTAATATTGTTAGTGTTACTTGAAGAGAAGAGTTTCTAGTTGCGTTTTGAATAAGGCCACCAGCCAGGTACAGTGAGAGAGAAGGTTCTGTTAAGAGATAATTCTGTGACAGAATTACAATAGCTGTTCCTTCTCTGACCGCCGGCTTCTGCAAAGCATGTAGGAGTGTATGAGCTTGTGGATGTAGACAGGTCCTGAAACCATTGAGTTTATTTGTGTGTAAAATTCTCTAAAATCACTATGATTCTATGTCTTTTTATGCTTAATTTTATTAAATGTACTTTCTTATTATTCTTTGTTTCAAATGTAAAGCACTTTGAATTACCCTGTGTACAAAATGTGCTATACAAATAAACTTGCCTTACCTTCCCTAAAAAGCAGGTCCGGATGCATGTTAGCTAAAGGCCAGTGGCTACAATCTTGTTGCAAAATAATGGATTATTTCAGATGCCAGGTAATTATGATGTTTCTTTAAGGCGTACACAAGTACCTGATTGGTAAATATCCATCTCAGGTCAAATATTTAAACATGAGTAAGATTCATGTGGCATTGTTCATGTCACACCGTAGACAACATGTAAACAGCTCATGCTTGCCACAGCATCTGTTCCTTCTCAGCTGTGATAGTTAAGCAGTCCAAGGAAGTGAAAAGCATTTTATCTTAGGTACCTTGAAGACCAGTCTAGATTTGGAAATAAAAACTTGACACGAGTATTACATTTGCACAAAGTCAGGAATATCATAGAATTATAGAGAAGTGTATGTACTCATGTAGGTTGAAACCCACTCATGAACTGAAACAGCTGAACTCAGTTGAACTCTGGAAATAAGGTAAGGTTGAGAAAAACTTTTTTCATGGAAAGATTGAGCACAGCAACAAGACATAAGGTAGTTCTATTGCAACATCCATCACATCTCTCCAAGAAACAGATTTCAAAGCAGACTGCGATGTTTCAAGCACGACATCAAGTATATTTGTCTTTGAATTCAAAAGATGTCCAGAAGTGCCATCAGCTCAGAACTGATTGAAACCAGCATTTTCTATGAAGAATTCTATGGCCAAAAAAATCCCTTCCTCAGACAGAGGAGCAAGGCCATGTCTCTAATATGCATACCATAGGAAGTAGGGTGCAAAAAATGTCAACAGGTGCCCTAGACTGATGAGACAATATGTACAATCTTAACAGATTAGTAACAGTTTTTTTCAACGAAGACTTGGACAGTGGTACAATAACAAGTGTCTGCAGATGACAGTGAAGCATGGTGGAGGTTCCTTTCTGCAAATGCACTTGGAAACAAGCTGATATTTATACGTCATGAAATATCATTGAGAGGTCATGTGATGGTTGATTTGTTAAAGTTTTGCTTTATTTATTTTTTTTATTTGTTGTTGTAAATTTGAATCTGAAAGATTTGAAATCAACAAGCGAAATTGAAATAGGATTTGCAATAGATGAAACAATTGAGTAGACCCATTGTCAGGAGAATGAGTAGGACCCAGAAGCAAAGGTGATATTTCACACTAGAGCATCTTTATTGAAAGTCAACCAAGGCAATCAAACAGAAAAACAGGCATGAGTGCCAAAACCAAACAAAAGAAGCTAAACATAAGAAGAATGGAAAGGGTTCCCACTGGGATCCAGTTCTTGTGCAGGAAGATTCAGAACTCAAAGAAACCTTGATTAAACATATCTGGCCATCATATCTTTCACTTTTCTATATCTAAAATTGACATATACAGCAGCAACTCTATTCCCACCTAACTGATGCAAGGTTATCACAAGACTATAATAAGCCTACTCACCTCCAGAGAGTTAAACAAAGAAGGCCAGGGATGGACAGAGCTAGGGTCAGCGATCTCCAGTCTCGAAGGAAAAATGCTGCCAGAGGCAGAATCATGTAACCCAGGGTAAAGAAGAGACATACACCCAGGGTGGAAAAAATGTCACGCACTGATGGACTCAATACCTCCATCCCTGAAAGGAGACAGAAACAGAGAAAATATTTAACTGATATATTTTTTGCTTAGCAAAACGTTATTAAATTTGACAGACTTATGATACTTACAATTATACAATGACATGTAACAAAGGTTTAAATTCACATTCAAAAGAGCTAATCAAATATTGATTTTAAAGTTTGAGATAGAAGAAAAACATGAATGTTTCTCTCTGTGAAAAGATATGCTCACATCTGCCAAAGCCAGTGATGTTCAGTAGGGTAAAGATTATATCTATTGAATTAAATTGCCAATTCAGAAGTCCTTGAGCCTTGAGACCCTTCCCCTGTTGTTAGAGTGCTCCTCTAATGATTTGCACAAGGAGATGCATGCCTGTCTGAAAAAGTGAAGATTCTACAACTGTTGATCACCCCCTGGAGGGGATCTTGGGAACAGACAATTTTACATGTTTGGTCTACCAGCCTGTTCTACATTCATTCAGATTGTTTATTTGAAAACTCACCAAGAAGAAAAGAATCTTTGCAGCTTGACCAGTGAATGGAGCAGTCGAACAAAATGACAAAATTAAGCCTATGAAAATAAGACCAAATAGAATCGCCTGGAGGTATTGAAATGTTGCAAACTAAGTTTAAAAATATCTGCCTATACCATACAATCTGTGTGCAGTGTTGACACCAGATGTCAATTACTCAGGAGTCAAGTTTTTTGGGGAAAATGGTCAGGACCCTTCTCTTTTTTTGTTCTTTTTCATACCATCCAAAAAGAGTTCTGCCATTGCCAAAGACATTATCATACAAATCATAGAAATATAGATAGAGGAGTTACAGTATAATCAAGTTTTCATTTCACTTTTTTAATTTAGTCTCTGATTAAAGCACATAAAAAATAGACAAACAAGTATCACTTTAAGTAGAAATAAAACAAGGAGAACCCCCAGATAAAATGAGATACAACACAGCATTTGTTTGATCCGGTCCAATCAAATAAGTTTCATTCCCAATCTATGAGCTTAAGCCGTGCATGAATGTAACATTATCTTCTTGCACAACATATACCACTTGCTTTGACTCCTTAAAAGAATGCCCAATTCTAATCTAATGGTTTTTTTTTCAAGTCAATCCTGACTCTTTCCCCCACAATTACCTCTCACCTTCTCTTTCCCCCTCAAAAAATTCTCTCCCTCTCTTTCCC
The DNA here is from genome assembly GCA_900490495.1 of Danionella dracula. Classification (NCBI taxonomy): domain Eukaryota; kingdom Metazoa; phylum Chordata; class Actinopteri; order Cypriniformes; family Danionidae; genus Danionella; species Danionella dracula. Next base: position 117,884 of record UELW01000489.1, read on the forward strand.
CCTCAATTACTTCTCTCCTCTTTCCCCTTTTCTATTAACACCATCCTGTCCTGATGTATGGTTATATGATTGATTAATGTAAATATTGTGATGAATGTGAAATAAATAAATAATCAATAAAATTAATTAATAGCTTCTATCCAGAGGAATAGTCACTATATCCCTTCTCATGGGGTTGCTTTGAAGTAGGACAGGACAGGTAAAAAAAATAAATAAATAAATAAATAATGCCCAATTAACCCATTTCATCAGGTGACAATGTTTACATTACAATGAGTACACGTTAGAGTTGACTTCCATCTACTTGAAGTGAAGTAAGTGCTTTACTTTAAAATTACTTTTTACAAAAAAATAAAAGTATTACTTGTACTTCTAGTGGTAATTTTCCCTTCTCTGATACTAACATATTAATTATGATAGAAAACATTGAAAACACAATTAAATTGTATTGTTTTCCAGAGCATTCTATAAAATATTTTATTCTTTACCTAACACAAATGCTGCCACGTAGTTAGAGATGTGTCCCATTCCGACTACGAAGAACAAGGCACAGAAAACAGGCCATGATGGGGAGAAGACTTGAAGTAGGCTGAAGATGCTCTGAACTGCCATGGTGAAGAACAGAACCTTCTTCCTTCCAAATCTACAGGAATGATCAAGAGAACAGATTAATGGAACTTACAAAGGGAAAAGAAACGATCAACTTAACCAAATCTACAGAAAAACAGAGAAGAAATCTAATGAAACTCATCTACAAGATGATGAAAAAAACTGTGTACAGAGATTATCTGATCCCAGAAGAGCTAACCGAACCAATCCTACAGAATATTTCCCGTAACAAAACAGAAGACATTAGTTGGAGAAATTGACTACAGGGGTGCGTTTCAAGCAGACCACCCAACAAAAAGCATGGCTTTGATAGCACAAAGTAAAATTTGTATACAACACTTGTTGAGGGTTTAAACACCAATATGTAGCTCACTTCTAGTGTTTCTGGGGAGCAGGAGAACAGACTTCTACCCCTAAGGCATTCTGACTTACTCACATGACCTCTAGACTGTAGGAGGCATTACATCTTCAGGTCATTCTTTTGGGGGAGTATGCATTATACAAATATGAAAGATTGAAATGTTGAGAAAAGGAAACCCATTACAAAGCACCACAGTCAGGGTCCTTCTTATGTAGATCCTCTTTCCACTTCAGTCCCTAGGTCATCTGTCATCAATTTACCATTACCATTACCATTCTGACCTATTTTTGTAATCGACTTGGCACTTTGCTTGCTTTTGACTCTTTCTAAATGTTTAGTTCTGTAAACTTTTTTCATAAATGTATGCATGTAATTCTAATGCGAGCTGAACCAAAGACATACTGTTTTTTGTATTTGAAAGAAAAGTGTAACGAGCCATCTCGTTGATCGCTTTTGATGAACTCATCATGATACAAACTTGCTATTCACAAAGAAAGTGGAACAAAACTGTCATAATGCAGTGGCATGTCTAAAACTAGTCAACTTTGAACTAATACTGAAGGTCTGTGGAAATACAAAGGCGAACCGAGGTGAGTTAAGGGAAGCCAAACAAGGCATGTCATGCCATTATTTAAATCTGATGAAGAAGTAGCAATAATCATGTCTGAGATTTTAGAACTTAGCAGGGATTGTTTTATTGTATTTTAATTCATAAGGAATAACATTTTTGTTTTACCAATAACAAAAACATAAAATAAATAAATATAAGGTATACAAAATTACCACTGGTCAATCACTTTTGAATGGCGTCCAGGATTTTGGTGGGTAAAAAAGGAATACATCTACCTGCCTTGGTAATACTTTGGTGTTAGAACCAAAAAAAAAGAGGACAGCCACGAGACACGTCTGAAGTGGTGTGGACAGTAGAGCAGATTGAAGGCAAATATTAGTAATGACACCGTGAGTGTGATGCCCAAAGCAGCCTTGCTTGACCCACGATACAGAGGAAATCACATAAAATCACCTGAGCTAAGTTCCACAAAAACTCAAGTTAAACTGGTTGCTGAAATGGCACCAGTACCAACACGGGGGTGAGAGAAGAGCCAGAGGGGTCCCGTTCTGATGCCGCACCTAGGCTTATTCCTGTCATGTCCAACATCGCTCTTAAATCTTTGTGCTTTTCTGAATATAGTGCTCCATTTGAGCGTGTTCAGCATAGCGGGTTATGCTATTACCCCACTTTGCGCTTAGAAAGTGTAAAATGTTAGTATTTCTGTCCAGAAACCATTCAAACATGTCATCATCTTAAAACAAAAAGAAGGCATTTTGGTTTAGCTTATTTAATCTAATGTAATTAAACTAATTTATTTTATTTTCCTGCTGTTTTTGAATGCCTTGTTTATTAAGGTTGTGATCGAAAATTCAATCATTATAATTCATTTCAGTAATATGGCTATTTTATGTTTCAAATAACATTCTTTATAATACATGGGCAAGTGGTGTGTGTGCTAGAGTTGGTCGAGCAACAAAAGAGAGAGAGAGAGATAGAAATGACGTGGTAAGGCGGGACATGTTGGCTTGTACAATCCCTAAGGTCCTTTTTCTGATTCTCGCTTGTCTCTTTTAGACTGACTGTCCCCCTCCACTCTGCACATGCATTATGTGTCGCGTTAACTCTTCATGGCTCTTTGATTTTATCATATTTCATTAATAATAATGCAGCTGTGTTCTGTATGTCATGTCTCTTGAGAAACTATTTCCATAACAAGGTAAACACAGTTTGCATAATTCATTTGGAGTTCACTGTAATATGTAGGATAATTGTTAACAACTTTATTATCTTGTAATTATTTTCTTATAAAAATAAAATAAGTAAAGACGCAGAAATTGAAAGCATGCATTTTATCTGACTATAGTGTGATTAAGAGTTTGTCACATAATTGCAATGGTGAGCCGGTATCGACCCAACCCCGCCACACATTTATCTGTAGAAATGCAAACGTAAATTCAGCACTGGCTTCTTTGCAGGCAGCTTTCACACCCTTGGATGGACTACAGTGACACGCCAAAGTTCAAGTGGTTTGTGTTTTTTGCACTCGGACACCAACATGATAAGCTTTTAATTATCCATTCTTTTTGAAGAAGTCGGCACAAATCTGTATCGAGTGCTACACAGTGGCTCTATTATCCCATGAAAGAACTGAACACGTGATCAATAGAGCCAGCTTTCACTGGTCGAGCACGAAATCACGCACAGTATCAAACCCGGATTACATGGTAGAGTAACTGTTTTTCACGACATCCAAATGAAGGAGCTCCCTTCTGCGGCCATTATTTTGGGCTCTAGGCACATAGGCACGAGCGTCACGGTGGCGCAGTGGGTAGCACGGTCGTCTCACAGCAAGAAGGTCGCTGGTTCTAGGCTCGGCTGGGGCAGGTGGCATTTCTGTGTGGAGTTTGCATGTTCTCCCCGTGATCGCGTGGGTTTTCTCCGGGTGCTCCGGTTTCCCCACAAGTCCAAAGACATGCGGTATAAGTGAATTGAATAAGAACGATTGCCCGTAGGGTTGCGGCAGGGAAGGGCATCCGCTGCGTAAAACATATGCCAGTGAGTTGGCGGTTCATTCCGCTGTGGCGACCCCGAAAGGGAATAAAGCCGACATGAAGATGAATGAATGAATGAACACATAGGCACGCGTCACTTTGCACTGATTATACGTACAGGTGTGTGGAGACCTTAATGCTACAGAATTTCAGAGAATAGGAGAATAAGTCTACGTGTAACCAGGTGTTTCCTACACTAATATAAAACAAAAGTGTTTGCACCCAAGGTTTGAAAAAAGCTCTGTCCATGCTAAATCATCTTTTAAATGCTTTAAAGACTAAATCAAGATTATGGCATCAATTGAGCAACAATGAGCTTGTCATATTGACCAGCATTTTGTCACAGTCTGGTTAATCAGTTCAATGAATAAACACATTAAGTATCTATGTAGTCAGCAGCAAAGTAGAGTTAAAGCAAGCAGGAGGGGCATTGCTCCATAAGTGGGGCAGAAGAAGGATTTTAAGTCTTGATATGGGGAAGCAGAGTGGATTTTGTTTTGTTATGGGGCACCAAAGGCTTTATTTCTTCACTAAATCACAAAGGTTACATAGTGCTGCTGCCATATGGCTGCTTGGTACATACAAGCAAGTATGCTGGTCTGACCTGTCTGAGATCTGTCCTGAGATCACTGAGCCTGCCAAAACCCCACAGAAGAAGAGTGAGGAAGTGAGGGGTGTCCGCCAGTTCTCATCGCACACCAAATCCCACTGAAACAATAGAGAAATAGCTATCCCGTAATATACAGTAGATGAGTCATCTGATTAACTTGACTAAAGTTTTTTTTTTAATCAAGCAAATCACACAATGTTTACTGGCAGTCAAAGGGTGCATGGAGACACAGGACAATGTAAAAATGAGGGGAAAAAATTAATCCATGGAGGATGATTTTTTTTTATTAATAAATATTACACAAACAACCAAACTGTGTGATGAGGACTCTGCTAGGGAAGTGTCCAGACGATGTGGTAGGGCATCCAGGAATGGAGTGTTGTAGTCCGGGGATCAAGACTGGGGATTTGGAAAGAATGCATCAGTCCTCCGTCTGCCCTGGGAACTCCACCAATGAGTCTGCTCAATCATTGTGCTGTGGGTTGGCCAGGAGAACACTCAGAATGGCTTCCATTCATTTTGTCAAAAGACAGAGATCAGAAGTTCAGCTCAGTCTGCCACAGGTAGCACTATATGCACTATATTCTGCTCCTGCTCCCGCTTGCACTTCTTCCTCAGACTGCTGATGTAGCGGTCACGAGTTGTACTATATGAACGAGCTGTAAGTGCAGCTGATAACATTCTTATTATGTTTTGATTTTCGGACTGACTGACCTTCATTTCTTAAAGTAACGATGGCCACTTGTTTTTCTTTACTTAGCTATGTTTTTCTTGCCATAATACAAATTCTAACAATCTATTCAGTGGGATTATCAGCTGTGTATCCATCTGACTTCTCCACAACACAACTGATGAACCCGATCCCATTTATAAGGCAAGAAATTCCACTTAGTAAACCCGATTAGGCACACCTGTGAAGTGAAGACCATTTCAGGAGACTACTTCTTGAAGATCATCAAGGGAATCAATTTTGTATCAAGCCAACTATAAACAGTCCAAAGGGTAATTTTCAGAGGTTGGTTTGTTAGAGGTAAAGACTATTTGATGCAAAATACATTGTTTACATTGATTCATTCTATAATTAAGGAGCAGCAAAGTAACGCAGTGGTGGAGTTGGACATCCCGTAACCAAAGGGTTGTTGGTTCTATCCCCACCAAGTCTATTTTGTCGTTGTGGCCCTGGATAAGCCACCTCACCTACATTGCTCCGTATAGATGTGTGTGACTGGTAAGATGTATTGGTGGTCAGGAGGCTGTAGGCGCAAAATGGCAACCACATCCTGTCAGACAGCCCCAAAGCAGCTACCAAGGTAGCCTATCACCACCAATGTGTGAATGTAGAGTGAATGAATAATTGATTCTTGTAAAGTGTCTTTGAATGTCTAGAAAAGTGCTATATAAATTGAACGCATTATTATTATTCGAATAGAGGGGGCTGACTGGTGTGCAGCAATAAATTATTTCTATAGCTCGGTTTTGCAGTTGCGTTAAACCAGCTTTACCAAGGCATAATATGAATTAACTATTTAATTAACTATTTAATAAAATTCCTATTGAATAACTCTATGGAGTGGAAAAACTACATAGAGTTGTAAAAGTAGCAGGTGACGAGCAGAGCAGGGAGCAGGTTTGTAAGAGATAAGTGTATCACAGTCAGTAATGCTGCAGTCAGATTATGAAAAATTAGTTGACTTGAATGCTATCACATACAGCAGTGTGAAACCAGAACTTTTACCTGTTATACAACATTATGTGAAGCAATTACAAAGCACAGGATGATTTACATTTAGGGATTGGAATTTTTGGTGGGCATGCTCTTTTCTGCTGCACGGGCATGCAGTGTTCAACAAAGCTCTCAAATGCTAGTCTGACAGCTTGTTTGAGTAAAGAGGTTTAGACAATGCTGGAAAGAATTCTGGGAGATGGAGTCTGGGCTAAAATATTTCACTTTGTGATTCATTGTGCAGTACAATTAGAATTCATGTAAACTCTCCAGCACTATGGACAAAAATTGTTTCCTGGTAACGCTAAGAACCACTGACTTATGGGTTAGGACTGGATTTAAGCCGCCTTTTGCCATTCCAGAGCAAAGAATTTGTATCATATGGCATGACCTGATTTCAGTACTGGTGCTTGCTATAGTCAAGTAGGCAGGCTGTCTAGTGTTTCATGCTTGGGAAGGGGTCTAGAGGTTAGCAAAAGTATGCAATAGTTCACAAAAAAATGTGGATGCAAAGTATTGACTTTAACATCCCTGTAGAAGGGGATGATGATGATGATGATGATGATGATGATGATGATGATATATGTTACGCACACTTTGATATGATTTAGACACATTAGTTTAAAACGTTTATTTTATTAATATGGTAGAAAATTTATAAGGTTTGTGATATTGTGTCATGTGAAAACTCTTAAATTAACAAAATGTATATGTATAATAAATAAATTTTAAAATTGGTTACATCATCCTTTAAGCAGACTACAAAGAGGAAGAGAATGCAGCGCAATCTTCCTGTTTTTGCTTTGGAGCATTCCTTTACCCAAGTGCAAGCAAAAAGCGAAGCAACAATTTAAACTTGATATTTGCTAAAAAGCACCCTTACTAAGTAGACTATTATCTTCAGCTGTACCAGAGTACAGTACCAGAGAAGCTGCAAGGCCCAGTTCCTTTTGTCTTTGCAAACAGTGCAAATGCAGTGCAGCCCGGATGGCATTCAGCTTCTGAGTCGGAATCATCCTCGATTGAGATCTCATGAGGTGGTACCCCAGGCTCGAGGAAGGTCTCCACCTAGGCTCCCTAAAGGCCCCACCACTAAGTCACAGCCCCACTATAGGAACTAGCTGTGAGGTGCGTTTGAGGCCAATAGTGAAGATTCAGGAAGCTTGGTGGCAGCTTCCCATTATGTATCATTATAATGGCATGGCTACTGACTGCAGTTTCCCATCAAATCACCCAGGTTCAACAGGGTTCTAATTAGCTGTTTTTGTCATAGAGACCCTGGTCCTGCGTGAGAAGATCGATTCCCTGTAATGCAAAAGTGCAATCGAGCCGGGGTGGCATATTTCAATCGTGAAGGAAGGTCACACACACCATTTGTTAGCTTTTGTTGCAGACTTATCCTCTGGAGTCAGCACTGGTGCCAGTCACTAATCACAGTCCATGTCCCAAGCAGGTTGAACACTTCAGCAGATGCACAAAGGTCTCAGAGAAAACCCGCGTTATGGTAACTCCATCCCCTGGCAGTCCAGCAGATCTGGGAGAGAATGCTCAGAATGCTCTGTTCTACGCTCTGTCCCAGGCTTCTATTGGGATAGATGCACTGGTGCATTGCTAGTCCAGGAAGAAACCCAAGGGTGTGGGCACAAGCACCCATGCCCAGACCTATGGAACCTAGGGCTGTCTCCATACACCCTGCAGGTTTATATTTAAAATTCTCAATATTAAAAAAGCATTTCTAAGAATTATAGTTAAGATGAACTTACTGTTATCATATAACATTTCAAAAGTTTACACTTGAATAGAATTTAGCCTTTCATTATTTGTTTGTATTGTTTTTCACTTAAATCAGAAAAGAAAAAAGGAAAATTGTTCACATAAACATAAACTAAATAAAAGAAATCTATAGTTGCAGAATAAAACGTCTAACTTTCCTTTGGTGCATTTCACATTTTTTTTACCAAAGACTATTTATCTGTGCTAAAATGTGGCTTTCAAATATCTAAAATCAGCCCTGTCTGATTTAAAAAATTGTCCATAGTTGCTGCATGGCTAGACCTAAATAAATATGTAGAAAAACGAGAGGACAAAGATTTGGTGAATATTAAGATTCTCTGAATCTATAATGTAAATAGTTTAGCGGGGGACATTGAGTACACCCAAGAATTTTCTTTTGGTAAGCCACCATTTCAATGCATTACAATGACATTTTTTTCAGCTGTCCTTTACACTCTTGACAGCTGTGTGCTTACTGTGTCAACAACATGTACTTGCCTAGAGGCAACAGTCTTAAGGGACATATGAAACACTTACTAAAATAAAATATAAGGAACAATTCTTTTTTTTATTGTATAAGTTTTCACTTAGAAAAATCTACGCGTAAGATTGACACAAACGTTTTGGCAGTTTGTCTGAGAAAATGGCAGCTTTACCTGTTTTTGGAGAAACTTGTTTATCATTGATGAATGTAACTCCACAAATGATCACGGACACATTTAAGCTATCCCTTTCTGACATAAAAACACGACAACAGCCATTTGATTCAGTCTTCAGATTTTACTTTTGGAGGTGCAGGTAGAGTCCCATTAGCTTTGAAGACACGTTTGTCATTGCGCTAGTATTATGGAAGTCCATTTTTGCCAAGTTAAAAAATATATAATGGTTGTATAAAGTCTAAATTTTGAGGGGAAAAAAATTGAGATTTTGAGTTAAAAAGTCGAAACTTTGACTTAGTCCACATTTTCAGATTATAAGTATGTTTTTAGGTTAAATTTTGTGTTTAAAACTATGTCTGCAAGGCCAAAAGTTCTTTATAAGTCTAAAATTTTATTTTTAAATGTACTATTTCTCTTTATATCATCAGCATTTGCATATTTTTTTTTATTTGTGGTTCAAATCAGCAACTAATTTAGAAACTAGATGTTTCTAAAAGTTAATTAAGAACGAATATATATTTTTAGTTTCGTGTATTTTTTTAGTTTCAAGTATTTGTTGTTGTTGTTGTTCAGCTGGGTACTATTAAGGCGTGTGTTTTTGTTGATTTGTCTGATTTAGTAGTAGGCCTATAGATTTCTGTCTCGCACGCACCTCAGTGACGATGGTGGAGCTGTAGATGCTCGTGTTGTACTCCCATCCATCTAGACACCCCTCCCGAGGCACCGCGGACAGGTTCACGTCGATTCCTGGCAGAAGACCCCGCTCTGAGAAGCTCCGCACCGTGTCCAACTGGAGCCGAGAACACCGAGAAGAAAGCTCATGATCAGTTGAGCTGGCCGCCGCGCTCCTCCACTCTGTCGACAGGTTAACCTCTGCAGGGATGCGGCACCTGTGCTCCGGTGTGTCCGCCACGAAAACCACAGACAGCCCGGTGAAACCGTTCGGTACAATGCTGAGGCACAGAAGAGCGAACACCAGGCTCTGAAAGCAGCCCCGCGGCCCCAGGAATCCGGTGCTCGCATCATAACCGGAGGAGTCCATTGCGAGCCCGGGAATACAGAGCTGAGGAGGAGGAGAGCGGGGTGACCGGGGGAGGCGGAGAAGGCGGGGATACAGTCCCGAGAGGGAGGGAAGGAGAGAGTCTTGCTCTTCCATAAAACAATTCGTCTTCCCGGCACATTACATTTTCCAAACACAAAAAAATCCAGATTGATAATATTTTTGTAAAATAATCAAATTGATCATAATTGTGGGGGTTGTCCATATGTTTAAAATCCAGAAATAAAACAGTGAAGGTGAATTATGTCGACATTAAATGACCTTAAAATAGAAAAACAAAACTGTGGCTAACAGATATAAACAGAGAGGTAGAGAGAGAGAGAGAGAGAGAGAGAGAGAGGTGCAGAGGATGTGCACTTTTATGACGTGTAAAGTCCAGCCGTTATGCACAACCTCAAGATCAATCATTAAAAATATAGTGGACTATTGGTTAAAAGAACCAATGGTATGAAAATATGGTAGCTCAGAGGTTGTTCGCCCCATTCACCAAATCGGCTGTATGCAAGGAATTTTGTGGACTTTAGAAATCAATTTACAATTCCCAAAGTGGCCTACTACTGAGTAGACAACAACAAACTAATGGTTAATCAAAAGTTATTCTTATTAACAGCGTTTATTAAAATAGAAAAACATAAGTGCAAAAAATTGAGAAGCTGTAGCAACAATAAACCATGCTCAAAGACTTTTCTAAAAACACATTATGGAAAATCAACCTTTTATGGGTATTTTGATTAAATTGTGAGCATGAACGGAGAGCAGTCATATTAGAGGTTTAAATTAATTTAGTATTTTTTCCTCACATTAAAAAGGTCTTTATATTTGCACCTACTTGTGACAGTCCCTCCCTTGCTTATCCTCCTGAGAACTTATTGACCCAGGAATATAAGCACAGGTGTAGATGAATAACCTAGGGGTTAAATATTTGTGTCATTTAGGTTGGTTCATCAAGATGTCTCTCGCAAAAAGACTCAAGAAGTTTCCTCATTAGTTTGTCAAACTTAACTCAATTAGGGTGTTGGCAGAGAGTCCTGTCTCTGGTCACAAACAAAGTCTATATTCTACAATCACTCGGCCACAGTAAATTTAATGATTGGATTCCTCAGTTTATATTGTCCCGGCATCCCTGATCACATCTATGTGGTAGCTTTCCACTGTGGATGCTCGTGTGCCATTTTGGTTTCTCTCTAGTTTTGATTTCCTTGGATTGTATTTTGAAATTGTTCTTTAGCTTCAAAATGATGCTTTTCCTTCACCTAATTCAATTGCAACAGGTGTAAAATAGAACAAAAAAGAGAAGAAAAAAACTTGATGTACAACCACAATCTGTCATTCACACAACAATCCATCCTTATCAACATTACATATAATACAAATTAACCTAACCTTTTGACACTATAAAAATACTTTGCTAGATATTAATTTCTTGGCACAAACCGTAAAATAAAAATTGATCTAAAGACGTGATTTAAAATCGCAGAGCTTACCTTTCATTTTTAAGTAACAGCAACACGTCATTCCATTCACATTGTTTGTATTATTTTATTTTATTTAGCATTACATGTTTGTTTTATAACGCCATATGTATTAATTTAATTACATGAAACATGTACCTGCAATTCTTTTATGTTTGCATTGATAAAAACCCACTGGTGTGGGAAAAATACATCACATGGTATTTATGCAAATTAGGTGATGACATCCTCTAGCGACTTTTGGGCCAGCCTATACCGACTTTTCTTGCTGAGGAGTTTGCAAAAGTGATAGGACGCTACAACAGACGAGAAGAAAAAACAGGAAGAAGCACATAGCTGCAGAAACAGCTTGAATGTGTAAACATCTCCCCAATAACATTCTTGTCCACTCTCGTCTCCTCAGCGAGACATGAGCATAGTGAAGGCTTCTGATTGGCCAAAGATTTAGTTTTTGTATATTTTAAACAAACAAATTTAAAAATAATTTACCCCCCTCAGACAGTTCATGACGATCAAAACTAGCTATCTGAATCATTGAAGTGGAAACATTTTTTTCAGACCCAAATTTGGCCAGTTTTAACATGGGAGTGAATGAGAACTAATTCAACTCCTTCTTATTGTTCACAATGCATTTCAAAGGCGACAGTACCCAGGTATAGAAAGGAACCATTCATTTGAATCGCTCTTCAACTTATTCTTTTCATCTGCAACGCATTTAAATGGCAACAAAACCCAGATATAGAAACGAGCAGTTCATTTGAATCGCTCTTCAACTCTTTTTTTTTTGTTCAAAATGCTTTTCAATGGCTACAATACCCGGCTATAGAAACATTTGATTCACTCTTCAACTCATTCTTGTCATTTGCAATGCATTTCAATGGCTACAGTACCCGAATGTTAGAGAAGTTTAGTTCATTTCAATTGCTCGTTCACATGTGATGGTATTTCACACGGTATTGTGGCGATATTTCTCGTGTTTTGAGAAACTAATACTAAGGTTCATTTTTCACTTGACACGATGGGCACATTATGGATTTTACTGAAACAAACAACCTAATATTGATGTTTTGGAAGTACCAAAACAGGTTTTTCTTGTGCATGTTGATAATCACTAGTAAGCTAGTTAAATTTCACTTATTGTTGAATTTCGCTCAGTTTCGGAGTCATTTTGTCATAGCTATTTGCAAATAATTAGGGGTTTAAGGAAATAATTATTTGAACGAAAAGAAAGAAGTGTTCAAAGAGTAGTTCTGTTGAGTGAAGAGTCAAAAGAGCTGAGTTACAAAATGAACACAACTTCCCAACACTACTTGGTATGCCTCTCCTCAACCCGGTCAACAGCCTGTCCCGTCGACCATTGAGTGAAGCTCCTCCCCTCAAACGGTCAATAGCCTGTCCCGTCGACCATTGAGTGAAGCTCCTCCCCTCAAACGGTCAATAGCCTGTCCTGTCGACCATTGAGTGAAGCTCCTCCCCTCAAACGGTCAATAGCCTGTCCCGTCGACCATTGAGTGAAGCTCCTCCCCTCAACCGGTCAATAGCCTGTCCCGTCGACCATTGAGTGAAGCTCCTCCCCTCAACCGGTCAATAGCCTGTCCCGTCGACCATTGAGTGAAGCTCCTCCCCTCAACCGGTCAATAGCCTGTCCCGTCGACCATTGAGTGAAGCTCCTCCCCTCAACCGGTCAATAGCCTGTCCCGTCGACCATTGAGTGAAGCTCCTCCCCTCAACCGGTCAATAGCCTGTCCCGTCGACCATTGAGTGAAGCTCCTCCCCTCAAACGGTCAATAGCCTGTCCCGTCGACCATTGAGTGAAGCTCCTCCCCTCAAACGGTCAATAGCCTGTCCTGTCGACCATTGAGTGAAGCTCCTCCCCTCAACCGGTCAATAGTCTGTCCCATTGACAGTTGAGTGAAGCTCCTCCCCTCAACCGGTCAATAGCCTGTCCCGTCGACCACTGACTGAAGCTCCTCCCCTCAAACGGTCAATAGTCTGTCCCGTCGACCATTGAGTGAAGCTCCTCCCCTCAACCGGTCAATAGCCTGTCCCGTCGACCATTGAGTGTAGCTCCTCCCCTCAACCGGTCAATAGTCTGTCCCGTCGACCGTTGAGTGAAGCTCCTCCCCTCAACCGGTCAATAGTCTGTCCCGTCGACCGTTGAGTGAAGCTCCTCCCCTCAACCGGTCAATAGTCTGTCCCATTGACCGTTGAGTGAAGCTCCTCCCCTCAACTGGTCAGTAGCCTGTCCCGTCGACCATTGACTGAAGCTCCTCCCCTCAACCGGTCAATAGTCTGTCCCATTGACCGTTGAGTGAAGCTCCTCCCCTCAACCGGTCAATAGTCTGTCCCATTGACCGTTGAGTGATGCTCCTCCCCTCAACCGGTCAATAGCCTGTCCCGTCGACCATTGAGTGAAGCTCCTCCCCTCAACCGGTCAATAGTCTGTCCCATTGACCGTTGAGTGATGCTCCTCCCCTCAACCGGTCAATAGTTACAGTGAGTTACAGTAAAAGTGACAGTGGAAATCTCCTCCACCTCATCTACACCTCATTTCCCCTTAGAGAAGCAGAGAGGTGGGACTTAGGAGTAACACATGTCTGTTGGGTTGAAAGTTTAAATTTAATATATATTAAACAATATAATTTTTTATTCACCCCCTAAGTGTTCATGAAGATCAACCAACTAGGTTAAATCTAATCTAAAATTTCTATCAAATATAATTACATATATCAAACATTCTTCTCTTCAATCTGGCATTGTTCCTGTTTCTCTTAAATCTGCAGCCGTCACTCCTACTCTGAAGAAACCAGGGTGTGACTGTAAACTGGAGAATTGCCGCCCAATTTCAAACTTGCAATTTCTTGCAAAAACACTCCAACATATTGTAGCTAACCAGCTACAGGACTTTCCCACTCATGACATGTATGAGCAGATTCAGTCCGGTTTCGTCGTTTCACAGAGTGGAGACAGCTCTGATAAAGATCTCCAATTATCTTCTCACTGCAGTGGGCTCTGGCCTCCTATCCATTTGGGCCCTTTTAGATCTTAATGCAGCAGTTGACACCATTGCCCACCATATAATGCTTGGGAGTCTGGAGGCTATTGGTCTTTCTGGTACTGTATTGCATTGGTTTCAGTCATATCTCTCAAATCGGTCCCAATTTGTCCAATTTAAAAAGGCTCCAGATCTGCTCCGTTCACGTCTGGTATTCCACAGCAGAAGGTTGGAGGGAGAAGCAGGTTGCCCCTTGGTAAACCTCCGCTTGGCATTTGCTGCTGCTAAAAGACCAAAAGGGCAAACTCCTCCTTTCCCTTTTAAAGCGTGATAGGAAGTGAGTGAATTTAAAATCTGAATCAGAAATATAAAAAAGAAAATAACTAGCCAAGCGTTATTTTCTGACCCAGTGCTCTCCCAGCAGTTATTAAAATGGCCCAACGCTAGGTTGATCCATATTTGACCCAGCACTGGGTTACCAAAACAACCCCGATTGGGTTATTTTAATCCAGCCTTTTTTAGGATGTAGTTACTTGCTTATTTAACAGATTCAATGAATGTGCAAGTTAATTGAACAGCTAAGTGAGATAAAAAAAATTTGTTTACATTTCATGTAATCGTCATGATTTTTTCATATATATTCTTAGCATACATTATGTATATTTAATAAAATAATTGTGACCTGGTGCACTGGATGGTGGGTAAAAGAGCACCAACAACAGAATATATTTTTGTGGCTTTATTCTGACTGCTGTACTAAACAGTGACAGCGGTCGAAAGGAGTTGAGGTCTTTAAACAAAGGTTTCTCTTTGGTGTTTACAACACAACAGTAAGTGAAAAGTTACAAGATAACAAAAAGAAACACAACTTAAACTCACTACTTTCTCAGGTAATAGTGTCAATTGGTAAATGGTCAAAAGGAATATAATCTAATTTTAGAACCTAAGAAATACGGCAGTGGCACAAACGGTCTCCATTACACATGCGATACTCTGGTTCTCGCGGTAACATTCATCAGTCACCATCAGCGATTATCAAGAAATAACAGGAATGTTTTAAATATTTGTCCCTCTGTTAACAATCGCCATGCAGACTCTCCAAACTAGCGCGCACATTCGAGTCTCGCGAGAATTCTAGCATGCTCTCTTAAAGGAGCCACGCATGTTCTTCCAACTCGCTCACCTTAAAAGGGGAACCACTGTTCATTATGACCTGGTCACATAATATTAATAAAATTCAAGAAAAACTGTATTGTCGTTTTTCTGCAGCGGCACAAGGGGCAACCTCCTCCCGACCCTCTTGAAGCTCGAAATGTAGTGATTTAACCGCAGTTCTCCGAGCGACCGCTTGAGGCTAACTCCAAAACAGAGCAAGTTCTCATTCACTCCAATGTTAAAACTGGCCAACTTTTTCCACCCCTGGCTCCTTCACCTTCATGAACACTCTGAGGAGGGTAAATTGTTTTTAAATTTGCTTAAAATATATTTAAATTTTTAACCTTCGGCCAATCAGACGCCTTCACTACGGCCATGTCTCGCCTCTGAGGACGCGTTTTCGAGCACTAGCTACGCCCATTTTGAGTTTCATTTGACTTTGTCAGCACCCCATTGCTGACGTCATAAAACATTCTGTAAATGTTATATACAGGCAATAAAGCGGCAACGTCATCGGGGCTCAGTCTTTCAGCGAGACAGGGGACAACGAGCATTGTCGTGGCTAAAAAAAACAAGTTTAAATATCCTACTGCCTTCTCTTAGACAAACAGGATATTCTACACAAATATAATAAACAAGTTATTATTGCCAGTATACTGTGGTGTAATGTTTGGACAACTTATTCAAGGAAAACCATGATCAGTGTCTCCCCCCACAAACGAAGTGTGTTGGTTCAGTCCGGGACTGCGGAAGAGCAGAACTTCAGCCTGAGTTTTAAAGCGAAAGGCTTATGAATTATAAACGTCAACATAACCTCAAATACCGACTGAAAAGTTTAAATAAGATAAACTAATCGTTGACAGCTGTCGAAGAGTGACCAGCGAGAGAATTGGACGGGGGGAGCTAACGTTAATAGAAACATCGGAGGCTCTGGAAAACCCCGAGAGGCTGTTCCCGTAGGGATTATCGTTATCTAACGCGAAACTTTCCACTGCTGGACGGTTCTCCTGATTGTTTCTCCCTGTCCTCCGGTGGTTCCCTGGTTCGATGAGGCGGCGGCGGCGGCTGCTGCTGTTCGCGCTTCTCCTGTTGCTGCTGCTGGGATTGACCGGAATAGGGATCGGACTGCTGCTTCCGGGGGTCGGAGGGCCAGGACTGCTGGACCAGAACCTAGAGCAACCTGCACCTGGAGCAGGAGCTGCAGGAGCAGGGGCTGAGCACCGACAGGTACTAATAGTCTGATGATAAATGCACTTTAATGAAAAACCTGTAGAATAACAAAATAGCGATGACATTTTTCACAAATGTGTAAACTTGCTATGAAGTTGGTTGTGGCCACAATCTGCCATTAATAATTTACTGCAATATTTTTCTTTTGTTTCTGCAAAAAATATCGACTTGCCTTTATTACACACTTTGGCGTACAGTAAAATGTAAAAATATATATACAAAAATATTTAGAATAAAATTGAAATATTAGACAATACTGTGGTAAATAGCCAGGTGTGAGGCTTGTGAAAGTCTAGTGGTCTGTCGAAGAATTGGAGGTTCAGGTAATTCCCATTGTATATCCAGAGGGAAATATTCCACTTGTGTATTCCAGATTATCTCGAAATTTTGATGACTTTGGCAAAATTGTAGTAAGTTACCACCCATCATACTTTTTTATATTCATCAATGACCAGTGTTGGGTGTAACTAGTTACAAAGTAATTAGTTACTGAAATAATATTACTTTTTTTAGTAACTAGTAGTGTAAGGCATTATTCGTCTGAAAATGGTAATATTGTAACTGTTACTACTAGTAAACTAGTTACTTGCGTTACATTTGCCAGTAACACCTTCATCACACACAAAGCACTCAACACAGAGAACAGAAGGGAAGGGGCGTGAATGGAACAGTGATTGCTCTGAGTTTGGCATGAGCTATCATTTACCATCATCACCGATTGATTGACACCCGACAGCAAAGCGCAAAGTCAGACAACAGCAAACTCTTTTTCAGAGGAAAGTTCCCAGCAACAGAAAGCTAATTTTGACATGTGGAGATTCAGTCATTATTTTGAATATGTTCAATGGAAGAAAATAACGATGGTGAAGTGCACTCTCTGCCCAGAGAGAAATTTTTGTTGAATTTCTCCAGGATGTTTTTGTCTCCTAGGTTTCTTCTTAACAGTTATAGGTGCGACGTCATGTATAACGGACTTGAGTCACGTCAAAGGGGTTTAAATTATTGTTGAGTTCTTTGGCAGCATTATTATCGGGCTTGTCCATGTGAATATTAAGATCCCCAGCGATGATAAAAGTTGAGTAACAAGTAACAAGTTTAGCTTGTATTAGTTAAAGAAACCAATCAAAACTTTGCAGAACATTTTAGTCAAGTCTTCAGAAACTTGTAAACTTGTTAGAATGTAATAAGACTGTGATCTCATGTGTTTATTAAACGGTAGGCCAGTGAAATGTTCTCGCAGGACAACTTGATAATCTTTTCGATTTTCAGTTGACCGAAGCTTAATCCGCAGCAGATGTTTTGCATGTTTTGATTCAGAAACAAAATAAAATAAGCTCCTTTTCAAAGCCTCTAAGCTGTATCTGTCAGTATTGCAAAATTCCCACGCGCACCATCAGGAGTGTTCACTGACCTTTTGAGGGGCACGTGTTGAAACTTAAAAAAGAGCCCCCCCCCCTCCACCACCAAAGAATGAACGCAATAATATTATTTTATTTTATTCATTTTCAGTAACTTTTATACAGATCATATTTACATAAAGAGGGTCTCTTTAAAGTAATTACACTAAAACTAATCACACTCTTCTGTGAACCATGTTTGTAGATGTTTACCTCAGCATCTAAACATCTAAAATCTTATTTTAAATTCAAATATACACTGATTTATCATCCACACTACCTCGAATGTGCAATATTTATAAATGTGCAATATATTTATAATTTGTGCAATTTTTATACCTATATTTGTGCAATACATTCCTTATTGTGCAATATTTTTATATTAGTGCAATATATTTATATTTTGACAATATATCTAAATGTGTACATTTATTTATAATTGTGCAATTTATTAATAATAATGCATTTATAATTTAAATGATTGGGAGAACTCTCTATATAGCTGACGGATATATGTGTGTGTGTGTGTGTGTGTGTGTGTGTGACTGAGCTGCTATATTGTACATTTAACGAAATACACGATGAAACCAAACCAGTATCAACATGTTTAAGACAAACTAAATGTTAATGATAATATATGTCAAACTCCCAATCTTAGATTGGCTCACAGACCATGAAGGAATGAATAGTCAACAAGGGTGAGACAAAGTTAGGTTACTGCCTTTTTAACAGATTTGATTAAATGTTATTAAACTACATCATGTAATTTCACGCATCAGCACAATCCGCATATAGCCATGAACTCAAAATAGAAATTTATTATAAAATATTTTACCCAGCTGATAAGGATTAATCTGTTGCTTTGTGTCAAACTCAAAAGCAGTTGCACGTGAGTTTTTTTGACCTGCGAATTTGTGAAAATCAATCTGTCCATCATTAAAATGACAAGATAACGTCAACTACCTGTGCACGTCCCTGCGTACCATTTATTGTTTTTGACATAAACAAATAAATTCAACCTAATGGACAGTCAGTAAATGATGGAGTGTTATTGAGGAAATCTCAATAAATTGACTACTTCAGCTGATCCATCCTTGTGGAGCGTGGCTTTTTTCTCTATCATGTCTGCTCTGCTTATTCACTGTCTCACTCTCTGGGTCTAGTTACCACATGATATAGATCTTATGACTGGAATGCTGAAATATTGAATGGTTCATTCTCATCATGATTGAGGAAAAGGAGAGAATGCAGAGGCTTAGTGAATGGCTAATGGGTAAATTAAGAGTGGTAGAAATCATTAACAAAGGCTCAGGGACCAGTTGATTCACTCAGAATTACTCACTCAGAGAGAATTGAACTCCCAGACACTAGCAGCATTTAACCACCATTTAAACCTGTCATTTGCCTCATTCCTTCATCCTCTAATTATTAGGCTCACATGACCAGATTGAATGCTTGTGAAAGAATGTCCTGATCTCTCTCTGTTTATTTAATCCAGTGCTGTTTCATTACATTCTGGTAGAGTGCTTTGTGATTAATACAATTGCAATTGTAATCTCGTTGTCAGTTGTATGCTTATGGGTAGCAAAATTATTCTTTTAACAATATTCAAAGATAGACTCAGGGCAGCATTCACAATGGCCAATCACAGACTTTAATATCATCAGCAGGAGTCATCTTTTGTGCTTGTTTAAACTGGTTCAAATTCAAACTTCATACAGATTGTGTTCACAGATTTCATACAAAATTATGGAGTGAACAGAGGACGATCAGCCTATAGTTAAATTGAAACATGATTTTACCTCAGACTATATAAAAGCAAGGACAGCACTAATATCACACGAATGAAGATCGCTACTGCGATTGACCCGAGGTTTAAAGACCTAAAGTTTCTTCTCATAGATGAAAGGAACGAGGTTTCACTAAACAAGCTGTTAAGAGTTCTGGAAAAACTAGAATCTAAAGAGACCACAAACAGCCACCGAAGAAGAGAAGCAAAAAGTTAATTTGGAGGATATTGATGGTTTATTGCAGGTATGTTGTTTACATGATGAAATCAGTGTTACAAGTTAAACAAAAAAAAACTATAGTTTTGAAATAAATAGTTTGTTTGTCTTCAGTTTACATTAATTATTAACATAAATATAAAGTAAACCTGCCATGTTTTACTGTTCTAAATGGTTCTTTAAAAAGTTTGTGTTCAATAGAAATATTTCCTTTCCACACTCATAGCACTTTTTTACTTGTTTTTTTTTTTATTTTTTTACTTTGACTTATTTTTACTTTTTTATACTTTTTTAACTTTTTTTAAATTTTTTGCAATCCAACTCTTCATCCTTCACTCAGGAGCTTTCATTACAGCATTAAAAAAAATAGAAGCTTTTTATTCCAATATACATTATGCAGTAATATGCTATGTTTATTACGTATGATATATATATATATATATATATATATATATATATATATCTATATATATATATAATATATATAATATATATATATGTATATGTATATATTATATATATATATATATATATATATATATATATATATATATATATATATATATATATCATAGTGACAAGAACACATGCAAACCACTAATTATGCCATAATATCACGTTCAACATATTTCTTTGTTATGTGCAGTATCTTTCATATGTTCAGTATCACTATCATCTTGATGCAGGTGATTACCACCTTCCCCAGTCAAAAAGGCTCCCTGTTATCTCACAGAAGGGGTTCTTCACTGGGGAGATCTTTTCTCTGCATAAGTATGTGTGTCAGGGTTTTGGCCGTCAATAAAAATTTTGTGTCTTGGTTACTTTTTTCATCACAAACTCTTACTTAAACACAAACTTTGTAATAAACTTAACTTTAAAATTCTAAAGGTGGCATTATATGATGTTCTATTTCTACCCCATAGAATTATCCTATAGGATTTTCTGTTGAACTCTTAATCTAGATAAGACTTTGTGAACAAGAATTTGCTTTGAAGAAGCTGTTAAAAAGTTCTATATAAAAACAATTTCATTGATTGATCTAGACACAACATCAAATATTATGTGCATAATAAAAACTTTTTTCAAATTTTTCTTATCCGTGCCATTTTTCAGTATGCAGCCACTGGAGACACAATTTATTTTTCTTTCAGATTCATAAAGACTTATTTGGGAGACCATTATGTCATGATAATTTGCTCAAGGTTATCATATCGTTAGAATCTCATACCAGACTATGTCCAGAGGTACAGATCAGTTTTTGTGGGTGGGGTGTCTTTGCTGGACTTGAATAAGATATTCTTAATGAGAGAGGAATACCGGACTGCTTCATCAGCTGTTTGATTGATTGTATTTCAAGTTTTTAGTTGACAGAATTAAGATCATGTCAGGAAATAAATGCTGAATACATGTTTTCGTTTGAAGAAAATGGATATCTGGATTGTGATTGTTTGTAAACAGTTTATTAACCATATCAGATTTTAGGATCTAAATTTCGTTTCGTTTCTCCTTTCTGTGTGTAGAGCTTGAGCGAGCTGTCTAAGCAGAACAAGCTTGTAGGGAAGCGAGACTGGCATGACTACACGGCTATCCATAGAGATGCAACACGACGGGGTACATGATCGATTTATGGCTGTAATTCTACTAACTACAGTGAAATGCTCCTTTCTAATTCTCTCTGCTTGTTTTTGTAGGTCCAGGGGAGCAGGGCCAGTCAATGCTGGTCTCTGTCGCGGATCGCGCCGATCAGTTCTACAGAGACAACGGCTTTAACATTCTGATCAGTGACCGAATTGCACTTAACCGATCTCTGCCAGACATCAGACACCCACGGTCAGAAAAGCACAAACTCAACTCTCCCCTCTGACTTTATGCTAATGATCACTCCACTTCTCAGTATGGGGGGGGGTTCAAAAATTCAGTTGCTCCGGTTACATGTGGACGCACCCTGTAATCGCGTTAAAAAGGTGTGGTTACAAAATAATCGTGTACGTGTGGACAGGGCCTAGGTGAGTCACATCTGTTATGTTAATAGTTAAATAATTTGTTGTCTTGCTTCTCAAACTTATTGATTTCTTGAAGGTTCTACTGTTAGAAAAGTGGGGAAGCTTGAGTCCTACATTTACAATTATTTTTTTTGCAACCCTAAGAATTTTTATCTAGACTGACATAGAGAAGTCTAAAAACAAACCATCTCCGAAATGAGACTGACAGTCAGTGGAAACACAAATGAAACCAACTAGTGGTACAATTTTTATTTTTGTAGTTTATATTTGTTAAATCTCAAAGTTGGTCTGCAAAATTGGTTTTATATAGGTTACCAATAAGTTTACCAATAAATATCCTCAAAAAGAGTTCATTTTAGGTTCTCCTGTGCGCCGTCTACTTGAACAAACATAATTCCCTGGTCACGTGACGAGCTTCCACAATAGCATGAATGTAGAACAATCTCGACACTATTTGCTTCTGGGTTATCAGAAGCTTGTTTTGCATGCTTGTACAGTTAAGATTACCCGATGGCCTTGATGCACTACGCTAACAGTGTTTATTCTGCCCTGAAAGTCCACACTGCCCAAAACTTTAGCTGAGCACACAAGCAGACTCATATTTGTGCATCTCTGTCAAATAAACCCCTCTGTAGCGTGAATAAACCATGATAAACTTGATAACAAGCTCAGAGGTGCCTAAGCTATACCTTAGATGCCTAAACCAATGCAGTAGAAAAAGAATCAGTATTTTTACCCGCTCCACTCACCTTTGTTCAAAACCACATAATCTGAAGGTTAATATTATTTTAAGAATGTACAACACAAACTTATAACAATAAAATGACTGTCTACTAATTAAAATTAGCAGCAAAATGGGTTTCACAGGGTTCGTAGGTCCTGTTGGACTTTTAATATGATGGTTAAGATGTGCACCTCAGACAGATTGTTTTAATTTACCATGGACAAGAAGTTTTTTAGTACAGAGACCATAGACATGAGCAGTTACGTGTTTATCTTTTCTTAATTGTTTGCTTTGCTTTGTGCTGTGTTGAGCTTGTTAAAACAATTTGTAGTGAACACCACCAAGTTGTGCTTCACTGTATCCTCTGCTACTGAAAGCAACAAAAGAAACCTTTTTACACCTTCTCTCTAACAAAAAACTGCAATAATTGAATAAATAAGTTAGCTTCAGAGGATAGTAGTGAAATCTGTGGATAATGTGATTTTCAATTTAAAATGTTATTGTGTGATCAAAACAAAAAATGCAAAAATTAATTCTTTTTAGTTTTTTTCTTTTCTTTTGGGAAATAACGTAACCCAGGAGTATAGTAATGGAACTGGCTATTTTTGGGCGCGCGTGTTAAAGCTAAAGCGAATTAAGCAGTGGCTATTCTACTATAATTAAAGTTTTATTCCACGCTGGTTATACTCATGTATCAGCTTCTGAGAGCTTTGAGACAATGAGCAAGAATTTTGTGTTGGTCACATTCTTTAAAGGGCCATGAACCCCACCTGTTTTAAGCTTCTTCTGGCTGTAAAAATGCACAAAATATGGGCGTATACAGCTGCGCAGAATCGGGTGGTGTGTGGGTGTGGCTCGGTGGAGAGAGAGGCACACAGGACGTGTCAAGAGTTAAGTGTCATTAATAAGAAACACACCTGAGAGTTTCATTTTACCAACAGGAAGTCAGAAATCGTGAATAAAATATATCAATTACACAGTTTCCTCCACTATTAAATCTAAAAGACAATAAATATATATTCACTAATGTTGTAACATTTGTAAATCTCTCAAAATCTCAATGTTTACATACAGAGTTTTGTGGCCCTTTAAAGAAAAAGAGACGTGACGAACACGGAACATGACAGACTTCACTAAAGTTATCCGCAGATTCAAAGATTTTCTTTCCCTTGTTCTATTACTCCAGGTAGACGATTTTTCATTAAGCATTGTTACCCAGTGATTTTAGTTTCTCTGAGAGTTGTATTGATACTGAGAGTAAATTATATAAATAATATTAGTGAATTATAGAAAAACATTTGTGCAATTAATCTTTTAAATGCTAATTTATTTTATAAAATGCGGTTTCTGCAAAACAACGAATTCAGGTACATCTCTCTGCAGTAAGCAGTAACCTTCCAGGTCACGCTGTGCATTCCCCCCAAAAGGAAAATTTGAAAACAAAAAGCTCTTTATTCGTTTTTACATTTGCGTTTTTGCATTTTTTTAACAAACTAAAAAAACGAATTAATTGATCCTTTTAGGTTTTCTTTTTTATATTGAAAATCAAATGAACCAATAATACATAGATTTAGGGAGTGCTGATAGGGATAGGGTGTGTGATTTTCTGTGTGTTCAGCTGCATGCAGAAGCTCTACTCCCAGAACCTCCCGAGCACCAGCATCATCATCCCCTTCCACAATGAAGGCTGGTCAACTCTGCTGCGAACAGTACACAGTATCCTGGAGAGAAGCCCAGAGGAGCTGGTGGAAGAACTGATACTGGTTGATGATTTCAGCGACAAAGGTACAAAGCCACTCGTCTAAAGCAAGCAAACAAACAAGCAGAAATCCTGGTTTGTCTTGATCCAGAACTCTACATCACAGCCTCTCTGACCTGGCCGGATTTCTCGAAAAGGATGAATCTTCTCTCTAATGCCACTTTTACACTCGATTTTAGTAACAGCTTATCTCGACTCACAATAGCTCAGCTCGGCTCAACACGGGTCACCGTTCATTTCCACCGACTGTGTGCAATGTTTCAGAAAAGTGCCATATGGCAAGCATCCCAAACACACTGTTAATGAGAACGTACGTTATCGCCTTTTAATTGCGTCCTTTAGCAGACGCTGTTCATGGTAGAATTGCTGAAATAACACCATATATGAAATTATAGCCTAAAACTTTGACCTAATAATCATCAAATATCACGGCAACATTATATAAATAACCTGTGTACTAGTAGAGTCAGACAGCTGAAAAAAAACGTTTTCACCCAGATGAAACTAACCCATTCAGACCATGCATCTATTAAAATGGACTTCACAGTCAATCAATGAAAAAGTATTTTTTGCAGTTGGTTTAAAGCAGCTTTACAAAAGCATAGTGTGGCTTAATATAGTTTAAAATCCCAGCCCTTGTTGCATATTCTGGGCGATATCACTCGTCACTCAGTCACTGCTTGTTTTTCCATGAGCTGGATGTTTTTGAACTAAGGCTACGTTCATACTGCAGCCCAGACACAAATTCAGTTTTTCTTTTGGAAATGTGTGACCTTTATCAGATACTTGCATGACGGTCTGAACAGATCTATTTTAAGTTTTTCAAATCTGATACAGGTCACTTTAATCTGAGCTCCTGACTCTGAAACATATCTGAATTTTTGCAATACGTCCTCAGTTTTGGGTTTCAAACAATGTTTTCGAAGCATGTGTTTATTATACAAAAAATGTGTTTGTGATGTTATGATAAATATATAGAACAAACCAAAAGTTTGGACACACATTCTCATTCAAAAAGTTTTTTTTTTTTTTGTACTAATAATATTATTGTTTTTATATCTAATATAAAATGGTCATTTTGCCAATTTCTTATCTACGCCAAATATCTGAGAATGTAAACAATGCATCCAGTCAGTCTGGAAGTGTTAATTGCGCTGCTTCGCCCAGAGTTCACATTGTTCCTCTAAAAGCTCATTCTGTTTCTTTGATTAACTCTACATTCTGGTCACTTTTTAGAAATGAACATAAAACTTTTCTCAAACCCTTTTGTTTTCAAAAGATGCTTGTCTTTTCAGTTGTGCATGATGTCAAATTTTGGCTAAAAAATAGAACTATGTGCTATATAATATCATGATCCTAGGTCCATATTCTGAATATGATATTTGTAATAGGGTGCACATGTTCAAGTTTTTTGGTACTGTGTATTTCCCCCAGAGCACTTGAAGGGCCCTCTGGAGAAGTATGTGGCACAGCTTCCAAGGGTTCGAATCCTCCGCACACAGAAACGTGAGGGTCTTATCCGAACCCGACTGCTTGGTGCCGCCGCAGCTCGAGGAGATGTTCTAACCTTTATTGATTCACACTGTGAAGCTAATGTGAACTGGCTCCCTCCTCTGCTGGGTAAGATCTTAAAACATGGTCTCTAAGGCTTTATTCATAGTTTTATGCATAGGCGTGTTTGTGCGTTTTTACAATTATTCTAGATCAGAGGTATTCAAATAAAATTGTTGAAGATAATAAAGACTGGTTGGGTGTATTCCCGCATAGATGGCATAAAGTAGTCTAAGAGACAACTAACAAATGCCTAAATTGCTTTCTCCAGAACATTACGATGAAAGGTTAGATGCTAGAAAGAAAGAAGAAGCTGAAAAAAACTTGTCTTAACCAAAGATGAGAATTGCTGGTCATAATTCAAAGAGCTGTCTAATATAACTCCCAGGTTTGTGACAGAACTACTAACGTGATTGGTCAGAGCATGAAGGGCCAGGGGTAGCATCACGTGGCAAGTGAGATGAGCTAAAACCACAGAGCATGGTTATAATCTCATCGGTCCAAATATCTCAAATTTATAGCCATTTTAGCAAGCTTGCATTAAAATTGTTTGCAAGTGATTAAACAAATTGCTTTGAATTTAATAACTTTTTTTAGATTTAGAGAGTCCAAATTAGGTTGAGTTTTTAGGTCACACAAATTTCAGCATTTTCCTGCAAACCAAACTTTGACTTCATAGGTGAGATATAGAAGAATGTTTGTCCCAAAACTAATGTCCTTAATATAAGTTTTTCTTTTGTTCTGAAGCACTGAGAAAATATTGAAATGCCTGTTTCAATGATTATTCAGATCGAATTGCTCAGAACCGCAAAACCATTGTGTGTCCAATGATCGACGTGATCAACCACGACGACTTCCACTATGAGAGTCAGGCGGGTGATGCCATGAGAGGAGCCTTTGACTGGGAGATGAACTACAAGCGATTAGCCATCCCTCCAGAGCTAGCTAAACCTGATGATAGCGAGCCCTTCCTGTAAGTGTGTTTGAGCTCCGATGAGGTATGCAGTAACCTCTGGGAGCTGATTCAAGCCTTTGCATCTGTGTATGTGTGTAGGTCTCCAGTGATGGCAGGAGGACTCTTCGCTGTAGACAGGAAGTGGTTTTGGGAGCTTGGAGGATATGATGCAGGTCTGGAGATCTGGGGTGGGGAGCAATATGAGATTTCCTTTAAGGTAAGGGTTATCTCATATTTATGAGCTAACTCATATATTTATTTATAGTTATATTTATGAAAGATACAGCTGGGGAATTGATAATACTGCTAGGGAATCCCCGCCTCACTATTAGTTTTTTGATAGTAAACAATATAATAGAAATACAAACATCTCATAAACAGTATATTTTCTTAATTTCACTGTTTGTTTTGTTTTTCAGTATATTGACTCATGAAATCATTCATATTCATGCTGAACTATCCTCGTCGTTGATTTTACTTGTTTAGATTAATTGACTTGTTATTGGTTCCTTCTTTAACGTTCAATATACATTTTTTCAAAAGTGTTGTTATTTTCACATTCTTTTCATCATTCATAGTAATTGACCAATATTGAAGCCCAACTCCACAAGAAGAGGTCAGCCAACCGTACTTGCTAAAACCGGTACATTTACGCTTTTACGACACTTTTATTTCCATGACATTTTATGTTCATTACCCTTTTTTATGTTTTTGCATTGATACAAAGGACAACATGAATAGAACTTTTAGGGATTCTCCACTTTTGAACCATGGCTTCAAATGCATGCCTCACTAGTGTGCGAAACACAAAACTGATTCTGATCGCGGTGTACAAACCTCTCCAATCCACTGCACGGGTAAACTGAGGAGGACACATAGGCTCAAGTTCTTTGTCCAAATATAAGTCATGAAAATCCACTAAAACGTTGTGAATGTGATCTTTGGAAGCCGCGTGTCAGTGATGTGATCTTGTTCCTCAGGTTCCTGCTAATAACCAATCTCTTGTGCCCAGTATTGTACTGAGTTTTTATAAATTTGATCAGATCGCTTTTATCACCAGCATGAATGTTAAAAGTTTTCCAGTCCATTGACATTTTTGCCCCTGTTAAATGTGACTGCTCAATTGACATCCCATTGTCGTAAAGTGTTATCGGAGCTCTGGTATCAGGGAACTTTGGATGAGCACAAGTTCTGCTCTGGAGCAATTATTGGTTGCTTTATTTGAGTGTAATGCATAAAATAACAATCGACAAATTTTGAGTTAACCTTAATCAAATTTGATGCACAGATTTTCAACATGGGCATGGGTACACATAAATTCATTCATTCATTCATCTTCATGTCGGTTTTATTCCCTTTCGGGGTCGCCACAGCGGAATGAATCACCAACTCTCTGGCATATGTTTTACGCAGCGGATGCCCTTCCCTGCCGCAACCCATCGCTGGGAAACATTCACACACACATTCACACTTTAACACTATGGGCAATCGTTCTTATTCAATTCACTTATTCCGCATGTCTTTGGACTTGTGGGGAAACCGGAGCACCCGGAGAAAACTCACGTGATAACGGGGAGAACATGCAAACTCCACACAGAAATGCCACCTGCCCCAGCCGAGCCTAGAACCAGCGACCTTCTTGCTGTGAGACGACCGTGCTACCCCCTGCCCCACCGTGACGCCTGGGTACACATAAATGATGAAACATTAAATTTTTTCACATTAACCCCAATCAAGAAACGGTTTCTATTGAGATTTCTGTAACAAAGTGAAATTTGTTTTAAAAATTTAGCTTTTAATTTTAAAAACTAGTGAATTTTTTTTTTTTAATTTCTTGCTCCTCTTTCTAAAAAATCTATCTCTTTCTCTGTAGCAGTAACCAGAAAGCCCTCTGGCTAGTTAATTACTGCCCCCAAGTCTATTATTTATGCGTTACAAGAATCAGATTGTATACACTGGATGTTTTAAGAAATAAACATTCACTCTGAATCTGTAGAGGAATCAAAAACTCAATTCAAATATGATACATTTTACGTTAAAGGGTTAAAGATATAGTCTACATCTCAGAATGATCTCTATATTAATGTTCATCACTGTATTCACCATGTGTTTTCATGGGTCTTATTTCTCTCCTGAGGTGTGGATGTGCGGTGGACGAATGGAGGATGTCCCCTGCTCACGTGTTGGGCACATCTACAGGAAATTTGTGCCTTATAAAGTTCCGGGAGGAGTTAGCCTTTCCAGAGTGAGTTCTTGAGCCTGACTGTACCGGGCAGCATGCACTTTCCATTTAGGTATAGCTTTGCAACAGAGAAGAGGCGACCGATGTTCAGTGTTCTTTGTAGCACTGTCAAGTTACCTTTCAGGCAGATCTCCTTTTAAAGTCTTGCTCGAGTGTCTTTGTGTAAAGTCTGCAGTGACTGATGTGTATGGGGGCCGAGAGGCGCAAAACAATTAAGAATTATGAAAGCAAAAAGTACAATTACAGTTCAGAAAACACTGCGGCAAATAAGAAAAAAAGTAACAATTCAGAAAGCAGAACAACAAATTCTAAAACAAATGAATAATTCAGAAAACATGGCAACATTTTGACCAAAATGGAAATGGATAATACTATTTGAGAACCGTCAACTAGGCGCTGATCAGACAACTGTCAATCATGACGAGCACTCAAACAAGGGGTTCTTGAACTATTTCTGTTGTTAAAAAAAATGTTGCTAAAAAATAAGGTTATAAATTAATTGATTTTCACACATGAACATCAGAACTTTATAGTAGCGTCGTATTGTACTGAATTTGCTCCAAGCTTTCCTTGTCACTTCCTCAGTAGTTTGATGGACAGAAGACTTGTCTAATCAGCACCAAATTGTTGGTTTTCCAATGGTGAAATCCCTTTCTGTTTTTACCAAAATGGATTGGCATTATACTGATTGGGATCCGAATCAATAAAAAAAGTTTATTTTAAGGTTTTAATGTTTTTTTAAGGTGCTTTTTATTTTTAAGGAACGTGTCAGATGTTTGCTATTTATTTTCTCCCAAAATGAGCAAATAAGTTATATTAGCTTTAAATACACATTCAAATAACATCAGTGTGAGACTGGTTCAACATGGAGACCAGCTAGCTGATCAAAAGGGAAAAAATAGCATTGGTGCATTCCTAGATATTATGTAAAACTGCCAATTTAAAATCATTAAAAATTACAACATGTGGTTGATTGATGTATCTAAAACACCCTGTTAAATACTTTATGTTATAGTATTGCTTGTTCTTTATAATAGGTAGGGAACTTGGTGGCGTGTCTGATTAAAACACAGAAGCAGCAGTAGAGGCGGTTGTCTCTTCCTTATTCGACTCTTCAGGACAAAGCTAAAATGGCACAAAGCAAGATGACATAAGTAGCCTTAGCAATGAAGCACGTTGTATGGTTTGATGGTCCCTAAAACACAATATATCAGTTTTACAAAATATCAAGATAAGAGGAACTCAAACTCATCATGCTTCTGAACTCAAAATAAACACAATTACAAATTAACTTGTATAATTCTCTTTCCTAAACAGAAAGGGACAGATCCATGAAATTGGATATATTTATAGTTGCCTGGTGGAAATTGTGTTAATGTAATGACTGAATTTACAGAGGAAATGTATATAAATGGTTGTATTTCCCAACACACCCATTGTTCATGTATAGGTTACCCGAATATAGTAATGTGAATAATAGTAGAGAGGATCGCTCTGAACAGGACAGTAAAAAAAAAAGACTTTGCGCAGTGATGCTTTCTTGTCTAAAAACACTTTCGTAATCCTCTACGCTTGATTTTTCGTTCAGGATGTACCCACTTGTTCAAACAAACTCTTCTTTCTGTACAATACAAGTTTGCTGAAAAACAGTGAAAATAACACCAATGCATCAAACTGACAGGCTAACGCTAGTATGCTAACATTACATTTTTATGGATGGGATGGTGATGGAACCTTATAGGAAAATAATATATGTGTTTTGATTTTAAAACAATGTTCATGCAGTGAAATTGTCTTTCTTTTTTAATCCAGTTCTTCAAATTAATTTATTTGTTCTTTTTTAATTAGTTGTTAGCTATAATGTATTACAATTGGATTAACACCTTTAAAATCTAAATGTGTTTTCACTAGAAAACACATCATCTTTTGTCCTCTTGTGTGGTGTTTATATATAGAAAGATTATTAGAGAGGGCATTAGATCCGTTTTTTTGTAAAATATCAATGGAAAAATGCATCTAAATACATGGAAATGCTGTAGATTTCCAAAAAGTAAAATAATAGTGTAAAATAATGATAATTAGAATTATTAACTGAATAATCAGTTAATTGTGTCTAGAGGAGAATCCAATAAAGCGCTTAATTTGAAGTGTGAGTCTGATCTCAAGGTTTCTATGGTGGTGAACCCCTTCATCTTACCCCTTCGGTTTCTTAAAAAAACTATTGGGACACCCCTTTGAGACACATAAATGTGCAAAATCAAGGGAAATGGCCGAAGAGGAAGAATTACTTTTTTCTTACAGGTGATTTGTGTTTATGTAGAACCTGAAGCGAGTAGCAGAGGTCTGGATGGACGAGTATGCCGAGTACTTGTACCAGCGGCGGCCGGAGATGCGTCACCTGCCGGCTGGAGACCTTTCTGCTCAGAGGTCACTCAGAGAGAGACTTGGTTGTCGCAACTTCCACTGGTTCATGAGCAGCGTTGCTCCAGACCTGCAGCTTCATTACCCACCAGTCGAGCCACCTCCCGCTGCTTGGGGTGAGGTGAGGATACTGAAACACTTACAAATGCTTTGTGTCAATTATCTGAAACTTGAGGGACATTTGAATCTGCATATTTCATATACACCTCTTTTAATCAATTATTGATTGTTAATATGTTTGAACAAATGTGTTTTCCTTGTCAAGAAATGGGTTTGAGGAAAAAAGCAGGACTGTACAATGCAGCAGATATTGTGTTTCTTAGAAAATCGATTATAAGTTTATCATCTGTGACCAAATTACTCTTCGAATTTAGCACCAATTCTTTTTTTTAATGCTGTTTATTTTTATTTCTTTAATCCTCAAATATATACTTCTATTAAATATATTGATCAAATAAATCAAATGTTATTCACAATTAGGGTTGGGTACCGAAACCCGGCTCTAATACAGAACCGGTACCTCTAGAACCGGACCGAAACAGAATGTGAAAACCGGTTCCCTTTTCCGGGGCCACTAGAGCTGTCGGAGAAGTGCCTATGATCTTCATTCGAGTCAACAGTCCAGTTACAAGGACACGGAGATAGTCCAAAGAATGAGCGAGTGCCTCTCTTTCTCTGCCCTCATCTCCCCTTTTAATAAATCAACAGAAAATAAAGACCGTTAGAGAAGCTCGCAAATGCAAGGACAAACGTTACATACTGGCTGAGGCGGGACACAGCAGCAGGTGGTTAACGTTAGCTTAGCTTGCTAAAATAAACAACTCGCTTTAAATTAAAAGCTTGAAATGAAACGGTCGAAAGTGTGGCTACATTACACACGAAATAAATTTTACATCAAATGATTGAGAAATCAAAGACTTGCACATTAAGGAAGTTATTTATTGTTTAACAGTGTTTGTGTATAAAGGGATCCATTCCTTTAACATCCTATTACAAATTTAATTGAGAATATAATATATAGTCCTTATGATTAAAGGAGACCTCAGATGGAAATCAAAACCTTTCATTTGTGGATTCTGCTGCTGTGCATTTCTCCTGAAGAAAATTTTTTTTTCATGTTTTTATGTTATAATAATATTATATTTCTCTCGCATGCTTCCACCGCACCTGGGTTCTGAAAACACGACAGACAGTTAAACACACCTACAGCGAGCCGAATCATTTGGCACATTGCCCAAAACAGCTTGTTTTTATCGGATGTGGTTTCGTAAAATTGTAGTTTTTTTTTACAAAATCGTCAAAATCATTTTGTTGTTCAAAACTATGAACTTAAATTGTTACAGACCTTGCAACTATACCTTAAAGAACCAAATTAATTTGTATTAAATTGGCCTCTGAGGTCTCCTTTAAGAATGAGGTTTGAGTGTAGTTGTCAGCCATATTGATGGACCTTCCATATAAACAATCACCACTGATTTACAGTTTACAAAACCAGGTAGAGGTGATGTTACAAAACATTTTGTATCGTTGTTAAGAAAGTATTTATTAGCTGTTGGTTTGATCAAAGCTTTGGCAGTAACTTGAGTGTTTCTGCTGTCCAGCTGCGGAACGTTGGCACCGGTCTCTGTGTGGAAAGCAAACACTTTGGCTCAGGTTCCCCAATCCACCTGGAGAAGTGCTGGAGGGGGAATCAATTCCAGGTGAGAAAGACGTCTATGGGGTCTTTGTTGATGATGATGATGTAACCAGGTTTCACGTCAATTGTTTATTCCATATATCAATGATAAAAGTGTGAGGGTGCATTATAAACTTCCAAACACATTGAGTAATGATAGAAAACAAGAAGACTTAAGGAGTAAACCCAAACAGAACCCTGATAACCAGTACTGACTTAGTTTTATTTTTATTTTTTTGTTTATTTGTTTTTGGAGATGAACTTATTAATTAAATGTCTCTGGAAAATGACGGCTGCTTTTTCCATAACTCCGCCCAATGTTGGGGTAATCCTTGCCCTTGAAATATGACCCAAGCTTGTTTAGTTACTAGAAAGAGTTCTGTGTTGTTTTTTGTTGCTGCAGCTCTTCTATGTGAAATTATCAAACATTTTTTGGTTCCTTAGTTCGCCTCTCCCTTTAAAGCAATAAATAAATAACAGACAACGAACGAAACTCTTAAATAGAAAATCTATAACAACTAAACATGAAACATGTAAATCTAAGAAAATCTATAACAACTAAACATGAAACATGTAAATCTACCTACCAGTCGCAACCCACTACCAGGAAACATCCACACACACTCATAAATATGGACAATTGTGTTTTAGAACATTGTCTTAGCTGGTCGACCAGCCTAGAAATCTCTATTTTTGGGGAGTATTCAATGGTAAAGAAACAAAAGCAACATCAGGTTTTTCATCAGTTTGATGGGACTTGTGGGGGAAACCGGAGCACCGTGCTGCCCACTGCGCCACGTGACACCCCTATATACATACCTATTAATGATAAAAATTACCATCTAATGTTGAACAGACGCCATGGGGAGCTAATCTGAGTAATGTAGCCAATTAGAACACAGGGATTGTTATATTTTAATATTTGTATATAAAATGTTTACTTTTCACAACTATAGATAAACATTTAGAGCTCATATACACACTTATAAGGACTTTTATTGTAATTTTAAATGACCTTTCATGACGTTAGGATTGTGGGTAATATCAACCATTTAAAAGTTTACCCATGTTCACTACAGATTTTAGCAACCTGTAGTGACAGGAAAGATACTTTTTGTTTACACAATGATTTGGGACATTTTGCACCCTTAAAAGTACGGATGGTATGCAGATTGGGACGCTTGGTCTGTTTCCTCCATTTTAACTTCTAACAAGTTTTCAGAAATCCTTATATATCACAGTTGTTTGATCTGAGTTTTGTATCCAAATCAGTTCAAAATGTAAGTGCAATTTTTTTTTATTGCACTTACAAATTAAAAAAGTTTTAATTTGAAGGCCATCTTATTGTCAAGACCAAACTTAAATCAGTAAACTTAAAACTACAATACAGACTTGATGAACAAGGCCTCTGCAGAGCTGGCAGACATGGACATGATCTGATGTGTTCTTCTAATACTGCTGTGTGTAGGTCTTCACCTTTGGGTGGAGGGAAGATGTCCGTGCTGGTGAGCCGCTTCACACAAAGAAGGTGTGTTTGGATGCAGTGTCACACAGCAGCCCTGTCACTCTCTACGACTGCCACGGCATGAAAGGCAATCAGCGCTGGGTCTATAGAGCGGTAAGAACACACACACACAAGTGATTCCTGAGACCTAGAAACATACATGTTTTAGCCATAAGCCAGTCTAGCTTCAAACTTGCATGGGGGTTTAATTTAATTTTAAAATATCTAGTGTATATTTATGCATTAGAATCCCATTCACGAAAGTTTACAGCAGTGATTCTCAATTATTTTCTGTCATGCTCCCCTAGGAAGAAGAAAACACCCCACTATTTGAGAAGCACTGCTTTACAGGAAGTGCAAAAATGAATAAATGAACCTTTTTGTTTGAAATAAATCTACTGGTTCCAATTACTTCCAATAGACCAATATATGGATGGTAAATCCCTGGTAAAAAAAAATGGTAAAAAGTGTTTTGTGACACTTTAAGAATGAACTTGAACATCTTAGGAATTACTCACTGGTTGTCTCCTCCTGGACTGAAGAGTGATGAAAAATGGACAAATAAACAAACAAACAACTGCCAAAAGCAAAAAACAGCTCTAAAGAAAGCTTATCTAGCTAGGGAACAAATATAGACAACAAAAATTCATAAAGAAAGCAAGGAGGTAGAAAAAACTGATAGATTCATAAAACATATGCATACAAAGTATGCATATGTACATGTCCATGTGCATTAATCTGAGCGCACACAAAAATATCGGTATATTGTGATTTATAAATGAAACATTAAAGGAAATCTACCTCCAGCATATAATCACACTGAGCGATCCTCTGCATGCTTCAATTGATACACACATTCTAAAAATCACAAAGGATGTAATTATAATTGTGCCGTTTCCCTATATGGTCTCCATAACACACTTAAACCTCAGACACTTCATGCTCTAACCATTAAATGCATCAACCAAGCCGGTTTACCTTCAACTGAGAAGCACCTGAAGGATCTCCTTGGTCCCCAGATGTGTCCTTGTCCTGTAAATTCTCTCACTAACGTACAACTGGATAGAAATCAGAAGTTGTTGTCAGTTTTACCCGCCACCTTGCAACAGCAGAAAATCCAGTTCAAGAGCTGTTAGATGGAAGCACTGATTTTTTGATTGACCTCTTATTTTTCACATTGCTCACAGTACCCAATCATACTAGGTCTAAGTACTGATTTGCATAAAATGGATGTAAATGAAATTTACATTTGATATTTGACGTTTGCAAATATCAAATGTAGATGCAGATAGAAAGAGAACT
Source organism: Danionella dracula (assembly GCA_900490495.1). Taxonomy (NCBI): domain Eukaryota; kingdom Metazoa; phylum Chordata; class Actinopteri; order Cypriniformes; family Danionidae; genus Danionella; species Danionella dracula. The sequence continues at coordinate 153,674 of UELW01000489.1, forward strand.
CAGTAAACCAGCGTTTTTCAAGAGTGGCCAATTTAAATGAAAATTTCACTTGGTGCATCTCTACCACAAAGCACTCTATTTATGTGCTTTCTGTGTGTATCTGTGTGCAGGATCAGCGACTCTATCACCCCGTTAGCAACTCCTGTATGGACTCTGGCTCAAACGCTGGCCAGATCTTCATGAGCTCCTGTGACTCTTCCTCCTCCTCTCAGCTCTGGGTCTTTCAGAACATCAACAACACTGTACTGAACTCCTTCAACAAAAACATCTGATCTAGAGCCAAGATCAGAACATCGACTGCACTTGTATGAACTTCTTCGACAAACACCACCAAACCAGAGCCAAAACTTGAATCTGATCAAAAAACATAATTTACTGGTTAACATTAGTACCAGAACCTACAAGACCAGCAAAAAGCGAGAAACCTCAAGAACCAAGACCACAGGTCACATGCAGAATCCATGCTTGCCGTTGGCTCATTAGGAGGCTACTTCATCAGCGGCTGGGGTGATTCCCATGGAAGCAGGAGTCAGTATGGATTGAAACAGGTGACTCAATGCAGGAAAACCATGAGATTGTGGGCGCGTACAGGTGTGCACTGCCTAGGCCCTTCTGAGTCTACTCACTGAGGGGTTATTAAGGTATTGAAACACATATTAAGGCGGGTCACACATAAAAAAGTGACCAATTTTTTCGTTCATTTCAAACCACGGTTTGAAAGCATTATTTATTTCTGGACAGTTGGGTACAGTTAGGCTGAACAGAATGAGAATCTAGTCTAATTCTTGAATTTGACTTGAGATTGCAAACAGGAAATAGATTTCCATTCAAATTTTAATTGGGTAAAATCTGCGTCGTTTCCTGTTGTCATTTTTACTGCGGAAGCCTTTAGGAGCTACTATAAATTGAAATTACCAATGTACATCGTATATGTTCCGTGTTTTATAGGTACCCAGCTAAAGATTAGTTTGCTTTTTGTATTTTCATTAAGTCGTCCTTAAAAAAAAACAAATAACACATACACATTTAAGTCTAATAATAATGGTGATTTCACGTTATATACCAAATAATCTTTATTGCAGAAGTACAACTGAAAATTTCTCAATAGTTTATATCGGTGGTCATTAACAGGCAGAGCGTGGTTCAAAATCAATTCAAAGTCAAGCTTGGTGAAGTTAATGAACAATTCAATGAGAATTAGTCAATCATGTGACTTCACTTAGCCAATCAATTCTGGTTACTGGCGGTAAAGTCAACAGTACTAGCAAGTTTTAGGTATGCAAATACATAAACAAAAACAGCCCTGGCTCAATTTAATCCAAATTCTAGCCGGGGAGTTACATATGTGAGCATCTAAAACTGTTCAATTGTTAGGAAGTAGTTATATTACCTTTTAAATTTAAGACTTTTGATTGGAGATACAAAAAAAGAAGTATGTTTTTATGTATTTTCTTCCTTTATTAAGAATTATGTTCAGCGCTTTATTTGAATACTGTTATTCTTGCCTATTTTGAAAAGCAAGTTGTTAAGTAAATTATACTATATATATATATATATATATATATATATATATATATATATATATATATATATATATATATATATATATATATATATATATATATAATTATAAAAAACAATACCCCAACTTTAAAAATTGATAACTCTCCAAAGAAGTTTAAGGTTGAATACCCCAGTCTAAATAATTAAGGTGTTTTATCCAATAATGCTTTACAGTTACAACATTTAATTACTAACTGAATTGCTGATGTTATTTAGTATGAATTAACACAGTAATAAAACGCACCCCACAAATTAAATTTTGTTAACAAATTGTGTTCTTGTCAATACACAACCTGTTCTGTGCATGCAAATTTATGTGCTTTGAGGTTTAAATGCATGGTTTGAAGTTCATGTTGAACTTTTCTAGCAATTCAAAATAGGCGGATGTAAGATTTTTATTGAAATTAATATTTAGTTATAATTTACCACTATACAATATGTTTGTAAAAGTTTTAATAACTTGTTTGTAAATATGACTTATTCTAACATAAAGGATGTAACTTTAAACAGGTTGTAATCTACATTAACTGAAGAAATCGACAAATTCTCAATTAAAAATGCAAATACAGGGAACAAAATGTTCTTATTTTGAGAATGAAATGAAAACACTGAAATACACATGCACAGGACGTATCAGGCAGGAGATATAGTATGTGTACTGGCAGTCCTTAAACCATATTCCAGTCCATTTAATATCTTTTTTTATTTAACATTTATTTCATAGATTTATAGATGTGATTTTAATAAAGACAATCTGTAAAATGTAATGTGTTGGAAAAATTTAGCACTCATTGAAAGAGAGATTCTTTTAACATTTGGGTTTTTAACTGAATTGTTTTAAAAAAGGTCAAATGAACATTCCGATCGAATCAAATCAAATCTATCATCATTAGACGTTTCGGAAATACACTGACAAATCATAAGAAATACATTAAAACAACATCCAATCTAAATCGGTTCAATGAAAGTGCCTTTCTGAAGTTCCTGCTCTCAGTCCAGTGATGATGGAGACTTCAGCTGATAAAAGTGAATCTCTCTCTCTCTCTCTCTCTCTCTCTCTCTCTCTATCTATCTATCTATCTCTCTCTCTCTCTCTCTCTCTCTCTCTCTCTCTCTCTCTCTCTCTCTCTCTCTCTCTCTATCACTCTATCTCTGTTCTGAGTTTTATGCTAAAAGTGCCTTTCTGAACCTTCTTAAACATTAGGGCATGGTCTAGTTTGGTTCCTACCCTGCTAAGTGCCTTTTTGGATTCTTCTGAAGCATCCAATAAAGCCGTGTTCTGCGTATCACTTCAGATGCAGGTTCTTCACTTATAGAAAAACACATTACAGGTCATTACAATTACCTTCAGCGTTTCATTGGAGGACATTTTTCACAAATACTACTGATGTTTTAAAGAGTGCGTATGATGGAATTAAATGTATCTTACTGATGAATGAGCAGTCTGAAATGAATGTATTTTAATTGTATTATATTTTTAAAATCATGTTTGAACTTTAAAACAGCTCATTGTAGCTTATTATGGTTTCAACAACAACAGACCGAAAGCACAATGTGTTGTCGGTTAAAATGTGTTGAGGATGTTTTCTAAAAATTTGTTTTTTATTATTTCTAATTAGGTTTGTGGTTTTGGCTTGGAATTGCTCTTGCAATTAATGGGAAATGATCTAGTATTGTGTTAGTCTTTGAATGGCTTTGGTTCATTCTGCTAACGTGCCTTGACTTGTTCTGTACAGAAAAATAATTCAGATTAAACTGAGGAAAAACCTGATGATGCATTTGTTTCTTTAACATTAAATACTCCCCAAAAATAGATATTTCTAGGCTGGTCGACCAGCTAAGACAATGTTGTAAAACACATCTAGTCAAGTCTGAATTGTTATTAGGGATATGACCTAGTGGAAAATGTATCTGATGATAGCAATTTAAGATTAGGAGACATATAACAACTATTAAATGTTAACAGATACAATTTTTATGTAGTGACATGAATTCGAAATCAGAACAATGAAGAAGTCAATGTTTAACATTAGATAACATTCTCTAAGGGTCTTATGTCAAGTTGGCCAGTGGCAAAAATGCATTATTTCAGTTTTAAATCATTCAATGCAAAATGCCATTTAAACCCTCTCACATAAAATACACACGCAAATTGAGTGTTTATTTGTTTTTAACTTGGGTCTTTTTATGGCCTTGTCATTTATTATCTTGTCAACTTTGGAAAACCAAGTTACTGTAGACTACATATGCCTTCCCTTGTACATCTCTCCCTCGGGTTTATTAGCTAAAGCTCATTGTTACTAATGTAAAAACGGTATGAGGGTGTTTAAAAAAAAATCTCTAAATTGTTTCACTTAACTGGTGTAACGTTTTGTGTCTGCAGTCTGTGATTTCATTTTTAAAAACAGACACCAAATATCTTCTTGTGGGGTCTTTAAATAACACAATTAGTTCACTTGTATTAAGTTAGTGTGTCTCATATTCTTTCTTTTTAATAAAATCCATGCAGTTAGGTTGAAGAAGTTGGCGAGGCTTAGCATGACATCACATCACCGGAGCCACCAGGAAGAACAATTTGTTTGACAGCCACTTCGGCCAATCCAATTCGAAGCAGAGCAGCGTTTAAGGCCGCCTTTCAGTCCGTTCTACCAATAATCTTTCTTGACTACTACTTCCGCTCACCGCAGGCCGCACGTTCACTGACTGAAGGCGCAGCGTTTTCGTTTGGTGTTCGGTTGATTGTGTGTTCGTCGTGGGTCAGACCCTCGACGCTAGCCCACTCGCTCGCGCTGGAGGCCCCCGGGATGAACGGCTTCAGCACGGAGGAGGAGAGCCACGACGCGCCGCCGCCACCTCCGCAACCCGGGCAGAGCTGCTGCCTGATAGATGACGCGGAGAGGTGTGCGCGGGCGGCGGGGAACGCGTCCTTCAGCAAGAGGGTCCAGAAGAGCATCTCGCAGAGGAGACTGAAGCTGGAGATCGACAAGAGCGTGAGTGTCCATAATTTAGAGGGAGTGGTGCAGTTAGAAAAGCTACCCCGAGAGAGAACTGCACATCCTCACTTTTTGCTCCACAGATGATTCAGCTAACGTTAAAATCAACAGTAGGAGAACTAGAGATTGACGTCTGCCGTCTAGACATAGGGCGATCAGAGCACCAGGAGTGAAGCCATCTGCTTTAACGTTATTTTACTTAATACATGAAAGAAATCAGATCAACACTGAACATGCCTGGACGATCTAGTTAGTGTCTATCACAGACCTGAAGGCGAACCACGCAAACGTAAAGAGTACGCAAGCTCCACTCAGATAGACCTCGTGCTAAAAGAGTCAGAAAGATCTTTATTGCCAAGTGTGCTATTGCAGCACACACAAGGAATTTGTTGTGGTACAGGGGTACTCTCCAGTGCTGGTGCAAAAAAAACGACACAGTAACGTAACACAGGTTATATAAGTAAATGTATCAAGTTAAAAGTAAATAGAATATAGTAGTATTCTAGAAATCGAGTTAGTAAAATATAAAGTAATAGAACTGTAACTATAGATGACCAAGGTCCTTAAGAGATGGTGCTTTAGAGGTAATGTGCAAACCAAAGCATAAGGTAAAAATAACAGAACAACAGAATGTGGAGCGACTGGAAATGACGCAAGTCTGCGTCAGAGTCCTGTTGCTTTGTGCAATATTTAAATGAAGTATATGGCAGTGTTGGTGGGAAAATTTGTGGGTTCAGAAGCTGAATGGCCTGAGGGAAGAAGCTGTGGTTGTGCTGGCCTCTCCTGGTGTTTGGGGCTCTGAAGCGCCGGCCGCAGGGTAAGAGCTGGAAGAGTATGCAGACTCCTCGCCGTCTTTGAGACCGATGACTGGGGAGTCATCTGCGAACTTCAGGAGCTTCACCAAGGAGTCTTTGATGCAGTCGCAGGTGTAGAAGGAGAAGAGTAGCGGGGACCGAATACACCCCTGGGGAGCACCAGTGCTGATGGTGCGGGTGTCAGACAACAGCTTGTGAGGATGGGTAAATTTACGTCTACCAGTCAGGAAGCTAGTGATCCAAAAGGTGTCTCCAAACACCACAAAGAGAGCTTGCTGCTTGTCAATTGATGCAGAGAAATGCTAGTCCTTGTCCTCTGTGTTCTTGTTATGAACAGATTTAGCATCAGTTAAAACAGCTGTGCACTTTTGTCCTTTTCCAAATTTGATTTAAATAAATTTTGGTGGAATTATAGTTGGGTGAGCCAGAATTATCAGAGCCTTGTTTTATAATGTGTAATTGTCTTTTTTTCATTTTCTTGGATGAAAATACATTGGCTTCTCTTTGCCTTTTGTTTAATGTTCTGGTTGTTTTTACATATTTTTGACATCATCACTCTTCACTGGCTGAATTAAATAATTAAATCGCTGATTCTGGCATACAAAACTATCTCCAAATCAGCCCCTGTTTACCTCCACAAGCTCATACAATCCTACATGCCCTCCAGAAGCCTGCGCTCAGAGAAGGAACAGCGACTCGTGGTTCCATTCCACAAAGGCAGAAAATCTCTTACCAGAACCCTCTCTTTCACTGTTCCTGGCTGCTGGAAAAAAGGATCCAGTCAAGAAAGCAGCAACACTAACAGCTTTCAAAAAGCAACTGAAAACTCTTCTCAGGGAACAGCCACTATAACAAAACCTTTCTTTTTCCCTCTTCTCTCTAGATTATTGATCAGGTGATACAATTTCTATTATGAGCAAGCTGAGAAAGACTTTTACTGCATAACAAATTGCATATTGTCTCTCCCCTAATGTAAGTCGCTTTGGACAAAAACGTCTGCCAAATGCATAAATATAAATATGTTGTAGTTTCTATATATTAGCAGGTATTCACTGAAGACCCTTGCAAAATTGGGGATTTTACCCCACACTATAGGTTCCAGTTAACAAATCTAGACCCCAAAAAGGTAACCAAAAAGTTGTGGCCACAGTTAAGTCTAGAGGTCCTCTTCTATTTTGTAGTTTTTACTTAAAAGAATTGCAAGCAAAACATATTTGCATCATTGAAGTTCTTTGTGTTGCATTCAGTGGTGCAAACTGGAAAGAGTACTGACATATCAAGTAAAAGTAGCATTACTTTCTAAAAAAGTAATGAAAGTAGAGTAAAAGTATTAATTCTAAATAATACTCAAAGTGAGTACTACACTATAAAATAATTTCACCCTATATCTTTATAAAAGATCAATTTATTATAAAATGTATAGATTTTATAAAAATATAGCTTTCCTTATTGCTGTTGATTTGAAGTATAGAAAGACATGTTTTTTTCTTCGCAACAGTTTTATTGCTGACTGCAGGCACTGGAATTTCAGATGTTGTGTGAAAAAAAATAAAATTAAACAAAGCAATAAGAATTGAATAAGGCGTTTATTGGTCACTACACTGTTACATGCCGCTAAATTAGACCCCTCTGACCAAGATGTCGACATCACATTACAGGGGGGTAGACCGGTCAGTGAGGTAGCAAATTAAATAAAGAAATATACCACAGGAAAGGTGGCTGAAGAAATGCCCCTCCCACTCTGTAATTCAGTTTGGGGGGGGGGGGTAGCACCAAGCACATTCAAACATTTACATAGACATAATAAAGTACAACATGTAGCCATGAAATAATAACCATTGCTGGTGTCTTGGCTATAAACAAACAAACAAACAAACAAACATAGACATAACATCGCATCAGGATGGGAACAGAGGAAGTGGAGATAGATTCAGTCACAAGCAGGCAGTATCCGAACTCGAGCTAAGAGAGCGCTATCAATGAACCACAGGCTGTACTGAAGGAATGCGGAGCCGAAAAGAAGAAAGATTTCTGATGCAATTCGGATGGAGATCTGTCAATTTAACAGACCTCTAATGTCCACTAGCCTCCATTTTGGTCAAAATCTGCTGCACGGCCATCAGCATCCTCTGGTTTTCGTCCATCTTGTGGTTTATACAAACTCTCTTATTATTGATGGCTCTTCTTACCTCCAGCTTGTTGCACAAAGCAGAAGATATAACTGAAACAACTAACCTCAGTTTACTCAGGGCTCATACACTAGTCAGTGACCGTTTTAGTCGTTGAATATTATTGTGATTTTTACTGCATTTTGAAAACTTGAATGTGCAACACTTGCAAAGTACCCATACCAAATTACGCCGCTGGGGGATTATATTTATATTCAACACATTTGACCATAATCACAATTTAAATTCAAATTAAATTAGGGACAGCATTAGAACTCTTGATGGGGGGCAAAGTTTGTGTGGGCAAAGTTAACACGACGTGATACAGTTTCCCTTCTTGTCCTTTACTTCAAAAGCTACTTTAGGTACGACCAGGGATGCTGAATTCCTGAGTTTGTGCTGACACATCCATAACTCCCTCGACCTACACCACTTCCTTGATCACACAAATCTTGCTTCAGACAGGTGTCTTGACAACAATCTGTTAGTTTTTTTAATGCAAGATTTTATTGGACAGGAATCCCAATCCTTTCTCCTTTCCCAATGAAAAACTCCAAATGAGAAAATAAAGTAGCTATGTGTTTATTCTTCTTCTGTTAACCTGCATACAGGTCTCGCATCACAGGCTAGCTGCTTTCCTTTGATGGTGACTTGAGTTTTAAAACTCGAGCACGACTTGGAAAGTAAAAAGAGGATTACGACCCTGCTATTGTCACACTCGCATCCCATGGGTGTGCTCTCCTACACAGTGGCTTGTATTTAAAAACTATGGATAAACCAACATGCACCAGGAGTTAAATTGATGAAACCATTTTAAATATTTATGAATATAAACTCCTGGAACTGGCTTCAAGCCTTAAGACACATATAGACTCATCTGGGATTTTTCAATTAGATGAATCGTTATCACTGTGCATTTCCCGACCCCTGATTATTGATTGACAGTTGATTGACATTAGAATACCGTTTGTTTCCTGTTTACATGAAATCTGCCCATGCAAGTCAAACAAAGGAGTGGAAGCAATATTACCAAATATCCAACACCCTTTCTCAATTCAGGATGTACATCTCAGCACTGACATCTTTATTATCTATCCACAGATGAGCAGCAGAGCTTCCTACATGTAGGGTTGAGCTAAGTTGTTGCTCCTCTCCATCATGATTCAACTCCTCACTATCATATAATGTCATTATATTGCCCACTGTGCATGTGGCATCTTGATCCACACTCTTCTGGAGCTACAGACGTGACATCACAGCAGCGTGCCCCTAAAACAGCATTAATCATTGACACCATAAACTAGAAATCATAAACTGAAAGTTTATAGCTCATAAATATAACAAATCTTGATCGGTTTAAAAATAAACTTTGCTTTCTGTGTTCAGGAGAGCAAATAGATTAATATCACCTTTTATTGTATTCCAATTAAATGAATTCATTTATTGTATTCCTTTAAAACAGATATAAAGATACTGTTTTCTATCTCCCTTAGGTACGTCATCTGTACATTTGTGACTTCCACAAGAACTTCATCCAGAGTGTCCGAAACAAACGTAAAAGGAAGACCAGTGATGAAGATTCACCAGAGCATGAGTTGGAGGCACCAGAGGTATGCACACACTTGCACAATCATCTTTTATTTTGAATTGTGTGAAGCGATTAATACGTTATGTGAGTCGTTCACATTTACTAATTTAGCAGATGCTTTTATCCAAAGCAACTCACAAAAGGGGCAAAGATGGTGCAATTTGTAACAAAGATTTTTTTGCTTTTTCAACTTCTTTGACTGGGTGACGGTTCTTGTTTTACCGGTTGGGGAAAAGTGTTGGTAAAGCAGGAAATCTCTCACCAGATGTTGAACCAAATCTCTGAGACTGAACCATAAGAGACTGTTTCTTTGCTGAAACGAAACTACGTTTCTGGAGGTTATATAGGATTGTAAGGACTTGTGAAGGTTGAAGGGGCCAATCTTGCTTCTTTGTAAGCAACCATCATTGATTAGAGCTTAGCATAAGCTGCATGAGAGAAGTATTTTGGGCTCCCTTTGGTTCCTTAAAGATCAGACCAGCTACAGAGTTCTGGCTATGTGTTTGTACATTTGATAGAATTCTAGAAGAGCATTGCATTAGTTCAGTGTAGAGAATCAGGAGTTGCGCTACACTCTCGAGCTATCCTGACGATGATTTATTTAAAGCTTAGTTGTTCATCCAGAATCACTCAAGATTCCTGAATGGCATACTAAAAATAAGTTTATAAAGTGGATTGTGCTGTCCTGAAGCGCAAGTTAGAGTAGAAACCCTTATCTGAAACGCCACTGTCTTCACCATTAACTTTCGTTTCTGAACAGCAGTTTTCACTTTATGAACATGGTGTTTCTGTCCTGCTTACACTATGGTTTCTTACCATCACTCACATAATTAAGTTATTAATACCTTAAAAGTGGAACAGTACAGTTGAGGATTTTTCCAGTCAATCTACAGCCTGCTTACACCATGCAGAAAAAAGTAATGTGGATGTTTAAATGTTGTGATGTCTTAACGTTTTGTGTGGGTTATGTTGTTTAAGCATTTAACACCGGAGGAGTCGCTGGTGAAACAATAGTGACTTGCGCACTTCAAACTACCGAAACTATCAAAAAAGATGCTGAAAGCGAGAAACTGCTCTTTCGACTGATATGACAGTTATTATGGCTTGTGTTCCATGGGCGGGAAGTTTGTAGAGCGTAAGAGAGCGGTGACGGATGATTGATTGACGTGTGAATGACTTTAGCAATACTTTAGCTGTGTTTTCAGAGGCAATTCATTTTAGATATTATCATTGTATTGTATATAATAGTTAAGGCATTGTTTTCGTTGTAGTTATAAGTTTATTAGCAATTATTATTTTACTGTGTTTGTGTCTGTGATTTTTGCCACATTTTGCACACTTAGTGCTCGATATTAGTAACAAAACTCTTGTAAACTGGGAAGAAAGATTTCAAGGCGATTTTCAAGAGTTAGCAGAGCCTCTGGGAGATTTGTGGAAGAGCACAGACAGCAGCAGGCAGGGGGTGTGTCACTATCTCAACCACAGTAAGTGATACAGTTTTATACACAGGGTTTATTCACATTTATAGCTGTTTATAAAAAGAGAAACTTGATGAAAATTGCAATCTGTTTTTAACTTGTTATTACAGACTGTTCTGAGCATTTGTAACATAACAAATATTTGCCGGATTTTGAAGTTTTTTTTTTTGTTTTTTTTTTTTTCTTCTGAAAAGAAAAACGTACAAAAATAATTATACAAAGAACGTTTTATGACAAAGATTAAAAACAAGGCAAGAATACCAGGCAAACTGTTATAATTCCAGTAGCTTTATAGGAGTTAAGGGGTTAAACCATTGTCTTTGGCTAAAAATATCATATTATTAATATTTGCACTGCAGACGGAGCATTTAACATTACTTCTAACGTTATCTGGCCGTACCCTTCCCATAGTGGGCTCTCGCTTTAATGCAAGCTAACTTTAACAGTCATAATTCCCCACAATCTCTTCAAAGTAACGTTAAGGTACTAACATGAATGAAAACAGGGCGAATGCCAATTTGAAGCTCCCGTATTTCTAAGTCAGTCATAGATCCTCCTTATCTGAGTGTGAACTCATCCAGAAACGGGTGTGTCAGCCCCAAAGACACGTTTATGCACTCAAACTCATGTGCTTCATAATGTACAATTACATCAGAACTGTCTCTTCCATTCAGCAAATCAATGGTAGGCTTACTGACACGTAAATCATTAATTCCAACAATATCTATGTATATCAGATTAAATGTTTGTTGTTCATAATTGTTCTCTATCATTTATTTCATGTTGTTGTAAATTGCAACATTTTTTGGAAATACTTTTTCATCAGTCAACTAACTAACTATCGATAATGTGTGTCAAATGTCAAATAAAATGGCAAACAAATATATTTCCAAAAAAACGCACCCTTCACACAAACAAGCATACAGTGGACTGCCAAATAAAAACATTACATTAAACAAACATTAGCATTTCACTCAATGCGAGAGCTGCATCACAGTCCAGTAATTGTTTACAGATTTGCTCATCTTGGATTCTTTTACTGACCATATTATTTAAATTGTATGTCTATTTTTTTTTTTATACCAACCATCATTTTTGGAGCTTTGCTGCACTTGATCTCAGAGACATTTGATTGTGAAGAGAGATGATGCTGTCATTCAGAGCATGGAATAGTCCCTTTTCTTGTGTATATAACCAGGAACTTTATTAATCGCTACAGGCAACAGGAAAGCCACTTCGCCCACATTGCCCTGTATGAATTTGTGTGACTTGTAGAGTGTTTGGTGATGGGCATAAGACTCTAGGTGTGAAATGGCGTTCTGTAAGACTGCCCCAGGGCAGCTGTACTCGGACCTAGATTGAAAGATGGAGCCGGGCATGCTGTATCTGTCGCTACGCCTAAAGTCTGGAACACCCATCAAAAGTATACTAACATCATCATTGTCCGTTTTTAAATGCAAATTCAAAACTTTGCTGTTCCCCAATGCCTATTGACTGTAAACTTGGATTCTTTTAAATGGTTAATTTTACATTTTTAACTGACTTGTTTTTTTTATTTTTATTTATTATCTGTTTTACTGTGTTTTAACTATTGTCTGTTTGTCTTATCCTAGTGTGTCCTTGTGGCTTCCCATTTTGATCAGCACGTTGATCAAACGTTGTTAAACTATGCTTTAGAAAACAATAGTCATCCTCAGAGATGTCGTTTAGGTTGATAGAGCGCAAAGATCTGTTTCTAAATGACTTGATGAATCTGTGCAATTGTTTGCTTTATTTATTTTTAAGTTTAAGAGGTATGTGTTTCAGGTGGATCTGTTCCAGCTTCAGGTGAACACACTGCGACGCTACAAGCGACACTACAAGATCCAAACACGACCAGGGCTCAACAAAGCCCAACTTGCAGAGGTATGATTTCACATATACTAAAGCTAATTTATTAATCTCAAAGAATGTGTAGAAGATTTGCTAAAAAAAAAATCAAAACAGAATTTGATTTGAATTGTTTCAGGCTTGTGGTGTCTTTTCAGTAACAAAGGTTGATGCCTGCATTACACAAGTTTGCAGTTAAAGGCTGTATTTAGTATTACTTGAAAGTGCTATGAACAGAACCAAAGAAGAGCTGAATAAATTCCTAAACTTTCATCCAAAAGGAAGTCTTCCTTTAAAATGTTCAGCTTTTTGGGATTCCCATTTTCTTGCTCTCTTCATCTAATACTTTCTTCACAAGGTCAAATATGTTCAGTTTAGGAATGCACTGATACCAGTTCATACAAGTGCTCTGATACTAGCGCATCTGATACTGCTTTATGACAGTGAATGTGAGTTGAGCAGTTGCACCTAACAGGCACAAAAACATCCTTGAACTGGAAATATTTAAACATAATGTTGGTGACAAACGCAAAGCTGCCAGAACAATGTGAAGTTTTCGAGAAGGAGCCGAGCAATTTAATACCAGAAATCTGAAATGTTTTTTTTTTAAATTCAGTACAGCACAGAGTAGGGGTGGGCGAAACAAGTTAAAGTTTAAATCGCTATGTTTTCCACTGTCCAGGTGGTAGCAGTATTATATCGCAATGAAGACGAAAATTGGACATCCCATTTTAGTAGACCTCAATAACATTAGAGGCAAAACATGCATTTTAACCTCATTTAAAGTGAGATATTAGACAGAGAACTGAAAACTGGTAAAATAGAAAGGTGAAAATGTGCAACATAAGTTAGGCCTGTATGAATTAAATTAAATTAGGGGAGGTGGGCATAGATTTAAAAAATACTAAACTAGATTAATCTCTCTTATATTTAAATCAATATATATTAATCTATATTAAAATGCCTCATTTGAATTTTACCGAAGTCATTCATAGCAGTGTGCTTCCCAAAATAACGATGAAATGTAAGTCTTTGAGAATGAGTTTCTCAAGGCAGGTGGCACTTTAGACTAGGGGTTTAACTCCTGTTATCTAAATTAATCATAAACTGCTTGAGAAAGCTGTTCTACGATCATAATTGGTGATAAAAATAAATTGTGTTTTTTTTAAAGATGTAATTGTATTTTTAAAATTGTCACTTTTAAACATGGCCCAAACACCCCAGTCAACCCCACTAAAAACTAACATACACACAAAAGTCCAGTTTAATTACAGTCAATACCAGCAAACGCATACAATCCCCCTTTGTTTGTTCTTGTTTGTTTTGCAACCATAAAACTAAGAATTACGTTCCAAAACATTTCCTGCTGCTTATTTTTGTAAACCACAAATGTTTCCAAAGAGATTTGTGATTAATCCAGCGAATACTTATAAATCTAGCAACGTTTCCTGATGTTCTTACTGACTTTTAGTGACCATGTCATCGTCCATCAGCGATGTTTCTCATTGGTCGACATCACCCAACCCTAGTAGCTTCTGCTGCGGAATTCTCTTTACCTGACTAACTTCCCCCTCTCCTCTCGGCATAAGCCCTTGTGTTATGTCACATCTGATCCTGTGGTGGGCAGGAACCGATACATCTCATCTAAATGTCAAATAAATTGAGCGTGTGCAAGCGACACATCAAGCTGAATTCATGAATGTGCAACAGTATCCACTATATTGCAAAATCCATATCATGGCACAACACAAAACTGGTATTCACTTTCATACTGGTGTAGCGCCCACCCCCTAGTATAAAAGCATTATTTATGTGCGTGCCAGACCTAGAGTGAGATGTTTCATTAAATTGGATTGTAGTGCTGCTTCAACAGTCACTTAAATGCATTGAGGACTGGGCAGTTTTTTAAACCGATTAGATTTAGTTGCGAACTTACAATCGTGTGTGTTAATGACTGTTCGCGACGTCTGTGTTACTTCCAGCCCATTTTGCCTTAAATTTTTCAGTTTTTGCCTGGCTTTAGCAGCTGTTATCCTGATTTAAGGATTTTCAAACAAATACCACAGCATTCACCCCATACCTCTGTTTTTGATAATCCCAAACTGGTTAGAGAGTGTGTGTGACTCTGCAGGCTGAGGAATTTAGCATTATTCAGGGCTTTTAGAATATGTTTTGCATGGTCATAATGGATAACATTGTAGGAACCAGGGCTATAACCAGGGGAATGTAGATTCCTACATATTAAAGTAATTGTGGAAGAGAGTTTTAGTAGTGATCAAAAGAGAAATCACCTGTAAGGATTTAGCTTGGTTTAGATTAACTACCTTAAACCCTCATGATTCCCGTCCAGCAAGAATCTGGCAAATATAGCCCAAGTAGTTATGTCAAACATTTTATATCAAAATATTGACTTTAATATAAGCTAGATAACAAGATCTAATTTTGATGTCCGCAAAGATATGCAAGGTGAGACAAGATCTGTATTCGTGAGAGAAACAGTTTATTTACTAACAGACATAAAACACCTAACTTACTAAAACACACTTAGACACACATTCACACTAGAGGAAAGGAAATACAGTGTTTGAATTGATGACCGCAACATCTCAACGTCTAACTAGGCTTTAGCTTGTCTAAGAGTAAACTCATTGAGATTTAGGTTAGTTCAGAACAGTGCAGAGTCAGAAGTAAATTGGGAGCGCCCGTTTTTGACATTCCTGGCCAGTGTCGCCATGTGTTCAGGTGATGCTAGATAAAGTCTGATGAAGCGATCCGAAGGTTTCAAAGAGTAGGCCAGGCATCTGGCCTTATTTGTATTAGAGTGGGCATTTGTGCTCAGATCGGGATCATAGTCTTTGATGAGATTAGAATTCTGAGGTTCATCTACAAGCTTTGCATTTAAGAGCGCATGGTTAGTTAGGCCCTTTGGTCCCCATATTAGGGTTCATTCCTGCTGTAAGCCCCCATGGAGAGAATAAGACCACTAGGTCTTCTGAGATGAGAGCAGTGAACAGTAAGAGAGAGATCTCAGAGAGCGCCACTTGTAGAAGAACAGAGGCGTCTGTGTACAGAAAGCATATGACTGAAGCACCTTTGACCCTCCAGATTATTCTTGGCTAGAGAAGGGTTGAATAAGAATTATAACAAGTTTATTAAAGGGTCCTAAAAGTTAAATTGTCTCAGAGCATGAAATACCACTTATACATTTGAATTAGGCTTGACCCAGGGAATAAATGAAGACCAAACATGACTGACTTAATTCAAAACATAAATGAAGAACCATCATTCATTTTCTTTCATCCATTCAGGTATCTCGCTAAACTTCTGTAATCACATTACATGAAAGTATTTCAATGATACACAATTAATTATTCTCACAAAGATATGAAAATATTTAATTAATATAGCTTCTTTATTAAAGCTCACATTGAGTTCACTTGATCCGCTCAGCACATGTCCAAGGGTTTTCCCATGACTTTGTCAGCAGAATCCTTACTGGTTTTCGTTCCCATGGTGCAATGTTTAATGGTAAATTCAGCACCGAATTGGTGATTAAATATTCCTTTATCCAGGAGCATGATAATAACAATATGAGGTCAACAGTCTTCCCTACAACATGAACGGAACATTTGCGCATTGTCCACATCTGATGCATGTTCTCAGAAACATGCCTAGGCTGGTGTGAGACACAAAATTGACAACCCAATCAATCTACTTAATGGCTGTCGATGTGAATGTTTGGAAGCAGCATGTCAGTGATGTGTTCTCGTGCAGTACAATGACGAGATGGTTAGATCAAATGCTCGCTTGGCCTTGCGATTCCTGCCCAACTGACACCCCACCTTCATGAAGTGGTTTTCATGGGATGGTATCAAAGTATGAGTACTGAAAATGGAATTGGGCTGATACCCAATACTGGTATCTCTATCAGTGCATCACTGATATAAGATGAGGGCTAGATGTCTTTTTTTTTTTTTTTTTTAGAGAGTATTTTCCCTCGTTTTAGTGTTGTGTTGTCAAGTTGGTGTTTTGCATGAAGTCATCTTATTTTGGGCTGGCCCACACCTTGCACATCTCAGAACTCTCCAATAGCATTACAGTGTTCTCTCCTACATCCTTGTCCACCTACTGTCATCCATGGCTCAGAGAGAGTTTTAGCTGAAATCTAGAGAAAGGAGATATTCCCAAGCTTTTAGCTCCAGTGTTTCAAGTTAGAATATGTCATTAACTTGCTGTTTGCTTTTCTCTATTTAGACGGTGAGTCGTCACTTCCGGAACATCCCCGTAAACGAAAAAGAGACACTCACCTATTTCATATATATGGTGAAGAGTAGTAAGAGCAGGCTAGACCAGAAGCCTGAACCAGGCAAACAAGCGGAATAAAGAATGTGAAATCATGAAGAAAAAGCAGCACGCTATGGATGGGTGGACAGACCTGATTACAACAAACAAGACTACAAATCCAGGGTAACCATGAGAAACACATGATCAATTGTGAACGGAGACTATTGTTGACTATAAGAACTCCATTCATTGGCTTATCTCCTGTCTGAACAAACTGGATGTTTCTACATGAATTCAACGTGGAGATTCACCTCAGATATGGAGGATTTTAAAGAAATGTCCTCCCTTATGCTCAAGCTTCCAAAGCAACAGCAGTGATTCTCTGGAAATCTCCTGTTACTTTTGAGAGGGTTTGATTTAGACAATGCACAGGGACTTTTTGGCACTTCACTCTTAAAGGAGCAGAAAATTCCTTCTTGCGTTATTACTTTTCACTCCTCATGAACCTGATTGAAATTTCTCCTGCTCAACACTGAGACTGCTTGACGAAATTGAGAAAACTAGAAGTCAATGGCTGAGTCAGGTTTTGCACCCCTTGTGGGTGAGTGAATGTTGAATTATGTTTTCTTTTTTTAAGTGAACTGTCAAACGACGTCTCTTTTAGTTGGGTGTGACTTCCTTTCTTTGTGTTTTATCCAGTATATTTTATATCGTCTTTTCACATTTTAATCTATATTTTCTCTGTCTTCACTGTTACCTTCAATATTCTGATAAATACAATTATTATAACAATGCTGGTTGAGTCATAAATTCTTTTAACCAATTACATCTTGATCTTAGATAATTGTGTCTATGATGAATCATATTGGCCAGATAGCAGTCACAACATGGGCAAGCACTTATTCCCCACCAGAGTGCCACTGCCTCATGATGAAATAAGTTTCAACACCTATTTTAAGAGAACTGGACGAGCTAAGAGACCTTGATCCAATCCAGGAATTATGTTGCATTAATTTCGTTTAAAATCAGCAATTAAACAGTTTTTCCTGATATACTAGGCATACTGTTATTCACCCAATTATGACAAAAACATGGATCTATTTCAAGTGAAATCTTTGTCCCGGGACATTAAAAAACATTTTATTTCCATTGTTTATACAACATGGATCTGCTATGGTTTCACTTCTAAATCAGTCTATATGTTCTTCATTGAGATATATTAGTGCTTCATATGATTGGTTAGTGTTATGGCAACTGGGCGTTGCTACAAACATCAAACTATTTTGAGCTTCAAGTAAAAGACAATTTTTTTTTCCTATTTATTAGAAGAGCAAAACACTACGGGCATGTAATTAATTTATATATTCAGTATTTCAAAGAATAAGCGGAAAAATATCAAATAAAACAGGCACTTCTGTTGTTATACTGGAAGTAATTAGATCAATTACCAAATCTTTGTTCATCTTTCCTACAACAACTGATATCTTAAATGTTGTGTATTGTCACTTTTTTTACCGAAAAATATATTTTTTTAAAGATTGTCAAATTTCACACTCATTTCATGAGTGTTACAATGTGTACATGTGTTTTTTAAACGTAGATATAGTATACTGTGTCATCGGAGCTAAATATGAACTAGACTTTATACGTTCCGCCCTGTTATATACAGTCAATGGTTCTGTCACAGAAGAATTTGGCTCAGGCACAGCTGAAGTCAGCTTCGAGGTCCTAGCACCGCATGCGCTGCCCTCTGGAAGATTCTTCCAGTCGTTGTAAACGGGTATTGCGATGTATCGTTCGAGAGAAGATGGGGATAAGGTTCTGTTTAAACGCGGTACATAGATGGCCTGGAGCCTTCTCGTGGGTGAGGAAAGTACACCGTTTCAGCACACGGACCTCAACTACCAGCACTACGGTAAGTAAGCATGTTCATCGAAACGACGCACAACAAACAAGATCATCCCTTCTGAAGTGGCGGCACTAACCATCAATCAGTTACATTAAGGACTAGAGAGCTAGTAAGAAAAAAAGCTAGTTGGAACTGCTCGCCCAAACAGAGACCGAGACTTTATGTTCCGTATATTAATAAAACAAGTTAAAAGATGTACTTAGATTAACGTTTCTTCTCATAACTTTGATATTTTAAGGTTGGGATGTTTGTTCTGAGGTGCCTATGAAATCTGCTCCCTTATTGACTAGCCATAAGCAGTCAGTGGACACTTTCATATTAAGATTGACACAGCAGATTATATGAAGTTTATGATTAATATTTTATTCATTTGTTTGCATCTGTCTCAATGTGATAAGTTACATGTTTTCACTGATTTGAAAGTCACTATGAGTGTAAGCTTATTTATCCGAGACCTGAGTTTAATAGATCAGACACGTCTGAATTCGGAACCGTTTTCCCATTTACTTTATCCATTATAAAGTAGTGCAAAATATGAATAAAGTTAGTCTAAGCGAATTTAATTTCTCATTTGTTGATTTATAAGATTGAGATGTGTATGTAGGATACATACTAGGAAGTAATAGCACATCGTAACTTCTAACCTTCAGACTTTTACATGCATTTTACATTCATGTATTTCTAAAAGAGCTTAATCTAGCCACTCAGGGTGCCCTTGGTGGTTATGTGCCTATAATAAGCAATTTAGAAGAGGTAATCATAAAAAAACACAATACAATTATTACTTATATAATTATTACTATAAAATTAATACTTTTTCTAAAAGTCATAATACATTTTCGAGCATTTTCAGATGTTTTTGTTACTGTATTAATATTCAGTACTTAATTTAACATGGTTCTGTTTTAGCCTGTTTCTTCATGTTTTATAAATGTTTATTTATTCTCCTCAGCTGCCTCTGTCTTTCTCTGAGCGTGAACAGCTTCTGCCACAGCTGAAGAGCACTGGATGGATGATGCTGGATGATCGGGATGCTCTCCACAAGGAGCTCACCTTCAACTCCTTCAACCAGGTGCAGAGTGCATTACTGTAAACACTATTGAGAGAAAACTAGATCACATAACCAGGACATCTTTTACCCAAGGATGAGTTAACATGACACCTTTTGACGACTTTAGCTCAATGTTTTTTTTTTTTAAAGAAGAACTAGCAAGGATGTCTTATATAACCCTGTCCCAACTGGTACGTCCGATTTGAATACATGCTGTCGTGACTAGAATATGTGCAAGGTCTTCAAATGTCTGTTGGGTGCCACATCTTTTAATTTCTTCAATTCGTCAAGGAGATGTGCTCATCAGCGCCCCATATGAAACCCTTAATCTCCCATTAACCACAGATAACCCAGGTTAGAAACCCAAGATTTCCTGCAGATCTCCTGCAACCTTCTCCTCACACCTCAGTTAAACCCTAGTCTGTCGACCTTCTCCCCCATAACCGACATAGCTTTCCTACTCCAGTATATCCCAGGATATAGACTTTTTTTTCTTTGCACACTTCTCCCGATTCCCCAGGTGGACTCCCCAGACCTTAGACCTTTTCCTGAAACTCTGAGGCCATTGACCTTTCACTCAAACCCCAGTTGGCCAATTTCTTCCAACTTCTACCACCCCAGTTGCTTGACTTTCGCTAATACCCCAGTCTGTCGACCTTCCTTAAACATCCAAGTAAGACAACATTCCCCCAACATCCAAGTCCAAGTTGGAAGACCTTCAAGTTGATCAGCATTCTGCTAACATTCAAATCATATAACCTTTCCCCAAAACCCAAATAAATAAACATTAACTGCAAGGTGTTCAACATTCACCTAGTTTCACCTTTAGTTTTTACTAGGTCTGGGTTTTGTTTTTTGTTTTTTTGTTTTTTTATATAACCAAGACCCACCCATGTACTGGTTGACCTACATTTCAAACAGCCAATCCCATGTTGTTTCAAAAGTGCATTCAAAATACACAACCAAATGTCTGAATCCACAACAAGTAATTCTAGCCAACCAAACACAGGACTAAATCATGCTGCAATGATGTCAGCATCTCCTGTTGCATGTACAACCTGATTTTTTTCTTATCAGTTAAATACTTGTTTTCTTCATCTTCCATAAATGAAAGTCTTTTCTTAGTCATGTAATTTGAGTTAGTTTTTCTGGTGAAACCCAGAGATCTGGATAAATGAAACCAGTCAGATCACGAGATTCTCTGAGTGTTTACTTTGAGGTGTACCAGACCTTTAGCCAATTTTCTGTGGTTAATGTTTGTCTATCATCCATTTCTCACAACCTACACCTGATTCTTGACACCCAAGTCGTAAGTCCTTACCCTGAAAAGGCTTGTCAATAAATTGTTCCCCGAACCAAAGTTGGATGACCTTCCCTTTCATCCAAGTCAGATAACTTGCTATGAACAAAGAGTGTGGGTTGAAGCGTTGTGTTCATATAGACGCTTGCTTCTAACTGAACACTAGGTGGCACTGCATAACTTCTTTCGTTTTCTATTCAGCTCAGGGTAATGGGTTCAAAACCTAGGAGGAAAGAGTTAGTCTCTGTGGGCGTGCAAGTGTTCGGTGTGTGCTGCTGCTGTCAGCTGTGATTAATGTGAGTTAAAGCAGGTCTACTGCTGCTGCTGCTGCGGTCATGCTTTCATCAGAGAGACTTTTTTTCATTCACAAGCCCTCACAGCGATTACACACTTTCATCTGTGTCACACACATTCTAATACACAAACCCTCTCCCTTTGCTTGTTCTTGATTCCTTCACTCTGTAAAGACCTCCATCATCATCATCATCATCATCATCATCATCATCATCATAGTAGATCCTCTGTTTTCCTCCTCTTTTTCTCTCCCGGAAGAGTTCAGTGGACATGCTGGATTTACCCACTGCTTCACTCGGTCAACTGAAAGTTGATCTTTGTTACAATTGACAGATCATTGATATTTGATGTTTCTGGATCAGTTCTCGTTTTCCAGCTAACTTCCTTCCACAATATCAAAGTGTTTATTTGGTACTTTTGTTATGCCATCTTTGTTTTAGTATTTAAACAACATTTAACAGCCATTAGTTATTGTATTAGATTAGCATGAAATTACTGTATTTACTTAAGCAATTAAAATGCATATTTGCATATTTTAAGCAACATGGTGGTTTATAATTGTAAATGCAGTCCTCCTCTTTCTACAAATGCCCATTTTAAATGTATGCTTACCTGCAGAGACACTTTAGCCCAGAGCAGATTCAAATCAATTTATGTCCAATTTATGGTGCAATATCCATACTTTTAAGGGTGCAAAATAACAACGAGTCTGTCCCAAACTGTATAAAAAAAATGGCTAGATAATGAAGCACAAAACATGGGACATTCCACTGACTGATATTGCCCACAATCCACTGGCCCCCCTATAGGACTTTACATTTTTAAAGCAGAAACACATAAATAATTAATAGCAATATAGATTGTTATTTCTATTGTTAGAGCCTTTTCACATATGTGAAAAGGCTTTAAGTTAACACAGTGTGAGTAATAACTTACATTTTTTTAACATTTTGTACATTTGTAAAAATATTTCAAAAAATTTGTGTCTAAGGGTGCAGTAGAAGTATTCAGATTGGGATGTAACATATGCTTAATTGAGACAAGTTTATGAAGAAAGAGCTCTGCAGTAAAGCTACGTAATGGAGGATGCTTTGTTGATGTTGGTTTTGCAGCTCTAAATACTACAAAACATAAACAGGGAACAAGATGTGATGACAAACCATTATGACCGTAGAGTTCTTATAAATCCTACGATTCACGTTAGATTGTTTCTGATCTTTTTCAAGTAAAGGAACTAGAAACAGATTTAAATTAAGTTTGATCAGTTGCTGTTAGGCCAAGGGCAGAGTTCAGATTGATCCAGACCTAAACAGTGTGCACGCGCATGTGAGGCTGGTGTAATGCCACCCTGATGGTCAGACGACCTCATTCGGTGGTTTATGACAATCAGCAGTAATAACACTAATTAGCCAAAGTGGTTATGGAGACGAGGTCTGCGGATCGTCAGGATTGATTTGCCACTCGTGACAGAAGGAAAGACAGAGCTAGAGTGAAACACACACCGCTGGATTCCCCTTCGCCTAGTTTCCCTCAAACACAGACTGCATCCATAGCTGTACTGAATGCACTTAACAATCTGAAGTCATTAACTTAGTTTAGTATGAAAGGAGTTTGACTGTACGAGAGTCATTATTTTGTCAGCAACTTGTGACCAACGTGTTCGTTTCGTCTCGTCACTTCCAATAAATTCTTTTAAAATGTCTTCCTGCTATATGGATTCTCTCCGTAAGTCATCGATTATCTAGTCTCAGCCTCAGATTTCACGTCCAACAAAGGTTGGCTAAGGTTCTGATGGTGTTTTTTTTTTTTTATGACAGGCACTTAAAGAATCCTGTAGTTGGGATCTGATTGGTTGAATTTGTCTGGGTTTTCCAGGAGACGCAAGTGTTGCAGTTATTTTACTTATGCTGAAAACTAAGTACAGCCGTACAAATGAGAAATGATGATTTTAATTGCCATGTGCTCCCTCAATTCGATTATCGAAGATTGTTGTTCTATTCTTGTAACTTTGCGTTGTCTCTCGTCTTCTGTGACTTCTTTTGTTTTCCATAGCTAACTTTTTGCATTTTGGTCAGTTGATGTGGTGATATTTGAAGCTCTGAAATATGACTCTATGCATGACATGAGATGGGTTGTTTGTCATGTCAGTCAAAAGGTCTTGACCAAAAAAAGCAGCCAAAACCCCCGACCTTCCCTGAAGCTCTGGCTACTATTGATTACATAAGTGTCCCTAATCTGTTTTTTTTTGCTTTGTCTGAATTTAGACTGTGTTTTGCTAGTGCTCTTCAACCAGCAGATAAGCTATGAAATCACACTGAATATCATAGAACTGAGCTGGATTATACCATAAACCATACAACCAATGTATCCCATCATGCTCCATGATAGAAAAAAATTGGCAAGGTCAGGACAAGGGTGGCACTGCTAATGCAGAGATTGTTGTCCTTTCCTGGCCCTGCCTCCTTTTTGGTCGATAATGGATTTTGATAAATCCATTATCTGATTCTTGATCCTTTTGCCAGGTTGTCATCTATTGATCCAGTCCTAAATGGCACAATAGTGAACTCGTGGATCTTAAATCATGAGTGCTTGAGTTTGAGTTTGTAGAGTGTCCTAATGGTCATGTTTACACTTTGAAGTGTGCTCATCAGCACTCTCTATTCATCCTTTATGCAGTCTTTAGTGAAACCTGCATCGCTCCTAATTGTCTGTGCATTAACAATAAATATCACAACAAAATAATCTTCTGCAAGTTTAAAAACCTTTTGCAAACAAATGTGGTAAATTCAAAGCAGATAATGTCTCTATTTAACTTGAATAGCAGCTGTAGAGCAAACACCAGCGGAGCTTTTCCTACCTCCAGCAAGGCACAAGTCTGTCCCAAAATATGCCTCAGCGAACCCTTTGAGTCAAAAGCCCTTGAGGGTCTGGCCTTTATGACATCACCAGATTGTGGACATGAGTGAAGTCCACAAGTTCGGAGTGTGCCATTTGGGAGAGTGCCACTGTTGTGCTTTTTCACCCAAACAATACAACCATAACTACTCTAGAGAAAGCACTGGATTGGTTGCAACTTGCAAAATGCAAACTTGGTTGCAATCGCATGCAGATTCAAATCAAGTTTTTTTCTTCAATCAGCTGTCTGATGCCACACCTGCGACTAGATCGCTTTCTGACCGCTTGGCCCCACTGTTATCATTATATTAACATGTGTGTTTAAATCATTGATGGTGTTTCCGTTCACATCAGAAACATGAGTCTCTTCATGCAGAAAGGTGTTGCATGATTCTCTGGTACGGTGAAGGAGCCATCACTGTCTACCGCTACAGTGTTCAAGCTCTACTCTGATCAATATCTGAGGCTCTAGCATGAGTCTGCAGCTAATATCTTCATGCTGTGAGTCTTGGAGGGTTCTCCACTCTCACACTGATCTCTGGTGAAGCGGAGGAAGTCTTTAGAGCTAATTGAGATTGCGATTGCTCTGGAAATGACTCTCAATCCAGTCTTTAGTTTAGCTAAAGCTTTAGCTGCGGAGCCAACTGCCAGAATAAACCCTGCTGATTGCTAATCCGCCAGCCTCTCTCTCTCTTTCTTTCTCTGTGTGTGTTTCAGGCATTCAGTTTCATGTGTGCTGTCGCACTCCAGTCAGAAAAGCTCAATCACCACCCAGAGTGGTTCAACGTTTACAACAAGGTACAAGAACCTCATAACTTAATGTGGTTACTGGAACAATGATCAAGAAATACTGTGAATTCAAGAGTTGTAGAGCGAAACTGAAACACTTGTCACACGGGCCTTCTCGCTGAGATCTGAATAATGACCCTGAATTTGATCTCTGAATTTAGTGCACATAACACTATTTGTTGAAATATGTAAAAGGTTTTTTTTTAAAAATTGTGCTTTGTAATAAGTGTTTGTACTTCACATTAACCTCTATTGTCTGCATTACAGCGTAAAAAAATAAGAGTTTAACTTAACATATTTTTGGTTCGAGTTGAAAGGTTGAGTGTTAATTTAACTATGTTCCAAGTCTATTTGGTCCTACTCGAAATAGTCAATTTAACACTCTAGGTTTTACGGTGTATAATGCTTAACAACTTTATAGGATACAAATTTCTCACAAGCTTATTTAAATCATTAAACTATTTGCTAAAAATTAAATTATTTAAACCTCCTTTAATTAATAGCTTTAATTTAATAGAATTAATAGCTGCTTTGTACAAAAGTAGCAGAAGGAAAACTTCATGGTCACTTCCTGGATGATTTGTGGTCTATAAACCAAACTTTGCTTTAAAATATATTTATAAATCAGACCTTTATTTGTTTTGTTTACACAAATTTGACCTTCCTGACATATGCAAAATGTTAGTCTATGCATGCTCTCCTTCTGTAATTTAGTTTTTTTACTCTGGAATGTGTTGCCCATCTTGTTTTTGTATTTAGTGAGTCAATAGAGCACAACTCAGCTGGAATTTATTAAGCTTTTATAAATGATTTAATGAGGATGTGTGGTGATCTGCTATGTTTCAGGTGCGGATCACTCTGAGCACTCACGACTGTGGCGGACTAAGCAAGAAAGATGTTCGCTTGGCCAAATTCATTGATGGGATCACGGAGTCCCTCTAGAAGTGTTCAAACATGCTCTTTTGATTTTGTATATTTATCGATAGCGTTGTTGATTCTAAATGAACATTTGTTCCGTTTAAAGGTGATGTGATTTGGAATTGACTTTTTTTTTATTTAAATCTGTAATGTGTTTATCTGGAAAACTAGTTTGCTCATCACAAAAAGTGAAAAAATGAGTGTTTGTGTTAAGCTAACCTAAGAAGGTTCTGATCAAATCCATTTGAGAAGGTGACGTTTGCATACATTCATTTAGCATCTTATGAAATTAAAGTATACGTAAGAACACTTATTTAGTTTAAAAACAGATATATTTTTAATTCTATTGTATTTTAAATTAATAAAATTCATTCTAATCATACACTGCTGCTGATACTTAATCATACTAAATTACTATGAAGGGATGGTGTTGAATTTCCTGCCCAAACTCAACATAAAAACCACCTTAATCTCCTCTACATAGCAAAACACTTATGTTGCTAGTACAACTATAGATGTAGCCTGATAAAGAGCATGATATTATAAACAATTTTATCAAATAAACACAGAAAAATGCACAAAAAGCTTCCTTTGCACATGGAAGAAACATCCATTGAAATATATATTTAAATATATTAATTGAAATAGTAATCAAAAGATATATATATATATATATATATATATATATATATATATATATATATATATATATACACATACATCGCATAGTCCTTTGGTGCGGTTCTGTCATGAGTTAGAAGCGAGAGTGTGAATAGAGCGCCATCCAGTGGCGTTTTCATGTATCATTCACGTCATCAAAACAGTCAGTGTTCATTGGTTGTTCTTTTGCAAAAACCCGATCCATTATGGCAGAGCTGAACTCTTTTTCGTTTGCACCAATCGCTTGGACAGATGTGGGATATGCCGTTGGCACCCGTGCATTTTAACATGTTTTTAGTATATATAGATTTATATGTTCAAAAACATTTTTAAATGTTTTGTTTTTAGATTTAATTTCCCATTTATTGCACATAAATGCCTTTTGAAAATATGCTTAACATGTTTCATATATATGCGTATATATTTCTCGTCTAGACGGGTCAGAAAAAAAAAGAAAACTATTGTCAGTCACATGCAGTTTTTATATAACAGATCTGACCGTTAAAAAAATTGTGACATTGACTTGACAGTTAAGTGGCGCGCGTGTGTGTGTAATTAGTTTGTTTGTAATATTTTTTTTAATGATCAAAATAATAATGACAGTAAAGTCTGCCAAATATCTTTAAAGGCAATTTTAAAGGTCCGCCCAATACCAATTTTCCCAGCCCATCATTACCAAAATTACCACAACTTAATGGAAATCAGCCCAATCTGGCAACACTGGTTACATGCTTGACGAACTGTTTGTTTTTAAGTTATTTTCTCTGTTTATTTTATAATTTTACACTTCAAAACGTTTAATCAATTATTCACATTTAAAAGTTTTCAGCTAAATGTTGGATGATTAATCGGGCAAAGATTGACAGAATCTTTTAGGAATATTAATATTTTGTAAGGGCTAAATATTTGAAAAAAAAAATATTTTACTCACACAAATAACTCTCGGTTTGGTTAACTGCAGTAATAATTACGTACACATTCAGTTTTTACATTCAAAGTATTTTTGTACACAGTTAAGGTAAATTCAATCAGTATGCTGATTGGAACAATGTGTTCAGTATTATGAACTGCTTAACTCTTAAAGCTGATCTCGTTGTCCCAATCGGCACAGCTCTACTCCCTTTTAAAGGAATATGCTGTCTGTTAACGATAGTTAAAATATACAAAAATATGGTGTAAATGTAACATTAAAGCACTTATTGCTTCTGTCAAACAAGCTTTTTATTGAAACATCTTGTGTATTACAATACCTATCTGGGGTCTCAAACTCCTGGAATTCCCGGAGGGCCGGAATCTAGTTCTGATCCTCGTGCAAATATGTCAAACAATATGTCAAAAAAAAGTTAAATTGGCATGACCTGGAGTGTGCAGTCAGGGGCTGGAGTGTACAGGGCTGTGGTCTTCCAGGAACTGAATTTGTGCTCAATGTGTTCACATTTTTGTTCACATTTGTTCACAGTTCACATTTTTTGTTGTTGTTCAGTATGCAGCAATAGCAACTGGTTATTTGATACTTTTAGATCTTAATTTGATTCAATTATTGAAGGAAAAATATTATACATTATAAAGTACCTAGACACAATACCAGTTTTGCTCTCTTTTCAGAGTTAAAATATTAAATGAATAAATGTTTTAAAGGAAAAGAGCAACATGTGTGTCTTATCGGATAAAATGTTATTTTGAACTGAAAGAGAACTCTTTCTCTAATGCTTCATTGATGAAAAAGTCAATTTTATAGCATCTTGATTGCAAAGCTGACTTTATATAGTACCTATATCTCATGGTTACATCTCAACATCTGTGGTTCAAGCTCATATTCAGTTTAACACCGTCAATCTACTATTTTAATTAAATTAATGATCTGTTTGCTAGGATTGCGCAGCCGCAAAACGTTACACCTGAAACTGCAGCGACGCCATTTTTTTACTTAATGCCGCCGCCGCGATAACCACCAGAAGAAGCAGAAAATAACTGGTGCAAACCGATAAACGTTATGTTTAAGCTCTAAAGTCTACGAGGCTAGGTGCAACCATCGAGGATTGAGGATGAAAAGAGGCTAAAGGAAAAGTGAGTGTTCCTCACAGAGCTTCATTTCTCATTTTAAAATGAATCCTAACAACATTCCAGCTGTGCGATAATGTCACGTGTCTTAATGGAAAAAGTAAATGCAGTTGATAAAGATTTATGAAAGCAAGTTGATTTTCAACCAACGTAAATATATCCAAGCATTTAACTAACCATTCTCTAAAGGAAAAAAGAAAGGAAGATTTAGGCACAGGGTTGTGCTTGGGTTTATGGGGCTATTTTGACAGACTGATGAAGATTAATGATGATTAAACAAACTTAGGTTCCCTCATTGTGTTCTTATCAGAATGGATTAGAAGTAAAACAAAACTGTTTACTTCTATGTCTGTGATGGATTATTGTCTAAAAGTCTGCATGAACATGGACTGTTAACATCGACAATTAAATGGGGAAAGTCAGTGACGGTATTTTATGTTAGTCAAAAAGACATAGAAATAAAAAAAAAAGTGAAGGTGACTTTTCCATGGTAGATCTCCAGGCAATGTAAGAAAAATGTTGATTCATCAGATCGCGATTATTTATTGTTTTAAATGCTAGAGTTAAAGACGATGCTTGACAGGCCATCTCTTTTTATAATCTAAATAAATTTGCAGCCAATTGGCAAGAGATATAAAAACCACTGACTATTCGTCTTGGTCTTGGATTTGGTTATAGGAAATACAGACTGGCTCCCCAAAAAAAGCACAATAGTTGTTTTTGTTTATGTAAAGGAATACGGAATGGCTTTGTTTTTGCTTTTTACAATGAATATTATCTGGTATGATTTTGCAAAACTGTTTTGTTTTTAATAAAATGACATTAATTCTTTGTGTGTTCTGGGTTAAGGGGCAACCTCCGGAGTTCCCTTTCATCTCACTGCTTAAGGCTAACTAGTGAGAGTTAGCTTTACATTTACATTTATGCATTTGCCAGACATTTTTGTCCAAAGAGACTTACAGAAGCTGTATGTTTCTGTATTTGCAGCAGCTGAAGATATTATAAATATTATAATTAAGTATGTTAAAAACAAAAATGAGACTGGTTTGTTGACAAGTAGTCTGATGTAGGTGACTTCCTCCTCCTGTCTATGCGCATTAGCAAGCGATTGAGCCGTAGTACCCCAATTGGCCGCTGGGGGAGAAGGGAGTATGTTCTCATTACCTGCCATGTTAAAACTGGCCAACTTTAAATCAAGAAAAAACATGTTTTCACCCCTGGTACTGAAATGTCTGCTATGCGTATGTCCCGCTTTTGTGGGCGTACTTCCTTGATTGTGATAACTGGCTCAGCCCATTCTGAGCCTCCTTGCCCTTCATACAAAACCTATGAGTGACATCCTGCATGGTACATACATGTTATATACAGTCAATGGTTTGGCAGCTTTCTTTGACTACGACCTGCCCAGGAAGCCGTTAAACTGCCATGTCAAACAACCAATCCTATTTCACTTCACATAAGTGTAAAATGATCAAACAAAAAGTGACTAATATATGCAGAAAGTTATTTAATGTCTAGCTTTTCTTTATAACCACTCATTCTCATTACACACTATAGCTGTATCAATCGTACAGCTGAACTTTGTTTCTCAGTGGGACGAAAATAAATGTGGCACTCACTTCTCCTGGAAATCTGGATGGACTAAACTAATCACCAAACACTTCAGATGTATATTCAACATTCTGTGGGCATCAGAGTCTGAGCCTGAGACTAGTTGACAAGTGCCTTGTTGGCACTGTGCGGACACTCTTTATGTTCTCACATGATAATTGCACACAGACATTGTGTGAAAACGTTGTGTGTTTAGACCTTTAGTCTGAATTTGACCAAACTTCTGTTGAAACAAACTTTATTTTAAGTGTTAATTGAGTGAGTTTTCTTAAGGACATTTGAAACAAGTAAATTGAGAGGAGTACTAATGGGTCGAGCCTTGAAAATCTCAAGTCAACACAAGCAGTAAACCTCCTCTACCAATAAAGAGCGTAATTTATTTAAAACTAACAAGATCCGGGTTCAGTTTTAACCCAAGAGCAACAAAGGAGAGGAAGACAGGTGAGGAAACAAGCTTTAACCCAGGCCAGTGACCTTGCAACAATTAGGGCTGATTAGTATCAGAGGAAAGCACCATTGAGCGAGGGGGGGATAGGCAGCACCAGTGGTTACGACAGAGCTGCCCTGTCAACCACATGTGCAGATCTTACTCGCAGTGTGATAAAAGCAGTCACTTAAGGTGATAAGGGAGTAGATTTGAGTTTGCTCTTCTCTCCCTCATTTGAAGAAAAGAGTTTGTCTAATCACTCGCTGGGAAATCATTTATAACTCAGGCATGCGCAGGGCACTTATACAAGGCCATGGGTATTTGTTATATGAGGATTTCTTCATCAAACCCCATGTGTTGTATTCGTTAAGCCTGTCATTGTACATGCAAAGGCCTGGGGAAGAATGTAAAATTAAGTTCACATTTTGAACTTCCAAAAGAGGAAAAAAACAAATAAGACCACTACTTGAAATTTAAATACTGGATTTAACACCAGTGTTTACGCCAGGTTTAAATCTACAGAGTGGGTTGCTTTTGAGAGTTTTGCACGAATTTTATGGATGGACTAAGGCCTCTGCACACCTATCAAATTTGAGATTCACAGGAACATGTGGATGGCTTTTCTGCAGGGTACCTTTCGGAAGTTACTGTGTAATGTTGCTGCAGTGACCCTCCTTCCCTATGAATGTGCAATTTGGGTCATGAAAAGAATGAATCTGTCTCATTAGTAATTGCCTGTATTACTAACACAGTTAAGTATATTGTATTCTTTGGAGCGTGTGGATTACACAGTTAATAATCAGAAGATACGAAGGCGTTTATTTACCCAGATTCTTGTATTTTGCTCTGTAAAGTTTGTCTTTGTCGTAACAGTTTGCAAGTAGTTTGCGGTTTTCCCTTGTGAGTTTGAAGTGAAAGTGAGTTTCGAGTGCCATTCAGCTGCACTTTCACATCCTACTCACGTCATGAGAACAGTCAGCTTTACTTGGTCATTCTCCTTGCAGAAGACTAAGCCGATATGGCAGAGCCAAACATGCATCATTGGCACCAAACATTCGGACAGATGTGTGAGCACCCGCTCGCTCCCTCCCATGGTTTTCAACTGAGTCATGTCCACGCACAAAACTTTAGATTAAATATTCTGATAGGTGTGTAGAGGTGTGTAGAGGCCTTCAGACTAGGAGAAGTAGCCTATAGAAAAAGTAGATTCAGATGCTCATTGTGCAGTGGAGTTCCTGAGTAGGGAATCCTGTATTGATGTTTTATCAGGCGGTTTAATCATGGTGGTAATCTGCCCTTTATAGCTCACAGGTCTGCCCTTGAATGCTGATTCGTATCTTTACTTAAAGATGACGCAAGTTTGTGTTGCTGTGGATTCCGCTGAGTCCAAATGGAAGGAAATAATAGTAATAGTTTTTCAACAGCAGTGATCTCTTAAAAAGCTGTAAACATTACTATCTTAAAAACATACCTGCCACTATATTGGGCGTGCTCACTCAGTCTAATAGTATGGGAGCTTGTTCACACCATTTAAACTCTTGAAACTAAAGAAATTACTTTTGATAACCTGAATGATTATGCAATTATGTGGATGACAACAAGGGCATGCTTGAAGCTTTACAATTTCATGTTCCAGTGGTTTTACATGCCTTTTGTGCTCTCTCTTTTCGTAAAATATTGTTTGATTTCTAACCAATCAGGAGCCAGAACCTATTTTTTTGGTTATTCTTCTCCATAAAATGTCTTCCCGTTAACCTCTTTTTTTCTGTACTGCTGTATTTTTTAATATACTATATTATTATTTTGTAAAGTCTTTGGTCTTTTCAACCCACTTTGTGTTGTATTTACATGGTTTTTGTACCAAATGTGAGTAATAGCATTTGTTTATGTTGAGGATTTTTTTTTTTGTTAAAAAAATGTCCCTTCAAATCTGATTAAATCAAATTATGATGCTATGGTCTTATGCTAATAAGATTAGGATTTTGTAAAAACTGCGGCTAAATGTTTGTATGTAAAACTGTAGATCTTTAGAGCATATGCTGCAGATGTGTGGAATTCCTACCACTGGTAAAGGAGGACAGATTTCAGTTAGAGGGTCAGCCAACGTTTGTGCATTAAACTCAACATTGGAGTGGCTCATACTCATAACTTAGGCCTCTGTTTTTTGTTCTCACAGTTTCCAAAATGTGCTTCAGATGAATTAAAGACCCAAGATTACCCTGAACAGGATGGGTAACCTGTCCAGGGGCTTTTTTTGGTACTTCATTTAAGCAAAGGACCTGCTTCTCTTGTGGATTTCCATGTCAATCTCTAGGACATAAATGATTGAGGAACATCTTTTTTGACCTTAAGTATAAATAATTAGTAAATGAGTAATACGTTACAAATTCATGTAAATCGTGTTTCTGATTTTCTGAAAACAGAAAACACATGAAGCACCTGAAATAAATAGTGTGGATGTTTATTTTACTTAACTTTATAATGAATTGATGTGACCCAAATGTGAGATTTGTTTCAATATCTACTTGCAGAGCTACTTTGACACTTGGAACTCTAACAAACTCATTAAGTTTTATTTTAACAATAACATAGTACTGTTTGATATAAGTACATCATTGTTTTATAGGATTCTAATTTCCTCTACACATTGATAAAACTGTACAAAGTATTGTTTCACTTGGAATAAGCATGCATTACATTTTGTAACAAATTCCAAAGCCCATGGGAAGCAACAGGGACTCCAAAGAACACTTGATTTAGAACACTTAGAGAATAATCAATGAGAGAAGAATAATACTCACAAACAACTCTAGACCTTGGTGTAGATTTAGTACTGCACTATAGAGAGGGGTGTGCAATGATTGACTCGAATCAGCCTAGATTGCTGCATTAGTGTTGAACTGGATACAGTGTTGCACTAGTTTTCTTTAGAAAATGTAATGATCAACTAGATCTACCATGACAACATAAAGTGCTGTACTATACCTTTAAGATAGTGGTACCATTGATACAGCCTAAATGGACCACTCCACTACACCTGGGCTAGCATTTGGTCAGCATTATCTAGAGCTGTACTAGATGGAGCACTGCTTTAAACCTTGACTACACTCCTAAAACAAATCTGTGAAAATACAGAGATGGTATTGGCAGAAAATTACAGAGGGTTTTTGTTTAAACAATCTTTCTGTATATTTAATTTTAAAATAAGTTTAAATGCCATTTCTGTACTGTAGGATGTTAAAATAAAAATTGGTCATAGTCTTTGATGGAATTCGTGAATTTCGGTCGAAGTTTGAGGAGAATATGGCTATACCACACACACTAACCATTATACCTAGAGGTTGTGCTTGTTAATGTTTGGTTTTACCTTGTTCCCACAACCAAGTTTACTAACTTGAAACAACCTATTTAGACTAGTACAAAATATATTATTTAGCCTGGTGTTTTAGTAATTATGCATTACTTTTTCCACTGCCCAACTCAAACTAAAATCATAGCCGGCAGGTGTTTGGGACGTAATGGCACCTGGTCAATGAGCAAACTATCCCAGAATGCAACGCAAGTTTCTAAATATGACATCAATATCGGCTGATTCCATACAATTAACTGCATATTCGTTCTATGTTTTTACACATTTACTTTACAGTGTAGATAAAGTGCAATGTTACCTTCTGTCTATTTAGATGCCGATTAGAGCAAAGCTGTAGACATGGACTAAATCAACCATGCCACTAGACGCAGTTGAGAATAGTGCTACACTGACCTGGAAGAACAACACATGGACTAGATGGAGGGCTGCTTTAGAAAAAAACTAACAAGAATGCTGCACTAGTCTTTCTTGGAGTAACTAGTGAATTGCACTAGAACATGTCTCAAGTCTAGACATCAACTAAATGGATCAAACCACAAAACCCAGTCTCACCTGGATAAACAACACATAGACTAAATGTAGTGCTTCTTTTAAACAAAACTATCTAGAATGTGACACTAGGCTTGGACTAATTGGTGCATTTCACTGTATCTGGAATATCTAGACCCAGACTTGAGGCTGCACTAGAAATTGACAAGATGGACCATAGACACAGTCTGAGATGAGCGCTACACTTGCGTAGACGAACAATACATGGTCCAGATGGAGTGCTCCTCTAGAGTCTTGGGCATTAGATGTCGATAGGGCACTGCTCTAGACTCACAATTAAGGGATTGCTAGACTTGGCGCAGATGAACTGCAGTGAGTAAAACCTGTGATGAGGTGCAGCAAGGTCCATCCTAACTGGAACTGCATAAATACAGCGATTAAGTTGCCTTGCTATTTTGAAGTCTGTTTACGGTATTGAGCTAGTATCATTTTTGTATTTATTTTGTGTTTCAGCTCAACATTTTTTCTAAGCTTGGTTAATATACTTTTTTTTATATATTCACAGGTTGGAAATAAAAAGTTACACTTTTTTCTGTTATATGCAAGTTCCCTTCTCCTGGGATTTTTTCCATTAAACATTCTCTCTCTGCTCTTAATACTGGAAAAAGTAACCAGTTAAGTTCGAGCACTACATAGAACATGATACTGAGCACTTTTTGAATGTCCAACCAACACAAACACAGGCTACTCACACAAGGTATGTGTTAAGAGGCAAAAAGTCATCTGCAGAAGGTTGAAATCCGCCTGACGGATTCGGAATGTATGTGGTGCACGTTGCACTAACACTTGAACGCATTGCATTCTCCGATCAGAATCGGTTGAAGTCTGTACTTCCGGTTTATTCCGTTTCTGGGAGTTTATTTTCGTTGATTATTGTTTCGTTAATATTGAAATAATTGTGTCAGCTATTGTACTGGCAGGCGCTGAGGCCCGTCCCGGGGCTTTGCAGGCTGGTGTAGCCGAACGGTGGGTGCTGCTTGCTCTTTAGCCGCAAAGTCGCAAGGCTCGAGCCGCAAGAGTCCCGGTAGACGGGGTACGGAGATCCCGGTGGTGCGTAATGGCACGGGGTTGCACTCATAGCGGGGCTGAGGTGTCCGGTAGTGCCGGCGGTTGCGGAGGAATGTGGAATGCCGGAAGAGAGCGAGCTCTGCGCGGTGAACATTGGTTGCGAGGTGAGGGGGCTGATGGAGCCAAGGAACGGGAAGCCTTTGGGGCTGAGCGCGGGTTTTCCCCAGCTGGTGTAGGGGTACGGCGGGTACAGATCCTCGCAGGTCGGCAAAAAATTGCTTCCCAACGGCGGCAGGAAGCTCTGCTGGCTCCGCTCGCGCTTCCGCCACTTTGCACGGCGGTTCTTGAACCAGACCTGTGGGACAACATGGAACGAAATTACTGACTATTGTATTCTTTGTTTGTTTTTATTCTTAGTCGTATTACTATTTTAACGAGTAGAAATAACAGCATTGAATTGAGATTATTTTATAATGAATAATGACAGTGTAGCGTATAGTTTTCTCAATCACTGACTAAATATAAATGCTGTTTGTTTATATTTACAAGCGAGTATCAGAAGAGCTGAGAATCCGTCTAAACATCGTTAGTGGTTATTTAATATTAATTGTGAAATGTTAGTTAAATTAGTTGTTAGTTAAATTGCCCTTTTTTATTTGAGTTTTTAGCCTGCAAATTGGCTTGTATATGTTTTTCCTCAGATATATGTGTACATGTATTTTTTTCTAACCATCATTTTTCAAATTCATATTCTGCGAATCATTTAAAAATCTGCCTTATTTTTCTTTAATTGCACTCTTATAAGCAAGCGTTAACTCGCATTAGTTTTCAGTACATGTTAAAAACGAATTTATAACATACACGTTATTGTTTTACAAACTTTACGATCTCAAACACTGTCAACCATTTCACGAGTATTCGATTTTGTTCAACTAATTTAGCTTACTGCACAAGTCACTGGATACGTTGAGCTTACGCAAAAAAAGTTACGTCAACTTTTTTAGTATCAAGGGTTTTTATATTAAGTATGCAGAAGTATTGTTTTTTAAAGTGTATGGTACTTGAACTAATCGATTTGTCCTAATCGTAAATACAGACTTAAATGATTTAATTGTGCGCATCTTCATAACAGTATGCAGCCAGCAAACTCTATACTCGAAATGGGAAAACATATTTCGAGAACTTCAAGAGTGTATTTAATACACTTTTGTTATTGTTTCACCAACTTTACACTTCTATCTCAAAGAAACTGTAAACAATAACGATTGTTCGATTGTTTTTGTCCAACTAATCGCCATAACCGTGCTGTGTTCTATTTGTAGTCCTCCCATCTCTGCACATTGTGTGTGTGCGTGCGTGCGTGCGTGCGTGCGTGCGTGCGTGCGTGCGTGCGTGCGTGCGTGTGTGTGTGTGTGTGTGTGTGTGTGTGTGTGTGTGTGTGTGTGTGTGTGTGTGTGTGTGTGTGTGTGTGTGTGTGTGTGTGTGTGTGTGTGTGTGCGTGCGTGCGTGTGTGTGTGTGTGTGTGTGTGTAGTGGCGGAGGGGTTTACCCTGACTCGCGCTTCGGTCAGGTTGGTCCAGAGCGCGATCTCTTCGCGTGCGCTCATGTCGGGGTAGCGGTTCCTCTGGAAGGTGCTCTCCAGCTCCTGAAGCTGTTGGCTCGAGAAGTGCGTCCTCTGTCGCCGCGCCTTTTGCTTCTGCTGTGCAGGAGGAGAAGGGCTCAAGTTCGAATCCTGCTCCGTTGGAAGGCCACCATCTTGCTGCTGCAAACGTCGAGACTTCTCTGCGAGCACAAAACATCCAGAACCTGGAGTTAACATGAATGAATGAATGAATCCATGAGGGTTGATTTTTATTTTCATAAACGCCACAATTAAGGATAGAATTAAGGATTATACTGTTAAAGTTAAGTTTGACGTTTTCAACAAAGGAGAATGTTACTCGTCTCAAGGCACTCTTGAAGAGGAGCTACACATTCTGAAAGGGTTCATTTGTGCCCTTGTTTCTTCTCGTTCTGAAGATGAGAAGTATTTAAGGCAGACATTTTACCGCGTGGAAGAAATATTCTGCGAGAATATTTCAAAGTTTGTGTCCTGTGGCTAAACTGTATTTATAGTAAATTATTATAAATTAAAAGAGTTCGTCGTCTCACTCATATTAAGTCGAATGACAAACGTAAAAGTTGCCGTTTGCAGACACGCTTTAAAGTCTTCAGAACCCCTTCACATTTAAACTAACACTTACAGTTATATTGTATTCTTTGTTGTTATTTTAAAATTATTTTCGGAGCCTCAACTCCGAGACTTTTTGGTTCACAATTGTTTGGTCAAAAACGAGTAGTGAAGAGTTTTGTTTTGTCGTGGTTTAACAGAAATTTTAAAAATAGTTTAACATTTGTATTTTGTACAATTTAACTTTCGCGTTTAATATATATGATGAATGGCAACTTGTTGATATTCACATCACTTTTCAAAATTCGCTTTTACACCTCATCTCAAATGTTGTGATCAGAACACGAGACCTTCCGTGAAAATAAAAAGAACGTTTGTGGTTTTCTCGTGTAATGCAGTGAACTAAGAACAAAGTTAAGCTAAGGGGGTGTTTGGAAGCCTACCCGGGGAGTCGGTCTCGTCGGAGTCGCTGCTGGTGTTTTCGGAGGTTCCTCTGGTGCTCGCGCTCCTCTGGTGAGGATGAAGATGGTGGAAAGACGATGCCATCTCTACGTTCGTTTTTCCTTTAAAAGATCAAAGTGTTACTGTGCCCCCCTCGCTTCTGTGAAACCCCACATGTCGGTGTTTTAGTCTCCCGATTGGCGCATCCGCAGGATCGGATCTAGAACATAGTTCTCCTTCTGTTCCTGGAGAGTTGACTGAAGCGAGAGGTCAGGGACGGGGAACTATAAAGCCCCTATCCCTCGCCTCGCGCGCCTGATGCAGTCCCTCCCACACAAGCCCTGCTCCGATCCTGCGCTCGGAAATGGGAAGGCTTATTTTCCATTTTCTCTATAAACCACAATCGAGTGGGCTTAAAATCATCTTTCATTTGGTAAAACTACAGGAAACAAATTAAACAAGGGTGTCTAAATGCTGTGAAGAATAAACCAGTATTAGTTTTGTCTTGTGAAGCACGTTTCAAGATGATAAAAAGAACACAACTTTGGCAAGAACGTTGAAAAAGTTTTTATCGATTAAACCAAACACTACAGAATGTTATATCTGTAAGTGTAAACGGGTTAATTATTTAACCGTGGTTTAACTCTTTAATTATAGCCTCATTTCAGGCTTAAAAGAGTCGAAAAACTTGGAGAAGTGGAAGTTGATTTAACTGTTACAATTTTAACTCGATTTTTTTAAATAATTGAAGGTTAACTCTATATAATAGTTGGTTTTATCGCGTTTAAAAAAAGCAAGTTTTTGTAATTTTGTGAACTTTGTCTTTTCATTTAAAATAATTTTACATCAGTGTCACTTTTTACTCGTCTAAACTGGATTATTCTGAAGATAGAATCCTTTTTTCCAGTGATAATTATTTTCTGTTTGAATGAAACTAATTAACACGATATTTCAACTGACGTCAAACCGCATAATGTTTTACATCAAGTGAGGTTTCTTGTGATTTTATGAGTAAACATGTTTTATCACGCTAGCATAAAGCGATTTACTATTTTCAGGAAAATAAAGGAGGACAAAAAAGAAACGCTGAAAACAAAACACTGCAAATCAACGCGAATGAAGTATTTAGTTTAGTGTGCCGAATATTGTTAACTTGTTTTTTAAAAAGCATGTTAAGACATACTTATTACTTGTTAAAGAATATGTATTGTTTTTTTTAACTCACTGAAGACGCTTTACAGAAATCATTTTTAAGGGATTGTATTTGATTGGCACTCGAATAAAATGTACACTCCATAATCGCTGTTCCTAATGCTTTTGCATATACACTCTAAATCTCCATCCTCAAATAATAAACAAACCCCCAAATGTTTAATGTTTTAGCTAAAATAATTTTTTTTGCTTAAAAAAGAAAATAAGATTTCACTTCAAACGAGGCCGATTTAAAATATATATATATTTGAAATAACAAAAAGAACAAACAGCGTATTTCAATGTTTTTAAAGATCACAAGTTATTTAGGCTATATCTTCTTATTTAAAATTTGACTGCCCGAAAAGTTAGCTTAAATGCAGTTTGGCTTTCATAGCGAACATCAAGTTCGTGATATAATTATTTGTATTTAAAAGGAAAACAATACTGATATACCGAAAATCGTTAGACAGTAAAGAAAATATTTTACATTTCATTTGAAAAGACTTTTCGCTAGATCTTACTTCATTATAATCAAACTTAATTATAATCAAGAACGTTAACAAGGAAATCAATCGCGCCAGAAGATGAATATAGGCTTGAATATATCTGAAAAATGTGCTTTTAGTAGAGCCCTGCTACATCGTTGAGGAAAAGCAGAGAAATTGTCATGCGCAGTGCAGGTAGAGTTACTAAAGAATTTCTTCTGTCCACTCAAATATGAATTCAGCCCACCATCTCTAAACGACAGATACTATTTGATTGATTGATATGTAGCAGTTTTTTGTAAAGATATTTTAGTTCATTTGACTAAACGCGTGTATGTTAACTTTGAAGAGCACAGGGTTGCAGGGATTATTGTGACAGGTTCATGACGTCAGAAGGACATTTCTTTCTCTTCTGACAGTTCAATTTGACTCCTGAATTGTTCTCGAGGGTCTCTTGTAGCTCACAGGCGCCTGGCGCTTGCCCCGTACTAAAAATATTTAAAATATATTTAAACGTAACTTAATCATTTTCCCGCAGTGACCATTTCGATAAAACAACAGAGAAACTTTATTCTCTATAAATGTAATGCTGGTGTAAATATGAAATGAACCCATAGAAGAGTCGCTTGAGTCCCATTTCACGCCCGGCAGCTTCCCACGCCATTATGATTATGCGTTCAGATAATAACATATTTTACCTCAGAACCTGCAGTTAGATGATTTTAATCTATTCAATACTCTGATCCTGGTTCTTTTGATCCTTCTCACTCGGATTAAATTTGACATTTTCCTGAGGTTCCTCGTGTTTCTTTTAATAGATTAAAATATAAAAAATAATACAACATAAAAAGATTGCAGAGTAAAATTAAAATTTAAGGTTTCACACAAACCTTATGTTCACATCTGGTGGTTTACATTTTTATATGTTAGAAAGTGATTGTTACTCTATTCAGAGAAGAGTGAACTAATCTTTTATTTTTACTCTGTATATTTTGGGGTCTTACTTTGGAACATTTGTGGCTCTATAGGCTTTAATTCTGCTTTATCTGTCAGAACTTTTTACCTCAAATATTTTTTACAGACATGGATATTAGTTGTAGCTCTGTGTCTGCAAAAACGGTTTATGAAACCCAAGATGGATCCTCTCATACCTTTTTTTCACAGAAAATTCATAAATTGCAGCGCGTTCTGCACGCGCTATGAAAATAACGTACAAATAGTTTCAAGTTCAACTCCATTGTTTCAATATCTATATTTACATTTATGCATTTGGCAGACGCTTTTGTTCAAAGCGACCTACATTAGGGGAGAGACAATAATACATTTATTACACAGTCAAAGTCTATCTCAACTTCACATAATAGAAATTGTATCAACTGATCAATAAACCATAGCAGGAAGAAAATAAAGACAGAAGAGGAAAGTTTTCAGTTGCTTTTTGAAATATCTGCCTATTGTGTCTTTTTCTCTAACAAGTTGATCAATCAATCAATCTTTTTTTATAAACGAGACGGTTCTGATTTAGCTACATGAAAGCTAAAAAAAATGGAAAGAACGCAACGTGCAGCCAAAGAAACGGAATCTTTCTCTGAACTGAATTTAGTTGAAAAGCTCATAAATAGTTTGGAAAATAGCATATTCACGAACAAAGGGACTGGAGACATGAGTGATTGTGATTAAAGACATGCCAGGAACCATCGGGAAGATGGAGAAGGGCATTTTTACTATTTTTAATGTCACTTTTCTGGCATATGATTTCTGTGAATGAATTATATTGATGTTCAGCTTTACAGTCAACTTCAAAAACCAAATACGGAAGCATGCACTCAACAGGCTGAATGCCGAGGATACAATATAAGACTTACGAAACATTTGTAATAAATGACAACAATAATAATCTCTTGGAGATGCTTCGTGAAGAACTAAAACACTCCCATTTTGAACTCCTCGAGTGTGAGATGTGACACGGAGACTCCGAGGTTTATTTTAGGAAGCCCTCAAGAGCTCCTCGTGGAGAGAATCCTGCTATAACAGCTCTTACGTTGTTTAGAAGGTAAAGCCCATAACCCAGTGATTCATGTCCATCTGCTCCCGGCTCTACAGACCCTCTACCGACCCTCCACAGTCTTATTCCAGGTCGAGAAACACCCGCGAGGAGAAGAATGTCCTCTTATCAGTATGCTCCGGTGATTAACAGCGATCTTACGTCAGTAAACCTGTCTGTTTTGCTACATTTATCCCAAATATTCTTCCATACTCCAATGAAAAAAAATCTGATTTCTTGTTTCAAAGCGTCCACAATTTAAAAAAGGCTGGGGTACTTACAGACATGCACGATACGTAATCGTATCGGTGGCCAACTCAATGCAAGTAAAAACAGAAATTTATTTAACACTTTTTTTCTTTTCCTGCAGAGAATGACACAACGAAGACTTGTGACAGTCATTTGATTTGCTAAAATAGCTTTATTTAGATTCTTTCCCGTTAACAGGTTTGATTGATTTATATATGTGAAAGTAATGCACAACGAGTTTATACTATATATATATATATATGTTATATTTTACAGCTTATAATTGATTGAAACCAAATTCATAGTAAAGTGTGTCTTTTAGGTTTGCGATATCAACGTACACAAAAACATCTGTTCCGCGTCTATTTGGGTCTAGTTACATTAACAAGAGCCAGTCAACGTGATCCATACAAACGTAAAGTAATTTTTTTTTTTACATGTGATAGAGAAAATAGAGTAGTGTTTTTAGTGAACTCCAATACAAACATTTATTAGAAGTACAAGCTTTCGGTGACCAATGGGTGGTTTAGATGATAACCACGTTTACATTTGAACTCAGTTTCAATGTTATTTGAACTCTATTCGGGGTTTAACTCTAGATAGAGTTGACTTTACTCGTGATTTTACTGCGTATACATCGGAACCATTGGTTACAAACAATAAATCTCAAGCTATTCTTTACTTTGTTTTTTTACAATACTCAAATGTCCTCGAAACATATTTCATTTTGATCATTTTTCACATTCATGGAAGGTTTGGAAATGAAGTCAAACAAACACTAGCGATTTATCTTGTTGATGTCCAATAAAAATGCGTGTCCAACAAATCCCCTGGATAAACAAAGAGTTCATAAATAACGAACAATAAAATTATTGTTTGTAGTTGACTGATTGTATTACAATAAATATGCTATATGCCTTTTTTTCATTTCTATTGATCGTTTTCCCCGCGTCCCATGCGCGCGGGCAGATTCTGTTGAGCAAATAGTGTCCAACATCTTCATCCAAACCTCATCCTGCGCGCGCGCGCGCTCGCGTCAGTGATGGAAGTTTGACCTGACCTTGCTGACCCCAGCCTTATGTAAATCGCTCCGGCTCTCTGTTACTCACCACTCAGCAGAACTCTGGAAAATCCGTTCGTTCCGTCGCTTCGGTTATCAAGTACTTCCATGTATTAGGCCTATATTTGTTATTCCCTCAAACGCGCTCTTTTCTCTTGGAGGTGTTCACGTTTATGCGCTAACAGTTCGCCGCCTCTTTTAGCTTCAGCTGGTGACGTCACCAACACACACGACGTCACTCCGCATGAATGATTGACAGATGACGCCTCAACCTGCGAAAAGAATTATCACTGACAAAACTTGTGTTTTCAAAGTCCTCTGGTTACACTGCGTGTTTATTTTAGGCTCTTTAGGACTTCTTTTTCAGAGAAGAATCAACAGAACGTAAATAGTTTCATCTGCGCTCTGTGACGATGCGGGGGATTTCCTCATGCAAACTGCACACATTTGAGTCACAATAAGCACTAAAATACAACAGAAAACGTTTGCAGCTTTATTTCTTTTCATAGGTGCACATTTCACGGATTTCACATCTCACGAGATTGAGAACAATTATCCAGAGAAAAGCTACATTTAGAGTTTTAAATCCACACTGTTAAATCTTAGACCTATATACTTGTGAAATGTAACATTATAATGAGATCTTATTTAACACTAGGAGAGCTGGATTATATTATGATGTTATATGGATGTTATAACCCGACGGGATGAGAATCAAGGACCAAGTAAAATTGTAACATGGATATGGTGTAAATTTAATCCTTTCATATATTGTCACATTTAACTCTTTGGTGGTGTTTATATAGGTTCAACATTTAACTTCAGGAGTGTCTATTTAACACGTTTAATATAGCTGTGTGCGTGCTATTTTACTAATAAAATGAACAGAACAAGAATAAATTGTTTTTAAATTTATTCACTGTCAGGCAGATTAAACGTCTGTTATAAATTCTTAAACTAATAATTGGCCGATTTTATTCACGTGATGCAAACACATTCCACATTTAATCCGTCTTTATTTCAACGAATTCGAAATTATAACACTGTTTTTAAAAAAATATTTTATCTAAACACATGTCTACGATATTATATAGAATACAAGTTGTTTATAATAAACTGTGATTTTTCAAATTTTTTTAAGTTGCGGTGAGTCAAATAAAATAGTTTTTTAGCGTTTGCGCGTAAAATATCCATATCTGAACATTTTAATTTGCCTTGCAAATACGTAACGCTGTCTTTACTGTATTGTTGCTAAATAGATCGCATCTCGCATACAAGGCTTCTAACTTTGTTTGCTGTGAATGCTTTATTTTATATAAACTTATTTGAATTATCACGTCATTTAGCCAGTATACTGCTGTTTCGTTAAAGCTTG
This sequence comes from Danionella dracula, assembly GCA_900490495.1. Taxonomy (NCBI): domain Eukaryota; kingdom Metazoa; phylum Chordata; class Actinopteri; order Cypriniformes; family Danionidae; genus Danionella; species Danionella dracula. Next base: position 198,291 of record UELW01000489.1, read on the forward strand.
TGTTAATCGATTCGATGCGTTGATTTCCTTCAGTGGTGGTGTTTTGCGGAGATGTTTCTCGTGGCCTCCAGACACACCTGCACCTCAGCACGAGAAAACGCTCTCATGTAGCCAGGTTTGACGCAAAGCTTCGGGGACTCTTTCTGAAAGAACTCGGGTTGATAAAAGCTCGCGTTCCACAGGTTCGAGGTTCGAGTTCCTCTCCCCACGCACCCACCCCCATGCAGCGAGACTGGGTTCCCCAACAGATCCCCGAGAAGATGAAGAAGCTGAATGAATCTAAACGAGTCCCAATGCAGGAGGCAAAAGTAAAATACGGGTTTAGTTGTACTTTTTAAAGGCCATACTCACTTAAGAGGACCGTGACCTATTTTAGATTTTTATATTAAGGAATGTGGTTTGCAGTCTCATTGTGGTTGGTGATGTTTTTATCAGATTATGATCAAATATGATGGATAGCAGAATATGTTCTCCAAAGGAGGTTCTTTTTGGGCAATTTTACGTCAAATATTTTCGACTGTTTGTAACTGGCTAAAAATGTAACTTCCAACAGAGAGCAACAGCAGGAACTGTAAAGATTATATATAAAAATTGAGATTGTTTAATGGCTGGTATGAACTTCAAAAGAATATAATAGATATTTTAATTGTTAACCTCGTTAATTAATTCTTACTAATATTATGCTGCTATATGGGCTTTAAAGAGTGAAAAGAGGCTAAACGGATGGAAAGCAAGAATCAATTCGTGAAAAGTCATGAAAGTCAAGAATGCTGCCAATTTGAAGTATTAATCTTTAAACTGGAATGCAATCTATAAAACGTTTAGAAGCGCCTCTACAAGGGTGGCCAGCTAGCGAGGGGCAGATTTATGTATACGCTGCAGAAGCCTTAAGAAACATGTCATTATTTTTGAAGACTACTTATTAAACGAAGGGAAAAGTGGGCCCAGGGAGGCTATGCTATTATAATGAACACTTATGATTGCATGGGTTTGTTTAACATATAAACAGATGAAAAAAGAGAAGTAGGTAATGGCTAAGAACAAAGAAAACTTTGGCCTTCTTGACTTGTGTTAAACAAAATAAAGCAACACTAAATTCTACTATTTACAGTACAGTATAAAATAAAAACAGTGTACCTTTCTTAATTTCTATAAACTTTAACAGAGAAAATGTATGTCAAGTTTTCTAAACTTTCTTTTTGGTAAATATTAATTCAGTTCATCTCAAAATAAATGAAATATATAAAGAGTTTTTGGGGAAATGTTGTCAGTTGTCTAATAATAAAAACACACAAACACATTTAGGCAAATTTAATGCTCTACTTTTACAGATTAAGGGAAAAATCTGTGGATGTAACAAATAATGAAGTAAAGGGTGAGTGTTTTTGTGCGGTTTTTATTTTGTAATGAGATCATCTTAATTTATCCTTGTTGTAATTTGCACCCATAACCAGAAGCTTCATGTGCCTCCAATCACATTGTTTGTGTTAACTCTAAGTGAAGCACAAGAACTTTGTCACTGAAACTGACAATTTATTTAAATTTGATGCTTTTTAATCACCTGTGTCAGTACTAAAGCTTTGAAAGGATTGTTTAAGTAATAGTTACTTTTAATGAATTGTCAGTGATGTTATTTTGTTGTTTGTGGTTTTTCAAATCATGAGTGTCTTAAAACTTCCTTCTTTTTAGCAGAAAGATGAGCCTCACTTCGAGTCAAGGATTTCGATATTATATGTATTGTTGATGTTGTTATATATTTTTAAGGCAAACAGCAGAAAAGTTTAATCAGAGTTATACTTCATAGGAGGCGTCACGGTGGCGCAGTGGGTAGCACAGTCGTCTCACAGCAAGAAGGTCGCTGGTTCTAGGCTCGGCTGGGGCAGGTGGCATTTCTGTGTGGAGTTTGCATGTTCTCCCCGTGATCGCGTGGGTTTTCTCCGGGTGCTCCGGTTTCCCCACAAGTCCAAAGACATGTGGAATAAGTGAATTGAGTAAGAACAATTGCCCATAGTGTTAAAGTGTGCGTGTGTGTGTGAATGTTTCCCAGCAATGGGTTGTGGCAGGGAAGGGCATCCGCTGCGTAAAACATATGCCAGAGAGTTGGCGGTTCATTCCGCTGTGGCGACCCCGAAAGGGAAGAAAGCCGACATGAAGATGAATGAATGAATACTTCATAGGAAACAAAAATGGAAGATGTGGTCTGTGTGATAGTATTGTATTTTCTTGTGAGAATTCAGACAGCTATATAAACAATCGCTAGTTTTCTGTAGCTTTAAATAATCCATTCCAGCCTGCAAGCTTTTTTGCATTTCAAGAGGTCTTTTACCTTTGCAAGCGTTTGAAGGCGAAAAAGAGCAGGTTTGGTAACATATACCATTAAATTAGAAAATTCAGACTTTTCTATTAAACTTACATTTTGGTTTTGCCTGTGCGTGAGTTTTTTTTTTAACAAAAAATGTAGCATTGGAGGATCACTGCTTGTGCACACTTCTATATCACATACTTTGAGGTATTTAATTTTTACGCTTTATATTGTCATCATAACAGTGAAAACTATAACACGATGCTTCATTAATTTGATTTTCAAGAGGAAATGTAAGCATTGGACCTAAAACTGATCTGAATTTACTGTTATTAAATAGGATGAATTAAATGGTAACCTTTATAAATTAAATTGACCTTGTGTGACTTTTAAGTTCTCAAGAATGTTTTTTTTTTCTTGTTACAGCAGTAAATTCAAGACCAAGTTTCCTTTTCTTTCACTTAACTCTTAATTCTCCTTTTGCTTCCCTTTTGCCATGTGCTAAGAAAGGTAAAATCATAAACAGACGTCATAACAGAGGTTAGTGATTGAGCATTAATAGTATAGCAAAGCTAGCTGTTTTGAAAACTCTTACAGCCATAGAATTCTGAAAAAGAAATTAGATTACATGTAACATAAAACTTTTTGTTGATTTATAATCCTAATTCATAATAAACAACAAAATGGCTGCAAACTTTATTGTGCCTTTTAAGAGATAAGACGGTTTTCTTAACCCTCAACATCAAGTGGTAACCATTAGACTTTCTCTTCATTTGAAATCAAAATAGAGCTAGGACTATAGAGCTTCATCTATTATGACTGTGCAAAATGGAGAGGAAGGGCAAAAGACTTCCTCGTATTATTGGAACTTAAATTATTATATTGGAACTTGGAAAAAATGTCTTGGTGGGTCCCTAAATGGCATAAATGTTGAAAAAGTGTTTAATTTGGACTAACTAAAAAAATCTTTAACGAGCTTCGAGAGCCGTGAGTGAATATTTTATTCACAAAAACTCAGAAAATACAATTAACTTTAAATATTTCATACTTCCATTCTTTAATTGAACTGTTACTCTGAAAACTCTTCTCTTTCTTCTCTCTCTCTCGCTCTCTCTCAATCTGGTCTGACAGCAGAATAAAAGCTCCTCTGTGTGTGAGGGAGCATTCTCCTCACACAGTTCTGCTCTCTTTCTTCCTCTGACGTTCAGATTAATGGCTCAAACATGGCCGTTGTGAAAATACATATTTAAACTGTTCCAGACAAACACTCTGAGCGTTCAGAGGGGTGTGGGTGGGTCCATGGGAGATTTGCTTCACGGCTTCTGAATGAGCCACACTCTCACACCCACCAGAGATGATTCAAACCCTGTCACGGCGTGCAAGTGCAAACAAAAAAACGCACAATGGTGGCAGAAAGAGTCACCTGAGGAGCTTCTTCAGTTAGTTGTCAGTTCGTATAATCAATAATTTGTTGTAATGATCTTGTCAGCTGAATCAGGTCTTCAGCACAGGTTGTTTTTTTTTTTTTGTTTTTTTACATACAGGCATCCATTCATTTGGATATACAATTACTGAGCCACTTTCTCATTTTTGCAACCAATCCACAAAAAACAGCTTTAAAGAAACAACCACTAGCTTCTGAAGTTAAACATTCATTTGGTGATTAATTGTAATGAGTTTTTATGTTTTGTTCTACAGTCCCTCTAGGTATCCAGAGACTCTTTTTGTCATGTGTCAGTGAGATAATGATAGGATAGTTGATGCTGCTAACGCTAATTCTAGCTTTTTAGGTTTTTTTATTCATGTTAAACAAACATATTGAAGTACCTATGAGTTGCTCCTGCTGGAATGAGTTCTGCATTCTTAAGACCTGAAGCAGAATCCCCGGGATGAAGAGAGCATGATGTCAAAGTAGAACGTTACATTTACTCAAACTACTGAGTATTTTTTGTGTACTTAAAAAAAGGGTACTTTCATTCAATTACATCCAAGGTTTATCAAAGAGCAATTTCTGAGATTGACAGTCAGATTCTGGATTTCTGTGACAATACCAACCTAAAACCTAGAGAGGCCTGGGAGGAGGAGTTGGGACTTGAGGAAGAGTGGTGGCTGTGTAATGTATCATCCTTTGCTCGACTCACTTATACAGTTTAAAGTTTTCTCTAAACTGAAACAATCACACTTATTCACCTCACAAGTTCTTCTTATGTCCAAAGTTCTGTAACTATTGTAAAAAAAAAATTCCGTGATGTCGGCTATACTGGAAATTCATTTTGCACCTTTTTTGTTTATTTGCATTTTTGATCTTTGAGTACATTCTTAGTTGACTACTTTTCAGAAAGAAACGATAAGTTTTACTTCATTATTGGCAAGACATTGACTTCTACAATAGAACTCTTCCAGTCCACCTTCTCACTCACTGTAGCTTTAAGACATTGTTCTTTTTTTTAACTGTAAAAAAATTTAAATACAACTTTTGTGGCAATACTGCCAAATTTGATCATAAATGGTAACCAGTTCTTACACGTTTCACTGCCCTGTAGGATCTGCCAGATGACGGACATTAAGATTTGGAAAGCCACTAAAGGGTCAGGACTTGAGCGTTGAGAACGAGGGATAATATTATATAATATGAAAATATGAATAATGTTATCTCTTTATTTGTGGGTGTGTTTATATTTTTTCTATATCATCCTGTGAATTTGACACATATCATTTGTATTGCAATTTATGTGAATTAAAAATAAAAAAGTGGATTAAAATAAAATTTTAAAGATTTACTAAAAACTGAATGTATATAAAAAATAGCCATAAAGCTATAAAGGGAAATATGGGTACCGTATCTTTACTTTTCCGTTAAATAACTAAATAAAATGTAATTTTCAGCTAAATAACCTACTTCTATTTGAGTACATTTTCACAACTGTACTTTTACTTTTTTAGTAAAAAAAGAACATTTAAAGTAAACCATTTACGTGCTCATTCCAGCCCTGGACATCACCCATCAGTTTTCTTTAGAGAGCGAATGAGGCTAAAATTCTTCCCTCTTGGTAAAGTGCCCCTAATGAAGTGTCAGAAATGGGTAGAAAGGCAAAAGAACCTATGAGACGGAAACATTTGTAACCATTAACTTCTTGCCTTCAGTGTGAGATGTGTTGTGCTTTTTTAACTCTTCTGTGTTAAATTTGGTTGTCTCTGGAAGTCACCTTAACATTAATCAGCATCAAATAATAAAAAACATTCAGCCTAAAATAGGCAAATCAGGTGTTAAACTACTATTGAAAGATTGAATATATATATATATATATATATATATATATATATATATATATATATATATATATATATATATATAGGATTGAATGCTTTCAATATATTTAAAAAACATTTTGGTTGATACTCGCATACTTTCAATAGGAACAGGTTTTTGTTTGGCATAGGTTAGCAAATAGTTTGCTAAACCAAGTAAACACCGGACTTCAAAAATGTTGCAATATTAATTACAGCACAATCTTTCAGTTTATCCAATAATTTTTTGTAATTTATTTCTCATTCAGTGTTCCTTTTAACTTTAACTTCCATACTCTAATGTAAGTCTCCACATTTTTATTTATTATTTTTTTTTCTACAAAAAACAAACGTCCTAAGTTAATTGACCAAATGCCTTTTTTTAGGTAATAACTTACTAGTACTAATAGTAAAAAAATAATGATGACAGTAATGGTAATAATGGATGTTAATAATAATCATAGTAATGGCAGTAGACTGTAGAAGCTGTGTGTGGGGTGGGAGTGATCTTTTACGATGTTAAGGGCTTTCCCGGTGATACGGGTGATGTAGATGTCCTGGAGGGTGGGAAGCATGACACCAATAATCTTCTCAGCTGCTCTCACTATCCGTTGGAGAGTCTTGTGGCAGGACGTGTTGCAGGCGCCATACCACACAGTGATGCAGCTGGTCAGGATGCTCCAAATGGTGCCTCTGTAGAAGGTGCACATGATGGGTGAGGAGGCACCAGCTCTTCTCAGCTTGTGAAGACAGTAGAGCAATTCTTGTCCTATTTTAATAAATGCTTTTGCTTTTATTAGAATATTTTGACTGAAAGTGTCTGCTAATGACATGAATTCACATGTGTTTTTGGTTGGATGTGTCTGATCAAGTCTCTTGGGAGAGACATAGCGCTGGAACTAGAAAGAATTTACTGCTGCTCCCAAAAACCTCTTTATCTGATTCTGGAGCTTCAGAGAAAACCTTTTCGCACTAAAACCGTTTCTGTGGGTCTGCTACAGCTCTACCACACGTGCATGCACACACACACACCTGAACAGAGAGTTGCTTTACTGAACATTATTAGAATATATTTGCATTGAGAAGATTTGCACTGCCATGCAAGTCCTTTTTTTTCTTGAGAATGATTCAAAACAGCACTCTACTGCAAAAGACGTTGATACAACCACACGATCTGTCAATAAATCCTACCATAGTGTGACACCTGGGGCTGCTAAGTGAAATATAAAGCTCATATTCTGGCTTGAATTAAACTGTGTAATTGGAGAGAGAGCCCCTCCTGGATCTTTTTCTTCAACACAGTCAGGTCTCAGGAACTCATGTACAATGCGAGATTATATTAATATCTCTTGTAAAGTTTGGTTTTAATAAAGTTATGAGGTGTATTTCTTAACTCTGAAGGTTCTTTCATTCACCTTTGTGTGTTTTTTTGTCATAATTTTTTGCGCTTTTCTTTGTTTGCTGCTCTTTGAACCTGTATGCTTTCTATGAAGAGGTATGTATTTTCTTTTAGTTTTAGATATGGCTAAAAATTCCAGCAACTAACAGAGCTTATGTTACAGGTATCAACAGTAAGAGTAAATCAATCATTTCCTTCTCACCTTGCTTTCTGTTGGATATCGCTTAAGATCTTTCATCTGGGTCAGCATTTTTCCACTTCAGATCTTCTTTGTCACTGATGACGCTAATCGCCGCATGCATCGTTAATTCTGTTGTCTAAAATCTAACGGGTAATTAGCAGGATTTGGACAACAGCTCAGTAGGGTATCAAATCACTCTGAGTATTCTATTACGGCACAGGAACCTGACACTGGCATATTATTTGCAGAAAGGAATAATTAAAATATTAAAACCAATTAGAGAAAATAGGTCAAACCACATGCTGACAGACCTTTACAGCGTTTGCTTGAAAAGTGGAGGTCGGTGTGAATGAGAATTGAGATGTTAAAATGTGTCTATTGTTTTAATTTACATTTCTTCTGCATACATATGTGCTGAATAACTAGGCAGATAAAAATGCGAAAGTGTTTGCTCGTTTACATTTTTTTTAATATCCTCACTTGTTCTTCTGGTTCTTTGGGTGGCTCGTGTGTGTGTGTGTTTTTTTTTTTCTTCTCTGAATGTTTTTATGGCTATATTCCCTTTTGTTACTCTGTGGAGGGATCCACAAACGGCAATTTTCTCAGAGGATGGTTTCATGGATGGATTTTTCTTTGTTCTTCTGTGGACTGTTCCAAATGTGGACGTTCTTTTGTTCTTTTCTGGATGCTTCCAGAGACTTTTTTTGTCTCTTGATGATTTCTGCAGATTGTTCAATGCGTGAGTTTTCCTTTCTTCTCTGTATGGTTCCATGGATTGATATTGTTTTTTTCTTCACTGTATGGTTGCAAGGGTGGATTTTCCTGTGTTCTTCTGTGGATCGTTCCTAAGGTGGACATTCTTTTGTTCTTCTGTGGATTCTTGAAGATACGCTGTTGTTCTTCTCTGGATGATTCCATGGGTGTGCTTGCTGTTTTTCTTGCCTAGATGGTTACATTGGTTGAATATTCTGTTGTTCTTTTGTGGATGGTTCCATATGTGTATATCCTTTTGTTCTTCAGTCGATGGTTCCATGAGTGGATACTGTCTTGTATTACTCTCTGGATTATTCCATGTATTGATATCTTCTTGTTTTTCTCTGGATGGTTATGATGGTTGATTTTTTTTTATGGTTCTATGGGTTGGTATTCTATTGTTCTTTTCTGATGGTTTCATTGGTCGGTTACGATTACAAAATGTGGAATGCTATTAGGACTACAACTCCCAATTTCTGCCATAATTTTTTATTAAAAGTTTTACTTTAAATTACATTCAGGTCATCATTTTAGCTCAAAATATACTAGCAATTACACAACTACTAACTTTTTTACTTTTTTATTTCCCAAAAACAACAATCATCTGCAAAAACACTCATTAACCTTATGTTTAAGAATTTGCAGTTATTATCCTGTAGGTAATTCCTCTTGGTGTTAGCTATAGCAGATATTGCAGGCCTGATCTAGAACTAAGTGTGTCTCCTGTGTGACCATTTAAACATCAATTCCTGTATTTGCCTGCTGCACATGAGAATGACCATAAATATGACTTTGACGTGACTTTGTGGATTGTCACAGAGATGAAAGCCGTTTCATGCTAAAAGCTTTTCAATCCCACTCTGGTGTATTCATCAACTAGCTGCTCCTCTGAAAGATCCATTAACAGGTGATCAGTCTGACTGGAGAGGAGATAGAGAGCGAAGAGATGCTCTTCCTCCATCCAGAGGTCACATAAACACCAGGCTGGACACATATACACACACTGACAGTTACACACAGTCATCTCAGAGCAGCAATGGTCATCTTCTTCATGGCCATCATCTGCCTTATTCTCTTTACATTATAGAGTGATGGAGCTGACCAACATAGAATTATGATCATGCTCAGAAGAGAATCTAATTGGTTTGCCTTTGCCTGATGCCAGCTAATTTGACAACACTGTTTAGAGGCTTATGTTCTATTGAAAATATGTGTTTTCATCTATTTATAAATTTGTGTGAGTGTCACGTATGCAGACATGCCTATACACACATACACACAAACAGGAGCCTGGAGGAATTTTAGAAAATGTATTAACCAGGAGGATAACGACAGGGTCACAGTGGGTAAGAAACAGGTAAGAGGACAGCCAACAAACAAGGAGTGCATAAATCAAACCTTATTTGATCAATTACATTACTAGAAACACAATGATCAGGAAACGAGTATGGTTATTTGCATAACCCCCATTCGCCGAAAAGGAAACTTCCAAAATGCTATAACTTTGGTCCAGGCAAGCTGGTCACATCAATAGCCCCGCACCAAGCAGGTCCTCCTCCACCCTGGTCTCAAGTCAGACTGAATTTTTAATGGGCAGACAGTAATTATATAAACCCCCATTACCAACTCATACCAGTGGAGTGCATCGATTACTGATCTCGAAGCGAGATGCAGGAAGGCTGTATTACCAACCCAAAAGCTGGATTTAGAAATTCTGCCAATTAGTACACATACAATATCTGTGATGGACCAATGGATAGACCGCATTGAGCTTATAGGGCTAGGTCGTTATAGCGAAGATAGCATAGATGTAACTAGCAAGAGCATCAGTTTACGAGAGTTAGCCTTTCAGGCAAATGCTCTGCCCACCCATGCCCAGGGTCATTAGGAGGTGAAACCAGTAGTCCAATGGAGGGCACACAAATGGACAGTGCGTATGACTACTAAGCTTAATCTACGCCTGTTGGGGCGAGAGTAGCCAAGAAGCTGGGGAAGACATGTCTCCAGGGACAAAATGGCACACAAATCACTAATGAATGGCACAAGCTAAGCTGGGCACCCCTCCGTACAGATAAGCCGAAACTGCCACCACCTGGTGAAGGCAGGTTCAATATACAGATTACAGTATCTATAAAAGGTGTTGATTGTCGACCAACCCACAGCCTTGCAGATATCTGCCAGCTGAGTACCTCTTGCCAATCCCCAGGAGGCTGCAGCTCCCCTGATGAAGTGGGCTTCTCAAATGCAGGGGGCAAGGGACATTGGACGCTGTGTCTAAGGTAGAGATGGCCTCCACTAGCCAGTGGGCCAACCTCTGTTTGTAAACAGCCTTCCCTATCATCTGCTGCAAGCATACAAAGAGCTGATCAGAACTTCTAAGGTTCCAGGTCTTCTTATATACCTTGCATTCTGAATGTTTTCTCTTATCTAAAATTTTTGTCATTCCGTTCTGTGGGAAGGGTGGTCAAGTTTTCATTCTATGACTGGAGCACAGTGAGGTCAAAATAGTAAAAAAAATTTAGTGTGACTCACAATTCCGTTCAAATAAACGGGCCATTTCACTCTGTTTTCTATCCATGCATTAGTCTCAACCCTTTAGCCAGATTAAAAAATAATAAAGCGAGGAAAATTTTTTTTGTCTATTGTTCAGCTGATCACTGGCCTAAAGGGTCTAACCCTTCTAGCTCCTCTGAGTAGTCTGACTATTAACTGGTGTCGTCCAAGCATGTTACCCTCGATTGGGTGGTGATGGGTTGAATCGCCGCAGTATAACCTTCAGCTTGGACAGAGACAGTCCTTTGTCCAACTCTTTTGGAGGAATAAGTTCAACAGGGCTGCTGCTCGGGTCTACTTGGCGAGAGGGACACCTGTTCACGAACCGACCCCACTTGCCCGCATAACAAGCCCTAGAGAGGGAGCACAGGCTAGACACAGTGATTGAATCACAGATGTGGCATTTACGGGGGGGCCCTCCGCGCTTGAGGTGCCAGACATGATGGTTTCGTAGGTGCCCACATCCCTGGATCAAAAGTCTGATTGCAGGAAGATACGTCAAGGAGGGACTGTGACGTGGGAGCAGAGTTCTATGAACGGTCACTGGGCCAATAAAGGCCAGCATCAGGACCTCTGTCTCATCCGTCCTGATCTTGCACAGGCGGGGTGCAAAGAAGCCCCCTGGGGAAAACATACGCTGGGCTAGCAATGTGGCAGCACATATGTCCCAAGAGGAGCCTGGGACACACCATAGCATCTGCCATTTAGCACCTTTTGGACTGGCGAACAGGGCTGGCGAACAGATCGGGGTTTCCACCGAGAAAGTGCATCAGCTGTACAGTTCAACCTGCTGGGGACATGGATTGTGACTAGTGACTGGGGAAGCTGCAAGAATCGTACCAACAGGTCCTCATAAATCACTTGTCCATTCAAGAGATTTCAAGCTCGAGGTCTGCAGTCACCCTGTAGCTTCGATCTTAATGTGTTACTGGGCTAGAATGAATGAACGAAGGTCTTTGTTGGTTACTACACTGTTTAATGCAGCGAAATTGGTAGCATATGAATACCTGCCTGGAGAGGTAGCATATGAAATAAGGAAGTATACAACAGGTAGGTTGCTGAAAAAAATGCCCCTCTCAAACTGTACTTCAGTTAGAGTAGTGTGAGATCAGGGGTGAAAAAAGCCATAGCAATAAGCACATTCAACACATATACATAGACATAACATTATATCAGGAGGGGAACAGGGGATGTGGAGATAGATCCAGTCACAAGCAAGCAGACATCCAGATCTACAGTTGATAACGCAATCGACAGACTAGCTCACTTAAACTTGGGGTAAAAGTACAGAACCTCTGATGTCTGGTTGAATTTGGATCAAATTCTACCAACTTCACAGACCTCTAATGTCCATCGCTGGCCTCCATTTTGGTCAAAATCTGCTGCAGCTGTTTGGGAAAAGTGTAAAAGGGTCACTTTGAGAAGGGGTGTCTTAGAATTCTAGTCCCACAATCTAGCCGAGAGTGAAGACACTTGCTAGGCCTCTCTCCAGTATTCCTCACTCTTATGCCTGTAGGTGGTAGATGAAGACATGTAAGCGTAAGGGAAGGTAAGTGGAAGGTGTAACTCGCCACCTGTACCCTGCTCGGAGAGCTGGTGAGTAGACACGATATTCGTGATGCTGGTAGAGGCTGAGGGGACCACTTCCCATCTACAGCACCTCAATGAAGAAGAACAAATGCATTAGGAAATAATCAGAGATGTTAGAAGAGTAAAACGCTTACACAGTGAGCAAGAGGCTTGCTATAAAAACTGCAGCGGTGAGCATCAAAGGATCAGAAAAGGCAAGTACCTTGCAAGTGAAGGATTGTGTTCCGGGGTGACATGGTCCCAACCACTTAATGTTTTGGCAGACTCCACAGGTATAGGCCAAGGTAAATTATCCAGAAGTTTGTCCAAAGAGAAGATAATAGCTTGCCAGGAGTCGAGGAATCACAGGAGAGTTGTTGTAGTCAATATCGGAAGTCACAGGGGTTTGATGTCAACGAGTGACCATGGTTGGTGACAAGGAGATGAGAAGCAGGTGTAAAGGATTGAAGAGAGCTTGTTGAATGAATGTGTGAAATAAACACATAGAACTCAACCTGACAATTACATAAAACACTAAATGTGTTTACTGTACATTTTTGAATGACTTGACTTGTACATTCCACAGATATTTTACATTCCGTCAGTTTTATCTTCCCTACATTGACTCAACACAACACCCTGACACAGACTGATGCAACGATTGACTGAACATACTTTTTCATTCCATGGTAACAGCTACTGAGTTTTTTAACCTATTTAGAACATATTCATTCAATTAACAGCTCTTCAAGAAAAATGTTTCCAGCTGAAATAAAAGTAAATGAACTGTAATTCGTTAGAATTTTTACAATGTAAGGGAACGGATGGGTAGATAAGTGTGATAAACAACCATAAAGACACACAAAATACTTGCTGTAGTGCAAATAATAATAGGGGCAGAATTAAGTATTGCTTTATTTTAAGGGAGGGTGGGGGTGCACCCCTCCTATTGAATTTTAGCACAAACATTGAAGAAAAAGGAGGCCTGGAAGTGAATATAACTCAAGTGTTCTAGACTTGTGGCAATGTAGTGTTAATGTTCATGTTTCAATTGTCTGAACATGTAAGCTATCGCAGAGATTCGTTCAGTCAAAGAATTCTCAGCTGTTTAATAACATTTATGTTTAATAACACCTCGCACACTGGGTCCCTGATGTTTCCATGCGCCAATGATCGATGCACCCTACAGTGACCTGTTCAAATATTTAGATTCGGGGTGTGATATCTGCGCTCAGTGGTTACATGGAGACACTTCACTCTTCGTGCTTTGTTTTATTAATCAGGTGTAGGGGACACTGTACACTCTGATGAATGAGGAGAGGAATGAATGTTGGACCAATAGACAGACCTCACACAGTGTCTGGCGGATGTTGATAATCCATTAATTACCTTTCAGTAATCCCTCCGTTTGCTTTTTCCCTGAGTGATGGGCTGAGAGCTGCTGAGTGTGTTTCTGCATCCGCTTTAAACCTCCAACACATCTCAGATCTCACTGTTGTGAGCATGATTACTGTTGTTGTGATTTCAAAGTGCCATAGGTTTGATTGTCTGTTTGAAGACACAAATAGGGATCCAAACAATTTGCGTTTTTTAAGGGAGAATTGTGGCACAACAAACACAATTCAATCAATGAATTAAAAACCCTTGTCTTTCAACACTGATAAAAGACAAAGATAGGGAGGCTAAATCATGTGAATGCATGGTCAGTATGTTAAAGGCTTAAAGGAGCTTTCCAGCTGATTGCACAGAAATGTTCAAATGCAAAGTAAGTGAATAGCAGTAAACAAGAAGATGATCCAGAACAGTGCAGCTTGTCTGATCTTTAAGGAACCGAAGCAAGCCCACATTACTCCTCTCATCTCTCGTTGCTGGCTCCTCATTGCAGCTCGTTTTAACCCCTTCAGACCCTGCTTCCATTCCAATGGGCACCATATTTCATCTGTTTTTTTAACTCCTTTTGGAAATGTTGTTAAAACTAACATTTTTTAGGCAGTAAAGTGTGAGGGAAGCTCAGCTTGTAGTAATCTGAAGAAGAACAAAGTCAATCACAGGCAACTTTTTTCTTAAACAAGTTTTTTTACAAGGTTTTTGCATACAGAGTGAGCATAAAGTTAAATAACAAGTTGAAAACACTTTTGTAAATTTTCTGATTTTTTTTTATATCAGATGTGATCTGATTTTTTTTTTATATCTGATCTTTTTTTACATTCAATTTTTGATGTGAAAGGAAATAACCAATAAAGAATTCTTACCTAAAGGCTTTTTGATTAATCAAACCTTGACTTGAATTTATGTTTTGTATTTTTTTACGCAGAAAATTCTTCAGGTCAGAAGGGGAAAGGTTTGTCACTGATGCTTGCTTACAAAACCATCACTAGACCTGTACTGTTACCCTTAACAAGCTCTCACAAGCCCTCCAGAAGCTTGCTCTTAGAGAAGGAACAGTGTCTTGTGGTTCCATCTATTCTCTTTCACTCTCCCCGCCATGAGGAATTGTCAGCAGATAAAAAGTAACAACTATTTTTAAAAAAGCTATGAAAAACATTTCTCTACCTTGAGTGCTTAAAATGATTAATAAAAATAAATAATAATAATAATTTGATCATTTCCTTTCTGATTATTACTATCCTCAGAGTCCTTCTTTGTTAGGTGATGAGCTGTGGTAATCAAGTTAGCAATTAAAACAAATTTCGTTTTTGTTTTTCCAGTAAGTGACTTGTATTGGATATTTTCATTGTCTGAACAGCTCAATTTTAAAAATCAGACCTAGGTTGCTTTCATCGCATCTGTCTCACACAGAGCAGACATTAATTCAACAATCACTCTTCGTTCATTTCTGGCTTCTCATCTCCTGGTCAGCGAACCATTATCAATTAAAGGATTTAAGATCGCCATGCATACCCTGCAACTTCTGATACTAAGTTTTCTGTGACTCCTCGACTTCTGTATTGCCATCATCTGCTCTTTGGACAAACCTCTGCTTTCTCTACCATTTCCCGTTTACCTGTTGAGCATTCCGGATCAATAAGAGGTTTGGACAATGTTTGAACTGGAACATGATATCGCTCTCAGATGATACTTGCTAGCTTCCCGAATCACCATCATTCTCTTCCCATCAACAACTCACCTGGTTAGCGTCTCAGCCTTACTAATCTACAGTTTGTTCTCTAACGCCTCCGCTCTTCTTCACTGAGGTGCTGTATACAGGAAGCTGTCCCCTCAGCTTCTATCAGCATCATGAAGACCATGTTAACTCACCAGATCTCCGAGCAGGTTGCAGGTGGTGAGTTCCACCGCCCCTAAGCTTACATGACTTCGCTACCACCTACAGACATAAGCTGAGTGAGGAGTACCGGAGAGAGACCTTGCAAGTATCATCACTCTCTATTGGATTCGGTACTAGAATACCGCTTAAGTATACCTTTCTTAGCGACTCCTATCCTCCTCTCCCCGCAAGCACCATTGTTTACAACATGCCGTCCTTGCTATTTGTCTGTTCCATCTGTCTAGGTGTGCATCTACCTGGACTCTCATTGAATACCTACCTGGACTCTCTCTGTGAATACCTGCTTGAAATGTCTCTTTGAATACCTGCCTGGACTCTCTCATTGAATACCTACCGGGACTCTCTCTTTGAAAACCTGCCTGAACTCTCTCATTGAATACCTAACTGGATTCTCTCGTAGAATACCGTCTTGGACTTTCTCATTGAATATCTCCATGGACTCTCTCGTTGAATATCTACCTGGACTCTCTCGTAGAATACCTACCTGGACTCTCTCGTAGAATACCTACCTGGACTCTCTCGTAGAATACCTACCTGGACTCTCTCGTAGAATACCTACCTGGACTCTCTCATAGAATACCTGCCTGGACTCTCTCGTTGAATACCTGCCTGGACTCTCTCGTTGCATATCTCCATGGACTCTCTCGTTGAATACCTGCCTGGACTCTCTCATTGCATATCTCCATGGACTCTCTCGTTGAATACCTGCCTGGACTCTCTCATAGAATACCTGCCTGGACTCTCTCATAGAATATCTCCATGGACTCTCTCGTTGAATACCTGCCTGGACTTTATGTTCATCTCTCCTTCCATATACTTACCTTCAGTTCAGTCTGCCTCCTCGTTCCTTCATCACCTAGCCTGTGACACATCTCAGTCTGTATGCTCACATCAAAGTTTTTTGGGTTTTGTGTCATTGAGCCCAAATTAAACACAGTTTCTCACAGATACGAGTCACTGAAGAAGTCGATCTTTTGCTGAAATATTGACAGTAAAACAAATTGCTTCCGCCAATATTTCGTAGTACGTGTCCTTTTTTGTCTCAACCTCTTTCTTATTACTATTTAGTACTATTAAAGTTGGCTTTGATAAGATATTTACACAATCAACGCCATGAACGTGAACTAGAGAAGTAGTTCACTCTTTTGAGCTGCATTCATTCACAGAGAGGCATATCAGACGAATGGTTTTTGTAATGTGAATGAATGCTTTTCATGAGACATCCATTTAAATGGACACAGGATCTGAAAGTATACATCTAAAACTATGACAGTATGTGTGCTGTGTTTGGTTAGATTCTGATATGCAGATCAATATCTTTTATCTATTAATTCAGGAACAATACAAAAAATAGTGGATCCCTTTCAGTTTTTTCAAATTACATTTGCAATAAATTGTCATCAAAATATGTAATTTTGTAAAAAAATAATTGCACTGGCTTTTAGTAAAAAATTGCATTATTCATATAAATGGCTCTCTATGAACAGTACAATGTAAAATATCAGTTCAAAACCCCTTTAATGTGTATTGTATTAATACAACAGCAACATTTGAATAAAAGGGAAAGATGAGAATCTCACTACAAGTAGACCTCGAGTATTTACTTTGAGGCTGTAGTATACATTGAGTCTGAACTTTTTTTGGACTTTTTTCCACTTAATCAGTTTATAACATTTACAAACCAACTACTGACCTAATGTTGTTTTTATTTATATCCTAGAAATGCTTTTTACATTTATATATGAGAGACAATATGCTATTTGCTACAGTCTAACTCAGGTTGCATGCACTAGAATTTGTATCAGCTGATCAAGGAATAAAAGGGAAAAAGGAAAAAAAAATTTTTTTGTTATTTACTTTACATGAATCTTAATACAGTGTATGTAACTCCTTTTAAGACTTGACACAAATTTGTATTAGTCAAAAAAATAATCATTCAATATATTTTGTTCAAGGACAGCTTTCTATATCACTTCTAAGGTCAACGTATACTCCGCTGGCTCAAAAAGAATTGTTGGCAAAACGTGTCTGGTTTTACAATCAGATGTTTCAGTCTAACCATCCCACTGGTAACATTTGCATTCCGACCATCAAAATCAAACAAAAAAAGACATTGAGCAGCTTTAGGTGAGTGTCCTCTGAGAGCCAGACGGCACAGGAGAAGTCTAATGGTGGGACTAAGCTCACGGCACCTGAGCGAGGGATCATTATGCACCCACTTCTCCTCTGCTTCTCGTTTGAGAGTTCTCTGGAGCTTATCCTGGGATGGAAATCGAAATGTAAATCGGAGCGTTTGACATGTTCATTTGTGCATCCTCTGAGGTGTATGTGTCTGTGGTTTGACTGACATCTGTCAGTGGTGTGTCAGGTAGCAGGGCTGTATTATTTCTGAGCTTCCATTGGGCTTTGTTAGATATTCATGAGCTGTGTGTGAGACTCATTATCCCTGAGGAGAGGCTGAGGTAATAGGCCTGCTGGCTCTAACAAGCCCTTCTGGATGATACTTCTAGTAAATCCCTAAGTTTACCTGTGCCGCCTTTCTCATTCCCACCTCACACTCTCCTGTGTTTCACATGCTCCGCTGGAGTCATATTAAACTCTGACTCCATCTCTGTTTGACATCCGTCCATATTTCATTCATGAAACCAGAAAATGTTGTTATTTAAAGAGACATGAACTGCATCCAAGAGTTCACAAAAAGACAACTTGTTTGAGTTTTATAAAGTACCCATACAATACAGAGTTGTATTAATCTTAAGATGAGTGTGTAACTCACATATACAATAGGTTGTCTAACGTATATCTGTACCACATAGAAGTCATGCAATAATGAAGATAGCCCCAAAGGGGTTTTTGAGTTGCATTGATTAATAAATACAGTGCAGAGATAAAATAGTTGCTCGGATGTTGGTGCTCAGTTGACAAAAGCACAAATAAACAGGTGGTGTGTCGTTAGCCTGGTGTTAGCACCCTTGATCTCTGGAAGCTGGTTCCATCTGTGAACCGTATGGTAACAAAAGGAGGATTTACCCTGTTTAGAATTTACCCGGGGTAGATCTAATACCTTTTAAATGGAGGGATCTCAGCTCTCTGTTTAGTGTGTATTCACTGATCATGTCTGTTAGGTATTTAGGTGTTAAGTTATGTTTGTACTTAAATACGAGCAGCAGAACATTGACATTTATTCAGAAGATGGGCAGCCAGTGTAGAAACTTAAGAACTGGAGAAATGTGTTCTGACTTTCTAGTTCTGGTTAGAATTCGAGCCGCTGCATTCTGAACAAGCTGTAGCTGTTTAATGGTCTTTTTGGGAAGACCGGTGAGAAGACTGTTATAGTAGTCCAGCCTGCTGGAGATGAAAGCATGAATCAGTTTCTCTAAATCTTGCCTGGAAACAAAGCACCTAATTTTTGCAATGTTTCTAAGATGGTAATAAGCTGATTTGGTAATTGCTTTGACGTGGCTATTGAAACTAAGATCAGAGTCCAGAATCACTCCAAGATTCCGGACCTGATTTGAAGTTATTAGGCCCTTGGCAGTGAGATACGTTTTAACCTTAACAACCTCGCTTTTGCTTCCGAATGCAATGACTTCAGTTTTGTCCTTGTTTAATTGAAGAAAGTTGTCTTGCATCCAGTTTTTCCAAAACATTGATGAGAGTGACAGTTTTACAAAGGTAAAACATAATCTGAATTACCCGACTTTTGTTAATTAAAACATGTAAGAGCTGTTTTAATCTCAGAGGCTATAAATTTGTTATTTTTATATGTACTTGTGTCTTTGTAAATGTATTTGTCAACAGAACCCTTTTTACGGCTATCTATTAGTGCAGTGTTGTCCCGTGGAATGAATTTGGTTAGGTGGTTTATCGCACAAATATAGCATTTGCTTTCTACCAGACTTACCTTTTCCACAGCCAGTGAGTGCAGAAGATGCCCCTCTCTGTATTCACAAAGGAGCAAAAATGTATCACATCTATATAGTTGCACATCACTCTTTTTGTTTAGTGATTGCCTGATTCTGTAATGGTGGTGCGATGGGAGGTCTTATCATCTTTTGCTGTGACAGTGAAACAGTAAAGGTCTGTAACCTTTTTTTTTCTATGCTTTTTTTGTCTACACGTACATGCTGAAATGTTACTGGTAATCATCTTTTTGATAACGCTGGATAAAATATTTAAAACACTGTTTTTTTTTTCAAATCTGAAACCTGTCAATCACAACGTGGAGACTCATCTGATTAGTCTACGTGACATTACATTCTGCTCATTGAACAGAAATACCTTTTACTCAATGTTCTTTCTTTGAGTTGTTGTGCAAAAATCTAATCAGGTGAGGGTGTATGGCAATGATTTTCCTATTTAATTAGTTGCTTTAATCAGTCAAGTGAATGGCTGATGGTCCATGGGACACAAACACTGTGTTAAAGCTTTGGGATGGTGATTAGTACCGCTGTGCCATTTGAGTGTGTACTTGTGTATTCTTCTGTTAAGCTGAGGGATGTCAATCTGTCTGTCTTCATCTGAAAGTATTACCTGTCTATCTGACAGGCTAGTCAAAGTTCACAGAATTATTCAGAGCAAGAGGGGTTAAAGAGCATGAGCAGGAGTTTGTTATACAGTTCATTCAGCAGCAGAAAGAAGGAGGATATTGGCCTTACTAAATCTATTGCAGAATAGGAGAGAGGAGGGCTTCAGCTACCAAACACTTACACAAGCACTGGCAGATACGTGTGTGTGTGTGTGTGTGTGTGTGTGTGCGTGTGTGTTTGTGCGTGTGAGAGTGAGTTATGTTTGGCTCCAAACTCAGGCTCTCAGAGATCTGAGGTTTCTCCTGATTTACAAACTCAGGGGTCACATTCACACACCAGGTCAAAGAGCCGATGCATTAGCTAATCCAACAATGCACACCAGAGGCCAGGACCCCAGTCACATGACTTGATCTCAAGTCATTAATTTCAAGACTTTTACCTTTACTTTGACACCAAAGACTGGATGCTTTAATGGCTATAGCCTGTACAGAGTACCTGAAAAAGAAATAGAGCTGTGGGTTTGATTGCATCTTCTGGTTCTGAGAACATTTAATATCTGATAACAACTTGATTTTTTAATTTTTATCAGGATGATTTTCAAGCAGTTGAATTAATCAGCAAGCCTTATAGTATATATTAATTTCACTTAATTTTTAAGTTACGTATGAAACATTTAAACATCTAATATCCTCTGCTTGTTTTTATCTTCTGGTGACGCTCCAGAATGTGTGCAGTGTGTACGTCTGCGTAATAGCTCCCCTTCAGACTTCTGACCTGTGTGTGACTCCAAATCACCTCTGAGAGAGAGAGAGAGAGAGAGAGAGAGAGAGAGAGAGAGAGAGAGAGAGAGAGAGAGAGAGAGAGAGAATGTATGATCTGCTCAGTGTCTGAAGACTGCTAAACCTGCGCCATCTCCAGCAGAATGAACAACACCAGCTCAACATCAAAGCAGTACTTATCAAAAACTCTCATTCACAGGCAAACACTGAACATACTCTCAACATCATAAACCTTCATCTTCAACCCGACAAACATCAGAGGACCAACAGAGAGCTTTGTGATTCGCACAGAAAAGTATTAGTGCTTTGGTGATGAACGTAGTTTCCTAATACATTTATTTTAATTCACTCACCTTTTATATCATATGATATAGGTTCATACACTAGTCACCTACTGCTTTGACTAATGATGTTTTGTAAACAAATTTCAGGAGAAACACCTCATTTTTTTGCCACATCATCACAGGTGGCCTTTAGCTTATCCTAGATCTTAGGACAGTGGTACTCAGCCTTTTTATCACCGCAAACCACTTATCAGTTTTACAGTGGATCAGGGTGGGGGCAGGTGTGCATTTATTGTTTATATTTTGAATATAATAATCATGTATTAGCAGCTTCCTCCTAACATTACAACCAACAATGTAACATATATATAACCGAGAGAATCTGGTCAGTATTTTTTTATAAAATATTTTTCAAAATAATAGATTGAAGTCAGATAATAAATAATAAATTATTTCTTTGGTGGTCTGGTACCTAATACAGATCCCGGGGAGCATTGTCTTAGGATATAAGCTATATATAAGATATAAGGTGGAAGAATGACATGGTAAGAGTAAGGTGAAACCAACATAAAAATTATTTTAAATTAAATATAGACAGTGAAGCATAAACAAAAAAAATGTAACCAAAATGGCAGACAGAGTGCTCCCACCTTCACAGTTGGCTTGGTTTTCAAATCAAATCTTGTGTTATTAAGCCTTGAAGCCTTTTTATTTATTTAAATTTTTCTCATATTTACACCTCACTCTTGTTTTAGCAGCAAACTTTTAAATACCATTCAAAATTAAACAGATACATTTTCTGGTATTAATAATATAATACTCATTAATAAAATTTATGAGTATTACATAAATTATAAAGTCTATACAAAATAGACATTGACTGTGTAACATTTTTTCTCCCCCTTCTGTAAGTCGCTTTGAACAAAAGGGTCTGCCAAATGCATAAATGTAAATGTAAAATGAACATACAAGTTTCTTAAATAGAAAGGCTCTTCATTTTAACCCCCCCACCCCCCACCACCAACACAACAATCACACTAATTATTTCCTCCACCGGAAATGATGTGGCAGATCTTTGATAAAAGCTAAACTAACTAAACAATTGGTTTAGCTGATTTTTTTGGAATTTGTAAAAAATAATAAACAAATAAGATATTTCTAGTTCTTTTTAACAGGAACCAAAACCAACCATATTAATGAGACGGCACTTTATAATGCTGCAGAGCAAAAAAATATAATACCTATGACTTAAAATGTGTTGACACCTAAATAGACATTTAAATACTGATACTAAAAGGCACTAAAGTACTGATAATCAGACTTGCAAATTAATATTCAAATACATATTCATTATGCAAAATACTAAGTAATATCAGTTGTTTGAATGTATCAACCTGCATTTCAGAATCTAAGCTTAAAAAGACCATTGGGATACTTTTTAATTAAAACTATGGTTTGGGACACACTCATTTTTCTTTAACCCTATAAAATATAAATAGAACGTAGACTGGGATGCACAAGCAGGAGTGGTGGCTTTCCTTGACAGCTTGTGCTATAATTTTCATCATGTTTACTAAATATTCTTTCGATATCATGGCTAACGTTCTGTAACTTCAGTTTAAACTGTTGTACTGTAGGATCTGCCTTAACGGTCGGTTGCATGCAATGTCTACTTACATTTCCAACAAAGCACAATAAGATCATTGGAATCTCGCTCCCTTGGACATCCTTGACCACCTAAACAGCTCGGACGATGCAGTTTTTTTTGCCACGCTACACCCTTTCTGTGGAGAAAAAATTATCAGACGCAGATCACAACAATACAAATCTCTAATCCTTTAAAATCAATCTGAAAAATGTATCTGTAATTTGTCCTGCAAAGGGAAGCTTTCTTAAACTGAGAGTTCGAGTGTGAACACATTCATAATACAACGCACACAATCAATGATAGTGCCACCTAGGTTCTGGTCACGTTTCTAGGATCAAATATTTTCGTAAACAATGAGTAGTCATGATGTGTAGCTCTATGGATAGGTGACGGAGTTACGGAGGGTAAGAGGGTCGGAGGTACCAGAACCCTTTGATCGCTGCTTGCAACTTAATTTTGTTTGGAATTTACTGTGGACTTCATTAATGTTGTTGTGCAGGAAACAAATACCAAACGGAAACACTCTGGGGGAGTTCATGTTCTCCTCGTATGCTCTGTTGTTTTCACCCACAACATAAAAACATGCAATAAGTTAGGCTTATAATACATGTTAATGATTACAAATAATTTTTTATTCATCTTAATAGTGGCCCCAGTAACAAGACTAAAAAAGGACAAATCTATTTTAAAAGCAACTATTGTTAACTAACTACTGTTGAAATTCTACCCCATGAATTGATTTAATATAGGCGTTGATATAATTTTGAGCTTTTTTAGACCAGAGTATGTGAAGGTACTTTGAAGCATTCACAGAAAAGCTATATATAATAAACTTTGACTGATTGATATTAGATTCTCTGACTCTCTTAGTACAAAGAGTGACACAAGATGATAAAATCTGGTCTTTTTGACTTCATAAATTATTCTCATAACCTCATAAGTGGTCTCTGGTGTGAGTACCCAATATTTTGCTGAAGTTTCATCGAAGTTGCCAGGTCACAGTATTGCCTTTCTATGTGTGACTGGATCTGAAGAATCGCTGTCAGACCAGCAGAATGAAACTAACAATAAGCCAAGACTATTGAGCTTTGTATCCATCGCTTGGTCATTTTGACAGAAGCATCAGATGAGATCAGAGGCTAAGGGGGACAGCGATCCTCAGAGAAGCTCCAGTTTCAACTCAATCTGAAGGAAACCTGTGGATTAGTAGGCAGACTCTCAGTCTAGACTCCACTCTCAGAGACAGGCGGATCAGCAGACTCACTCAGCTAGTCTTCTTTACTCTTATTTCAGCTGTTGATCAGGGTGGGTCACTGTCATTCCTCCTGTCCCTTGTTCAATGCTAGTAATATATAAGCTGCTGTCTGTGTTCGCATGCAAAGAAACCAGGTGAGAGGCTATAGAAGAGGTATTTCATTGTAGAAGGAAAGCCCTTAGATTCAGGAAGCGGCTGATTAGGTTGTTCCAACTTCCTGCCAGTTCCTTCCGGTGTTACTTTATTCTGTCTTTTTTCTTTAATTCAGAGGATATTCATTATAAGATTGGGAGATAGCTTGTAATGGCTTTTTAATGGATTCATGTGAGTGTAAATGAATTTTTCAAGCTTTCAAATGAACTTTTTAATATATAAAGACTCTTCTTTCTGGAAATGTTATCGCCATCCTGCTTGATCGTTCCTACTGGTAAAATCCCAAATTTAGAACATAAATTTATGGATTTGGGACATTAACCAGAGGGGTGACCCATTTATTCTTGGAGGATTGGTGTCTTTGATAGATCAAGAACTAAAAAAAACTATATACACTTACACTTCTAGATTTCTATCCCGTCAAACACTGAAGCAAACTGTTCCTGTGGAGCCAGAGCCTTGCTTAGTTTCATGCCAACCCAGTTTGGATGACACATGTCTACCTTTTAACCTTAACTTTGCAACATTTTAACTGGTATTGAAACAATTCAAACAGCTTCAGTTAAAAATGAAAAAGGACAATATAAAAATAATGACATGTCTTCAACGTCAAGTTGACATCTCACCTATTTTCTGATTAATGTATGGCAGCAAAACAAGCTTAGACATAATGATGCAGTTTAGATGAGCAATTTCTTTAACTTGCATTTAACAGTTAATGTTTGGGGATGGACGCTTAACCTCACCAATTTCTAAATTTGACAGAATTAAATATAATCTTCCTTTGAAAATATCTGAGTTGTTAATAAGAGACATTGCTAACTTTTTGTCTGTGAAACATTGTAGTACAACAAAATAGGCAAACAATAATAAAAAAACAGTATAATTTTTTGGGGAAAAAAAGTAATGTTTGAAATCCTCTAAACAAACACACCACTAGACCCATAGTGTTTCATTCCATTTTGGATAGTAGCTGCTGATTGGCTGCAAGTTTGTTTTCGGTGTCTGAACGGTAAGTTTGAACCAGCTCTTAACAGTTTCTGAAAAACACTTCACCTTTAATAAGCCAGGCAGAAAACATTTACACCCTAAACTTACAGTTAAATAAAAGTATGAAAGTATTGTACATTTTACACTATTTTTCTAAAGAAATTATAAACAAATGGAATGTTTTACTTTTTACACTTAACACAGTTAGATGTACATACAGGTGTATTATTGTTGTATTTAACATATTTAAGATTCAAGTATACTGTATTTTACATCTATGTGGTCATACATTTTGAACATTTAATGAAACAATGGATTGTAAAAAAATTAAAATTTTGTCAAGATTAGCTAAATTTAGCTTCAGGTTTGGAAGGAAAAGCTTGATCTTGGTCAATTTACTTCCATTCAAATGTATGCGACTTTGTCAAATCTGACCAAATATTTGTCAGAAATGGTCAAAAGCAGGGGCAAACCTCTTGCAGTAAAACTATCACAGGAACCCATTACCTCACCCTGGTGTACAGTGTAGTGTACTGTGTACACTACACTGTAGAAACCTACACAAGCGCATTCTAACTATTGCTGAAACTCAAACCAGGACAATCCTGGATGTGAGGAGGAAGTGCCAGCTACTACCTCAGCTCTGCCCCTTCTCATTGTTGCATTTCTGATGAGTGATCTGACAGAATATTCCAGTGGCTTGTTAGAGAAACAGAGGGTTCTAAATGGCCCTGAGGCATACGAACACACACCGCTGCTGTTACTCACTCACTCTGAGGGTGTGTCTGTCTGTCTGTGTGTGGTGAAAGCATGTTTGTGTGTGTTTGACAGCATTGACGGGATAATGATAAGTGCCTGAAGTCTCTCGAGTGTGTCTGTGTCAGAGGGAGAGAGTGTGTGTGTGTGTGTGTGTGTGTGTGTGTGTATAGAAGGTGTTGGGCTCTTAATGAAGGACACACATGCTCAGACTCACACACCCAGCTGCAGGGATTAGCAGAGCCAGGGCTGATCCCGCAAATCCGCCTGCCGCCTTCTTTCTCTCTCTCTCTCTCTCTCTCTCTCTCTCCATGTCTAGTGGAATCCATTCATATTAAACACCTCCTCCACTTAAACTCAACTAAACTAAGTCAACCTAGCTCAACCTGAACTGCTCCCTCACCACTCACTTTTGTTTTCTCTCATAACAATGACTCACAATAATGCAAAACTAAGTGTGTTTTGATGCACTTCAATCGGTGACCTTTACAAGGGCTGGACATTGAAACAGAAACATCTGGTTTTGGTTTGCAGCAAAGTATCTGTTTTTTCCTGCAGTAATCAGTAGAAACAGTAGATCTTGGAAATAAAAGACAAGTTCTACTTGATAACTTGTTCCCCTACAGAACACGGATCAGGTCACCAAGATGTTGCTGAAGAAATCCTGACTCTCTTCTTTACTGTATCATCAATATTAGCCATATTCCATTTTAGATGATTAGCTTTGTCACCTTTGTCAAATTTTCACCACCAACACACACAAAAATCACACACACACTGTACCTCTCAAAATGGTACATATTGCATATACATATGCAGCTATTTGAAGCTATGACAATACATTTTGTTTATTTATACTAAGAACTTAAGGAGGATTTTTTTCTAAAAATAGATTTTTGTTTGTGAAATAAAAAAATTTTCATGACTAATTTGTGGCATATTGTACCTTAAGCGTACTAACAGCAAAATCATGTACTCTTTGCTTTAAGCATTGATTTAGTATGCAGTTGTCACCTTAGAGCAGTGCTTCTCAATTCTTTTCTGTCTTGCCCCTCTAAGAAGAAGACAATATCTCGCGCCCCCATTTCAAACTAGTCATCATGTTTTTATAAAGTATCGGTGAGTACTGAAATGTAAGTACGTTTACTCCTAATTACCTGTAGATACAGAACTATTTTTCTGTGTGAAGTTATTCACACTTCAAAACATATTGTAATGTTTCAGATCATTGTCCAAAACTCCTGAGAATGGCCAACCAAATAATGAACTTTATTGTATATTAAAATTTCAGATGGGATGTTTAAAATGTAATTACACAAATGTAATTTTTTGTAAACATATTTTAAGAATACTTGCATCGTGCTTTATGCATGGATGTTTCTTCAATCAGGTTCAGTTTTATGTTTTTTAGACATATAATTTTGAAAAAGAATCCACGCTATTTGTCAAACTAGCAATAAAACCACCTTTCACCCTCTTTCCTACCTATATATGTATCAAAATCACATTTTTCTCCTCGTCAGACACCCAAGTTTTTACATTTCAGCAATAAAATAGAGTTTGAAGGTAAAGTTTACAGGTTGAAACTTGTAATGCATATAATTTCGGAGTTAGTTAAATAGTTCAAATACATAATACTATTTAGTGTAAGACTAGCATTGTTTCCATGGAAACGTTCAGTGACATCACAGCATGTGTTGGAAAGGAGGGAAACTAACATTTGGTCTTCAACAAATGAAGGAACATTCAAGGTAAATGTTGCTTAATCAGTAAAAATATTTATTATATGTCATTTTCAAACATGCTGTACATTCAAAAGTGTTTTTAAAAATAAAAAAACAATTAATATTAAATTGCAGAAATTTAAATACATGAAACGCTAACAACTATTTCGAAACCAATCTGTAAAACTATTATGAATTTTTTCACCAAAAAAAAGCTATAAAATTGTCATTCCCACCGCAGTCATCTCCACCAGGCTTTTGTTTACAGCTTAAATAAATAAATAAAATAAATCTTATTTTGTACTCTTACAGACTTCAAAAAACAAAGTCAAAATAAATAAATGAAACTTTGCTAAGTGACTTTCTAACAAGTTCTTTTCCCTCAACTTCACAATGCCAACATTGCACCTTATTAAAGCTTATACTAACACTTTTAACACACTTTTAAATTATTGTACTACGCCACACTTTATTAAAATAGGTTTGTTTAAAAATACTTAAACAAAAGATACGTGAATGTTCTAGTGTACTTATTTCATATTCATATATTTTTATATATTTTAAATTGTATGGTTAAAATTGTCTTCACTGTAATTTTAACTTTTTAAACATTTATTTAAAAACATTTTATAATTAACGCTGTATTGTTAAGTTTGAGTGTATTTCATTTACATCTACTTATAAAGTTATTCATGTTCATGTAAAGCCATACACTGTAGTATATTCTGTAGTATATTAAATATACTTTTAAGTAGTTCCAATTTAACATATAGAAAGTATACTCAATACTCAATTTCTACAATTTATTTACAATTAAAATATATTTTGCACAAAATTCATTGTTCCAAAATAACATTCTTCAAGTTAAATATTCATGAATACACTTGAAATAAAATCATGCTGTGTAATCGATTTATGAGCACTTAGTACATTTATTTTCAACCTGGGTGCATTATCACAGACACTATTATTTTTAGCAGTAAATAGAAATTCAGTAAAACTAATAACTTTGCGTTATAACGAAACATTCCCTCTTGTGATTGCAGATGTTCTCTAATGTGTGCATGTGTTCGTGTGAGAGCGTCTCCATCTGCTGGCAGAAATCACACACTGGTTGATCAGCGCTTGTGCAGGTTTATGTTATATTTATTAAAACATTAGGGATTCACATCATTCTCTGAAACAATAGAAATAAACATGACTAACACAAAGCAGATCACTTCTTCAACATAACCCATGAAAATCACAGACAACCAAATACCCTGAGATCACAAAATAAAGTGCCAAAATGTTAGCAACACCTTGAAATCCATTATTTCTGCTGCAGAATATATTTTCATGATTTTTTTTGCAGGAAGGGAGCCGTTTCCATAACCTTCTAGTGATTGTAGCATGGATTGCCATTTTGCGGACCAAAGTATTTTTATGTTTTACAGTATCTGTTTTGGCCACAAACTTAAACAGTGCAACTTTAACCCTAACTTTTTCTTTGAGGAGTTTGTGATTTAATATTAATTAAAGGTGGTTATGCAATCTTTGGGAACCAATGTTAATGTTTAGAAATAGAAAAAAGTGCTTACGCTACACCTTCAGCTAGGAACACTGCAGTGTGAACTAGAATGAGCTCAACTTCCTTCAATCAATAAATTAGAAATTACTCTAATAGGGTTAGGGTTAGAAAAAATCTTTAATAACTACTTGAGTGCATGAAACCCATTTGTAGTGCTCATGTTTTTGACTGTTTGTACTTGAACTATTGTTTTGGCACAATTTTTGTGTGTGTACATATCTAAAAATGAAGGGAAAAAACTAAATCCCCCAAAAATGTATCTGTATATATATATATATATATATATATATATATATATATATATATATATATATATATATATATATATATATATATATATATATATATATATATATATATATATGTGTGTGTGTGTATGTGATCCTCCTTGAAAAAAGAGAATTGACTAAATAAAGATTATTAATTGATTCAGGAAAAAAGCAACAACAAAAAAGCTTAAAGCATTGACCCCCTTAAACTTGTCTAGAAGAAAATTTGATGTCTCCTGATGACTTTTTAAAAAGAATGCAATACATGTGTGTCATTTCAAAGGTTTTTTTTTTAAACAGTTAAAAAAAAATTTACGTTTATTTATTACTAATTCAAAAATGATTTGACACATAATATTTTTAAATACACACATGCAATCCTTTTAGAAGAGAAAATAATCCCATAAACCACACTCCCTAGAATCAAACACAGCTGATATGTATAAACACTGCAACAGACGTGGCATGGCTTGGTACATTTTTGAGTGAGACATGACTGAGACTTGATTAAAAACACAGAGGGAGGAGGGTTACAGTTGTTCAAAATCTCATTAAAGGATCAGGCTGAAAGGCTTATTTGTAAATATTTCATTGTTGCATACATTTCATAAACTATCCCAAAACATTATCAGCTTGTGTGAAATTGCCATAAACTGCCCCCTGTAATAAGCAGATTAAAGAAAAAAATAACTATTGTGACTATGTTTATAATAAACATGATGTGTAAATCTTCAGTTCACCATCTCTAATCATTATATTTTAATATTTTCCTATTTGTTAATCTTCATTAATTGTACAATTTTGCCCCATTTTAGGTGTTTAAATAATTATTATGTTCAGGCTGCTGGTGTTACTGTTCAATTCAGATTTTCTGTGTGAACGAAATTACACAAAGGAAGAAACTACGCTACCCAGAATGCTCTGTTAATGGAAGTAAATATTGATGCAATGCTTCTTTTTATATATATATTTTTAGATGTGATTGCTTCTTTCTGTGAGAAACCTTGCTTGATGATGCATGAGCATTTAGACTGAGGTCACGTTGCAAAACAAATGGGTGCCTTTCAGATTCAGGACCATATATGAAAACAAGCTGAGTCAAATAAAATAAAAAAACTCTGTGCTGTTCAGACAATCAAGAAAATATCAGATGCAGGTCACATATGGGCAAAAAAATCAGATGTGTGTCACTTTGGGCTGCAGTCTGAAGGTACCTTAAGTATTGTCATTTTCCCCCTCCGTGTATAGATCTTGAGAAGCCGTGTTGTTTCTATGTAGATCATCATTAGCGGTGTAGTTTCTCCATCTCCTCTGTGTAAATCGCAATGCTCTCATTGTCAAAGAGAACAAAATACACCGTCTTGATGGAGGAGCTCATGGTGGAGCTGAAGTAGTTGGAGATAGCTTTCAAAATGAGTTGTGCTGCTGTCTGCTTTGGGAATCCATTTCTATATGAGAAGTAAACAGAGGATTAGCAAAGCCACTTGTCTATCAATGTCTCTGAGTATAAGGTGCGACTACCAGGTACTCTGGACAACAAGAGTGTCCAGGGCTAGAGCAGGTCTCTGTAGAAGTCTCTGTAGACTTCTCAATGGTCACTGTCAGAGCGGTAAATATACAGAGTGGTGTCAGTATTTGATCTCGCCATCACATGGTTTATGGAGAGCGTGAACAGTTCCAAACAAGCCCTCAGTGCCACTCTCTAAAGGTTTTCAATGGAACAGATTAATTATTAAATGGTAATAGTAACTTTTAATCTTTGTTCATTGTTTGTATTACTACTATTACAGGTGAAAAGACTAAAGACTGCTTCATCATTTGATTTTTGGGGCAAAAAACAAGAGGTTGTAGGTGCATTTTTTTGGTTGAATAAACATGAATAATTTTAATACTCATTATTCTTCATGTTCTACTCTAGCATCTTTAGAAAAACTAATCATCTTTTATACAGGGGCTGTTTCTTAAAGTCTTAAAAGAGACCTAAGATGACATTTTTTTATATTTTTATAATAAAGTTGAAAAAAGATTGTGTGTCTGAATGGTTTTGTTAAAAAAAATACTTTTGGGGAAAACGCAGTGTCTTCACCCGCCTGTGTTTAGCTGTTATGTGTTTTCGTAATGCTATTTAGGCAGAAGTAAAAATATGCAATATATATAGTTTTCTTCATGAACAATGTGCGGCAGCATAATCTTTTGTTTTGAATAATATCAGGGCCAAAAAGTTTCCCAACATTAATAAGATTGCTTTGTTAGATGTTTATTTATTTACTTTAAAAAAATACACTTACTTGTTCTGGAGTCAGGTCAGGATCACAAAGAGTTGGTACAGACACAAGTTTCAGTCTCAACTTCATTGCAAATCCCACTTTGTACTGACCTTCATTTAAAAACAGCCTTGAACAAAATTCTTGAGAAATTAAATACGAATTTTGTAGAACTGCTGGTGCACTTCCTCCGTAAATAAAAGTTATCCACTCAGTCCTTAAAGGTTCTTTAGATGGCAGTAAATGAGAAATTAGTATTTTTTTTATATCATACATAAATGAGTGCAAATAATTCTGTTACATTTCTTTCCTAACAGTTTTGATTTTCATCAGAGGTCATCTTTGAAGATCTGTTTTTTTAGGCATAAAAAATGTCTTACATTTGCAGTTTTAGGTCTTAAATCATTTTTCACTTTTTTTTCACTTTCATTTTTCTTGTTTTTCCAGTGTCCATGTGAAGCACATTTGAGTTCTGTTTGTTGTATGGTTCATTTCGTGTTTTATTTCTGTAGTCCAAATTAGCTGTCTTTTCACAATAAATGAGACCAATATGCAACAACAAGTCGAATCATCTTTCTATTATCGGCGTCTCTCTGGGATTGTAAAGTCATCACAGACATGTGTTGGCCATGGGGAAGTGAGGGTTTAGTGACACCAGCCTTGAAAAAGAATGAATGGCTCAGCTGATGACAGTTCTCAACAATGTATTTGATGCATTCTGTTTATTATGCAAATAATAAAAACAGATTAAACTGAAAACGTTAGATGTATGACCATTTGTATGTCTTTAAAAAACTGAACAGCCTCTGCCTATTTGGAGGGTCTCTAGCAAGCGACAACCATTTGAACTATTTTGCCATATATAGATCTTAAATTTGATTCTTAATAGTCTTAAAAAGGTCTTAAATTTAACATTATCTATCCAGTAGAAGCCCTGTTTATTTTTACTGTCAGTTTATTGTCAGTGAATTTCATGTATTTATTTGATGTATTTAATTACTTGCCATTGTACTAGACCTTCCAGATTTATTGTGCTAAAATGAGGTGAAAAGTTTTTATTATTTTTTTAACTAATCAAAAATGTGATAGACACTCATACACTATATATAATACTTGAAATACAGATATAATAATATAATATATAATGCAAAATTGAATGTAACTGCAAATGATAAGCACTTTATATTCTATATGTTCACCATCGTCTCTTGCACTATGTGGATAATTTTACACAGAGCTTCCATAGGTGCATAGCCATCTTCCTCTTAAAAGATAAATTAAATGTTATTATTAAGCTCAGCAAGCTCATACAGAACTCTAACAGTATCTACTTTATGAGGGTCATCATGTACCTGTCCTTCAGCTGATAAATTGAAAAGCTAAATGATTAAAGTTTTACACTGAGATAGTGACTCAGGCTCCATAGAAAAAAATGGGTTCAGTGCTCAGCGTGCCTTCATTACCCAGAAGTAAGCTATAAAAATCGCTGTCATTACTTCCTATTGCACCTTATACAGCTGACAGTCTGGAATATCTACCGCTCTAGGCTCTGTATGCCTGTAACGTAAGCTTGGCTCTTATTGGCCATTTGGTCTCTGCACTTCTTTATGCCTTTACTATTTAACCTGTACATGCTTCCACTGGGCCAAATTATGAGAAGGAACCAGATATCATACCATAGTTATGCTGATGACACACAAATTTATCTAGCTATCTCCCCAAATGACTACAACCCCATAAACTCTCTCTGCCAATGTCTTGATGAGATTAAAAACTGGATGGAAAACAACTTTCTTCAATTAAACAAGGAAAAAACTGAAGTCATTGCATTCGGAAGCAAAAGCGAGGTTGTTAAGGTTAACACGTATCTCACTGCCAAGGGCCTAACAACTACAAATCAGGTCCGGAATCTTGGAGTGATTCTGGACTCTGATCTTAGTTTCAATAGCCACGTAAAATCAATGACAAAATCCGCTTATTACCATCTTAGAAACATCACAAGAATCAGATGCTTTGTTTCCAGACGAGATTTAGAGAAACTGATTCATGCTTTCATCTCCAGCAGGCTGAACTACTGTAACAGCCTCTTAACCGCTCTTCCCAAAAAGACCATTAAACAGCTACAGCTCGTTCAGAATGCAGCGGCTCGAATTCTAACCAAAACTAGAAAGTCAGAACACATTTCTCCAGTTCTTAAGTCTCTACACTGGCTGCCGGTCTCCTTCAGAATAGATTTTAAAGTTCTGCTGCTCGTATATAAGTCCAAACATAACTTAGCACCTAAATACCTAACAGACATGATCAGTGAATACACACCAAACAGAGAGCTGAGATCCCACAGATCTAATAAATTAGATCTTCCCCGGGTAAATTCCAAACAGGGTAAATCCTCCTTTAGTTACCATGCGGCCCACAGATGGAACCAACTTCTAGAGGAGATCAAGGGTCCCAACACTTTAGTTACATTTAAATCCAGGCTAAAGACTCACCTGTTTAGTTGCGCTTTTGTCGACTGAGCACCAACGTCCGAACAACTATTTTACCTCTGTACTTCAAATTTTAATCTTTGTTTTAATCGATGTTTTAAATTTCAGTGTTTTAAATCTGTTTGATTTATATGACTTTTTTATGCTTGATTTTAATGTATGCACTTTCTTTTTACTCTTTATTTCCAATGTAAAGCACTTTGAATTACCCTGTGTACGAAATGTGCTATACAAATAAACTTGCCTTGCCTTGCCTTGCCTTTATCAGGAGCTATGTTCTAAAGATCTGTATGTCTCTGTATGCCAGTCAAAGGAGTATTGGTCGCTGTTAAGAACTTTATTGTTAAGTGCTGTTTTTCGCTCTGTAGAATCATATCATAGACGTTTATCTTACGTGCAGTTTGTTCTCTGTGGGGAGAGAATAGAGGGTTGATACTTAAGGCTGAAAGACAGAAATCTCCAGAGTCCTCTTTCTCTTTGTCTTCTGTAGGATTGCTCTTAGGGTTTGGCTTTTAATGGCTTTTTCTTGTTTGTTCTTTGGAGAACCAGAGCAGGGCTTGGTTCTTAAGTCCTGTCTTGCTCTGAATAAACAGCTGAAACAAGTCAGGACTGTCCTCGGTTTTAGGCAGATTTTGCCTGTTTTGATGTGTTTCAAGTGTAATGGGAAAATTGAATCATTAATAGAGATAATATATGTCTATCAAATAAAGACCGGTTAAATGTATATTGATGATTATATGTGACACGAGTGGTAAAGCAGAGATGGGAGGCGGCTATGGTGTGCTTGTAACTGCTTCCCTTTCCAAGGAAATCAATAGCAGAGGAATAGTCTTTTTTTCAGGAATCAATTTACAAGGAATAATGGGATTAAAGACTTGTTTTTTTGTCTGTTTGTTTGCAACATTTCTGAATGTTTTCTGAATGTTCTTGAAAATTATACAAATGAAAAACAGCACGCGGAAAATAGATCAGGCACAGTTAAAGATATGGGGTTCTTTTACTTCTTGGATGATTCAAAAACTAACAAGCTTGAAGGCTGGATTGTCGACAGTTTTTGAGAGATTGTCTCATTAGTATTTACTGATTAAGAAATTTAGCTTGCTGTCAAATGTCTGACTTTCTGTGCTGGTCTGGGAAAAAGAGAATATGATTCAGGAATATGTTTAGTTATTGATGTTGTTTATGAATGGGTATTAGAAATTAGCTTGTTATCTTATCTATGCATGTTTTCTTTAAAAATGGAAGGAAATGATGTAAGGTAATTGATAAAGAGATTATTAAGAAGTATGAATGACTAATAGAATAACATACATTGCTTATTTATCTTTCTCTTACAGATGGAACTATTTTGATACAAACGTTTTCTCTTAAAGGTGATTCTATAATGATTAAAAAAAATATCATATAAAGACTGATTAAATGTGTATTGATGATTATATGGGATGAGTGAGAGAGAGAGAGAGAGAGATGGGAGGGGGCTACTGTCCAGTCCACTGACTTTTTCCCTCCTTCCTCTCTATCCATCCGGTCTATGGCCAAATGTGTGACTAGAATCTGCATTCCATGTTATATGTATACTTTCAATTGGGTTTCATTATGAATTTCCATAACACAAGTTAATAATGATCAGAAGTGTTAAAGGCCCTGTATGCAATTTGAGTTTTTTCAAACCTGCCACTGCCAATTGATGGGAAGGCCACAGATTTGAGTTTCTCCTGGTCAGCAAGAGCCAGACAGTTCCTGACAGTGAGCTCCAGCAGCTCCTCGCAACGATCTGAGCCCCAAGAAGGACTGTGGCAGTGTATCACAAACCTGAAAAGACATGAGCACAGACTCAAATACACATGCATTTGGTCACAGCCACATCATAACTACTATGATGGAAAATCACAAACCTTGCAGGAAGCTCAAAGCCTGGAGTCACCGCCACTGAGAAGACACACAAAATAACTGCAGTCTACAAGATTATTGATTCCTGGTAATTTCAAGTCTGTCCCTGATCATGTTAATCCTATATGATCTGTTTTGTACCTCCTGCCACATCCAGAGGACCATTGGTGGTTCTCAGCTCCAGAACAGCATCTTCGAGTTGTTTTCCTCCAACCCTCTCAATAGCTGAGCCTTTTTTAAAAGGCAAGAATTAACAAAAGCCCTTCATCTGCTCAAATCACTTCTGAACCCAGAAAGGAAACACCCATTTAAGTGCAAAAATGCAACTTTTTTTATTGTTGTAAAGCAGATTTACCTACTTCTCCACCCATGTAGAAAGTGGAGTTTGTTGGATGAACCACAGCATCACTGTCGATACTGGAGATATCAGCTCGAACCACCTGCAACTATACACAAAAAGAGAGACATAATGCGGTCCACTTTTTAAAAATTAATTTTGATTGGTGAGTTCACTAATGTAGTAATCTCTTTTCAAGCATGTATGCACAATGACTGACAAATTAATTATATTATTCTGTAGAGATAAATTCAAATTATGACCCATTATTCTAGAACTCTAGTTTGAGTGCTCTCACTAGACCCCACTGCTGAATGAGGATGACATGTTTGAAACTATATGAAAAATGTCCCTTTTCCACCAAGCTGCTTTGTAATGGTTCAACTGGACCTGGTTTGCTTTTGGAGGCTTTTCACCTGGTACAGGTAATTTTGCAGTTTAAACCTGTTCTTAAAAGCGGGCTGATTTTCTGATGGAAAGAACATTTTGTTGGATTACATTTATTATAATAAAATCAGTATAGTTGTTAAAAGTCAAATCAAATCAGAATAAATAAAAAGAAATCAGCCAAAGCCAACTGCCATGGTTGACCTGTGTCTCTCTCCATCTCCTTTCCTCCTCTTTCCTTCTCACCTTAAAACCAGACCCTGCTAGTACCACAACCCATGCAAAATATTTCTGATCAGATCAATTCAAGTGTGCTTGATGGGAGATGGTGATCAACACCTCTCTGCAAGAGGGGTCATAAAGAGTGGTTGTTAATACTAGGTGGTTGGGAGATGAAAAAATAATTCAAACTCACTCAAAGTTTTTACAAACTGAATACATAAAATTTTTAAAACATCTTACTTAAATAACCTTATTCTGTTAATTATGTTCAACTACAAAAAGTGTGACGTGACATAATTTTGATTGTCGAATGGTCTAAAAGTTTGCTGTGCTTAAAGATTGGCTGAAAATTTTTGCAAACTCCCACTGCAGTTTTTAAAAACTCCTACAGTTTTTAGTCTTGTTTGAGAGTTGTCACCACATAAACAGCACAAAGAATATTTACCCTGCGACAGATCCAAGCAAGTGGGACAAGGATCTCACACCTAGCCAAATTTTCTGTCCAGAGATTTGCATACAAATGCACCTAAACCCAAAATAGGCAGACGCTCACACATCTGGCTCTGGTTCGGTTCTGGCATGATGGCTTGGTTTTTTGAATTGTGAAATGTAGTGGTAAATCTAGCGGCTTGTGATGATGTGAGTTGGACATTAAAGAGCAGCTGGGGGGCTGGATAGTCACCTCATCCCGACTTCATGTCAAAAAACCGTGAGAACAACATGATGAAAACCCAAAGACCCAAAAAGAAATTGTAAATAAGGAAAATATGGACATTCAGAAGCTTGTCTTGTTGGTGTTCGACCATTAAGAGTTGTTTGACCAAGCCCACAAACATTATAAAATGGAGATGAATGTCACTGTTGTACTTTAAGTAGTGATGGGAATGTTTGATTCATTTTGGTGATTAATTATATGAACAAGAGTCTAAAGAATGAATGATTTACATGATTAATTTATATCAGTCATCTGGAATAAATCTGATCTACTTGCAAACTGTTACTACAAAAAACCTAAAATAAAGCAATATGAATCTTGGTAAGTGCCGTGTCTTCTGATTATGAACAGTGTCACAACACTTCACTAACCTTTATCGCCATCTAAGGGGAAGGAGCATCACTGTATCAACATTAAACAGCAGAGGTGTGAAGCTAGAGAAAAAGCTCCCTCCAGAGAAGCGAGTGTGTGAGCGTCAATTTGCTTAGGTATGTGGAGAACATAGCAAAGCAGAGCGATGTGTCTAAATAAAAGTGCTGTGCTGATACCAGTGCAATAAAGGTAAAAGACTGCAGCTCAACAGGTCTCAGGTTTTCAGTATGATCTGTACCTTCTGTCCGAGGAACAAACTCCTGGAGGATAAGATTGTCAATGCTGACGGTTTCTTCATCACAGACCGACTCTGAGAGTGCCAAAACAGAATAGTTCAGTAATCAAATATGAGAAATTAAATAAATCAAATCTCAAAAAAGTAAAGGGATCAGAATTTCTTGATAAAAAATGTTTTGCTCAAAGTATATTGCACATAAAAGTATTGGTGTGATTTGTTTGTGCATCTGATTGAAGATTAAATACGTGTGGGAAAACAATACACTGTTCAAATTCAATATGTTATGGTGTTATGCACAGCTATTGAACCTGTTGATTGTAACAGAAAATGTTCTGTCCTGTTATTGGTCTGGCTGACCTTCCAAGTTGAGGAGCTTCCTCTGTTGATGCCTAATGCTGTTCTACTCTTGGCTGTTTTTCTCGCCACTTTGTTGACAAGTGGCTTCCTCTCATTCTTTTTCTTGCTTGTTGTCTTGGTTTTGTCAATGTTTTCATTGGTCTTCTTGCAGAGCAGATTGGGGTGAATGTTTGGTAAAACACCGCCTGCAGCAATAGTGACCCCCCGAAACAACTGCAAAAAACAACACATCCTTTTAGCATACAAAAATATGTTAAAGTTGCCTGGATTTTAAATGTTATACTGTTAAAGTGGGTGAAATTATATGAATATCATTGTCAGATTTGAGTAGGTGTGTAATACCCATACAGTGGGTGGTCTTACTGTACCGTATAACCGCAGTGCCATTCTTTTTGCAGGAGCATTTTCTTAAAAGCAAGGCATTTCTGATATTCTTACAGTGTTTCTACTAAGAGTTATACAAGCTACAAAAGGAGATATTTTACAGAAGAGCGGGAAAATTAACCAGATCCTGTGCTAAGCTGCTATTTTGGAATATTCAGAGCAGAGTGTGGAACCTCATTTTTCATGCAAATTGGCCTAGCTGATCGAAGCTAAACTAAAATAAGCTAATCTAAATTAACTTTCTTTGAGATTACATTGAAAACAGATAACAGGGCCACACACACACACTACAAAATATTATCTTTACTCACAACTGCCTTTCGTTTCTATCTTATTTTTTATTTTCTTGTTACCAGAAGGAGCTATTGTACCTGTCTCCCTCTCATGTGTTCAATATTTTAAATGAGTATCATGTGTTGTAGCGAAGTTGGTCAGCCCTCGGGAACCCCTTCAGGCCAGGGGCCGCAGGAAGCTGCTTTGTTTCTTTTTGCCAATGAGGGGTGGTAAATTACTCTACAAGTGACTTGACTGCTGAGAAGACCATTCTAGTATTCTGAAGTATTGGGTTTATTTGTGTTTCCAGTGTAAATTACAATCCATTAATCCAGAAAACTGTCCCTGGAGTGTCTCAGGAACACTCTAATGAACCATTAGTCACTATGTGTCAAAAGCTGTTATGTTATGGTTCAATTTGAGTGAAAAAAATGTTATGATGGCGTAAAGTTCTAGACAAAATCAATCAGGTGTACATAAACCTTAAATGTATCCATCTGATCTAATTCACTGTTATTTTGTGTCTGGTTTAAACTGATCATGCTCGGCTTGTTTCAATGTGAAAGAAAGGGAAAGCTGTACCTGCTGAAGCTCTTGGTCGTTAGCCACGGCCAGTAAGAGATGTCAAGGTGTGATGCGGATCTTCTGGTTATCTCTGGCTGCGTTTCCTGCTAACTCTAGAATCTCAGCTGAAACACACACAATACGCATATTATGGTGTAAGTTACTTACTGAAGTGGCTTATACTTTTATTCAATTGTCTATTTAAGTTGTTGCTAGCGACCGGTAAGGTACTCGAGGACAGCGGCTGCGTAAACTGGTGTAGCAACGCTGATTCTCTGTCTGTGAAGATCCTTCTTGAGGAATCTCAGTATTCGACCAACAGGGAATATCAGGCCAGCTCTAGAGGAGCGAGACGTCTTACTTGATCTCTTCATTGGTTTAGGGGGCATAATGAACTCTGGACACACACAAAGAAAATCACAGTAAGAATTGGCACATTTCCTAACCACCACAATGAAAGGAAGACATGTGTTTTCGCCACTAGAGGAGAAGCTTTCATAACCAAGGTGTGTCTTGTTTATATAATAAGTTTCTATTTTCTTATGGAATTTAAACCAATGAAATTGCAATGGTGGTTTAAAATCTGAATACTGCAAAAATGCTGGAGAACAATACAGGGACATTGAAAAGGAATTACACTTCACTCATACAAGTAATTCATTAAAGTAATCACATTTATTGTTTTATTACAGTAATTAACATTTTTCAGAGTCTTCTCTAAGAAATAAAAATTACGGAAATAATTTAAGTAATTACATTAGTTACTGATGTAAGCAACTTATTTCCTTTTTCACTTTGAGAAGAGACAAGCTTCAGCTTTGCTGAGTGTGTATTCAGATAACATTTATTTGCCTCATCTTCGCTGCAGCTAAAGGTTAAATCAGTACACCTTAGAAGCCAATCATGTCAAACCTGTTGCAACGCCGCTGAACGACCATTGGTGAATGTTATCTTAGCAGCCTATCACGTCAACCTGTTCTTTTAAATTCTGTTGGGAGATCACTTTAATAAATCTCCTAACAGGAAACAGTTGTGATTGCTTTTAATTGCTGTACAGGAATGGATGATTCTAATTAATGTAAAGTTAAAATCATTTCAAACTTTGAAGCAAATTAATGTAATGTAATGCACTTTGGCTAACACAATCCTAAAGTGCATTGCTTCATAAGAGGGTGTTATAAATATTTAAAAATATATTATTCCGTTATTTTAAATCAACTGAAGAATCAATGGATTCGAGCTCTGAATGCCAAACATTTAACGTTTTCCCGAATCGAACCAAAATAAGACGTTAAAAGATTCACAGCTCGTTATTGTCGAATCACATAATTTAAGAAACGTAGAAGAGACACGTACAGTCAGCGCGCGTGACTCACACTAAGAGAAAAGCAAAGAGGCAGATAAATATTATCTACAGTAGTTTATAATAAATTTGAGTAATTTAGAGTGCAGTAGAACCGCGGGTGCTTACTGTAGAGAGTGGCCGACGGTCACTTTCACTTCCGTCCAGCGAAACAAGCGCTTCCAATCCTGACAGCGGAACTACAGGCACGAGCACGAGCGCGAGCGCGCGCCCGCCTGTCACTATAACAGCATACAAACAAACAAACGCTATGAAAGGTACATTTTTACCCTTAACCGGCTTCTGGCAGGAGCTTAAATGCTTGTATGAACACAAAAGAAAATATGCGTCTAAACAAACAGAAATAGTCGGCCAAATCATAGACAGTTTTCAAATGTCAGAAAAATGCCTTATTAAACTAACATTTGAAATATTGCTAAAGTAATTTTCGCATTTCCAAACTATACTTTATACTAAACTTCATACAATACTTTATACATACTATACTTTTTTATATACTTACAATGCTTTATTTTTTATTTCTGACACAGCTGCGTATAGGACGAGCCCTGTCACCACATCCCCTTGAATACGGTGTTGAATCTAAGAGGAAACTTCCTCTTTTCCCGGATGTAGCTCGATAGGAAGTGACTGAACTGTAGTTCCCTGAGCGGCCGCTTGAGACTGATTCCAAAACAGAGCAAGCTCTCGTTCACTCCAATGTTAAAACTGGCCAACTTTGGTGCTGAAAAGAACATGTTTTCAAATACAGCTATAAAATTTAGCAGCAACAACTTTATGAATTATTTCTCAAATAAAATTACATCTATTAGATGCAAAATCACTAAAACTCATATTTAATCTTAAGCAGCTTAACTCAAATTCTATGCCTTTGCCTCACTCGCTGCAAAAATGAAAGAACTGTTGAAAATAATCACAGCATCTAAATCAACAAAATGCTCTCTTGATCCTTTAAAAATACTGAAAGAATTGCTACAAATAGCTCATAAACTCATATTATAAATATTGTAAATATTATAAACTCATCTCTATCGCTAGGTTACGTTCCTCAACAGCTAAAAAATGCAGTAATTAAACGACTAATCAAAAAAACGCACCTGGACCCTACTGAGTTATCCAACTATTGGCCAATCTCTAACCTTCCGTTCTTGTAAAAAAATATTAGAGAAAGTTGTTATAGCACAGCTTAGCTTCTTCTTACAAAAGAGCAATTGTTATGAAGATCTTCAAACTGGATTCAAAGTGCATCACAGCACCGGAGTTAGTTTGTTCATGTAAATGGAGACTCATCAGACACAATAGCTGTAGAGTATGGAGTTCCTCAAAAATCCGTTCTGGGACCCAACTTATTCTCAGTCTACTTGCTGCCCCTTGGCAAAATTATTAGAAGACATGGGGTTAGTTTCCATTGCTATGCAGATGACACCCAGCTCTATATCTCAGCAAAACCTAACGACCCTTTAAAGCTAAATAAGACCTCAGAATATGATATCAGATATCAATGGTTGGATGAATGAAAATTTCCAAATGCTAAATCCCGATAAAACAGAAATACTACTTGTTGGCTCTAAAAAGCAATTACAGAATCTCTCAAGTTTTAAATATGGAGCTGGGGGGACACCCACTACAGTTAAAAATCTTGGCGTTATTACAGATAGTGAACTGACGTTTAAGAACCATATCTCTTATGTTACTAAGACTGCTTTCTTTCACCTCAGGAATATTGCTAAAGTGCGGAACATGCTGTCTATCGTAGATGCAGAAAAATTTGTGCACGCTTTCATGACCTACAGAATGGATTATTGTAATGCTCTGTTAGCCGGCTGTTCGGCCGCCACACTACAAAAATTACAGTTAGTACAGAACACAGCAGCTAGAGTTCTCACAAGAACGAAGAAATATGATCACATTACACCGGTTTTGTGCTCTCTTCATTGTCTTCCTGTACAATATCGCATTGACTACAAGATTCTGCTCCTTGCCTTTAAGGCGCTGAATGGCTTGGCTCCGGCCTACCTGAGCAGTCTCCTATCACGATATATTCCAGCTCGCTCTCTCCGATCACAAGAAGCAGGACTATTGATTATACCAAAGGTTAGTAAATCCACCAGAGGGTGAAGAGCGTTCTCATATAGAGCCCCAAAGCTTTGGAATAAACTCCCGGGTGTTTCAACTACACTCACAGAGTTAAAAACTAAATTAAAAACATATCTGTTTAATCTAGCATTCGCATATTTGGCTCGTGCTATTTGCCTAAACGGATCTGGTGTCTGAGCACTATAAACATACAAACTGTTGAAAAAACAATGTGGTTCAATGTTCTTCTCTAACCGATCCTTTTTATTTATCTCTGTTCCTGCAGCTGATCACCTGTTTGTTGTCTTTGTTAAAGTTTTCTAACCATTGTTTCTTCATTGGTTAGTTTCTACTTTGTCTTTGTTTTGTTTTTTTCAGGTGCTGTCCGGCAAACGGTTCATCGATGGATATTAAGTTTGTATATTCTTTATGTTGGGGAGGTGATTAGCACCTGTCTCAGTCAGTGAGGCTCCCAGGGGCCTCATAGAAGGAATTCCTATTTACTCTACCTGATCCTCAAGAGGACTTTGAAAGCATTGAAAGATTGAAAGATTGAAAGACTTTGAAAGATTGCTTTGAAAGCAATGCCTAAAGAAGCGCTATATAAAAACTTGATTGATTGATTGATGGATTGATATGTTTGGAACATCCCCAAGTCTTCTTCCTGTCCTTCTCATCCTTCTCTTCTCTGTTTGATCATCTGTTCTCTTCATTGTCTTCTGTTCTCCACACCAATTCTTTTCCTTTGTTTATATTAAGTTTGTCAGTTCTTGGAGCCCTTCTTCTGGCCTGGGGTCTCAAACAATTGCCTGGCGTGCAGAGACATATACAGCCACAGCTTCACAAAGCACTAGTTTTAGAACATGAGTGGCAGAGCTGAGGGAGTGGAGTCATTGAGAAACATCAGTATTTGATCATTTCCAGAGTCGCTAGATATGGCTAAAAACAAACCAATTGCTAACCCCAACTCAATTTAGAGTACTATTCTTTTTAACAATGCAACCCATCCATTTTCTTGTCTGCTTTTTCCCATTTTGATGTCGCCACAGCAGAATGAACCGCTAACTCTTCTGGCATATGTTTTTTATGTGGCGGATTCGCTTCCAGCTGCAACAATGCAACCCAAATGTTTTAAATCACTGCATAGAACAGAGCTGGGCTGCAAATTTTACTGACTGGGAGCTCTTCCTTTGTTTTTAATGGCACTTTACAGCCTTATTTGGTCAAGGAGCTATGTATATACAAAACATTGCAATG
Organism: Danionella dracula; assembly: GCA_900490495.1. NCBI lineage: Eukaryota > Metazoa > Chordata > Actinopteri > Cypriniformes > Danionidae > Danionella > Danionella dracula. The sequence continues at coordinate 242,764 of UELW01000489.1, forward strand.
ACGTAAGTATGAATGGAAGTATGAATGGAAGAGACACATTCATTTTAATCTTACGATACCTGTTTTATGAGAAGGGAATATGGGAATATGTAATGAAAGATAAAAATATTTGTACATTGTATATAACTTTTCCTAATGGGAATGTTTCCTGTTGAAAATGGAGCTGAAATCTTCTTTTCTACTAATGAAACAAACAATTGAACCTGTTAAACTTGTGATTTAGTTGTGAAATCTGAAAGAAGATAATATTGTAAAACAACACAAATTAAATGTGCTTAAATCAGTGACTTGATTGAGTAGACATAAATAAAGTTGAGACTTTTTAACGAAGCTGCAAAAATATGTTAGATGGCATAGAAACAGATTCAGAATTAAAGAATATGGATTCCAAAAGAAAAACATTTTGTGGCTGAGGAATTTGCGTGGTTATGTTGGTTGATGTGTTAAGTCAATGATTAGCCACGGTACGGGAGCCCTGTAGCAACGATGGAGCGTCCAAAACGTGTATATCATAGGAAATATGGCACTGCCATACACGCTGATTATGCTGTAATTTTTGAACTTTTAACACCCATTGTTGACAGATATTCATATTCTGATTTGTCCGAGCCAACCAGGAGCTTCTTCTGTTGATGACGTGTTTTTTTCTGGAGGAAACATGCCGGACGATTTAAAATATAGGGATATTGATAGATGCTGTGCTGGTAAAATAAAAGCCTATAGTTATAGTCCGCCATGTTCTCCCCAGTACTCACATCACTGATCCGTATGTATGGTGTGATGCATACATTTTTTTCCCTTATTTAAATACACATTTAAATGCACATTATATAGCATAGATTCAGCAGCAATATGCACATTTATCAATTCCCGGGGTGAACAAGGCATTAGAATTCTTTGAAATAATGGACTATAAAAGAATTATTATTTTTTTCTTAACAGTCATTAGCAATGAATCTCTTAAATGGTGCCGACTGTGAATAAATAATCCCTGTTAAAAATGAAGGATCACTGAAGCTGAATAATTCCACCTAAACAAAGCCAAAAGCCAGTTTTGTGGCATATGAGAATGCAAGCAAATAAGATACGTGAGAAGGATAGGTTTGTCGCCCTTGTTTTGCTACTGTGTGGTTTAAACTTTTTCAATATATACTCTTTTATTTCTATCATTTATGAAACTTATCATCTAACGGTAATTATATCATTTATGTTTTACATTTAATTTGCTTCCAAAGTTCGTTGTAGTTATGTATTGCTTGTGTTGTGGCTTTGGTTAAAACAAGACCTTGTGACTTTCCAAAATAACAGCATGAACATAGGCGCATTGTTGCCCTACGCATAGCTTAAATGTTAATATTCTGTTTCCTTTTATCTAGCGTAACATCAAGTATAAGTGTATTTTTTTAGATTAAGTTCAAAAGGAATATATATATATATATATATATATATATATATATATATATATATATATATATATATATATATATATATATATATATATATATATATATATATATATATATATATATATATATATATTCATTAACATTTTCTTTTTTTTTTTTCCTTGAAATAATAGTGAATGTAAGCAGAATACTTACTTCAACCAACAAATTCTACGATTAAAAGTTGATTTCATAACATCAGTTGGATACTCCTTTGTATCTTCTATTAGACCGACAAGTTATTATTGTCATAACCACACGTTCGTTTCCTCACAAATAATTTGTATGTAATGATTATTTCGCACGAAGTCAGTCATCAGTCCAAAGGTGTACTGTTGCTTTTGTAACATAGAGCTCGCAAAATCTAAAGTTCCAATCAGATACCCTGAATAGAGTCAGCTGACTAGTGGTGACCAATCACAGAAGAGTTCTCGCTGTAAACACTGAAAGCGGCGAGGCGAGCTGTCGGTCAAGCTCAACAACACAAACACGCTCTCTCGTCATGGCCACGGTGAGTATTCGTCCTCTTCTTCAACTTTTGCACCAGTTCTGTATTATCTGTCATTTAGAGTAACGTTATTAATACATTTAGAAGTGTATTTTGTGTTTTAGTAGTGCTAGACATATCACATAATTGGGCGTTTTATAACGTTAAATCAGTTTTCAAATGTTGTTGGCATTTCAATGTTTTATTTGCCGTTTAATCTTTTGTAAAAAAAAGTTTAGCATACATTTAAACAAAATGTAATGTTTGTGTGTTTAATAAATAATAGATTTTCAGTAGATGTGTCAGCAGGAGATAAGCTACTGAAATAAGTGATGAATGAGTTCCTATCAATAAAATATGTTATAAAAATAAATGAAGAGGCCTTTAAGGTCTACTATTTGCTGCACATTACTTCAGTGGCAAAAAAAAAGTGCTTTTAAAAGCTGCGTTTTAAAATATGACGTTACTTTTAGGCTATTATTTTAGAATTTAATATTGTGTTTATTCCTTTCGTTGTATCCTACTTCAAAGTGAATCTCCTGCTATGGAATTGGGATTGGAAGCTCTGGGGTTTGGTTGAGGTTCCACACTCTTTCAGCATTCACTCGCTGCTCATAACACTTCATTATCAGAGGAAATGCTGAGCGAAGAGCAAATCAACTTTTCTGCTTGCAGTCAAGTTTAAGCAGAGATAAATAGTGTAAGTTTTCATCCTGATGTTAAAGAAATGGGGACAATACAAAAATACTAAATAATAATATATTTTTTATATATTTAGTAATATTAACTAATGAAAATTAGCCTATAGGTTATAAGTCTTTTATTTAACACACAAATGTAAGAATAGACTGATTAATCAAACCTGTTTTAACACTATGAGAAACAGCACTTCTGCTTTTATTAAAGCTTTGTAGGAATATTTAGACATACAGAACTTTGATTTGAAGTTTGTTTGTTTCCTCGACCACATATCAGTGTGGTGTCTGCTCAGCATCTTCAGGTCATCAGAAGTGTATTTTGGACAGTAAAAAGGTGGAGTATCGTTAAGAATAACTATTTAAAATCCACCTTTTCTTTTGCTTTAATATTGGTGTATTTTGCTGCATTTGCTCTATAAACAACTAAAAAACTAAGTGATAGAACATGAACTTATAATTAAGGAATCATAGCCGTTGTTATTCTAGTAGAGTGTGTTCTGTACCCTAGCTCTCCTGACCTTAACCTTTCTGCTGTAAACTGTTCCACTTTATAACTAATTTTGGACTTTAGGTGGAAATCAAAAGTTCAAACCATTATGACTCAGTTTGCTCTGTGATGCTTCAATCTCTTTCAAGGAAAACACTGGGGGTCTCTGGGACTCTCTGAAGAAAGCAGCGTTCGTCATCGGCTCTGGACTCTTCTTCCTGATTGGCTTTAGAAATTCTGTCACATGGTGAGTTCCTCTTGGGGTTATCCACTTGAGTCTTTGATTCATCCTCGGAATTCAGTTATTAATGTTGGAGTTCAGTTGAGGGGTCCCCTGGTGCTTGTGTTATTGTTTTAAAGCTCAAGAGAGTGAAAGATAATTTGTTGCAAAGGAAGTAGCTGCAACATGCTGTTGTGCCAGAGCAAGACAGACTCAGCAGCCTAACCTTTTGCCTCCCAACATGATTCAAAAAACATTGTTTAACAGGGAGTGGGAACCTGTCTCACAACAGTCTAAACCCAACTCATGTTCCCTGTTAGTTGGTGAACAATCCAACACTTGGTGAATTCTGCTTCACAATGATCGGAAGAGCCGACATTACAGGATCAAGTGATCCCTGTGGTTACTTTTCTGACACCTGATAAAAACCTTAATAACGGTCCATACTCGTACTGAAAATCAAGATCAAGATGGCTTTTATCTTTCTCCTCTTGTTAAAAATACTCAATTAATTTCAGTATTTATTTATCAATATTCACCACAGTCGTGGTGGATCTGTCTCATTTAAAACCTCATTTGGAACAATTTAGACCCTCTATAAAGCATGTGACTGCCCAGTGAGCAAATTTAAATACTGACATCACTCTGTACTGCTGAGGAGTCTATGTCCTACAATCAATCAATGTGCCATGACATAGATATCCTGCCGTCGCAGCCAAAAATTATTATTTTTTTCCTAGTACTATGACATCTTAGCCCAATAATGTGCGTCGGGCCACTTGCCATTTCCCAGTTGTGCCCTATGGCCAGTCTATGTTTGTTTGAGAGCTTGAGAGATGATGTTGTCTGTGAGCAGATCGATCTTTTCAATTACAAACACACAACATTCCTTTCACTTCGTTACATTAAATGATAAAGCAACGTCTTTTTAAGTGAAGGACTGCTATGTACAAGGAAGATCTGTCTTCTGGTATCTACGCAATATCTGAGGTGCCTCTCTTTATATTAGTAAAACATTTTTGTTTTGGTTTGTTTAAACAGTGTTAGGAGAGAACTCTCTCTAATAGAAATAAAGCTGTCTTTCTTACATTTACAAATTATCTGGAATGCTTATAATTAGCACTGGCTCAAAAAGGGTGGATTGTGTTTTGAGGTTGAAGCAAAGACTCAGGTTGATGGAGCACAGGAGAGACATAAATTTGGATGAACTATGTCCTGACCTCAGTGGTCACTGGTCTCTGTCTCAGGCATCTGCAGAGGTTTTGGGGAGCATCTGGAGACTTCTGGCAAACACAATGGACCAAGATTCACCAATCCTTTGGCGGGAATGAAACTGCTCTGTTCTTTATTGGTGAGTTCAATGGGGGTTAAATAAGGGTCTTAAATGGACTGTTAACTCTCAAACAAAGACAAATGTTGAAAACACAGAGCATCAAGTTCCAGAAAAGGTAATGATTAAAAATCAAATTGTCCTTAAAATTTCACCTTTGGTCTCCAACTAAAGAGAGAGGAAGGAAAATAGCTCTAACACAAGAAGTTATGTCAGTTATTGGTTTGTGGAAGGACTATTAAAATAAAAACAAATCCCGCTTCTTTTTTTTTTTTTAAACCTGATTTTGGCAAACAAGCAGCAGTACTGCTCTAGATCCAGCAGGGCTTTCCTACACCCTGGGCTGGTCTTCTAATGCAAAGTAAAATTTCTTATTTGTAGCCTCTTTTTTTCAGTGACACTTAATTTGACGTTGGATTACCTAAGACGCAATAACGGTTGAGTTGGGTACCGAAACTCGGTTTCAATACGAAACCAGTACCTCTAGAACTGGTTTGGACTGGACCGAAATAGAATGCAAAAATCGGTTCCCTGTTTCGGTGCCACTTAAGTGCCTGAGCTGTGGGAGTCTTGCCGATGAGCTTCATTTGATTCGCCGTCCAGTTACAAGGACACGAAGATAGTCCAATGAATGAACGAGTGCCTTTCTCCTTCTGCTCTCCTCTCCCCTTTAACAATCAACAGCAGATAAGACCCTCAGAGAAGCTCGCGAATGCAGGAATAAATGCTACACACTTGCTCAAATCGCAGTTCCATGTAAAGGAAAAATCACATAAAAATGAATAAAAAATTTTAGGAGAGTTTAAAGCAGTTCCATGTACCATGTTCACTGTTTTACCGCTTGCGAACAACAAGTGGCGCTATTGGTGTGGATTATTTTTATGGTAATTCATGATTATCACTTTATTTATTAATTTAATATATTTTTTTAAAAGCAAAGTACAAAAATACATATTGGTTATCAGTTTTGTAGTTACATAATTTATAAGCCCGTTAGCTATGAGCTCTGAGAACAAAAAATGTAATCTATTTTAGTTTTCATGTAAATAATTTCTGTTTTTGTGTACTACTGAAATGACTATTTGGTATTAATCAGTGAAAGTCGAATATTTTTTTGTAAAGTATCGGTTCAGGCACCCTAATTACGGTACATTATATTTGTTGCTTGTAGCATATGAAGTCCACTTGCATTATTTGATAGGTCATTTGGAAGTTCTAATGATAAACTAAAGAAATGTAGCAGATGTTATTTATTTTTAGCCATCATAATCATGTGGCATTATGCTACAACTCATGTCCGAAGTAAACAAAGGAGAGGAAGGAAGTTCAATGAACAGAGTTCAGGGAGAATGCACAAACCAAACCACAAAGCTAGAATGTCTCTTTGATGCCATTACACTATATGCATACGTTTTTATAATATTATCATTTTAAAAATATGTTAGTAACGTGTTCTGATCACATCATTTGCAAGTGATTTTACGTTTTGCAGTCACATTCTGAAAAATGTTGTCGCTATTGGCGCTTACTGTTGCTTGATGCTGAGCTTGCTGGGTAGTGTAGGCTCTGTGTAGAAGTATCTATACTATTATTTTATGTAAATAAAACTCAGGAGACATGATTACCAACACAGCTGCAGCATTTACTAAAGAAACTTAAGGCATACATACATTACATTGTAAGATGTAGATGCTGTGCACATCTCAGAAGAGCGCAGTGCTCACTGGAGAGAGCTGAAGCAGAAAGGGCCGACTTCCTCTCGGGCCCCTGGGTTTGACCTCAGCTCAATAAGGCGGGCCTATTATGTCAGTTCAGTAGGCGTTGCGTCTCTCTCTCTCTTTCTCTCTCGCTCTCCATCTCACTCCAACACCAATATACTAATATATATACTAATATAGTAATTAATTCTAACGATTAAATTTTATCCATCACAATTTATAAAATCTTGGCTTTTTTAAGCAGCCAGTGCTACTTAAATTACTGTCAATAATTTGCTCATTGCTTTTCTTATCATGCAAAAATGTAAAAGATTTGGAATTTGTACAGATTTGATATCATATAACCCTGTTGAGAGGGCTATAAAACAAGCATTATCATGATAAAGGCTAAACTAGTTCAATGACTCTCTGGATAGCTGTTAGATTTTCACTTCACAGTACATTGTACATAAATTTTTAATTTATTAATATTCAATTGAATATCATTTCTATGATATGTCATATAAATATATCATATATTTAGTTTTCGTTTATAAAAATATATAAATAAATTTAGTTTAAAATATATTTTTTGTTTAATTTTATTAACTATCTTTTGTGTTTTAGCATTTTACTTTTTAAAATACATTTCAAAATATAACGTATTGTTCATCATGTCTATCTGACATTATCATGCTAAACAGAAATGGTAAAATATGTTATATTCCCCTATCTATATTTAAGCCCCGCCCCTCAGAAGATCTCCACATGGCACTGCCTAACATACAATAAAACACTAATATAATATTTCTATCCGTGATTTCATATACAGGGAAGCCCAAAAGGACCAGACATGTTTAAAAACACTTCCAGGAAATTCGACAAAACGCTAAAAAAATCTAACCTAATGTTATTGTATTAATTAATGGTTTGTGTAAATGACATAAATTGTTATATTGAGTTTAGTTTTGATCGGGCAAATGATTTGAGTGAAAATTCCATGCTGGATGTGCAGAGAGTTTTTCCTTGACGTTTAGTTTGGCTTTCTTTTCATTTTCTCATTTTTACACTTTTCAAACACTCTTGCGGACATTTTCCTTTTGTTCGTAACACTGTTCAGCTGATTTCAGTAAATCTTTCTTGTTTGGATTTTTGGATTAAAAAGTTGCATGTAAACATGTTTGATGGACTTGGACTCCTTAATTTCATAAGTTGAGAGAATTCAAAGCTGGTTTGACCCTTGTGAGAAGGCTTGTAATCAGTTTCACAGGTACAACACAACAGCGCGACTAATCCACTGTGCAATACGAATACCTGCTCGGGTCAATTTTTCACTGACCCCCTTCCAGTTTTATTTCCTGTTTATAGTACCCTGCTTAGTAGAGCAGTGCCCACTGGTGGACCAGCTTTAAATCACAAGATCTTGTTTGTTGCACGCTGTATCACAGGGACAATGCTGGTGCCAACACTCTCCTTCTGGGTTTTCAACGCTCTGCTCATGCTGGTGGATTCAACTGGTAAACCCAACTTCATCACCCGCTACCGGATCCAGCCTGACAAGAACAACCCGGTACGCACAAGCAGTTACAATTGGCTTTATTGCCAAACATTTTTCAAACGCGCACAAGGATTGTTTTTTAAGGGAAACAACAAAAACAGACACACACAGACCCAAGCTTATACACACCGTGGTATTACCAATGACTGCTCACCATTAATTGTTAAACTTCTATAGATGAACATTGCATTATTTTTAAACTATACTGAATAATACTGTCAGCATTTGTACACAAGGGTCTCTTGAACATGCCGCATTATGTTTCAGTTGAAAATACACATCAGACATAGTGATTTAAGATTTTTGTGAACATGTCCAATTTGCACTGTTTAAACAGGTTAGACTTGTGTTCCTCGCAAGTATGGAAGCAGCATATCATCTTACATATCTTTAGAATGTTTTTGCAAAAGTTCAAGTCGAAAAAAAGCAAGGTATTTTCAAAGAAATGTAGGGTTTTTAATTAAGAAATATTATTTCTTTCCTTTGATTCACTAGTACAAGACCTCGAGGTGTCCGCTGTGCATTTCAAGTTTTAAACTTCTCCTATAAATGTGGATTTTATAAGAAACTTTTTTGATTTAAATATAAACATCCAAAAGCAATTCATTTTTAACTTTTAACATTGTTTGGCCATTGCGTGGCACCTGTCAGTTGTTAGTGGTGGGGGAAGCTGTTTATGATGCTATAAAGCATTCGGACAGAAAACTGCTTCAAATTTTTATGTTTTTCTTTAACAAATTGGACAAAAATTAATTCTTCCAAAGATTAAGTTTTCATAATAGTTGCTCTTTAAGTACAGTGCGTGTCTATAGTGTTCTGCAGTTTTTCTCTGCCTGAGGGGTGTTCTGTAAACTATGAATTAGGGACATATTTGTTTTTAATGATGCACTGCAACTGTTTATATAACTTAAGGTTGAGAAGTTATTCAAAATCAGATCAGAGCTATCTATTTTTTGTAATTGATTATTTTATCAATGTAACCGATTGACTCTGATATTTTACATTACAGAGAAGTAAAAAGTGTATATAATTCAATATCAGATGTATCACACGTTCCTGCGCTATATGCTGATCTTAGACGGGCGCACTTTTTTTTATATAATAGCGCTTAATAATACAATGATAAAATCGATTCATTTGAACAAGATGATTAAAGTGTGAAGCCTTGTGAAGCTAACGATGACACTTTAAAACAGTTAAACTACCGCAGCATGTAAAAAATTTGAGAATTGGAAACTGGAGAAATAGGTAAAATTCGCTGTCTGGCATTGCTTTTTTTTCTGGGTTTCCTGATTGGTCATGCTCCTCATTGGCTGCAACTGCTGCGAATATGCAGCAAAGTTTAATAATATGACAACTTTGTTGCTGAATTTCCAACACTGCTTTCTCCGCACAGATCATTGCTCTAAGAGACCTTGTCATCCAGCTGCTAGGGGCAGCATTGTGGAATTTGTGAGACCAGAATGAGTTCTTTTGCTTCCAAAGAGAATACTAAGACTATATAATTTAACATCCAGGGATTCGAATGCTTGTGGTCTCATTTAGACTTCAGAGAAAATAGCTTCTCATCTTTGTTGGCATCATCTGCTGGTAATTACTCAAAGTAACACATTGTGAAAAAGCCGAGCATTTTAATAGTTATTTTATGTTCTTGTCTGCAGAGCATTAGGACAAATGGCATTTGCACCTCATGTGTAAAACAATAATATATTTCAAATCAAATACCATTCACATATACAACATAATTTCAACTCAATAAGTCTGGTCAATCACGATCCAGCTTGTTGTCACATTAGTGAAAACTCAACATGGCGGACAGATTGATAAGCGGTGTGAAGTGTACTAAGTTGCTTTAGGAGAATTTTTAGAGGCATACAAATGTGATTTTTATTGATTCTGTCATGCTTCCTGAAGTTTTATTACTATCCGAAGGTTTTCCTTTTCAAAGTCATGAATGGTGAGTGGGATAATATCAGCAAAGTTTTACTAACTGTTCAGTCATAAACTTCTCATTCAGATTCATAGATGAAAATGAACATATCCATCTAGACAGAGATAAAAACAGCCTGCAGCTCCTGATAGCTGGGTTCAGATTGATAAGGATTTTGCACGCACCGCAGGATTTCTGATGAGGCAGCATATGTAATCTCATGAGCACATCTTCAGCTTGTACACAAACACGGAATTATTTGCTCTCAATGACATCCTGTTCAGAGTCCAGGGGTGGCAGATACGTTCTGAGCGCTGATAAATGAGGCTGAACTACTCTGACCCTCACAATAATCTCTGGACAGATTTCTCTGGTGAGTGTTTCTGGGAACGAGTTTAGTGACGAGCTGTAAAGTTTTCTCAAAATTGTTTGTGTAGTTGAACAGAAATCAATAGATATGATTGCCATTCTAGACGCATCATACGAGTGTTTCAATCAGTTAAAGCAAACCAGCAAACTAAAGTAGCAAGGTGTAAAAGTCTAGAGTTTGTATTAATTTAGTGCTTTTCTTCCAAATGAAATCTAAATGAAGCATTATTCACCAGACATAAACAACATTGTAGCAGAAGTAGAGCTGTTAATTATACCCCTTGCATCCACTTTGCAGGGTAATGTTCTGTTCGTGGAGTTCATGTGTGTGCGTGCGTGTGTGTGCGTGTGCGTGTGTGCGTGTATGTGTCTGGTTACTGCGCGTGCTCTGGTTTATTTTCCCCACAACTTAAAAGCAAAAACTGGGATGGCGTGGAGGAGGCTGTGGAATGATGAGAGGGGACTAGAGCAGCCTTCAAATAACACACCCTGTTGGTATTTGGCCAATCAGGTGGAAGGGAGCTGATTAGCTAGGTAGGTTGGCCTTGATTAAATTTATCAGATAATTACTGCTGACAAGAGTCCTGCCAGAACTGATGCTTGACTTAAATGAACTATATGTAGAATTTCTTCTCCATGTGAAAATGAGCTTTGTTTTTGTTTTGAGCTACTTGTGAAGCTGCTTTGAAGCATTAGGCAAAAATGCTATATAAGTTATTACCCTAAAAGTACCATCAAGTTTTGATTCTTATGATCAGCATCGAGAGCACTTAATAAACAACAAATAAATAACAAATAAACAAATACAAACATTAAGGCCAAAAGTTACACAAAAATGAAACTAAAATGAATTTATCTAATAAGATATTGCAGTAATAGCTCATAAAAAGGAAATAATTTCTTGTCCCTAGAAGAAAGAGAAAGGCTTAAAATTAACAAAATCGCCTGACAGAAACCCCACCGCCACTTACCTACAATACTGAAATAAAAAAGATATTCAGCGTATACGATTCTCTAAATACCTTACGCTTTCTAACCAAATTGTAAAAAACACGGTCTCCCAAAAAACTAAAATGTGAAAATTTCCTTCGTCTGGTGACAAACAAGGAACTAAGAGAAGGTTTTAACACTCACAAAACTCAAGCTGATACGGCTTTAAAAGAGCCTTATTATTCAAAGATCCCCAAGCATGCAGCTCAGCTCGGCTGCAGCCCAGAGCCACGCTCTTACGCTGAATCAGACTGACTGCATCGGGCAGAGGCGCCGGAGGCCTTCTCCCATTGAGCTGAGCAGGTGTCTTGTCCAATCAAACGCTGCAGAACAGCACTCTTGATTGATCGCAATTCTGCTTTATTTATGTGTTCTTTAGTCATTTAACTACTAACTGGTTTTTAACATTTTAACTACTAACGGGGTTTTAGCAATGTAAACATGAGTTATTCAGAAGGAGGGCATTTCGAATGTATTTTGATGCATACTGTTTATTGTGCAAACAAACTTTTGTTTGTGTTTTGTTGCTATGATGTAAGTCTTAAATTTGATTCTTAATGTTCTTAAATATGACCTTACATAACTTGCAGAAACCCTGCTTAATGTGCAGTTTTTTTGTTTTGTTAATTTGAACGCTATTTATTATTAGTGAGTAGTGTATGTGATGTTAGGGGAGAGCTAAAAACTGCTAAATGGTGTAATGTTCTTAGAGCGAGAAAAAGAAAATAGAATCCTAAGCCTGTATTTTTGTATACACACGTGTACATATATTTTTAATTTACCTGTCGGACAAGAGAACGAATTCAACATTACACACATTTAAAACAAAGTGCATGTTTGTGACAGGTGGATCCAGCTCGGCTCCGGCAGGCCGTTCGAGTGGTTTTGTTTAACCAGGTCTTCCTGTCTGGACCAGTGGTGGTTTTGAGCTACCTCTGCTGGAGAGGAAACCCTTGTGGACCAGAACTTCCTAGCTTCGGCTGGGTCCTGTTGGAACTAGCAACCTGCGGAATACTGGAGGAGATTTTGTTCTATTACACCCACAGGTCTTGTATAAAACAGAACCCAGGTAAAGTTTCATGTGTAAGGGCAGAATAATGATGTTTTCTGTGTGTGCTTGCAGGGTGGTTCACCATCCCTCACTCTATAAGAAGATCCACAAGATCCATCATGAGTGGACAGCGCCCATTGGCGTGGTGGCACTCTATGCTCATCCAGTGGAGCACGTGGTACGGCTAGCTTTAAGGTTTCATTCTTGCATGCTCTCTCCAGAAATCCTGAGGTGCGTTTTATCTCCTCTCAGCTGTCGAACATGCTCCCAGCTCTTATGGGTCCACTCCTGCTGGGTTCTCACATCAGCACCACCAGCATGTGGTTCACCATCGCTCTCCTGGTCACCACCGTCTCCCACTGCGGGTATCATCTTCCTCTGCTGCCCTCACCAGAGTTCCACGACTACCACCATCTCAAGTGAGTTGGAAGCAGCTGATAATGAGGATTTATCTAGACCAGGAATTCATGTATGAATATTTTATCTATGCTGCCAGTTACTCTAGCCGCTTTTAGATCGTCGGGTGAGACCAGGTGTGCTATGCTTTTGCTCTCCAGAAGTTATTTTTAAAGGGAGTGAATACATTATTTCTCCAAAGCAATTTGATACAATTCCTGTGAGTATTTTTGAAATTATGATTTAATTTGTATTGAAAACAGAAATATGTCCAATCTTCAATGTCCTTCTCAGGAGAGAAATTTGTTGTAAGAGAATGTACAAGTCTTCTATAGTACAAAAGTGTATTTATATGTGCAAATGTTTACCTTTATCTTTCTTCTATTACAGAAATGCTTAATCAAAAAGTGCTTACTAATTGTCCTTTAGTCTGAGAAGGTTCTGACCTACTAATGGAGCTTTCCCATTACACCGCACCGAACTAAAACCAATGGCATACTTGTTGATTGGCCAGAGCATCCATGACGTGTGAAATTCTTCAAGATGGCTGATAGGGCGCGAGTGAATGTATGATACTGAATCATAAAACTTCCACCATCCAACCTCCTTGACAGCCGAGCACAACCTTAACAGCTTGTGATCACCACTGTGCGGGGCTCACATCACAATTTTGTTTTTAAGTAAACGTTCATCATGTCATGTAAATGGAATTTTTCATTTTAAAATTTTGTTCTTGTTCCCAGTACTGGATCAATGCACTGTCTGGATCAATTCACAATTCTACAATCATCTATTTTGTTTCCTTTTAAATGAAAGATAGATGATATAATTAAATTACCCCATAATTCCCTTCAATGAAGTCTCATTGTCAACGGATAGCAGTGTTCATCACATGTTACAAGGAAGATAGTAACAGCAGTGTGCTTGTTCTTTCTTTCAGGTTTAACCAATGCTATGGAGTTCTGGGTGTACTGGACAGGTTGCATGGAACTGATGACAAATTTAGAAACTCAAAGGCATACGAGAGACACACTGTGTTGCTTGGTTTGACTCCACTTAGCGAGAGCATTCCTGAACACGGCAAGAAAACTCAGTAGCAACATTTTCATCGTCACTAAACACTAACATTTCCTGTCCCCCAGCGATGGGATTTTAAGCTTGTTTTGTATCACTTTGGTTGAACCATCATGAAACCCATTTGTTGCACTAATCAAGATCCTTGTTGTGAAATTAATTGAATGATTACAATCACCTGATTGTCAGCATAGCACTAGTCATTTACACAACTGTAATGTTTTACCAGTTATTGTGTTTTACTGTGTACATGTCCTAACTGTTCCTAAAAACATGTCCGCCGTTTTTAAAATGCTCAGGTCTACCTTTCACAATGTTTGTATTATTCATTGGTTCCTACAATAAAATACTAAAACTAATTTTGTGGTAAATGTGTGAGGCATCTTGCGCATACAAGCTTTCAAAGGCTGGTGTCCAAAAGAACATCTTAGAAATTAGCCTCAATATTTAAATGAAACTTATCATTTGAGCCATCACAAATATTGTGGTTTTAGTGCCTCATGTAAGTTTGGGTCATTAAAAACAGTCCATTAAGCCCTGCTCAACTTCTAATGCGCATTATCATTCAGAAAGCTCAGAGAGTAGTGAAAATAAACTCCCAAGCCATGCGTCAAGCTCTTAAACTTCCTTGTCTAAGAACTTCAGAAAAAGAAAATAATTTCTAGGGATAAGCTTATTTTTCTTCAGCGACTGATGCAAGCAGACTTGAATAACCAAACACATCTACATGGGGAGATGAATTCTTTTCAGCCTGAAACTCAGAAGCGCACGATCAATGAACATTCTACAGCAGGGAACACCAACTCTTGTCCTTGAAGTCCAAAGCAATAACCATTTTGGTTCAACCATCATGAAACACACCTTTTCCACTAATCAAGATCCTCGGCTTGTCTGAAGTGGACCTCTAGAACTGGATTTGGTGATCCCTGCACTAAAAGATCAGGACTTCACTTCAGTAAAAAGAATACACACCAAACTTGCACATCTGTTTAGGGTTTTTGGCATTTAATTTATTTTTTTTTGTGTTTATTAAAAGCAAAAGCAAAATAACTACAAATAACAATCACACTAATAGCAAATCCCATCTGCCAGTGATTCAAATGCATGTCGCGGTACATGATTTCAAGTATTGAACAGTTTCCATCTTTCAATCAGCTGATCGTGCATCTTTAACATTTGATCAATGTTTTAAGCCTACATTCAGTTGTTTTGCTTCATGAGTTAAAAGATCCAACTTTCAATGAGACCAAAGTCTTCACATCAGTCATCGGATCATCCTAATTGTGTTTTTTTTGTATGTTAAAGTTTAAAAGAAAAACAAACAATATAAAATAACCAGTATGCATGATTAAACTTCAATGCTCTCAGAGCAAACTCAAATGTTCAGAGCACAGAAGTATGATTGGCAGCTGAACTATTGAGGTGGGCGTGGCTTTCAAACATTACTCTTACCGCTCTGGTTTCTCAATGCGATTCCGGTGGAAGCCCTGAGCTCAGGTCCCTTAAGCCAGAACGTTGCACCATTCCAAGAAAGTAAAATGGAAACATAAAATGGAATTAACAACAAGAATCTGGATTAACCCTTCCATCTCAGTCCTGCTCATGAATCTGCATTACTTTTTCACAGTTAGAAGCTTGACTGATGATTTTGGAACCAGTAGCTCCTGGTTTTTGGAAATGAAATGTTCTGTTGGTAGCAACATTGCGCTAACGTGACAAAATAAGAGTCTGAGGCATCACAAGTACTTTATAGATATCTTCCCTCTATCTACATCTGGTGAATACAGCCGATGCTTTATTCCCTCGCTGCTTTAAAGCTAATTAAAGCTGCTAATGACCATCCAACCACACTAATATGCTTTCGGCACAAGAGCGCCCTCCAGCGCCTGGGGAATTTATCTTTCATACATCTCTAATTATGCAAATCAGCCAATCTTGATTTCAACACTTAGATTAAGACACAATAAACTCATGTTCTTTTGATATCTCCGTAATTAAATCAGTACATGTAAATTCCTTAATACTGTAATCAACAGAGCCAATGGAAGACTGCAAAACAAATTGCATAAACGTATATTGAAGATGCATTTTTAAATAAGTAGTCTCTGATTGCATGTTTTGGCTGATATGTGAAACCAATGACTGAAATGAAACTATATGTATATGTTCTCATTTAATAGAATTTTTTAAAGCCCAGGCAAAATAAATTGCTGAAATACGAAGCTCTCTGGGAGGCCTTGCATGATGGGCAGCAAACGTAAATTAAAGTTCAGCTTTTTAAATTGTAAGGGTTTATGATGATGATGATTCACAATTCTTTCCAACTCAAAAGTTAATGTCACACTTGATCATGTATTATTGATACGATTCCAGGCGTCTCAAAGTCAACTTCAGCCATTCTCAATCTCCAGCATTTAGGAAGACCAGCAGATATTGGCCAGCCAATTCACAGCAGATTTATTGAACAATGCTTTTGGTCCAGACTATGCTCTCAAGGGCTCTGCCGAATGCTTCCTAAAATCCTCACGATACAATTCCATGGAAGATTTTGGACAGTTACTGCCCTTAAGTGATATTAAAACATACCCATAATAATGATGAAACAAACGAAGAGGATAAAAAAGGGGAAATAAGGCAAATATATCTCTATCAACAACAAGACACATGGACCCAGGTGGTGTCACGTGCCTTCATTTTGTAAGCTCATATGTACACTAGGGTTAACACTGTGCAGATGGTTCCCAGAGTTCAAAGCGAATGGTTGGCAGCGGTGCTCAGTCAAGACAAACGGACTTCGAGCAACTCTCAGCTCGTGTGATGTGTTGTGTAATGGTTCTGTGTTCTGTGAACATCAGCACAACTGAAAGTCTTCTGTAACAGTCTCACTTGCAAGCAAGCAAGTGAGACAGAAGATTTGGCTGCAAGTTCGGTGTGACCCTGGAGGTTATTCGCTGTAAGTGGCAGCATTGGCCCCGAAAAACAGGATGCCAAGTCAGACCAATCTAAATTGTTTTCTTTTCCACATTAGTCTCATCCAGTACCTAAACTAATCCAGAGCACCCTCATCCTCATCCTCCCCACACTGGCTCCAAGGAGAAGAATCATTCAAACAAATAAAACCCACAGCCCTACCGAGGCTATTAAGCAGCTTTCTTTTCAACTAAAGCTTTTTGTACCTCAGCAATCCATGAGAAATAAAACTCAAAGTCTTCAATAAAAGAAGGAATGGAAGATTCTCTGGCACCCTCTGCAGTTGTTAACGAGGAGGGGCTGGAAGAGCCGTGATTGGATAGCGGCAAGCCAGCGCGTCCAGTGAGAGCATCATCATTTCGGCACTTGCTGGATTTGAAGTTTGGCATCATCACATGAATATATGGAGCTTGTGGAATTCTGGATTTGTGTTCGGGAGGGTAGGGCTCCAGAAGAGGCAGGGTTTGGAGAGCCCTGTGTTTGTGTTCGACTGGAGGGCTGGGAATGGTTTCGCCGTCGTCCATCACCCGAGGACGAATGTCTCTTTCGACCACCGTCCTCTGCAGGGGGCTACAGCAGAAACAACATGCATCGGTCACAAGTACTTAAGAGAACAAGTGTTGTTGGTGTAGGGTAAGGTCAGAATAGAGGATGGTTCAGAACAGGGGATGGGGTCATGAATAGAACTTTAAGTCTGGTTTAAGAAAGGCTAAGGACTACTTCAAGGGTATGAGCAGGTTAATGACTGGTCAAGCACTAGTTAAAAAAGATGAACCGATTTCCTTAATGGTATGTATACATTAATGGCTTATTAAGGACTAGTTTAGAGGTATGCAGCTTTTAAGGATGGTTAAGTATAAGCTAAAAATGGACAGGTTTAAAAATCATCAAGTACCAAAATAAGAGTTTGGACAAGCTAACGGCAGATGAAGTACTAGTTAGAATATAGATGCTTTGAGTGTGGTTTTACTCACATCCACTCTGAAGTCCTCCAGCCGCTTAAACCTGCTCAGGTGCTGCTGTAGTGTTGGATCAATCTCCAGGCTCTTGGTTTTAGAATACTTTAGAAAGGCCCAGAACTTCTCCAGCCCATAAAGCTGACCTGTCAAGAGAAGAATCAACAGGAATATGAACTCACAGCCTCTTCAGTAACAGGTGCATGCAAGAATAGGAGAGGGGGATCCAAACCTGCTTCATAGTCTTTACTGGTCTCATCCTGAAAGTCTTTAAAGATATCGGGCCTGAATTTTCTTTCCAGTCCATAACTGTAAAATCTGAATAGACACTCTAGACCATACCTGAGGAGTAGAACTCAGTGTCACCAACACACAAAGACACCCATTCCAAAATGAACAGTCTCCAAAATGAAACCCTAGCGTTTTAAGCAAAACAAAACATTCCATCAGGGCTGACTGTAAACCATCTCAAAAACATCACACTCTCGTTAAGAGTTAACTAAACATCAAACTCTTTATACACAATAAGCATACCTGTAATTACTCTTCTGTGTTTTCATTAACATTTCAGGGATAACTTCATCACAAGATTGTATGTTCTTAGATAAACTGTCAATTGAGTCTAAATCTATGTTTAAACAGGGTCTTTATGAAGCAAGAATATGTACTTTGATATTTTTGATAATTGGACAATTTTTAAACTAGCAAAATGGTAAGAATTAAAACAACTGAATGCGCCTTTATGTTGAATTCTTCGGTAACTCTTTTAGAGGTATTTCCAAATGAAGGAAGCTTAATCTGAATAGGCGATTAAGTATGAGTGGGCGAGTGTTCACCGGTATCCCTCTCTTCCATCCTCCACTGCCAGCTGCCGGAACTCCTCGTACATCTTCCGGTTGAATCGATCCCTCAGGAAGAAAGACCAGAAGCGGAAGAGTGTGTTCATCTCTTGTGACTGACCAATGCCTAGACGCTTGCGCTCTGATGGGAGAAAAACACAACAGTAGATCAACAACAAACATCAGTCTCCGTAGAAAATCTTCTTTTTCATCGGCCTCACTGCTGATTTACTATTTTGGATTGTTAACTAATACATTATTTATTCCAAGAAAGTAGACATTTCAGCTCCTCTATTGGAGATGTGTACGAGTGCTTACCATTGAGGCACCTGCGCCTGTACTTGTGGTAGA
Source organism: Danionella dracula (assembly GCA_900490495.1). Taxonomy (NCBI): domain Eukaryota; kingdom Metazoa; phylum Chordata; class Actinopteri; order Cypriniformes; family Danionidae; genus Danionella; species Danionella dracula. Next base: position 261,612 of record UELW01000489.1, read on the forward strand.
CATGCTGGGTGAAGCCATTCTCCTTCAGAAGCTCATGTGACGGATGCTGGAACTTGGGAAGAGACTGAGGAGTGCAGCCCAGGTTACTCAGAGCACAGCCCTCTGATGGACTCGCATTGGAGCTGCGGATTCAAACAGACTAAATTCAGATTCTGAGGGCTGATATCTGAAGTGAGTTCTAAATACTTTCATGAGATTTACAAGTTATAATTACATTTTTTTTTTTTTTACATTAAATTATTTCTCTCCTCTCACCTAACTGAGGCAGTACGTGAGCGGTGCTCTCTAGAGTCCATCACCCAGCCCACATGACTCTCCATTGGTGGGTTTGAGCTGTGTCTCGTCTTTCTTTTACGTGGCGTCTTTTGGAAATTAACAACCATTAAGTCATGTGAGACCGATACAGGCTAAGCATACACCCAATTAGAGTATGATGGGAAAAGAAAGCTAAATGTATCCTTCTCACCCGTGCATCAAGAGGGCGTCCTTCCTTCACCACAGGGTAGAATCGGGGAGTTTGGGCACTCTCCTTTAACCGAGGGGTGCGGGGGGTTCTTCCAGCGCGGAGCCCTGGTGAGTCAGGCACAGTGGTGGGCAGAGAGCGGGCAAGGCATGAGGGTCCTGGCGCTCCAAAGAGTTTTTGAGCAAGAGCATCCGTCCCCACTGCCAAGAACAAAGCACAGATATAAACCAAAAATTAACTTTCATATAAAAACTTCGATAATCAATGCTTTCTGATAACCCTAAGAAGCCCATTTATCACTTAACAGGCTTTGCACACCAGCAATTATACAAAATAATGAACAGTAATAAACACATCAATAGCAATGTAAATGAATGACATGATTTGTATGAAAAATGGAATTGTAAAAGATTCTCAGATTCCTTATTAATAGGTGTTGGCATTGTCCTAAAAAAAATGAATACTATTTCGGGTACATTTCTTATTAAAAACACAGGATAAACCTAAAGAGTTTCATTGTTTGGTGCAGGAGCTGAGGTTCTTCTGTACTTCTGAAATCCATGGAACAGTTTGAGGCAGAGAAGCAACTTAAGAGACCTAATTGGTGATTTTTGAAAATGTTCTGGGTTTTTGTTTTCTGCCACTTTTTTTTTGCATTACATTATGCGGGTAATACCTCACATGCTAGATACTTTAAGAATCTAAACTATTTACTCTTTTGGCAGCCACACAAGTGTGGTTAAACATTACACCAAGTTGAATTGGTGTAAGAGGGGAAAAAAAACCTGACACATTATTATTGTGTCAACCTGACACAAATTATTGCAACGTTATTGTTTATTTAAAAAATATATCACTTTTTTGCTAACTGATCAAGAGTTACATTCCATTCAATATAAAATATGTTTGCCACATAAAATGTGTAGAAAGACATAAAGACACATTTAAAATACTTACTCAAAATTATCTAATTCTCTAAAGACATTAGTTTATGGCAAATCATCTCTGATTCACATTATTAAATGTTTTGTCATATGAGATCATTATAAGTAAAACAAATGACATTTCTAATTTTCACAAGCAAATCGGCCATCTCATTCTACATAAACAAAATCATTTAACATTTAGGGTACTATTTAAAATTAATGTCTTTTTAACTTTCACACTCCGGACATTTCCAGAAGTAAAACACTGCAAATTGTCTGACATTCAAAGTCTCCATTAACAGGCTGTTTTCAATAAAGAATTTATTTCAATAAGAACAAGATGTTAAGACAACAAATGCTCACTTTAACAATACCATTTTAAATTCATATGTAAGCAGAAATGCAAGCAGCTTTTAAAAAGCTTGTGAATGCTGCAAAATAAGCCTGTATGTTTTTTGAGTGTGCATGAGGCAGTTAACGGACAATTAACAGTTAAACTTCCTTACATACTAGTCTTTCATTCCTTTTGTTGCAATATTTTATTGCCATGTTGCCATAAGCGTGAAAGTGAGCAGTTGGCCAGATATGGAGTGATATGGCCCATACCCGGAATTTGTGCTTTTCACGTAACCAGTGTACACACACCATGAACACACACCCGGAGCAGTGGGAGCCATTGCTGCGGTACCCGGGGAGCAGTCGGGAAACTAGTACCTTGCTCGAGGGCTCCACAGCTGTGGTTGATGAAACACTTGCTCTCCATCTTCAACAATGATAACACCTTCAACTCGGTGGATATGGGGATCGAACTGGCGACCTTCTGATCACAAGTCAATCTCCTTATCCACCAGACCACAACTGCCCTTATACACAGGTCATATGACTATGGCACGAATAATTGCAAAAAAGATTTCTGATTAACACTGGGTGTGTGTTGTATCTTACTGTTTTGGGGAGGAGGGGGACCTGGGGGCACTTCTTGATTGGGGTCTACAGGTGGCTCTGGAGTTAGGCAGTCAAACTGCTCTCTGCTGATAAGATGAACCTTCTTGAAGTTCTCCACCTCTTGCTGTGAATAAAAATAAAACACTCACTCTCTTCCAGTAATACAGTCCATTTGTGTCCAAGTACATGGGATAAAATAAACACAACTTTTCATTCACATGGTGGTAATAACTAACAAACAGTAACAGAGATGGCCCAAAAGTCGATGGATGATTTTACACAAATGCACTCACACAATTATATCGAATGCCTTAGGCGGCGCCCAAGTCAAATTAAGAATAAAAAGAAAATTTAAGGCAAGTCAAATAGTAAAGCAGTCACATGTTGAGCCTTTACAGTTTCACTAAATACACCTAATTCAGCCCTGAAGTCCCACCCATTGACACTGATCCTTAGCATTAACCACAGAAAAACAAGTTAATGTTGGAAGTGACATACAACTACCTCATGGCTTACAGGTCATAAATGACCTTAGGAAAGTTACTACGGTAACAAGTAGGACTATGGGAGTGGTATTGCCTACTAGCAGCCATTTTTAGTGATGTGCAAAACTTAAACAAATCATTTGTCCTTCAAAAATCCGTTCATTTAATGTTATATTGAACTAAACTACTGTGACTCTGAGATCTAAAACGAATCTTTTAAACAAAACATTATTATTAGTTGGGAGGGAAAACACAAGCCAATAATTAAATTTCTCCAACAGCCCACGAGCATGACCAAACCAAAGATGTTCACGCAACCCTTTCTACATTAGCTTCAGATTGACAAACTGTGGTAAAGAGCAATGTTCATATATAACCATCAGAATGAATCAGAAAAATTTATAAATTCAATAAACTAGAACAGTTATTTACTTCGCTAATCTCATATAATGAGCATTAAGCCTGATTCAGACACTACCAATCTCATCTTCCTACCTGATCCATGAATTCCAGAGCATCTGGCAGAGAACAGAAACTAACACTAGTACACACTCTAGTTTAACATCAATGAAGCTAACACCCTGTGCTATTCTAGCATCAATGCTAACAGCACTGGACATGTGAGCAACACAAAAGTTCCAAGCACAAAAGAGCAGAAAAAACACTGCGTCCAGAAACACACTCATACCATGTTTAAGAGTAAAGAATGAACACACAGCCAGAACCTGAAAGAAGCCAGACTCAAAGAACATTTGGAATCAAAGGAGAAACATAGAACATAGAATAACTATACACTGGTGCTTAAAACAAATGTTCTGAAGGTTCAGTTAGTCAATGTATTCTACAAGATGTGTGCATATTAAAGATTTTGAATGTTCCCCCAGAGCCAAGGTCAACTGAAATTATGCAGATCAGACTAAATAACTTATTAAAGATACAAAGAATGAAAATTCAATATAAAAATCTATTAAAATAAACAGCTGGGGTGAAAGACACAACCACAGTAACACAGACCACATAAAACATCCAGGGTCCCCCACAAAAAACTAAATACTAATAAATTAAAAAAACAATGGTGACATCACAGCGCTAAAAATAAAGAAGCCAACATCAAACAATGATGATTGACTAGATTACTCACGAAAGATACGATCAAATAACCTCTACTTTCTCCTTCTCACTTTATATGACAGGACTTTGAGATCCCCCCCACCATGTTTTCTTCAAGATGCAATAATCTAGCCTTTTTTGTAAGCTAAACCCCTTCCATCACATGATCTAAAGCTGGGGTTTAAGTCTTGCGGCAAGTTTGCAAAATGTCCATAGCGATAATCCACACCTATTAATGTCAACTGCATCTTACCATTTAGTGTTAAAATCACAATACATGGGAAGCAATTCACACCTATTCCTCCTCTACTAAACACAAAAACAAACACAACCGCACACCAAAACAGGATGAAGTATGGAGGAACATAATGCTGTTTTACCGGCTCAAGCTAACAAAGTGTTATTCATTTCCAGTGCGAGTACAAAACTTAACTCAGAATATCCATTTTTGTCTGCTTGTGCGCTCTCACAGTAGCGGGCATTGTGATTGCGACCTCCATCTCGACAAAGAATCAGTTGCAAATATCCAGCTTTAGTGTTTTAGAGTATGAAGAAAACTTTACGAACACCACTGGTTTATCATCCTATAAGCAACATCAGCAGTGTGATGAGACGGAAGCGCAGTCAGGGTCTAACCAATTTATACAACAATTAATTTCACCTGCAAACACCAAGTCATTGATCAAAGTGGTGATGAAACTTTTAAATCAAAGAAATCTCCCCTTTTTTCTTTCAGGTTGGTAGTAATCCCACTTTCTTTCAGAATTAAATCATGATAATACCATGGTATCAATTTATTTTGTCCACATTGAAAATAAGCATATTATTAAATTATATTATCATATTATTATTATTAAAATAGAGAATTAAATAATTGAACTAGCAGTCCAACTGGTTTGCGTTTATGTTTCAATTTTGAAATATGTCCAAGTAAGCATTTAACTGCAGAAGAGAAAGGAAAAAAACATTTTAAAAATATTTTTTGCTTAACTTTAAAAGAAAAACAATATACATCCATAAATCACGTATTGGCATTCAGTTAAGAAATGTGACTTTTTGCCGATACCTCCCATTCCTAGCATCTACAGTACTGCATTCTATGACTTGTTTTTTGCACTGGCGTGATAAAAATGCTACCTACAAGTAGCCAAAACACAAATGCTAACAAAGGAGAAGTTCTATTCACCTCATATTTTAAACAAATACACATTAAAACAGAAATCTGTTGATGTTGTAGAAGCATTATCTTTGTACTGATCAACTAGCTGGCCAGAACACAACATAGACTCCATTTCCCTCCTACAAAACCTGATGGAATTATTGTGAATGTATAATTTTTTACTCTTGCTCTTCCTCACCTTGATAGTGGCGTACTCGGGTTCAGATTCCTCCCACAGGTCCTGCTCATAGTAACAAAGCCCATCGTTGATTATCTTGGCCAGCTCACTGCTGAGCTTCGAGCGGGAGGTGTGCGACCCAGTGCGGTCTCCTCCCGGATGTTTTCGAGAATAGGCATGAGCGTGCGGTGGTGGAGGGGGCGTCTGGGTCACGATCAGAATCTTATTTACATCGCGGTCATCAATTTCACCAACAGATTCATCGTCATCGTCGTCAGATCGATGTGTGAATGTGTTCCTTCGCCCATCCATCTGTGCCAGCTCCTCGTCAAACATGAAGTCCAGCTCCTCAGGCTCGAATGTCTCTAAACGCTCACCACCACCACCACCACCACCACAGGGGGAGTGAGAAGGAGTAGAGACTTGTAGAGGAAGGGGATGTGGATCCTCAGCTCTCTGCAAGACATACAAAAACTATGTTAAACAAACTAGAAGCCACTTTACCTTAACAACATCACTGCTGGCATGTCAGATCAGAGCTTGAAAGCAGCTTGTAATGAAGAAAATGCAGTCTAACGTTTGGACACATATTGGCTTCAGAAAGGATGATGTCAATCAAAATGAAGTCATATATAGACACGGTAGAAAAAAAACTGTTGATGCACAAAGTTGACACCACCAATATGTTTCAAAACATGGCGCACAATCATGTTACTTAAAATGAGCAGTGCAAGGCTCACAAAATTAAACAAAGAGAGACTGACAAGAATCCAGCAACAAGTGCCTCCACAACACTGAAGTTGTTAAAGTACGAGAAGCGTTCAAGGAGATGGAAAGATATAATTGATGCTATATGTTATTACACAACAAAAGATATGAGTCCTGTAGCTATAGTGTAGCAAAGCGGGTTTAAATACCTCATTAAAAGACAGCGTTGTCACAAGCATATTTCTCTAAAGCTTCAATTCAGATCATGGAGTGTAAAAGCGTTACAGGCTCCTTTTCTTCTATATTTTCACATTAAAAAGAAAACAGGAGCTTCACATTGTCATTAGCCTGTTTTAATTTATGTTAATACCTTACCGTTACATTAAAGAGTTTGTTGTGAAGTAAGACTGTTAGCTTTCATAACACAGCGAGTGCTTACTAAGGGTCAGTCTTTATCGCAAATATCAATAATATCTTTAATAAATTAGTGTTGGCCAAAGATAATGATATAAAACATGCCAAATGTTAAGACATCACCACATTAAACTTCCACTGTACTTTTGTCGGCAGAGTGAAAGCAAGATGCAGACGGACTGGAAAAACATTAATCTGTATTGTTCCACTCTTTTATTGCAGTCCAGATACGAATAATAACTGAATTATGCGAGTGTTGGCAAAATACCGTGATGTAAACGGGACAAAAACTATGTTTATAAAGTGGAAACATCTGCTCAAAAGCAGAAGATAAAGGTAAAGACGGAGTTATTTCACATGGGGGTTTCTCCTCTAACCTGCCCTCCTTATTTAATACGATGCTTTGACTCTAATATTTATTATGGCAGGTTATTGGTAAGCTAGACATACAGTTCCACTTGAATTTAAGCACAATTAAAGCTTCTTTAATGTAATAATAATCAAATTTTCAGCGCCTTCTATCACTGAATGTCTATTGGCGCATGACATCACGTATGTTTTATCCGATTACTCGACTAATTTGATTACTCAATTTAATAAAGCTACAGCGCTAACCTCATGCAACAGTATTTCATTACAAAAATGTATTCTTTACATTGATAAAAAACACAATAATAAATTTGATAACAGAAGATTCAAGAAATGCACTGTTTTAAAATAATATTTACAGGATATACAAGGGTTATTTTATTTAGCGGATACTGCTACTTTTATTAAGAAAAGTATTGAAAATGTTTTTGTTTTGTTTGCAAAAGCGGAAGTTCTTATTTGTACTGTTTTATAATAACAAATTAATTGTTCATTTCAGGCAGTGTGTGTGTTAATTTCAGTTTAAAATAATCATAGATAGTGTGTGCTTTCTTCAGTTTTTCAACAAAACAAAAAAAAAAATCAAGTAAAGCAGCCTTCATTCAAAAATTTCCTCCTAATATGCAAGTATATTTAACTGTACAAATCTAGTCAGAGAACTATGAGGGCAAAGAAAGAAATAATCATTCAACAATGTTTTAGGTCAAATTGCTCACCCCTAGACACATATATGGGCAAAGCAGCAAATGGCATACATTTAACAGGTTCACAGTACAAACATGATTCTTGTAACGCTAATTAAAGATCCAATGCAAGACAAACAAGGAGGAATCCATTTTTTGTTTATTCTCACACAAAGTTCTTACTTAGTCTTAAACTCCAAGCAGATTTTGTAATGTTGGTGTCCTTACCCTGGGTCTCTTCTTGACCTCAATCCAGCTCTCGGAGTCCAGGTCAGGCAGGCTGGCAGACAAACCCTTAGCCATTAGTTTTAGGTTAGACACCTCATCTGGCCGCGAGGACACTGCAGACAGATGTTTAGATGTAAACAATCACTATTTGCTCTGCATATAAGAACTTGCTATATACATACAACAAATGTATGTAGTAATACTGTCAGCTGTGGCTCTCACCAGTTTTGTCAGAAGATCCTCTTGGAATGAACTCTGGGCAGTTGACCAGCTGACTCAGGTCGGTTTGGGATGGGTCTGGCTGATTGGGGTCACTTTGCAACATTTCTGGTAGACCCAGGTCACGCAAAGGCCATTTTTCAGGCTTTTCCTTACAGCGGATCTTCATGTCGATGATGTCCACCACTTTACTGTCCTTTAGAGCCTGGCAAACACCGGGCACATTAATAACAAGAACTGCACGTGTACCTCAAATATTACACTTAAAGGAGTGAGGGGTTCCAAAATGAATACCTCCAGAATGAGGTTAACATCTGTAGTTAAAGCCTGGACCCTGTGGAAGCTGCCAATCAGAGAGAGCGGCAGGAAGCCCTCGTCGTCCATCTTACGTCGGAGAAAAAAATCCCGCTCCAGGTTATCAATGCTGAAGTAGTATTCACTAGACACACAAATCGATTCATTACTGATCTGAAATGTGAGTTCCCATCAAAGCCTCATCACAGGAAAAAGCTGAACAGACCAAATACATTATATTTGAAAATAGACATCAATGGACACAACTGTCTTTCAATAAGCTATATATTTAAGTTTCAATAAAAAACATGCACAAGGACAGCCAAATAAACCAAATCAAAGCATTCTTCCGAGCGTTTTTGCAACAAATGCCTGCATTTTTGCAATATCTAGAATGAGACTTCAAATGATAGGCCCATTCCACTAACACAGCAAGCATTGCCTTACAGTCTTTTGACAAAGTAAAAAAAAAAATCCAATTTTTAAGAATGTTAAAAATAATTGACAACATAAAAGTACACAAATTAAGAAATTAGTTCAAGCAAACAACAAGAATTTTAAATGAAAGAGAAAGAAAGAGACAGAAAGAGCTAGAAAGACAGACAGGGAGAGAAAGAATTTTTTTTATCAACATGCAATTAATGACCAAACACAAAATAATCTATAATAATATAAACGGTTCATTAGTTTGTCAATTTGACATAAAGTAAAATATCAGATTATGGTTTTTGACAATTTCAACTTAATAACTAATACATATTTTATCTTTTTATTCATTTTCCGCATGATGTTGAGTAAAATAAACTATGCATGTGGAGGTGCTGGTCAACAGTATTTCACACCTGCAGAGGGACACACTCACATTTGTCTCTTTATGTAGTCCCGCAGCAGCTGTTGGTCAAGAGAGAACAGCTCCGCACTGCTGGTGTTGTCGTAGTAGTATGTGACAGTGTTGTTGCTGAATTTCTGATTGAACCCTCCTTCCTTCCCCTCGAACCTCTTGTACCCAGAATAGAAGTCAAAATGACCTGATGGACAGACAGAAATAACGGTCAATCGGAAGCATTTGAGAAGTTCTGTAGTATCACTTATTAGAAACTGTTGAGAAAAAAACTGAAATCTATTTAGATCTTCATCAATATTAAAGTCAAATGCCATTTCTTACATAAATGGTGATTCGCCACTTCAGACAATTAGTAGCGTTTTAAAGACCCGTCTCCAGCTCTTTTAGCATAGACCATTAAATGACACTTGTAGCAGAATGACCAAACTTATTTTTAAGATAAAAACGTCCTTTTAAAAAGCTTTGAGACGCTGTTTGGCAGAGACCCGCTTTATCCAGCTGTGGCTTCTTTGGTGGATATTGATGATTAGAAAGATTGTTTTTTTAGTAGTTTTTTGAGTTTGGTTGTGAGATTGTTCAGTTGTTCTTGTGGAGTTTGGCAAGTCCTTCTTTTGGGTTACCATTATTGTGCTTTTCCGTTTCAGAGGTCTGTATCTGATTGGCGCTTGTTTCATTCCCAGCACAAGAGAGCAGCTTAGTTTGTCACGTGACTTACACAGTGTATTTTTGTATCTAATTGTGTAAGACACAGTTTAGAGTGTCCGCCTCTTCTTTGTATAGAAATACAGATGGTGACCAGTCAGAAGTACAGCATTGTGAAATGATCAGCGTTAACATAGTTGGCCGCCAGATGGTACAAACGTACAGATTTTCTCAGTACGAACTTTAAACATATTTAAACATATTTAAACACATTGTGCAACAAATCAAATGTCAATGTTTAAATGACGCATTGTGTTAAACAATGTGTTTAGAAATTAACAGGTTAAAACCCTCTAAATATTTTTTTATGTTGATACTAGGGCTGCAACTGACAATTAAGATTTTTTTTCTTCGATTAATCGGATAAAATTAAAAGCATTTTTTATTTGATGTTTTATTTATAACTATATAAAACCACAAATAGGGGAATTATTAATGTATAGAAGTAAATAAAAAAAATGCAAAAACCACAAATAGAGTTATTTGAAACCTACTCTTCTTTCTCTCTTTTCTTTCTCCCTCCATGATGCTTGCAATGTGATCACATGTTTCATTGATATCAAGGTATGAGCTTAATTCATGTTTGGAATAAGTAATAAATTCCGGTTTGCGATTGTGTTCATAAATCACGTCTCTTGAGTATTCATTTCCATGACACGATTTTTGTTGAAATGTTTTAATTAAAATGTGTTTTTGCGTAGTGTTTATTGCTTTAAGCAACTTTATAAATAGTATTTCTACTATTAGTGCCATAGCAACAGAGAAGACTTCTGATTGGCAGAATGTTTCAATTTAATAGATCTTAATTTTTTTTTTAATAATTCACCCCTCAGTCTTCATAAAGGTCAAAACTAACGATCTAAAAAAAAAACCATGGAAACATGTTGTTTTTTTCAGCTCCAAAGTAAGGCAATTTTAACATTTGAGTGAGCGACAACCTGCTCACATCTGACCCTAACCCTACAGTTCAGTCTCTTCCTATTGCACAGGAGCAGGGAGAGCTGGAGGTAGCCCCTTGATAAAAACTTGTTTTTCAAAGTAGAAATACACACATTATTTCACCAAATGGAGATTAACCCTTTAACACCGGAGCTGTCGTCGGTGACCATAGTGACCATCGCTCACTTTAAACTATCGTAGCTCTGGTTATTTATGCACTATCGAAAAAATCTCAACAGATTCTGAAAGCTGATAAACAGCTCTTTTGACTGATATTACATTTATTATGGTAATGGAAACATTGTATGTGTTCCAGGGGCGGGAATTTGTGGAGTGTTGGAGAGTGATGACAGATGAGTGATTGATAACCTGTGAATGACTTTAGCAATACTTTAGAGCGGTGTTTGAGGTGATTTTATGTATAAAATAGTATAGGCATTGTTTTTGTTGTAGTTATTAGTGTTAGATTGTACAGTTTTTTTATACTGTGTTTGTGTCTGTGATTCTGCCGCATTTGTGCTGAATCGTGTGTTTCTTCATATGTCTCTCGACTTCTTCACCAGACTTGGTGTTAGATTTCAGTGCCAAAACCCTTGTCAAGACAATCTTTACATCCATCTCCACTATTTAGAGCAAAGTTGCTTTTGTTCATGAGTTTTTGTTAAAGTTCGCGAGGAGAGCCTCTGGGAGATTTGTGGAAGAGGACAGACAGCAGCAGGCAGGGTGTGTGTCTCCATCTCACCCACAGTAAGTTGTAGAGTTTTTATTCATAGCTTTATAACAATACTATTTTCCAATATATAATGTCATTTTTCTAATTGACATTATATAATATTACTTTATTACTGCTCATGCTTATGAATTCAAAAACAACATATTGCTTCATTCATTATTTTATTTCATCTAATCATTATGTTCTTTTGATAATTTTTGTGTAAAAACAAGTTGTTTTTTTTTAAATCTTATCTAATCTTATGTAATGTATTTATATTTATAGAGATTGTTCTGATGAAGGGGAATCCTCCTGAGGGGTGGAGATGATGTCTGTGGCAGAGGCCGCAGCATTAGGGACATAAAAAAACGCCTGCACATATGTAAATAAAACATCTTGTGAAATGGACACTGAAAGCCATATTCAAACAAAACATTGAGTTGATGTAAAATAGTTTGAGCTCCATTTCTGTAACCTCAAAAGTCTTTTTGCTCTACATTTATAGTTGTGAATAGAGAAACTTGATGAAAATTCAAATCCATTTTTAAACTTATCTTGTTATTACACACTGTTCTGAGCATTTATAACACAATAACATAGTTGCCAAATTTAGAAAATGTTATTTCATCTGCAAAGAAAAACATACAAAAATAATCATATATAATATAATAATAAACAAACAAGAATACCAGGCGAACTGTTATAATTACAGTATCATTATAGGGGTTAAAGGGTAAAGGAAAAAAAAAACATTTCAGTAACATGCAAGCTTTGTCTCAATAATTTGTTAATAATACATTACTACTAGATTTATGTTTGATATAAAAAGCACTGTTTTATTGTAAGATAATGTTATTTCAAATAACATTTTATTTAATAACAATATTTTTCCACATAAACTGTGAATCATTTTATCTGCTTTCCGTTATGTGGTATATAATTTAAGGGTTAAACACTGAAAATGTTATTTGAATTTCTTTGTGTTATTTATTTTATAAATACATTTGATATATTCAGTTTGTGATGGTCTGACATGCATCATCATTTAAAAGTTTTCTTTGTTTTAAGTCAGGTGTAATTATATTGGCAATAACTTTCACTGGTCACCTGCTGTAGTTAGTGTAGTTATTTAGTTGCTACATTTTAAGTTGTGCTTATTTAGAAAAGACTGATTTAAACATTCTTAGTAAAATTTTTCTAAAGGTTTACGTAGGGTAATATTTTAGCAACTGAGTGGACACCCAGTAAATATGAAAATTGCGATACTCTTCAAATCTAATGATCCAGGTTAAGCTACACTAAAAGTGTGATCGCCTGATCACAACTTCCACATTCTATGAAACCAGAGTGAGAGAGAAAAATTGTGTACCTCCTCCCCTCCCTCGTCCTCTAGATCCTCTTCCTCTCCCTCCTCTACCACGGCCACGACCACCGGGTCTGTACGGCGGGCCCTCACTCTTCACACTTGACACCTCATCATGGTCCTCCCTCAGCTCTGAGTCACCCCTCTCGCTCACCCAATCTTTCAAAATTAAAAAGAGACACATAGTATGGGGATCACCTGCTAAAATTATAAATCCTTTACCTTGACAACTCCAAGAGATTTTGTACCTCTGAAGCCGTTCCGGACGCAGTGTGTGTTGTTCCTTGAGGCAGAGCGCTCTCGAGGACCCTCAGCCTTCAGCTCAATCATCAGAGGAACCCATCGCTGTTTGTTACCTGTGATAAAGAAAATAAAACCTTGATTTGGCTGGTTTAAATTTCAACCATGTTGAAATATTATTCAGAAAATAAATGTATTCCAATGTTTCCCAAAGGGTACCAACACAAGCTCCCTGTTTCTCTGTCGTACCTCTACGGCGGTTTGCATTTCTCTGCATCTCCTCATCTGGGTTCTTCTCTTCTCCAGACTCGTCTGACTTCATCTTCAGGTTCTCCTTGCTCTCCTCAAATTCTTTCTCTCGCTCATTCTCTCTCTTACATTTAAACTCTGGCTTGGTCACTGCCTTTTTCACCACCTGAAACATTCAGCAAAGGTCAAACAACCATGTATCAACCTCACCCCTTAAATTAAGAGAGGGGTGTTCAACACAGGCACATTTAGTTGCAACCCTGGTCTAGTAAGCATACAATTCTTCCGCAGGGCTCGCAAAATGTTATAATTCTCTGGTAGCCCTTCGTACGAGTTTTTCGCATCTTAGAATTGTTTTCGTATCTTCGGACAAAATATTGTTTGAGTGGCCTTTCGTATCATGAAGCATTTATATCTTGAGGTACTCCCTCCCTTGTAAAACAGCCCGACAGGCAGGACAGACATACATTTTGGTAGCCCGACTGGAAGATACAATACCCCTGGGACGTTGAGTTAGGGATTTTGCAAGCCCTGTTCAGACAAACAAAGGGTGTGATCAGGTGTGTTATATGTTAGTTAAAGCTAATCTATCTAGGGTTTTGACCCTCTTGAACAGACTTAGGACACCCCTGTCTGAAGCCGTAACCACAGCACAATATTTATGAAATGTGTTTGTATTCATATCATCTAATATTGTTTTACTATAACAATATTACCAGAGTACGCAAAAGAGTAGACATCCATCACAAACACAAAAAAAACCTCTGGAGGAAGACTGCATTTAGCCATGTCTCTAAACAGCCTTTTCACACAATCATAATAATGCTTGAATAACACAGAACAAAACTGGTATAAAACACAAAAATAATATAATCAAAATATGTCAAATCATAACTTTGATACCATTAATTCAACATAAATTAAACTGAAAATGACTTGATCAAACACGGTCTTAAATATTTGCAAATGTCATCTACAGGTGAGAATTACAAACAGAGGACAAAGCTTTACGAATGAACTTAAGAAAATGTTCTTAACGACAAAAGTTACTTTTTTAATGAGAAAGTACTGTCAAACAATACTTCCCTAGTATCGTAATACCTGTTACAAAATTTACTGAATCGTGACAGACCAGACCAAACAAGTGTAGTGACATCAAGATTCAAAATTAATATAAAAAAAGAACACACATTAAAAACAACAATAGGTAAGACAAATGTAAATAATAATCTCATCAATTAGTTTCATTCTACAGATGTATTCTATTCCTGACATGAATTTGTCATATGTTTTGAATCATGCTGGTAGTTGAGGTTACTGGTCAGCTGCGGAACGTGTGCGCATCAAGATCTGAGAGTGAGGGATCGGTTTACCTGGACCTCTTTAGTAGCGATTTCTCCAGGTGTCGGCCAGTTGTTCGTGTCTCCAAAGTCACTAACCTAAAGAAACAGAGAATAGGATTCGATTATTAAGACAGCCAGCCTTCAATGCCTAGGCAGTCTCTGCAGGTGAGCATCCACCGATGACCATAAATCAGCTGCCAATAATCAGGCAGACATTTTACTTTAAACCGTATAAAAGAGTGAAAGAAATAGTTTGCCGGTAGAGTCTTGAGCATTTGAAGTGAAAGTGAAGTGAAAGTGACCAGTTGGTCAGATATGGAGTGACACATACCTGGAATTTGTGCTCTGCATTTAACCCATTCAGTGCAACCACACAGCAGTGCACAAACACACAGTGAACACACACCCGGGGGAGTGAGCAGCCATGGCTGCGGCGCCCGGGGAGCAGTCGGCGAACTGATGCCTTGCTCAAGGGCACCACAGCTGTGGTTGTTGTTCATCGCTCACACTAACTTCAACTCGGTGGATCTGGGAATCGAACCCGTGACCTTCAGATCACAAGTCGATCTCCTTATCCACCGGACCACAACTGCCAAGGGCTGTATGATTTAGATAATTTTACAATAATGTGGCTATAATGAAGTTATATCATGAATCAAACCAGTTAGTTTTATTAATCAACACACATTTTTATCAATAATTAAAATTATATTGTTCATTTATATTTGTTTCTTTCTGATTATCAAGGGTTAGGGTTAGTAAAGTTCACTCAGAACTATGACCATTTCCTTCCCCTCCCAAATCGATTTCTGTTTTGCGCTCGAACTAAATGTTGATCTGTTCCGAGGAACACTTCCACTACATTAAGAGACAGTAGCACTCTCATTGGCAGAGTATGAAGTGTAGACACGAAGTGTAGAAGACAGCCGGAGACAGAAGGAGATAAAGAGACAAACTAAAGTCTCCTGAATGCTAAGATGAGGAAATATGACAATGCCTATGTAGCGCTTGGCTTAAGAAACATGACAGAAACACTGCTACATCTCTTAAAGCGAAAAGTATTTTTTGTATCAGGTCCCAGAAACAGAAGTATTGCTTTCACACTTACAAAACTGGGCTCAGTTCAAATAACAAGAGGACCCCCCTTGAACTAAATCACCAATCAGAGGTAAGTTAATAATCTATTACAATATTAAATCACTGTTATATTCAAAATCAGGGTCTTGACAAAGGGTAAGCAAAATGGGAGAGTCTCACCTTGCCCCCCCGCCTGACTCGACTATTTCCAGCCTTGATCACCTTAGTCACTGGCCCAGAGTGATCCGCTGAAAGACAGAGAGAGAGAGAGATCAAGTTGTTTGGCTCACAATGGTGATTCAAACTCTGAATGTAAGAATATCCTTTTAAAAGAACATCTGGTAAATTTCTAGTCACTATTAAATGTATTATTTCAAGAGAAGACCGGTAAGTGTTTTTAACTGCTCAACACACAAAAGTGCCACACAAAATGTTTTCCATGGTTTAGTACATCAAACAACTGGGTGTTTGTCTGCATTATTTCGCCCGACACCTCCATGAAAGTAAACATTCAAGGCATCTCCTCCCTTCAGGTAAATATTCAATGGTAACTAAAGTAGAAGCATACTAATTGCTACTATGTGGTGTTGGTACAGTTTTTTAATAACTTTCTATTATGCATAAAAAACAAATACAGCAAAAAAACATAACGGCGTGCAACTAAGCGCAAGCTCACCTGGAGAGGTATGGCGATGATGAGACCAGAGCATACCTGCTGCTACTTTCAAAAAGTGTCTCTCAACCCTCTCAACTTCTTCCTGCACACTCCCTCTGATAAATTATCATGCTTAGCTTTAGCTAACATCAGCACTATATCCATTTATATCAAGTTGATTAATTAAAAATGTGTAACTTACCAGATTCAGCCACCTCAGTACCCACTTAATTCCAAGTAAGGTCGTTTTTGCTTCCACATGGATAATACAACAAGTTATTAATTCTGGGGTGCCTTATCGTGTCTTTACATAGACTTTACAAAATCAGCCACTCTTCCAGATCATTCGCGATTGGTGTGTAGGCAGCATTAGATGGTTAATTAATCTTTAAGGATTCTCAACATCGTGTTTCTTCTGCGCAGAACAAAACAGTACGGTACAACCATAAACTTCCTGATGCAATATTTAATCAAATGAATCCTTTACAAAAAAAGAAAATGATTGTGAATCTAAACATTGTTTAATAAAAATACACATACACATTAATGATAAAATGCAAGACTGTACTGCAGAAGTTTTCCCATATGCCGATCTTTTCAAGCTTAAACATGGAAAGAGCATTCAGTGTAAAGTTGCAGGATTCAGGATGAAATGAGAATCACATTTAGAATAAAGATCATGAACCTGGAAATGTTTGCAGATCAAGTCACGCATTTGCAAATAATGTTGCTGCTAATAACCTCATATAGAAATATATAGAACTGACCAATAGAAGAGCAGAACTGTTGGTGGTGAGTTGAATGTAGTCATGTGACACCCAGTGTTGTTTTTTGCCTGAATTACAATGCTGTTTGATATCAGTAAGATACCTTTCATAGACTGTCAGGAAACTGTTGATGTGTTAGTCTTTCAGAAAATCTGGAAATTGCTAAATAAACAAACTTGTGTAAAAGTGTAGTTTTGGGTGAAAAATTAAGCACAAAACAAGTGAAATTGCTTAAATTTTTATTGTGTTCTTTACAATGCTTGTAATTTATTTAGTTAATTACTCAAATGATTATTAATTAAAATCCCATGATTTTGTTTTCATTTAAGATAATATTACATTTCTGTTCAGTCATGGCATATTCAGTTTAATTTATAAAAAGATTTAAGTGGGTGCAAGCAAAATATCAAGCTGAATTCAGGAAATTTATGAATGTGTAACGGTATCCACAGTATTGCAAAATCCATGTCATGGCACAACGCAATACCGGTAAAACGCCCAAATTAACCTGGTTAAAAATAGAAAACTGGTCATGAAAACTCAAAATCAGTGCATTGCTAGTGCTGACCATGATATCCTTGTTTTTCTGTTTTAATTAAGACTTTTTTTCTGGTATACTTCTACTAAAATTTAACTGAAAATTGGCAGTAGATACACAGCAATTTGTGAAGTGACAGCATTGTTTTTAAGTGGCACATTGATGCACTATGTTGAACAGGCTGATGAGAATGGTCATTGTTGCTTTGTTGTGTTAAGATGCAGCTGCTGTATAGATGTGTATAGGGCTCAACTCAAGTTGATTCCTGGTAACTCTGGTTCACACTTTTAAAGTTTTCTACAGACCAAGTGCGAATGATCCGGGAAGATTGGCTAATTTCAATTTAAAGTCTATGTAAAGACGTGATATGGCAACCATTGGCGCAAAGGGTCCGGACCAAGCGGCATGAGGGATGCGAAATCCGCGAGATGTGGCAAAGCGGATTGATCGCTCGAGTAGAGAGATGTTCTATCCAGACAAAGTTTGCAACAACGACAACCAATTATGTGGGCTTGCTCTTGTAGTGACATGATTCTTTTATCAAGCGGGAACATTTGCAACAACAATGGAGGAGACAAATATCACAGTTTGTGATGAATAACTTGTATTATTCATGTGTAAAAGGACCTTGCTTGGTTTTTTATTAAGTGGGTGAGGAGGTCTCTGACTCTGGTAATATATTTTTCATTTAATCAACTAGATATATACTGATATTGTGCTGATGTTAGCTAAAGGTAAGCATGCTAGTTAATGTACTTATCACAGGGAGTGTGCAGGAAGAGAATGAGAGGGTTGAGGGACACTTGGAATGAGAGGAAAAAGGTATAGGAGAAAAACAGTGGGTCAGCAGCAGGCATGCTCCAGTCTCGTCAATGTGCCTAGTTCCAAGGCCATGCTCAGAGCGGATGTCTTCACACGAGTTAAGAAAAGTGTCCAGAAAGGCGAAGGGAGAAGCATTCTATCCACATATTTAGGGCTTGGTGTGAACGCCCTATAAGACTGTGGGACTGCTCTAGGCTTCAAACAGCTGATCAACAGTATAAACCCAGCATCGAAGTCTCAAAGTGCTGTGAGAATTGGGGCAACATTAACATGTTGCAGATGAATGATTAGCAACCAGCTGAAGAAAATAAACCAATAAAGGAATAACAGAAATGTTAAACAACCGTTCTACAGCATTTTCATCCACTTTTCAGGCGTTTGTGATATCAAATACACTACAATCACATCTTTGCTTTTGGTGTGATTGAGTAAACCCCACCAGTGATCTGAAATTTGTTCTAGAGCCCCACTGCTATTTGAACATGCCGTTTAGCCTGAAACAGATTTAAAAGATGGAGTTATTCAGTAAACAAAACAGACAAGGGGGAATAATCAACAGTAAGATCTACTGTCTCTGTTGAGCTCCTCCTCTTATCCTAAACAGCTTTCTCTGCCTTTCCAAATATACAGTCAGAAGTTTCGTGCATAAACATACCTTAATGAAATACCATGGGTGCCAACGGGAGCACACGCGTCTGAATATTTTGAATAAATAAACTGAATAAATTGGTGCGAATAAACAAAGGATTGGCTCTGCCATATTAAAACAAACACTGAAAGAGCATCTATTTGGCGATCGATATACACTCTCACTTCAATCACATGACAAAAAAAGCACACCAATGAACAGCATAATGAGCCAAGGAAGAGACAGCGAAAGAGGAAAATATGAACATTTAAAGGCTTGTCTTGTTGGTGTCTGACAATTAAGAGTTATTCGACAAAGCCCACAGTGATTATAAAACAGTCGGGCGTGTGGCTTGAGTATAGTGATGGGACATTTCATTCATTTTGGTAATTCACTTTTTTTACTCTTGTTGAATAACGATTCACTAAATAATGATTTAGTTTAGAAAATCCCATGAAAACTTATTTTATTTTTAAGCATTAACAGAGTATCAAATTTATAATAAAACAAACAATAATCAATTTCTCTCGGAGGACTTATAAATAATTGGTTAGTAGTATTGTAAAAATGTGATTTTAAAAAGGTTCCTTATTTGATTTCGGACGTCTCCAACAAGAAGTTGACACACACGCAAGGGCCACAAAAAGTTTTCGTCTTATAATAAGCTTTTCACTTCACTGGATTTTATCGCGAGTCCCAATTGATTTGTTTATTGACTAATTTGTAATAAACCTCTCAATGTGACACAACCGGAGAAACTCATGGAGCTCCAGAATGAAATAAATCTGGTTTGGTTTTGCCCACATTTAAAAAAAATTGTTGACAGAAATGACAGCCAATAAACAGAGTACCATCAACACACCAAACTACTCATGATTGAATAAAGAGTCTAGTTCAAGGCTCGTCAAGTGTGTGTTCATCATGCTGAATGCATGAGTAAAAATATGGTTCCAGTTCACTACGGCACACAGAATAAATTTAGTCTCCAGCAATCAGGTAATTTATATTTTTTTCTTCCTACATGCTAATATCTGTGAAAGGCTTGCATAATCATGTTTACTCTCACGACACTGTGTAATCCGAGAGCAGTTAACTTAATGTTTGGGTGGGGCAATAGGAAATAAGCAATCTTGATGCATAAGTACACCATCGTCATTGTTTTCAGCAATGTTTAGCTTCAAACCTTTGGGGGCCACTACAATGCGCAGGTCTTTGTTTAAAACTGCACCAGAGAATAAACTTTTTTTTTTGTTTTGCTCACAAATATACCAGCACATCCATTCTACAAGTGCCATAACACCATTTAAAACATGCCATTTTGAAGATGCTCCACTTTTGATCTTAGGATCTTGCTGGCTCATTATAATTATCCCTCCTCTAGTGGGTGATCTAATCATCTCTTGTTTTAGACAATGATGGATCAAACATGTGAATAGCCATGGCTTTTAAGGTGTAATGTTCTTGAGTTACAAGCTGTTCAAATGCTTTGCTGACCAAAGCATGCTGATTTTGTTCAAACACTTTCGTCTCAGCCCATTTTTTTCAAATGCTGCTCATGAATCAGTCTGTTCTGGCTGCAGAAAGATATCCTCATGAAAGTTTTACGCAGACAATCTTCAATACGCTTAACATAGAATATTGGGGTAGACCAGTGTTTCTAAATTATTTTCTGCATATTGGACACAGCAACGTAGTGCTAGCTCGTTCAAACAATCCATATTAAAAGCGTAGTATGCAATTTCTCAGCCATTGTTGACATTTAAAATATTTTTGTATGTTACTTTCAGCAACACTACGATCTACTTTGGCCACTTTCCAAAAAGTACAAAATCTACAATTTAAACATACATTAAATTAATCACATAACTGGGTTCAAGGAGAGTGAGACACGAATAAATATGAACCACGCAAGTGTTCAACTATCTGTGGCACTTTTTGGTTAAGATGCATTATAAAACTGGGACAATATGTGTTTGTCACTTTTTGAACAGCCATATACAACACGTGTTAACATTTTTGTACCTAATAAATGCAGTCAGGTATGTTCTGATGAATACACTGACCAATAGCCCCCATGACAGGCAACAAAGTCCAGTGATTATTTACAGGACAGACAAAACTGATAAAAATCAGTCGGGCTGGTCTGGTCACGTGACCACATCCATTGCACATTCTGTTGAAGGTATTCAGGAATAGATGGTTGATCTCTGACCTCGAGCATTCAGGCCTGCGTTCAACAGCAGCAGCAGCATCATCATCCGCAACCGGAACGCTCAATAAAGCAGCGGGTTCAGCAGAAAATAGCACCCCCGTTAACCGGAGATCGAGCGCGTCCACAGTGAAAAACACGTGGGTCTCACACGTGTTTCGAAACACCAACATTGCAGGCAATTTCACACAAAAACAAATATCACACAGTCTGTACTTAATCACAAATATAGAAACCGACAATCTTTGGATTATGCTCCGGTATAAACCGTCCTACAATCCTATCAGAGCAGCTTATGCTAACAGGCCGCTGAGGCTAACACCCTTTAGCTTGGACAACTGAAGTCCCTGGACAATAACAGCGTTTCATGTAAAAAGTGGAAATGCATTGTGATAATTTAATACTTACTTCAAAACCTACATAAAACAAATTCAGAATAACCTGCCGTTTTGTACGAAATAGTGTTAGTAGCGAGCCGAGGCCTAAGCCTGCTAGGACCCTGTCAGGACTTAGTTACCTGCAGCCGGAGTGAGCCCAGGACTCTTCTTCTTCGTCCACGGGTTGAAACGGGGTGGTGGCGCCTCCGTAATGCCCCGCTGCTCCTCGGCCACATTGGTCACCTCTCCTGCCACCTCAGCGCTCTGCTCCGAAGCTTCGGTCTTCACATCCCCTGGGTCAATATTCTGGAGCAGCGACCCCGGGAGAAGCGCCTCTACCTCGGTAGCCATATCTCTCGCAGGCTGTTTCCTCAACGGACACTTCTCGTGGGCGCGGGCCGAACGCGACACTCTTCGTTGACCACGGACGGCGGCCGGTTTATTCGAAAACGTGTTAAATCACACCAGAATTCGTTAAACTTAGCCTGAAAAGCGATGAGAAAGAACCACGCGTTTCACGTGAACGCGCACGTACGCTAGTAGGGCGTGGTAACGTCGAGAAAACGTCACTTTGCTGACGCTCTTGTAGAGTTCCGGATGTATGGATGGCAATGGAAAAAATGGAAGTACTCATCTCAAAGCTCCGATTTATTAATAGAATAACTACATAATTCATTATCATGAACCAAGAGAGAGACTCGTATTGTATAAATAATATATATTAATCATAAAATAAATTAAAAAAAAAACCGTTCTGTAAAAAAAGTAACCTAGTGAGTAATAAAGCAGTTGTCTTCAATATAATAGAAGGGGATTTCTAACTACGACAACCAGTTTAACTCTGGAGGATAGAAGATAAACCAGCTCCATAAGAGAACACCAACTGTAATTTGGCGAACAGAGGAGGAAATGTCTTCAAAAGGGAACATCCACATTATCTTATAATAGAAGATGAACCAGGGTCACAAGAAAAAAATCCAAATGTAACCTTCGAGAACAAAGGAAGAACCAGCTTCATGAGAGAACATCCCATTTAAATCTAGAGAACAGAGGAGAAACCAGCTTCATGATAGAACATCCAATTTAACTCTAGAGAACACAGGATAATCCAGCTTCATTAGATACCATAAAATATAACTAGAAAACAGGAGTGACCAGCTCAAGGTGCATTCGTGATGGAGAACATAAGTAGATCAGTTTCACTTGAGAGAGCAACCAATCCAGGGGAAAAAAGTACTCTGGAAAACTAACAAGGAACCAAAGCCCATGTGAGAACCAGCAGTTTACAATAAGACAAAATAATTGCAGCCTTTTAGGTTACAGATGGGGTCGGAGATTTGATAATGATTGCATTTCAGAAGAGTAATCTTCTATAAAATAGTCCTTGGGTGCAGCCTAAATTAATCTTGAATTAAAATGCTTGTACTTTTGATACAAAACGCAAACAATAAAAGGGGTAGTGTTTCAACATTCTGTTTATTAACAAAATATATACAATCAGAAGTCCAATCAATGATGTAATAATTTTCAGTTGCCTCTTTGGGGATGTAACGTCAAGATCTGTTGCAGAACAGAATAACTTTTGAGTTATTGTACCACTTTTTGCCTTAAATGAAGGGTTTAATCCTGGTGTTCGTGTCCAGGGACGAGCCAGCGAATGCTCTCAGTGCACAGCACAGAGTACAGAGTGAAGAAGAGGATAAAGAGCACAGAGAAGACCAGGAGCCAGTCGATGCTTCGCACAGGAGCTCTCGGAATCGGTCCTAAGAAATCTTCCTCTAGTATCACAGCATCCGGACCTGCCTCAAACCCTAGAGAGGAAAGGGGTGGATGGGTAGGAGAAAGGCAAATGTATACTCTCTGGATTATTAGTAGTCCCTTATTATGTCAAAGACAACAAACCAACTTTAATGGAATTAATGATACTGATTGAGATGAATTAATTATTTTGCCATTTCCTCTCACCTGTTTGATTGGTGATGAAGGCTGTGAGTGTTTCCAGTGTTCTCTCACTCTGATTAAACCTTGCGATGGGCTTCACACCCTGGAACAGCAGGATATTAGGCACAGCAACGGTCCCAAAGCGTGTCGCCAAGCTAAAAGGAAATTGAATTACTGTTTAGAACAGGAGGCCCAATTATTTTTAGGGTCAAATTGAACAAGACAAACCAGAAAGAGGGCCGAAGGCCATGACCATTCAACCCCATCCTCTTTTCCCCCACCGAGGTCAAACAACAATCTCCTCCATAAATAGACATTTAAAAAAAAAAACACATAGCAATTTTTTTTTTACATTTACACTCCTTAATCTTTGATCATTATTCAAACAAAATGAACATATTTATGTTATGTACATTTTAAGTTATTAAAAGGGCTGGGCAAAATGAAAAATTCTTAATCACATTAATCCCACAAGGTTTTCATTTTTAGTTAATCACATATTATGCGCAAAATCTAATAATGAATCCAAAAGTAGCATAAAGCACCATTTTATTGATAATGTAAACAAAGTGCTATTAATTTGTTGTGGAAACAGGATTTCTTTATACAGTAGCAGAGAATAAGTCTGTAAATTTCATGTTTGTACTTCCTTTGAAAAATCTCACTCAAAAAAGAACCACAACAAAGTCTTAGCTGAAACAATTAAAATAAATTTAAATACAAAACTGAAAAATCTATTACCACTGCCAAGGCATTATTAGTTTTAATATATATATATATATAAAAAAAAGAAAACAGAGCGCAACTATCAGTGCATTTTTTTTTTTCACTAACTTTTTAGTTACTCCTCCGCACAAAGCTGGTTGATATGGCATACATCGCATCTAACAAAGTCTGCTGAAGCCTCATGCGGTCACTTGAGTGAATTCTTAGCTAGCATCAACAAAGTGTATTGCATTTAGCTGGTATTTCAGACTCGTGAAACTCCAGTTCAGCATTGCAGTGGTTACACATGGCTTTGCATCTGTCGACACCATCATACCGCCCCAGTGCAACAGCCTAGGCTCAATCACATGACTTTACAAAATAAATGCCAATGTCGTTCTGATGTTTAAAAAAAACTGCATTAACAGGAAAGAATTAATTTTCAGAGATTCTGAATCCTCTAGTTATATTTCCAGTGTTATTCTATAACGAAGTTAACGGATTAACATGACCAGCCCTAGATATTACACAATGATAGACAGAAACAAAGAGAGAAGGAGGAGAAATGGAGAGAGGGAATTATAGAAGAGATGAAATGATGGCGTGATAGAGGTAAGAGAGGAGATGGGGAGAAATATAGAGAATATAAAGAAGAGAAGAAAGTCTTTTTTTTCTCTGTTAGGATAGTTTTGTCAACGATTAGAGTGAGATGACAGTGACTTGTATTATATCTATTTACTATTTATTTAAAATCTATAATTTGGGAGAAAACGTTTGGAAACACGAGAGGTTAATATGGCAGTTTTTAGCACTGTAAAATTAACAAAATCTATCTCTTGCCATATATGGTCATGAAGAACAGGCTGCGCTCGCTTGGGGCCCTGGGGGTCCGGATCCACCCCACAGGCCACTATTTGGTAATCTCAGGTTTAGAACAATATAACGTTACAGCATTCGGTCATAGTCACTTCAAATACAGGCTTCATCACAAAAAGCATAACAAGATTGAACCAAGAAAAAAATCTAAGCTATTAAAGTCTGAATTCATGTCAACAATCATATCAACAAAAAGCTTAAAATCACTTTTTTAAAACATGCAAAAACATTAAACCCCTGCAAGAGCGGTCACTCGAGTGCGGAAATATAAGCAGTTTCTGATGATTGCTAGGGCACATTGTTTGATTGCTAAGCAGTAGTGATGTTACGAGATGTGCAGAGGTTCGAAGCACATGTTGAGTAATGAAGGGGGAGTTTCCACAAGGTGCATATCGAGGCTTGCTTCACTTAGGTGAGGAGCCAAAATGATTGCCTCACTGAAACACTAATGTATCAATACTATTGTTATTTGATGATAAATCTGTTATATCTGTATAATTGGAACCTACTGAAAATTCCAATTCATGACCACAATTCATGATCTGTAAAACAGTAGTCATTTTGTACTACTATCACAGCTGATAGTGGTACAACAGTACAGATGTTAAACACACACTTAAACACCATAAAATGTAAGTAACTTTATGCTAACCATGTTGACAGAATGACAAATATCAAACAACACATTTAAAACCATATGGGAAAAAAAAATATTGCTAAAAAACAAACCGATAATAAACAATACAAATTAAATTACATAATGTTTCCGGCATTTTTGTATAGATTTTAGCTTTGGAGCAGTCACCCGAAAAGTCTCTACCGCCTTGAACTGTAATGTGGTTTCATGTATTTAGCTTTCATGTATTTAGCTGTGTTAATGTTAGACCTGCTATGTTGGGAGGCATCGAGGGCCAGGAAATGCATGCTGGGAAACACTCTGGGTAGAGCGTTGAAGAATGGAGCCAGACTGGCTGAAAACTGGCACCAGGGAGCAAAGAAGAGCACCAGAGAACACTCGCTGCTGTTAGCATTCAGAAGGTCCATCAGGTCCTGCACACAGAGGGATAGAGAGAGCAACAGATCCAGATCAGCTGCTCCATGACTGTGGATTACCAACTCTCTGCTCATAAATAGAAGAAACACACTTTGTATTTTGAAAAACAGAAATGTACAGTCAAGGGGAGTCCTGCAGCAAATGCACCATCCACCATAATTTACCTGTTTGAATGCTTTTAATCGGTTTCATTCATTTATCACTAATGTAGAAGTTAGGCTGAAGTAGGCAAGGATGATTTGACTTGATGATCTATCTCAATTCTCCTAGGGTGTATCAACTGTCAATTTTACACTCTAAAGTGTGCTCAACAGTACCCCTAATACCCCCCTTCAGTAAAGCCCACATTAGTTTTATGCACCCTACAACCCAGAATTCTTTGCTAATGACCACTCCGACAATTACACAGATAGGAAATATGACTATTGAGAGTTTTCTTTTTAATCAGTCAGGTTCACAAAATATGACAATAGAGTTCTAAAAATATTCTTCTGTCTTTTTTTAACGAGTGGATTGTGTACTAAAACACAGCTGTTGAGCAACATTTGTGCTAGTGCTCTTAAATTAGTTTTCCCAGTTGGATGGACTACTCTCTTAGTCTGCCTTTATTCTGCATCTACAGAACAGAGAGTTCCTGTTGAAGACATCACCATGACATCATAGGCCAAAAGACCAATCAGAAACCTCTCGCGTTTCTAGCTTCTAATTAATTTAGCTCATTAGTCGTGTTTTATATGACGTCTGCTTAGACACATCATTAGATGAGATCTAAGTTAAAAAGATGCAGCTGTCTGAAAAGTTTGAGAAAGGGTTCTCTGTGGCTTCCAATGGATGTGGACTCCACCCTCTGTGTTTAGTGCCTTTTTAAAATCTAACTACTTCGATGTTTCCCAAACACCCAACTACAATCCAGTTTGGTGTCTGAAATCAGACATTCAACACAGCTTGCCATCAAAGGCAATGGTGCACTATAGCATCCTACAGCTGATTTTTTCACTACACTTTTCCTCAATTTGATGTACATGTTTCTCAACCAAAAAACTGATATGCATAAATATCATAAATGTTTACGGTTGATATTTTCACCTACAAGAGCTCAAGCAGCAACAAAACAACACAAAGTTTGAGAGCACAAAATACAGTTACAATTCTGAGACAGGGGTTTGTGATGTCAGGAGACCTATTTTGTTTGCAAAAGGAAAACTAACTCGAGATGTGAAACACTTTTACACAGAACTAAAAACTTTGTCAATCTCTGGACTCCCTAACATACAGAGCACTCAATAACAGAATACAGTTAACCTAGTAGACTGGAGAACCAAGCTAACTTGAGTTGAATACTTCAAAACTTTTTAAAAATACAATCCAAACTATTCCAGCTTTCCATGAGACCTCCAGCATTATAGTCTATGTAAAAATCCTATTATTAAATTCTGCCCAAACCATCACAAGTCCTCAATAGCAGCTTAGGTTCCTCCTAACAGCTCGTTGACCAGCAAGCTGCCAAGGGAATGAACAGTTTGCAGGAACTCCTCTCTTTAGGTGTACTTAAACCCATAAAACTATTCTGTCCAGCGTATGTCCAAAATACAGCTCTGAAGACCTCCTTAGCTACCCCAATCAACCATCTCTTCCTGACATGGTGGGGGTAAAGTCTTCCACCATTAGCAAATTTGATCTAGTTGATCTAGTCTGATTTTACTGACAAGTTCATATTCCACCTTCTTACTTGCTTTCACTCTCTGACTAGTGAGGGGGGTATGTTACCTTAACATTGGGAGGAGTTACGGAACAAGGAGAAAAAAAAAAAAAACACCACCCCAAATTGTGGCTTCCCTCTCTGTAACACTTTTTATTAAAGCTTGGCGGTATACCGGTGTTTTTTGTTATGATATATATATATTTTTGATATACCGCAATACCGGTGTGCGTGCATACTAAGTGGCACCAACACGGAACGAGGATGGATGCTCCGTTGCGCGCAAGACAATGTTTGAAAGGGGTTTGTTTTGTGCTAGGACCAGGCAGATACGCTGCATTCTAATGATCTCTACATGGAAACACGGTCAAAACAATCATTTCAGGAAACGTTAAAGACACAGAAGAGCTTATTTGACAAACAGGAGCCATGTCCATTGCATGGAAATACGTCATCTTAAAAATAATCTGACACTGATCAAACAACCATTATGTAATTGTTAATGGCTTTTAAGTTGTAAGGCAACACAAGCAAGCCACTTCCTCACCTCCGCCACAAACATGTCCTGGGATAGGAAACTAAGATCTACATGCTTTGTAGAACCTACGTCTGCAGGTTAATGTTTGCATTGCAACACAAATTGTGACTCTGACGTCACTCAAAGAAATGAATGACAAAGTACTTTTATATTTGAAATACTTGAATACTACCGGGTTGCAGTTGAAGCAATATTATAACGATCCACAAAGCTAAAAAAATTTCACATCTTCTGTACCAAATGTTAGCTGCAAAACTTGCATAATAAAATTTATTTTGACAACAACAATCCTGCATCCGATCTATTCACCTCATTACAATTATGAGTTTCTTTATTAACAGCAGCATTCTTTGAGACCATTCAAACCTGGATTAACACTAGTCCTCTCATTTTAAACCATTTTACAGCAGTAATTATTATCTAAAATATTAGGAAATTTAGTTATTTCAACTAGTCATGCATGAAAAAATACAGTCAAATACAGTTCTGTCTTAATTCTATCCCAGTTTCATCTTAGTTCCATCCTGTGATGAACACACACTAATAAATGTTTAGTCATATCGCCCAGCTCTACTTGTAATGTGTTTTGATAAAATTTTTAAAAGTTTAAGGGGTAAAAATAGCGTTCGCATAATTGCACCTTTAGAAAACTTAACACAAAAAAAATTACACTTCATTCCCTTTAATAAATAGTACAACACTAAGATTTTAACTTCAAATTTTCCTTTTTTTAATTTGGCACAGTTTGCAGTCACAATATGCAAGTACTACTTCAACTTAGAAAATAAAAGCGTGTCAATACATGCGCCCTGTGGAAAGCAGGGAATTCTGAAAGAACAGCCATGACAACAGTCCCTCAGCAGCCAATCCTAAAAAAAAAGGCTGCGTCATCAATACCTTTGCAGTCCCTACAGCCTAGCTTATCTGGAAGTGATTTGGCAGTACTTTGCAGCTTTTCCCTGAATGTTATACTTTGTGGAAGGCTTGCAACAAGGTAAAAACAGGAAATACATTTTTCTGTGTAAGGTAAGTAATTTTTTTTTTATTTGTTTACCTAAATAATTTATATCCTCAATCTATAGACCTCAAATTCCATCTGCTGTGATCTGTGGCTTCACTGACAATAAAATCAATCTGAAATGAATTGAATGTGATTTTATGGGGGATTTTGTTTCTGGATAATGTTTCACACATTCATTAATTGCTGAAAGACATCGTGACATGCTTTTACGTAGCTAAGAATGTGATTTGGGTTGTTATGCATCATCTAAGATATGATCAATGTTAGAAAATGAGTTGATCTCTTATTTGTTCAAGTTATATTAACATTTTAAAGTTTTATGTAATTAAGGGGCTCAAGCCCATGAATTTGTTCAATCAGTTTCCAAGATCAAGCTCAAAGGATGTGCGTTCCTAGTCATAACCTCCCTAATACCTTCGCTTTTTATGTAGTTTAAGAATGAACAAAATGATGAAATATCATTAGCAAAAATTTAACACAATGAAATGGCTCTGAAGGCGTCACGGTGGCACAAGAAGCAGCACGAACCTCGCTGGTTCATTTGGCATTTCTATGTGCGGTTTGCATCCTCTCCCCGTGTTTCCTTCAGGTGCTACGAAAGTGGTACTGGTGAATTGGGTAAGCTAAAATTGTCCATAGTGTATGAGTGTGAATCAGTGTGTGTGGATGTTTCCCAGTGATGAGTCGCAGCTGGAAGGGCATCCAATGTGTAAAACATATGTTCATTCTGCTGAGGCGACCCCAGATAAAAGGAGGACCCCAGTAACCCCAGATAAAGTCGAAATGGATGGATGGAATGGGGCTCATACAAATAAAATAAAGCTAATTCCCTTTAAAAAAAACATCAGATGCAGAGAATATATTTAAAATTTTAGCAAAAAACAACAACTAAAAGTTTGGTTTCAGTTGACTGTAAAAAAAAAATTAAATAAATAAATACAAATAAATATTAAGAAGTACACCATTGAGTGTATAATGACATTATATACTAACAATGTACCTGAGTGTGGTTGAGCAGCATAACTCCACTGGTGCCAGCATCGCTCCGTCTTTCACAGGACACTTTGAAGCTCTTTCCGCTCTCACCCTGGCTCTGATTCGTCACCTGAGAGTCCCCTCCATCAAGATCCACAGCAGCTTCCTCGATCAGTGGCTCTTCTGCGTCCACAGCAGCCTCTTCTAACCCCGGCTCCTCCGGCTCCCCTGTGTTAAGCTGCATCTGTTCACTTAGCTTCGGAGGCTCTGGAGCAGCATCGGCCATCTCTGCTGTTCTGAACTGCCTTGGGGCAGGAGGATCAGAGATTTCAGACACAT
This sequence comes from Danionella dracula, assembly GCA_900490495.1. Taxonomy (NCBI): domain Eukaryota; kingdom Metazoa; phylum Chordata; class Actinopteri; order Cypriniformes; family Danionidae; genus Danionella; species Danionella dracula. Next base: position 292,406 of record UELW01000489.1, read on the forward strand.
CTATAGAGAACAAAACACAAACACAGGGTTAGAGGAGGAAGAACGTTTTGGAGGTATAATACATTTAGCATTTTTATCACATATAGGAATGTATAACATTTTATCACACCAATATCAGTGCATAGACAAGGCGCAAACTAGTACAGAATTATATATACTAACTGCAAAAGTTTTGACCTTTAAACTGTCTAATCCCTCTCAGGTTTTTTTTTTCTCAGTAAGTCAAGACTCATTATACACCTAGCCATGCTAGGAAAATAAAATATTTGGTAGCTGAGAGTAGCGGATTATGTAGAGTTCAGTCTAATTCTCTCGCGTTTTAACATGGGAGTGAATCCAAACCTGCTCACTTCTGGAGTCAGCCACAAGCGGCCAGTCGAGGAACTGCAGTTCAGTGACTTCCTATTGGGCATCGAGACAAGTGCACCTGTCTGCAGACTACCCCTTCATTTTAACATGATAATGAGACTCTTATTTACCCAACATCGCCTGAAAAATAATATATTTCCATATCGTTGCCCTGCACACAAGCGGAATTGTATTTTAACAATAAAAAAATAAACTTTTTTTAATCACACGAGAAAAACAAGAAATTAACCCAATGTCTCATAATTTCGCTTTCAAGACAAAAAGCAAAAACACAGAAAACGTCTTTTCTTCGCGTGTTATTATTATGTCTGAATAGAAAAATAATAAGACCCCACAATACATCGTGACAACACACAATATTAACAGATAAGATAATAATGGGATGCGTCAATTCGCAGAAAAGTATGACGGAGTAAAGAATAAAAAACTATATTTGAGCTTAACGATGACATCTGTTCCAAAGGTAATGCAACGTTACAATAAGCAGATCTAGAGGAAGAAACTGAGCAACTTCATGTTACCTCCTCTGCAAAGCCCGGTGAGGAGCAGCAACAAAAGCGGGACCCGAGCACTCATGCTGACGCTTCGGCCCCCCATCAGCACCCTCAGCGCCCTCACGGTCACAATAACAACCCTTTCATTCAAACGGTTATCATGAACAAGCTCCCTCTTGACGCTGTGTGCCTTGGAAATAACCCATGACGGAAGTCTCTTTGTTCCACTTCCGGAGTTTGGACTAGTAGTTTGGACAAGTTGCTGCCACCTGCTGTCTCTGTAGAGAACTCGGTCAACGCCAGAATACATACAATCAAACATTCTCAATATAACGTATTAAGTGCGAGGATATAACACACATTGAAATAAAATGAAAATATGTTGTAAGATATAATACACATGCGTATCTTTTCGTAGTACTTGTAAAACGAAATCAGCATATCAGCTCAAGATGTGTTTTGGAAAGAGGTGGCTGCTTAGAACAAGTTAACCAGATCCCAAACAGCTTAAACTATCTTCCATGTTCCAAAATACAACTTGAACTGGTCCGGCGATTATTGGCACTATGGTTTAATGGGTTATTATTATTTTTTTTTTTTTTTACCAATACTTCATACCACTTTCAAAGTATATTCCTCAAATCCTTGTGTTTGCGTCAGTTACTTTTACAGATGGTGTTTGTTCCCATTAAATTGTGCTGTAGATTGATTGAACACCTGTAAATTTGTTCAAACTGGTAAATTATGTTATAAAGTTCAAGAAAGGAAAAGGCAGAGCTTTAGAGAAAGGAGATATGTTAAATTTGATCATTTAAATGTGTGAAAAAGAACAGGGATCGTAAGAGGTATGTTTGCATACATCAAGCTCCAATCCTTTGGGTCAAACAACTCTGCACAGATCAGCTATACCTTAAGGACACACACATGATTACAGCTAACCAAGATCTCCAGGGTTGATCAGAAGCTACTGGTATCTGTGTGTGGCAGCAATGTCCTAAAGTAACTGAGTTAAAAAAAAAAAACATTAAGATTAAACACCACCTCAGATTTTTGCTATTTCATATGGAATATTCACACTTATATTTTTAAATTAAGTCACAAGTCTTCATTTAAAGTTATTTTTCTTTTAATTGAACACAAACATAGACATATTTGAGCATATTCCCCACTGAGTGAAAGAGAGAGAAGGTCCTGTGTGTCACAACACTGATAGAAGCTGAAGATAAGGCTAACATCTACTCATTATTCTCACACCAAGAGAAACCCACAGCAATCCCATAAAAATCAGAGAACTTTTCAATGTGTTACTGCTAACAATAGCACTTATCAGAGAGAGAGGGAGAGAAAGAAGTGAGGGGGGCTATAAATACAGAACACAAGAAAGCATTCCAACACTGTGAAGCCTGTGTCAATACTGATTCACAAGCTATTCATTATTCATGCATAATGTACTCAGAGTATAAAACAATTTAATGTGATAAGCAATGAAATCAAAAACCTTTTGAGAATCACTTCGGTTTAGTGTAAATACATGCAGCAACAATATCATAGGTTTACATGTGACTTAAAATGTTTTCCCTGCACCGTACCCATAATTTCTGCTCATCAATGTGAGCCAAAGAGAAAGTGTCCTAAACCTTGTGTGATACTGCTCCACACCTGTCTATAGAAAGCTTCATAAGGTGAGGATTCCTTTCACACAAGTAAAATCTTCATCACTCATTTATCAGCAATCAAGAAGTCTTTGTTAGAAATCTGTGAAAAGTCATAAGAAGATTAACAATCAACAGTTATGATGAAAACGTCAAGAAAAAGAGTCTGTACGTAAGGGTAGACTGGAAATGGCAAAAATAGTTAAGTCTATAGCCTCAATGATTCACATCTTTCTTTTTCTTTTTCTTGTTAACCATAATGATGCTCAAATGAACTTTAACCCCATCAGACCTAAATATTTTCCCAGCTTTCAGAAAAATTTTAAAGTTTTCAAGATGGTTTAGTTAGCTATTCAATACCTTGAAACTTTGAACTCTCTATTTCACAATCTGAAAAGGATCCACAGCAGTTAATGTGAATAAGACTGCTGAAAATCTTGCTTTCTTCTCCACTTGGTGTGACATGCTTCTGTTTGGAGTCGCTCCAATTCTTCAGATTGCGTCATACAATGTCTTGCTGCAATTTGATTGGATGACAAACACACCAACTTAAAAATACTGCCTAACATGTGACGACCATTTAAATGGACACTGGATCTGAAAAGGTTAAATGTCAAAGAAAGACATGCGCCGAAGAATCAATGTTTCAACAAACTCTTTCCTGGAGCTGATCCCTGCAGGAACTCTCTCCAGGATACTCAACAGAAACTACAATTTTTGAAAGTGAAGAGGCGAATTTGATGGATTCCAGTAATTCAATTCAAGTTGTCTAATGAACTACGTACAACACTAACGACACAAATCTGAAGGGAATCCGAGTATGCAGGGTCTTACCTGCAGTGGCTTCAGACCACTCACTGATAATGTGTGAGCATTCACAGTATATATGAACAATGGCTTCTGAGTGTGCATACTGATGGACACTAAGCCTGAACATTTCATTGAAGATATCAGTACAGAGATATTTCAGTGTACTGTTTCGGGAGTATGCACAAGATCAGTATAGTGGTTGAGAGTTTGCACTATACAGTTTAGTGTTTGTGAGTATGCACTAGTTCAGTTTATTGTTTGAGAGTATGCACTAGACAGTTTAATGTTTGAATGTTTGAACTAGTTCAGTTTAATGTTTGAGAGTATACACTATTTCAGTTTAGTGTTTGAGAGTTTGCACTACTTCAGTTTAGTGTTTGAGAGTATGCACTATTTCAGTCTACTGTTAGAGAGTATGCACTAGATCAGTTTAGTGGTTGTGAGTTTGCACTAGTTCAGTTTAGTTGTTTGTGAGTATGCACTAGTTCAGTTTAGTTTTTGAGAGTTTGCACTAGACAGTTTAGTGTTTGAGAGTATGCACTAGTTCAGTTTAGTGTTTGAGAGTATGCACTATTTCAGTCTACTGTTAGAGTATGCACTAGATCAGTTTAGTGGTTGTGAGTTTGCACTAGTTCAGTTTAGTTGTTTGTGAGTATGCACTAGTTCAGTTTAGTTTTTGAGAGTTTGCACTAGACAGTTTAGTGTTTGAGAGTATGCACTAGTTCAGTGTACTGTTTGAGAGTATACACCAAACAGTTTAGTGTTTGATAGTATGTCTCGTTCAGTTTAGTGTTTTGCTAGTATCTACTCATTCAGTTTAATGTTTGCAAGTATGTACTCGTTCAGTTTAGTGTTGCAAGTATGCACTCATTCAGTTTAGTGTTTAAGAGTACTAGATCAGTGTAGTGTTTAAAATGATGAAGTAGGTATGTCAAGTAGTTCATGATTTGCATTAGAGTGTGCTTATGAATATGAAGGTAGAGGGCTGTGAAGGGGTAAGGGCAAAGCTCCTCGACTTGGTGAGGCACCAGGAAAGATTGCTGCAGAGGGGAAGGATAATGGTGAAGTAGGCTTTGAGCCACGGATTGGGAAGCTACTCAACAAAAAGGGTGGAGTCTGTAGCAGGAGTTTCGGAGAACTGAAAGAGACAGAGAGAGAGAGAGAGAGAGCGATATCAGTAATTAACATCAATCAGTAATTAACACCCTACTTGCGTGTGTTTTGGGGTTGGGGTCAAGGTTGCTACAAACTACTGTATTTGGGAGAAAATTAGGTAGAAAAACAAATTGTTTATGTGGGTTGCAAAAAATATGCAAAAAACATACAATAAGAAGGTCTTATTAGTCTTGGACGTGTTAACATAGGAGTTAAGACTACATCAGAGATTTGTTGCATTCAATACAATATCAATATTTTCTGAGCTACTGCGACATTGCAAAAAACACTAGTCTCCATTTAATTGGTTTGTATTTAACATGTTGTTTTCCTGTAAACTGTAGATATGCAGATATGACAACATTTTAAACAAAAATCTTATGGTCAGAGTGTTTACCGTTAATTGGGGCACCTCAAATACCCCAACCTGCAACTACCCGAATCCCTCTATCTGACCTTGCTAAAAGAGATCTCCCACGTTAGTAAAGGAAAATCGTTCTTACTCGGAGGGTTCCTCCTCTTTGAGTGGCATCTCTGGGGTTGACGCCTTGCCCATGACACTAAATGGGAACGCGGCAGAGCTGCAGCTGCTGTAGGGAGAGGCTTTAGCCATGCGAGACTGTCCCTTGACGCTGCCTGGGGGCCTGCCGGGGCTCACCTTGTACCCAGCAGCTCGTGTAGTGCCTAAAGGTCTCCCTGGACTGGTCTTGAACCCTGCCGCTCGGGTAGTTCCCAGGGGCCTCCCTGTACTGGTTCTGTATCCAGCTAACTTTGTAGTACCGGTAGGGCGACCACGTTTCCCAGACTTGCCGGAGCCTGCCTTCTTTTTGGAGTCTGGCCCCTGAACACTGGTGCCTTGAGGTAGGAAAACCCCTAGAGGGCTTGAAGCACCCAGTGAGCCTGAAGCCCCTAGGGAACTTGAGGGCCCCAGAAGTCCAGAGGTCTCTAGTAACCCAGAGATCCCCAAGTTTTCAGCAGATCCCACAGGGCCTGAGGCCCCCAGAATGTCTTCAGAGCTCTGAGACACTGTCTCGAGACTATCTATGGACCCTAGAGTACTGGAGGTCCCCAGAATCCCTGAAGTCCCCAGAATGTCATGAGTGATGATAGGCCTCTTGGGATGCAAGTGACGCTTGGCAATTGAGGAGCCCTGTGAAGTAGAGGGACGCGGTGAACTAGCTGGCCCCTGGAGTGTGCCCTCATGACTCATGGCTGATAGGTAGGTAAAACATGTGTGTCTAGGGCGCTGTGGCGCCAGGGACTGGAAGAGCTTGGTGGGACATAGGTCGAAGTGAGTGGGAGAGAGTCTTTGGTCCTCAGCGAGACACGAGGGACGGGCATCCATACAGAAATTACTTGTACTGTTACTGTTATTAATGCTGGAACTGGTGCTACTGGTGCTGCTGGAGACAGGACGCATCATTTTCTGCTGACCGAAAGACAAACAAACAACAAAATGTAGATTAAGAGATTACTCAGCCTGAGTACAATTGTCATTAACAAAGACCAAGCTTGAGCGCCCACCCTCCCAGCTAGCCTGCATAATACACATAATATACCAAGCCAGAGAAAGCTTACTTAAATTAGTCGTGACCTCCTTACGACCACATTGTCCTCCATCAATTGTCTGACAGGCAATGGACAGAACGCATCTATGCCAAAGGTAGTTCTTACAAGAAGTATATTTTATCGTCAAATTTCCTGTTACGTTTAAAGCAATTTATCTTAGCTAAGCAGGGATAATTGAATCTAATTAGACCAGTAACATTTTCCTGTAAGGAATTAAAATATATTTTCCCAGTGACCACTTTGAAAACAACAAGGGTCATTTGAAGTAACAGGACAAAACTTTTGAAATGCGTGCCGAATCAAATAAGAAAAAGAACTCAATGCTGATAATATGTTTGTGTGAATAAAGCCAGCAAGTTTCTTCTTTTGATGCCGAGCCAGGAAAGGCCCAACCATTTGAATTTCAAGAACCATCGAGCCGAGAAGTAATATGCAGATAATATGCATGATACTTTGTACTGAATCTGCATATGAGTTTATTTAATTAACCAAATCCAAGTTCTTTGTTTCAGACCACAAAGTCTGATCTCTCACCTTTATCTCTCAGAGAAACAATCATATACAATAGCATCTTTTGAAATAAATGGTTTTCACAGAAGACAGCGTTCCAAAGTTAAAGAACCAATCAGTGTAATTATGTAATTTATGATTAATATTTTGAATATTTAAAGGGAATTCTCCCTAAACTCGAGGAATTCTGTAATCACAATTTGCGCATGGGTAGCAGTGTGCAGTCTTTCTCTCTCAAACAATCAGGTAAAACAATTATTGAGTTTTCTCTAAGTTATTAGATTAGTTAGAATACATTTTAGTTAGATAGCTATTTTTCTTTTGATTGATTTGTATATTAAACTGTACTGAATTTAATGTATTTGATGACTGCATTTTTACTAGAAGTGGATTTGTTTATGATTTACCTGATTAATAAATTAATGTAATCGTTTGTTTTGAAGTTTGTCCAGAAATCATTATTTATCATAACTTCTGTTTTAATCGTCTGTTACCTGGAGTGTCTCGTACAGAGAATATAAACTCATTGTTGTATTTAAATGTATTACCATAAACTAAAAATTATAACTATTGGAAAATTATTTCATTGTATTAAAATATTCTGAAAATAAGATTGAACTTGATTCCTGTGATCCTGTAAGAATCGTGTTCTAAGCTTTAAGTATTTATTGTTTCGGGTTATTGTTCAACAGTTTGGGTCGGTGGAATCTTAATTCTATAATATAAGTAACTATAAGTAAGATTTCCGTGAAGCGATACGTATTATAATCCCTTGAGCTATTAAAGTACACGTCTAGAGTTGGCTAAAAAAAGTCAGAGCTTAAGTAAATTAAGACTTTTGGAAAGCGACAGTGTTCTGAACCTTGAGAAATGTTTAAAAATTGATGAGAAGCAAATTTGAGGAACTATTGTCTTCCTAAATTAATAGAATTAACTGTAAAAGTTAATGCAAAGATAAAAGTAGAAAAAAATAATGTGACCATGAATTATTACTTTTAATGGAGTCTTTCACTCCCAATTTAGTAATTTTTCACTCCCATTGTAGTTGAACGCATTGCATCTGCAATATTGTATGTAACTTGGAATCTTGACTTCAAAATTATTTATTTAAAAGACGTAGTATTCTGTCTATCTAGTAGACTTAATTTCTCATACTGATCATTTTGCAAGTGTGTGGTTTTAAATCCATCTCATGCTTAGCTACAGCTAGAACCAGCAGCAGCTGGGTGATAATGGTATGCAGCTCAAACAAAAAGTATATATATATATATATATATATATATATATATATATATATATATATATATATATATATATATATATATATATATATATATATATATATATATATATATATATATATATATTCTCTTTTTAGAAAAAATAGCACACGCTACACACTGAATAATGAGGCGTTTTCTTAATGATTGTCTACATTGAATTATTTAAGAAGTTAAGAATAATATATTAATAACGCACAGTAACGTTACTTAAAAACCTCACTATTTCCACCTGAACAGACCCTTAGTTCTTAGTCAGACATGAAATGCTTTTAATAGTCCACTTAATACATACTCGTCCTCTCGTGAATTTGCATTGGATGATTTAAGATCAAGCACGGCTGTAAATAAAACATAATTAATGCGCTGTCCTCTCAGTACTGTACACAAAGCCTCGCTCATGTTCTCATATCTGATTTTAAAAACACGTTACTTAATAAAAGCAGCTAAATTTGACAGCATGCATGCAGACAGAGGTGGAATGTTTGCTTTTAGGGTTGTGAACAGTGCCACTGTACCTTGCGTTGATGTCGACTGTTGAGCGGAAAGGGTTAATGCTGACATTTTTGTCCCATTTTAGCGTTTGAGATTATTTTTCTCTTATCAGGATCCAAGTTTACGCTTTCAAATTGAAGAGACTAACGATAAGTGTTTATCAGAAGCCGTGGTAGATTAAAACGCAGGTATTAATGCAGAAATGCCGTATAAATGAACGCCAGCTGCTGATATTAAATATTAAGATATCAAAAGGGAACACGGCGCATGCGCACTAAGGGTTTCTAGCAGCAGACAGCCAGACAGGCCTATGCCTACCGTGAAGAGAATGTTTTAAATGTTGTTAATTCCCTCGACATCTTCAAGTTCCCTCTATTATTTTTAACTCTTCCTTCTTTTACTTCCCGATAAAGTTCCAACGTATGTTTATTTATGGCCGCTCATTTATTTTACAAAAACGAGAGAAAACCCGAGACTTAAAGTCAGCCGGTCATCGTTACTTTACTCACCGTTTTTCTAATTTGCCCAATCACAGCGGCTTCACACATTCAAGCTATGCGGACTTTTTTTTATTTTATTACCCTCACCAATATGTTCATGCTTTACAGTCATAAACAAAACGTTAAATCACGATCATGTAAATTATTATTATTATCTAAATCTCAAAGGATCTATTCAATATTGTCAGGTCAATGACATTGTTTGACCAACACCCTAAATTATTTTCTTTTAATTTACATTTGTACTAAATGTACAACTTTAAATTAATGCATGTAATTAATGATGCACATTGTACAGTATATATTAATAATGTACATTAAATGAATGTATGTATTAACCACAATACGCAAGTCTATTTTTTGAAATAAAAAATTAAACACAATCCATTCATTTGTAACAGTGAAATTTGGGAAGGATACTGAAAATAATAATATATATAATATTATATTCTTGAAATAACTAACCATACAGCATAAGTTCCATCTTATGAAGTTAGTCATCTACACCTGTTGAGGCTTTAAAAGATTCTTCCAGGTTACTTTTAATATTGCTGAGAATTATAAATCCATTAGGAATGAGCAGAATATAAAATGTGAGGTGTCTTGTACTGCAAGCCTCCCTGGTGTGTCCTGTCACAGCTCCAGGTGTGTTCAGCCACTTGACAAACCAGAGGTAAACCCAGGAAACTTCCAAGACACTCTCTCCAGTAGCCAGTGACAAACTCTAGTCTTTCTCTGGAGGAAGTGTTTATAGAAAGAAATGGATGAATGACTCTACACTGAAAGTAAACTGTAAACACAAGGCAAAAGTATTTATTTCAAAATGAAGATCAAATGACAAGGGATGCTTAAAATATGCACATCGATGCACAGTGGAAGGAAAAAAAAACTGGTAAAATACGCAGAAGGAAGAGTGCAATCCGCATCTGGTGGAAGTGAAGATAGCGTTCTGCTTCTGGCTTACAGGACCTTGTAGCGGCCTTTACTCGTCGGCTGGTATGAGTTTTGCTGAAACGAGAGGACAAATGGATTAATTGTTGTAATTCACTTTTCTAAACGTTTTTCTCACACAGTGATTCGACAACTTGGAGTTCTGTTTGAGATGGGTAATGAATCAGTCCGCTTCAGCTGACATTAGAATATTAGTAACTGATCAAAGTAACTCAGAATGAGACTGAGAGACACATTTTAATCTTTAAAATATTGCGTAACACTGCTAAACATTCTCTCAGCCAAATTTAAAAAAACAAAAAAAATGTATTCGTCTTACAACAGCAAACCATTAAGCAAAATGTTACAGTGTTTTGGTTTCACTGTACAATCCCTGTAAGCCCTGAATATAATGTGATAAACGCACCAGTCGAATGAGCTCCTCTTTGATGAGTCGTGTGATTTCAGCCTTCGCCTTCTGAACTGCCAGTTCATTAGCACCTGATGCCAACACAAGAACAGAAGTGGGTATCGTTAAATTAGAAAGGTATTACTCTTGAAACATGTGTTAAGAGGAACACTTCTTTTGATTAATCAACAAAGTTTTGGGGGATTTTGAGTACACACCAGGGTCAGACCAAGCAGCAACCTCCTGCCGATGTGTAATAGAAAGTGACAACCCCAACAGACGCCTTCAGATGTTTCACTCATGTTTTTTTAATCTTTTAATCCTTTGAAAGTATTTTTATATGTTTAGCCCCTCTAGATTAGCGCACACCTTTTATACCATTCAAAATGCTGTATGTTTCATAAGCATCATCACATTTTCAGTCCCATTCCTTCCACAGCCCTGCTTCCCCCTTCAGAGCAAACCTGTCTTAATGGTAAAGTGAAATATTAACATATTGATTCTGTTTGACGGTGCAGGGCGCTACAGAACATCTCTGACCACATGTAGACACTATAGAGCTCTAGACAGCGTTAACGCATGCAATTAATTTGAACTGTATAATGTGTTAAAAAATGTACACAATTAACGCAGTTTCAGCTTTTCCCTTTTCCTGTTGTGGCAGACATACTTTAAACAAAGTATGAATAAGATGTAATGACAATGAGAAGGCACGAAGAATGGACACGTTCCAGCACACGACAAACATCCCACTCACAGGGGATTGCTGGCTTCTGTGAGCAATGACAGCTACTGAGGCATCACAGCACTCTTTGTTGAAACTGCATTCGTTCGGAGATTGAATCGGAGATTTTTGGGCAACTAAAGCATAGTACATCCAACACCCACGAACTAATCGAACAGCTGAGCTCCGACTCTTGTCTGTTTTTGTGTGTGTGTCAACTGTCAAGGTATGCTGCATAAAATAAAAATTGGATCAGAGTATTAAAAAGTTGATAAAAAGCATTAAAAAAACGATATTAAAAAGTTGAAGAAATAAGGTGTTGAATAATGTAATGTAAGTAAGTGGTATTGCCAGCCTTGTGCCACTTGTAAAAATATGGAGTGAACCATCATCCTATAGTAAATTCAAACAAAGATTTTACCTTGGATTATCTCAAATAAAGGACAGCACTAATCTCAAAAGGATGAAGATCGCTACTGCAATTCTTCCAAGCGTTAAAGACCTAAAGTTTCTTCACTAAGCACGCTGTTATTGGGAGAGTCTAAAGAGACCACAAACTAACAGCCACCAAAGAAGAGAAGCAAAAAGTTAATTTAGAGGATATTGATGGTTTATTGCAGGTATGTTGTTTTTATGACAACACCTGTGTTCCAAACAAAAAATTTAATAAACAATCATATTTTGAATTTAAATAGTCTCTTTGTCTTCAATTTACATTAATTATTTACATTTTACATTTATAGATTTACAGTCTTGTCATTGGGGTTAATCGTGATTAATTTAGAAAAAGTGTAAATTTATTTATATTTAGGCTCCGCATCCGCGCTTAGGATCTCGTAACAGTGTTCATTTTCAAAATCAGCTTCTATAAAAAGCTTCAATCAAATTTCAGATTGCTTACGTAACAGTAGGCTGGAAATAAAGTTTTTCTGAAGTTTTTTTCTGGTAGGCATACACAAAAAATATACTCGTTTACATACAATGAATTCACTTTTTTATAAATAACCACCACCACCATCGTATTGAAAAAACAAACAAACACTGGATTACCAAAAACACACTTTCTCTCCATTTGCGTCTTTTTCTCATGCTGTTCTTAAACTACTATTCCAATGTTTTTTTCCTTATCTGTTTATACGGTTTGGTATCCATGGAGTGACTTGATTAATACCAATGGCATAGATCACTTCCTTTAGCTGTTTTCAGCTCCCAGAAAAGGAATCTAGCATGACACAAAGATGGGTGATGCAAATTCAGGTGTGTATTTGAACACTAAAACATGGTAGAAAACTCAGAAAAGTTAAATTTGCTTAAAACTAAAGATTTTCTCATTTATAATTTTCTAAATTGTTCAAGATCAAATTTTTTTTTTTTTTTTTCTGTTTAGGTCAAATGGTTTCTTAAACAGTGCGAGGCCCATATCTGCATAATGGGATCAATCTGCATCTCCTCTAATCAGTGCTCAACAGTGACTCACTCTCGATGGCGAGGTAGATCTTCCTCTCACCCTCCTTGGGTTCTTTCCCTGGAGGGAAGTAGGTTCCTCTGATGGTGATGGCTGCCTCTGAGTACTCCCCAATCCTCTGCAGAGCTTCTTTAGAGGTGACCTTCCACCGGGCCGTCTGAGGCACAAACATACCAGACATAGAGGAATAGGGCTCAGATCAGTTAGCTCTCCACACTTGTGACTCTGAATAAGATGCTTTTTCAATGTGTCTGCAGTCTGAACTCAAGACTCAAAAGTTTGAGACTCTTCACAGTAATCATTTTTCAGCCGTGTGGAGTCGATGTGCTAGACAAAATGTTCTTTGCTGATTTTCATAGATTTTGAATGTTGGATTTTAATACATTTATAATAGGAAACAACAGAGCTGTGTCTTATGTACTAACATTTGCATGTATTTCTTACTAAACACAGAAAAATGCACACTGGTAGAATCACAGATATTTTTTGTACATTAGTTGTATAATGTATAACAGAGTAGACTAAACTTCTCTTGAGAACATTTAAATATGTCAATCAGCATACTGAAGGATAACCTATGGCCACTAGATGACATTCATTTGTCATTCAGCAAAGAATCCCAAACAAGTGTATAGATAATCGTTTGGTGATGAGGCAGAAACCAAACAAAAATCTGTATAAAAAAATTTACATAAACCTAAAAAGAAATAAGAAGCTATTGCACTAATAATTAATATATTGCTTTTTATGGATTAGTGGCAGTTTAGTTGACTGTGCAATTAGGACATTGGGGGAAACTGTACAACATGGTTACAGTGTGTAGTAAATTAATTACTTAAAGAATTTAAAGGTATGCATTTTATTAAATATTGAAATTGACATTTAAGAATTCAACTTGCAAATAAAAAAAGCATTAAAAGGTGCCATAGTATGCAACTTTTAAATAATTTAGAATAAAAATTTGACTACAACAGACAATCACAGCACCCTTAATGCTCTTCAAAAGGTAGTATTTATCTTGTTTTGTATTCATTAAATCAGCTACTTCATGTATAGGGAAGAACCTTTAAATGGACATTAGCACACATTATTTTGCAATATATCTTTTAGCCCACAAAAATTAGTGTTTTATGGAAGTTTTGTTTCAATTTTCAGCACATCCAGTGCACGTTCTGCATAGGATAGGGTTACAAAATCCTTCTCTGAATCAGAGGTGGACAAAAAGCACTGCAGGTCCACCAAATTTTAGTTTATTTAATAACTTTCATGCAACACACCTGGTTCCACTAATTAAGCTCTTATTGGCTTGTTTGAAGCTACTCCTGAGTCTTTTGAAACAAGTAAACTCTTATTAAAAAAAACTAAAAAGTGTGTTAGTGTTTCTTTTCTTTTCCCCGTCCTTTTGTCAACATCTAGCATCGTAAATCTCTCACTTCTTTTCTTCCTCATAAAAATGCTGAGTGCCGAAAACGCGCTGCAGAGAGGCTGCATACGTGTGTCGAGGCCTTAACACTGGAGTTCTTGCTAAGGTCAAACACAAACAACACTGAACACCAAATGCCAACAAATGTAGAATGAGAGGTAAAGCGTACTCTATGAATTAGTTAAAGCCATATTTCACCCTACTAGTTAAAACCATATAATCTATCCCATAAATAAAATATACATATGCAGGATTAAATACCGGCTTCATCACTAATATTTATACGGCTACTTCTTCACTAATATTTTTTTAACCATTGAGCTCTGACTTTTCAAAAATTTCTGATGATTGGTTCAATAAGATGCTCATCAAATTCTCAGATTAGAATAACAATCTGATTTGAATTTAGAAACAGATGAACTTTGAATCCCCAATAATTATACGTTAATATATGCTCTGCCTCTTTCACAATTAGCTGGAGTGTATAGAGTGTTCTGGCAGCCGACCCACACTTCTGGTGGATTCAGGAACACCCCCCTCTCAAAATGCAACACACTTGTATTGTCTAGAAAAGCACTGTATAAATGTAATTAAGACACAAACCTGGGGGAAGTCATTGATCTCCAGCTCCTCCTCGTATCTCTTGACAGTTTCTGTGGAGTCTGCGCTCTGCTTGTCGTCCTCCAGTTTCTCCACTGGAGTATAGTTGAGTTTGGCATTAATTTTCTCCGCCTGCTGCTCTGCGATGGTTTTAGCCGACACTGAGGGAGCGACTATCTTCCCACCACGCAGAATCGCATTGGTTGCCTGCTGCATGACATCCTGAACACAGAGCAATACAGTGATCAGCCATAGTTCAAACTTTCAATCCCTCCGTAACCATGTGAATGAAATCTGGTGACTATCAGGCCCTAATATAAACTTGCCGTCTTGAGTGCTCTGATGCTGAACAAATAAAAGTGCCACAGACTGCAGGAGTGAAACATCTTTCCTTCCGCTAATGCTACAACACAACTCGCTCCTCATACTCTGAGCAATAAGTAGCTTGCTCCGCAGTGTTGCTTTTGGCAGCCACTTAAGTTTACTTTTAGACTAAGTCTTTTTGTCAAAAATGATCATTAGCCACATTTTAATCATTTCAAAATGTAATAGCTTTAGTCATGCTTTAGTCGTCGAAAACAAATGTAGTCAATGTAAATTAATATTCAGCTGATTATAAACATGTTAATTTGACTTTTTAAATATTCGAAATTGTGTATTTAAATGTTTTTAATGAAATAATGCTCCATTCACTTTGAGATTGTTGATAGGCTTTTCATTAATAAATACAATGACACGTGTAGGATTTAGGGATTACGTCAAATAATGTGTTAATACCATTGAATTGATCTCACTTACTTTACAAAAGCCAAGATCAAAAACATTATTAATTTGGCAATTGTTGCATTATTTTTTTCCAATTACCTAAAGTGCAATAAATATATGTGTACGGTTGGGTATCGTTTGGGGTTGTTCCGAAACCTGTTTCAAACCGATACTTTTATAACGACCCTGGAGCCAAAATGGTGACGATACTTTAAAAAAACGATACTTTACAAAGCTGTACCATTATGGTGCATGACTTAAAATGTAACAGTATATTAAAAGTTTAGAGCATATTTGAATGTATAAATAAATAGAAAATCGTTTGACCTGATTTAACCAAGATTTGCCTTTTTGCAATTAACACTACATTAGCTTACAACGAAGTTAAGCCTTTATGGAAAGGCTGCTGCTCTCGTCATCATAATCAGTGACTCCTGTTTGTGACTTTTGAGACTGAAGCTGAGGTCAGGGCGGGAGATGCTGCAGAAACTGGGACTGATCCCATCCCAAAGGCTCAGTATCACCCATACCAATACTGATACCACAGAAATCTTGAATTTTCCTGAACTACTGTTAATACAATTAATTATTTAGGTGGTATACATAAATCATTTAGTTACATGAAAACTAAAATATATGGTATTTTTGCTCTCAATTAAATAATTAAATAAATTAGCTTACTTGTAACAACATAATTTTAATGGCAGATATTTAAATCTGATAATCAAAACGTATTTTAAAATGATGAGGGTTGTGACTTTGCTTTAAATAAAGATACTTAATTAATACATACCACATTTACATGGTTCAATTTTAGTCAACTTTTGTTAGAGCTACTGAATTCATAAATTTGAATTGATGTAGACCTGTATAATCACTGCACTCAATGATCTCTGACTCACTGCTGATTACAGGTGCTCTGTCACGGTCTCCTCATCACACCCTTACATTTGAAGCTCAGGGTTCTCTTTTTCAAGCTTCTCAAATGTTTATGCAAATATGTTTTTTTTTTTTACAAACATCACAGCTTGATGCTCTTTAGTCTACTGCTGTAAAATAGATTGCGCGTGTGCATGCTTGGTATTGTTGAGTCAAATGATTACAAGCCGCCGCTCTGAAGCAACACACGAGGGGGGGTGATGTGTGTCTGGTATCAGACCAGACGAGTCAAAGAAGACTACGGGGTATTTGGAGACACGTAAACTTGTTAATGGGCCAGTTTGGAACAAAAAAGCCTAAAAATTGATCTTGGTGGGCTAGCATTGATCAGATTCTTATACTGATGCCAGTATTGATACTATCGATACTAGGAGTGAACTAGGGTCTAATCCACACAGACAGAGACACCTGTTGCCCGCAAGCTGTAGAACACGGTGCATCGCTCTGCTTTTAAGTTTACTTCGTGTGCTCTCAAATGTTTTATTATATTTTACGTGCTTCTTCCTTTAGCCTCAACTGTCGTAAAAAAATTGTAACACATCACGGTGTCCGAATTTTTGTGTGTAATATAGCCACACTTTCGATTGTTTTAAACATTTAGTTTAATGAGAGTTGTTTAATTTAGCAAGCTAAGCTTAAGGTAGACCACCTCCTGCCATGTGTTGTCAGAGCAAGTGTAAAATTTGTTCCTGCATTTGCATGCTTCTCAGAGAGTCCTATTCGCTGTTGATTTGTTAAAAGAGGGAGATGAGGGCTGGAGGGAGAGAGAGACTCGCTCATTCATTGGACTCCATGTTGAAATTGGACTGAGGAACTGAATGAAGATGTTCAGCACGGCCCAACAGTTCAGGAATTTAAGTGACACTAGAAAGAGGCTATAAAATTCTCGTTCTGTTTAGGTCTGGTCTTAAAGACAGTTATGGACTATGAGCATGAACAAATCTTTTTTGTCTTTATATGTTCTGTGGTATAAATTCAAATGCACTCAACTTTACAGAAGTAGAATACTTGATATTAGAACCTGAAAAATAGTTGAGTTTGACTTTCTTACTGAATCTAACCTGAGGTTAAGAAATAATAGGGTTGTTAAACATATACACCATAATTAAAATTGAGGATTACAACAGTCAGAGACATCTAAGAACACAGGGTCCTGCAGAGCAGTCCAGCAGTACTGTTTCTTTCTTGCTATTTAGATTTAAAAGATGAGTTTCGTTTCTACCTCATTCCTCTATTCCCCAGGGTAGGGAAATCCAAATACATTTGACCCATGTTGTAGCAACATTTTATCCCTACTGACGATTTGATTTCCCCATGAGATGCAGATGTTCTCAACAAACACATACCTGGGCCTCAGCTCCAAGGTTCTTCTGGGCTTGGATCCTGAGTGCAAGCTTCTTAGCGATCTCCAACTTCTGGATGTTTCCAGCAGAATTAGCGCCGGCCCCTGATGCTGGCACAATACCGGACCCTGCTCCTCCAGCAGCTAACGCACCAGCTGCAGCTGAGCCGCCTGGAGCTGAAAAATCCTTCACTCGCTTCTTAGAGTTGAACATACTCTCGATCTGCTCATCAATCTGGAAGTGAGAGAGAAAGACTTACAATTTTATTACATTTTATTTTATTCAAATTGACATGACTATTTCAGTTTCTTTAAAAACATTAATGATGTGTATGAGGAACTGAAATGTATTTTGTCAACCTGCACTTTTCTCAGTTTCTTTGAGTTTTTGTTGTGTGTTCAGACTCACATCTAGCCCGGTCTCTTCATCATCAGAGTCGTGCAGACCCAATGCCGCCTTCTGCAACTTCTTCCTCTCATTGGCCAGAGCATGTTCTGTCTCGTCGAACTTGAAGCCTTTCCCAGAGAACCCACTGCTGCTCTTGATACTCTTCCCTTCCTGATGCATGCACATGAAGACACATGCACATGAAGAGCAGTCATCATAACTTCAAACCAACAATATTGCTATGTCAATGTCTCAATAGAAATAGTGAACAAATTAAAAATGTCAACTAATGTTGTTTGTTTATTTAGATTAACCTCTGTGCCTTTCATTACAGTCTTCTTAGCTGCATCTTACAGATGAACACAGCTCTTCAATTATAGTTACTGTCCTTCGTTGCTTCCTATTACTGTTTGCAGTCTTTTACCACAGCAACTTATTATGCATAAACAGTTTAGTCTTTTTTCCACTGCCTTGAGCTCATAACAGAATTCTATTGTTCTTTACAGAGTTCAAAAGACTCCACAGAATGACAAGTTCCACGTTCCAGTTCAGTGCCAGACCTTGTTTTTTCTATTCATTTAAATTGATGAGATCGCCATGGAATGTTACTCTTGTATCCTTATCTTGAGGAAAAGTTTGGAAAATAACCTCTGAATTATACCGTGACAACTTATAGCACAATGAGACACATCAGTATACCGACGTCGCATCTACACAATGGATTAACTAACAACTTTTAGAATTAATAAAAAACATAATTTGAGATAGAGATCAAAGATAAAACAAGACAATAAAATTGTAATGCTACAAATTTGACTAAATTAGCACCTACCCATGATCACTTCTGAAAAAATAAACCCACATTATCAACACGCCACATTTTCAAAACAACAGTTCTATCTGACAGCTCCAAAAGGAAGTGCATTTACAACTCAGATTTTAGTAATACTTAGGCAGTGGCTTGTGTATAGTCTATAGTTTCAAACAGCTGCTTTTTCACTTCCCTGAGCTCTTTACAGTATTGTCCTCTGTTAAAGTTCCCCTATTGTGATTTTCAAAAGTTCCTTAATTGGTTTTGTAGGTCTCCAACAACAGGTTGATGCGCATGCAAGGCCGAAAAAAGTTTTTGTTTTCTTATAAAATTTATTTATTTTTACAAGATTTGGTCACATTTCCCAAATAATTGATTATTGACTCGTACGTACTAAATCTACCCTTTATGTGACGCAGCCACATCGCTCAGATCTGGCTTCTCTGTTTCTTACGCAATGGAAAGAAAGTCTTCTTGGTAACGAAAAAAATCATTATCTGCTCCACTAGTCTGCTTTTTTTCAGCATACTTATGTATTCTCATTGACTTTACTTTTAAAATGTCTGTCATTTATGCACTTTTCTACTACATTACAAAACAACAGCCTTTTAATTTCTTTTCTGAAAGGATTGGTTGTCTCTTTCGTGTGCTAGTGTTAATTCATATACACTGTCTGCAAGTCTTTTTGTGTTCCTCATCTCACACTTACCGCTTTCTGCTGTTCTTTGAAATTACCCCAGAGCTGCTCCAGATCATTAGGCACCCCTGAACCTGAAAGCTCTAGCGCTTTAATGATGTCTCCAGCATACCGAGCCTGATCCTCGGTGATGAAGGTGTAGGCAAATCCCTATAAACAAAAAGGTTCAGTTAAAGCAATTTACAAATTCTTTATAAGGAAAAACAACATTAGTTCAAAATGTTTTTGTATGTCATAAATATGCATTTATGTCTTTCAAATAAATAATTAGAGGGTTATTCATTAACAGAGTTAATATAAATGTTAATTCATACTAAATAAAGCACCCCTGAGAATTATAATTTGCATATTAGATGCGGAATAATATTTGCATAGGTGTGTGGTGGCCTTAGTCCTTAGGGTTTTGTGAGCAAAAGCTGCCACATCGATGGCAAAGATATAAACCAAAAAAGTGTGTTTTCAAGTTTACATGACAACAATGCACCTGGTATTTTTATAACAACCTTAACAAGCATTTTGAAAATCACTGGGTTATGCCGAAGCACAGCTCCTGAACGTGTGGACGTACAATGTAACCAATTTTAAAAAAATTCAGAAAAGGCTCTGGAAGACTCACACAGCCGATCAACATAAGGATTGTGGCTGGGCTGATGCCATTCCTCTTTAAACCTTAGTTTGAATTTCTTTTAAATTCACATTACTGTTTTTCATCAATCTAATAAATAAATGTATACCCACAACACTATGATCAAGGACTACACTTTTACAACACACAGAGTAAATTTGAAACGAAAAAAATTTATTAAAAAAAATCTAAATTGTACCAGAAATATTCATTAAACAAAGAGAGAGTATATATCAATTTAATCTTGCCTTGTTTCCGGCACGCCCTGTCCTGCCCGCTCTGTGCACGTAATCCTCGTAATGATTGGGGCAGTTGTAATTGATCACCAGGATAAGCTGTTTCACATCTAGCCCTCGAGCAGCTACTGAAGTGGCAACTAGGAGACGACAAGCACCACTCTTGAAGTCGCTGATGATGCTGTCCCGATCGTACTGATCAATTCCTGCAACAAATACATTACACAAGTTCTGGTCCCCCAGCATATAATGCAAAGTCAAAGCAAGTGTAAAGTTCAGCATTCTCTTCAATAGTGTGTACCTCCATGTAGGGACAAGCAAGGGTACGAGGCCTTCATCAGATCCTTCAGGAGTGTGTCTGCATGCTCTTGTTTGTCCACAAAGATGATAACTGATCCTTTCTCCTGGTAGTGCCCCAGAATCTCCAGCAGCTTCAGGAACTTCCTATGCTCCTCTATCACTATCTATAAAAATCCCAGATCCTGAGCACTGCAGTAGACGGTGTTTGTTAATGCATGAGTGTGAATGTGTTCTCACCACGTGCTGCTCCACATCTGAACACACCACGCTTCGACCTCCCACCTGCACCTCCAGGGGTTTAGACAGGATCCTGCGAGCCAGTGCCTCCATGGTTCGAGGAAATGTGGCAGAAAACATGACAGTCTGGCGATCAGGTCGAACATTATCGACAATCCTCATCACCTGATTGAACCAGGGAGATGTAGTAAGAATTAGGTTCAGGGCTATAGTAAGAAGTAGAGTGGATGAAATACAGATAGACAATAAAAGAATGAAGATCCTATATCAGTATAAAGCCTATGCAAGCTGAAATGTTAGTTTTTTTTAACATTATTATTTTTCCATTAGTGATGTGTCATACGTGAATGGATCGTTCTAAAAGAAAGCATCTTTAAAAAGACTCATGAGTAGCAACTCTTTTTGGAGATGTCTCTGCAGTAAAAAATAGACAATTCTTGAATATGGTACATGCATATTAACACCACTACTTTCTTTGTTTTGGCACAATTACATGAGCAAAATATGGGGTAATAGAGACTGACCTGAGGCTCAAAGCCCATGTCAAACATTCGATCTGCTTCATCAATCACCACGTATGTAACACGCCGCAGATTAGTCACACGACCTAAAACATAGAGAGCAAACCAACACAGGGTCAGAAAGTTTTTTTCCGTCCCATTCTAGTCTTCTCCATCAAGACTCCAGGAGCTTCTAAACACGTGTGACTGATGAGATTGGATACCACAATTATTTTTTTAAATGAGCCTAACCAAACTGCATTGTTAAAAGAAACTCATTTTTTCAGCCGTTCTAACAATCTAATGCATAGCTTAGCATTAGAGTTGTAGCTATGAAATAATTGAGTAATATTCTACTGATAATGTAACCAATTAATCAAGTAATTGGATAAAATAAAATTTATCTTAGAGTAATATTAAATATGCAAGAGAAAATAAGACAGGTCTCTAAACAGAAACCAATAGGTTATTAATTTTTAAACAATACATATGATCCAAACTAAGTCATCCAGCATTAAAACATAAACAAAGAACTCAAATTATTATTATTTTTTTTTTCTAAATGAGTTTTGTAGGTGATTCAGCTGGTTAACAGTGATTTCTGAACCATATTCAGTGATTGTAGAGTGTTTTGAAAAAAAAAAAAACAATTGACCACTTAATCATAATTATAAATTTCAAAAAACTGACACTAATACATTTCTGAGATCACAGAAGAACAAATATTTTTGTGCAAACAGTTTTAAGCTACCTACAGACTTACCACAGACTACAAAGAGGTCTCAAATGTTTATTACAAGCGCTTATACCGAAAGTTATTTAGTCTGGAAATTAGAATCGTTGCAATAGTGGATAACTTTACTGAAGTTTATGGATGTTGTCTTGTGGTATACTAGTGGTTCATGCAGTGGACACATGCTATAGCATACTTTTTTTGTGGTAGTTTTTTCATTTTTATTTGGTCTCTTTGCTCATCATGTTTGCCACTGCTCCCATTCATTACTCAGCCAGCACTAGCCAGTGCAAGCACCCTCAAAATTAAAACATCTCCTTCCGCTTTGTGAGTGAACCAAGTGTACGGCTGGAAACTATAAGACTTCTATTGCGTTTGGAGAGGTGATTTTAGCCTTCGCATAATAAGAAAACAAGGTGCCTTCTCTTAACCTATTATCTCTTATGTTATATATACATATGTATATACATATGTATATATATATATATATATATATATATATATATATATATATATATATATATATATATATATATATATATATATATATATATATATATATATATATATATTGAAGTAGGGGGTTACCCCAGAATTATTCCCTCAAACTAAACAAGTCAGGAGTAAACGCAGCCTTATTTCAACACAGGGTGAAGCTGGTGAGACTACGTTTAGACCTCAGGTCTTAATGCCCAAGTCAGATTTTTTGGGTGAAATCTGATTTTTTTGTGTATTTGTGCATATACACATTACAAATAACATGCACCTGCTATCTGTCTTTTGTGTGAATGAAATGCGGCTCCAATGAGAAACATGCACAAAAGATAAAACTACATACCCCAGAATGCACTGTGATTAAATTGGGTGTAATAATGCAAAATACAGATAAATGGGACCTAGCTGTTCATTGCATTGCAAAAAAATCCCATTCAGGAGCTCATATGAAAGCGACCTGGGACAGATTTGAAATAAATCAGAATTGAGCAGTTCTGACTCATGAAAATATCAGATACAGATCACATAAGTGCAAAAACATACTGATTTGGGTCACCTTGGGCTGTAGTCTGAACGTAGCCTAAAAGAGTAAGTGAGAATGTTAGTTTTCCTCTTACCATTGTTGGCTCCGAGCATGTCAATCATGCGGCCTGGGGTGCACACAATGATTTCCGCTCCACGCTTCAGCTCTGCAATCTGGTAGATGACACAGATGGTCAGAAAGAAACTCACAGAGACAGAGAGAGAGAGAGAAAAAGAGGGAGAGAGAGAGAGACCTGCTCGCTGATGCCAGTGCCACCATACACACAAACCACACGCTGACCCAGAGGCTTGGAGAACTTCTTGCACTCTTTGGTGATCTGCAGTGCCAGCTCTCTGGTGGGTGTCATGATAACAGCTAAATAGACATACAAACAATAAAGGTAAATAAACATGACTATTGCATCGTGACCTTCTCTCGTGGGGTTGAGGGACTTGTGACTTTGGTTCAATGGCTTAACACAACGTTCAAGTCCATTAAGGATAAAATTGAAGACCTTTATCATAACATCAAAAACACAAACAAAACTTCTTGCATAATAAACAGTATGCTTCAAATACATTGTTTGAAACCCCTAAAATTGCTTTCATGATTTTTAGTATTTACAAAGGTTTTCTCAAACTCTGACAACCCTAACCATTCCTTTTGCAAAGTTGATCCTTTATATCCCTTCTCTCAAACTCTGCCAACACTAACCTTCAATTTGATTTTTTTTTTGCATTAGGAAGAATTTTTTCAATCTCTGGCAACCCTAACCAGGTTTTTGAGAATTTTTGCACACTTTTCAGACAATGGCAACCCTAACCATCCTTTTTACTATCCTATTTTTAGAATTAAGAACCAGTTTTTCAATCTCTGGCAACCACCTAGCAACAGCAAAAAGCACACATCAGATACACTTTACACGGTAATCCGAAAACTAAGGTCAAGAACTGTGAATTTAAAACTTGTTAAAGCCTAAAATTTGGACTTTGAATTTTTTTACTTTTTAAGCCGCAGTAGAAACCCGGAGAGATTTGCTATTCGGCGACAACTGGAAGTGCATTATTATGCACTTAATTTGTTTTATTAATTTTTTCTACAATGTTCGGTGCACCAGTGATATTAAGGATTGCTTTAAATCAGTTTTGCTGTAAAATAAATAAATATATGTTTATCCATTTGCAAGGATGACAAAAAAAAAAGTTGTGACAGCATGACTGAGTTACAATCATCTTTTAATTTTAATGCGCTGCCAAACTGTATATAATCAGTAAAAATGATCAGAAAAGTATCGGGAAGTATCGAGACAGGCTGATCTTCAAATGAAGCAAAAAAACTAAAAATAAAAAAATAGGGAAAACCCTATTTGAATTCGTCCAATGTCAAGGGTAAACTTACATAGAACAGAAACCTCAAGCAAAAAAAGAGATTTTAATACCAAGAAAAACAAATAATGTCTTTACAAGCAACTTCCAATAAACAGGTCCAACCAAGACGGAACCCATGGATTTCTCCCAACCACCATGTAATGCTCAGAAAACAGTAATACTGAATAAAACGGAGTCACTTTTACCAATGGGTCCCTCTGCCTCTGCTAGAGGCCGCTGGTCCAGAATATGTCGAAACATGGGGAGAAGGAAGGCGATGGTCTTTCCACTTCCTGTTTTAGCAATGCCAATAATGTCACGCCCTGACATAATGGCAGGGATTGCCTGAGCCTGGATGGGCGTGGGCTTCTCATAGCTGTGTCTGAAGAACAAACAAGCAAGAAACTAGTTATGAAAGACGCATTTAATAAACAGTTTGTATGTTAGTGTGAATTTCACAGCTCGTAAAGCACTGACAGATGTCATGCTCCTGCACATCCTTAATTATGTTCCTCTCAAAATCACAGCTCATTAAGCTCTAAATGAGTCAATGTGTAATTGTTTAAATTTTTTAGACAATACTTCAACTTTATTTGCAAAGATTCATCACAACATGTTTATATTCTGTCCCTTAGATCAAATAATGAAAAGAACCTGCTACTCAGCTGCGCATATAAAAAAACCTATAGATAGAAACAGAAATGGGCTTGTTGAGACTCAGGATGTCCACACAGGTCTGTATCACAATTAAGACTTCTAAATGTTATTTATTGTTGGGTAAATGAATGCAAGCTCTTGGGTAGGGTGTTTCATTGGACACCGGGACAAAAAAATCTTTTCAACATGATTTTATTTGACTTTACAGAAAGCTTCACTGAATTTTAACAACCTAATCAATGCTTTCAATGCTAATCAATGCTTTGACAACACTAGACAGAAAAAGAGACAACTAAATATAGACAGACAGAGAAAAGTAGACAAATAGCCAAACATGCCGGCAGACAGATCACCTAGACAGAGAAAATACAGACAGGCTAAATTGACAAACAACAGACAGACAATCAGGCAATTAGACAGAAGGAGGAACAAGCATCAGATATCTAAACAGAAGACAGATAAACTGGATTATCTAACTAATAGATAATGCATGTTCACTCACTTCTTGAGTGCGTTGAGCACTTTCATGGAGGTGCCACATTGCACCCAGGTCTTGATAGGTTTGGGGCAGCCCTTACCCTTCACCATGATCCCCTCCAGCTCCAGGCGGTACTCATTCACCTCTGCCATAGGGAAAAAAAGGAAATATAGGAGGTGAACTGGTGTTAGCTATTCAGCCATGGAGGGGTCTTATACACCTTCCACCCAGCTTGCTCTTGAGGCTCATGGAAGTTTAACAGAGACATATCGAACTAAAATGTCACATAGTAATGTCAAGAACATGCCAATAAACCTCCCTTTCGAGTCACAGAATTATTATTATATGTTTGTACATATTATTTGCATATAGAACCCTACTTTCTAGGTACAAAATAGTCTGTATGCTTGGTTAATCTCATGAACACACATTGCGATCGCTTTAGCAGGTCGTTGATTAATGCTTTTAAATCAAGGTGCTCCTTGTCTTCTCAATGTGTATTTATTAAAGTAAAGCAAAGATACCAGGATAAAACAAACAGTGTTTGTCTGACCTGAAATTATCTAAAAAGACAATTTGTGCATGAAACAGGTGATTTTTGAGTAGAGAAATCAAGAGGGTTTCTATTTTAATAGAGAAAGAAGATCGGAGAAAACCATGCGTGGGTCTCATGAAACAAACATGGTAGCAATAGATTTAAATCATTAAATCATAGTAAAAAATAATGACATAACATTGGGCGAGTATTTCTGATGTTAAATTTAAACATACATTAAGTGTAATGCTAAATATGTTACATAAAAAGCAGACCTGATATTTTCATGACAGTTTGAACATCCCAATTTCACATGAGCTCCTGAAACTGATATGCAGCAGATGTTTTACAATGCAACCTCAGTTTCTAACTCTCATGTTGCATTTTTCTGGGTTCTGCATCAACAAGCCCATCTTAAACACAGACTTTCAGATAAACGAGTCACCGGAGAAAACTATTTTTTATTTAAATTGTTACCGGAAGAAACTCGGAGACATATTTCATTTAAATAAAATGTAATGAAATCACGGTTGATTCCTTACCCACCAAAAAATCCCAAATAACATATATTTCCTATTTCAATCTTTTTCTTAAAGCTTCCTAGTACTCATAAATTTAACAGTGCAGAGTGACAGCTTCGTTTTCTGTGCATACATGTTTCTGTGAATACAGCTTTAGATTACATCTACACCAGTTTTAAAAGGTGGAGTTATTCAGTAACCAGAACAGACTGGGAACCAATCTACAGCAGACAAAACCTCATCACTCCAATAATCATTACTCCTCTGACCTCCTTTGTCCCAGAAAAAAAAAGTTTGTAGGGCTGAAACTACAGGCATCCTAAAGTGTGTGCATGCAAGGAAGTACCCTCAGGGCTCATCCGGGTCAGCTCGGGCACCTCCACGTAGAAGTTCTTTCGGAAGGATTCATACTGGATCTTCTGATGATCAACCGGCTCCAGAATCTTCCTCTGCTTTGTCTGGAGTCCAGAGAGGGCTGACTGAAGATCCTGCTCCTCCTCTTCAGAGGAATACTATGCACGAAAGCAGCACACAGAGACTCTAAGTTTTTAGGTTTCAAAACTCCATCTTCATATGTCATCTAGTCCATTTACTGCAAAGAGGCTAAAGAGAACTTAGATTTCTTCAATACAATTTCTCATCAAGAGAGAGAGAGAGAGAGAGAGCGAGGGAGAGAGATAGAGAGAAAGATTTTGAGAGAGGAAAAAGATAGATATAGAGGGAGAGAAAGAAAGTGAAATAGAAAAAGAGAGAGAAAGAAAGAAAGTAAACAAGCTTTTAAAATAGAAACAGTTACTTTGGACAAAATGGAGCTTTTTTTTTAAATTGTATTACCATCCACTGTCTTGGTGCTTTTCTTGGCAAGCAAACTAAGCACATATCACATGTTCCTATACTTTCTTTAAAGCCTAAAGAACGTGCTGATAAATACAACATATAAAGTTGTGTATATTTTTACCTCCATGGCATCTTGGTCATTCTGCATCAGCTCCCCTTTTGTTTTGCTTCCTTGTTGTACCTTCTTTGTCTTCACCACTGTCACAACTTTGGTCACTGACATCCCTCCTTTCTGAGAACACCAAGAAGAAGCTGAACAATTAGTAAACTCCATCAA
The DNA here is from genome assembly GCA_900490495.1 of Danionella dracula. Lineage (NCBI taxonomy): Eukaryota > Metazoa > Chordata > Actinopteri > Cypriniformes > Danionidae > Danionella > Danionella dracula. Next base: position 320,054 of record UELW01000489.1, read on the forward strand.
GTTCTGTACACAGATACAGACCTGCATCTTCCCAATAGATGAATTACCACTGAAGCAGAGCTTGGGTCATGTTCATGGTTCATTTTCTGAGTCTGGTCAGTTTCTATTATTATTAAGTTATAGAAAAGACCAAATAAAGATAGACTGGACAGGAAATAATAAGAGATATTAGTGCCATGCATCTATCCTTTAGAGGTTCACCTTATCATTGGCAGCTCCACCTCCACCACCTCCTCCTCCTCCTCCCCCTCCTCCTCCTCTTGCGGTCCCAAGGTTGAACTTCTTCACCTCCTGCTTCACCTCCTCCATGTAGGCATCCAGTGGGTCGAGCTCCTCGCCTCCAGCAGTTTCCTCCTCACAAACAGGCTCTCCCTCGCTCATCTTTGTGTCTTCCACTTCTTCTTTCTCTTTCTCAGCATCATCCTCTTCTGGCTCTGCACTGCCTGGTGGTTCTTCATCATCATCTGAACAGAGAGTGAGCAAGAGATTTGAACACTTGGACTAATGAAACTGGTTTTATGAGTATGGCAGTAACACAGGCTGTTTCTGCTCAGAACAACCATTTTCTTCTGTAGACGGAATTATATAGGTAAAAAATATTATAATATATATTATATAGGTAAAAAAATTATATATATTTACATCATATGATGGTTTTGTTTGGTCTTTGTTTTGTTTGATCTCTGTTTTTTTGCTTGGCAAAAGTCTTGGTTTTGTTTTTTTAATACAATTATTAAATGCATTGCCATTTCACTGAAATGCTTGTTACCTGAACGCATGTGTTCATTTCACTCAGAGCACTCAAAAATGTATTGCAAACTAGATTTAATATCTTTAACTTTATCGGCTTAGAAGTGACCAATCAGGCTCGTAACTCTCGTAGAGAAACAAAAGCAGTTGAAGAGTAATTAAAACCACTCTTGCGTGTGGTCTTGTTGTTTTCAACTTTAACCTGAATAAAATATACAATACAGATGCAAAAATAAACTATGTCATTTCACAGGTGCTCTACAGATCTGCAATGGATTAGTCATTCCTTCCTGTGACTTGTTGACGTAATCTCAATTTGTGCACTTCAGGTAGATGTGTTATGTACACAGTAATCTGTTTTTAAAATCAGTATAACTCAAAAATATTTACACAGTTAAAAATAAATTTTATTTATTTTATATCATGTGATTTATGAAAATAAGTTTAAAAAAAGTTATGTTTTTCATTTATTAGTAGTGTTGTATAACTTTAAAAACTTGCAATTCCCCTTTCTTTTAAAACTTTTTTTAGCTTACTTTAAGGATATTAAAATTATTGTAGTACTAATCCAGACCTCAAAAGTTACATTTATCTGGCAAGAATAGTATTGAAATTGCATTCAAAAGAGTTGTGTGAACTATGGACATTTGTGAGACTGCCTGACAGAGGGGGTTCCAGTGAGGAACCCTTGAACTTGGCATACCATGTGCATGCCCTTAGACCATGGACAGAAGTTGTGTTACAAGGGGTATAAAAGTTGAAGACACACAGTTTGCATTCAGACGAGGGGAGATGCAGCTCTTCAAAGATACCAGCTGACGATGGACAACCAGAACGTTAAGCAGAGAAAAGACTTGATTTGAGAACCAACAACAAACTTTAAAAATGCTTTAAACTATTCTATACTTTATTCTATTTACTTTATTATTACATTATGTTAATATTATGTTTTGTAATATATTTTAATTATATTTTAAAAAGACTAATTAAATAAATGATTGAAACCTTACCATCATCATCCTCCAAGCTCCACTTCTTGCCTTGCTTCAGCTCCTCCAGCTCTTTCCTGATCTCCCCCAGGTTCTCCAGTGCCTTCCTCCTCTGCTCCTCTCTCCACTTCTCTACTCGCTCCTTCCTCTTCCTCATCTCCTCCTCCAGAGTGTTCTGATCAAAGTCCTGCTGCAATCGAACAAGCAATCAATTAAACAACAAGTCTCAATCGCTCCTCTAAAAACACAGATGAAAGCTTACATCTTCAGGCTTCTCCTCCTCCTTCTTCTCCTCCTTCACCTTCTTCTTTTCACTGTTCTGATCTCCATTCTCCGCCTTCTCTTTGCTAAAACATCAACATTTACAGTATTAACACACTGTCATTATCTCAACGCAGCATCATGCTCTGCTCAAAACCTTTCTCCATATGTTGCCATTCAGGATGTCATAAAAATATATGCTGTTACTGAGGCCACATTGCCTCTCAAGCCTACTGCCGGAGATAACCCCGCAACAGACTCCGTACAGCTTTTGTACATCTGGTAAAACCCTCAATCCAAGATATCGATTGTGCAGTCGCAACTACTTCACAAGAAAGGCACTGTGTACACAGATGTCAGAGCCTTTCTAGCTGCCCATTTTGCAAAAGAATCTTACTACTGCTAGGTATGCAAAGATGAAACAATTTTACTATATTCCAAGCTTTAGTTCATCAGGGGTAAATAATCGTAAAGTCTTCTCAACACTGTGTTTCTGTTGTGCGGAACAAAACTGCACCTACTACCGCAAATTTCTGTCATACAAAATCCTTTCAGCCACTGCAATGAGAGCAGCACCAAAACTTGTGATCACCTCCAGGTGTTCTTTCATCAGCCAGAAGATCCATATTCAGGAACAACAAAGATGAGCAGTGATAAAAATGAATATGACAAAGTGATTATGACTAATGTTTTTAACAAATTTTAAAATATTCAAAAACTAGTAAAGTATAACATATGGGAAAATAAATAAAGTTTGTTAAAGAAACACACGCAGCTCAAGCAAAAAATAATGGACGTGCATGTTAGCTCACACTGGCTGTCCAATAGGTGGGGTGAACATAGGTGCGAGTATTGGTACAAATAAAAGAAAATATTGCTCTGAAACTGAAGCTTTCAACAATACTTTGTAAAAGCAAGGTAAGCTTTTTTTTTTAAACATTAGCAGTTTAAGGTAATACAAACAATAATAACAACAATAATAATAAATAATAACTGAGTTATTATTTATTTAGCTTCTAATGACCACATTGATTCACATTTATGCAAGTACTTATAAAAGTAGTTGGCCAAATTCATAAAACATAAACATCAAAACATAAGTTTATGCTTATTAAGCCTTTATTTTTCCACTTCCACTGCAACTTTACTCTGCAAGCAAGAGCTGGTAATCTTGGTCCTGTCCTAATGCACTCGTTAGACGCGGACTCATGCACACTAAACCTCAGAGCAGGAATAGTAAGGGTGTTTTATCTGGAGTTTATGCCAACACAGAGAAAACAATCCTGCATGCTTAACAATGTTAACTAAGTGCAGTTAGCAAAAAAGTTTGACTTTTATGGTTGTATTTACAAAAACTTTATAAATCTTCTAAAGCTGGAAGTTCAGATAAATGAAAAAGTTTCAGTGTGCTTTTACCTTTTAATACAAGAGCAGAAGGTGAAGGTGTATGTGAGTAAGAGAGCTTTCTAACCTCCTCCCTCGACTCCGGCTCTTGCTCCTCCTGCGCTCTCGACTGCGTGAACGTCTCCGCTCTCGACTCCTGGAGCGTCTGAAAGAGGTTTAAACAGTCATTTAGTTGAAGAAGCAAGAGTTGCTGTAGTAATGTATTTTAGCTTGTCTGTGTGTTGCTCTCTCGCCAGTCAGAAGCTTCCAAACTTGATTCTGTCATAGTTTCATAGTGTCCAAAACTTGTGGTGTGGAGACTCACTAACATTGACGTGCATATTGTTGCACTCTGGTGCAACTCCCCTCTAGACTATTAATGAACCCTTAATAACGGTCAAAAGGCAGTTTTAATGGTAAACAATATCGGAGTTACTTCAAATGAGCATTGTACCCCATTTTCCTCCCACGCTCTTTGCTGGGTCCCCCTGACTTTTTTTTCATTTTTTATCAATGAATTCTACAACGATTCTACTACGATTACACTTCTGTGTCAGTCAACACATACAGTTCATCTGATTGGTTAATGGATGATGCCTTGGCCTATGGGTGTTGCTACAGCCATCAAGCCGTTTAGAAAATAAGGTTACATAAACATTCATGAACCAATCTGCATATGCTTTGAGGTGTGTGTTTGATGAAGAAACGATACTAAAACACGCAAAAAAAGTGGTTTTTGATTAAAAAAAAAGAGTTTACATGATACTATACTTTTAAAAATTTTTAAGTTTGCATGTTTTCCTGTTGCTGCTCCTAGGAACTTACTGACACTTGATATATGGCTGGCTCCCACAATATCTGCACCACGTTCAAAACTAAAAACATATTAATTTTCTCAATTTTTTTTAAACTTGCTGTTTTATATCTGTTTTTACTCAACTGATTTTTCCTAGTATAATTTTTCCATCCAAAATGTCTTAAATTTAAAAAAAAATTCTGATGCTTTTATCTGTTCAGCACATTGGGCAGCTTGCTGTGAAGTGTGCTATACAAAATAAACCTTACTTATTTACATCCATATATGATATATGCTTTCATATATGAGCCATGCTTAAAAAAAAAGCAGAGTTTTAACAAAATGTTCTTACATTCCAACATAGACTTTGGTCTGTGTATACAAAGGAAGATCTGCCTAGTGACAAAAATTCTGCTAATGCTGTCCACGAGACAGTGATTTTTTTAAAAATGTGTGGTTATTCTGAAAAACTGTTTGTTTAGTGGATGCCAAGGGTACATGAGAAGAAAACAACTCACTTTACAAAATAATTCAACAGATTCATGAACCATAAGTAAAAAAAACAGCTTTCCAGTTTGATTAAATTATGCTTTGAATTTTTTTTTATAAATATAAAAAAGGTGAAAATGCAGAGGTGGCATTCATAGCCCAAAAAAAGGGAGTAGCCTCTATAGGAACCAAGTTGTCTGTTGTGCAGTAGACAGTGTGCATACATATGTGGACAGTTTACATTACCAAAACAACCAATACAAGGTCCGATTTACAATGCATCTTGTGCACACATGTAGCTGTCCATCATTACCATTAGCAACAAAAAATATATTATCATTGCTAGGGTTAAAGCTTGATATTACTACTTTTAAACTTTAAAGAAAAACTTCAAAACTAAATACTTTCAAACAAACTTTAAAGTTTGTCTCCTCATTTTTGCAACAGGTTTCAAAGTGGTGTCCCATTTTTTACATTTAAATTTTCACATGCATCGCTTAGTGCAGTTTTAAGAGGTAGGGTAAAGAGAAATAAACACAGCTTATGTTGCATTTGTGCAAAACAGAAAATTAAATAAATAAATAAAAATCGACCCATGAGATGCTTTGCACACGTGTCTGTGATTCTTACTTTTGTAATGTCATGCTGTATGAATCTATAGTACATTATGCAAACAGCAGCAACTGAAGGCCATGATGACAGACAGCCAAGATATGGGAAGAAATGGGAATAATTTTACAAAATCCTTCAATATGAGCTAGGCATTAACATTTAATACAGCTCTTCCTCTTGGACGTCCAGGAAAAAGTATCACATGCACCTCTTCATCAAGTGCCTTCTTGAAAAATCATTAATAGTACAGAAATAATGGATATATTTTGTCACACCTTTGTCTCTTTCTATCTCTGGATCGGGTTCTTCTTCTGTCTCTGCTTCGGCTTCTCTCTCTTCTGCCACGGTCTCTGTTCCTCGATGCATCTTTCTCCTTCTCTCTGTCCCGGTCATCTTTCTTTGAGCGTTTGGAGTCAGGCGAGCGACTACCTGACCTCCCCCTTGAGCCGGATCGTTTTCGGTAGTGCCTGGAACACAGCGGCATCTCTTCTATCTTTGTTGTAAAATGAATTGCTCACTTCAAATAAAAGTCATCACAACATAAACAAAGAACTCCACTGATACTTTTCTAGCGAAAAAGATTATAGCCTACACACTGGATGTTATTTTCAGCACTTAATCATGTCCTTAAACACCCCTTCTGTTTAACTATTTGTTTGATATTCTTAAATTGCTTTCATCAGTCTATGAGTGTGAATATTCCAATGGACATTGACCACTTGAAATTTTTTTAAATATTTCAACTTCATCCTCCAAAAGATGTCGTTTAACTTTAAAATCTTAAAATGTGCGTAGTTTGTAGGTTCTCCTTGAAAGTATCAAAAACATAATTGTTTGTAAAGGATTTATTAATTGTAATGGTCTCTCTAAAAAAGCAATTGTCTAAGTATTCAAACATAAAATTAATAGTAATTTAACAATATAATAAAGAATTGGCTTTCTAATTCCAAAATCTATTAAAATGACATTAACAAAACGTAAATGCGGATTATTGGCGCTTAAGCACAAAAACAAAGTATACATCACAGTAGTAGGGGGAAGATTATCAACACTTTCCTATTTAACCGTTAAATGTTCCCAGACAACGTTAACTAAACGGAAAGAGAGTGGAATTAACAAAAGGTAACAATATTTGAAAGATTTACCGTGACTCGCGCCCCATGTTGTCGATGTAATAGTGAACGCTCACTTCCGGCAACGCAATGACAACATCCGGTAAAGAGATCCGTTAAAGGAGCAGCGCCGAACTCCAGACCATTTTCTCCACATTAAAAAGCTTCGCATTGTTTAAATGGTTTTAAATAAAACAAATGTGAAGGTGTGTAAGTAATGGTGACAAACATAAAATAGGTATATTGTATAAGAATGTGAAAAAAATGTCTGCTTTAAGCTTAACAACCCTATTATACACGGTCACCGTTCAGCACTTTTGAGTTCAGTGGAAGGACAGATGGTATTCAGATCATTTTGTACTTTTCTTTTTGGATGTCTTTTTTATTTTAGTAATAGGTTACTATTCTTGGTGTTTCTTTGGTTTGTACCCCCACATGCCCAAGTTCACAAGATTTGAATTCTTAATGTAAGAAAACGGTTCACAACCTATTGAGGAACTAAAATCCTGCTGTGGCCACAAATTCTCCCTGCTCAAGAAGGAACATGTACATGCCATTTTAAGCTAACATTTAATTGGTTCAGCAGAGAGCTGAGGGATAGTGCCGTAATTAGATAATAATACATTTTATTTTAGGTGACTTGCAGGGCTGTCAATGTCACCATGCATTCAAGAAAAAGGATAACACAGAAACGTTAAAGCATGGTGAGCAATGAACAAGGTAGGAGGAGACCAAAACCCATTCTTCGACACCAATCTCATTTAGAAAGCTGTGTGGGTTTCAGGGGTACCGCATCTACAGCATCCCATTCTTGTGGAGTCCTTCAGGGATCAATGATTGGTCACATTATATTTGTTTAAATCATGACATTCCAGAAACTACATTCATGCTTATATCGGAAACCAGACTTGTGGTTTTTGTGGCTATAATTGTTAAATTAATTTAGTCCATCCACTGTGTTTAATCTGTACCTTACAAGGTCTTTCTGACAGAGTTTATTAAGACTTTGTGATATGCAATCAATCTAAATTATTTTCTGAGACCTTGTATGCTTAATAATGTAACTAAATAATATTATTTTGTTAAAGACACAAAACATTGGGTTAAATACATACTTCTTACAATTCATCACTTTTCTTAAAAACATTTTAATGGATTTGGGTCACTCACAGTTAAGATAAACCTACCGGTATTTGCAAAGACTAATCAGCTCTCTGTCAATGCAAAAGTTAAAAATCATCAGGGGTCAATTACTTAAAATTACTACATTTTTAAATATTTGTTATGATGACAATAATTTAAATATATAAGCATTATTGTTTTCACAGTTGTCCTGATGACAAGTAAAAATTATTTTAATCAAATCACAAACAGCAGCTTGAAGCAAATGATTTTATTACAATCACAGGCAGCAATAAGAGTATCAATCTCACATGATGGCATAAAATAAATAAAACACATTTGATATGTTTTAACAAGATTTAATTTACACAACTCAACACAAGACAAGTTTAAAACATGTAACCATCTCTGTCTCACAATGACAGAAGGCTGAATTAAATAACAATAAAAAAAAAAAAATCATCTGAGATCAGAGTTGACACTCTTCCCATGTCTCAAGACAAGTTATGGTTTAAAGAATAGGTTTTTTAAACAGTACAAATCAAACATTATCAACTTAAAACCAGGATTTAACCTGCTTTGATGAATGTCGGGTAACATCTGACAGCTTTGGTAGACTCATTTGCTGGTCTGGCCATGATGAACCCACAGACACAGATCAGGAGAGCAGCTGGTGAGTGAGGATAAAGCTGAAGAAATACACACACAGGTCACAGAACACGTTCCTCATGCTCCTGTAGGTGTGTGTGGAGCGCTGGATAAGATCCGCAGGAACGCCAGAGAGAAGGAGAGCCGCGGAGAGAACACTAGAACCCCCCAGCTGAGAGGACTGAGGAAAAAGTTTATTAATGATTAAATAGACTCACCCTCTGACTTTTAACATACATTATTTAGATCAAGGGTTCTCAACCTTCACTCAGAGGCCCATATATTTTTCAAGTCAATGTTTTGAGGCCCACCATATTTCTATAAAATTCTGCCGTTTTAAGTTTTTTTACACTATGATGTACTACAGCGCATCTCTTTCTGTGGATAATGGCTCAGTTGGAACTTGTGCAAAGCCTTTGTACACTCTCCACAGCTCTCACAGAAATCAACGGGTTCAGTTCAGTGCTGGTAGTATGGGTTTGGTTCTTTGCATAAGCTCCCTTGATCGTCTCCTCTCAGCTGTTCGCCAATACATTTCTGAGACTAGCAAGGAAGGAACATTTCAGCTAAACAGCTTTTTAGCTCATTGCCTACAAGATACAAATTACAAATGGCTTTCATATGTTCATAATTATCACTTAATAATGCCAGGAAAAGCCAATATTTTAATCTGCAGCTAACTTTACAGAAGTGTGAGGAAAGGTTCTCCATAAGTTCGTAAACTGCTCCCACTGCTCTGTGACAAGAGCCCAAACGATGACATCCGCAGTTGCTAAGAGTAGTCAAAAACGCAAAAGTTTGAAGACTTAGATAAGTATTGCTAGTCGCTGCTTTGAAAAAGTTATTTAGGGGTCTGAGAAAGTCATGACATTTTAAAACAGTCACTGACTTGCAAACATTGTTCCAGTAAAATATCAGTCAACATGCATCTGATTAAAATGTAAATCTGACGGACTGCTCTACTGATCTTTCAATCTAAGTAATAATATGAACAAATATCTTACTTCAGTGCTGTTGATCATGCAAAATTATTGAAAATAAGTTTTTAAGACACGATTAGTCAGTTAAAAGTTTTTTTAAAAGGATAATGTAGCTGCCTCTTTGGCCAAGCAGGTGGCGTGCTGCGGACAACAATCGGTTGAGAATCACTGATTTAAAGATCTCTAAAATCTAAATGATCTCACCTTCCAAATTTGGTGAAGTGAAACATTGGTTCCCAATCAATGACAATTTTCATTTTTGGGGGTATTTCCAACTTCAGTAAAAAGTAGTTTAAAATATATAATGCCATAATCTATAATCTATAAATCTGAAGACTTTGCTGAAAGAATGAATATGCAATTATAACGAGTGAAATTTAAATGCTTTTATTTACAAGTGACTACAATTCCAAACCGGAGAATAAGCAAGCCAAAAATTCAGCCTGCTGTGCACAGAAAAAGAAGAGAACTAGTGGTACTAATCATGACTGATTCAGAACCTGAAGCTCTGTTAAGTAGCTCACCTGGGGAAAGTACTTTTGCAGACCCATGAAGCCCAGCTCCAGCGTCAGGAACGGCGCAAAGATGGACTGAAAACACCACAGCAAAAATCGAGAAACAAATCAGTTTTTGAATCAGTTCACATGTGCCCAGTACGTGTTTTTTAACGTAACCATATCTTTTGAGATGTACAGGGCTACACAAGCACACTTAACATAAATGCAACAATTATCGCTATTTCGGACAAGAACCGACTGAGCCTAAAACAAATAGGGTTTTGAGCGGTTTTTGAAGACTGGTGGGAAACTTTTGTTTATAAAGAAATTATTCTTATCTTTGTGTGAGCATTTTTTCCCCAATCATTTAATGAAAACACTGATATGTCTCACTGCTGAGAGAAGCTTATGATTGGTCGATATCACTTCAGGGGTGAGGACTCGTCTGCCCTCTATTGGAAGGACCTTTTTATAAAAAAAAAAAAAAAAATAGTAAAAGATTGTTCTGGCACAGACAATAAATACATTGGGAACTCTTTCTTTGGCAGCCCAGTACAAACCGATCCAGGGACCAGAACCGGTCTGCAGCCTATATATATATATATATATATATGGAACCAGTTATATATAGAATAGTATATATATATATATATATATATATATATATATATATATATATATATATATATATATATATATATATATATATATATATATATATATATATATATAATAGTAGAGTCAGACAGAAAGAAATGTGGGTGACAGAATGAGGGAGGGGCCAGGGGAAAAAAAACCCAAGCTCAAGAGCTGAAATACTCAACTTCACCCTTGCTTGCAGTATACTTGGTTTTTGACAAGTTTGACACAAATTATTTAATCAAAACAAAGCTGGAAATCAAGTTCAGGTACCCAGTCAGTCTTCAGTTTTTAACCCACTGCTCCACAGTGAGAGTGCAGAACAAATGGCAGAGTATGCGTTTGACAAAATGTGATTGTGTTGATTCATAGAAAGAGCATAATTTAGAACTGTATTTGTGACAGAAGGCTGCGATCACAAGGTTATTTAACTAACATAATGCAAGACAGATGCTATAACACAAGGTTGTTTACCCCTTTAACTGCCCACCTAAACAAATGGTTGAACATATCTTGAGTCAATGTATTTTAGTTCACTTTTTTTGTGTCAAAGCAAAAAAAAAATCTATGCCAAATGAAATGTAAAGCTAAAAATGAAATCCACAGATCATACATTTAGTTGAATTACAATTTTTTTTTAATCACTAAAGCTTTTAGAAGTTAAATCAAATAAGGTTTTGTTAAAAAAGCCATCACCAGTCCTACCAAACATCCACGACTGACCTATGTCTCTCCTCCAGGGGGAGAAAAATACCCCTGTTGCTCTGGCTTTTGTCACATTTAACATACACAGATAAGCAAGTGCATTGGGTAACCCTTCCAATAAGATTCAGTCAAGTGTGCTTAGGTGGGAGAAAGGGATCAACAACTCCAAAAGGAATCATGAAGATGGGTCATAAATACCAGGTTTTTAAAACACCGTAATTATCAAAACAAAAGTTCTTGGGACACTGAAGTAAACCTTACTTCACATTACTGAAAAAACAATACTTTACTAATTATTTTAAACTCAAGAGAGCGAGAGTGTGGACAGATGAGATATTGGACCTGCTGATGGAATATTTGGAAACAATGACTTCAGTGTTGCCCCTGTTTGGCTGCAAACCAGCTCTTAAGCTAAAATGAATAAGACCCTGTATTTCCCAAAAACTTCCCCAAAGGAAAGAAAATAAGTACAAGGAGCAAAATGAGACCCAGTACAGAACCCTGGGGAACACCAGATATTACTGAACAGTACTTCGATAGAAGGTTTTCAAAGTGTACAGACTGCTTCCGATTTGAACCAGGGTGTGTCTTTGACCCCCAATAGAGCTAAACAATTATTTAAGTAGGAGGAGGGGCAATAAGTGGGTGGCTAAAATGATTATTGGATTGATTTATTATTGGATGGACGAATGAAAGCATGACTCACCAGGTACTGGCAGAAGAAGATTCTGACAATGACCGCAAGCACCGCACTGATGAAGAGCCGAACTAGAGTAAACCCTTGCAGTTCTGAGAGTTCAGGCTCCGCGGGGCCCTCTGGAGGAACAGGTCTGGGGCTTGCAAGTGCCCCGCGCAGGTTCAGGGCCTCCTGCAGATGAGACAGAGGCCGCAGGAGCCTTTCACGAGGAGGAGGACAAGAGGAGTCAGGAGCAGAGGAGTCCGACCCAGAGATTGACTCTACATTACTTCTGTCTGTGTTTATCTCTAGTGGGTCTGAAACTGTGGTTTGAACCAGGAGAGGAGAAGCTTTTACTGAGGATGGAGGCGAGGAGGAGTACAGCTCAAGAGGGTCCAGATCCAGGTGGAGCAGTGGCTCTGAAACACGGAATGAGAAAGATTAGTTGTAATCTCAAACTGCTTAGATGGACAAAAGATGGAAATGAATAAAACAGTGAAAGATTCTAAGACAAAAGGCTACTTTCTTGATGTTTTTTAATGTCATGCCAGCTTCGGTGGCTATTTTCATGACATTACACAACTAAACTTGAGATAAGTTGAAGAATAAGGTAGATTGTCTCAAGTAACTAAAAACTAAAGTGAGTTTGGAGTTTCCCATCCTGTGGACACCATCCTGTGTACACCACTTGATGTCTGCCTTCCTCCAATTGTAGGATTTATTTCATGTAGTTTACAGTCATTACATTCATGCCACTTCTCTTAAATATAGAGTCAACCCTGGGTTTGTAATCTGTTTCAGGTATCTGGCTTGTGGTTTGCTCTTGTAATAAAGTATCTATAGCGATATGATCCACTTCTTCATTTTCTGGGATTTCGACATACCTCGGTACCCAACAGAAGAAGAAGTGACTCACCCTTCAAGAGTGATAAATTTTTCGATAGTTCTGTAATTGTTGGATGGTCAGTTGACAATTTCCAGAGCTTCCAGCCAAGATAAGATCAGATTTTCTTTGTGGGTTCTGATTTGTATAATCTTTAATGTCATGAGTAATACATTTTCCTCGCCTGAGATTCCATGATGTGTTGCGAAGGCTGCTGCCACTTTTTCCAGATTTATATCCATCTGTGTAAATTGGGATACGACTTGGTATCTTTTCTCTAATATCAAGCCATTGTTGGTGGTAAACTTATTAATTGTACATTAAGTCAAGTACAGTTTTGAGTGTATGTGACTAAAGTCTGGACACAGAAGAGGTTACACCTTGATCTCAATGTTTGTGTTTTGGTCAGTACACAAGCCGTACGTTCTGCTTGATCGGACACATGCTCATGCCAATTTCTACAGAAAATGTTACGGTTTCTTTGCATCACATGATATTGTGTTTACAACAGTTTAAAATATGCTTTAATGTTTTTTTCCAAATTTGGTTATATGTCTGTCTTTCACGTGAGTGAAGAACTTCATACTAACATTAGCACTCATGAGAGTTTTCAATGTCTAACGTTGTTTTTGAGTGAGTTCTTTCACAATGAATTAACATTTAGCTTTTGCAAAGATCAGTTATTAAATATGATTCCTTTTTTTAGATAAAATTGTAGATTATGCATACCCTGCATTAAAGGAGAGGTTATTGAGAACACAGGAATGATCACAGAAAAACAATGAATCACAACAGCTTACTCTTAATAAAAACAAAAACTCTTGTTTAGCTGTAACCTGTAGGACTGGGGTATAAATGTTACAAATTAGTCAACAATATTTAGTTTTTTGTCTCGGTCAGTCACAGTCTTAGTCTTGATGCGCTTCGGTCTTGATCTCAATACTCTCCGATTTTGGCGTGGTCTTGGTCACGGCGATCTTGACTACAAGACTACTAAACAGCTCTACTTATATTCAGTATGAGAATGTTTGACATGTACGGTTTCATTAAGAGCCGCCACATCAATTTGGTTAAAAAGTGAGTTGCTTACTGCCTTACCATACCAAAGTAATAAAGAATGGGAAAAAAAACCTGTTAATTGGATTTTTCTTACTCATGTGAGAAAGGTTCTTCTCTCATGTGAGAATGACATGATTATGTGTTTTCAAATTCTTTACAAACCATGCTAATTGTAAAGGTGGGATGCTGGTAAGATGTTGCTGCTGGTCCATGGGGTCGCTCAAACAGTTCGTGTGTTTCCTTTTCAGACGCTTGAAAAAATTACAGGGACCATTGCTTAACGCTATTTTCATTCACAGAAAACGAAAACAATGACATTTGGTTTACCATTATTACAAACATGATCATAATAAGCAGCTATTTACGTTTTATGAAAGGGAAATAATTTTCACACAACGAAGATTAGTCCACTTATGTTTCTCGTGCACCAATAACTGTACCTGACCTAACCGTTATTTCTTTTAAAATATGGGAAACATGACTCAGTTCAGTTTGGGTCATACGAAAATAAACATGTACAATATTGTATATGTATACGTTCTGTTTTCTGGTAAAGGTAGAATAACTGGTGTTTTCTCACTTCTCTCCGCGTCGGTGCGGGTAAAGCCCGTGATTCTGCTCATGCGCAGTTCGGAGTTGCTCAGCAGTTTCCTGCGTCGAGCCTCCGCACGCTTCTGAGCCGTAGACCCTCCGCTATCTTGCGTCTGCTCGCCGGTCTCCATTGAGTTACAGGTGAAGAGAGAAGAAAGAATCCCTGTTTATCCCTGTCTCTGAGGAAACAGACACACAACCAGCAGTGGTTGAAATCGGTTGGAAAAGGGTTCTAGCAACAGGGCGGAGGAGTGTCGGGTGCAGCGTTTTTGCGTCAGAGGGCCAAGCATAATGTTTCAAAATTAAAGTCCCTTCATAACAATTTAATTGTAGGTATTTAAAAGATAAATATGTTACAATTGATCACCTTTTAATCACACTGCTTTAAAGATGTTGAATTCCGGGAGAGAAAAATTCTTGCAATGGACGGAAAATGGTTTCTATATAAGATGCATTTCATAAACTGTGCAGAGCTGTAGAAACATCTAATCGATCTATTACATTCGTTTCAATGTTTAACTTCTGAAAGAAAATTATTTTGTATTAACGAACAATCATCTATGTTCTACATTTACGGTGTTTAGTCTTTTTTCATTCACAGGACAGTATTTGATATGTCATGTTCTCAAGTTGCTTAAATTTGAAGAAAATACATTAAATAGACTGTAAAGGTTTAGAAATAGATTATTTTACATATGAGTCAATGAAATTATCTGCAGAAATAAAACAATATTTAATAACCTCAAAGAACTTTCTTTTGCAAATAAAAAATGTTTGTAATATGAACTTGGACCAAACTGTAAAAGAAAATATTTTACATTTTCATTTGACATGAAGTCTGACCAGATAAATGATTATGTGATATTACTTTTCAATTCAGAAACATGAGATTGAAATCATCGTTACTTGCATAGTCCACTGTTCCACAGACATTTGTTGAACAACCTTTGGCTATGAAAATCATGGCTGAAAATTTGCATTAATCTACAGTGTACTTTTTCGTTCAAATTACTTTTAAGGATTTGCACTTAAGCACACCACACTTTATAGACTTTGTTCAACTGTTTACATTTCATCAAGCCTTAACTCTACTTCATAGCCTTTTGTTAACTGCTTGTTGTACTTTACTGTACATGTGGTTTGTATTATGGTTTGTATTGTACTTTGTTGTTTGCACTGACGGCTCCATTGTACCAAAGGAAATTCCTTGTGCACACACACATACACGCGCACGCACGCACACACGGCAATAAAGTTGATTCTGATATGTTTTGAACTCTGTTGTATTTTGCATTTGCACAGTGTCCTTGATTGCCCTAAAAGACAACTTTAATTCAAATGATATTATTTTTACTAATGTGGCAGACTCATGACCTTAAGATTGTGGCGAGGGTACAAACGTTTGAGTTTCACAAGTAACCAAAGTTGTTTGATGTTGGTCACTTTAATGTGTTGAATTATAGACTTGAAAAAGCCACAAACATAGGCCCATCCACATCAGCAAGTTTCTCACTGGGCATTTCAGTAGTCAGAAACCAAGCTGGTCTTCCGCCGTCCCAGGCCCCAAGTCAAAAGTTTAACTATGTTTGGGTAATCGATTTTGACAATCCGCTACTTTCAACTATTTCCGCATTATGTATTTGAAAGCAGCAACTTGTTCGAGTTATAGCAACTGTGATCAGTAGGAAAGAGTGTGCAAATAGGGTAAGCACATCCCTACTTGATGGTTGACATACACTGCTGCCATCAATGTCCAAGCCGATGTTGGAGTGATATCAATTGCAGCAATCCTGGGGACTAGCATTGCTACAATAGATGCTATATTCTCCAAAGGCCTCATATTATTTTAAGAGAACCACTGAATTTATGCAGACTGCCTTGAGCAAATCCCAGGCACATTCCAGACAAAAGAACGCAAAAGCATGATCAATAGATTCATGTCCATTCTTAGAAAACAGCAAAGGTCGTGCAATAGTTCTCATAGTCATTGGTAATGCTAAACATAGACACTTTCTAGAGTTTGTGTAGATGGAGGATCCAGCTCATCGCATTCCCATAAATACATCGAAGTGACCAACTGGAAGAAAACTGGTTACAGCAGTTCCTCAGCCAGTAAATTCCAAAAGAACATGAAATTGTTTGATAAAGTAAAATAACGAGAACAGCATTCGAGGAGAGGAAAACAGCCTCTGATTTAATGTACAGTTCATTCAGCTCATGTACAAAACTGCAGAGAATTTACAATCGATCACCGCTCCTCAAAACACTGAGGACATCCATCCAAGGTAGAAAAGATATGCCCATATGATTTAGTTTGCACATGTACTTCCTTGATCACTCACAGCTTTAATCTGAAACATACATTCTGCATCATGCTCTTCATTAACCTCATTATTAAGTCATAAAAGATTCTCTGTGTGAATTGATTCTCATGGATTTATAAGAACCAATAAAATGACACTTATAGCTTCATCAACGTACACATGAATTGAATGCATAAAATATACCACGTATTTTACAACCTACGTATTTCACCATAAATGATTCATCTGGTAGAGAACCTCATTTACCACAAAAAAGACAAGTGCAAAATGAACAGAAAGCTAGTTACTGAGGATCCCGAGAACAGCGTTTAAATTTTTGGAACAGATCCACCTTTAAATGAAAGAGTATCAAACAAAGATTTAGGACAAAAACGGCAGATTAGTAACATAAAATGTGGATGCTAAGACTAGCAGCTGAAGACGCATGATAAAACTTGGAGTAGCGTTGACTAGTTTATCACCAACACTTACTCAACCTATAGACGTTCAAGAGAATTGTGATCAGATGTTTCAAGTTGGGGCTAGACTATGTACGGTGTGGCTTTCCATAGATTAAGATTCTAGACTACCAAATTTGTGACGGAAAATTTGTGTGCATGGTATTGAGCCACACATCAGCAACCGAATTGCCACAGATTAGCGATTAAACTAATTCAGTTGCTGAAAGAACTAACAAATAAGTGTGCACAAACAGACTTGCAATTGACTACTCCCAATCAGTACTTACTGAAAGATGTATGGGGATATTAATGACAGTTTTAGTGGTGATTGATAGACCTACGAACCCAGATTAGCTTTTGCTAAATGTTAACAGAGTAGCAACTGAAAAACCTGCAGTTATTGACAGAAAATAAGTAAGAACTAACTAAGTGTGCACAGACTCACAGCTAACTATGCACAATAAGTACTTTATAAAAGACCTGTGGAGCTGTTCATGAATGGAAAAAATGTGCTAACTGTGATTGATGACAGGCCTACACACAGATTAGCTACAAGCTAAATGCTAACAAAGATTGGTGACTGAAATGCATCATTACATTAAAATATGAGGATAGTGGCCTAAATTACATGCGTTATTTACTTTTCAGCAGGAATTTATTTTTCAGTTGTTAAAGTGCACATTCAGATAAGCCTTTAAATCGCACATTATTAAAAGTTAGCTGTGTGGTCGTGTAAAAAAAATGTAGATGTACTCAAGTTAGCAACTAAAACCATGCTAATTTGAAATTTTGTAAGTGCAGATAAGCACCTCTTCTGTAAGTACTCTTCTGTTTAGCAGCTAGAAAACAGGTTAGCGACTGAGAACAAGCACTTGCAAAAATCAAAGATGGAAAATGCACAACGATTAGTTACTGGAAACATTAGGTGATGACTGAAAACAAGTTCACAAAAATTATTTATCAATCGCTAATGTAGCGAGTTGTTAAGTAGAAAAGATTCACTAATAAAATCAGAGTAAAGCTTAATAACTGACTCATCAGTGAGTGAATCTTCACGCAAGTTTTGCCAACTCAAACCACACACAGAAGGAAGGAGACTCCCCAGATGAGTTATTGTGAGACATTAGTGTATCATTATGAGAGACCTCTCTTTTTCGATAGTGTGGCTCATTTTGAGCTCTGCTTTTGCAGGTGAAGCAGGAAGTCGTAGTACGAGAGTCCAGATTCACTGGAGTCCTCAATCAGATTGAGCAGGAACTCAGCCTTCAGACCACTCTCCTCCCTGATAATACAATAAAACACAAGACTTGTTTGAGAAACATCTGTGACTCTTTACTGAGATGAAAATAGCATGAACCTGTAGCATGTCCTGTTTTTCAGTACAATATAGCAAATTATTATTGATAGACTAGAGACAGTTAAGCACTGTGATGGTTTGCTTGGTACCTATGGAGCTTGAGATTTGCCAAAACAATCTGAACTTGAATTCTATTGATTTGAATTTTTGACCATTCTGGTTTAATAAAATTGAATATTGCATGCCCTTGAAGCAGATTTAGAATTTAAATTCTTTTTTGAGTTTCTTAATTTTGTAACTTGAATATTGAACTTCTGAAATTTAAAACAAATGGATTTTTAAACACACAATTATTAATAGATGTATTTTTAAACTTCAGATTTTTCTGCAGGTATACAGTTTGTATAAATACAGTTGCATTCCAATTGCAAAACTCAGATCTAACAGAAACAGGGAAGAGTAGATGATCACAGAACTGCCCATGAATCTATTTGTTAATAATGCTAGCAAAATGCTAGTAACTTGCTAATCATGCTAGTAATATGGTCGATTTATACGGAGACCTATCCTCATTATTTGTCACTCTTTATCTTTTTGTTTTTCGGGTCCTGTCCGGCAAACCGTTCATCGATGGATTTTTATTTTGTATGTTCTTTATGCTGGGGAGGTGATTAGCGCCTGCCTCAGTCAGCAGGAGTCCCCTCTCAGAGGGAACTCCTGTCTGCTCTACCTGATCCTCATGGGGACTTTGTGAAGCTGCTTTGAAAGCAATTGCTAAAGAAGCGCTATATAAAAACTGATTGATTGAAACTGATTGAGAAAAATGGTGCCTTCTAAGCCACGCACTTTTCTGGAAAAACCACACACTAGCCAAAATGGTTCATCGACTCTTGTGATGCTTTACTCCTCCCTGGCATTGACCCATGTGTTACTTTCTGTTAGATCAGAATTTTTTTGAGGTTTGAATTTTAGAATATTGAGATTCATGTTCTGCATTTCTTCCTCTTGAAATTTCAAAATTTGTACGAACTTGAATGTAAGAAGTTCGATATTCAAGATCCAAAATGGAAATTCATATTAAGAAATTGCAATTCAATAATGAAAAAGGTCTTCTCTTTTTTTTTCACATTTTGTCCTTTTTTTGTCCTTATTGACATAACTGTTATCAGAAAAGGACCATGAAGCAGGACATTGGCCGTGTCCACACAAACCTGTGTAAATGAAGCTATTTTAATAATAAAAATTATTTTTTTTTAATCTTAACCCTGTTCTAAAAAGAAACTGCTCACACATAAACACCCTTAAAATGCATTAATGAGTATGAAAACCAATAGGTGGCAGCAAACCCTGCAGTTGTATCGGCCAAACAGAAATCCCAAAAGTTGTTTTATATACGTACAAAGGGCTTTATATAATCAATAAGCTTGAATATTTAAGAAAAGAAAATGACTTGACCTCATTATTTCTTATTATTGATTGTCTTGGATTTTGTTTTTAACCTTATAAACAGAGTAATAAAAATATGACTTCATATAAAAATCAATTGAATTTCACAGCTTGATGTGGACAGAACTTAAATTGTAAACTTTTCTCAAGTAACATCTCACAGATAGCAAATAAACACTTTTTCCCCCCTTCAAAAATAAAAATCTAAACAATTACACTTCTTGTATACACATTGAAAGTGATCACGTACTGTTCACGTACTTTTACAGATATAAACCTGAGCTAGGAGCATCTTTTTCACAGCAGCCATGCCAACAAAACACTGCTTTACCAATGGTCAGCATGAATAAACATGCTCCTGTTTAATTTACTTCTACAATTTATAAATGCATTTCATGTTTGAAGCTTTTATTAGATGTAAAAATGACAAGGCTCTTATAGATTCAGTTCAAAGCTGTAAACTCGTTTGTTTTTGCTTGTGTTATGTTTATAGGAATTTCTACTATTTTAATTGACTTACATTCAGTTGATATTTTTGGTAAACCATCATATCTCCAAGTCATTGCAATGTTGTGGGTGGGGTGAGACTGTCAAACCTGAACTTGTAATGAGCCACAAATACTGGTACTGGCAGTAAAAGTAAAAGTACACATTTTCAAAAGTACACAAAATGTACCAAATACCCTAAAACTTACTAAATAACTAGTTAATACTCACCTCTGCTGCCAATGCATGCTTAGAATATCCTGTTTCTCTGTTTTCACTGCCTCGAGCAACAGTCTGCCACCTACACAATACTAAATACTAAGCATGGGTGAGAATCCTGACCTGAGAACATGCAGGAGCGTGTGCTGTGGTCTCTTCTCCCTTAACCAGTGGATGAAAGATCTCAGTCGAGAAGATTCAGGAGATTCCAGTTCTGGGAGCTCAGTCTAAGAGAGAAAATGCTGATTTAGTTTAATCTCACAGAACACAATCATGCAAACTAATTACTGAAGAAATAAACATGACTTTATGAAGATCATGAATCATTCCAATTCAAAAGTCAGCTCTAAAGAAGATGCATGTGGTAAAGCACAGCAGATACTGTAAGAAACCTCCAGGTAAGAAAAATATTCTATCACGAAAGAAGCTTTTTTCTACCTCGACAACGACATATCACAATATAGCAAGTTGTACCTGAAAATGAATAAATAAAAATTAAAACACAAAGTAACTGTTATTAATTTTATTTAAACTGTATTTAAAAGCCAGTCACTCGAGTGTATCTAAGGTAACAGAACCACAAAGCATCAAAATAAAGTTATAAAATTAACTCAAATCTGACGATGTTTGTCAGTTTTTATAACCATACAGTTTACAGTTTATATATATTTTTTGTTCTTCAGTTCAAAGTTCTCAGAATAACAGATACCACCACAACACCTGACATTGTACCAGCTCTTTTAAAACAAAGAGAGGAAAAAATTCTTCCCTTTTCATTATTTTCACTTATTTTGAATTTGTGGCTTTTATCAAAGCTTTAGAAGCCTCATTTTCAATTGTTTGTATAGGTGCCATGTTCTTACAAATTTTTGGGATTGCAAGCACTATATGACGATCCAGACGAGTGGGATAAAGTTTGCCACATTTTGACCCTATTCCATGCTTGGATTTGAGATGATGTGGATCATTGTTGGATTTGGTTTGATGTGTTTCCATTATACATTGCATAATACAATCACTTTTCACTTTTACTATACCCTAACAATGCACCTTTTTTCTTTATATTCTCATGGTGTTGGTTGTAACCAAACTTACCGCTGCTGCACCGTCTTTTTGCATTATTTAAGTGAATATGTATTGCGTCACATGACCTCAACTGCCATTAAGACATTAGGCCAAAATCTCTATTGGTTGACAAATTTCTATCGGATAATTGTTTCTACTGGTTTATTTTCCCTCATAAAACAAGCCCTTCCAGTTTGCCATTTACACTGCAGTGATCTAGACAAAAATATCTAGTGTCAGACTTCAGTTGAGCATTTAACACAGTCATCCCCAACTGCTCATTGTGCAACTGGCTGTTGGACTTCCTGACCAAGAGACCTCACTGACAGACGCAGCACCATCTCATGGAACACTGTATGCTAATTAATTACGTTTGCAGAAGACACTGCAAGAGTGAGGTGAGCTGTCTAGCCTTCCAAAAGGCCTTTAGTTTGCTCAAATATATCATATAGCCAATAAAATTGAAGCTCTGTTCCGTTTTGAAAACTTTTTTCTTTTATAGTTAAATATTTGTCATATATTTTAACCAATTTTAATGGTGAACAATGTGTTAGTATTGACGGAATCTTGTACCATGTTAAGAGGAATCTGATTATAGCTCTCCACACCCAGAACCTGCTCGAGGAAAACAGAGCTGCAGTTTCTTCCAACCCACAGGTACATCACCTGAGAGAGAGAGAGAGAGAGAGAGAGAGAGAGAGAGAAAGTTTAATGAATAAAATTTTAATTAAATTGCAGAAACTACTGTGTGATGCTCTTCTAGATGTTTGTTTATAGCTTTTTATTCAATTATTCATTTTAGATGGTTACAGAAAAAACAACGGATCCAAACATAGAATAATTTACTTAACATCCTCTGAAGTTCAAAGAACTTGAATAGGAAAAAAATAAACCATTTGATCATTATGAAGTGAAATGCGATTTAATGATATTCAATTACACCGTAATGACCTCTGCTGGAGTGATAGAAGGACTAAATGAGGTGAAAGGAATGTTCCTTTAATAGTTTTCTCTTGTTATCTACTATTAGGACAACTTCACTATTATATTTGTAATCTCTGTATTGTAGGAATTTTTGTACTGTGCTATGCACAACATACATTTGTGATGTAATGCTGAGAATATTCTGAAGACTCACTGATCCGCAGTCCATGAGGAAGGCTCCCTCTCTGTTCAGTTTCTCTGCTGAGAGCTGAAGCACCGGTGGTTGAGGGATTGTGCAGTCGTTCACATTCAAAGCCCCCTGAAACCAGGGCCATCACACAGTTAGTAAACCCAGTTAGGTTTGAGCTTGAAAAGGCTTCTAGACAAGCATCATTATTAACAGAGGAGCCGTGAGCACAGAGAAATGTGAAAAATCTTTTTTTCTGCGAAATCGAAGAAAACTGACAAAATAGAAAGTCTTAGACGTCAAGCCCATGGAAGGTCTGCCATACACGATGGGTTTGGAACAATTTTATGGTAGTTCTTGAAGGATACTGAAGTCGTGATCTGATTGGTTGTATTGGTCTTATCTCAAGAGAAGTGAGTTTTGTGTTTATTATCAAGAAAAGGTCCTTTTACTAGTTGTGTGCCCCATCGTAATGGTTAAAGAAGATTGTTGTTGTATCAGTCAAACAGCATCCTGGCAGGGTCTTGTTCAAAGAAAGCTGGCAAGCACACCAGACATCCCCTGAATAGCTGGCTACATAAGAAGTCATCAAAAATGTTGTAAATATTCCTATCGACCAGAGAAAAACCCAATGTTGGTTGACCTCTACCAGAAACCATTAACAATGTCACAATTACTATTACTAATCCCACACTATTCAATTGATCATTTGTGATGTCTGTTAGGGCTTGGTGACACTTCAATATCGAAATTATCATATCATACATTTGCTTGATAAGAAGATAGAGCTTGATAGCTGTCTGGACAGAGCATTGCTAACTGCTTTGTTATGTCCAGCATACAAGATTGTTTTCTCTGTGTCTTGCACAGAAATTAAAACCACTGCAATTCTATTCTAGTTTACCTAACTATTCTAATTCCCATCCCAGAGTACACACACAGCAGTGAACAAACACAACGTGAACACTCATCCGGAACAGTGAGCAGCCATGGCTGCAGGGCCCGGGGAGCAGTCGGGGAACTGGTTCCTTGCTCGAGGGCTCCACAGTTGTGGTTGTTGAAGATGGAGAGCAAGTGTTTCATCACTCACACCACCTTCAACTCGGTGGATCTGGGGTTCGAACCGGCGACCTTCTGATCACATGTCCATCTCCTTATCCACCAGACCACAACTTCCCAAAAGCTATATTTTGTCTATCTGTCATCTTTGAGCATCTGTAGAGACTTCCAGTTACATGATGTAATCTTTAGGAAGACCAATCTGAAGCCTCGTTAGGCAAGAAAGTCAGCAACTCTAGCTTCTGATTGGTTTAGGTTGTTGACAGATTTTTTTACAGATCTTATAAAAGGGCTTTATTTAAAGTTTACATTTATAGAGCTTTCATTTGTAGCAGAAATATTTCACAATATAGTGATAATTACTGATATTGACTGATATATAAGTAAAAAAAAAAAACAACAACTATTTTTGGCTTTAATAATCCCCAAATTAACCTGTCTATTTTATTGAATGTATAGAAACAACATCAATTAATTGTTTTCGTGTACATGTGCAGACTGGAACCCTCTCCCTTCTGCCTCACCTGGTCATCCAGTAGGTCCACACGGTACAGGTTTGGGTGGATGTTAAGCATCAGAGAGGCGAGTGGCTGCTGCTTGAGCTGTATCAACGAGAACACTCGATCATCCAGGCGGTGACCTGAGCCAGACCGGAAAGCTTTCTACAGAGAGAAAGCACAGATGTGTTGAGATGCGAAAGCTTGCAAACGCTGTTCTCCTACAGTCTAGCTTTGTAAAAAGCTCTAATGAGCTCCACTGATGCATTTAAATGAAATACTCCTGTCAACTAAGGAAAAAACTCTTCCGATGTAAGTTTGTGATTTCCCCCATATTTAGTCTTACACAAACACATGCAACATCATTGTAAAGGCCAGGATGTCCCCTATTGAACACAACAGGACTTTGTAGGGTAGCTTAACTGAGTCAAAAAAAATGGATCAAAAACAAATGTATACTACAGAGGACATACATCAATAGGTTGGGTCTCAGGAGGAAATTGAAACTCTATTCTACAGCAGTCACTCAAGTGGCTGCACCTTTAATGATGGATAAAGTTGCATACATTTGCATAAAGCCTCTAAGATCAGCTCTTTTTTGGGACAGTTTACAAGTTTCAGTCATCTGTAAAGGAAAGTGAGTGTGTATAAACCTAATCTACAGTTGAACTAAGTAGAAAGTGTTTTTGACAGCTAAACAGAGCAGAATTTGAATGAATTAAAAGCATGCAAGTGCTGGCTGAGTGAGCAGGGGGCATGTGTTGTTGAATAAGAGTAATGTTTGTTACGTGTTTGAGCAGGGCGAGTGTGTGCAGCGGGGACACTCTCAGGCAGCCGGGGATCATCACTCCTGTGTGCTGTTGATTGTTGTGGAGCTCTGACTGTTTGTAGGAGCTCAGCAGGTCCAGCGCTGCATTCATCAGAGCATCACGAGCGTCTGACAGACTGGAAGAAACACACCGGTCCACCGCTGAGCCCCAGAGGAGAGAACATAAGGATTCAAAAACAGCGATGAACCAACAGAACATGAAAAAAACATGCATCATTAGAGGGCCATCAAACTCTTTGGAAAACAATGCTAGATTTTGAGAGATTTACACGAGTTAAACATAATCTCAGGAGTTAGTGTTTGAAATGTACTATTTAAACAAAAAAACAAACTGGTTTTATGAGAACGCTTTAGCATAACACAAAACATACTGTTTACGTTATCCTATGATAGCATAAAAAGACTATTAGACTGTGACTTCATTAATTTCGAAGATAATTCTGTTAAACATTGGAGCGAGATTGAGAGGAAACCTCCTGCTCTCCCTGTCAATGCGTAATATAGACTATGGCTATACTGTAGTCATGAATTTTAATGTTGATCATTATGGTGGAACTTGAAATACCACATACTTGGTGAAAAATATTTGAGGACCACAGCAATAAGGGATAAAGCAACAAATTTTAAAGTGAAGGACTGCTTTGTACACAATTCTGTTTCACAAAGTTTTACATTATGCCAATATATGTTTTTCACAGCACAAGGAGACAACTTTATCTCTAAAATAAATCATGCTGTTTTTGATTACTACAATTAATAAAACTCTTAACAAAGAATAAAACATTAAAGACAGGTTTGTCTGCTTATGCTTATTATCTCAGAGAGAAGCTGGGTTAAGACAAAGCAACATGTATCTAGGTGGCTTCAGGCTGTGGTTTTTAAAGGTAAAAATATGTTTTACTTACTGAGAAAGAAACTTATTTTCTTATAAACGTTTCATTTTGGGAGGGTACAAGAAAGAGGGAGGACTTAGGCATGTTGGTTAAATCGGATGCGCCATAGAGAGCTTTGTAAGAGAACAGTGAAGGGAGAGCAGTATTGGTACGGAAGCTAGTTGTAATGAAAAATTTGAGTCATTAAGAGAGATATTCACGTCTATCATATAAAATCTGATTAAATGTGTATTGATGGTTAAATGTAAGCAATTGGTGAAGCAAAAAGAGAGGGAAAGGGCTTTTAGCGCTGCCCTTTAGACAGGAAGATGTTCTCTTTCTTCATCTGCCACGTGCATGTTGCACAACAATGGATCTACATGTTACAATGTATATATGATTTTCCACTTGGGTCTCTTTAATAAATAAAAGCTGAGGCTGTGTTTGGTACTTATTATTTCCTTGACACAGTTAAGTTGTTTGAGAACTGGTGGGATGTGGTAAGAGCATGGGGTGTTAAGGCCACCACACAGTTGTTTGTGTGATTTCACTTCGGCTTCTTTGCGGGTGTCTTTAGCACAAGATAAACACCTCAAGAAATAAAACTTACAATCGCCCTTAAATTCCATGGCATTGCCATGCCATCCCATCCATGTTTTTATAATTATTGAGCTCTTATTGAAAAACTCTTGATGGTCAAACAACAGCACAATAAGCTTTTCAATTTCCTAATCTTTTTTTATGTCTCGAAAGTTCTCTAAAAATGACCCAGTTTTCATTGTTCAACCATGAGATCACACACCATGGCAAACCAGGATGACATGGCAAAGAGGAACTTTTTTTTCCCATTTACACCCATCAGACAGTCCTTTTTGGCTCAAACCACTTAAAATGTTCGCTTTGTTCCACAAAATGAAATGTTTTTACTTTTATTTTGATGTTATAACTTTTAAAAATCAATAAAATATCAGTCGTGATGCTTTTTCATCTTTGTTGTTTTGCATTAAGAGGCTTGTGCTGTACCCATGTTGGCCAGGAGAGCAGTGATGGCTTGGACATCTGCCCCAGCGAAGATGTCAGACAAAGAATTCACCACCGGCAAACACAGAGTGTGAACACGGATCCTACGTTCTCCTGAAACACACAAAAAAACGGTTACTTCAATAAAACAATACTAATTAGTGTAGAGACAGACAAAATCTGCAGACTTTTTTGGTAATATCTGCTGAAATTTAAAAAAAAAAAATCTGCGGTATGATTTTACAGTAAATAAGTTAGAAACATTATTAAAACAAAAATATCTTAGCTTTTATTTGAGGTTTGCTTTACAAGTAATAGCAAAATAAGCAGTTTATAAAATATGTTGTAAATTTTTGATTGTAAATAACAATATAACAATGAATATAAATAAACTTTGCATTTCATCAAAACTATAAAAATAGCTAATCTAATTTAACACGAAGTAAATATCCATGCTTATACTGTGCTACTGGTCAGTTCACTAATTGTCAGGATGACACAAATTAAATTGGGCATTTGTTGGTGGAATAAAAATATTGCATCACTTCTAGGAAAGCCAGGCCTCTGGCTCTGAACAAGACTGTGGGTGGAGCCTGGCAATATGAAGATGACTGGGGTAACTCTTTTGAGACATTTTAAAGTTAAAATGTTGCTGAAGCTATTGCTCAAGGTTTCCAAATGTACAATCCTAAGCTTGCTGAGTCGTTTGTAAACGATGCTGTGTGACGAGTGTGTGCAGCTGTGCTAACCCCTGCTGGAGGTGTAGAGTAACGCAGCCTGGAAGGAGACGCTCTGCAGGTCCACAAGGTTCTCATCGATGCTCATCTGAACTGCAAAACCAGCATCCGGGTTCACATTGGCCAGTGAAAGGAGGTCCGTCGAGCGCACAAAGAAGTTTCCATGGAAAGTGTGAATAGACAGACCTGGACGACAGAAAAAGTAAACAAAAATCAGCCAAAGCTGCATCCTCAACTGGTTATTGAATCTGAGCTCTTACTTCTTAATCTGAACTTAACTACCCTCTCTGTAAAAATGTATTACACACTGATGAGGGCCTACTATAGACAAAAAAATCTTATCAGATCCATAGCTCAGAAGAAAATTACTATAAAAACACCTAATATAAAAAACCTAATATAAAACACTAATACCTTATTGATTCATTTGTTCCTAACCCTATTGGTCCACATTACATCCTACATTTAGTTCCTAAAGGGTCTGTTCTAGGTCGCTTACTCTTCCTTATCAATATTCTTCCACACTTTTATATTCTGAACAAATTACATCCATTTCCACTGTTATGCTGATGACACACAGCTCCTCTCAACCCTCTCCCTTCTCCACCTCTTGAGCGCTTTGCAGAGCTTAAAGGCTGGTTCACACCCAATTTTCTGAAACTCGATTGAAATGAAAAAGAAATCTCTTTGATGGTTGAATATACAATTCAAAATACAATCTCACATAACTTAACTTTGATTCTGTCTCAGTCTCGATTACCATATATGTTAAAAGTTTAGCGGTTATTTTTAGTTCCTTTCATTTGAAACACACAGACTCCATCACATGCACAACATTAATCGTCCTGCTCTACTGCTTTCTGCATTTGTTTTCACATGCAATTGTTATTTAGATAATCGATTAATCCATCACTGTAGTCAAATGATTAATCAAATAAGCTGTTTGCATGTCAGCTTTTCCTTATGTTTTACAGAGATGACTTTTTAGTGTAGGAAACTGAAATACATTGGTTATTGAGTTCTACATATTCATTCAAACCTTACAGACAGGTAAAAAGTTCTGAATTCACCAGAAACTAAACTATCTTAAGGCAGACAGACTCAGCGCAATTTCTGCCCATGCTGCCACGGGTTTTCAGTCGTGCAACAACTTTTTACCGGACTGGTCCTAGTTTCTGCTTAATGTAGTCGCAAGAAAATCAAGAAATCCTGCTCACTTCTCGTGAGGACATTGCTCTGTTGAAGCCGATTTAACGCAACATCTCTCACTGAGCATGCAAAAAAAAAATTTCTCAGCGCTCACATGATGACATTATTTGTATACCTGTTCATACAGGTAAAATAAACATACAGTCGTACCTCAAATCTTCTGTAATGTGATGAATTCATATCTCAAGATGCGAAAGGCCACGCGAAGAATATTTTGCTTCATAATACAAAAAAAATATTCAAAACATGCACGAGAAATACATATTCAACATTTGAAATTTGGGAGGCTGACAACACCGGACATCTTCTTTCAACGTGCCACCAACGTCTCCGATTGGTCAGTTCCAGCCCTGATGTTGAGCGTTTGTGCGTGGTATCCTGCTCTCCTCTTCTTCGCCTGATACCACATTATGTATTCCCAAAAATGCTCTCGCTCTCTTCCTGTTATATGCAGTCAATGTTCTCTTCACGCAGACTTTCGGTTTCGTGTTGGCATTCTCAATTTGTGCATTTTTTTGTGTTGCTTTTTTGGCAAAGCGAACTTTTATGACCATGGTTCTCCGTAGCTACTATCCGTTCTCCTCCCCTTCCTCCTCCTTCGACACAGCCATATTGCCTCACTCGAAATGAAAGGGTTATTTTTCATTTATTTTATTCTGATTTCATTAGTTTATAATTATTATTTATTAGATGTACAATGTATACTTTTAAGGATTGAAGAATCCTACTTTATTTTTCTCTGGTTTTCCATGTTATTCAAAAATTTTAGTGCTGCTTCTGTGTGGCTTGCAATGGACTTTACATGTAAAACTTGCATCGACATATGAACAATTAAACAAAAGTACTTTAAAACTTTAAGTCTTTCAGCATGACTCTGCTTACAAGTTACAGCAGACTATAATGTTAGAGTTTAGCATGAACAGGCTACATATTAATAAAACTAAACTAAACGAAGACTAAAATTACAGAAATAAAGGTGCTCTCTCTCCAACAAATGCAATCTTGTCTTTAGTGTGTGCGTTAAAAGCTTTTTCTGAGTTTAAGCTTGAAATGATCCTCACTTGGGAAAAATTCTCCATGGCTTCGGTCTTGCATTTTATCCTTGCTCCATCTCAGTTGCATATTTGACACTAACACTCTGTAATGGTGCAAGTCTTGTTTGCTCATGTTCGGTGAACCGGAAGAAGATCATACAAAGCAGAAGTGATTATTTTAACTATTCTTTTATTTATTTATTTTTTTTTACAAAGCTTTGATCTGCAATACATTTATTTAATCATTTCTTTTTTAATTGATTATTTGATTAACTGTTTCAGCACAACATACAATTATTTATTTGATTCCAGAATATTTACTAATAAATATTAGAGTAACTAATAGAGGATGCATCATTTTTCCAATCATTCAATAAGAGAAAAACTAAACGTAAACAAGTCTATTGTTATTTTACTGTGAATAAACTACGTCCATCATATTGTATGCACTCTTCTATTTACACAAGAGGTAGAGACATCGGAAACACCAAACCCTCTCCTCACTTCTCTCTCTGATTTTAAGACCGGAGTAGAAACGCAGTAGCAGAAATATTCAGATGAAGCGATTTGACATTATAAAAACATCAATTAACTTCTTATGCCAACTCTGAAGCTCCAGTCATTATATTTTATCTACATTTCATCTTAGTCGCATAATAAACACTCAACTGGCTCAAGTGTTGTTTACGCTCATGATCGGTGACATGGAAGTAAATTATACAAGCCGGATTTGATACTTCCGAAACTTTACTAAACAAAGTTTCAATTCACAATAATTTTAATCTATCATTTTTTCTAATGATTAAATCCTTTGACTGCTTTAGTCCTAATAAAAATCACATTTCTAACTGGGTACAAACAAGTAATTAAATCATTTTTGAATGTGTAAAAAGGTATTAAAAAAATCACTGGTATTCAAAAAAGATGATCACTGAAGATAGTGAGGAAGCTTTACAAGACCTTTTGTGCAGCGGATCCTCATTACACCCTCGAATCCGATCTTGCGTGTCAGGTATCTCTTCAGATCTTTCTGGAAGCGCTCCGTCTGACTGGGGTTGTGCTGCTTGTGGTACGAAGGGTAATAGTACACACTTCCAGCAGAGTACCTTGACACACAGCCTGCAGAGGAAACAGAATGCTTTACTAGCTTGCCAGAGGACAGAGACACGTTGAGAACAGAGGAGACCAAGAAGGCCAAAAGAGAAAAAATATGAAAGGAAAAAGTATAGATGAAAGAAGAGCATTAGCCTTGAGACGAAACGATAATGGAAGGGGACATAGCAAATGTAGACATTAGAGAGAGAAAAAAAGCTGCAGTACACAGTCATGATGACATAACTTCCCAGTATTCATATAAAACACACCTGTAAACATGGCTAACTTCGTCTTCCATCAGACCATTTATAACCAATGAGGACTCAGACATTTCTCCAGATGATGAATTATATGCATGTATTTTTGTTTTGATGCACATAAACCAACATTTTCCATAAAAATAGAATCAATTACATTTTTGCACCAAAAAACGACAAATCATTCAAGTCTCACAATTCATACCTCATCCTCTAATTGGCCCCTGGACTCAGGTATTACATTTCAACTAATCAGCCTAAAATCACCAGTAAGCTCTCGCTTTGAAAACTATTATTTATCAAAAGATTATTTTAAATAAAGTTATTCTTATCTTGTTCGCTCATCAAAGACATTTTAAGAAATTCTTCCCCACGTGCTTACAAAAATTTGAAAATTGACTCATTTTAAGGCTGTGAACAAAAGGCCGTGATTAATTAGGGTAGTAAAAAATTTTTGGGGTGTTTCTATAATAATTTTCTGCTGAACTGTTGATCTGGTCAGAAAATCATATCGGGCTTTATTGAAAACCCCAGAATCAGCAAGTCAAAAAGCCCATGGCAGAGTTCTGTCTCTCTGGGGCTGTGTGTGCATTCCTAGACCATGGTCTCTGCCGACTCTCAACAAAAACCCATATGCAATTGCATTAGGAAAATTTTCCAATAAAATAATTTCACTCTAATCTCTTTCACTTTAAATCCTTCCCTTGAGAAAAACAGATACCTAGGCTAGTGTTTGGTCTCTCTTCACATATTTTCTTGGTTGGACAGTCATATGCTGCTTTTCCACCAAGCACTTTAATAACGGCTCTGCTCTGGCTGTTTCTATTGTCTTAATTCCCTTCAAGCGATACTTTTTTTTAGTATCCGTTGATCGCTGATTGCTCAGTCCCCATAAAGCTCTGATTAGTCAAATTCCCTCACTGAATGCCCATCAAAACTAGGCACGATACAAACTGAACTCCTGAAACAATTGCTGTAAGTACTTTAAAGATAAAAAAATGTTTGGTCAACTGAAACATTATATTTTTAACTACACCTTTTGTTACTTTATGTGGCTCCTTGTCCTCCCAAAACATGTTTTTCTCAGTAAACTATTCAGTTATCAGGTAAACTAATGTGAAGGATTGTCCTTGCTAATTAAATTAAGATGGAACTAAGTGTTAAAAACCTGAATATTACAAGCACACAACAGCAGAGCACAAAAAGCATAAAGGGGGGATTCAGAGTAATTGCATGCATCAATACCAGCTAGAGATTGATTCCAAGTAAAAAAATAAGTATTTATGGAGCAATCACCGGCCTCCTGAATTATATCTAAAATATCTGTATCAGAACTGAGTTCAGAGGAGGAACAAGGCCTTTATAGGTTTGGAACAACATAAGGGTTAATGTTTGAGTACATTTTCTTTTTTGGGGTGGAGTTTCCCTTTAAGATTAATGAAAGTGATACATGAGGAAAGGAAATGAGAGAAGAGCAGAGTAGGCCAGTTACATATCATTTTGGACCATAGCAGACCTAAACACAATCATCTCAACAAAAAAAAAAGCTGAATCACTAACCAATGGAGGAGAGGTCACAGTACTGTGAGCTCAGCAAGAATAGATCTACAGCCACCTGATGCCCAGAGCAGTCCAGAGCCAGCTTCTTATAGAAATCAGTGGAAGGAGAGAGATTCTGAACAGAGTCCTGCAAAACACAAAAACACATGAACAACTTACGTAGACTATTAGAGGTCAACTAGAACTAAATTGGACCAAAGCTTTTATTTTGCTATGTTTGGCCTATTTTCCCATCAATGCAGCATTGAGAGCACAAACTGAAACATTACGATAAATTTGAAATACTGTACCCACACTGTTTTTCCTAGGAAATTTCCTATTTCCTTGGAGTTTAAAAGTAAAAAATGCATCCACACGATGTTCAATTGCCAGGAGTCTAAATAGATGAAAGTTGATAAAGTTGCCTAGTTACAGTTAAATAATCACAATATCATGAAAAGTTTATTTAGTCAAAATTAAACTTGTATATTGTTAAATTCATTTATTATAAACAGACTGATATATTTCAAGAGTAGATTTTTCAAGAGCTTTGAACCCATGAAAACACCAAAATAAGTCTCTTTGAGAATTCGAAAATTACTTAAAACTAACACAAAGAAAGTATTTTTAGAAATGCTTGTCACCTGAAAAGTATGAGCAAGTACAGTGTTCAAAATTTAGTTGGGGCTCCTTTTGCCTGAATTACTGCAGCAATGCAGCGAGGCATGGTCGATCAGTCTGTGCCACTATTCAGGTGTTATGAGTTTCTCTGACAGTGGCCTTCTGCATTCTTACTTTATAGATTTTCTATGGGATTAAGGTCAGCATACGGGGGGTATAAGAGGTATAGGATATCACGCTCCTTAAACCAGCTGGTGACTTTGGCACTGTGTGAAGGTGCCAAGTACTGTTGGAAAATGAAATCTGCATCTCTATTAAAATGGTCAGCAGAAGAAAGCATGAAGTGCGCCAAAACTTCCTGGTAGATGCTGCATTGATCTCATAAAACACAGTGGACCAACACCAGCACATGACATGGCATCCCAAAACATTACTGACTGTGGAAACCTGATGTGGGACCTCAAGCAACATGGATTCTGTGCCTCTCCACTCTTTCTTCTGCCTCTCAGACTTGGATTTCAAAAGGAAATGCAAAATGTACTTTAATCTGCAAGTAGAACTTTGTAGCACTCCACAGGAGTACAGTGCTTTTTGTCTTTAGCCCGGCTGGGATGTTATATTGATTTGACATGATAAGTATGAGAGCTAAAACTCATGTATTGATTATGATTATGTCCGTGAGTGGTGCATCCTAAAGCACTGACTGCAGCTGTAGTCCACTCTTTGTAAATCACCAACACATTTACGAGTATGTTTTGCTTCCTAGCCGGTGTGCAGGTATCACTCTATTTGTTATTTCTACCACACATTTTCCTTCCCTTCACCTCTCTATGTGTTTGAACACAATGCTCTGTGAACAGTCAGCCTCCTTTGCAATGATAATTTGTCCTCCTTTAGCATATACAATAATATAACATTCATTTTTACTCAATTATAAAAATGTGAGTATGGAACCTTGGCTTTCTGTCCAGAATCCTCCCTGGGTTTCAGGGATCCAGCCCCTAGGTTGGGGAGCTGGGTCACACACACAGACACTCGGCCTCCAGTGGGTGCCAGCAGTTTGAAGGCAGCCTGCAGCGCTGGGCCCAGAGCAGAGTGTGTTTGCATAGTTTTGCTGAACAGCTCCGGCAGGCCCTCCAGAAGATCCCGCACCAGCTTGATACAAACACAGGTAGTAGATATAGGAATATACAAGACACACAGAACTCGGATTAATTAAAATAAAAAACATAAGTCTTTGGCCATGGAGGAGGTGGACGCACAGGAATATATAAAGGCACTGTGTATATAAAGTACATTATATTTGTTAACTTAATTAGCAACAACAACTGTGTGGTTGTGTAGTGACTAACAGCACATCCTTATCTAGCATGAAACTAACACTTACATTTTAAATTAAACATTTTTACTGGGAGAGGGGTAGGAATCAACCACGTAAAAGCTTGCTCTGGTCATAAAAATATGAAGAACAACGAAGTTAGCAGAGTAAAGAGAAACCCTGGGGGCACTTCCAGGCAAAATAATACTTTTTTTTCACCATGATAATATATAACATTTAATAAGTTGTAATGTTCAGACATTGGCATTTTAAAAAATTGAAGTAAAGAAAATATAGGATTTGCCTTTACGCGTATATTAAAGACTTTTATTTTGGTTTCAAATAATTCAATAAATATTTAAATTTTGTATGCAGCAAACTAATTCATAATCCATAAAATCCCATGCAGCAGAAGGCAATGTCGGACAAAAATAAAAATCCCCAGGTGGTTTGGGACTCAGAGTCTCTGGGTCTGTAGGTTCATATTGCAGAGAGCTGCGCTCACCTCTTTACTCTCATTCAGATTGACTAGGAGACCTTCCTGCGAGGGTAGAAAAACATCTGAGGAAAAATAAGATTCAATCAGACAAATTCTTTCAAGGTTTGATTTTAAACTTGATCAAACATGAACCTTTTGAGACATATATATCTATATAGCAGAAATGTATTCATAAAACGTATTTTATATATATATATATATATATATATATATATAATTTTTTTAACTAGAAATGCAAAGTTATTCTTGTCTATACATGGGAATAAAGCTTACCGTCGATCTCTGAGATAATCAGCATTTGTGGTCGGGACAGCCCCTCCTGGAGGTTATAGAAGTGAATTGTGCTGTCAAATGTTATAAAGCCTATCTTCGTACGTGTATCTCCCGGAAGCCTGCAGGGAAAAAAAAGTCAATCAATGCAGTCAATAGTTGAACCTGAAAAAAAGAGAAGTGAAAAACTAATTGATGAAGGCAAATGATCGGAGGCAAAACAGTTAGTATTATTAATAAAAATGAGATCACATATGATTATGTATAACTTATACTTGCCATATTTGACCAAGATTTTGTACGTAGCTAACCCTGAAAAACTACGCTCGGTCAACAGTTAACATGACAAAATTAAACAGGAAACAAAATATTTATTTTTAGTTAAAACATATTTCTTTAACAGATTAGAGTATTAATATAACTAGAAAAAAGCTATCACTCACGTGTCAAGGTTGTCCAAAAGGGAGCGAGAGAAGGCCTCCAGATAGCCCGTCTCCACTGCATTATGGGATACATCAAGGACAAAAAGATACACCGCTGGTTGAGGAGGCCTCAGCTGAGGAGAGAAAACACAGCTTTCTAAAAGTCTCACAGAGAAATGTTTTCATTTTTTTGATGCCCACCATCAAAGCCTTAGAAAATCACACACCATCATCTTTATGTTTACCATATGTTGCATTGAATTAATAATATTAATTGTGAATATATATAATCACTTATGGAGGTGGAGTGGGATGTTTGTAGAAAAATCTCAAGCCTGTTTTCCTAACGTTTTTTACATTCATCATTAAACCATGGGTTATTCTTCTTTTAGGCTTTCCTTATGTTTTTGAGATTGCAGCAATTTTCACTGTAATTAATTTTTCACAGAATGCAGCAATGGACTTCTTTGGATTTGTGGGTCCCCAATTAATTGTGCATAGCATAGTTTTTGAAAGAGGTGCCAGTCCACTTTATGAATTTTCCATTTCTTTGGTTTTGTTTCTGGACCCATCATTTTGATGTCACCAGCAAACGAAAGTGATCACTCCCACATTGGTCTTCCCAGACTTTCCAGTTAAAGTCGATCATTCTGGGGAGCAGATGGTCAGGTCATTAGCTGATAAGGTGCCATGTACTGGATGCAGGTAGGTATAAGATCCTTCAATTTTTATCCCTAGCTCACATTCATTCATTCATGAGGTCTTCTACCCTTTTGCCTTGAATATCTATTTTTTTCCCTCCCCATCCCCTGTGTTAAGATAAGATGTTGTTGGCTTTTATGAGATATATGCATTTTTGGGTATAGACTTTGTGTGTAGATGTGTATACGGAGCCTACATCCTCCTGACCACCACCAAACACCTCTCACCAGTGTCACATGCGAATATAGGGCAATGTGGGTGAAGTGGCTTACCCAGGGCAACAACGGCATAATTGACCTGGCGGAGGATTGACTCGCCAACCTTCTGGTTACAGGACGATCTTTCCACCTAGTCATTGTCTAGCCACATTGATATTACTTGAGAAATATCACATGGTAGAATGAGAACGAGGATTTCCACTGTAGTTATCTGTGACAAGCTACAATTACAATCTCACAAATTTGGAATAAATTCAGATTACCTCCTAGTCTGGTCTGAGCATTGATTCTAGTGGAAAATACTGTTTGTTAATGCTGATCAAGTAAACAAACAAAGTCATTAACACTCCGCTACACTGATGTATTATTTTAGTTTTGTTGTTCCACCAAGACGTTCAACAAGTAATTTCCAATCTTCAACAGTCCCTAAAGTTTGCCTTTTCCACATTCTTTGAATGTTTGCCGACAGAGGACCATGTGTTGTGGCTCTGAATTCATGGAGGGCGTTTATGTATCCGACTAGAGTGAGCTGTGTTAGGTGGTTACCATGTACTCTGAGGGAGCGATGAACTCGATGGTGGCGTTCTGCACCTCTGGTCTCTTATGAGGTGACCCGTAAGATTTACTGACAGGGTTGTACATAAACTCCTCAGGAACTGGAAAATAAAACACATGTAAGTAATTCATTGAGACATAACTACCTTGTGTGGATTATCTGCCACAATAAAAGCAAATATTTAATTACATTTGTCTGAGGTGACAGATAAAATCACAAAGATTTCCATTAAAAACTTTGGTCAAATCTTGTTATTCAAATTTTGTGTGTTAAATTATGAATGACATCCATTATCCCCACTCTCTCACCCTCGTTGACTCTGTGGCAAAGATTACACTTCCACCTTGTCGGATTGATGAAGGAGACGAAGGGGTTAATGTATGTCCGACAGGAGCGACAGCGTACTATGTTGCTGGAGGTGACAACTGGGAGCTGCTGCACAGAGAGAGAGAGAGAGAGAGAGAGAGAGAGAGAGAGACAGAGAGACAGAGAGACAGAGAGACAGAGAGACAGAGAGAGAGAGAGAGAGAGAGAGAGAGAGCGCCCATTGTTTTATCAGCGTTTAAGAACTTTTCATCAATGCCAACAAAGAGCACCATCAAACTGCATCAACATTAAATAGCAAAGAAGTGAAGTTAGCTAAAAAGCCTCCAACAGAGATGCCATCGGGGAAGGTGCGTGAATTTCAATTTGTCAAGGTGTGTGGAAAGCTTAAGTGATAGAAAGTCTGCAGCCAGCAGTTTTAGGCATCCACAGCACACATTCCATGTACACATATCATTGTTGTCACATAGTTGAATTTAAAACATTTTAAGGAACCAGGGACACTGTTGTTTAGGGAACAATAGGATGTTGTTGAACTTACAGAAAGGTCCTTGAAGGGATGCAAGAGGAGACCAAGAGGGAGCTTGGCCTTATTTAGTAGATTCTGAGTCTGAGGTATACTGGTCAACGTACAGCAAAAAACCCTGAGGAGACAAACACAGACACACTCAAAGACTAGCAGACTAACAGAGTAGCAGAACTCATAGTACAGGCATATAGTAACCGTTACTCAGAAGTCTAATAATTGCTTTATTAACACATAATCTTAGTGTACCTTCTGATTGATAGTCGCCTAGGGATGCACTGATACTAATGGGAGCTATTAGTGTTTTTATCTGTTAATGAGAACTGGAAGAATCTCCAAGTTAACGTTACAAAAAGTTAGAACAGATTTTGCGTTTTAATATGTGGATACTGATTGGAAATTAAATGTAAAGGGATCTACATTTCAACATGCAGTTTTTTTAACAATGTAATGAAATTGTATTTTAACTTTTTAATAGGCAAAAATATTTAATTATGTGTGTCCAATCAGGCTTTTACATCAACAATGCTTATAATATGCACATTAACACTGATAATGGCCCACCGCTAATATATATATATGCAAATAAACAGATAATTAAACAATTGATTCAGATGTATTTCAACCAATTATTGAGTGACCAGTAAAAATATCATATTTTTACAGAATACATTTTTTTACACTTTTTAACATCATTGCTTATGTAAAAAAGTATATGTCTCATTTACATATATTTATCACACATGCTCATTTTGACAACACTAATCCCTTAACATTCATATGGTCAAGATTTAAGCATTTGAAATACTTAGAACTAAGCCTGTGTATTGGCAAGGGCTCACAATATAAAATATTGTATATATAAAATATCGTATACGCTCACCTAAAGGATTATTAAGTACACCACACTAATAAAGTGTTTGACCCCCTTTCACCTTCAGAACTGCCTTAAATCTACAAGGCATTGATTCAACAAGGTGCTGAAAGCATTCTTTAGAAATGTTGGCCCATATTGATAGAGCATCTTGCAGTTTGATGGAGATTTGTGGGATGCAGATCCAAGGCATGAAGCCACATCCACCACATCCCAAAGATGCTCTATTTGGTTGAGATCTGGTCACTGTGGGGGCCATTTTAGTACAGTCAACTCATTGTCATGTTCAAGAAACCAATTTGAAATTATTTGAGCTTTGTGACATGGTGCATTATCCTGCTGGAAGTGGTCATCAGAGAATGGGTACATGGTGGTCATAAAGGGATGGACAAGGTCAGAAACAATCCTCAGGTAGGCCATGACATTGAAACGATGCCCAATTGGCACTAAGGGGCCTAAAGTGTGCCAACAAAAACATTCCCCACACCATTACACCACCACCAGCAGCCTACACAGTGGTAACAATCCTAGAAATGGTTGTGCGTGAAAAGCCCTGTAACTGAGGCACCAACAACCATACCACACTCAAAATTGCTTAAATCACCTTTCTTTCCCATTCTGACATTCAGTTTGGAGTTCAGGAGGCTGTCTTGACCAGGACCACACCCCTAAATGCATTGAAGCAACTGCCATGTGATTGGTTGAACAGATTAGTGCAATTTCTCATTAATGAGAAATTGGACAGAAGTTCCCAATAATCAATTGGGTGAGTGTATACGTCACATATGTGTCACATAATAACTTCAAATTCCAATTTACATTCCATCCATTCCAATTAATTAGAACTGCAGTGTTATTGAAAAGAGAACACACTGAAATGTATTAAGTGCATATTGTTATTGAATACTTGACTAAAATGTATATGACACTGAAGCAACTAAACAATTTATAAAGGCACTTTCCGCAATGCTCACCATACTCACAATAACAACATATTACATATGCTTCTAATAGACCTTTAAACAACATGGTGCCAAAAGTTCTTACTTTGTTCCATCCTTTGTGTAGGGTTTGTGTAGAAGAACTTACTCTGGGCAGCAGTTGAGCCTCTGCTGGTCCTGGGGAAGACAGGGTGTGGGGGGCTTCAGGGGGCCTGGGGGCAGTACATTCCTCTCCTGGAGCAGATTAATTGGCTTGAGCGCTTCTGGAGCCCCCGAGCTCAGAGAGAGGGCTGAGAAAGAGCCACTCAGAGAGGATGGCTAGAGAAAAGAAAGATGTGCAATATATTAGATAATCCACACAAGTCAGAATCTGTGTCACTTTTTTAGATAAATCCGAGGATGGGAATATCATCCCAGAGGGGGAAGCAGCTTCATTTGAAGATATTTTATTTTACTGTAAACAAAAGTTGGAGGCAATCATACAAACAGCTAGCTACATGGCTAGCCAGACGTTGGTGTTGGGTTCACCTGGTTGTGATACTGGTGGTTCTGCTGCTGATACTGATTCTGCTGGCAGTGGTTCTGATACTGGTTCTGCTGGTTATAGTTAGCGTGTACTGGAGGTGGAAGGGCAGGGTTCATGCTGTTGTGGTTGGACTGCAGAGAAGGGATCACCTGCCCTCCTGTTGTACACACAGAAAACAATCTTTGCATCAGTATCAACCCTGGTTTGGATTTAAACCTCCAAGTTCTGAGAGTTAATATGATTCATTTAATTCATTCAAACGTCCTACCAGTTTCTATGGCTATTTCCAAGGCGAGAAGAATTCAAGGTGTAGAATTAGATGTTTTTTTTTAAACTATACTTGGATTTACTTGATTAACAGAATGTTCCAGGGTTGTAGCAGAATAAATACAGTTCTTAAAAGAGAGAGTCGAGTAAAATATACTTCATAGATAAAGATGAGTGGCATTCAGCTGACCTATCCACAATTATGAAAAAGTGGTCAGTAAGCCTGGAGTGTCCAATTCAGCATCTGAATATGTTCATTTCTTCCCAATTTTGGGATTTGCTTCATGTAGTTTGTTATTGCGGCACATCTCTCCTTCAGTCTGTAATTTTTTTCCCAATATATAATGTTAAGTGAAGTTTTAAATCATATTATCTATCACACAGTTTGAAGTTTCAGTGATGCGGCCTGCTCGTTCATTCCTTTCCTGGAATGCTGATGTGTCCAGCAACTCAATAGAGAGAATGTTGAATGATTTACTTTTCAGCCAATATAATTAGTACTTCTGTTTTTATTGTCTGTTTTCATCATAGTTTTCCAGTGCTTCAAGTGAGATTTGGAATCAAAGATGATGTGGTACTCATTCTGTGATGCGTTTTGAATAAATGTTTTTGTTCCATAACCAAAGAATTTGCTTATGTTGAGAAAATATAACTATGATCTGAGACACAGAGTTGATGTTCTTTTGCTGTAAAGTCTGCCGCCAATTTGTTTCCAGATTTTGATCCATCTGTGTGTACTGCAATTTGGTAAACTCTCCCTGAAGTCCAATAGTCAGGGTTTCAGGGTCAGGTATAAAATTGAAGAGCTTTGTCAACGATATGTTTCAAATACATTTTTGAAACACTAACCTTTTAAGTTTTTTAACATTTACGAAGGTTTTCTCAAACTCTTGCAACCATGCCTTTTACAAAGTTGATTATTAATAAGTTTTTCAAAATTTTTGGCAAACCTAAAAATGAAATGTTTAATAATAGATTAATAGAAATATAATAGATATTATGTCAATATCTAACATCTTTTATGATTTTGAACGTTTACATTTTTAAGAGTTTTCTCAAACTCTAGGAACCCTAACTATAATTGTTTTATGATTATGAGAGACTATGGTACCATTAAGCATCACTTTTATGTTTTTGAGGATTACAACAGTTTTCTCAAACTCTGGCAACCATAACTATAACATTTATGTTTTGAGCATGTATGCACATTTTCCCCAACAACAAAAACCCACATCAAATGAGTTTTACACGAACATCAGAAAAATAAGTCCTGTGAAAATATATTTAAAACCTATAATTTTTTTAACAATTTAAGACTTTTAAAGACCCAGCGGAAACCCTGAATATTTGTTGGTGGTAGAAATTATGATTCACATATTTTTCTTGTTTATGATTATATCAAACCAAAGACACTGGGTGAAAGCTTTAAATTCAATCTCATGCAAAAAGCCTTTGTTTGCCTAGGGTTAAACTGGTGTTCAAACGAGAGTTCACTCTATGTCTGGGTGAGATCTGGCTTTGTGTGTGTTACCGAGGGCCATTGCTCCTGGTGGTGGAGGAGGTGGTGTTCCTCTGAGAGCTCCTGGAGGACCAAACGGTTGCTGCTGAGCTGGTGAATTTAGAACTGAAAGACAACAGAGAAGTTTACCTTTCACACCCAAATCTTTACTCCACAAACACATTCATTAATACATTTTATCGCAGCAAAACTGAGATTTAAACGTAATTCTATACTCTGACAAGGGTAAAAGAATTATTATATGCAAAATCTGTGTAAAAAAAAAAAATTCCCAATGAATTAGCACCAACCTTATCAAAAATTAAAAGTAAAGAAGATTAGTAATTTCTTTACGATAATTTGTGAGAAATTTTTAAATACATGTTTATCAGGAAAATGCTAACAAAGAACCATGTTGGGTCTCGTTTTAATTAAACAAGGGTGCAAAAAAATGTTTTAACTTGGTTTTATAAGAGGTTTTATGAGGTTTATATGGGGCAGAAGCATGGTGATGGGAGGAATAATGAGGTACATGGCTCATTTTGCACAACAAAAACATTTCAGGTGATTAACAGACATTGTTTAAAATTAATACTGCATTTTGAAGGTTGATAAGGGAGCAGTGATAGTTTAAAAAGACCAAATATTTAATATAACTAATTTAAAAAGGATACAATATGGCATCTTTAATAAGGCACACAGTGTAAACTTTTTTTAATATTTTGATTTATGCGTCTGGCCATCCCAGTGTTAGCCTGTATATGTGATTTTAGCCTCTCTGATTGATATCTGAATGAATAATATTACAATTACTTACATTTCATCCATTTCTATCTTCAATGAGCATATATGTTTCAGGTGTTTGAGCTCTTGACAAGACAAATAATGAAAAAGTGGTTCTTTCCTTGTATTATTACTCATCCCGGTATAAAAATCAATTCATTTAAGCAGGCTTTGGCATATGTATGTTTGCCTTGTTTACCATGAGAGTGAGAGGGGTTCTGGTATCCTGGTGCTAATCCGGAACTGAGACAGTGTGTTTCTGATTGAGGAGGAGGAGTAGCATTGCTCCATCCACTGGCATTATTGGCATATCCAAATCCAGGCGAGGGACCTGGCATGCCCTGCACTGGACCTGAGAGAGCAGTCCTGTGCCCAGGAGAGGCGGACATTGAACCAGGGATCAATCCAGTTGAGGAAGCAGCCGTAAAACTAGCCACAACACCTGATGAGGGTGGTATAAAACCAGATGAGGAGCCTGAAATTAAACCAAGCGAAGATGCTGGTGGCAAACTGGTATTTAAAGCAGGATTAGATGTAGGAATTAAACTAGCCGGGGGTGGCATTAAGCCAGCTGAGGGGCTTGGAATTAAACCAGGCGACCCAAGTCTGTGTGTGTTAAAGTTAGTGGGTCCAGGAGGAAGGCCTTTGTTTGGTATGTTGTTGATGTATCCAGGTTGAGGAGGCATCATGAAGCCTCCTGGGTTGGAAGGGTAGATGCCGAGCGGAGGCTGTGAAGGACCTGAGGGACACAGGATGAGAATGAAGAGTAAGAGATGTTGCACTGAAACAGAGGCACTGATTTACAAACCAGGTTCTTTCATTCAAACCGTTACCAATCAGTAATCCAAAGCAACCCCTTGATTCTGATAGAACTCTCCCTCTAATTCAGTGATCTCAAACACAACGCAACAATTTTCCTTCAACCTTCATGCAACACACCGGATTCACCTATTAAGCTTCTATTGGTTTGTTTTATGCAGCAGGTATGTCTCGAAGCAGATTTTTTTTAAAACAGCAGGGAGTCAACTACTGTCGACTTTGAGATACCAGATTTCAAAAAGTGAAGAATTAAATTTCAGAGCCCATTCCAGAGACTGGTCACCGGTTAAACTATAATAATCTTATATCCCTAACCGTATGAAAGAGAAGTCGGGTTAGGGTTTACCTCACCATCGATTACCTGATTGGGTTAATCCGCAGTAATGAACTTTACTCGACCGAAGACTCGACGCGGCCTTAAAGGAGACCGCTAACCCAAAATAATTCACTCTTTAAGTGTATAAAACCCTTTCCAACATCCATTAAGAATGTTAAAGCTGTCATATTTTTCGATGATTGTCTAGTTATGGTTCCGCTTCTAAAAAGACCGTTCACAATCACAGCTTCTCAAATAGGTACCAAGGAAGTTGAGGGAGTTAAGTGACGGATATGAAAGTTAAATCTGAGCTGTCACTTTAAAAGCGCGATGAACTGACGCGTCGCGACATACTGTAACAACTGACGCGTTGCTAAGCAGACCAAATTTAAGATAACAATGGGTGATTACAAAAGATGTTCAATAAATTCTCCAGTTAAAATGCTAACATACAAGTGACAGTTTCTGAGCCCAAACGAGATTCGAACAGAACCGAGCTAAGAGTCGATTCACTCACCGTTTGCGAGCGCGTCTCCAACGGGGATAGACATCCTGGAGACCACGAGGATACGCCGGGGTAAACGTTGAACAGAAGACGGCCACAGAG
Organism: Danionella dracula; assembly: GCA_900490495.1. Classification (NCBI taxonomy): domain Eukaryota; kingdom Metazoa; phylum Chordata; class Actinopteri; order Cypriniformes; family Danionidae; genus Danionella; species Danionella dracula. The sequence continues at coordinate 364,869 of UELW01000489.1, forward strand.
AGTTTCTTATGCGGACAGAAATCAAGCAAAATTCCGCTGTCAGAGGTTCGTGGATCCGGCCATGATTCCTCGAGCGGATAGTAGCTGCTGCGGAGAAGCAACGCCGGAAGAGGTGCGGGTCGCGCCTGCGCAAATGGGACACGTGGCATTTCCTGTGTGATTGTGCACTCTGTCGTACTGGAAACACGAGCTGTATGCAGAGTGTGTTTATGTATGTATGTATGTTTATATGTATTTTTTTATTTTGTTAGTTATTAAGTTATTTTTAAATTATTTATTTACTTTTAAATGAGTCATTATTTTGTCCACTTATTCAGTCAATTTACTTCTTCCTTACCTTGTTAAGTTTTAATATTCTATGGGGTTTTTCAGTTACTTAATTTTTTAAAATGTGAGTTTATTTTTTATTCGTGTAGTTTTACATACGTTTGTTTCGTTTTTTTAATGAAAAATTTACAGTTCTTCAAAAAATGTAAATATACATTTTGGTTCAATATTTTGTGTAATGGTTATTTGGGTATCTTTTATATTTGAACTTTGGTTAAATGACATTGTTTGTGTTTCTAGTTTAATCTAAGCCAATAAATACCGATTAATAAATGTAATTAATTAATCCAATGTAATTTTTAACTTATATGTTGAACTATTTTAATGTTGTTTTTACAAACAAAATGTAAAAATCCATAACAAAAACTTGTGGTCTGGTGGATAAGGAGATTGACTTGTGATCAGAAGGTCGCCGGTTCGATCCCCAGATCCACCAAGTTGAAGGTGGTGTGAGTGATGATAATATACATAGCTCTATTGTTTTATTACCTGACTATAACATTTTAGCTGCTGGTGTTCGATTCAGTCACATGTATTGGTTTTGTGGGATCATGGAGTTATTCCTATCACATTTAAAACTTTCATATTTTAAATGTTATTTTTGAGTAACCTTGTTACACTGGTTGTTCCTTCACTCTGTTTCTACTCCGAATAGTTGGCGCTGTGACACTCACACACCGGAAGTGGAGCCATTGCTGTGTGTCGTGGCTGAGCGAGCGGACTCTCTCCCTCTTCTCCCTGTGTTTTCTTTCAATTCTTCAGTGTTGGAAATACCCGTGCTCACCTGTGTACACTCTTGAGGTAGGTGGTCATGCTTTCCCCGTTTTAAATCGTGTCCCCAGTAGTGATTTTCGCTGTTCGGAGCCCAGCCGGGCGCTCACGCCAACGCCGAGGCTAACGTTGAAGCCGTACTGTGAGTGGAAGAAGAGCGAGTTCATGATCTGGAAATATAACCGAACCAGACTGACAACATCACTAACAGACGTTAATCAAAAATATGGCTACAGCGAAATAGTTTCTCTCAGGCGTCTGTGTGTTCAGGTGAGTTTAGCTCGGTTAGCATCAGCAGTGACACGTACACACTAATCTCACTTTGCGATGTTGACATAAAATTGTAGAACACGCTGTTCGATTGACAACCTTCAGATAAAACTCATCGTGTCATGTAATGTAAGATTTGAATACGTCATATTGTTGTCGTTTCTTTAGAAGCGTGTATTGTCAACGCTAGCAACTAAAGCAAGTGAGCAGGTGATTATGGGCCCTACTTATTTTTATTTCAGTTTGTAAAAAACAACAACAATCTTTAGTTTTTTCACCATTTTCCCCAATCACCCAGGTGTACGGAGGTTTCTCGACCATCTAGGTAGTACCTGTTATTTTTTGTTTGCAAGATCTGACCAGCTATTTCAACAAGGTGTTTTTTTATTATTATGTTGATACTGAAGTACTTTAACCTGTTGTTGTATTTTAATAAATTAAATTCTGTTGTTTCCTAATTGGGTTTGTAAGGTTGGTACTGAAACGATCTCTCTTCGCCTCAAGAAAGTAGTTCTACAAAATGCTAAAACGTTTGGGTCTTCTATTCCTCTTGGGAGCTGTTGTTTTACTTTTAATTTCATTTATCATACTAATGTGCGAGTTCAATAACGATTAGAGTTGTTTTTGACTATTGTGTTTATTTTAATAACAGAATTCTTCCTGTATGCTGGAATGATCTAGGTTTGTCTTCCCGCTCTTCAGTAGTGGGAACATTGCGCTGGCTGTGGAGATTGGTGTCTGTGCATATGCTAATGAGCAGTTAATCAGCTTAATCTTCGCTGACCAGTCACTTGTGTTTCTCCAGCGATTTCTGACCGCTTCCTTGTTGAGCTTGAAACGTAGCAAATCTCCCAATCCGCTCTCGGCTGCAGGTTTACTTCTGCATTTCACTCTTATTGCAGTTTTCTTGACTGTTTTGTTTATGTTCAGTTTGACATGCAAGTAACTATTTTCTTTTGAAGCAGCTAGAGCTGGGCGGTATGACCAAAAAGGTTTATAACAGTATTTTCAAAATGTATAATGGAATCACGGCATTTGACTGTGTTTTTTTTAAATGCATGACCAGGTGGTATCTCTGCTGTTCGTAAAGCGCTAACAGTAATACTCCTGATTGTGATGAGCTGAAGAATTCAGAATGCATGACTGTTGGAGTTAAAATACAGTTTGTTCTGCAAGTTTTGCAACGTGGGAAGAAATTTAAGCTTGCCACAGTGTGTCCCCTGTAGCTGTAAAGTGAAAACGTCTTTATCCTCTGGACTTTCATTAATTAAGCAATAAACCGTTTTAAACAGCTAAATACTGAATGTGGGAATTTTTCACTTTCTGGAGCATTAATAACATTGTTTTAAGACTAGCTGGTAGGATTCAAGTATTTAAAATATAAAATAACTTTAAATCTCAGCACTGTCCCAGTAGTATTGAGCGGGTGATAATAGCGTTAGATTTTCTTGTAGGTATTTTCACGTAAAGTGTGTCTGAGTGAAGTCTGAGTCGTGTTTTGCAGTGCAAACATTAACCTGCAGATGTAGAAAGACACGCCAATCTTTGTTTTATATTCCAGGACATGTTTGTGTCAGAGGTGATGAAGGAAATTGCTTGCTACCTCCTGCAGCTAGCGTTACATTACAATTGATGATTGTTTGATCAGTGTCAGATTGTTATTAAGCCAAAGTATTTCCAAACAATCAACATGGCTCCTGTTTTCAGGAAAAAAAAGATGTTTCCTGAAATAATAGACAATATTTAGACGTTTTTACCTTGCTCTCAATAATTCAGGCGCCTGTGCTTGTTTACTACCACCGTTAAATAATTCTGTGCCCAATGTTTTGCCTCTCCATATTGCCAATGCGTTGTACGCACACACAGGTTTATGAAAAATGTATTTCATTAAAAACACCGGTATTTGATATGAAACAGTATACCGTCCAGCCCTCGAAGCAGTCTTATTTTAGAGAAAATAAAAGCAACAATTAGGCTGACACTTCCTACATAGCGTGATTTGTCTCATACGAATAATGAACTTCACAATTCATCTAATATTCATCACTTAAACAATTTTTAACCTTCACCTTGTCTTTATTCTGTGTTTCTTTAACCCTTTTTCTCAGGTTAATTAAGTCAAATCTACCTGAAATTGTTTCAAATGCTGAAACCTTTGGTAGAAAGACTCCTCTGTGGTCTTTTCTAGCTCAAGATAAAAATAATTTAAAAAAACTTTAACAGCATTTGCGATCAATTAAAATAGTATTAAATGTAAAAATAAAATTAAGGGATTTTTTTTATTTTAAACAAAAACATTCTTAAAGTACTGTTCTCATTTTTCATCTCTTCTAGAATGACTGCCTAAAATTAGGAAAATTAGACAATAACCAAAGAGAACAAGGAGTGCTAAATGAGAGAGACACAAGCTGCGATTTTATTTGACTTTTTTTGCTGCATTGTATAGAATTTCTAGAAATGTAGAAAAAAATTGCACTGTTTCCATTAAACATAATTATGCAATTCAAAGTCACGGTGACTGATGTGAACACTACTCTCATTTACAGCAGATTATCCAGATTTCATCCGCAGCTTTAACGCTCATCTTCATGTGTTAAAGGAGACGTCTGCACCTTACTCTTACAAGCAAGCCCCTTTTTCTTGAGAGTTGCTACGGATGAAGCGATTTTGGGAATCAGTGTGCAATTTTGTATAATATGTCCATTTTGATATGTCTCAAATACCACCTCCTCCAAACTTAAATTTGAATTTGTCACGTTTCCATTAGGAACATTTAACCTTTGATACATGTATGAATTTATTATCGAATACATTATTATTATTTATTATCTCATAGTCAATAGAAATGTGTCTACAGACAGAGCTTAGCCTCTTCGTCAAATTACACACTTTATTCATCTCTGCACTGGGTTTGTAAAGACATAGGATGTAACACATCACAATCTGTTTGTTTGATGCGCTTATCAACCTTGCTGCCATTGCAGAAGTTTTCCACACACATGAGGGAAAACTTTAAATAATTTTGTCAGTTGCTTTGGTTTACACATCCTCAAAGTTCTCAGGTGCCTCCTTTCAATTAAAAAATACTTTTAATGAAGCAGTGTTGGCTTTTTTAATAGTTGGCAGTAGTTTTTCAATAAAGGATGGATTAAACATTTTGAACACAAGGTAAATGCACATTTACCCATGCATCCCAACAAAGGATATGAAGATTATAAAAAGAGAAATAATGCAGCCTTCAGGTGATGTCATTAAGTTGTATACAAACAACACGTTTTCTTTAAGTTTATACAGGTTGTGAGTCATGCAGGATTACACGTCTTTTTTATTTGTTGCTTATTCTTGTTCTTTGTGTTTGCACCTGTGACACAAATCATTCCATATGTCTGAAGTTGAAGTGGTTCCTCCTCTGTTTAACACTCATGATAATGTAAAGTATACATGGTCTGTTGACAAGTCTACTGAAAGCCTCCATAAATGCTACTTTAGATCATGCTGGTGTCCACTTCTGTCGCACACATGTCTCAAAGTGTCCATAGCTTAATGTGCTTTGGAAGAAAGAAAGGAAGAAGCTTTTCGCTTCTTATTGAATCTCCTTTTACATGTTTACACGTTATGAGCCCTGGATGTCACATTCCAGCGCATACGTAACTATCGTTTGAATGTACTGCTGGCTTCCTAATGTTAGCTTCTTGTTTAAGCAGCATTAAGGGTCTGGTGTTTCTTAAGTGAGGCAGGGCGATAATTCGATATCGATAATTATCACAAAATATATTTTAGTTGATAGAGAGAGCTTTGTAAATCGCTTGATAGCTGCCCAAACAGCACATTTCTAACTGCACTTCCTTGTGCTGATCACGGGATTGTCATGGATCTGCATTCAAACACTTCCTGTCGCATAACACAATCAACTGAAAGACCAATCAAAAGCTGGCCTTTAAAAATCTTGAAACTGACTTCAATTTTTAACCTCATGAAGATGCAGAAAACAAAACATCAGTAGAAGATGGAGATCTTATTCAAAAAGAGTAATTTTGAGCTGAAAGTGGAAAAATTAACGACAAACAAAAACATGGTTTAATAAGTGTGGGAGTTTTATGAATGTTGTACTTTCTTGTAAGTACAATTCTACTTGTGAAAAGGATCGATGATGACTAAAAATAATCACTTTTTTCACCAAGTACCACTTCAGAAAAAATGTGGCACTCCACCATACTGTACCACCATAATGAGCGACATTAAAATACACGAATACAGTATAGTCACAGCATATAGACCCTTCTTATTCAGCTACAGTTAAGAACAGTTAAAATAAGAGGCAATATTATTGCTAATGAAATATGTGATCTCATGGAACTAGCCCATCAAAAAAATCAACAAATGGGCCACGATTAGTGTCTCAGATACCCATTGCCAATATTTTTTTGTTTGACATCCACTCCAACAGTAATGACAGTCACTGGCTTCCCCTACCACCAAGAGTTTTTCAAGTACCATTAGTGAATCTGTGTATGTGTGATCGTGTGTGCATGTGCGTGTGTGTGTGTGTGTGTGTGTGTGTGTGTGTGTGATGCTGACGTGTAGCCTCACGTGTGGCCTTCACCTTTACCACTGCTGTTCTTTACTCTGAATCAGACCACTTACACAAGACCCCCCTATACTCCTGTGTAAATCTCATGGGTTATTGTTGATGAAATAATTTTCTTTACAAAATATATAATTCCTCCATTTATTAAAATAATTAACTCTTATCTGTATCTCGTTTTTATCTCTCGCTCATGCTGCTTGACCTTTATCCATCAGGTGCTATCACAGTATTGATAAGAGTTCAGCCCTGCACAGCTCTCAAACACATGCACATGCAGGTGAAGTGTGTACTAATTCTTCTTTTCAAGGAGCAGTTTCTTTTGAAAAAAGATGGAATCAGCTGTTGTTTGTCTGGTAATATTTATTAATGCACAGAATTAACATCAGGGACTGTAACAAAAATTTGATCTCGTTCTTGAGCTTGAAATGAGAGCTGTTAATCCAGGAGTGGTTGGACGGGGTTTTATTATCTGATCCAATACAGTCATTTACAGCAATCATCTAAAAATTATCTCTACTATATAACAGGTTCTTTTTCTCGGAACTTTACTAGCATCTTGCAGTCCAGCAGCAAAGTTAAATATAGTTTTTTTTTAATCCAGATTTGAGTTATTTCACAGTATTAATAGCTGAAAAGAGGTCTGAGAATTTAACACACAAGATTAAAAAGGTTTTGAACAGATTTCTCTCTCTCCCTGTAGTACTACTTGAAGGTTTGTATTAGTAGAGGATTTTGATAGATCTTGTTATAGAAGAATCAAGGTTAAAATAAATTTTGTACGTACTTCAATTTTTAGGTGATCAGTGAGTAGAGGTTACATTGGGCTGAATTATATCCGTGGTCTTCGACAAATATAATCATATTTCTGAATCGTGGGGTGCCATTCTTCCTGATCAAATTAAAAATAAATGTAGTGACGCTCCTTGCAGTTTGATGTAGCATCAGCCCCCCATCACACAAGAACAAAAGATCCAGTTTCATTGGTCAAACAAGGAGCTTCTCACAAATTACCAGAGCAAAGAGCAGCACTGAACTTTTTACACTTTTTTTTTTGAACACTTTACTTCCATAACTGTGTGGCTGCGTTCATTATTTAGAAAGGAGGGATGAATTGTTTTGCTCACACTGTGTAGATTTGAGTCGTAATCTGACCTAATGTCTTTCAAGCTTTAGCATTGGTTATTTGTGAAGCGAAACCAGGCATAAAAGAGCTACTGGGCAGTTTTTGCAGATATGAGACACCCTCCAATTGTCTCCCTGAGCAGCCATTAACACCTCCAGCACTCTGGATAAGCCAGGGACCTATGTGAGGATCCTGTTTGTGGAATTCAGCTCCGCATTTATCACCGTCTTCCCTTTTATGAAACAAATTATTCTAGCTCTCCGCCCCCAACTCCACCTGTCAGTAGATCACACACTTTCTACTTTCTGACAGACAGACAACAGCTTGTGAGGATGGGGAAAATCCCATCATGCACCTGTGCCACCAGCACTGGTGCCCCCCAGCAGTGGTGTTCTCTCTCCACTTCACTGCAGCTCGTACGACTCCTATGTGAAGCTCCTCAAGTTTGCAGACAACACTACCATCATTGGTCTCAGGACGGCTAGGAGTTTACATAAAGACAGAATTGGAGCAATTGGCACTCTGGAGCTCAGCACCCTCAAAACAGTGGAGATGATAGTGGACTTTAGGAGAAGACCACCCGCACACCCTCCGCTTACCATCATGAACAGCACTGTGGCACCAGTAGAGTCATTCAGGTTGCTGGGAACTATTATCTCACAGGACCTCCATTGTGAAGAAGGCCTAGCAAAGGCTGTACTTCCTGCACCAGCTGAAGGTGTTCAAACTCCCACAGATGCTGCTAACATAGTTCTACTCAGCAGTCATTGAGTTTGTTCTCTGCTCCTCCATCGTCATCTGGTTTAGCTCCACCTCTAAAAAAGACCTCTGTAGAATTCAGAGGACAGTTTGTACTTGGGAAGATCATTGTTGCTCCCCTACTTTCCCTCCAGGAGCTATACACAACCAGAGTGAGAAAGAGGGCAATACAAAATCCCTCTGCACCCCACTCACCCCGCCCATCATCTTTAAGATCTTGCCCTCTGGCCGCCGCTTCAGAACCACTAAGACCAGGACCATACGGCACAAAAAGGAGCTTCTTTCCCCAAGCTATCAGACTGCTGAAGTCATAGCTTCCTGCCATGTCACTCTGTTACCTGCACCCGGACCCTCACACAATTTAATCAACTTGAATTTTTTCACTTAAGCACACTACACTTTATATATTTTTGCTTAATTGTTTACATATAGTAAGTCTTTTTACAATATCTACATCAATTCCTCATTTAATTGTTATTTGTTAATTTGTGTTTCACTTTACTCTTTCAAATAAAAGTTTACTAATGTTGTTAATATTGTACTTATGTCATTTACACTGACTGCCCTGTTTATCACAGGAAATTCCTTGTGTTCATGGACACACACACACACACACACACACTTGGCAATTCTGATTCTGAAAGCGGCATAAGATCATTGATGAAGTGTGTAAGAAAGCATTTCTTACTTTCACTGGTTGAGAAAAATATTTGTGTTGTAAGTTTTAGGCTGGTTTGTTGTTAGTATAATAAAGCAGTAGAAAATATTTTGTTTATAAATTGTTTATATGTCATGCTTTTAATTGTGCATGGTTTTAAAGGATTAAGGCTGCGTTTATATTAAGGTGAACTCTTTAAACTTTTATTGCAACATGGTGTTGTGTTAAAACATCCTGATGTTTTATTATACTCTCTTATTCTATTCTGCTTTTTGTACAGGTAGGGTTTGGTATTAAAAGGTTTTGTTCCATACCGTTACCAATTTATATCTTTTCAAAATGAAACCAGTTCCTAAACGGTACTCAAATTGGTACTTCTTCTTATTTTTTTTTTTAGTAAACAGATTTTTTAATGAAACAATTACTTTTATTCACACTGTACAGTACAGGAACACAAACTAATTGTTATAAAGGAGATGATGAGTGCGTTTTATAGGCTTTTACTTTATTTTGTGCAGCCTATACAACTAACTCAGCTGTGGACAAAACTAAGAACTTGTTCTTAAGATAGTCAAAGTTTTTTCAGTTATCTGGAAATGGTTCAGGTTTGCTTCTTCAAACAACCCCTGCTGTAAAATATGATTGTGCAAGACAAATTAAGACAGCACAACTCATTTCTTCCACACCTACAACAGAAGCAGGAAATTGAAAGGCAGCCATATGTGGCGCTACAGGTTAAACAAGAGACCAGCAGCCTCAGAAACGTTTTTTTGTTTAGATTGCAGTAAAAAAAATATGTTCTTATGACTGGTTATATTGTTTTTGTTAAAATAAAAGCATTCTATTCCTCTACTTGAGGGATTGTAGTAGTATTGTTTTAATTTTAATACGGCTTAATCATTTAAATTTGCTTGAGAAGCTGAATATGATTTTCTCCTAAGATTCAGAGGTTGAATGTATTTGATAATTGAGGCCAAGAGAACTTTTAGTTCACATTGTCTTATTTTGTGACATCACTAAGAGAAAGTAACGATGTTGGTTGTATGAAAGCCAAGATGTATTTGACTATTGTTCAGCAATGAGATTGGCAGTCATTAGTTGACCATAAGAAGTGACTCATTGACTTAACTCATCAGTGATGCATAATTTGAGTTCATGCTATATTATTGCATAATTTGATTCATAAACACCAAATCAACTCGAACTTTATTGTGCTCGAGGCAGGAGTCATATCCAAGTTTTTTACTGTGTGATACTGATGTCATGTTAGTGATGGGTTTCATTTTGTTTCATGTGTGCTTAAATTCGCTCCTCTGTGCATTATTTAATGCAGAAGCATGATCACACTCAATCTGCATCTCTCCAACTCATAAAATATTAAGGAGTTTGTTAGTGTATTAGGCATTTTTTACTCAAATGTATGTTCAAACTAAGTAGATTTTTTTTTTGTTTTTCTTCAGGAGTTCCCCGGCCTGGATATGTCCTTCATATTTGACTGGATTTACAGTGGTTTCAGTAGTGTTTTGCAGTTCCTCGGTGAGTGCACTGGACTGATTCTACTCTATTCTTCTTGGTGTGAACTTAAAGCAAACTTAAATACAGCTTCCAGTGTGACATGGGAAGTTGTGATAAATATATGGATTTCCATAGCTACAAGTTGAATGCAAGATCGCTTAACTTTTTTTTTGTGTGTGTAAATGTGTGCATCGTTGTTTGATTGTCATAAGCCATGTTTTAATTTGTGATGGACCACTGGTTGAGTAACACCCTCATGGTGTTTTCTCTAATATAAACTAGCCATTTCAATGTCACGAAGAGCTAAAATTCAGCTTCCTAAATCAGAAAAGCAAGACTGCTGAAGAACTGTTTATTTTATTGTTTCATTCAGATTCTGTAAGCCACACAGATATTTGTCTGCGTTCAAAGGGGTTTTGAGATATTGATCTTCAAAGTTTTTGCATTTTATTAAACAAATTTATTGAAAAGAAAAGCATGATGTGACATCCTGTTAATCGCTTCTTGCTCAGTCCCCAAAGAGCACTGATTGGCCAGAACCCTCACTGCATGCATCACACAGCAAAACACCTAAAACTTTGCAGCCTTGTATTGCTTGAAATTTATTTTTGAGAAACTTTTTTTCAAAAATGATAAAAAGAAAGACAAGGTAAGCTGCTACTGCGCCATCATGTAGCCTGAGTTGACTTGCAATTCACCGAATCACCATCAACTGCTCAGTAGAGGCCTCTTTGCACTCATTTTTGACACACTGCAGAGGTGTGTAAGGGCCTTAAAAAATGTTTCATCTCTTGTCTACTGTTTGCTTTTTTTGCCAAGATCGCATGATCTAATAACAGGCCCCCGGCGGGTTTAATGTCATGTATCATCAGTCAGCTAGAGTTCTATATGAGTCTAGGTGGTTTTTGTCAGCCTAGTTAGACCTGTTTCTCTGGATCAACCCAATGCTGAGTGAGATTGACTACACTCAGTTGAATGTATTTGCTCTTTCATTATAGTACTATTCTAAACAATTGAAGTGATTCATAATAGGGTAGATGTTAAGTGATGGAGCGCTTGGTCTTTAACAGCCAATGTTTTCCATTTTGAATATGAATGTCACTCTGCTATACCATCATCAAATCTCGCTCAGTAACTAAATAAAAAGAAGTTGCTCCTGTTTGGTTCAGTACTTCACTCAGGTTTTGATTTTATTGTGGTACCAGAGCTTGCAACAGGGTTTTCGTGGGGTCTTAAAAAGTAAAATAATTTCAGTGCCTAAATTAAATTCTTTAAAAGTCTTAAATTGTTTTTAACAGATCTTATATTTCAGATATTCTTGTAAAGCTGTTTTCTTGTTGCTTGGGGTTGGGAGAAATACTCTTAAATTTGACAAAATTAATTTTATATTAATTGTCAAGGTTGCAATAGTCTGAGAAAATGTGTATAAATACTCACAATCTTAAAAGTGATTGTTAGTGTTGCTAGATGTTGACATAAGACCCATAAATGTAAAATGTAAAATTCATGTTAATGTGTGCCAGAGATTGAGAAAATGCTCCTAAATTTTAAACAATGTTAAAATCATGGCTGGGGTTGCCAGATTTAGAGAAAACAATCTTTGTAAAGTAATGGTTAGGGTTTCCAGAGTTTGAGTTTTGAGAATGCTCAAGAACATAGAAGTGATGGTTAGGGGTTTAAATAATGTATTAAAGACATACTGTTAATTAAGCAAAAAACATTTTGTGTTTTTGATGTTATGAGATATCTCTTAAATTTGATTGTAAACTGTTTATGAAGTCTTCTGAAACCTGTAGAAACTCTGTTGCTAGTGTGTCAATACTGAACCTATAGCACATATTTCTTTTATCATTTGTTTTGCAGAACTAGATTATGTAGGCATAAATACATTGTCAAAACAGACTTTTGTTAGCACTTACCCTTAAATATTAGTCTTTTGTTCCATGCCTTTTAAAATGAGCATGCTCTCTTTATCCATCTCCATTAGGGCTGTATAAGAAGTCTGGAAAGCTAGTGTTCCTGGGCCTGGACAATGCTGGAAAAACAACACTACTACACATGCTCAAAGACGACAGACTGGGACAGCACGTTCCCACTCTTCATCCTAGTGAGTCCTCCCTCTTCTAGCTTTCTAGGGTGTCAAAGTAATCTAGTGGTGGAATTGGTCGATTTATTACCAGAGGGTTGGGGGTTCAGCCCCCACTAGTTTCATTCTGCCATTGTGACCTTGGGCAAGCCACTTCGCCCGCATTACTTTGCATGGATAAGTGTGAGTGGTGGGGTGTGTTAGGTGGTTGGCAGGAGTCTGTAGGTTCGGATTGGCAGCCACGTCCTGTCAGACTGCCCCAGAGCAGCTGAGGATTACCAAGGTAGCCTATCACCACCACTGTGTGAATGCTGAGTGAATGAATTATTCTCTGAAAACTGTCTTTGAGTTCTGGAAAAGCGATATATAAATTGAAGGAATTATTATGATTTTTTTTTTTCAAGTCTCTTCCGATCTATGTACAAGCTGTTAAAATGGTAGTAAACTCCTGCATGGAGTATGAACGTTCTATAATACAACTATGTAGAGCCAATCCATGTATGTTTTCTTGTGTACAAATTCAAATGATTTCTCATATGATCCTATATAAGTGCTCGTGTGTGTATTTGCATTTCCTTAGCTTCAGAGGAGCTGACGATCGCTGGCATGACCTTCACCACGTTTGATCTGGGTGGCCATGCTCAGGGTGAGTGCAGTTTTACCATCCTTTATTGTGCTTTGAAGTAGAACCACCTCCTATCTATGGCTGCCCCAAGGTCCACCTGCAGAAATTTTCGAAGTCCCTCCTATTTTATGAAATGGTCGAATCTTTTGTGGGGCTTTGTTTGTTTTCAGCTCGACGAGTGTGGAAGAACTACCTCCCTGCCATCAATGGCATCGTCTTCCTGGTGGACTGTGTGGATCACATGCGATTGGCTGAGTCAAAAACAGAGCTTGACGTACGTCTCACACACACTGTCTCATAACCTCCTGTACAGTCACTAATACTACTGCAGAGGTCACTGTAGACTATACATGCACATTCCAATACTGGAGTGCAACAAGTGTGATGGAGAACACTTCTGGTAAGACATGGATATCTTATCAATAGGATAGCAAGATGCTACGCACCAACACACAGCATAGGAGCCAACTGACCAATAGGAGAGCAGAACAGCTTTTGGCAAGTTGAATACAGTCACGTGATGACCAGTGTTAGCCTTGCGAATTTCAAATGCCGAATATGTACGGGTACATATTTCTTGGATTACAAATTTTTTGTATCTTGGAATTTATTTCATTATCAAGGAACAAATTATTCTTCGAGTGGCCTTTTGCATCTTTTCGTAATGTGAAGTATTCATATCTCAATGTATCACTGTATCACGTAAACTGACTCAGTACATTACAGTGTTCCAAAAACTTTACGTTTAACATTTTAATAATAAATTCTTACAGATGAAGAATAACTCAAATTTACTTGTTTTCCCCAAAGTATCCTTTCTTTAATGTGAGCATTGTGAAAATTTATCCAGAAAAACACTCTCTCTGCTGAAGAAAATACATCAATTTCAATGTTTACAACAGAAGTTATGTTTATGAATGGGGCGAACTTGAATGAATTTACTTGGTGGTCAAACTCAATGCTATCTTTTGAGTGTAGAAACTCAGGATGACTCAGTAGAATTTAGAAATTTGCAAGAACTGATTCTTTGAATATTGTTTTTTTAAAGCACAACAAAGTTATAGAAGGAATGGGTGTTATATAGACACATAATTTTTTCCTCAGATGTGCCGTTTTCTGTATATTTGATTCCTTATTGTTTAATATAGATTTTTTTGCATTGTCTCTGATTGTCAGGTTTTGTTTTTTCTTTTTGTTTTTTTGTCTTAGGCATTAATGACGGACGAGACCATCGGCAATGTTCCCATCCTTATCTTAGGAAACAAAATCGACAAACCAGAGGCCATCAGTGAGGAGAAACTGAGAGAAATATTCGGATTGTACGGCCAGACGACAGGAAAGGTACAGCAACATTTGTAGCAAGTTGGGGATCTAGAAACGGCTATGGCTATTATCCAAAAGAATGATGGCTTTGTTTTAGTTTTTTTAAATAAGGATTCACAAATAAAGTTTTTTTTTTAATGTGTAGGCTGACAAGTATTTACATTTTAAAAAGTCTAACATGGTCACATATGTCCATAATATTTTAGTCTAGCTTAACTAATAAAAATGAAAATAAACTAATCCATAAAAAAATTTGTATTGGGGAGAAAAAAACAGAAGCAGCATTACAGAAAGGTAACATAAGGCCTGATGTCTATATAAACATATATGATGTCTATATAAACTCTGTAATTTTAAGCTAGACTCCTCCTCAGACCTTTTTTGTTGAGATGTATATTTTTTTACTCATTTATCAAGCGTGAAGAGTTTGTGTTACTTTGTATTGAAAGAGTCAATAGGATGTTTGAGAGAGGAATTTGTTAAAATATATTAAATAATCAGGATTTGTTGTTTTTGGACACAGTCTGTTTTTCTTATACCTTCTCACACTAGACCACAAGATCGCAGGACATGAATCTCATTACTCTTCTCAGCCTTAAAAATATAGTTTTTTAAAATACTGATTTTAAGACTATGATGAACTGGTCCCCTGCAGTGTGTTTCATTGTCTGTGGATTGTGGGAATAGGGAAGTTATGCCCAGCGAATCAGTGAAAGCCTCTCCAGGACGCTTGAATGTGAGAGTGGTCCTGCTTAACCGAGAGAAAAAGGAGAGGTTGTTCAGCAATCTTCTCATTGTTTTGTTTCCTGCCTCTTCATGAAGTGAAAGAACTGAATATGAGCTCAACAGAATGAGGTGTTGTGGTAAACTTACATGTGTTTCCACTTCAAATAAACTATGGAGCTGACGCCACTTATAAACAATTTTAGTTTATTCACTGTTGGCGCTTGTCTCCATAGGTTAAAATGATGTCAGTCACAAATAGCTAAACCAATCAGAAGTAAGAGTTTCTGGAAAGCCCGGCTTCTGATTTGTCTTCAAGTCGACCACATCATGCAACACATCAATAGGAAGTGTTTTTATGCAGGAACACGGCAAAGAGCGGAGGTTTAAATCGTAGAGCATGAATAGTGTGCGTGTGTTACGTCAAAGCACCCTGGAGCTAATATAAACATGGAAAGACGATCTGGCACATGGAACCCGGAAGTGCTGTAAAAAACAGTCTGGTCAGGAAGTTTTCGAACACTCTATCAACCTCCCTATATTGTTTTATGGAGGAAATTTATATCAACGATTATTATCTATATTGAATTATTACCCAGCCTTAATTTCACAAAAGTCTTGATCTGCTTATAGAATGCCCTGTAAATGATTTCAACAACATCTGAAATCTGACAACTTAAAAGAAATCCTCTCAGTTCCTAGCAGACTATTGAATTTTATTTTAAAAACTGACTTACCATACTTGTTTAACAATTGAGTAAATAAATATATCTAAGTAAGTTTTAGACCTACATATATAGCAGTGAAATAACCTGCGCTGTTGTCTTGGCTATAAACAAACAAACACAAGTCTTGACATTGCGGTAAAGGAACCTATTAAATCCAATGTTGTTTGAACTGTGAAATATAAATACATTTCGATATAAGATTTATATATATATATATATATATATATATATATATATATATATATATATATATATATATATATATATATATATATATATATATATATATAAAAAGAATTAATGGGAATGTTTGTGAGATGCAGCACTAATGTGTCTAAATATGTGTTTTGCAGGGTAACGTTCCCCTGAAGGAGCTGAACACTCGGCCGCTGGAGGTCTTCATGTGCAGTGTGCTGAAGAGACAGGGATATGGCGAGGGCTTCCGCTGGCTTTCGCAGTACATCGACTGATGACGTACACACACACACATATTCTTATTGTACAAACGCACACACACACACACACACACATACTGGTCCTTGATCTCTCAACTCCAGCAGACATAAACAGAGCTTTCTTTATTTCTTGCAGCTGATGGTTTTATTCAGTTCCATTCAACATGTCTGTCTGTCTGTCTGTCTGCGTGAGTGAGTTAATGAGTGAGTGAGTGATTGATTGAGTGTGTTTGTGTGTATCTGCATCATGCGTGTGTTTCATTTCCAAGGATTGTCTTTGTCTAATAGAAATATTAATAAACACACACAAACATGTACACTGCACTGCCATCTTCAGCAGAAGGTTTTCTTTCTTTATTAATTATGATTTAAGGGGATTCCTCACCCAAAAATATTTCTTCACCTTTCTATTTTGTGAGGTTTGTCCTCTGCTGAACTTTAAAGAACTTTAAAGAATTTTAAAGATGATTTTAATGAAGTAGAAAAGCTTTGATTCAGAAAGTCAAGTCAAAAAGTCAAGTGACTCCAAGGTCTGTGTCTATCAGAAGGTTCCATCATATCTTCTCTGTTGCTCAGCAGAGGACAGGCACTCAGCAAGAGAGGAATGTAGGAGAAGGTTCTCATTTTTGGGTGAGTTGCCACTTTGAGGACTTTAATATTGAAGAAACAGCAATAAATGTTGTTTGAAGCCTCCTTCTAGATCTATCTCATGCATCAGATACAGAGCCACACATGCATACTCTACACACACATTCCCAGAGCAAACCCAGACTGGTGGAATGAGCGCAGTGAATGGATTTATAATTTGAATAATACAGATGATAAACAATAACGCATGCCTTGCTCATGATTTGTTAGTAATCCTTTTTATTATTGTTTTTTTTATGAACAGTTAAATTCACACAGCAAAGAGCAGAGATGAAGAGCTTCTGCTTGGTGTGTTAATATGTATATCTGTACGAGTGGGGTCGTTCTGGACTACCATGTACAGCTCATTAATGGACTTTTCTGATTTATTCTATTCCTCTCTGCTGTCCCTCCATGTATCATAGTCATTCCATCAGAGGCTCAGAGCTCTCCAGCAGGAGCTGAAATAAAAGTTTGCAATGAAAGCAACAATGCTTTTGTCTTGTCTCTGTGTGTGCCTTGCTTGACTTGGACGCCTCTGTTAAAAAGGCTTGGACATTGCTATTGGTCAAGTTACACTTGATTTGTAGGTATAGCTTTAGTCCCGCCCCCCAGAGACCGACAGAGCTCTGTGTTGCACATCTTGATGCAATTGGACTCAAGCTCTGCTTTATTATGTGTTTTAGTGTGCACAACTGCAAACACACACACACACATAGACAGAAATAAACTTCACGATTTTAAGCTTGAATTGACTTCTGGACTTTGCATTCTGATGCCCTGTGTGGATCACAAATAAGCCTAATCACAAATATACAGTCTTTTTGAGACAAACAATGTAACCACTAGAGTCACAGTAAAAGATACTGAACCTGAAAGTAAAGGTTTAATATTTGTTTTTTGGAGTCTCCTACATTAGGTTGACACAAATCCAAGGTCAGAAACTGTTTCGTTACCTTTTAAAATTAATTTAATTTTACTGTATTTTTTGACTCTCATATGACGTTTATTGACTCGTTCATACTAAGCCCTGCCTTTTCATGACTCGAAACAGCAGCTCCACAAGCTGCTCTGTTTATAATTTTTCTTCATCTTTAACATCATTCATCCTTATCACCGAGGCAAATGGGGTATCAACATACCATAACATAAATTAAGGAAGCAAACCTTGAAAACAGTTTAAATCCACTGTTTTGATTATTTACGCCAGATATTTATACAGTAGACTAATGTTTAATAAAATGTATTTTCATATGGTAAGTCTTTGCTAAAACAATCAAGGCGTGGTTAAGTGCTACACTGAATCAATGCTCAACACTGCGCAAGCCATCTAATGTCATCAGATATTTAGAGCATGGAGACTTTGAGGGTTACATATCTCCTGCATGCTAGCAATGCTAGGCTAACAGATACCTGCTAACATCATGTTGCTTTCAAAATCCTTGTTTAAATCTGTATGTAAACTTACTTGATGCTTTTAAATAAAAGATGCTTTAAATATGTTCCAGTGCTCTATACATTTGTTTGCAAACTTAGTTTACACAAAAGCTGTGTGCTAACAAACAAACAGCTTGAATAACTAACTACATGCATATATCAAGTACAAAATGGGATCATTGTGTGCACCTTTTTAACTGAGGCAGAATTTTTGTAATGATCTTTATGTTAAAGTTTGTGAGGTGGAGGAAGAAATCCAAAGAAACTGGGAACTTTTAAATTTTTTCAATAAAACCCCTTTAACATATCCAGCATTGTTTGCATGTAAGTTTCTATAATTTAGCATTAAAAAAATGCAGGGAATACAGTAAAAGGTTAGTGTTCTGATGTCCTGCTGGCGTATTGAGGGAAAGCACAGGTTTCTGATAGCTTCAGAGGAAACTCTTACAAATGCCATTGTCTAGTGTTTACCCATGACATTTTAACTGGATGCAGACAAATGCAGATGTCATTTTGACATAGCTGAAAATAGTATATGTTTTTTTATAACAGGCAGATAACATTTCATGTGTGATTGGTTAACTTAGAACATTCGTTTTAAGAATGTATTTTTTTTTTAAACAGAAACAGAAGAGAACTATCTGTTGAAGTCATGAGGATTCAGCTACTGGATAGCATTGATGACCGGATCAGAAAGAAACTCAGATTGTCAACATATGGCACAGCTACCAATATTTAATCGGTTTCGAAACACCCAATCACGTTCAAAAATTTAGAAGACTTGGAAGGCATGCCTCTTGTTACAGGCAACCAACCAAGAAAAGTCATTCAATTAATCCAAACTGTTGAGAAAGCGTTGTCTGACCTTAAAGACCTGGGAAAATCCAGTGCCATGAAGAATCCACTGGTGATCAAGACTATCGAAAGTAAGTTACCTGATTTCATGAAAAGGGATTTGCTTGCTTTCATGTTCGATCCTAAGAACAATGTCCTCCCAGAGAACCATTTTGTAGTTTCTTAAAAATCAGGAAGAAATTGTTGAGAAGCTTGAGCAATTAAAAATTGCAGATAAGTCAGAGAAGAGAGACCAGCAACATGTGAAGAAATATGAGGGCAAAAATACAACCAAACGAGAACTACAAAAAGATTTGTTTAGAACCTTTGTCCTGCTAGTGAGGACGATGGACACCCAAACAAAATATTCTTTTGCAAGAAACTCAAGAAATTAGCAGGAGTAAGGACTGCAGTAGAGGGGGCATGTTTGATCACAATTACTTTCTCTGTCCAAGAGGTGGTAATGATTCAAGCAGTGAAAGAAAAATAGCGCAAAGTGGGTGTGGTAAAACTAAATATACGGATGAGCAACAGAAGTTCTTGTCTGAGCTTACTCCAGAGATGGCAGAGAAATGTAAAAAAGCCTTCACTAATCACACAGATAAGACCATGAACCTCAGGAAAACTCACCTGCACCCTTTGGTAAGAGATGGGCCTCAAGAAAGTCCTGTGATTATGATCATGTTGGAGATCACTGCTGATGCAGATACAAATTACATTACCCATAAAGTGACAGACCGACTGGGATTGCAAAGTGAAAAGGTGACTTTAGTTGTTCATTGAGTGAGTGGGATGACCATGAAAGGGGACACAAAAAAATACCTGCTTAGGATTAGCATTAAGACCCCGAAAGGCAGTGTGGTATCACACAAACTTGTATGATATGGACTTGAAGAGATTGCCAAGGATCAAACTCCTGAAAAGTTAAATAATGTTCTTCCCAGAGGTAGAGTTGGAGGAGTTGAGAAGACCCAAAGAAGTTGAACTTCCTATCAGCCACAGAGAAGGAAGACTGGGACATCAATGGAGGAGAGTGATTGAAGACCTTGTATTATAGGAAAGTCCAATGGAGATAATGGTAAGTGGAGCACACCCTGACCTTTTCGAGGAAGTGGATCTCACAGTACAAGAATCAAAGGCACACTTTCCTGGTTCATGAGAGCTGCTACAATCAAATACGAAGAAAAAGTCACAAGCTCAAAGAGTGAGGACTGTGAAGTCCCATTTGCTAGTTTTACTATTGCAACCAGTAAGGAGTTTCTGGAATGGTGGCAATGGGATAGTATTGGCGCAGCTTGTGAGCCAGGATGTGGAGGCTGTCAGTGTGGGAATAGTGAACCAGGAGTAAAAGAAATTACTCTGGCAGAAGAAAGCTTGAAGTTATGAGGGACGGACTCACTTATTCAAAGGGAGATGAACACTCACAATCGCCACACTGGGATGCAAAATACCCCTGGATAGAAGATCCTACCTCACTTCCCAATAACAGAGCTGCAGTAGAGGCGACATTTCTGAAAACAGAAAATCGGTTGAAGATCCTGCATGGAAAGCTGCCTGTTCAAGCCAAGTTTATGAAATGGTTAACCGAGGTGCAGCTATGGAACTTACTGAGGAGGTCAGGAATAACTGGAAAGTAATTGTACCAAATCCACATTCAGTTTCTACCCCTGTTCGACTGGTATGGAATGGTAGCCAGACGTATAAAGGTACGAGTATGAATGACTTGCTGTTGAAAGGATCAGATGTACTTAATCCAATCCGAGCTGTTATCTTGAGGTTCAGAAGAGGAGTACATGGAGCACTAGGAGATATGCATTTACACTGCTTTCTTTGGGGGGATGCACTTGAGGAGGTTTTAAGGGAGGATGCTATCACAAAAGTCACCATGGGAGACCGACCTGCAGGGTGCATCGCACAGCTTGCCATGAGAGAAACAGCTCGTCTATCCATCTTTTCTCATCTGGTAGATGAATCCAGAGTGATGGAAGAGGATAGCTTAGTGGATGACATCCTCACTTCAAATTATAATTATGATGATTTGCTTGGAACTTTATCTAGAGAGGAAGAAATTCTGAAAGAAGGAGGTTTCTTGCTGAAACCTTGGGTCCTATCAGGTCAAAGTGAGAGGTTGACTTCTACAGAAAATCCACTTAAAGCCAAAAATGAAGTGGAAGGTGTCAGAGCCATTATTCTTCCTAACTGTCACATTTCGTAGGAGAGAACGACAAGACAAGGAGTATAAGGAGTGGCTTTAATAAAATAACACAAGTAGGAAAAACCGGAATGCCACTGGCGTTAAACAAGAACAGGCTTCGCATAGCAAACTTAACAGTCCGCAGAGGAGATAATCAAGCTGTGTTTTGAGGGGATGGAGATGGGCAGGAGAAGGCTGGCTGGCAAAGGAGGAAGGAGTCTCATGGATGGCGAAGCAATCGTCAGCGGATGTGTAACCTGAGTGAGTTTTTGTAGCAGTGGTGACGAGGTACAGCTGGGGATTGTTGGTGAAGACACTAGTGTTCAGTATTTCGGTGATTGTGGTCATGTAACAGTGTGCTGTGAGGTTGAGCCGGGTGAAGATGTGACACTAACCAGATGAAAGAAGGAGACAACAAAGCACTGAGAATTGGATATCATGTGGCATATAACAAACTATACTTGTTGTCTTTAACTTTTTTAAGAGGAAAAGAAAGATGAGAACAGGGAAAGATATTTTCAAAGAAGAGGTGAGAACTGGAACACCTGACAAGAGAGTTGCTGAGTCAAGTGGCAGGACTCTATGATCCCATTGGTCTAATGACCCCTGCAAAGCAGAAAGAGGCGATCTTGTTGAGGAAGGCGTTTCAGGAATTTGGTGGTGGAAAAAGAACCAAAGTTACCTGGGACAAACCTCTCTCAAAAACTATTAGAGAAGAAGCCATTAAACTCTTTGAACAGTTTGTTGAACTGGTACAAATTAAGTTTCAGTGGGGCCTTACACCAGCTAACTGGATACGACAACCATGGGCCATTACTTTCTTGGATGGCAGTAACAAAACCTATGGTGCTGTGTTGTATATGAGATGGGTCACCAGACAAGGAATCAAAGTTTGTTTTGTTGAATCCAAAGCGAAGTTAACACCTCTAGATCAAAAGGGAGACGCAGTCTAGGCTGAGCTGTGGAGCAATTTTTGCTTGTAGACTCCGAAAATACTTTGAAAACATGGAAGGATGCAAGTGGAGTGATGAATTCATCAAATTGACAGTCAAACAGTACTCAGTCACTCAACGAGAAAGCTATGGAAAGCTACATTTTATGCAAATCGTGTTGGTGAATTCAGAAAGCGGGTCCTGTGGATGACTGGTTCTGGATTCCTGGTGAGCTAAGTGTGGCTTATATCATGACAAGAGGAGTTGCACCGAAGGAGTTGAATGAAGAGCCTGCATGGCAGAATGGACCAGGTTTTCTAAGGTGACCATTTGAGGATTGGCTAGTACAGTCAGCAAAAGAAATTGCGTTGCAAGCAAGAATGAACATTGATGAACTTCAGGGAAAATCATACACAGCAACAGTAACTAGAGCGCAAGCCAGGTATATGAAACTTGATGTCAAATCTTCTGAAATCAATCCAGGAGAGAAACAGGATTAATTTGAGCCAAGCTGCTAAACAGGGAAGCAAACTTCCTATCTGGAACTTCAAGAATGTAATTGAGGTGGAGAAGTTCAGTACTTCATGGAGAAGAGGATGTTCATGGAGAAGAGGAAGAACAAGGAGAATTTGGAAGCTAAAGGAGCTTCACTGACCCCGTGTGAACGGGAAGATGCTCTGGCTGCACAAGCTCTGGCTGCACAAGAGGGAAGTGCTTTTCCAGACAGTACCTTAAACAGACTGGTGGTGTTTAATGATGGAAAGACAGGACTTCTAGTCTGTGGAAGAAGGATTGAAATGTTTGAGGAAGAGAATTACTGTGCCAATCTTACCATATGAAGTATGTATAGCAACACTCCTAGCATTTGAAGCTCATGGGATAAATAATGATGGGGTAGCAGGAACACTTCTCAGAAAGAGGGAGAAGGCTTGGATGAACAAAGGATGAATAATTGCAAAGAAAGTTGTTGACTGTTGCGTAACCTGCAGGAAAGCCACAGCAAATAAATTCAAGCAGACAATGAGTTACCTGTCACCTGAAAGAACGAATCGAGTAAACCCCTTTGAATTCACTACTTTGGACTTGTTTGGTAAAGGATGAAGTAAGGAAGAGGCTAACTCTCAAAGATGTTGATTTCTGCAGACTTAACAAAGATTCACTGCTATTCAAGGTCACCCTAGGAAACTTTGGTCGGACCCAGGTTCAAATTTTCTGAGAGCAAAACCAGCAGATTTCATGGAGATTCATGGATTTTTTTTATTAAAATTTGACAGGAGAGGTATTGAGGAGAAGGCTGCCAAAGATGTAATTGAGTGGGCATGGAAATTTCACCCAGCAGACTCACCACATAGAAATGGAGCTGCAGAAGCAGGTCTGAAGCTGGTAAAACGGGTCTTGAACCATCTCTGTGGGAATCCAGTTTTTACATGGAGCGAGTTCCAAACGTTTCTCTTAACAGCTGCAAATTTGGTGAATGAAAGACCGATAGAAGCTAGAAGTCGAGAGGAATCTGTAAGGTACATCAGCCCTGATTCTTTTTTGCTTGGAAAATGTAATTCATCTGGGAGCTTCAGAGGGTTACAGTTTGATAACTATCCATATGAGAAATAATTTAACATGAAATGGACATATTTTGAAGTAAATGGTATCAATTGGCTTGACCTAATCTGTTCATAAGGAGCAAATGGCACACAAAATGGAGAAATGTTTCCATTGGAGAGGTGGTGTGGCTAGCAGATCAAAATGCCCTTAGAAGTCAGTATGAGCTGGGCAGAGTGGTTTCTAGCAAGACATCTATTCGTCCCAAGAAGAACTTTTCAATAATTCCTGGCACCATTCTTCATAGGGATGTAAGAAGATTGGTTGTTTTGCTTTCCATCGAAGAGCAATATTTAAGATATTCAAATCTGGATTGACCGATAAGGATGATCTCCGGAGCTCAATTGGGAAGTGTTTGGTTAATGTAAAACATTTATTTTAAGAATTTATTTATTCATTTATTTTAAACAATAAACAAATTTTAGGTTGGAACCATGGCCCTAGTTGTAAAGCGGCTATTCAGGAAGAAGAGAGATTTAAGCATGGTGACTTTTTTTGTTTGGAGGGGTGTGTTTGCTTCTATCAACCCAGCATTTAGAGACAAACTTACCACCACAGTTCACGCCAAAGAGGCCATTGGTATGTTAAGTTTATGTTTATGCATTAGTTTAATTTGGTAAATTTAAGATGGATATGTTTCCTTTGGAAAACTTGTTTGATTTTTGAAACAGTGTTTGTTGTATAAGTTGAATTTAATTAAAGTTATTGATGAAATGTTGTATTTATTTTGTAGATTAGTTTTGACTGTTTGTTTGATTCTAAGGTTATCAACCTTGTTCAGTTGCTTCCACTATGAGCATAAAAATAAACAAAAAGAACTGGAGTTGAGACTCTCTGTGTTTTCCTTGCCCATGTCAAGTCCGGGCAGGCAATGGTCATAAAAGTTTGAGGACTTGACAATATGAGGGAGAATTCCATCTGACCTTAGAAAATTTATAAAAAAGCTGTGAAGTATACAAGCTCAATGTCCAGCTCTACAGGCTCTGTGTTGAATTGTACTGAAATGTCTCTTTAATAAAGGGTGAAATATTTTTGATATGGCTGAATAAAAGTTTATTTGCAAGAATCAGGTCAGCTATTAATTACTAGATGAGTACAAATTCATTTATCTTACAATGCAAAAACTGAGATGGAAATTAACACGTTTCCGTCGAGGCGCACCTCCTGAAACTGCTTGGGTTGGTCACAAACACAGGATCTGTGCTTTGAACTTGTTTTATTCAGTCAATTGTCTGAATCAAGCATTCTAAAGCTTTAAAAACTTCACTAATGAAGATAAAGCATCATTATTGCAGAACTGATTTTTTTATTGAAGTCGCTATGTTTAGATGATAAAATATTTAATATAATTACAAATATTGATGTGTCACTGCTTTATAGGCAGTTCTTCAGCCAATGTTTTGATCTTCCAGAAAAAGAAAATAGGATTACAAAACATGTGTAAACCAATCTGAGATTTTCTTAAAGGAACAATATTAAACTATGCAAGACATGTTTGAGAAGCCCATTTTACATGCTACAGCATATTTAAACAGCTCAACAGGTGGTGTAAACTTTGAGCTCTAAACATTGGGCCATAAGATAAATTCTGCATTTTGAAGTTTCTTAATGGTGCAGTGGTAGTACAAAGAGGTCATATGTTGTTTTTTAAATGCTTTAAATAAGGCCCCTTTAAATTATAGAACAAAGCAAATGTTAAAAGGTTAATAACTTGTTAATAATTTCTTTTCATACATATTACACTATATTTGTCATTACTATCAAAATATGTGTGATAAATGTTTTATTTACAAAATTTAATTTTATACGTTGTTCTTGACAAAAAAATATTCCAAATTAAATGGTTGCATTTCCAAAAATAAACCATACAATTCATAGCTGTAATGAAACTAACTATTTTTCATAAACTCCAGATTTTAACCTAAAATCCACAAAGTTTTCTAAACCTGAGGTCTTGTCCAAAATGGGTAAATTTGCTGAACGTCCCAGAATGGATATAGTGCCACTACTTAATCTGTACTGGAAACATGAAACTAGATACAGTAGTCTTTAATGGTAGTTTTTAAAATCCAGAGGGAAGTCTTCTGGATATTAAACTCTGCTCTCAGAGCTTATCTTCTCTCTCTGCAGTCACCATCTTTCCTTCCTCTGTGGGAGTGTCAGTGTTGCTCCAGCAGAATCTGATCAGGGAGAGGAGGAGGAGGAATTAGTTGTGTGGTGAAGTGACAGACAGTGAAAACATTTCTTAAATAAATGAAGGGGTTGCATAAGTTACCCTCTACTCTTCTGCATCTGCTCCAGAGTCTCTGGTAGATCTTTTCTGAAGGTCTCTGGCAGGTAAAGGTTGCATATGGAGGAGAGGATGGTGAGGCTTCCCATTAGAATGTATGGAAGAAACCTGTTGAATGTGCCTTTCAAAAAACAAATATGAAAATGGTATTCAGGAAAAATATTCACAGAGGTTACAAAAGCACATTTAAGAGTAAACATCAGATTTATAACCATACATTATGGATTGAAATGATTAAAAAGTTTAGTTTCTAAACATTAAATAATGGGAATAAACACCTCTAGTCTCTAAAATAGATAATAATTACGCAGAAGCACAATTTCAAATTTCCCCTTTGCTCTCAGCTACTTGTGTGGTGAGCTTGTCATAATGCAACATCTATTCTATCAAACTTTGACTTTTCAATCACAGGCAGTGATGTTGTGTTGACTCTACTAAATGCAGCCAAAACATCATAAGTCCATCATAAGGATGTGATAAATTTCTTTCAGCAGCTCCATATGCGGCTCCGGTTGCGTCACATAGAGGATAATTTTATTATGAACGAGTCTCTAAACAAATAATTTGGGACTCGTGACCAAATTCAACTAATCAATGATATTGAATTGTTGTTTAGATTTACTGCCATGTTTAAATCAGTTACTCCGTCATGTATGTACAACATCCAACAATCTCAAAGTTGTGCTTTGCAATGATGATATCCTGCAGGTAGGTTTTATGTTCAATTCATTTCAAGTACTTATAAAGGTATAGGCCGATATAGTGGCAGCAGATATTTACTGAGAAATATGATGTATGGGGCTGTAATGCTCCCGAGTCGGGCAGCGGAGGAGCAGATACCCATGCCCAGGTTCCTGAGGACGGTGGGGTAGAGCTCGGTTGTGTAGATGTAGACCACAGAGAAAGACATAGTGAAGCCAAACTTTCCAGCCATCTCCAGTGCCAGAGCAAGAGGATGTAGAGCTGTGGAGAGAAGAAGAAATCTTCAGAAAAGATCATTCAACATCAGACAACAACGACGGTCTAACCTATGATAGACAGCGTTAACACGCTTTGTTGGTGAGTAGATTAGATCTCAATTCCAGTGCTGTTTTTTTGGTGACTGTCTTTTTTAAGTGTTTTTTATTTCATAAAGTGAATTGTATTTGGAGCAACGGAGTGCTAGCTTGTACTTTTCTTCATTCCTTTGTAGATGTTTAGTGTGAACCACATTTTTATAGTATTTTACATTTTTCTGTTCTATTCTCTCCGCTGATGCTAAGGGTCCCACTGAGCACAAAATGCAAACAAGACATTAAAATACTTTTTACATTTATGCATTTGACAGACAATTTTGTCCAAAGCCAATGTCAAATTTATGTTGTTAAAAAATAGAACTTGACAGCTGATCAATCATCTTTTACTATGCAGGTCATGTAGGAATGTATGAGCTTAGGACAAGATAGACAGGGGTGAATTGGAAATGGTTTCGTTAGCCAGCTTCAGTGATTTGAGTGGTTTTCCATTATAAAATCAATACAACTCTTTTGTCTATAAAGTTGTAGGAAAAAAATACCCCTCAGTTACCTGCAGGAATTAGTTGTATTAGCAGCAGGAAGGCTCCTCCGCTGATGAGGAAAGAGCTTAGAATGGCTCTCCTAGGGAAGCATGGCAAAAGTCCAGTGGAAACTAGATAGGCAGGAAGTTCAGACAATGCAGACAGGAAACAATTCAGGAAGGGGTCTCCACTCAGGTGAGAGGTGTTCAGAGACAAGCCGAAATAACCAATGTTGATGGCCATCCTAAGAAAGGCACACGCAAGCACATCAGGATGAAAAACAATAAACAATGATGCACTGGTGTGTTTTAATTTTCTATATGTTTTGACTACGACTTTGTACATGCATTTTAAGAAGCATTAAGTAGGTTTTAAATATTTAACAGGTTTTTATAAAAAATTTAATATTTAAAAAGCTTTTTTAAAGACATATCCTGGAATATGTGGACATGGCCATGGTTAAATTGGTTTACTACTTTAATTTACAGTATCGTACCGTACCATAACACTTTATAATACTCTTCTTTTATTAGCGCATAATTAAGATGGAGTTACTGCAGAACTCACAGGTTACTAACTAATAGCTCTGCAGTAATTATGATTGTTGTGAGAACAATATCTTGTGCTCTTCACTAAACTATAATATGTCAATATAATTTACAAAACAATATTTTTTTATATTCTCAAAAGGTCATTACATTATTTGTAAATCAATACATATAATATTTATCAGCTTTAGCTCTTTTATGTAAAACAAAGTAGACACCTTTTAGTTTCTCATTTCTTCGATTTTATATATACTTTTTCAGATGCACAATATAAAAGGATTCATGCAAGGAATGACTTCTATTCTTCTGCTCTGTACGAAATATCCTCATTAACTGTTATTGTTGTGGATCTAATTTTTCTAGTCATTAAAGAATCGAAAACGCTGATCTCTGACCAGAGCAGTAAACATAAGCAGGTGGTTCTGCGGATCTCTCTGTTCCTGAGCACATCCAGAGCGCCGAACTTCCTCTTCTCAGACAATTCCTCTTTAGCCTGCAGGTGGGCACACAAAATACACTCTACACAAGAGAACGCCACATAACAGAATACCCTTGCCTCTACATGCATCTTAAAGTACATCAATCAAGTCTGACTGTCCAGTCTCATGCGTAAAACAGTTTATCTGTTGATGGGCCAAGAGTTTTGACGCATGTGCAGGCTGGGTTAAGGATATATATTGTATGTATGAACTGAAACTCAACATGTTATGTTCATGTTGAGAATGCCGTAAAGTGATTGTCTGTTTCTCAATAATGTACATCAATAACACAGAATTAAGCTTCTTCTGGTAATTCTGTTTGCTGTATGGGTTTTCCTAAACTGTCAAGTTTCTCTCTCTCTCATGTAAGGTGGAAGCTCTGAGTTCCCCATCAATCGGTTTCTACAACTTATGTCGGTGACGACTATGTGTTGCTCCGTTAGGAGTGCTCTACTCCACACTATTTCAAAAGGCCAATCACCCAACGCGGTGATGGTCACATGATCACTTCGTCATGCATAAAGTGAACGCAAGCATGACGCTCTTCCTGTTTTTTTGCTGAAGCCTACTCCTGACATGCGAACGACTCAAGTGAAAGACAACCACAGAGACAATGGAACCGCTGCTCGCAGCAGACTTCTGCTCTTTCATTGCCATCCACCAACAAGTAAGACTCTTTTTCTTAGTAGAACACCTTTTTTGCCTGTCGACTGTTTGTAGTGTGTTCCAAGCATATCGCGACAGTGTAAGTCTGTTGGATGCGGTGGATCGATTGCATTGACGGATAGCCACAATAATTTTCTCGGGTTGTCTTGGGCATAGACATGCTGAGACAGCGATTGAAGGATCAGACTGTGTGGATTGCGTAGTTCTGTCTGGGCAGCGCACTTAAGTCGAGGTTGCCATACTTTCAGGTCATCACTGGAGACTAGCTTCCACCCGCAAGGGTCGACGAGTGCATGTCTCTGGCGTCAAGAGGAGTCGAGCAGGGTATTAGAGCAGAATCACTTTCAAGCACTTTCAAGGGTGTGGAATCTGTTCCTCCGTGCCGGTGTCCCCCTAGGAGGACCTGCCAGGCGCATAGTAGTAACTATTGATGCTTCAAAGACCAGGAGGGGTGCTGTATGCCGGAAGCATAAAATCTTTATTTTTGTTTTGGACCACGAAACACGCTTCCTGGAGAATAAATCGCCTAGAGCTATATGCAGTGTTTCTGGCAGTAAAGCATTTCAGGAGAATGCTGCAGGGACATCACGTGTTGGTCAGGACGGACAACACGGAGGCGGTGGCGTATATCAATCGACAAGGAGGGATACGCTCACCCCGTTTGTCGGCTCGCGCCCTCAGACTGCTCCTCTTGAGTAAGCATTGGGGTCTGTTCATTAAAAAAGCGCTCCTGGTCGCGCTCATCATTTATTATTATTATGATTATTATTATTTATTATCAATCATTTATTATCCTCATCGATTAAGAGGGTGGGGGATCTGCAAGCACTCTCTGTTAATAAGACCTGCTTAAAGTTTCGAACCTGGTGATATTCATGTTACTCTTAAACCCAGGCCTGGATATGTGCCCTACCATTCCCTTCACCATTCCTACCATTCCCTTCAAACTTCAGGTACTGAACCTAGAAGCTCTGCCGAGAGAGGAGGCAACACCACCCCCTGGTCCCAATTGCCCAGTTAGAGCACTGATGATGTAGAAAGGACCCAGAACCTTAGAAGTCTGACCAGCTCTTTGTATGCTTTGGAGGACAGCAGACGATAGGGAAGGCTGTCTCCAACCAGAGGTTGGCCACTTGACTAGTGGAGTTCATCTCTACTGCATACACAGTGTCCAATGTCCCTTGCCCCCTGCAGTTAAGAGCCCACTCTATCAGCGGTGTCACGGCCTACTGGGCGCTGGCAAGAGGTACTCTGCTGGCAGAGATCTGCAAGGCTGCGAGTTGGTCAACACCCAACACCTTCGCCAGGTACTATAACCTCTCTTCAGCTTGCTAGGTGGTGGTAGCATTGTCTGAGATGTACGAAGAGGTTCCAGCTTGGGTTGCCCCATTCTTAGTGATATGTGCACTATTTTTGCCCCTGGAGATAACCTCCAGCTTTTTTGGCTACTCTCGCACTAACGGGTGTAGTAGAGTAAGTGGTGTATTCCTAAGTTCTGTCCACATGTGTGCCCTCTATGGGGGACTACCGGCTTAATATTTTATGACCGCGGGCACGGGAGGGCCGAGCAGTTCCCTCAAAGGCTAACTCTCAAAAACTATTGTTCTAGCTAGTTCCATCTATGGTGTCTTCCCTCTAAAAGACCTTTCCCTAGTGGTTCAATGCGCATTTTCCATGCGGGAAGTTCTAAGTTCTCCATCGAGGTGACGAGTACGGCCTCTGCGCGTCTCCCTTCAGCTCTGGGATTAATACTCTCTCCTCTGGTATGAGAGAATTTTTGTCCGGTTGCCCATTAAATTTCTGTCGGCGGATGCGGAAGGACCTAGATTGTGGCGTTTTGCAGGGTGTTCCTATAGTAGTCACCGACACTAGTTGTTGTAACCCCCGTTCCCTGAATAGACTGCAAATGTACGGTTCTGCACTGTATTTTGTGCTTTTTCATTATGTCCTGGCCATGGAACCGACGCCATTTTCAGTACCTAGTTTGAGCTGGTTCTAAAACCGACTCTAAAACCGTAACCTACCCCATTCTTACTGATTGGCCAGAGCAAGCATGACGTGTGAAGCCCTCTGAGATCACTGATTGGGCAGACAGAATCTTGTAATGAATGTTGTAATGTATCTTCATAACATAATTTATGATCAATTAGACATTTCAATTTTACCAGTAAATCTGTCGTTAATGAGTCTCAAATTAAACACTGGCAAATACAACTAAACAATCGATTATTTATTAAAATGCTTCATAAAATAATTTATAGACTGATTTATCCTGTGATGTTTACACACCTGTAACCCTTCTGTATATTCTTTATTTTCCAATAAAGAAATATCCAGAAAGAAAAGCGTTTTATCTACTGGAATCGAAACCAGCTGAAGACATGCATTAAAACAAATATTTTGTGTATTTTCTCATTTAATTTATTAATAAAACAATCTCGAATAGTGTGTTTTTGATGTTGACATCTGAACATGTCTTATTAATAATTTTTTTATAACCTAATGCAATTTAACCACTTGTTAACAAATAAAACTACAGCCATCTAGCATGTTTTACAGCCAAACGACAGCTTTAAATGAATGATTTAATGTTTGAAGACTGTTTAAAGTCTGTTATTCACTGAGGGTGCAAACATGGTTTGTGGAATTTTTCATATAATGCCTTAATCACAATTCCTGATTAAGAAGAAAAGTTTATGCATGATCTATTGTACAGCCAGATTACCATAGTTTCAATATGTAAGTGTGAAAAGTGAATTTAAAAAGAAGTAGAGACAAAAATTAACAAAAAAGCACAGTTTACAAAAAAGGGTTGTTTGTGTTGCGTTAGTAATTACGTCACAGAACAGGTCCGTGAACACACCCACACACGAACAGGGGGCACTAGCATGAAAAACCAGCAGGAGCCTTTGGGGGAGGCACTAAAACAGAGTGACGTTGCCTATTTAACATACCGACACCACCAACAATGGCAAAGCAAAGCTGGCCGTACTGCACCGAACTGAACTTTGTGGTACTGTGCTGTGCTGTGTAATGGAAAAGCGCCATTTTTCCTAGTACGCTTTACAATTATAAGCAAAGCAAACTTGTGAAACAAGTGCAATGCCAAGCATGCGATGCAGTGGTGAATCATGTTTCTTTATCTGATTAACACATTTAGGGTTTTGTGATGGCTAGGAGTAGGTGGCCAAACGAAGTGCTACTCCTCAAGCTCAATAGAGGACAGTAGCTCAGCAAATTTTCTCAAGCTGAATTTTGGGTCCACACCTGGGAGAGGTTGAAAATGATTTCAGGAGCAACAACTCCATTCTTCTGAGCTGCCTTCCTCACAACGGCTTCAGCTTCTGAGATCCGACCCTGAGATAAGAGCCATCGTGGAGACTCCGGGATCAACCTGAAATGACCAGATAGATTGCTACATTTACTTTAGTGAAAAGTTGTCTCACATTTTGCTCTGTGTTTTAGATAAATCACTTGAGAGTACTGACGTTTTACCTTTTCTAA
The DNA here is from genome assembly GCA_900490495.1 of Danionella dracula. Lineage (NCBI taxonomy): Eukaryota > Metazoa > Chordata > Actinopteri > Cypriniformes > Danionidae > Danionella > Danionella dracula. The sequence continues at coordinate 397,467 of UELW01000489.1, forward strand.
GATTTTTGCAATCATTACAATAAAAATCTGTCATTTGTAAACATTTTATGAAGGCCTTTGATTAAAGAAGGCTAAATGTTTCAACAATAAAGATAAAAATAATATACAGAGAACTGGATTTTGCAATTCAATAGTTTGCTAACAGAGAGTATTGCTAGCATAGTTGGTGAACATAAAGAAGTGAACTAGGTGAGCTGTCTGCGGAGGGGCCTTGGGTCCCAACCCATGAGAAATGAAGAGGTAATGGTGGTTTTTCTTTTTTGTTCTTTGGGTTGGGTTGAACAATCCTAGAAGAATTACCTGGAACCAGCTGGGGTCAAATGGCTGATTATATCTGACACTCCTCCTAAAATCAATTATATGAAATTGCATTCCTCAAAATGACGTTAATCATCAGATTAGCATAAATTTGGGAGGAGCTTGGCTGATAATTGACAAATCATATGGTCCCACCTACTTCTAATATCTCCAGTATATAAGACATGACCAAAGAGCTAACATCTATATCATGCAAGCTATCTCCTGCAGCACAAACCATAAAGAAATATGTTTACAAAAATGCAGACCAGCTGCTGCTAACTACCGCAAACAGCTTCATCTTGTAGGCCACAGATCAGTAGCTTAGCATGCAACTAGCCAGAGGTCCAAAATGTTTTATTCCTCCTCAGTGTCTATAACATCAAAACTTCAAGCTGCATTCGTAGATCCATACAGCAACACACCATCATGACGGTAACATTAGGACAGGGTGATTTTCATTATCATCACAATGGTTCCTAGATGTTGTGTTTGAAATGCGCCTCAATTTCACCTCCTCACAAATTCCCCATTTAAACAGCCAGGAGTCCTCCATCATTTCTACCAGTCTGCTCATGACAGTCAAGGGGGCTCTTTATCACAGGGCTCAGTGTCAAACACTAGGTATGGGCAGGAATCCAGGATATATATTTATAGGTGCACGTCTCCTAGGATGTTACACCAGAAGGGGATTCAGACCCAGATTGTTACTATGGTGCCTTGAAAAGCTAACCAAAGCAATAATTCAACTACGGGCAGATGGTCCTGCAAAGCTTCAAAAGCTACTTTATCACATGCCAAGCCCGCTTCAAAGTAGCATAACTAGTTCCACTAGTCTTAGTCCTAGTTACAAGACTAACCAGAACCCCTTTCCCCAACCTACACACACCTCCCTACACCAAACAGCCGCCAACCTTTCTTCCTCGTTTAACCATACATTCTTCAATTCTACCTAGGCTTCACTAGCTAGTCACATAGGGACATGCCAAGGTGGTTCTTTCATTAAGTTTTTGGCCTATTAATGACCCGGCCAACACATTACTAACCAGCTGTCTGGGCTTCTCTATCAGACATCAATTGGACTGACTCAGAAGCCATGACAAATTCATATTTTTTTTATAAGCCTTCAAGTCAGAGGTAGAGGGAGAGCCGCACATTTTTTTCTTTTAACACACTTTCCACTGTAAGAGAATGTCTGCAGGGAGGGTCCCCTTCTAACTTGCGAGGTTTCAGCATCAAGAGAGTCTCTTCGATAAGCGAGCCAAAAAAGTCAGATGGACGGGGAAGACGGGGTGACAGAACAGCACTCTAAACCAGCCAGAAGGCCGCTGGTTCCTACTTCCGCTCTTGCTCAACCCTCCTTGCTTGGTTCCGATAGAATCTTCCCTCCCTTTCGATCAAGCAATCCAGGCAAGGAACTGGTTGCCAGTGTGTCTAAGACCATTTATTAACATTCACCACTCTATCGGAAGGATCCAAACAGCAACTGAGCCGTGCTAGTTGTGAGATCCTTCCAGCAGCAACTGAACTGTTCTGGTTTCTAGGTCACCTCCAAGGCAATTTTAGCCACGCCAGTGGACAGGTTAACCAAACTCCCGCTCATTCCCACTGGGGTTTGGCAATTTTAGCCGCGATAGTTGCCAGGTTAACCAATAACACTTTTCTTACCCTGTTAACCTGTAATCATGGAATTCCATTTAAAATTTGTTGCAACATGCATTGTGTTCTAATTTCACTGTCCTTCACCATGTGCCATTGGTGATCTAATATATATATATTTTTTTTATAAAACAGGCATTGGGATTCAACATACATTTTTGGCTAAAATTGGCTAACATCTATGATGGAAAATATTGCCAGCAGGTCTAAGTTGGCTGTCCACACCATGGTTTTTTTTACAGCTACTTCTGGATTTATTTCCCACCAGGGCATCACTGTTCTCAAAATGGAGTGAAATAAGCATACGGGCTACTTTCATGTTATATGCACTCAATGTAAAAAACCTATGCAGATTTGTTTTTTTTTATTATTTAGTTTTTGTCTGTTTCTGTTTTTGTTATACTACATTTGTTTTGATATACCTATTTAAATGGGTCAAAAAGCTGCCGAAACATAGACAGCTGGCTATTTCTGTCTTGCTACAAGCATTGTGTTTCAATTTCATTGTCCAAAAATATTAACCAAATCTCTAATACTAAATGTACAGTATTCATTCATTCATTCATTCATCTTCATGTCGGCTTTATTCCCTTTCGGGGTCGCCACAGCGGAATGAACCGCCAACTCACTGGCATATGTTTTACGCAGCGGATGCCCTTCCCTGCTGCAACCCATCGCTGGGAATGTACAGTATACTATATTTTAATGCTGCAGTCTGGATTTGGACTGACCAGTAGAGAGGGATATAGACTGTAGTCAGCGATGCATTTGCTCTCAGCAGTATTCGCCAGTCTCTGATGATGAAGGCCATCCAGGGCAGGACCATGTAGCCGATGCAATAGTGCAGAAATGCTCCCAGAGTGCAGAAGATCACTCGAAGAGACCGGCTCAATACCTCACTGCCTGAGGATCAGCACCACAGTTTCAAATATACATAGGATGTTTTAACTGGGACAGCTGGATGTAGATCACAATCATAGAATTTTTGATAGATAGTAAAGCTTGATTTCTCCTGGAATGATGGACTCTAATACTGCGTCCCAATCCGAACACTTACATTGCACCCTTTATAGACACTTATTTTCAGAAGAAAATGTACATCGTTTTTAGTTTGTGAGATGAGTGTTCACAATCAGGGACGCACTAAAACATGACGTGACGGAAGTAGTTGTGCCATGTCCTCAGGCACGATGTGTGCGAGAAATTAACTCCTTATAGAAAAAATTATATTAATAAATAAACACTCTCTATGTTGATATTGTTTAGTTCTGTGCTTCTTCTTTAAAAATGGGTCGTATTACAGAGAGAGCTCGCTATTTTGGGTCTAAGATAAAACTCCTTCCGCCAGAGCGCACGAGATTGTGGGTAATATCAGCTATTTGAGCTATGAATCTAACCAGAATAAGTACACATTCGGGCACCCCACGAGCAATTCTCCCCAATTATCTTTTCGCACCCATACAGTGTTAAAAGTGCGCGGATTGGGACACAGTAGAGGTTGAAAGGAATTCAGAATTGTTTGTGAAATTATTTGTTTTTGTAGCTCTAGTTTTCTCTGTATCTGAGAAAAAAATGCAATACAGAAGTTATGTTTCTGTTTGTGATGTTATTGTACCGAGGACGAATGCAGTGATGTAGATGGAGATCTGGAAAGCTCCAATAAAGAAGTAGAGGAAGCTGAAGGCCAACCAGGAATTAGAGAAGGATTGAAGCAGCATCAGCAGAGATTCGGCAGCCAGAGAAAAAAACAGCACCTTCTTCCTGCCAAACCTTAGACAAAACAAACAGACATTAGGGTTGTGTGTATATATATATATATATATATATATATATATATATATATATATATATATATATATATATATATATATATATATGTATATATATATGTATATGTAGCGGAATGAACCGCCAACTCTCTGGAATATGTTTTACGCAGCGGATGCCCTTCCAGCCGCAACCCATATATATATATATATATATATATATATATATATATACATATACATATACATATACATATATATATACATATATATATATATATATATATATATATATATATATAATATATATATATATATATATATATATATATATATATATATATATATAGTTGCACTATAGGAAATGACTTGAGATGTGTGCAGTGACTGAAATATGCATGTAGTTGTTCCTTATGCCTCATCAGTGTTTATTTCCATAACAAATGGTTCATTCATTCATGAAGGGCAAAGTAAAGGAATAATTGTCTCAGACGTCCTCTCCATTTTTTTAATAATACACTGAATTAAAAAGTTTTTACAGAAAGTGTTTAATTAGACTTAAAATATAAGGCCAAGTGAAGTGGACCGGTCTGAGGCCATGAAACTCCAGGGGTTGAAAATAAGTCCCACTTAGGCCCAGTTTCAGGTTATTAATTAATATAACCTCTTAGAGTCAATAAATCATAAATCAACATTTATTTTACCTTTACTGCCTTTGTTCACTAACATAGACTGAAAACAATTTCTTTTCAATCAATCTTTGGAATGCACTTTCCTCGCTTTGGTCTAACCTTCACTCATCATGTGTCTAACCTGGTGTGTGAAGCACCATGCCCTGTCTGCACCACAGACATAACCCACTGGAGTTAATTCATCTGCCAACAAAATACTTTCACAGTAAGCATTTCGGTTCAGACCTCATAAAGCCAGACAAATATCAGGGTTAAATGTTTACTCCCTTATAATAATGTTAAGTTTGAGATATGGTAAGCAAAAGGCTCTTCACCCTTGTGGAGCAAAAGAAAGTGGATCTGGTGTGCAAGGTGCTGGTACTTTTTTGGGCTTTTCTGATACTTCACAGTGAACACAGAACAAGAACACTTTTCACCCCTCGGATCTTCAAGCCTTCATCAGGTGATGTTTCACTGCTCATGAGCTCTGTGTGTTGTACCTGAAGGTATGATGCTGTGAAATATCTCCATTTCTGATTTTGAAGCATTCCTGTCAGGAGCGGTACCTGTCTGAGAGCTGTCCAGAGGCCAGTGAGCCCAGTAAGTAACCCATGTAGAGCGTCGAGCTGATGAAGGGAACGATCCACTCTCTGTCACACACCAGATCCCACTGAACACAATGACATATTCAACATACATGATGATCAGTGTATGTAGTGTTTGGAACTTTTTATTTTAGCGCACATGAAAAGTATCTGAATCAGTTGGTCCGTCCAATGTTTTTTTATTTAATGAACAAAGATTTGCAGTGTTTGCTTTTTTAGGTTTGGAGCTCTTGAGGTCTGCTCTCGTGTTTCAGATCTGTGATGGTAAACTGTACAATTTAAAAAAAAATGCTTTCTGCTTGAGAAAAATATTGGTGACAATATTACGTAAAATATTATTGAGTAGTTTCATTCTTGTTTTCTTTCTTGGAAAATCATGTGAACAAGTGAAAAAAAAATTGTACTATTGAATAAAAGACTCATGCAAAAAGTCTTTACTAAATATATACATATTGAATCAAATATTGAGAATTAGCTTGAAAGCATAATCAAAATTGTTATAAGAAAAAAAATATATAATAAATATATATTGGGTAATTTGGTGTTTATTTAGCTACAACATGTCATATTCATTAATTCATCGCCTTTGTTGGTCACCATGCATCCCTCTTCCTTAGTTCTTCTTCATGGTGAAGTTTGTCACCTGCGCCTACTGTAACCCTTGGCTATTTAATGCTTCATCGTACCTATCATTTTGTTTTCGAGTTAGAACGACTAATCTACTGTTCGAACATGCCACTGGCTTTTGTTAACACAGTTATGTGTGTCTGTTTTCGCTTTTATTTTTCTCAAATATATAATCCACACAGAACTGATGATGAAAACTTCAAGAAAACTATAAGCTTCTGTTTAAATTCAGTTTTTCTTTTTTTCTGTATTAAATGACAGTCTATCATTGTCACACACAAGCACTGGACATCTCCTCAGCTGACGTTTCACAAATTATACATCTTTAGTAGAGCATAAGAAGTTGTTTATTAACTTACTTAGTTGATAAGAAAGCATTGTCATGTTAAGCAGTGTGGGACAAGAAACAGACATTTTATTCATGGGAAGAGGATTCACTTTTGAGCTTGGACTTTTTCCCCGTATGAAGTTGTTTAAAACTTGCAAGCATTGTATTATTTAATCAGCGATTAAATGTCAAAAGATCCAACATTTCTCTAGACTGATGATGATACACGAAAAAAGAATGTTTAACACTTTATTTTGTTAATTCACACTTTTAGAGGAAACCCAAATAATAAATACAACCAAAACTGACCTCAGAAATGATGGTGGAGTAGTAGATCTCAGTGCTGAATCTCCACCCATCTACACACTCCTCACGTGGGATCTGTGTCAGATCCACCTCCGGGGGTGATGGGCTGTTACTTGACAAGTTTCTCACAATCTCTATATTATATCTCCAACAGCGACTCGGCCGAAGCTCTCCGTTCACATTTTCCACAGGTATACTTGCCTTCCTCCACTCCTCTGTCAGATTCAAATCCAGCACGCAACACTGGTGTGATGGAGAAGCCCCAACAAAAACAAAATAAAGTCCATGAAGTCCAGTTGAGATGTAAATGGAGTTCAGGAGGAGAAAGAGGAGGATGAAGAAGGGTCCTTTCTGACCTAAGAATGCAGTGTCCTCATCGTATGTCCCCATCTCTGCCTCTTAAAGAAGTACTAGCTTTATTTTAATTTCGATGCCTTAAAAGATGCTGGTCTGGATATAGGTTTGCAGGGCCCGAAAAACTACTGTCACTACCCTTTGCGCCTCTTGGTAGAGTATATTAATCGAAAGAGAGCAGAGAGAGAGAAAGCAAGTTTGCACACACAATGTAAGGCCACTAATCCAAGGCACATTTTTCCTCTGAAAGTGTGCAGAAGAATTCCAAACTCTTGCAATCTTATTAAGTAAATCCGCACAGTAGGTCTGCTGGGTTTATAAATCTCCAGCTTTTATGGAATGTTAAACATTTCAACATTTTCGATGAAATCTTCTAGAGAAGGACAGCTGGATGCAAGAGAACAAGGTGGATTGGTGGCTCTATACTTGTCTCGCCAAACAGATGTCAATTTATTTAACCCTTATGAGGTGCTCATATTACTGTTACTCAGGTAGTGTACGCGTCCTTTTAGGGATTTAGTTTACCCAATAAAGACAATGTATTTTAAAATACTTCAAATGCTTTAATTTAGCCAAGAAAAAAAGTTATATATTCAGCACATACACTTCATTTATTTATATTTAACCTTATTTCTTTACATTTAGAATTTAAACCATGTGTGGTGTTCTCATTATTTGACAGGTTTGGTGGGTCTGCATTAAAAGACTAAAAATCTTTTGTCGAGGACAGCCCTAAAAGGAATTCCATGAATAGAAATATAACTCCCATATAATGCTACCTTAGTTTATCAGTATGGGGAAATTGTTGATTTAAACTGACCAGTAATTTCTTAAAAGTCTGGTCACAAGGAGTCTCGCTGACCGGAGCAGGAGCTAATCACCTTCCCAGCATAAAGTTTGTTTGAACTTAACATCCACCAACAGATAGATCATCAAACACCTGAGCAAAAACTAAAACGGAAAGAAACAAATAGTGGTTAGAACATTGTAAGTTAAACAACAAACAGGTGATTGGCATTTTCTGGAGGATGTGTGATAAAAGATAGAGAAAGGTGCCAAAAGTACATTGAACCACATAGTTTTTTTCAACAATTTGTGTGTACAGTGCCCAGAGCCCGTACCAGTTTGTACACATACCTGGAGCCAATTATACCAATGCTACATTAAACAGATATGCTTTTTTTTTGTCCAAATCTATTCTCAGTTAAAAAACACTTGTGTTAAAAACATGTTGAAAACAAACTAAATTAAGTGTCTAAATTAAATATAAATATTATGTCTATAATGTTGAAATAATAAAAACAGATAATTTAACATTGAGTAAAAATGTATTTCTGATGTTCAGACTCAGAGCAGCTGAAGGCATCGCCTCACACGTGTTCTGTTCAGACAGAAGCAAAAGTGAAAGTATTTCTGGGGTAGGTTACAACTGAAAATCCCTCCGAATCTGTGGATTATCCTTCAGTTCTTTTCATCGAACGTTAAAACTAGAACTATTTCTCAGGTAAGAGGAATCTTGATCTTTCTCTGGTGTTTAGGCCTCTGTCAAGTGTTTGCTGGAGTCATTGAGACATTAACATTTAAGATTTGTGGAGAATTTTGGGTACCGCTGTTGTTTTTGATCAATCGGTTTTGATTAGAAAATGGTATGCTAAACCAGATTTCATGACTAACCTTTCATTTATTTACAGGCTAAGCTAGCGTGTGAACACAGGGTAACGGTGTTTCTTACGACGTGGCTATGTTTTACTCATGTTATATCCTCAGTGATTTTAATAATGTTGTTAACATTGTATGATTGCAGTACGAAACCATGAATTTTGTATGTTTTAGCGGACATGCTATGTATTGGAGATTGTGAAAGAGAAAGTAGTTCACTTCTAACGTTACTCCACTAGGTGAAGCTAAAGATTAACGTGAACTATCTTCCAAAATCTTTGAAACGAGGCATAAGTTATTTAAATTATTTCCTGGTTCAAATTGTACGTTAGCGTTTTTGACGTTTTTTTTTTTACTCGTACAGTGTTTCGTAATCAGCTAGCTGTTTTTAATGCAACGGTTTTAACCCTTGTGTAGTGTTCGGGTCTGTGGGACCCATTTTCAGTTTTCATCAGAAGTAAAATTAAACAAGCATTTATTATTTGAAGCTGAGATTCACTGGGCTTTGCTCATTTCCTGTGAAAAACATATATCAGAACAGATTTTTTTTATGACCCCACACGTACGCCCCCTACACGTTTATATTACACACAAGGTGTTCGGGTCTACTGGACCCGGGGCATGTTAAAGTGTGAAAATGGTAGATTCTTTACCTTAATTCTCTCTTCCCACACAAACATAAATCACACATAAACATAACATTTTACATTTTAGAATTAAATTGTGTGATTGTGTGAATTAAAAGCGCCAAAATGCAATGGGTCCAGCAGACCCACCAACCCTGCCAAAGTACCAATAATGAGAACACCACACATGGTTCAAATTCTAAACGTGAAGAAATCAGGTTAAAGAAAAATAAAGAAAGTATATTTGCTGTATACTTGTTTCTTGGCTAAAGGAAATATTGTTTAAGTTTTTCACATAAAATGAATCTGCAAAAGGCAATGGGTTCATGAGACCCGCAAACGCCGCCTGAGTAACAATAATATGAACACCACACAAGGGTTACTCAAACACCGCCTGAATAAGAATAATATCAACACCACACAAGGGTTACTCAAACACCGCCTGAGTAACAATAATATGAACACCACACAAGGGTTACTCAAACACCGCCTGAATAAGAATAATATCAACACCACACAAGGGTTACTCAAACAACGCCTGAATAACAATAATATGAACACCACACAAGGGTTGGGATGTAACGGTTGGGATGACGTTGGTGCCGTCTTATTGGGTAACGTAGACATTTTCTAGTTGCTTTGATCTAGAAGTGTAATTATTTTACATTTACTTAATTATTTGTATTCCAAGTTCACTTTATAGTCATTTATTAAAAAAAACTATTTGTTGTTGAATGTGGGCTATTCTGTTACAGTTCCTGTAGGTGGCAGTCCAACCCCAATAATAAACTTTATATGTATTAATAATATGAACACCACACAAGGGTTACTCAAACACCGCCTAAATAACAATAATATGAACACCACACAAGGGTTACTCAAACACCGCCTGAATAACAATAATATGAACACCACACAAGGGTTACTCAAACACCGCCTAAATAACAATAATATGAACACCACACAAGGGTTACTCAAACACCGCCTGAGTAACAATAATATGAACACCACACAAGGGTTACTCAAACACCGCCTGAGTAACAATAATATGAACACCACACAAGGGTTACTCAAACACCGCCTGAGTAACAATAATATGAACACCACACAAGGGTTACTCAAACACCGCCTGAATAACAATAATATCAACACCACACAAGGGTTACTCAAACACCGCCTGAATAACAATAATATGAACACCACACAAGGGTTACTCAAACACCGCCTGAGTAACAATAATATCAACAGCACACAAGGGTTACTCAAACACTGCCTGAATAACAATAATATGAACACCACACAAGGGTTACTCAAACACCGCCTGAATAACAATAATATCAACACCACACAAGGGTTACTCAAACACCGCCTGAATAACAATAATATGAACACCACACAAGGGTTACTCAAACACCGCCTGAGTAACAATAATATCAACACCACACAAGGGTTACTCAAACACCGCCTGAATAACAATAATATGAACACCACACAAGGGTTACTCAAACACCGCCTGAGTAACAATAATATCAACACCACACAAGGGTTACTCAAACACTGCCTGAATAACAATAATATCAACACCACACAAGGGTTACTCAAACACCGCCTGAATAACAATAATATGAACACCACACAAGGGTTACTCAAACACTGCCTGAATAACAATAATATCAACACCACACAAGGGTTACTCAAACACTGCCTGAATAACAATAATATCAACACCACACAAGGGTTACTCAAACACCGCCTGAATAACAATAATATCAACACCACACAAGGGTTACTCAAACACCGCCTGAATAACAATAATATCAACACCACACAAGGGTTACTCAAACACCGCCTGAGTAACAATAATATCAACACCACACAAGGGTTACTCAAACACTGCCTGAATAACAATAATATCAACACCACACAAGGGTTACTCAAACATCGCCTGAATAACAATAATATCAACACCACACAAGGGTTACTCAAACACCGCCTGAATAACAATAATATCAACACCACACAAGGGTTACTCAAACATCGCCTGAGTAACAATAATATGAACACCACACAAGGGTTGGGATGTAACGGTTGGGATGACGTTGGTGCCGTCTTATTGGGTAACGTAGACGTTTTCTAGTTGCTTTGATCTAGAAGTGTAATTATTTTACATTTACTTAATTATTTGTATTCCAAGTTCACTTTATAGTCATTTATTAAAAAAAAACTATTTGTTGTTGAATGTGGGCTATTCTGTTACAGTTCCTGTAGGTGGCAGTCCAACCCCAATAATAAACTTTTTACTTGTGATGAAGAGGGACCGGTGTTGCAAAAAACAGTATTTTAATTTGAAATAGTGACGTTTTTATAAATATTTATTACCATTCAACCTCATAACCTCTGGTTACTCTCTGTAGCAATTCTGTTGAGTTAAAGTCACTTAATCCACTACAACTGCAGCACAACCAATTATTTTCTACTTAAGAAATAAGGTTTAAGAGCTTGCCCAAATTCTACAAAACTCCTACCTTTATGATGTTTGATGTTGTTTTGGACAGTTTTCACTAACTTTTCATGATTGGCTTGTTAATAGGGAACCGTCACACCGGTCCTTACTCTTACATTACTCTGACATACATTTCTGTCTCTGTATGGGATTTCTATTCCATAAAAATCTAATTGAATAATACTTTGTGATTCAAATATAAGTTTGTTCATTGTATTTTAAATTGAACATGTTAAATTTAATATGTTTAAAGAATAATTTTATTGATTGGTGGAAAATGTTATTCCACAATACTAATGAATTATCATTATTTTCAAATGACAAATAAAGTTTGATCCATTTGAATTGATACCTGGTTTAATTCTGCCAAAATAGCATTGAGTGCACATAATAGGGTACTAGGTAAAACAAAACAGACCACGCTGCAAGTCTAATAAAGCAGTTTATTTGCTGTCTACTTCATTTTTTAATTGATTAAACATAATTGTTAAATGGCAGAGGCAACAACACAACACAATAATACACACACAACAAAAATTGAAGAGAGATGAACAGTTCTGGGCTCCTTTTTAGGAGGAAAAATTAAAAAAAGATCATCATTAAACAATATAGTTTAGGTTCTGAATCTTTTGTTAGTAAAGTCCTTTATGAATGTGGAATTTAGGAAGGCAAAACTATTAGAATAAATGTTTGACTGCCCTCAAGCAGCTCTGCAAAAAGAGATGTGTTAAAATGACTGTGTAATCAATGTGCTGAGTGTGATCAGGGACAACACAATATGAGTTGAATTTAACATATTTTCTAGGAAAAATCACTCACGCACGCACACACACACACACACGCACACAAACACACATAATTCATTTGTTCGCAAGATGTGGTGGTTATTTATGAAGCCTTAAAAATGAATGCAATTTCAAATTTAAACTAATTAAACAGCCCTAATTTACAGATTGAAATGTACTGTTTTAAACCATTTTGTGACATCATCTTAAATTTAAAAAAGAAAAAATAATCCCTCTGACCATTTCATAAATAAGAATTTTTGCTTCACACAATTACAAAAAAGCTGAAAAAAATAATACAAATGTGTGTGTGAAATATTTTCAATGAGACATTCCTTGATCTAGGGTATTTTTAAAGTTTGATTGGGACTAAACATGAAAGAGCGTAACGTGTGCACAACCCCTTGAGCTGTGTATCCTGCAGGGTGTGCCTTTCTCTTCATAAAACTCAATAATCACAATCAGCAGTACCATCTCTCTTTTGAGAGTTCAGTTTACTTAGCCATTCTGACATTGGTCATATTTCTTATCTTCAAGGCGAGTCGTTTTAACATTTTTTATATTCTGAGCCTCTTTTGCCTCAAATCTTTGAGTGATGTCACACACGTTGCTTCCACGTTATTTACTATTGTAGAGAGTCTTGTCAATTGTTTAAATGTTAAAATGGCTTTCCATATAACCTGCTGTACCGTTGCCATAGTGATAGGGGTGGGGGGGGCAAATCAGAGTTTTTGTGATCACGTGATCTACAAGAACACGTCTGAGGATCTAAAATATTTCAGGTACTGGCTGTTATTTTCTTTACAGCTCAGTGAGCAAACATCTGAATCACGAGGAAGCGCTCTCATGCCAATTTAAAGTGCTCATGCAAATCTCAAAATCATAAAAAAATTTATGTAAATTATTTTTACGTGTTTGAATCAGAAATAATCAAGAGGTGAATAAAAAATAAAAAAAGTTTATTATTATTATTATTATTATTATTATTATTATTATTATCATTATGAGCTTAAATATTGCCAGACCACATGATGTTGCACAAACCTCGTCAATTCTAATAGCTTAACGATAATAATTACACATAAGGATGCTCGTCTTAAAAAACTATAAATATTGACAAAGTCAGCTTCTTAAAACACACTGTTCACATCAGATTTATGAAATATTCAGGCGAGAAACAAAACAATGAAACCAGGAATTTATTCGGAGCAGAAAAAAATCACAGATCACATCAAATAAAGTTGCACATTGGTCATTTGTCCTTTTTGGATTTACCTAAAATAACTAACAGCAACTGAGTTTTTATTAAGTTTTGTTATTTATAGTGGAACCAAACAAACATGCGCGCGCACTCGCACACACAAAGTTTGCAATTGAAAGTCATTGTTTTTTTTAAAGAAGTTAAACACAATGTAACATATACCTAATATTATCATATCAGTTTTCTGCATTTTTGAAAATGCTTTGCTTGGTTGGTGAAATCGCTGAGCAATACCAAGTTGTGAGTGCGCATGCTCAGTACTGTATCTGCTTCATGTCGCGATCGGAGGGACGGAGGGTGTTTTCCAGCATGCGTTCAGAGGTTCAGGGATTTCTTTTAAATGCTCGAGTTTCTCTTCAGCCTCTCACCCCGCCTCCCTGCGCGCAGCTCGGGCACCGCTGAAGTCACGCGCTTTCAGAGAAACCCGCGCCGCGTGGCCACGCAACATGAGGAAATGTTTCTGAATGAACAGCCTGATGATCAGATACCGAGCTGCAGTCACTTATATAAGTTCCAGGCTGCTCGCTAAAAGAAATCTTGCTCACGTCTTGCGACGAATTCACACACTCCCATCTATTGCCTTAATATATCCTTAAAGTTTTATGTGATGTTCTTTTTGTCAGTGCTGAACTAACTGACAGTCTTCTATTTTTATATCACATGTATCTATTACTTCTGCCATATGTAAGTGGTGTACAGTCTCGATACCAGGGAAACATAACACAAGCTTTTCAAGAAATTTAAGAAGATCTGAAATAAAAACAATGTCAAAAAGTTCAATCTTTAAGGTTTTTCTTATTTTTTTTTGCAACTTTTTTTTTTAGAGCTGCTCTGTTATTGGAAAAATAGTTATATATTTGAAATCGTGATTATTTTGAACGATCTGTTTTGTCTTTTGAAATAAACTGCATTACCATTCATTTATAAATATTTTTTCCAGACATAAATAAAAAAATTACCAGTCTAACATATAATCAAACGGCTGTTATTCTGAAATTTCAATTACGCCAACAATGTAGAAAGTGATTTTTCAACCTTGTAAATAATGGACACTATTTTTAAGTATGTTTTACAAACAAATAGTATTTTGCGTTTTTTTTTTTTAAGTGTCATGTTTAATTCAGTACATTGACAGTTTCTTTGTCCATCATTGTTATTAAAATATATTTGTAAATTTAGATACAATGTCCTAAGTAAAATTTACTCAGTGTTCACCATCTAATCAAATCGCAGCAAAAAGTTAACAATTCAAGTAAAATTTACTTAATTCAGCAATTTATGCGCATGGGTCCTTGGCTCCGAGACGGTGGCGCACAAAGACTGTTGTCATAGAGGAACGATTTGAGCACTTTTAAAGCCTAATAACGCTGTTCTTAAGTTGTTTCCCGATATATAATCAAGTGTTTTGTTCATGAAGTCTGTGGAGGAAGATGCTTAGGTAATTTGCGGGACACTTTTTGGGACAACTTTGTTAGAGTTATGTTGAGTTTGGTGTGACTCACTGTAAAAGCGTTACTTAGATCAAATATATATACAGAGTCAATACAATTTACTGGAAGATTCCAAGTAAACTTTACTTGAGATTGTGTGATTAAAGTGACAGACCGTTGTGGTTAGTTTTTACTTGGGAATTCTATTGAAATTACTCACATTTTCTAAGTGAAAAAAGTATATAAAGTATGTAAAAAAAAACTAGACAATTAACTTCAAGATTTTTTTTTCTGTGGGACTTCTCGGAAAAGTAATATGTGCCATGAATATAATTATTAAATAATTTAGTAAAAAAATTAAATATGGGTTTAGTGTGCTCTTTTTTCCTTGGGCCCAAAAATGACAAAATTTGTCACTGAGTAGGTGCAGCTTGACCTATTAGGAGGTATTTACTTGATGAAATTAAGTACTTCCTCAGTGTGTGGTTTAAAATGAAGTCAATGAGGACATGAGATCTTGAATTGTTATAGAGATCTGTTTAGTTCTGTGGTGCAAAAATAGTGGAGCAGACAATGCAGATATCACGGATGCTGTGTGCCATACCAACCAATCAGACACATCCTAGAGAAGTCACATGAGAGCTATAAGGAACAAAAAGGAATGGCAGTTGTGTCCATTTATTGACTCTCTTCACATCTAAATGTTTAGTCAAAAAAAACAGACGTTTTAGTCAAAATGTTCATCTATCTAAAGTTCATAAGACATTGATTGTAACTGATCCTTCTGTGGTGAAGAGCCTAAAACTCTATTTTCCTCTGGGTATGTAATCCCTCTCCACACATTTGATCTGACAATCCTATTTGTATTCAAAAAACTAAAATGTGTTATTTTAAGAAGACTATAGTATAGTAAAATAAAGAGGAAAGTCATATTTCTCCTTTCAGCAATTGTAGTTTTAGATTAGCATAATTTCCCACCCCACCTTTCTGCTTTTCTAAGTGAACGAAATCCAACTCTCCAAAAATTCTTGCTTTTGCTTACAATTTTGTCTTTTAACCAATGGATTTTGATACAGATCTATGAATGAATTATGTTACATGTATCAACCAAGTCTTGATACCAAAGGCCACCCTTAGCCAAGCTAATAATAATAATAATAATAATAATAATAATAATCTTAGCCAGATAAAAAGGCCAAATTGCAACATTTTCCATTACAAAAAAAAAAACATTTCAATGCCAGCAATTCCAAAGCAAGTCCAATGTCATGTCAGCTATAATGGTTTCAAAAGATCAAATTTCAAGTCATCGTGTTAATAAAAAAGGTTCAATTGAAAAGTATCAATGTGATGTGCATTGTTTATTTGTTTCCTTATTCAAATAAATACATTTGACAGGTTTCCTTTAAATGGTGATTAAAATAGTGCAATGTATTATGTGTCTTTACATATGATCTCTGCCCCAAGTCTTATGTCAAACACTAAAAACAGCAGCACCTCTGCCAGACTTGGGCCAAGCTTGATCCACGTACTTGTATGCCATTGCTAGATAAGTTGCAGATATGCCAGACAAATTGCAAGCTTGAGCCGAAACTATTATTGATTGGATTGCTGCACGCCATATCATTGTTAGGGAAAGACTACACTTCTGACTGTAATCTAACTGGGATTTCCTAAATGAAACTCAATCCAAACCTCATCCTATGTAAGCAAAGAGGTTAAGCTAAGTTGTTTTGGCAGGGTTTGAAGGATAATGAGGTGAAGCAGATCGGTGAAGTATTCCAGTGTTTACACAACCATAAACACCTTTACGTAACTTCCATTATACTTGTGCAGTAAGTGGGTCAGACACACATGAGTTATTGTGGCATGCTCTGCTGTTTCTAGATTTACAGTAGTCAAAGTCAACCCGGACAAAGGTTAAACAGGCTTTAGTGAACAATTAACATCAGTATTTATTTCATGTATATATTGACTTTAAATGTACAAAAACAAATACACAGAACATTTTTGTTTAATTTCGTAAAAAAAATAAAATGAGCCCTTGCAACATTTGAAAAAAATATTGAAAAGGCAAATTCAATTCAAAAGATAGGCTTACAAAAACATTTTATTTGATTCAACAAGAAAATGTTTCAAAAGTTACTTGCAAACTGTAATCTACTACAGTATGAAATACTATAATATTTACCACGGTTCAATAATTTCTTTTGCATGGATTGAAATTGCTGCGACTAAACAAGTTATTCCGACTCTGTGGTAGGTCAAAGTTCAGATCTCGACCGAGGGTAACGTGCACCCACAGTTGTGCACACTGGATTAACAATGACTGAGGCACCGCACTTAACTGCACGACCGTTTGCTCAAAGATGGGCCTGTAGTCAACAGTTTGGAAATATTTTGACCGAATATTACACACCGAATGACCAGGGCTCAAGTAAAGCCAATGCATAGCTGTAATATACTCAGAGACAAATGACTTCAATTAATTTTGTTGGTATGGAATTATTATATGAATATTAATTAATAAAAGCAGTAGCATGTGTCTACTGTGTATCTAGCATGTAAAAAAAGCTTTTTTCTATAATAAAATAAAAGCAGGTTTTTGCTTTGGAGTAAAAGTTGTACAACTTTTGTGGTTTTCTGTGGTAACTGTGGTTTTCGACTATTTATTGTCAAAACAAGGAAAAAAGAAAGAAAAAAAAATTATATATATATATATATATATATATATATATATATATATATAACCTGTGAAAATACCACAAATATGCGATATAGAGTAAGTATTTTACTCATTACTATTTATTATTTGTACAAATTATATATGTAAATAAGTTCATAAGATTAATACATTTAATGAACTATATTTCATCAACTGTACCTTCTCTAAACAAGAGCTGACAATCCTCTCATGTTTTGTTGAGAACCTGCATCTTTTTGGAGTGAAAAAACTGTAATTGAGCTCAAGAGAATGCACTGCTGTGATAAATTTGCATGTTTCCACTTTAAATAACCATTGGAGCCGACAACGCTCTGTACGTTTCTCTTCACTATTAGTGTGAGTGCGTGTCTCCACAGGTTAAAAAAAGATGTCAGTCAATGAGCTAAACCAATCAGAAGCAAGAATTGGTGGGCTTTCCTGGCTTCTGACTGGTCTTCCAAATTACTACTACTTTTGGTGCAAGCACGGCTCTTCAGAAGTTATAAATGGGTCGCATGAGTTCTAATATTAGGCTAGAGTTGTTTAATAGCACAGAGATATCCACACACACTCTGGATGTTCATGTGAGTAAAAGAAACAAAGGGCATCATTTTAGTCAAAACTCATGTTGTGTTTGATAAACTCTTCCTTTTACTGAAAATGTCTCTTGCTTTGTCAAGTCACCATTTTCAAATAAGTAGAAGTGAGTTTTCTTTTCAAAATATATTTAGCATTCTTTTGTCATTAAACAAATGTATTGTTTATTTATTTCAGAAAATACCAGGCAGACATGTTACATTCACTGAAGAACAGTGGGCTGCTCTACAGTTTAGATGTCAGAGGCAAAAATAAAAAAGAAAGAATCATTTTTATTTTATAGGCCTTACAGATAGCATGTATCAATTATTCACATAAAAAATGCAATGCCTGATTTTATATCCAAAAGCATGTGGTTCTAACATCTCTAATTTGTAGTTAAGAAATGGCATTTAAAATGTTTTCAAACGGTTCCAGGAATACGGACAACGTAAACCTTAACTTTTCAAGCTTAATACAGCTAAATATATCTTGCTTCCATTTGTAATATGTAGGAGGGTTAACATGTTTTCATTTGAGAAGTATGGCTCTTCTAGCTAGTACAGCGGCAAAGGTAATGACTTTGTGACCGGAGGCATTTACGTCTGATCCTGTGGAAACACCAAACAAGAGAGCGGTCAGAGGATTTGGTGAAAAATCAGCATCAAGTGCAGAGTTTAGCGTAGTAAAAATATTGGACCAAAAAATTAGTAAGCTTGGGAAAAGGACCAAAACATGTTGATATGAGATCTTTTTTTATTTATTTTTTTTACATTTTGCACTACATTTATGATTTAACAGGTTTTTTTGTATTGTATAATGTTAACATAAATTTTTTTAGCAAAAAGAGAAAGAAACAAATGGGAAAAAAAGCACCTGTGCAGTCTAGTACGTCGCCACACACACATGGTGGTGAGGTAGTTTGTGCCAACATACTGTGTTAACTTTAATTCAGCAGACAATTACAATATGTCAGGCTCAAATGAGCGCGTTTACTAACTCAACACAGACACTATATAGACACAAACATGTAGTTATTCATGTTTTCTTGTGTTTTAGTAAACAAACACAGCCCTGAAAAACAGCATGAGTTTCAAAATATGGATAAACCGTTGTAAATAATGAAAACTGACCAATTTCATTAAATTAACACACCATTTTCCATGAATTTTTATATTTTTTTGCAGTGTGATACTAAACTATATCATGTGAAGATGAATGAATGAAAGCCTCCTTAATCATCATCATCATGCAAGATACAGTTGGTCTATGGGTAGGAAAATGGTTCACTCAAAACATATGCAGCTATTCTGTTTAAGAATGCACTTAACAAGATGGCAGTTTGTTTTAGAACAGAATCAGCTGAGCGTTTAGCAGGCACACACCTCTGAGAGGGATGGCCCTGGACAGACAGAATAGATGACAACTAATGTTGGACATAATACCAGTTTGCAATTGGAATTAATACTTTTAATGGCTACTAATTTGTATGGTAACCACCTCCCAGACACTCACTTGCAGCAGTAAATAAACAGTTGCGCAAGTTACTTGCTAATGTATCCTCTCACTTTCTCTTTCCTTTCTCTCCCTCTCAGAGCACTTTATGAGTAATGTCAATTTAAGAACTTAACTTACCATATCATGTAAACTCAACTTTTCTGACATTTTTTGCATGTTTTAGTATTGTTCACTCATCAAAATCTTGCCTCAAATCATATTTAGGTTAGTTCATACATGTTTGTGTAATCCTGTTTTCTTGTGTTGTGTTAATCCTGTTGAGGTAGAACGATACAGTTTTTTTTTCTGGATATTACCGATACCAATATTTGGTGGCAGATTGTCGATATATATTATTCTTTTTATTTAAAAAGTATAATATATTTAAATATTTATGGAAAATAAATTTCTTGGCAATTTATTGAACACATTTAATCAGTCCAATTACATAATTATATATCACTATACGTTTTAGGTATATTTAAACTGTTTACTAAGTGGAAAAACTGCCATAACGGAGTCTTTTTTTATCCATATTACTGAAAAAAACACACATTTAAAAAAAATATTTGCTTATAGCTCAGTTTTCCATGTCTATGGCTATTTCACTAAAATGTTTATGGTGTAAGGAAAAGTGTCGGTGTTTTATTTTATGATATTTACTCATAGTTTTGTGCAGATGGTGTATCAAGTCTCCTACTTTTACGCAGTAAATCACCATTGCTAAACTGCACAAAATAGCAGTGAGCTTGTGAGTTAAGCTTCAGTAAAAATTGTGCATTGTTTGTTATAAAATGTGAATTGTTTATGTTATAACAAAAGATGAATCTATGCGCAGCAGGGGGCATGTCGCGGGGAGGATCAGGGTAGCGTGCTCATTTGAGGTGACTCAAGACATTGTTTACCATAAATACTGACTTTTGAGGGTTGTTAAGGGTGCAGTGGTAGTCCAGAAAGGTCAAATATGTATTATAAATGATTTAAAAATGGGTATGGTACTTTATATGGTACTGTAAACGTTTCTGAAAATCCCAAAAGAAAGTAAATACAATAAATGAGCAAAAGTTATAGTCTGTGTCGAGATCAAGAAGACATCGGTAGGTTCCTGTAGACGATAGTTCCAACATTCGAAGAGCAGCAGATTCCGCTGTATGTTTTTGCTCTAAGCATTTGAGCATTTCTCTTGAGAGCTTCCGTTAAAAAAGGAAAAGAATTCTCTTTTGCAGAACTTTCCTCTTTAAAAGCATTTCCTGGGATTTCTTCACAGGTGAAACCAGTCCAACTCTGCTGCCATTAAACAATCCATCAGAGTCGTTAATATACTTTCTGATGGCTAAGTCTAATCACAGGACCTCTCTAAATGTGAAAGAGTGACAAAACTCATTTAAATGTGCATGCTTATGTCAACTGGGCCACTTTACGGAGGTGGTTGAACTCTCAAGGCTTTTACAGTTTTTTACAATCGCTATGACAGTTTTATCGATACATTCAACAAGTTTACTTAACTCTCAACTCTTAAACAGTTAATTTCAGGCTCAAAATCCCTTATTTTAAACGAAACTCCAGAACTCACTTTCAAAATACAATAATACATTTTTCAAAACACTTACACAAGTTCTCTTCCTACTGCAACTTTGAGTAAAAAAATAATACTATCATAAGATGAAATGACACAAAAAGCATTATTTTGTGAGTCAGTTCTATCTTTATATTTGAATCAGTTGTGTTTTGTTGGGTTTAATAAATGCATAAATTTCGTATTAAATCAGCTGGAGTACAGAAGAACAAGATATACCGACACTGGAAAAGACACTGGACAAGACACTATTATTATTACTATTATTATTAATTTATTTTCTACAATTATTGTTAGTCTTTTTAAGAAATAAAAGGATTGCCCTATACGTTTTTGTTTCTTTTAGAATTGATTATTGTTATAGGCTATGTTATTATTTCCCTAATCTCTTTAATCATTTCATTTGTTTTTCATTTCATATGTTTTACATTTAAGTATTACATGATCTGTTGTTTCCTTTTCTCCACAATTAAAAATTCCCAGAATTCCTGCCGCAAGTTTTTGAGATTGTGGGTCTTTATTACAAAAAAATGAGTACTATAAAATGTTTTGTTTACATATTTGAACAAGAACTGTAGCCTGTGTGAGGTTTTCCTCCATCACACATCCAGCAACTTTTGGGCCAGCCAATAGCGACCTTTCTTACTGAGTAGTTGGCAACAGTAGTCGCAAGCGCCACCCTGTGGTCTGAGACCTTCCATTGCTCCCTGGCGCTATCAATTAGCAAGGAGTGCCAAAACATCTTTTTTTCCCTCCACCTGGGCGAACGGCCCCAAGTTGTTCAGGAATGCAAAGACGCCAGAGAAAATTATTCCTCTTAACTCAGGTCGCGCGCAGTAGAAATTGTATCAGCTGATCAATCTACCATAGCAGCAAGGAAATAAAAGAAAGACGAAGAAAAGTGTTTGTTTGTTTTTTTTTTCATCGTAAGTGCTCTCCGAAGAGAAACGTCTTCGGTTGCTTTTTGAAAGTTGGTAGTTGGCGCATTCCTGACTGGATCAGGAAGTTTGTTCCATCAGCCAGGGACAGTGAAAGAGAAGGTTCTGCTTTTCTGCCTTTGTGGGACGGGAACACAAGGCGCTGTTCCGTCTAGGAGTGCAGACTTCTGGAGGGTGTGTAGGAGTGTCCAAAATTATTTGAAAATGACACAAATATAAGTTTTCACAAAGTTTGCTGATAAACTGCTTTAAGATCTTTGTTTGAAAGTCTTTCTTAAACTAGAAAGTTAGAACACATTTCTCCAGTTCTTAAGTCTCTACACTGACTGCCGGTCTCCTTCAGAATAGATTTTAAAGTTCTGTTGCTCGTATATAAGTCTAAAAATCACTTAGCACCTAAACACCTAACAGACATGATCAGTGAATACACACCAAACAGGGAGCTGAGATCCCTCATATCAAATAAATTCGATCTATCCCGGGTAAATTCCACACAGGGTAAATCCTCCTTTAAGTTACCCTGCAGCCCACAGGGGGAACCAGCTTCCAGAGGAGATCAAGGGTGCCAACACTTTTCACATTAGTCACATTTAAAACCAGACTAAAGACTCACCTGTTTAGTTGTGTTTTTGTCGACTGAGCACCAAATTACGAAAAACTATTTTTATCTCTGCACTTCACTTAATCAAAATATTCACTTCATCTTAATCTATGCCTTAATTTTCAGTTTTTAATCAACATGCTATCATTTGACTTGTTTAATGCTTGATTTTATTAAATTTACTTTCTTTTTTTATTCTTTGATTCCAATGTAAAGCACTTTGAATTACCCTGTGTACGAAATGCGCTAAATAAATAAACTTGCCTTGCCTTTCAGTTGTTTCTGTAATGTACTGGAATAGCATTACAAGCACTTCATATGTTTCAAAGGCTTTTATCAACAATTACATGACAATTATGCAAAGAGTCAGTATTTGCAGTGTTCGCCTTTCATTTTCAGGATCTCTGCAATTTGACTTGGCATGCTCTCAATCCACTTCTGGGCCAAATTAGGACTGATAGCAAGCCATTCTTTCATAATCACTTCTTGAAGTTTGTCAGGATTAATGAGTTTTTGTTTGTTCCCTCACCTCTTGAGGATTGACAACAAGTTATCAATGGGATGAAGCGCTTGGGAGTTTCCAGGCCATCGACCTAAGATTTCAAAGTTTTGGTCCCTGAGCCTCTTAGTTATCACTTTTGCATTATTCATTGTTCTTTATCAAGCTGTTGCTGGATTGTTGGAAGAAGTTGCTGTTGGAAGGTGTTTTGGTACCATTCTTTATTCATGGCTGTGTTTTTGGGCAAAATTGTGAGTGAGCCCACTCCCTTGGATGAGAAGCAACCCCCCCACATCTCTTTAATGTTGGAGTGATACAGGACTGATGGTAGAGCTCACCTTTCCCTCTCCGGACAAGCTTTTTTCCAGATGCCCCAAACAACTGGAAAGGGGCTTCATCTGAGAATAAGACTTTGCTCCAATCCTCAGCAGACCATTTGCCATAATTTTTGCAGAAGATCAATCTGTTCTTGATGTGTTTTTTTTTGCAAGATGTAGCTTCTTTGCTGCCCTTCTTGAAGCAAGGTCATCTTTCAAAAGTCTTCGCCTCACTGTGTGTAGATGTGCTCACACCTGCCTGCTGCCACTTCTGAGCAAGCTCTGCACCGGTAACACTCTGATCCTGCAGCTGAATCCTTTTTAAGAGACCTTTTTAAGAGGCACTTGCTGGACTTTCTTGAACACCCTGAAGCCTTCTTAACAAGAATTGATCCTCTTTCCTTGAAGTTGCTGATGATCTTATAAAATATTGATTTAGGGGCAATCTTGGTAGCCACAATATCTTTGCCATTGAAGCCATTTTCATGCAACGCAATAATGGCTGTATGCATTTCTTATCACAAGCAGCAAGAAGGAACCAGTGAAGAGTGATGAATAGGGGAGTAACAGGACCTTGCTTTGGTTCCTTGAAGATAAGACGAGCTGCAGAGTTCTGGATCATCTACAGAGGTTTGAACGCGTTTGCTGGAAGTCCTGCTAGGAGAGCGTTGCAGTAGTCCAGACACGAGAGGACCAGAGCTTTTTTGTAGTCTTTCTGGTAATCTTTAACATTGGAAGTATTGGGAGTTGCTTATCTTTTAACTCTGTGTAAAAAAGGAAGGGTTGCCACCATGACTGTGCACACGCACACACACACACACACACACACAACAAAAGACTGAGTTTGATTATAATTGTTGCTTTTGATATTTTGTTTTGATTCAACTATTCTCTGATGCATCAGGTTGTTTTGAGCTGGTTTCCATGGACCGTGTGGAAAGTTTTTACCATTTGAATCCCTCCACAATGTTGAATTGATCTGGACCTGTGCATCCCGATCTCTCTCAAACTCAGTGATGTTATCGAGAAGTATTTTCATACCAAGCCTCTCCCATTTGACTTTTTTTTTGTGCTCTGTCCTCGCGGTTGATTTTTCTGTTGATGTTGATTGTATGCCAGGGTAAAATGATCAAACCTGAAAATCCGCTTTTGCTTCCGTGTTGACTGGGTGAAGCTCCTTTTGTGCGATTACGGAAGAGATCTCAAACATGATCTTTGTCATTGCTGTTTCGTTGATCTGAAACAGCAGAAAACAAACCAGTTTTCTAAAAACACAACTCAGACATCAACACAGGGCTTTCTTCAGATTTCCAGAACTCCAGTATTATTTTGGTTTGCTGTTTAACGATCATGGGCCTTTTTGCAGAGTGTTTTTAATTATAGGGATACATCACATGTTTATTAAGGACCATGTTCAATTTTTAAACATAAATGTTTAACCATTTTAAACATTGCATCACAGTTACCCACTGTCTAATTTGCATTTGCGGTCCCTTGACAGGACACAAAACAAAAGAAATAAAAACAAATAACCCTCCATCCCGAATTTAACACATATACAAAACACACATGTCAGAACTCAAAGTCCACTACAGTTATTTGAACCAATGATTACAGCTTTCGGTGTTTTTTTATTTATTTATTTTTTTAACAAAAACTTCAACTTTGATGTAAGCCATGTATCATACAGCTCTATGTCTTCTACAATTTTATTCCACTCTGCAGTGTCTCTAAAGGAAAGGCATATTGTCTAAAAGTTGAGACAACTATTGTGGATCTTAGCGCTAGCAGGGGATATCAGAAAGATTGCAGTCAACATGTGGGAGCTAAAGCATCTAAAATCTTATACATCTAAGATGTTCAAAACTGAGTAGATGATGTTTTTCACAAATTTTGCAATGATGATACTTGAAAGGTTTTTGTCCATTATTTTCAATGCTTGCTAATACAGTGATTGTAAAGGCTTAAAGTTCACTAGATTACAATTTTTGTGATCAAAAATACTTGTGGTACACCATACTCTACCACTTTTATTTTTATCATTTGTGGTTTTATAATTATTATAAATATTAGTATTATTGCTCTTCTTTAAGTATTGGTTATGAATAAAGTGACAGGTTTAAATGTAAACCAGCTTGTAATACTGGCACTAAATCTTTCACTTGTTTTGGCGCTGCCAGTTCAGGAGAGCCATAAGCTTACAGTCACATCCTGTTCAAATATAGAGATTATAATAAAATACTAATAAACACAAACAAGAATATAATGTATCTGGATATGCTGTGCAGGATCAGAGAATAGTTAATATCGCACAGCAGATTAGAGATGAGCAGATATGTTTCAGAAGAAAAGAATGACCTCCAGGTTCCTGGCACACTGCAGAAGAACCAAAGCGATCGAATGCTGACCCGCTCAGCTGGTTCCACTTCCCAGTAAATAAGGAATTTGAACGATTTACAAGGGACTGCTTCTTGCATTTATAGAAGCATGTTAATCAAGATGTATTGAACCTTCTTTAGCCCATGTTTGACAAAATGATCTCATAGCCTTGAACTCCAGCTAAAAGATGTTGTATAATGATAGCAGAAGCCACACATCCACTAAGTTTCATTCCTTTATTCTCTTGAATCAGAGCAGAAAAACAAGTTTAGACTCATCATTGTTGTTTTCATCTCTGGGAGTTGTGGCAGAAATTTCATTTCAGATCTTCGTACTTTGTACTTCAGATGAGTAACTTATCCTTGAGTGAGAACAAAAGAGTTGACAGCACTGTTTTCTGTCTATCGTTAGCACAAAAATGTGTATAAGAGCAGAGATGACCTTTACATACACACAAACAAACTTTTTATAATCGTCACAGGGAAGTTCTTTCCACTCCAGACCATTCTGTAAAGACACATTACGCTCAACGTTTCCTTCAGGATGTTCACACAAATCTTTCTGGCTTAGATAAACTCTTCTCTTTGACTAAGACAAGTTTTTGTTGCTGATTTCTGACTTTATATCTCAGAATTCTGACTTTAATTCTCAGAATGGCAAATGTATATATCAGAATTCTGACTTTTCATCTTGCATGGTGGAATTGCATGAAACATTCTCAGAATTGAGAGTTTTTATCATGGAATCTGAAATAAAGTCACAGTGATTTTGTTTTATTTTATCTTTAGTGGCAGAAACGGGCTTCCATAGTTGTTTTATCGTTTAAGTGTGGAGTTTTTATTAAATTTTTTATCAAACCCATGTTTTTTTAAAACAGGTGTACATGTGAAGCTGTGCCTCAGGTACTTCTCAGGGTGTCCCTGATCTCAGTTCATCTTCCATAAAAAAGCCACCAAAATGAAAGAATTGCATCTTTGTCAACTTTATAAAACCTTATAACCTTTATAAACCTTTATAAAATAGAAATGTTGTGGTCTGCCATTCATTTGTTTAAGCAAAATGCTATAAATAAAGTTCTCTCATTTTTCATTGCATCAAGTTTACGTTTTCATTTAACTTAATTTACCTTTTAACTTTTAATGATTGTTTTGTAATCTGAGGTTTGGCACAATTTTTTTACACAAAACTAAACAATTCAAAAGCCCTGCTGAGTGATATAAAGATGATGATTACTGTGTGAAAGTACCTCGTTGAGTTCAGGCTTTCTGGGACTTTTCCAGAGTGTTACTGCAGCTGATTGGCGGTCTCAATCTGGGGAAGTTGCAAATATCAGCTGTAGAAGAATGGAAATCTTTGTCATGTATACAATGACTTGTAATGGAAGCTGTAGCTTTCTTTTTAAAAAAGAGGAGCAGTAAAAAGTTGAATCAGAGGTCAATTCAGAAGAGGTTTATTGTCCTATGCAGCACCCATAGCTTAGATTGAGCTAGACTGGACAGTGTCTTTGATTCCATTTTGTTAATGCTAGAAGCTAGATCGCTTGGTGTTATCATCTCAAATTTCCCGAACGATAAAAAGCTTGGCAAAAGTACAGTACTCATCATCATTGGTCAAATTCTCTACAATCTCCTTTTATTAGCTGTTGTGCATGCAACAGGGAGAGAGAGAGAGAGAGAGAGAGAAAGGCCTTTGAAATGTTATGAATTTCATGGCTATCTCGTAGCCCTAACCCTTAGCGATTAGCCTTTTCCTTTCCTTTCTCAAAGAGTGCAAAGCGGAATCACTGCGCATCAGGTGGTTCTTTGCTTCCGTTCAAAACTGAATAATGCGTGCCCAGCCGTTGTATATCCTTTACAAATTCACTGTATTTTAGCTCTAAATGCACTCTGTGTTTATTTTAAATTTAAGCTACTTCCAATATAGTCTCGCAAGAGCAGAAAGAAAAATAATGAACTTTACAGCATCTTCATTTGAAATATCATGAGATTTTGATTACTACACATATTATGATTAAAAATGCTAAATTTCAGTGGGAAAACGCATGAAATTTTTGTGTTTTTTACCCTCTGTCTACTATGTTAGCTTGTAATTCTTTTAGCAGTGTTCATTTAGATCACAATATCAAAAATAAAATACTTTTTTTTTTTCATTTTAAAAAACAAAACAATTTAAAAAGGATTTTTTTTTGTTTTAAAGTGCCCTGTCTTTGACTAGGCATACCATAAATATCTATGGTATTCAGCCCTTTTTTTTTTATAGCATTTTAATGTTTTTATTTAATTTTACAGTCCATGAATGTGCTTGTATTATAACATTTTGTTTTTGGTCCAGCAATGTTCTGTAAGTTAGATAATATGTCGTTTTTATTATTGTAACCTGTTTTCAGTCACCGCAGCTGTAATGTGGGTCATGAAAGGTGTGGTCAGTACTGTACTTAGTTCTGAATAAGGAGATGTCAACAAGTGTGCAGATATCCAAGAACCAGTGTATAAATCAACTGATACCACTTAAGGGATTTGTAGTGTATGAAGCATGAGTAGCTAATTTTAAACTGTCAGATCAAGTTGCAGGATCTGTCTCGTTGGTGGATTGTAATGCATAACCTTGAGTTCAGGTCAGTGATCACTGTGATGTTAATAGCAGTCTATCTTTATTAAATCTATGAAATCAAGGCATCCTTGTGGAAATCTGAGGGAAAGTTTATCCAGCTAAATGCGAACAAACTATTTGTGAATATGCAAATATGCTTCAAATATATGTAAACATTGTAAAGTTATGCTTATGGAGTCTTGGTAAAGGTGCAAATTTACATCCAAATACATGTAAAGACCGAATTCGAATTCTACATGTCGGTAGCAGGGCTCGCCTGACCGTCTGACTTACATTAGTTGATTGTCTTTTTTTGTTTTCACCTTTTTTTGCTTATGTGAGCATGCAGAGTCAGTGCAGGCCTGTGTTGACAAAAGAATACGTCTGTGTTATTGTGTGCGCTTGGGACAGCACCTTATGTAAGAAATGCATGATGTTGTGGTTACCATGGGAACCCTGCCAGATTGAGCTATGTACCTGTGAATGACGCAGACACCTGTGTGATTGATTGACAGCGGAATGACATTCTGCTCATGTCTCTTTTGTTATATTGATTGACTGTTTGCTCAGGCAGAAGCTTGTTTGAAACATTGCATCGTTAAGATTTAAAGTGTCTTATGAGCTCCAAAAGAGCCCACGATGCTCTCTATACCCCCTTCTGCTTCTGAGCGGTGGAATATTTAGAGTTTTTATTAAGTGAAAGGGTTAGACCCGAAATACACGTCTACCTTAATGTTTACATCAGGGCCCTTGTGCCCTATTTGACATTTATGGAACAATTCAACTAGAAAAAATTACTTTAAGACATTAGTCAAATCAGTTTTTTTCCTCTTCCGATTTGCATGACAGAGCTGCAGTTGGAATTTGTTTATTAACAGGGTTTTCTAGTTGTATTACAGGTTCTTTTAATAATGCATTATGAGTGATCCTGTGTGCTCTGAGAGAAGAGGAAACCTCAAACAGTCTTCAGTCTGGTGTCTCTTATGCTTAGATTACGGTTTCATGTAACCTTTTAATGATCTTGTACTCAAGAGATGATGAGACTTGCAAAATCTTTGCATTCTAGGGTCTATCGAGGACAGGCCGGGTGTCAATTCTGTAAAGTGCTTATTTGCTAAATAAAATAGCGTACTTTTCCTAAACTTTTTAGATTTGCATTTAACCAATCGCTAATGTCTTGTCATGACATACACAACGCACTGAGAAAGGGAAGCTTTGAAACAAAAATGGGGAGCACAATGATCATTAAGCGTCACTTTTGTTTTACATCTCACTTAATGTTTGTATGCAGCGTGCACCTCATCAACAACGATGACAGTGAGATAGTCCTGGTGCATTTCTCAGCTTCTATCACTTTGTCTTCCATTGAACAACAAACAGAACAATGAATTCCAGATAAATTCAACCAATCAGATTACGATTTCAGCATTATTGAAGTTCTGCATTAAAATGGCACAAAAATACATCAGATGTAAAGCTAACATTCCGTGAATGTGAAGACTACATGTCATCAAGCCACTAATTTTGGAATTTTCAAAATTGTTTATTTAGCAGTAAAATTGCAGAATTTATTAACAATGATTTATTTTGCATAAATTCTGATACAATAGATATTTATTGATTTATTTTTAACTGATAGGAACAAATGCAGTGTGATGGAGAGGTAGAGAGTGAAAGAAGAGAGAAAGCATACATTTTTTTACCCTCATGCTCTTGTCCTTAATAATTATAAAGGCAAAACATTTATATATTTTACATTTATGCATTTAGCAGATGCTTTTGTCCAATGCAACTTATTCATATTAAGTGTTCCCTGAGGAGAAGAGTTTTCAGTTGCTTTTTGAAAGCGGTTAGTCTTGCTGCTTTCCTGACTGGAGTTTGTTTCACCAGCGATCACTGCTGGATTCTCCTTGCCCACATAAGACAGAAATTAGGCTAGATCACTCTGAAACTCGCAGTAACGGCCCTGAGATTGTCGCTCAGCAGTGTGACTCGGATACAAACTTTCTATGTAATGTCTTGTAACCTTGCCACAGACTGATATATGCACTTATGAATGCACTAAAACAAAGACACAACGATAGGTGAGTGGAAAACCTCTTGTTGCTCTATGTAGATCGATGCACTATCAATATAAAGTGTCCGCTGGCTGATGTTACAGAGTTATTCTTTGTAGAGTTTTCTGGACTGACTTCACATGATGTTAACTTGTTGCAAACAAAAATGCAAAAAACAAAAATGCATACATTATTGTTGTTCTTCGTGGGGAGCTACTCTTCCAAAAAATCAACAATAAACTACACAAAAAATAATTATACAAAAAAAGGTTAGGGATGCAGCGCTCAACTGGCGCTGCAATTTTTCTATTTTCAGCAACATCATCCTAAACTGGGATCATGTAGCAGAATGACAATATGCTGTCTATGACTCAATTTGGAAGATTTTTCTTTTAATTTTTTTAATAAAGCATCTCATTTTATGCATGAATATGCATGAGCAATGCTCTTTTCATTGACTATATATGGATAAAATGGGATGGAAATGGCATGCATACACTTCTAGTGGACGAGTGAAGTACAAAGCAAACTATACCTTTACAATTATTAACACATTTTTGCATTGCTGATGTATATAGTGCGTTACCCCTTTCTAATTCTATGCATGATTTATTTCATTAAATTCCCACATAATGTCATGTTAATTATTGTATTCCTTCATTATCTCTGTCAAAATCTTCTGAGACATGTAGCAGTTAAAATTTGGCAGTTAATTTAGATGATACAACTGTAAAGAGGAAATTTAATCAAGCCAAGGAAGAGTCTGACTTGTATCACAGCAATTCTGTGACACAAAGATGTCAGCTATGTGTATGTGGCTGCTGGACCAGCTGAGCAGGCTCTATCAGATAAATGCTTTAAAAAAAAAAAATTTAAGTGGAGTCTCGTCTTTGAAGCTTGATCGTGCAACCAAAGCAGCATCCTGACGCTTTTAGCAGCATGCATCACAGACCTCTAATTTTCAACAGACACTGTCCCTTGTAAGCAGTACAGTATTTGACTAGCTGCTCGCAAGGTGTTCCAGTTATTTTAAAGCGGACTGGACTCTTATCAGCCGACAACGTTTAAAGCTGGCGCTGCACTGTGTTACACTGAGTGCTGCTGATTCAAACATGTTGAACATAATGTTAATTTAATACATAGACTTAACAATATAAAACTTGCAAATGAAAGTATTCCCTTGCCTTTTTACAGTTTTCCCATGTTTTACATTTGAGTCATTTCTAGGAAAGAAAAATTTCTTGTTATCTTACCAAAGCGACAATTCATAGCTAGGCTACACTGTAAATCAAGCTATTTATGTCCCGAATCTTCATTTTCTTTCACTAAACCAATGACAGTTGTTTGATGTTGATGTAATTATAAAAGATATATTTTAAAAAGACTAGCCAATCAAGGGTTCCTCTTCACATCCAAAGTTCCAAACATTATGAGTTGCCCGTTGCTGTGTTAGTCATTGCTTTATTGGTATTGTCGCTCCTGTTGTTCACTACTGTTGCTTCTCGTCGCCCCTTGTGGTGCTGAATTTGGTGTGATGTTCTGTTTGGGAGAGTTTTTTTAGTTTAGCTTTCCATGTGTATCCATCTCTTTCTTTCTGTGTATTTGGGTCACTTTTCTGTAACCGCTTTTTTCTATTCTAGTAGAGTATACTATATCCAAATTACATATGTATGAAAATTTTACACTAAAACTGCCCAGAGTAGTAATGCACCCATTCACAAGTAATCCTTGATCGATGCATTTTACCGTGCAACAAAAGTTGTATGTTTAAGAGCTTAAATAAGAAATTGAATTAATTAAATTAAGTATCAAAAGAGAAATGAATAATCTGATAGAAAAGGGAGAGTATATAAAGTTAAACTTTTTGCAATGCATGGATAAATGAAAATGGCTATATATATATATATATATATATATATATATATATATATATATATATATATATATATATATATATATATATATAATGATATATAAACGAATAAATATAAAGTGCCTTTTACAGGGCAGTGAATAGAAAATTTTAATTCTTAAATATACTAGAAATTAGACACAAATAAATCACACTATGTCCTCAAACAGCATAACAGTATCTTAGGAATTTTTCTGTATTATCACTGCTCTATTATTACTCTTCCTATGAACTACGGCTGACAGAATCAAAGCGATGGTAACGATTGTGTTGTCTCTGGTATTAAGTTCTTCCAGTAAGACTAAACATCAACTTCCTTAAGTGGAAAAACCAGAACAGCAACCATCGGTCCAGATCTTAAAACCAGTAGAGATGAACAGCAGATTACTGTACAGCAGATTATAGAAAAACTATAGCAGTTT
Organism: Danionella dracula; assembly: GCA_900490495.1. Classification (NCBI taxonomy): domain Eukaryota; kingdom Metazoa; phylum Chordata; class Actinopteri; order Cypriniformes; family Danionidae; genus Danionella; species Danionella dracula. The sequence continues at coordinate 430,411 of UELW01000489.1, forward strand.
CAAGCTTTGATTCGAAGCCCATGCAGACGAGGCTCACATGTCATATGAGTCTCTGCTGCCTGGCTTGAAAGTGATGAAGAAACTGAGGTAGTTGTTGGGCTGAGATTTAGTTTCTTCCAGAGATCGGCTCTGGTGTTCAACCAGGCATATAATGTTCCCTCATTAAGGAAATGTTAGATTACACTGTATTGGAGGATTAAAGCTGAAATTTAAAGATTTCTTTAGATTTGAAGTTTATTGAAGAAATACTCTCTCACAATGTGATTTGTCACAGACAACCTATCCTCATTATCGCTATTTTGGATATCATCAGGAAGATGGCTGCATAACATTGGGACCAAAGAAACTACAGATGAGATGGAAATAAGTTCCACTTAATCTAATTAACTTTGTTTATAGGTGTGAACGTGAGCACACAGCTTTTAACCTGAGAGCGAAACTGAACAAGGAGTCTGTGTAATTCTTGCAGGATTGGTGTGATGTGGTCATAGCGTGATCAACCATGCTGCAGCAATCTGAACTAACTGTAGTTTATGCAGAGATTTACTTGGTAGGCCGTGAAACAGAGAGTTGCAAAAATCAATTTGCTGCAAGACAAGAGAATAAACCAATGCATCAGTTGCTTTGGCTAATAGAAATCGATGGAGGCAATTGATGTTTCTGATGTGACTGCGTTAATGTGGGATTAAGAGTGATTTATCAATAACTACTCCTAAACTCTTGGCCTGGAGGGAGACCGGAACTGTTGTAGTGTTATCATCAAGCTTCACAGAATTCATGTTTGATCTACTGAGAGTGTTGTTGTTGTTTAGTTTGGGAAAATAGGCACTCGATTCCAAGAGTCAATCAATTAATGACAGATGAGGGAGACTTTGATATGATGTAGATGACACTAAGTGCTTCAGATCGTCAGCATAGCATTGGAATTGAAATGCATATTTTTTCAGAGTATTGGCAACCAGAAGAATGTAAGTTAGATTTAGAATTGTCCGACCCCTGAGGCACGGCAGATAAGATGGGTTTGGAGTGATTCTGATTGATTGGATTAATTGTGATATACTGGTTAAATCGCTTTTGAACCATTCTTGAATGGTGTCCTTGATGCCAACGGTCTCAAGTCTCGCTGCGACACCAAAAGTGAGAAGTAACAAATATTAGAATAAGGAAAGGTCTTTATTTTAAGCAGTGTAAGCACTATGTAATGGACGAAAGATAAGTTGCCAGAACAAAAAGCCCTCACCTGACAAGCTAAAATCTTTCTAGAGTTTTTGCTAGGAACAGGAGTTTTAAGATTGGCTGAGAATTTTCTAGCTGCCCCGGGCTTCCTCAGTTTTTTTTAGGCAGTGGTGTCTCAACATATACCTGTCGCTGTATTTTTTTATCAATTAGCCATTCAATTTAAAACCAGAATTTTTTTTTTTTAACTTTTAAACTTCATCAACTATATATATATATATATATATATATATATATATATATATATATATATTGTATGTAATTTTAGTTTTTTTCAAAAGTGACCAGAAACATGAGTCCCCTCTTGGTAAGTCATGTATCCATGCGTGTATGTATTCTGTCAAGTGAGATTACAGGCTATATAAGAAATAAATGAAAAATATATGTAATTAGGCACTTCAAACAACAAACAGACTCTGCAGCATACTGCTTGCTTTACAAAGTTTAAAGGGCTTGTGCCATGGTGAACCTTTTTAGGGCTTTTATAGTGATTTACAAGAGTAGATTGAATCCATAACTGAACATTCCCAAACCAGAAATGTATTTGTTTCTTTTAAAAACGGGTTTTATTCGAGTCTCATTGTAACGTCACAGTCAGATATCAAACAACCGATCCCTTGTGTTATTAAAATTATTAAAAGGATTTTATTAAAAGGACTTGTAAGGATCATAAAGGTAAGGTTGTATAACAGTGTTCCCTCCAAACGCCCCTACACTGTCTATCAATGTTGCTAGCTCTGTGTTCATGTGTTAGGTTTAGGGAATTTGCTCGTAATTAATCCCTCTAATATCTCTTGAATCTTCGTCAACCATCAGACAGTATCTTTGCATACACGTCATGACTATGCTAATCACCAACCAATAGGTTATTCTTTTCTGGAATAAGTCCGGGCTAGATAATGACCGGATTGACTGCAATTCTAATTAAAAATAGATACTTTATAAGGAAACGAATCATATCTCCCATACAATTAGACCACTGTGAACCACATATTATTAAAAATAACACAATGTCACTGCCATTTAAGGATGCACAACATAAAAATATCATTCATTGTTGAAAACATGGATTAGCTATTTTGAGAGTTATTGTGTTATTGCATTAAACTTCACAGAGGTCTTTTGAATTCGAGGTATGACTATGTGTCGTATATTGAGTTTAAACTCCAAGATACTTTCTCTTTGTGTTTCAGAGAAGATGAAGATGAATGAAACTCTTGATGAGAAGATGGAGATGTACAGAGAAGCACGAATTGGACACTTTCCTTCAATGACCTCAAAACAAGTTCTAGTAGGACCTTTTTCCTTCCTGTGCCGAGATCACATTCTGGAGGGATTTAAATTGCATAATCAGACAAAAGAAATCAGTTATAGAGCATGATTTTGTTATAAAAGCTATTAAAATTTGTAAAAAAAAAACACATCAATTCATTGCACTTCATAGTCCGCAAACTTCTTTATATTTATATATATGTATATATGTATTTGGACAAATTTGTATTAGAATACAAATTCTAACAATCTATTCAGTGGGACTATCAGCTGTGTATCCACCTGACTTCTGCACAACACAAATGATGGTCCCGACCCCATTTATAAGGCAAGAAATCCACGTATTAAACCTGACAGAGCTCACCTGTGAAGTGAAGAGCATTTCAGGAGACCACCTCTTGAAGATCATCAAGAGAACGCTAAAAGTGTGCAAAACGCAATCAAAGAAAAAGATGGCTACTTGGAAGTTAGAATGACAAATTTTCAGCAAATTTACACTTTTTTTTGTTATGGTTACAATTGCACAGTTTTACGTCATAGTTTTGATGTCTTCAGTGTGAATCTACCAAGATGACTTTTTGAATGAGGTGTGTCCAAACTTTTGGTGTGTCCTATCTATCTATCTATCTATCTATCTATCTATCTATCTATCTATCTATCTATCTATCTATCTATCTATCTATCTATCTATCTATCTATCCATTAATTCATTCATTCATTCATTCATCTTCATGTCGGCTTTCTTCCCTTTCGGGGTCGCCACAGCGGAATGAACCGCCAACTCTCTGGCATATGTTTTACGCAGCGGATGCCCTTCCAGCCGCAACCCATATATATATATATATATATATATATATATATATATATATATATATATATATATATATATATATATATATATATTATTTATATATATATATATATATATATATATATATATATTATTTTATATATATATAATATATGTATATATATATATATTATTTATATATATATTTGTAATTTAAATACTTGGGCTTATTCATAATTCAACCATAAGATCTTCTTACATCTCTTTTTCAAAAAACTTTATTCATACAGTTGTACTTTTATGTTTATGTGCACTGTGATGGAACAATAAAGATATTCTGAAATTGAAAATGATTTCTCATTTCAAAATCTAAATAGGGCAGCTGGTTCAATTAATTGCATTATTCCAGATCTGCTCTCTTTTTTCATTAACATTTTGTCATTATTTTTAGGTCATTTAGTTTTTAGGTCAAGTCAATAGTTATGTTTTACAAGAAATACAAATATAATCAGAGAATAAACAGGACACGAGAGCAGAGCATTTGGTGTGAGAGTAATCTAACAGAAGAGTTCTAAATGTATTGTAATGTAGAGATGGAGCTGGCAAGTAGACCAATAAACGGTGCATTGCAATAATCAATGTGTGATGTGATGAATGTATGAAGTGTCTTTGTTACTAAAAGAATGGATGGAGTTTGATGATATGACATCGATGAAAGAAAGCAGACTTTCGGTGTCTATTTTTGCTTCTCTTATCTGGGACAGGTAGTAAAATGGAAAAATTAAATGTTATTTTTCATAAAACAATGGAAAATTGCCTGTAATCATGTAATTGAAAGCCTGTTAATGGTACTGAGAGCAACAACCTTTTATGATTATCTTTGTTTAATAATAATAATAATAATGAGATATATTTGTGCAAGTGTCATAGTCCTAAAGGTTCAAATTAAGAGGCTGAGAGGCACTCTAATGCTTTCAGAACTAAAGCATATGTCCGGGTTCAAATATTGTTTGTAAGTGTTTTGGCAAATTTTCCTGATGTAGAAGGAAGCTGTCAAATATATCAAAGTGATTCCAAACTTTTGACACGCTGTGAGACAGAGCATTGCGAGTGAAACTGGAGACAGTTTACAAAAGCAGTCTGATAAATAATCATTCATTAAATAATGAGTTGCAAGGTTATACTTTTGTATTTAGTAAATTAAATAAGCAAATTAAATAATTGTCCAAAAACATTATTGCAGAAGTATAAACTCAAGAGAAAAATTCTATATCTTGTATCTAAATATGTACTTATTTTAATTTGAGAATCTTGCAGCCAAGTTAACTTCATTATGTATATTTATATATATTAAATATTATTTAATATAATAAAAAAACATATTTGATTCTATTAAAAGTTTTGTTTGCTGCTTATAAAATGTTTTAAGTCAGTTTAAGGTGATAGTAATGTAAAAAAAAATCATTAATGATTAAATGATGAAATATTTTATGTTGTGCAGTAAGCATACGCTCAGTGCCCTAGTTTTCCTTCAGAGCAGACTGCACCCAACACACACTTCTGATTGGCTGAATGTGGGTCACATGATTTACAGTCAGAGAAACGTTCGGTTTGTGAAACTGCTGAGGCATAGCTCATTGCTCTGATTTTATAGAAGATATTATTCATGAAAACACAGAGGTGAAATCAATGAGTGATGATATGCATGTTTGAAGAATGAGAACTATTGTTTAGATTCTAGAGATTTATTATGCATCTAAAGTGTATTTTCAGATTATCTAGAAAACATGTTGATTGATATAGATCTTCCGTGTTTGTGCAAAGTCCTATTTTCGCTGATTATGCTCATTTCATCAGATGGTCTGAACAGCAGTGAAGTTTATGGTTATATACAGGGTTATCTTGTGCATATTCTAGCTCATGTAGGGAGTAAGCTTGAGTTGAACCAGAAACTCCTCTGAGAATGAACGTTTGGGACTCTGTTGGCAATCAAAGTTAACACACAAGCTTCTAATAAACAGTTTTAATGCCATCAGTCGCAAAAATAAAAGTGCAGTGTTAGTTTTGAATGGCGACTGTATGGAGACTAAGTGGATGCTTGAAAATAAAATTACAAAAACAGCCCGCAAGCATGCAGCATTACAAATACATTCATTTCACGTCTATAGTACTAGTTTTAGAACTATTTCATTTTTATTTCATTTTATTTCTCTTGCCTGGTACATTCATCAAGAGCATCGTGTGCATTAATATTCTGAGCAGTTTTGCTGTAAAAGCGGAGCAGGTATCTCATCCAGATATCATTTGGATATAGTATACTCCACTAGAAAAGAAAAGAGACACAAGACACCTGGCAAGGCCACCACCAGGCAGGCAAGGTCCACACTAATCTTCGTAGTGGTTACATTTATTTGAGTACATTTTTAGGGTAACTAGTACTTTTTGAGTACTTTTAAAAAGGTGTATTTGTACTTTCACTGAAGTAATTATTTGTGAAATATCTGTACTTTATAGTAGTTACATCGGAGTTACATCTTATTTACATTTTAGTTCCCCTATTACTAATATTACTAATAGTCTCATGAGATGTAGACGAGAATTTTGTTTATATGATTTTTTTACTCTTACTCAAGAAAATAATTTGGTAGTTACTTTTACTCTTACTTGAGTAAATATTTTCTCAAGTACTTTTACTTTAACTTAAGTATATTTTTGGATATTCTACACACCTCTGCATCTGGATGCTCTACATCCGAATGAGTAAAGTAGCCGCAATGTAGATGCTGAAACAAGTTGAGGAGAACACCAGTGTGTGCTTCAGAAATAAACACAAACCCCTGAAACTCGAGAAAATGTTTTTAGGTGTGTAGTGTATACTGCAAATCAGTGCCCTGGTTTTTGTGTGTTGATTGTAGTGTTTGGGTTTTTAATCCTGTGCTGTCAGGACTTTTTCATGTCACTCAGGCATGCTGTTCATGATTTATCGTAAACCAAGACAAAATAAAGGCAGGTTTATTTACACAGCACTTTTTACATGCTGATGAAATGCTATGTGTTCTATAACGTTAACACAGATATGAGAAAACCACAAAAATGACATGACTAAATGTACAATTGTTAAGCAGAAAGGTCCCAGAAATTCTGTCTACCCAAAATTGACAAACAACAAAGATTTTTAACTGTCTCACCACAAAAGTCAAAAACAGTTACTGAGAATGTGAGGTCAATTTGAACATTTTCAACAAAGTGACTCATGTAAAAAAATTTAAAAACATGTTCCTACTATGTTTCGGACTATGTGTATATTACACCATATTTTTATTCTAATAACCAAAATGAGCTATTTCACCAGAGAGCTACTATTGTTACTTTTGTTTTTAACATGAATTTGAATACATTGCTGCTTAGTCTTAAAAAAGGTACAAACTGAAGCTCTGTCCATCAAGTACAACCGTTTAAGGTCACACTTCTTTAAATACCTTCAGATCAGGAGTTTTATTATACCATGTCATCTTTATCATCTTTATTCTTTTTTTACGTTTTGTAAGAGGAAGGCTAGAGAGTATTTCACGGATACACAACAGCATAAGAGAACACAATGAAGATCATTTGCATAAAAAAGACTGACATGGAATGAAGATTTAAGCTGCGAGATTTCAGAGGAGGAATGTATACTATGAAACTCATTAACAAACCTTAAACTGAAGACTGAAACTGCTCAAATAAAAAATGTTCTTTGAGAACTTACATAAGACCAGTAAAACTGAGTAAATTTAACTATAATATATCTGATATTTGCTCTAAATGTAATAAAAAGCTCACTTTTTTTACTATTCCACTCTTATAAAAAGGGCGAAGAGATTAATGGATCTTTGTTTATTACAAGCAAGAAAGTCCATATTAATAAGTAGCTCTGGTCCTTCATTGGATATGTGAAATGATGGTTTAATCTCACGCTTGGAATTGACAAAAATACACATTTAAAACGCTAAACATAATTTTGAACACAGTCAGGAATGGAGACATTGTAGGTTTATTATTATGTTTACAATGTTCTTTTTCTTGTTTGAGAATTTATCCATGTGACGAGAGAAACAAAAGCAAACATGAACCAATTCCCTGTGCTAAATGTTTTACTGCCGAAGAGGTTCAATGCTTGAAGGAAGGGGCCATTAATGTTGTATAATGATTGTGTTTTAAATTGTAAACGTGAATTGTGAAAAAAAATTATGGTTCACACACACACATAAAAAAACACATTCTCTCAAGAAATCACCAACAAAAATGTATTTCAGATTTTATTACAAATAAATATATACAATATATACATGAAAGAACCCATTCCAGAACTCTGAAAAATAGCTTCATTCTTCTTCTACGTTTGAATGGACACGTAGCTTCTACAGAGAGTAAACCTTGACGAGAGAAAAGGACCGGTCGAGTCCACTTCACAGTACAAGATCTGGGTTCTTTAACTAAACCTGAACCCCACACTGAGACAGAGAACGTGACAAGCACCGATTGTACAAAATGAAGGCATACAGAATGAATACATACGAACGAACTAGTGAATGAAGGATCATATGTCTGAAAGAGAGAGACAGATTAGGATAAAGGTGGTTCGGTTTAACTTTCATGAGGTTCTGTTTTGAGCACCAGCACCGAGGGTGTGGATTTGAATCCCAGACGATCCAAGAACTGATTGAATGTGTAATTGGTGTTCTCTTCTGAAGAACTGTTTGTGAGAGGGAGAGAGCTTGATTTCCTCAGTTGTCCAAGACTTGGATGAGTGTATTTAATGTCCACGTTTGTAAGTGTTGTCCTCAGAGTGAACAGATGCTGTGTGTGGTGCTGCTGCTGCTGCTGTTCCACAGCTCTGTGTATGTGCTGAGGGGCTCGCTCTGAAACTCTGGCGTCAGTTCAGTGTAGAGACGAAGCTCCAGCTCTTCTCCTGCAGAGACACACATTTGTGAGTGTCATGATCTCAAACCAGCAAAACAAATCAATGCATGCAATTACTCTCACAATGTTATTTTTCAGTTCTTTGATGGATGGTAAAACTGAAAAATTATACAGGTTTTGCTGTCTGTATTTAGACAGCATACACTTAATGGCACATTTCTGCAATGACAGATTCTTTTTGAAGCAACTGTTGAACTTTAACGGCAGCTTCTTCAGTAACACTGTCCAATTTACTGCATAGATGTTGAAAACAAGTAAAAACCCATTGAGGCTTTCAGTTCTCTAGACTTCAAAGTAAGAGTTGTTCATTTCTATTATAATGAGGAAAATGGTTTCTTCGTTTCTTTACTTTCAAAGAGGTGTGACCTATTATTAGCGTTTTTTAAATACATCTTACTGTATATTTTGGACACTTTCAAATTTAAATCTAGATTTTAAAGTTTGAAATGCAAACTTTGTATTGCCTCAAGAAGTCGATATTTCAAAGTTTAATAAAGCTTTAGCCAGTTGGGAAAAGTTGATGTTTAATGTTATAAGCTGTATAAAAAGTGTTTTAAAAGTTTACATTTTTTTTCATAAGATATAGAGGTTTGAAAATTGTTGCTAGGGTGAACAGTCTGGTTGCTATGGAGGGGTTGGTGACATCATGTTCCCCTTGTGAATATGAGTTACATAAATCTAACCCCTTAACTCTTTTCCTAAGCTGGGAAATAGATCTGTGAAAATGGTTAATATTTGTTGACAATTAAAAAAAATCTACCTTTCCACCATGAGTTACATAAACTAATGCTTTGTCTCAAGTTTTATTCCATCTTTACTGTGGGACCTACCTCCCATTCAATTCCAGCCAATGATGACTTTGACTCCCTTAGGGCCCATTGTTCAAATAATTGTATCCAGTGCACACTGACACTATTTTTTGCTCAGACTGATAGTTTTGTAGGTGTTGTTAGTTTGAAGTTGCTATGAGATTCAGAGTTTAAGCTACAGCTTGATAAAGTTCAGCCTATGTAAAGTCAATGGAAACATTTCCCAGCATTCTTAGCGATATATCAGATTCCTTCTGTGGTACCAGTACGAGGAGATATAGAAACACAAGTCAGGCCATTTAGAAAAGTTTGAAAAGGGTTTGAAGTCAATAGCTTAAAGAACTACTAGAGGTCAGAAATTCTTGTCAGAATTCTTGTCAGGTTTAAAGTTAGAGCTGCGTGTAGGCTTTCTCAAGCCAACATAAAACATTTAATCAAAATAATATGAATTCTCACTTGAGCACAAGCAGAGATATGTGTTCTGTGCTCTTTGATGCTATTTTTTTGTCGTTTTTTTTTTTTACCTGAGCTGGAACTCCACTGGCTCTCTGGACTCAAAGACTCTGTCGTATACTCTTCATTGGCCAGGAAACCCTTGTAAGACACATTGCTTTGCAGCCACTGTGTGCTGTCGCGCTCCAACTGGCGTGTGAGCTGTTGAGCAAAACACAGCTCGTAAATCACAGAGTTTGGCTTCATTTTGGATAACAGCGATGACATTTAGGCCAAAGGACTGTGCAAAACAGGGTGTTCCTGTCAATGAAACTGACAAAAATGAAAGATAGACACTCACCTCTAAGATGGCTTCGTTTTCTTCATAGTCTGTATGAGGAAACATGAAGTGAATACCTTGCTGGATTGATGTGGGCACTATTGTGAGAAGAGAGATAAGGCTTTACCTGAGGACGAATGCGCTGGGGAAACCTGGAATTGCAAGGGGTAGGTGTCGGGGCATGTGGTGTCACTGCTGATCTCCACCTCGTATTCCACTGCAGGATTTGGTGCATCTATGTCGAGAAGAATAAGATTGAAAATTAAATTTTGTGATTTTAATTAAGTGCCATATGCTTAATGATCAACTATATGAAAATCAACTGAACAGATGAGTCATTTACTGATGTAAGTCATATTTAAAGGTGCAGGGTGTAAGTTTGTGGCCAAAATTGGTCCAGCAATCAAATCAACAAATACTCATTTCCCTTCCAGACTAAAGGCTTCTGGCTTTAGGCTTTCTAAACTATGTGTCAAAACTGAAAGAGGACTCGTTTGAAAGGTGAGAAAAGCAGATCAGAACAAAACACAAAATGTAAACAAACATTTTTTCAGGGCTATAATTTTTCAAATGTGAATACTTCTGCTGAACTGCTTGACATAAACACAATTCTTTTTGTCTTTAGACCATTTTTACTAAAACATTTTTACTGCATCTTTAGACAGATTTTTACAGACAATTTTATTTATCTCATTGTTATTAATAACATATTAAGTTTAGGAGCAGGTTTAGATTCAGAATTGATGTGATGATCTCACACCAGGAAGGCTGTAAGACCTTTTTTTTTAAGATTGTTCAAAGGTTAAAAAGCGCTTACCCATATTCTCAGTGGTGCTTCCGACTGTGTTTTCCTGAGTCATCTTCGAACGGCTTTCGTCATCGCTTGAGTCCTCCATTTTTAATTTAGTTGACAGGCTCTGAGAAACAGAAATTAACTTTTAGTAACAGTGACCTTAACAGACTAGACTAGGATTTGCTCGTACACTTTTAATTAAGTTATACTTAAATAGTTTATTTTCATGTTTTCAATTGTTTTCAAATGTGATATCATCTGAAAAAAAATCTGCTAATTCCAAAGTAAACCATACAAGGCATTTGAACCGGTAATGCAGCTCATCTTAATGAAGAACGCACGCGCTGACTTGTCCGGAAATGTGACTGTTTACGGTTTATTCTTTAAGGTTATTAAGGGTCCAGTAATAGTTTAGAGGGGTCAAATATTTATTATAAATGATTAATACGGAAGCATTGATGCTGGCTAACCCTCCATACCTTCATGCCTCGTCTGCTCTCCCCTCTCCTGTCTCTCTTGTTTTTCTTCTTGGTGACGGCAGGCAGCATTCGGTAGACACGCACCGCTCCGCAGCCTTTATTCACACTCTTGTTCTTCACCTCTTCGATGTCCGGAAGTGAATTCATGGCACAGCGGAAGTTCGCTTTCCATGTTTTGGGATCGGGGAGGGTGACGCCCTCTTTAAATTTACCTGATGGAACACAAGTTTATTTAGCTACCTCTGAGAAACTTTCAAACATGTCAAACAAGATCATGTGTGTCAACTACAGCTTTGAAGATTCAGTATATTATGTTTATTCAACTGTGTGAGCTTCTGTTTGCGTTGGCAGAACTTTGCCATATCCCTTAATTAAATGTTGCAGAGTGGTTGCTTTTATGTGATATTGTTGTCTACCTCAACATGTATCCGTGTGCTATGATGCTGGGTTTTTATAAAAGTTAGCTCAAGGAACGTTAGGGTGCTTGTACATTTCTCAACAATGACCGTAGACATTATGATCTTTTACATTTGTATAGCATCTTCAATGTTTATAATTAGGAGTAACATGGTTACATAGTCACCATGACAAAGAAGTGGGAGGAACTGAAAGTTGACAAAAGCAGGTAAACTATTAGCCACCCCAAAAGATAAGATGAAATATAATGGAAGATTTAGCCCATTGTTTGCATTGAGATATAATCGTCACGGTTTCTATTCGAATGATCAGCATGTTAAACCTAAAAAAATTTACTTTCTGTAATCGGAGACATCGGAGAATGTTAGTCACAAAGAACTTTCTTCCCACTCCCAAAACTACTATAAGTCACGAAGTGTCTTTAAACTAAAAGTGACTTGCAGGACTTGAAAAGTAGAGTGTTACATAAGAGTTTCCCTCCAGTTTCTCACCAGTGTGAATGGCCCACTGCTTGAACAGGCATGCATCCTTATCCACCTCCCAGCCATGCCGAGCAGCATGTTTCCACGGAATCGAAAACATCCTCTCTTCCTAAAGAAACACAAAATCTTCTTCAGCAAAACACTTTAACGAGGAGTGCTCAGATCTTGTTGGGGTCAGTCTGCTTCACCTTGTTGACCCAGACGAGTCCTGCAATAGTGTTGGAGTCGATTCTGCTCTCCAACCAAGGACGCATTCGCATTCTGCACACAGGCATGGTCTTCTAAAGCATAGGAGTCACAGGGAAACACAGGCGCTGAGTTCAGATACACAAGCACAAGAGGGAGGAGGTGCTGCCATGAGGAATTCAACACCAGGAAATAAACACTTAGGAAGCTTTAAGCCATTTTGGACAGCCTATTTAAAAAATTAATGTACACGCAAAGCTAGGATCATGTGATTCGAAATACTTCCTGTAAAAGAAAGTCAAATTTGGTAGTAAGAGGATGCAACTTAACACAAGAGTAATTATTAAACAGCTGAATCATAAAAAGAGCAGTTGTCAATGTCACAAAGCTGGAGAATCGTTAACTTTTGGATATGCAAAACAAAAAAACTAAAGGATTAAATTGCAAACAAACACAGGAGTTTGTTTATATCTGATAGAGCCAGCATGAGCTACAGTGTAACGCAAGAAGAGCTGTCCTCCAACACACAACCACACCCCCTCTTCTCAAACCAGTACAGTAATACATTATATCACGATCACAAAGTTGTTTCTAAATAACCATCCGAATATATTATGCATTACTTCCTATTCTCCACAACATCCATCTCGCACAATCGAACTGTAAAACTCAGATAAAAGTGCTCTGGCAGGAGCTCGAGACTTACAGTGAAGGGTTTAGTCCGAGCAGAAGAAGACAGAAGTGTGAGATAAAGTCCCGCTTTGAGCTCTTCAGCTTGAAGTGAGCGTTCACCAGCTCGAGAACGTGTTTAATGCCGAATCGTGTCTTGTCTGCCTTATTTATAGCCGAACAGGGGACTTTTCCCCTGACGGGCGTCCGCGCGTGCGCAGTGGAGCGCTGCGCTCTCAGACACCGGCTGATTTCTCGGAAATCATGCCGTTAGGAGACAGAGACTGCCGCGTGCGGAAGCAGCGGATAAACACCGAGACTCACACAACACGCCCCCCCAGCATACCTCAGCAGCGGATGCGACCCCCCCCCCACACACACCGCACCGCTCCAGAACGCCTTTGTGAGTTTAATGAACTCGTGACCTGATTATTAGGGTGCTTTATGCGTGAACTTGACTTTTTTTGCACTTGTTACATGTTTGCTACATAAACATCGTTGTTTTTATTATTATAATTCACACGGACTTCTCTTCTGTTTCTAAAAGTGAAAAATAAACATACTTTTGTGTGTTCTTGAAACTATAATTTTCAAGTATATTCATGCACATAACTTGAAGCATGCTATTTTACATTTGAAGCATGAATTTGTGCTACAAATATTTGTATTGTAAAAAAGTGTTGCTCGATTTTAAATGTATTTAGAATACTTTTAAAAATGTATTTAGAATACTTTTTGTGAAAGCAAAACAATTTTAAGCACATTTAATTTAATTAAATTTCAGTATATGGCGTTTATGAGCATGAAAAACTTCACTTCATAATTAGACTCAAATTAAATAAGTACACTTATCTTTCATTTAAAGTATATTTTAGACCAATAGTAGTGTAATACTGTACTTATTTAATATAATAATTATTTAAATATTATTATAAAAATACAATTTGTGTCATTAAATTTTACGCACACTATCTGAAATCTAATAGAGTAGTTTTGTTTTTTTTTTTGTTTTTTTGCTTGGGTTGCTATTTTCTGTATCTCCGACATTGTTAGACTCATCTGAATCTATTTGATGGAAAATGCTAGTTTAAATGCAGAAATGCATCGCCATTTTACTTATTACAGGTTGATTTGTAGGCTGTGATTATAGTTCCATGCTAATCGAACATAGATTGTAGTCAAATCAGTTCGATGCACAAACTAATATCCGCATAGCTCTTTGTGTGCTGCGTAAAAGTGTGTTACTCTCAACACCACACTTCTGCATTCTGCATGCTTCCTCTATGAGCCAATCACAGCAGGTCGGACGAGATCTTGCGGGGAGGTTTGATCACGCGTGGGAAACTGTGGATGCGAGGACACTCTCCCGGTGTCTGAAGTCAGTCGGTTTCCCGGAATCGCTGCGCGCGTGCACGTGCTCCGGTAGAGGGCGCCGGTGCCTGTTTGGAGTTTACTTTAAAAGCGTTGGTTTCAGGGAAACCGGGTCTGGATGGAGGGACGAGAGCGGGAAGCCCCGCTGGAATCATCTACAAGAGCCCTGTTTTGAATTCTAGCTTTCCAGACGACCCACACTCTGGAATTAAATCGCATTTATGATTAAAATGGTTGAATTCTGAAAGTATCTTTGATCTTATTTTATAGTTGTAATATTTAATATGTTAACTACAAAGATTCCGGTCACCATGCAAAAACAGATTTTTTAAATGAAAATAATTTAGAAAAAAAATTGACCCCTACAATCATTGCTCACTTAATACCTGTCAAAAGGCAGTATTTATAATAAACAATGTCTTTGTCTGCTGGCAAAAATAGCAGTGTACCCACTGTTCCTCCAACTGACGTGCTTACACCACACCCCCTGTTGTTATACTTGTTAGCGCACAGAAAATCCACCCATTTCCGACAAATTTATTCATCTTTCGGGAAGCCAAACAAACACTTTTGATCCAGGACATTCAAAAACCCATTTTCTTTTCATTGTTTATCGATGCGGTTCTTCTACCGTTATACTTCCGGGTTGATCCGCGCATACATTCTTTCATTGAGATGATGAATGATTGAATATGATGAGGCAAGTTTTTATGAGGAAACAATACTAAAACGTGCAAGAAATGTTTGAAAAGTTTACATAATATGGCACCTATAAACATTTCGACATCAATGCTACATCAGTTCTTCATGAACATATGCAATTCACATCCAAATAATCAACTAGTAAACATCCATAAGACAGTTAATTTTGTCACAGTAGGAAATTGTAATATGCAGCTCGGGTCATTAAATAGTTGGTAATTATTAGTCTTTAGGTACAGTATATATTCTTTTGAGTACAATATTAAAATGTGTTTTATGAGAAGGCTGCATTGACATTGAGTGAGAATTAGGCCCTTCTTTTCTTTTCAGCGGATGTTCATGTTTTATTCTTGTGTTCAATCTTACATTGTGTAACGACAATTTGTTCAGTCCAAGATCTGTGGTGTAGATTCACCTTTTGGGCTCATTCATGAAGCTTGTCTCTATCAAGTTGCTTACATTCTTTTTGCCATTTACTCTGAGTGTGTAGGTGAATGGATGGTTTATATGTGCGGGAGTGCGTAACATTGCCTGATTGCATCCACAGCTGTTTTTGCAGCTTGATCCACTTGTTCATTTTTTTAAAGAACAAAGTTGTTGATGTTGGAGCAAATGTTCAAATTCAGGAACCATGATAAAGACATACGATCTGAAAGAGCAAGAAATGCTGGAGGGGTTTTACTATTTTAGGTTTCGATATGTGTGCGTCTGAAAGGAATGTGACACTCAAAGCTCCCCACAGGTGAGTTAAAGCCACTGACTAATAGAGTTTACGATCCAATAGGTCTGTTTGTGTTCTAAATTCCCACTACATTTTACAGTCGCTACTCTCTCTATAAAATATTACCTGAATAGACCATTTTTAGTTCAAATGAATGACTACAAATGCTTAGTCTCACACTACATATTTACTGTAAAAATTCTGACAATTTAATATGTACATTGACCAATGTGTAAGTTTTTAATAATATTTTTTTTGCAATTCCACTCCCTTACTAATTTATGAGAGCCCATTATAGATTATGTAGAAATTCAACATTGTTTAGGTACAAGTTAAAATTTTGAGATAAAAAGTGTGTTCACGTAGTTATTTGGGCTTCTGCAGGTCAGCATGTCTCTATAAGTAAACATTTCGACTTTCTAAGACGAAATTCTTTTATATTAAAGCCAATATGTTTTTTAAACTGGCAGAAAGTGACTTCCATACACTAAATAGACCTCCTTTACTGTCTCCATTGTTTCAACGAGTGTCCTTATTAATTTATCGACATGGTTTTATATAGAAAATTCATATGTCTTAACTTTCATTAGTTAAAAACAGTTCAATTAAATGTTTCTCCTAAATGAATTGCTGTTAATGTCATAATTTTGTGTCACTGCTATCATTGCAAATCATTTGTGTTCTCGTTAATTTCTTTGTTTTAGGTTTACAGTCATCTAATTAACTCCAGAAAAGTGCCCTGTGCCGGAGAGAAATTGGACAGTCAGTGGAAACACTTGGATTTAAATCACATGGTTTTCTCTCAGTACAAACCTAAAAGCTTATGGGTGAGAGGCATCACACAGTGCTCCTGATAACCACAGAGGCATCAGTTTTATTCAGCTCTGGGGAGTGTTCAGATGACAAGGCAGGTTCAGCTCCTCTCTCACCTCAGCCACCGGTCGGGAGAACTCTAGCCGGTCTCAGTCTTGTGTGAGAATCATTTGTTGAGTCCATTGCTCTGATCAATAGCACTGGTCTATCAAGAGGGTTGACGGAGGTGATGTGAATAGTGAATGAGTTTCACCGAACACCTGCTTTCTGCTTTATGTTTTGCCAATTTTAAAATGCCGTCAAAAGCATGCTATCAACCACCCACACACACATAAACACACACCCACATAATTATTCTGACACCAACAGTCTCTTCTGCCTCTTACAGGAAATAACAGGAATTCACCTGAGGCAACACGGAAAATATTATGCCATATCAGTTTCGGCAGCAACCATTTAAAATACTATCTTTTCAATACACTTACACTGCACCCTTAAAGTAGATCCCAAATGTCAGAAGAAAATGTACATACTTTTTAGTGTGTGAGATGAGAGTGTGAACGATCTGGGACTCACTAAAATGTAGTTGTATTATCATTACACACGACATGTGCGAGAACTTCACTAATTCTTTCCCATTCCTTAATCTCTATAATCTCTATAAACACTCTATAATCATATTATTTTTATGTGTTTCTACTTTTAAAATAATTTGTATTGAATGGATGACTCACTTGTTTGGGTCCAAGAGAAATGCCTTCCGTCAGAGCGCAGTGGATTGTGGGTAATATCAGCCCATTGACCTGCACTTCAGAATGTGCTACTCATAAAGAAATGTTCCATGTGAATATTTTTCTTTTTTTTTCTTATTTTTTTTGTCAAACACTCTTTTTTTCTCCTCTAGGTCATTCTATGGGTTCCTTACCTGCCACGCTCTGTTTCCCAGTGCCAGTGTGGATTAATGTTCTCCTGCGGCCGAACAAGGCTTCCCAGGTTGATTAATTGTGTTCTCCTTGGAATGTTTTTGTGTTAATAAATGCAATTTAATATGTTCCTAATCACAACAAAACTGTTCTTTTCCAGGTGTTAGAACAGGAAAATGATTTGTAAATCTCCCCTAATTTATCACAAATCATTCAGGAGATTTTTTCTTTAATTCCCTTTGTAAGCCAAACTTATTTGCCTAAAATGTATTCCCTATTAACCCACCCAGTATAGTCATCATCTTTCTTTCTTTCTCTGCCTGGGTGTAAAGTTGTGTTTTTAAACAATACCTTAAAAAATCTAAACAGCTTGTGAGAAGAGTGAGCATCTGATATCCTTTTTAACATGCTCACGAAGATTGGCCTTGCCTTGCCAAGTGGTGTATAGAAAACTCATTCTCAGAGGCGGGACATAGCTGTAATGAAGTCATCTGATTGGCTGATTAGTTTTTATATATCTTGAAAAAAACAAATAAAAAAATAATTCAAACATCTCAGAGTGCTCATCTGAATCAACAAACCTAATAGAGCCAGGGATGGAAATATGTTTTTTTTTTCAGTCCCAAAGTTGGTCAGTTTTAACATTGGAGTGAATGAGGACTTGCTCCCTTTTAGATTCAGCCTCAAGTGGCCGCTCGGGGAATTACAGTTCAGTCACTCCCTATCCTTCAAGAAAAAAAGGAGGAGGTTGCCCCTTGGTATTGTCGAAAGGAAGTGTAAAATACCTCCAGAATCACCTGGTCTCCCTTTCTTAATATTTTACAGAACCAAATAAACCTACCTTAGAGTTCAGTTATGTGGAACTCACCTAGAAAATAAATTAATATACAGTTTTAGCACTGCTGTACATCCTTGTACACGCATTTTACCTGCACACTATCCTTGAGAAAGGGGTGGGGTTGCTGTTTATTTGTCATTTCGCTACATTAATGTTTTTCCCGCACTTATTTTTTCTCTCTTTTAAATTAGACATTTTTTTGAATTTTGAATTTTAAAAACTGTTTGATTTGAAATTTGTGTCTGGATGGGGAAAACTGTTTCAGTTAAAAAAAGACAGACCCATGTGCATGTAAGAGATGGGAGGATTCTGTGATTTGTTCATTTTAGTGGAAGTGTTTTGACAAGGTTATAAAACACACAAAGATAGACGGACATTTTTTTTTACTTTATTTTCATAAATACTCTAAAGAAGCATGTGATAACTTTTAATGACAGTTTGACTAGAAAATGGCAAATCAAAGTTGTAGGCAGTCAACAGGGGATATTCAATATTGGTGATGAGCTATTGATCCAGGAATAGGTTTGTTTGTGTGATTTGAAACAACGTCATTGGCACAGAAAAATACAGAGTTGCACTGTCAGTTATCCTATTACATCATAAACACTTGCCACAATGCTTTGCACCAGCAGCCCCGGTGCTGTGACCTAAGTATATTCTACGTGGGACACTTTTTATTTATATATAAAAAATCTGAATAAAAATAATATTTGGTTATCTATTTATTCTCGTGTGTTTAATCTCTCACCGCATCTCTCTCTCTCTCTCTCTCTCTCTCTCTCTCTCACTCACTATCTCTCTCTCTGCACATGCGCGTAAACGATTTTCTCTCTCTCTCTCTGCACATGCGCGTAAACGATTTCTGGGTGGTTTCTGTTGGAGTTTTTCGTCACGTGGCCTGGTGTTGTGTAATTCTTTTCCTGGGTTTTCCACGGAACCTCCGCTGATATTCCCCGCGTATTCCAAGTCAATTTTCCTGCAATCTGGGGAAAATAAAGGTTCTTATCTCTTCTTCTGTAGGGCTGGGTGTTCTTTCGAGCGTGTTTAGAGATTGCGTCACTTTATGACATCTTAAAGGGATACTATCAGAAAATGTTTACCATGCTTGCTTGAGACATAATCGAGTTTCTTTTGTTCAATATGAAAGAACACATTTTACATGATGTTGGAAATGATCAAAACCACACACACACACACACACAAGCATATAAATTTGCTCATGAGAGTTAGTTTTTGGAGTTGGGAAGGGTTTTAAGTGGCTCAGTTTGAACTCTGGTGGAATCCGAAGTGGTCCGTCCTCAGCAGTAATGGACAGTGACCAGACTTCCGGTGTTCTTCATTGCTTCTGAGGAAAGCTTTGCGCTCACGTACACTTGACAGTTATATTTGACCACAAGATGGCCTTATTGATATTGAGCGTCATCATTTTTTTATATTGCAATATTGTTAGGTTTAACAGGCATTAATAGGTTTAAAACTTGTCATTAATTATTGTTTTTGTAAAAAAAAAAATGTTTTTGTTGCTTTGAGAGCAGATGTTTTATATACTTAGAATGAAGTACAATTTTCTAATTAAATTCTGTAATCTAATAAATATTTATTTATTTGTTTCTAAAAGTCAAACCTCTTATGAATGTCTAGGCCAAGTGTGTGCAGTGTGTCATTGGCCTGGAGTAACTCTCTCTCTCTCTCTATTCCTCCCTCCTTGCATCAGTCCCACCTACCTCTCCTCCCTCCCTCTGTTCCTCTTTCCCTCTTTCTAGCTCTCATATACAGTGGAGCTGTAAATCTCTGCTGTCCATCTGCTCTGACAGCTCGGTCACATTGGATTGAGCAGCAAATCCACAGCAGCTGCGTCACATACAATGTCATGAGTGAGAGAGGAGACAGAGAGAGTTTCACTTCACAAAGGAAAATGACACAATAGCAAAGTACTGTAACTGTATTTTCCTTCATATTTAACAAACAGATGAAACTGTTCCTTGACCCTTTTAGGCTTGCAGATAATGCAAACAAAGACAAGGACGTCATTAAAAAATTAACCTTTAAATGTTTTGTCTTGAGTCAATAGCTCAGAAGTATTGCTATTGAAGTTTTTACAGATGTCCAAAAGACAGTCATTTACCCTCCCAAAAGGTCGACCAATTGTTCTGCAAGGAGTCCAAGTTCCAGAGGAAGTGAGTTCCACAACTGAGGTACAAATATACAAAAGACCCAACCTCCCTAACCCTTGAAAATGATTCTAAGGGCAACTTTTAACGAAGTTAAAACATAGCAGCTGTATTCTGCATCACAGCAACCGCAGCCTTTGGGATTGTAAAATTTTTTTTTTAAATTAAATCATTTAAGAGCATTTCACAATGAGTGGATTACTAGTGTGTGAAATGGTTGGTCCTTTTGAACCTTCTGGATTTGCGACAACTGTTTCTGGTTTGCTAAAGGTTAATTTACTATGTAGTGGAAGCGATCTTGCGGTAAGAATTCCAAAAGCAAGTAACCTCCTCAAACAAGAGTTATCTTGACGTGACATGGGAGGGTAGAAAGAGGATCTACCTCAGTGCAGGCTTCTGAAAACCCGGGAAGAGCCCAGTCATCGACCAAAGTGGATGGACCTTGTGGTATGTATTTCCAAAGTCGTCCTTCAAAAATACACCTAAAATTCAAATCTTGCTGTCACAAAAATCTTTGAAGTGTTTGATGCTACATTTAAATTCTACATGTAACAAATACTTAATAAAATACTAGAACTTTATCAGTATTTGCTATGCTTTAGTAAAGTGATGAGCTATCTGACAAACGATTAAATTCAATTTCAAAATAGTTTTAGTTTTAGGTTGTCTAATGTATTGGTCGTCTAGATTAGATGCTGTATTAATTATGGAACTACCACAACATTTTATTTTGAGCATATTACACTAAATATGACTAAATATGAGTGTTTTTCATATGAACATTATAGACACTTAATGCATTGAGTTTGCCCTTTTTAGTTTTTAAATGTTATTAAGATAAGAAGAATTATCCAGTTTGATGTAACTTTCTGAATTGAATTTATTGAATTATTCATAAAATTTTCTAATTGGTGTCATGAAGACCAAGTAAAAAAGCAGTCTGTAGTGGAGGAATTGCCGTTCAGGAATTTCCTATTAGGCATCAGGAGAGAAAGTTGTGAGAAAGTGTTTCCGTTTGATTTAGACATGTTTGGGGACCCAAACAAGCGTCATGGTGGCGCAGTGGGTAGCATGGTTGTCTCACAACAAGAAGGTCACTGGTTCTAGGCTCGGCTGGGGCAGGTGGCATTTCTGTGTGGAGTTTGCATGTTCTCCTCGTTATCGCGTGGGTTTTCTCCGGGTGCTCCGGTTTCCCCACAAGTCCAAAGACATGCGGAATAAGTGAATTGAATAAGAACGATTGTCCATAGTGTTAAAGAGTGAATGTGTGTGTGAATGTTTCCCAGCGTTGGGTTGCGGCTGGAAGGGCATCCGCTGCGTAAAACATATGCCAGAGAGTTGGCGGTTCATTCCGCTGTGGCGACCCCGAAAGGGAATAAAGCCGACATGAAGATGAATGAATGGGACCCAAACTCGAACTTGACCTGGACTCGAATAACATTGGACTCGGTCTCAACTATCCTGGACTTGGACTTGACAATGGCAGCCCAAGTCAATACAAACATTTTTATAGCTGTGCAGAAAAATGAAAAATGGAGAAATAATTTTTTCCAAAATAATTTTTTTTCTGATGAAAATCAAAAAGTGCATTTTATTTGCAAATCAAGCACTCGGGCTCAATCCGTGCTTTTTCTCTTCGCTGTTTTTCAGGTTCCAAAAGCTGGTTCGATTCAAATACTGTGATCCATCTAACCAGGACCTCATACAGAGCAAATCTGTTGTTTGGTTTTTATCATCTGTAAGCCAAAAACACCAAAAACTTTATATATATTTAGTCGGTGTGTAGTAAATCTATTTAATACTGTACTTCTCTACAAACGGTCTAACGGAGATTGGAACAGACCCCTTCTAATGAAAAGAAAATGGCTTCCAAAAATAATTTGTCAAAACATATTATACAATACCAATATATTTGCGGGTCAAGAGGGTCAGTTCTAAAATTATGGGACTACCTATTTTTTATATAATTATTTTCGAAGGAGGAAAATAAGTTCTACGTGCAGTTCTAGATGATAATGTTGCTTTGAGAAGTTACAGATGTTTTGATTAGAATAGAAACTGACTCACTTTATCTCAATATACCTGGGGGACACCTAACAGGTAGAGACAAATATTTGTTAAAGGTTCTTCTGGTGACAGCCCAGAAAGCTCTGACATGAAAATTTATGTACGTACAAAATAAGATGTACGTACAAAAATGTTTATGAGGGTGACTTAGGTTTTGTTTCATAATTATGTACCTTTAAAGGAAATATCTTGATTTACATTCTTGTACATAATTGTCATGTTAGGTACACTGCAGTGTGTTTTGTCTGTATTTTTTAAATGTAAAAAAACGTCTGTTTTCTATGTGGATTTATATATCTGTGCCTATCAATGTGCTGAAGATGAGGATACCAAGTTGTAACCAGGCAACTGTATTGTTCTTTGGAAATCCTAAAAAGTAAAGTAAAAATCGACCAAACTTTTGGTGGAATGCTCAAATATTTTTTTACTGATTGTATATATTTTATGCTTCTCCTCCCCAAAAATTTTGGACGCACTCTTTTTCACTCCCATTGTCTTTCACTACAACAACAACAACAACAGCAGAAATGAAACTCCCAGACTAAAATCATATGAGAATGTTAGAAACATTGAAGCAGCACACGCATGGGTGCATGTTAATTTTTCTTTTGATAAATCAGAAATACACTTCTATTGTTTCGAACTGTTGAATTGTGTTGTCTCAATAAAAGGTCTACCTCGAGCACTTCGCTGAAGCAGCTTCTCATCCTGTAACTACTTAACTGCCACTTTAACAAGATGGAGGGGCTTGTGTGTCCGGATGATCCTGGGATCAGTGTTGTCAGGGTCTAAAGCTCCTGGACATTTGATGGAAGGTCAAACTAAGGGCCTGTCCTCAAGGAATTGTTCACTACTCTTTAGTCGTAAGTTAAAGTTAAATGAAGCCATATAAAAAATCTAAATGTCCTTCAACCACCTTCAAGAATCTGCAGGGATGGAAACAATACAAAAAAGTTGACTAAAATGCTACTCAAGTAAAAGGAAAAAGAAGTTGAAAATGTACTTGTACTTAAAGGTGCTTGATCATGTCCCTTTTAAATAATTAATAATAAATATTTGACCCCTCTAGACTATCACTAAATACTAAAGAATGCAAGAAATGTCAGGTTTATTTGACACAGCACCTTTAAGTAAATTGATTACTGTGTAACTGACATTTATTCATTGTGGTGTTCTATTTCTTCTAAAAGTCATCTCCCCTGTTTCAGTGATGTTTACTCAGTGGGTACCTAAATTTGAAATTAAAATAGATGTCAAAGTTTGAGTAAAATTAACCTCAACTGGGGACATGTAGGCAGCCTTCTAACTGGTTTGAGCCCCATTGGCTGGAACTGTGTTCTGTGTTCCTCAAGTGGCAGTTGAAGGTATTCCCTCAGCAATGTTTTTTTTTTCGAAATAGAAACTAATCACAAGCTATACCAGCCACAGAAGTAAAATAAATATTTATTATAAGTTTTCATCTGAAAACACAGAGATGTAAAGGGGTCACAAGGTACAAATAGAGAGTTGGTAAGCTTGCACAACCTTATTCCATATCAACAGCACACAAGCAGTCACCCGATGGTCTATTTATAAATAAAAATTTGGTCTACAAAAAATTGAGAGCAATGAAGGTACAAATTAAATGATCGCTAAATACACTTAGTATGTAATTTCCAAACATGCCTTACATTCAAACATGTAAATGCATGAAATGCAAAAAATTATTTTATAGCCATTCAGTACCTATTGACCTTTTTCCACATTAACACTTTATTTTGTAATATCAAATTAATAACTGCTAATTTGTTTCTCTTTCCTAGTTTTTTTTAACACTGATCACTAAAGGCTAGCACATCTGTACATGTTTTCAAAACTCCTTCACCCCAATGGTAAATTTCTCTGAGTGTTTCTGTTGATGATTCCTATGTTTAGCTCTTAATTTTTGTTTTACAGCTGTCTATTCCTGTTCCTGTCCTCTGTTATATATTAGCAGCCATACAGCAGAAGTTTCAACATAGCAATGCAGAACGCATGTGTTTCTGAGGATAAAAAAATATTGCTCCAGATTAAAATGACCTGGGCTACAGAGGTACAAAACCCTGTAATTGAACTGCAGCACTGTGGCCAAGATCATACAGTGATTAAACAGGACTGGTTGCCCTCATTGCAGGCCTCGGCATGCTGAACAAAAGCACTGATTGGCTAAAGAAGCTGGGGGTAAATGGAATGAACCCATTCCCATACCCTCTTTAGAGTCTCTGGGGAATCTTCAGAAGAAAACTTGCGGTCCACCAGCTCCATAACATTGTCATTGTAGAGTAGAAGGGAAATCTGGTTTCTGCACCACACTCGCTACATGCCTCGATCGACTATGCCCTCTCTCTTCATCAAACCCCTGGCTGTTGCATGCTCTCCAGAACAGAGGTCCAACCTAAGATCGGCAGAGCATAAATGGAAGAAATCAAAGAGCATGGCAGACCTCGAAGCGTATCAAACTGCACTCTTGACTTTCAAACTCCTGATCCAGTCAGGAAAGCAGCAACACTAACAGCTTTCAAAAAGCAACTGAAAACTCCTCTCCTCAGGGAACACCTACTATAAAAAATCCTTTTTTCCCCTCTCTACTCTTTTTTTTCTTTGTGCTATGGTTTATTGATCAGTTGATACAACTTCTATTATGAGCAAGCTGAGATAGACTTTGACTGTGTAACAAGTTGCATACAGTCTCTTCTCTACTGTAAGTCACTTTGGACAAAAGCGTTTGCCGAATGCGTCAATAATAATGGTGGCAACCTGTGAAGCTCTGGTGAACACCATGAGTTCAAACAGAGGATTAAAACAGTGTGGAGGTCATACAAATTGTTGACATTTAACAAGCGTAGGTGTGCGAACATTTGCTGCAAGACGTTTAGACATTAATGTTACATTAATTATCTGTTGAGGTTTTTTTTTATGAGACAGCAAAATAGCACTTTTCAAAAGCTGTCCATTCACTACTTTACACTATAGAGTATCGTTGGTGCTTCTTTCGGTAACGTATAATTTTGATGGTGACTCCTCTATGTAATCTTCCAAGCTACCAGTTTGCGAGCTATAATCAGAGAATGAGTTCAAGTCAAAGAAATATTTAAACACTGTTAAATTGAACTCAGTCGCCATCCTCCTCCTCGCGATCATCGTCTCTTTCCTCCTCACTATCATTTTCATCTCTACACCGTGAGGGAGGAGACTAAGGTGAGGTGTTAGGACCCGTCGTGCACGCGCATCCCTCTCGTGCACGCGCAGCCCTCTCTCAGCTCAGCATCATCTCTCCGGTAATCTCTCGGTGTCGGCGCTCCAGTGACAGAGAGAGCCGGTAGCACCCACTCTTCTCCCGATGACCGAGACATGCTTGCCTTCGCTCTGGTCGCTGGCTGCATCTGGGTCTTTCTCGGTGAGTGCTTTGACTAATTCTTTGGTAATTCTATCTCCCTGCTGGCTGCAGGTGCATGGGGGAGCATCACGCCATGATGACGCCACACGGGACACCGGGGTTAAAGTTAAACCTCGCACTCGTTTAAACGCGTTCACTTGATGCATTAGCTGTCACGGCCACTGGATGAATCTAGCGTGCTTAAAATGGATATAAAACGATGGCATGTTTAATCAAGCGCTCGAGCAGCAGGGCACGAAGTTGCTGATTGTCAAGGTTTTTGCTTTATGCGGCAGCTGCACGTCATGATACGCCGTTGAACGTGAGTCAGCGCATTAAATTGCCAATTAACTCGTTAATGCTTCGTCAACGCTCGACTCATCTCACTGTGATAGTTTTGCTAGTGTGTGTTTTTGATGTGCTTACGATCGAAGGCCTCAGTTTTAAAGGACACATTGTGAAGCCATGGATGATGCCGGGTGTCGAGCCTCTATGCGTAGCCAGCGGATGGTGGCGTCATGCGAGACGCGCCCGCTGATTGGCGGAGCTGTCCGTCGTGAGGTGCTGAAACGTCACCGCGTCGCTGCGCCTGACGCACTGCTGCGGTCGAAGCTATTTAATGAAGAAAGCGAATAACGAGAGATTAAAAGTCAACCATGGTGTTACATTTCATGAAATTAATTTATATCTACATAATTCGTGTGTATTTAGATTAATTAAACGACAAAGGGCTTATAATGTTCTTATAAATGACATTAGCAGCCGAATTCATGCTTCAGCTGGCAGATGACATTGAGATTCTAAAGATCCATGATTCGTTCATTGGAAATAAAACGTTTTAATAATCCCCATGTGCATCCAGTTTGTTTTTAACAGCTATAGACTGGACAAAGTCAGGCTTGCCATTTATTTGGACAGTTTTTGTAGATCTCTGACTCTGACATAACCGTAGGCTATAGATAGGACAGAAAGCAGAGAGAGAACGAGCGCAGAGGGAGCAGCAGGGACTGTATCAGAATCAAACCCCAGCACCCAGCACCCAGAACCCAGCACCCAGCACCCAGAACCCAGCACCCAGAACCCAGCACCCAGAACCCAGCACCCAGAACCCAGCACCCAGCACCCAGCACCCAGAACCCAGCACCCAGAACCCAGAACCCAGCACCAGAACCCAGCACCCAGAACCCAGAACCCAGCACCCAGCACACATAACCCAGAACCCAGCACCCAGAACCCAGCACCCAGAATCCAGCACCCAGATCCCGGAACCCAGCACCCAGCACCCAGAACCCAGCACCCAGAACCCAGCACCCAGAACCCAGCACCCAGAACCCAGCACCCAGAACCCAGCACCCAGCACCCAGAACCCAGCACCCAGAACCCAGCACCCAGCACCCAGAACCCAGAACCCAGCACCCAGCACACATAACCCAGCACCCAGAACCCAGCACCCAGCACACATAACCCAGAACCCAGCACCCAGCACCCAGAACCCAGCACACATAACCCAGTACCGAGAACCCAGCACCCAGCACCCATAACCCAGCACCCAGAACCCAGCACCCAGCACCCAGAACCCAGAACCCAGCACCCAGCACACAGAACCCAGCACCCAGAACCCAGCACCCAGCACACAGAACCCAGCACCCAGAACCCAGCACCCAGAACCCAGAACCCAGCACCCAGCACACATAACCCAGCACCCAGAACCCAGCACCCAGAACCCAGAACCCAGCACCCAGCACACATAACCCAGCACCCAGAACCCAGCACCCAGCACACATAACCCAGCACCCAGAACCCAGCACCCAGAACCCAGAACCCAGCACACATAACCCAGTACCGAGAACCCAGCACCCAGCACACATAACCCAGCACCCAGAACCCAGCACCCAGAACCCAGAACCCAGCACCCAGCACACATAACCCAGCACCCAGAACCCAGCACCCAGAACCCAGCACCCAGCACCCAGCACCCAGAACCCAGCACACATAACCCAGAACCCAGCACCCAGCACACATAACCCAGCACCCATAACCCAGAACCCAGCACCCAGCACCCAGCACTCAGCACCCCGCACCCAGCACCCAGCACTCAGCACCCAGCACCCAGAACCCAGTCATTGGTTTTAATTCAATCTGGTTTCATTTACCATAGCTTTAGCAATTTTTTCTATATATTTTGAGAGAAAAGTTTAGTTTCCCTTATCAAATGCAGGAAATACCTTAAACAAATAAAAATAGGGATTTTTGAAGGAGACATAAAGCTTTCTGAGAATCCTTGGCCTTCATCCTAATGCATTCATGAACTTTCGATGACCCTGGAAAAAAGTATATACAGTCTCTATCTCTCCCAGAGCTAACTAGTAAGCGTTTTATTACCATGTTGGGATTTGTTGTCAGGTTTTGGCAAAAGAATTTTAAACATAGCATAGATCATTGACTCATTTTAGATCAATAGAATTGCCACAACAGTAAAATAATGAAAAAGGTTGAATGAAAAAAGTGTTTTACCATTTTCTGATTTATCATTGTGTACTAAGAGACCTATAAATTTAGATAATTGCTGCTATAACATTGTCACAAGCAAACACCAGAGAAAAGGCTTAAACAAATTCTAAATGCTTTAATAACATTGCTACTGTTATTAATACCAAAATGCTGCTGGTCTAATCACACTAAATGATATATGCTAAAGTATATGCTATGCTATAGATCAGGAAATTGTATGAATAGATTTGAAAATGGTTTTAAAAAAGTAGTTTTCCTTTAGCTCAGCCAACAACTGTGTTTCAGTATTATGTCAATGGTAAAATAAATGAACACTTATTGTACATAAAACTTAATGAATACAATCTATTTAATGTTAAACTGACTTCTGAATAAATGAATAATTAACAGGCCTGTCATTGGAAAGTCAAACCAAGTTTCTCCCCCATACATCTGTAAAGCTAAGAAAGTCAGGGTCTAGTTTCATTCATTGGTGATTAATAGTCATATAATATCATCTACCGCTAAAGTTTGTGAAGTCAGCGCATGTAACATTCACTGTAAAACCAAACAAGTTCACAGAACTCAAAAAATTATTGTGTAGCAGATTACTCAAAAATATTTTGGTGATTTTAAAAAATGTTTTACATTACATAAAATAAAAGTTATTTTCACAGTTGCCTTAAATTATTTAAATTTTAACTCATAAATATTGTTATTAGTTAACTTATAATTGGGGAGTAATTCACAATTTTTTTTTATATTGTTCAACTCACATAATGTTAAAAAAACTCTACGTTTTCAATATTGTTCAACTTATATAATATGCTAAACATTTTCTCAAAATGTAGGACATGCATTCAACAAATAAATTCCAAACTAGCAAGTTATCACCAAAGTAACTTTCCTCACAATTTCAGTCTGGAGCTGAGGAGCAACGTCTCACTTCCAGATGAGAGCGAGTACCTTTTAAACACATCTCCAGAGCAAACACAGCTCCACTAACAAACCTCAACTGAGTTTCGTTTGGCTAGGAGTGAGAGCGATGCGCCCAAAAGGAAAATAACCTTCCTTGTTATAATTAAATAAAATACATTGTAACAAATAACAGATGAATGATTGTGCAAACACACACAATCAAATCAATTGTTTCATAATACCTCCTACCTGAACTTGATAATGATTTTGAGATGATCTCACAACCACTCACTACCAAAAAATACAAAAGGTTAGGATCATGATAACACACTGACTTATTATTATTGTTTAGCATTGTACGTTTCACGCTAGCATTACTCGACAGCGTAAAATATAAGCTGTGTAACTCGGATATAGTCTGCGGAAATAAGTGTAACGTACACACAGTACTAACGTGCACTACTGACGAAAGATCAAAATTTAAAGTATAAAATTAAGCTTTTGCACATCCTGGCGGGCTGGCCAAGATATCCCTGCATCAAGGAAAAATCAAGATGGCTGACTCAGCTTTCCTGAGGGAGAGATAAGACCCGCCCACCAGAACGTTGTGACGCCGATAATGTCTAAAAATTTTTTCAACTTTTTAAGCGTTCCACACAAATTTGCTATAAAATATTGAGCCCTGTTCACTTGAAGTGGCATAAATATCCATAGCGCTCAATTTTAGTAGTTTCATCAACTGCATAACGACATCTGATTAACAGCTGTTTGGGATTATTAAAGGAGGATAATTTTTACACTGAGAGGTTGAGAGTAGTTTCATAACGTTGTCCTTGTTTCTCAGTACAAGTGTATGAAAACGAGAATTAAGGACTGAGACGACTAGAAGCTCTGTCAATCTTTACAGCGTTTCAGCTCTAAAATTCTTTCCAAGGATTTCGTATGCTCAATCTTCTCTGAGTTGG
Organism: Danionella dracula; assembly: GCA_900490495.1. Lineage (NCBI taxonomy): Eukaryota > Metazoa > Chordata > Actinopteri > Cypriniformes > Danionidae > Danionella > Danionella dracula. The sequence goes on from UELW01000489.1 coordinate 460,651, forward strand.
GAGTTGATCAATTTGATTCTTGTTAAAACGATTTATTCACATTAAATGGGAGTGTGCTGTAGTAATATTTACCAGCAACTTCATCATACATATTGAGAGAGTGTGAATCCCAACAAAACGCTGAGAAATATGGTTTAAAACTTTAAAAGAGCTCTTTCATTAGATCAGACCTTGGTTTGAGACATTACTCAGTATATCTGTGTAGTTTCTTTAGATATATGCCAAAATATACAAACAAAATAAAAATGTAAGTATAAATTAAAGACAATAACATTTTGTTCAAATGTACTTTTGAATGAAAACATGGGCAGTTCAGTACATATGAATGTTTTAATGGCAGCAATGTTCTCCACAGTGTTGCCTTCAGCTTTTGCATTATTCATTCTTCTGATCTACTCTGTGCAGGTTTGTGTGTGTGTTTGCGTGCATGTGTATGTGTATGCGTGCGTGTGTGTGTGTGCGTACGTGTGTGCACGTGCACTTGCGTGCGTGCGTGCATGTGTGTGTGTGGAGAGAGATAGTTTTCTCTTCATAAATAATTTTATGTTTCATTAACATTTCAGATTATTTGTGATTATTTGTGAAAATAAGCGCCCACAAAAAGACTGTTGAAACATAAAGAGAGAGAGAGAGAGAGAGAGAGAGAGGAGAGAAGAAAGAGAGAGAGAGAGAGAGAGACGAAAGAGAGAGAGAGGGAGTTCGAGAGAAGAGACACAAAGAGAGAGATGAGAGGGAGTTCGAGAAGCAGACAGAGAGAGAGAGAGAGAGTGGATATGATAGAGTGAGAGAGAGAGAGAGAGTGAGAGAGTGAGAGAGAGAGAGAGAGAGAATGTTGATTGGCTGGTGTTGAACTCGAGCTTCTCAAAGACCATGTGCTGCTTATAAATAATACACACACATGCACACACACTCACTGAACATAATCTTCACCTCATCCTACATTATTAAAATATTGAGATCCCCCACCTTCCTAACTTTTTTCATTCATTAATTAATTCATCCATCATCCATTCATCCATCCAACCATTCAAGCCGTTCATCGATCCATCCATAAAACACTTACCCACATCCGTTCATTCGTCTCTTCATCCATCCATCCATCCATCCATCCATTAAACATGCTATTTACATGAGACAGTCTATCACAGGCTTATGCTCCCTCTCCAGTAACTCTGTACTGTAACTTGTACTGTAACCCCGTAACTAAGCTTCAATTTTTTTCTCCAGCTAATTTCCATTGGTGATTTATAAAAGATTGTATTAAGCACTAGTTACGGCCATTTTAATTGTATTGTTTATTTTGTAAACATTGTGATTTTTCAGAGGCCCTATCCTTTAAAAAAGTTACTATTATAAGTAACAAGTAATATAATTTCCTTTCATATCATATAGTGGTTCATTCTTTATTTGCTTGTTTGTTTGTGAACCAGTTTTTATCCTTAGTTATATTCTCTACTTATATCCTTTGAGTCAAGGCGATATTGCAGCTCAATGTTCCACTATATGTTCCTTTCTCTGTAACATTTTGAGTTTGACTCAGATTACATCTGATTACAATGAGCCTTAAATTTGTCCTAGACATGATTTTAAAATATCTGTCATGTGCCGCTCCTTTTTGGTTACTGTTTTGTTCAATCAATAGTGCTTGTTTTAGATGATAGTTTATTGATATTTAACGACAATAATTAAAATATGTATTATTACAAAATAAATACTTTGCAAAGAATGTTGCTGGTCACAGCCTTTGAGAAGCTGGCCACTCTTAGTAGAGTTGAAACTGAACGTCATCTCTTTCGAACACTCAGGGTTTCGGTTTTACAGTATAATTTTAATAGTTAATATACTAATATATAATATACTAATAGTTAATATACTGTAATAATTTTACAGTATAATTTTTATAATTTTAGACGATGGCTCGAAAATCTCTCTGAAAATGAAAAGCAATTTTAAGTACCAAAATGTATGAAAAAGAAAGTAAAACACTGGGATTTTCTTGCTCTTCTGCTAACAGCTTCAAGCAGAGTGTTGGAGAAATACTTAGATCCTCTTGTGGCTAGAGTCATGTGTGTTTGTGTGTGAGGTCTGGCTTGAGGAAGATTGAGTTGATGAAATTTGCAGAGTCAGCAGTATTGTGCTTGGTGGTTTGATCATAAGCAATCCTGAAACCGACAGTTGCTTATCTTCGATGATATGAACGTGGACCAATAATGGATGAATCAGTGTTTACTCACAAAATAAAATAAAATAATTTTCCATGAGTCGCTGGTTCTAGGCTCGGCTGGGGACAGGTGGCATTTCTGTGTGGAGTTTGCATGTTCTCCCCGTGATCGCGTGGGTTTTCTCCGGGTGCTCCGGTTTCCCCACAAGTCCAAAGACATGCGGAATAAGTGAATTGAATAAGAACGATTGTCCATAGTGTTAAAGTGTGAATGTGTGTGTGAATGTTTCCCAGCGATGGGTTGCGGCTGGAAGGGCATCCGCTGCGTAAAACATGCCAGAGAGTTGGTGGTTCATTCCGCTGTGGCGACCCCGAAAGGGAAGAAAGCCGACATGAAGATGAATGAATGAATTTTACATGATTCTACAAATGTCTTATTAATTTGAATATGGAGACCAAAATAAATATTCAATTTCTCTAAAATAATATGCATTGGTTTAACTGCACTGTTTAACAAGTTTATTTTGTGTGTTTCAGTAAAGAAAAATGTTGTAATTGGTTTGGTTTTTCTTGCTCTTCTGCTAACAGCTTCAAGCAGAGTGTTGGAGAAATACTTAGATCCTCTTGTGGCTAGAGTCATGTGTGTTTGTGTGTGAGGTCTGGCTTGAGGAAGATTGAGTTGATGAAATTTGCAGAGTCAGCAGTCTTGTGCTTGGTGGTTTGATCATAAGCAATCCTGAAACCGACAGTTGCTTATCTTCGATGATATGAACGTGGACCAATAATGGATGAATCAGTGTTTACTCACAAAATAAAATAAAATAATTTTCCATGAGTCGCTGGTTCTAGGCTCGGCTGGGACAGGTGGCATTTGTGTGTGGAGTTTGCATGTTCTCCCCGTGATCGCGTGGGTTTTCTCCGGGTGCTCCGGTTTCCCCACAAGTCCAAAGACATGCGGAATAAGTGAATTGAATAAGAACGATTGTCCATAGTGTTAAAGTGTGAATGTGTGTGTGAATGTTTCCCAGCGATGGGTTGTGGCTGGAAGGGCATCCGCTGCGTAAAACATATGCCAGAGAGTTGGTGGTTCATTCTGCTGTGGCGACCCCGAAAGGGAAGAAAGCCGACATGAAGATGAATGAATGAACTTTCCATGATTCTACAAATGTCTTATTAATTTGAATATGGAGACCAAAATAAATATTCAATTTCTCTAAAATAATATGCATTGGTTTAACTGCACTGTTTAACAAGTTTATTTTGTGTGTTTCAGTAAAGAAAAATGTTGTAATTGGTTTGGTAGGTGTAGAGGGGTTCAAAATGCATTGCAGAGATTTTTTGGTTGAGGAACTGATAATCTCAGTACTTAATTTACAGAATAACAGATGGATGTTCTGGAATCTTTTTACATGTATATGTATCACATAGATGTCATGCTGATCTTTTGTGTTGTCTCCTTGTCTCTTTCCACGGATGTCATGTTGGTCATTGCCTGGTGTCTTGTGCTCTTTTCTCTTATTTTATCATCTGTTATCTCATTCTCTGATTTAAGTGATAATTTCCAGTCAATCTCAATCACCGTCTGTCATATCCTTCTCTGTCTGTCGTCTCATTCTCTGTCTGTCGTCTTATTCTCTGTCTATCGTCTCATTCTTTGTCTGTCATCTCGTTCTCTGCCTGTCATCTCGTTCTCTGTCTGTCATCTCATTCTTTGTCTGTCGTCTCATTCTCTGTCTGTCATCTCATTCTGTCTGTCATCTCGTTCTCTGTCTGTCATCTCATTCTCTGTCTGTCATCTCATTCTCTGTCGGTCGTCTCATAATCTGTCTGTCATATCGTTCTCTGTCTGTCTGTCATCTCATTCTCTGTCTGTCATCTCGTTCTCTGTCTGTCATCTCATTCTCTGTCTGTCATCTCATTCTCTGTCTGTCATCTTATTCTCTGTCTGTCATCTCGTTCTCTGTCTGTCATCTCGTTCTCTGTCTGTCATCTCGTTCTCTGTCTGTCATATCATAATCTTTCTGTCATATCGTTCTCTGTCTGTCTGTCATCTCATTCTCTGTCTGTCATCTCATTCTCTGTCTGTCATCTCATTCTCTGTCTGTCATCTCATTCTCTGTCTGTCATCTCCTTCTCTGTCTGTCATCTCATTCTCTGTCTGTCATCTCATTCTCTGTCTGTCATATCGTTCTCTGTCTGTCATCTCGTTCTCTGTCTGTCATCTCATTCTCTGTCGGTCGTCTCATAATCTGTCTGTCATCTCATTCTCTGTCGGTCGTCTCATAATCTGTCTGTCATATTGTTCTCTGTCTGTCTGTCATCTCATTCTCTGTCTGTCATCTCATTCTCTGTCTGTCATCTCATTCTCTGTCTGTCATCTCATTCTCTGTCTGTCATATCGTTCTCTGTCTGTCATCTCGTTCTCTGTCTGTCATCTCGTTCTCTGTCTGTCATATCATAATCTGTCTGTCATATCGTTCTCTGTCTGTCTGTCATCTCATTCTCTGTCTGTCATCTCATTCTCTGTCTGTCATCTCATTCTCTGTCTGTCATCTCATTCTCTGTCTGTCATCTCCTTCTCTGTCTGTCATCTCATTCTCTGTCTGTCATCTCATTCTCTGTCTGTCATATCGTTCTCTGTCTGTCATCTCGTTCTCTGTCTGTCATCTCGTTCTCTGTCTGTCATCTCATTCTCTGTCTGTCATCTCATTCTCTGTCTGTCATCTCATTCTCTGTCTGTCATCTCATTCTCTGTCTGTCATCTCATTCTCTGTCTGTCATCTCGTTCTCTGTCTGTCATCTCATTCTCTGTCTGTCATCTCGTTCTCTGTCTGTCATCTCGTTCTCTGTCTGTCATCTCGTTCTCTGTCTGTCATCTCATTCTCTGTCTGTCATATCATTCTCTGTCTGTCATATCGTTCTCTGTCTGTCATCTCGTTCTCTGTCTGTCATCTCGTTCTCTGTCTGTCATCTCGTTCTCTGTCTGACATCTCGTTCTTGTGTGTCATTTCGTTCTCTGTCTGTCATCTCGTTCTCTGTGTGTCATCTCGTTCTCTGTCTGTCATCTCATTCTCTGTCGGTCGTCTCATAATCTGTCTGTCATCTCATTCTCTGTCTGTCATCTCGTTCTCTGTCTGTCATCTCATTCTCTGTCTGTCATCTCGTTCTCTGTCTGTCATCTCGTTCTCTGTCTGTCATCTCATTCTCTGTCTGTCATCTCGTTCTCTGTCTGTCATCTCGTTCTCTTTCTGTCATCTCGTTCTCTGTCTGTCATCTCATTCTCTGTCTGTCATCTCGTTCTCTGTCTGTCATCTCATTCTCTGTCTGTCATCTCGTTCTCTGTCTGTCATCTCGTTCTCTGTCTGTCATCTCGTTCTCTGTCTGTCATCTCATTCTCTGTCGGTCGTCTCATAATCTGTCTGTCATCTCATTCTCTGTCTGTCATCTCGTTCTCTGTCTGTCATCTCGTTCTCTGTCTGTCATCTCATTCTCTGTCTGTCATCTCGTTCTCTGTCTGTCATCTCGTTCTCTGTCTGTCATCTCATTCTCTGTCTGTCATCTCGTTCTCTGTCTGTCATCTCGTTCTCTTTCTGTCATCTCGTTCTCTGTCTGTCATCTCATTCTCTGTCTGTCATCTCGTTCTCTGTCTGTCATCTCGTTCTCTGTGTGTCATCTCGTTCTCTTTCTGTCATCTCGTTCTCTGTCTGTCATCTCGTTCTCTGTCTGTCATCTCATTCTCTGTCTGTCATCTCATTCTCTGTCTGTCATCTCATTCTCTGTCTGTCATCTCGTTCTCTGTCTGTCATCTCATTCTCTGTGTTTGTCATCTCGTTCTCTGTCTGTCATCTCGTTCTCTGTCTGTCATCTCGTTCTCTGTCTGTCATCTCGTTCTCTGTCTGTCATCTCGTTCTCTGTCTGTCATCTCGTTCTCTGTCTGTCATCTCGTTCTCTGTCTGTCATCTCGTTCTCTGTCTGTCATCTCGTTCTCTGTCTGTCATCTCGTTCTCTGTCTGTCATCTCGTTCTCTGTCTGTCATCTCATTCTCTGTCGGTCGTCTCATAATCTGTCTGTCATCTCATTCTCTGTCTGTCATCTCGTTCTCTGTCTGTCATCTCGTTCTCTGTCTGTCATCTCGTTCTCTGTCTGTCATCTCGTTCTCTGTCTGTCATCTCATTCTCTGTCTGTCATCTCGTTCTCTGTCTGTCATCTCGTTCTCTTTCTGTCATCTCGTTCTCTGTCTGTCATCTCATTCTCTGTCTGTCATCTCGTTCTCTGTCTGTCATCTCGTTCTCTGTGTCATCTCGTTCTCTTTCTGTCATCTCGTTCTCTGTCTGTCATCTCGTTCTCTGTCTGTCATCTCATTCTCTGTCTGTCATCTCGTTCTCTGTCTGTCATCTCGTTCTCTGTCTGTCATCTCATTCTCTGTCTGTCATATTGTTCTCTGTTTATTGTCTCTTTCCCATCTGTCTATCTCTCATACTGTTTCCTGTCTGTTGTTTGCCTGTCATTGTTGTATCATTCAATAGTTTTTTTTCTTATCACCAGTCTACCTTCTCATTCTCTGTCTATAGTTTTATTTTGTGACTGTTGTCTCTTTCTAAGACTATTGTCTTGATCTTTGACTATACTGTCCTATATTTCCTATACTGTCATCTAGTCATGGATTTAAATTTAGTATTCTGTCTCTTGTCTCACACTCTACTCTTCTTAAGTCATTTCTATCTCTAATTTTTTTATCATTCTCTTACTGTGTTCTCTGTCAACTCCTGCAATGTCGGTTATTTTATTCATCAGCCTGTTTTTTTCCCATTTTGTATTTTTCTCCAGTGTGTGATCTAATCTTTGTTCTGATGTCTCATTCTATAAATGTCATACCGTTCATTGAAAATGTCCATTTCTTATTCCGTATCTGCCATTCTTCCCTCAGTCATCTTATCCAATATCTGTTGTCTTGCTCTGTTCATGTGTTATTGATGTTTGCCAGTAATGTGTGAGAGCTGTAAAAGGAGCCAGTGTATCATGTAGTCAAGGGCTGATGGAGAGCAGAGGATTATCAGAGGAGAGCGAGAGAGAGAGAGAGAGAGAGGGAGAGAGAGTCAGGGAGGGAGGGGAAGAGAAAGAGGCATCGGCTGAGAGTGGCCTGATACGGTGGCTGTGGAGGTTCACATCACATACATTTGCCTCTGTTTATTCTGCGTTATTATGAATTAGAATGGTAGCATTTGCACTAAAAAAGGAAACAGATTGAGTTGATTTGCACACAAATGAAACCCATTCTAATGGGTTAACACTGACAGTTCACTCACATTTTTTATATAATAAATGGAATTATTAATTTATTCCAAATTGTATAAAGGTAAGAATCAAGAAGGATTATGATCAACTATGATGTGGTGATGGGTGATGAAAATGATGATGGAGATGAAATTGTGATGGTAATGATTAGAAGTGTTTTGATAATGATCATGATGATTGTGATGATGGTGGTAATGATTTATTAATCTCAGTTTTTCTTGTCTTCTTGTTTTAAAATATTTTACAAGAAATACATCTCCTGAACTAAAAGTGAGATATTGTTTAAAAATGTATATGGATTTTATTTTTTTTTAAATACATGTAGGTTTAGCATATTGTTATGTAATATTGTTATTTATTATGAATTAACTGCAACAAAAACTGTATCCCATGTTTTGCAATTGTGAAGGTCAGCAGGTGCCAGCTTCCAAATGTGGAAATATATCTATTTATGTTCAGTAGTAATGCAGACTGTTAAGGGGTTGTTTACGGAATGGTTATCCCTAAACATGATCTTTATGTAATGGGTTGTAAAGATCCGAGCAGTCTGTTTTACTTACTACACATATTAGTGTGTATGAATATGGTGAAAACTGACCATCTGATCAGAGTCTGTTAAAAATACTATAATTTAAGGTTAATTACTTACTATTTTTTTCCATTAAATAATAACTTTTCCCTTTGTAATTAAATATATTGTAAACAAATCTGTAAACCATCTTTATTATTTCTTTTTATGTAGATTAATACTAAATTTACATTTAAAGGTACACAAACCAACTCACAATATAAAAGTATAATTTCAAACTATACTTTTATGTAGCGTCATTGCACACAAAAGCACAGTAATTTGTACATTTCACAGATATGTTCTTATAAAGTTAATGCAATTGATAAAGGAATAAAAAATAGTTAATTAATACATTTTAAATATTTTTTTTCACATGATATAAAAATGGATTTACTCTCGCTTCCACCCTGATACCAACTGATTTTTATGAGAAATTATTTATTCAATGTTAGTTTGAATTAATTGTGTTAGTGTAATGATTAGTCTTTTAGATTTTAGACTTACATAACTCGGACTAAGATGAAAAATAAAGCAATTAAAACTTTGTACAAAAAAAAAAACTCAAATCATTAAGCCACACCATTAAACATAAAAAATAAGTTACTGTGTACATACATATAGCAAAATGCATATGGTACCACAATGAATTAAAATACAAAAATAAATAAAAATAATAAATTGTACAGTGAATAAAAGAAAAGATATGATTAAAAATAAAATGGTGACAAATTTAAATGTTCTCCATAGCTTCAGTCAGGTTTGCGATCTGTGATGAGAGGAACTGACTCAAACCAGAGTGTGAGTAACGGCATGCGCGTACGTGTGTGAAGGACTTTCAGGGCAGAAGTGGACCGACTCTGAGCAGCCAATCAGAGCAAGCCTTTCTCCATCCATCTGCTCTCTGCAGTAATAGCTGTAATCTCTTGTGAGAGCTAGGCTAATTACTATTGACCATTCAATGAGGGTGGGGCTGTACTCACCAGACCCCACCCACCTGATTTGCAGCAGCCAATAAGCAGTGTGTGAGCATGCAAGGGTCTCTGACGAAATGCGTGGAAGGTGTTGGAGAAGGTCATGGCACGATTAGAGAAACTGCCCTGTGTTTGGATTTATTTCCACACACTCGTGAATAATCCACCTCTGTGTAGGAGTGTGTGTAAGTTTGCGTGTGTCTGTGTTGAATCTGATAAACTTAAAAGAAAATAAACTGCATAGTCTGATAGCAAAATTAATTAACAGTTTAACATTCAATTTAAATGTTATTTTAGGATAGAATTCCATAAGCTGTTAGAGTTTTTTGGTATGGATGTTTTTATAACCAGTTATTATTATTTCAAATATAATGATTTTACAACCATTTAAAAACATTCTGTAAAAAACAGTTTCAGAATTTTAACTTACAGGTTTGAACTGCAACCTAACATTTACAAATTGCAGAAGTACATTCTGGTATAGGTATGTGTTCATAACCATTTACTTTATTTAATGTGTTTCTAAAGGCCATAAAATGTTTTTTAGGATGTGATCCTAATCATATTTAGTGAGATTTGGTGATGAAACACTGATGAACTGTTTTAAAGCGCCTCTTTTGGGACCTTTACATCTAATCTTCCATATCCAGTCTACACTTTAGTTATTCATAATGTTTTACTTTTTGAATAATAATAACAATAATACATTTGTCCTTTCTAGACACTTAGGGACATAGAACACAAGAAGTAAACTATACAAAAGAACAGAGTGTAAGACAGACAAACATGGAATCCGCACAGCTAAAGACCCTCCCACTCATTGCAGCTTTGATCAGTTGAAGCAGTTCTGTTTCGTTTCTCTTTTCTAATTTCTTTCATTCAAAATATTTGTTTACTTCTTATAAACTTAGTTTTATAATCTGCAATTTGGTATTAAAAGGTGCTATATCATGTAAACCCGACATTTAGACAATTCTTGCTTATTTTAGTATTGTTCCCTCATCTAAACATATTCAGATTGGTTCATGCATGTTTAAGTAATCCTGTTATCTTTGTTTGGGAGCTCAAAACTGCTCGATGTTCGTAGAGATAGATTTTGGCCATAGCCCCGCCCACTAACCAAATGGATGAATCACTATCGCGGCTCCTCTCAGTGAAGAAAGAACATGGTGACTAACCCAGAAGTGTAACCGTTGTAGAACCTCTTCATATATTCAATGAAAAGAAAACATGTCATTTTATGTACAAGCCAAAAGTGTTTTTAGTTTTCCAAAAGATGAATGAATTGATCATAAATGAGTTTATTTTACTTGTACCAACAAGAGAAACTTAGCGGGGGGAGTATGTGCAGTGGGAGGAACAGTGGAGGAATGTTGTTAGATTTGTGCCGCACAGCTATTTCAGGTGCTTCAAAGACATTGTTTACAATAAATACTTCCTTTTGAAGGTTATTAAAGATGCAGTGATAGTCTAGAGGGGTCAAATATTTTTTTATCAATGATTTAATATTTGATATGACACTTTTAAGGAGCTTCCTCTCAGGTGTTTTTATTACTGTATTAGTGACATGTCAATAAACACAAATTGATTGAGCATAATGTCTGTCATTGGCAAGCCCAACTGTTGATCTTCTGACTGTTAAAGGAGGAAACTTATTTCAGATTAGTAAGATGCTAAAACAGTTTGCTTCAGTTTCGATGTTCAAATCTCTTTCGTATAAGTCGGCTGCCGGAACAGTAGCAGTAGTTCACAGGTTTTGCTCTTGATAAATGACTAATTTATGAAAGCAATGTATGTAAGTAAAACTTGTGCTCAAGAAGATTGTGAACTCTTCTGTCTAGAGAAGATAAAAGCTTTACATGAGCTGAGTTTAAAAGCCTCACTCGCAATCAATACATAAAAGAGACATTCAGCACTTCTGTTTCCATAAACAAGCCTGAGATCAATATGAATCAGCGAATGGTTTATGCTTTAGTCCCAGTCGTCCATAATTAATAATAATAGTCCATTAAACTGATCGGGACATCCTATTCTGCTGTGTAGCAGAACATCTGCTGTGGTCTAAAACAATGCATCAAAAAAATTATATAATCATAACATGAACAAAAATTATTTGATGTAGCCTTAGGGAAATTATGATGTTTGTACCAAAAAGGAAATGTTATTCACTCTGTGCAGTAATGTGTTGAGAGTTTATTGTTTGACTATAAACAATCGATCATAAGAATTTGATTTATCGATTGAGTCTATTGATTTCTCTAAAGCGAATAATCTAAAAATAACAGAAATAAGAAGGTAACACTATGTTAAAGCATAGAAGAACAACCATGGCGTTTAAGGTGCCTTATTATACATTTTTTATCCATCCATCCATCCATTCATTTTCCCTTTCGGTGTCGCCACAGCGGAATGAACCACCAACTCTTCTGGCATATGTTTTATAAAGTTTTATTTATTTATATCTTGTGCCAAGAGTAATGTTGGGTGGAGGGTGGATTATGGTGTGGGGTTCAAGAGCTGGGCTTGGCTGCTTAGTTCCAGTGAAAGGAGCTTCTATTGCTATAAAATACTATGATATTCTGGACAAGCGAAGCTGACCCCATCCTTATCCAATGTGACTGTGCACCAGTGCACAAGCATACTGGTGACCTGGAGACTGATGAATTAGAACCTCCTACACGGGGTCCTAACTTCACCTAAATGATTTTCAACAAATGCATTTAAATGTATAATATCTTAATTTTAATAGATAATAACATTTAATAGAATTTAATTGAATTTATAGAATTAGACATGGATTGCACAGAATTGTACTAGATGTGTGGGCCGAAGCAGGGTACTTGTGCCCCGAAACAGTATTCTTTGTGTGACAAAATGGTGGAATGCATCTTTCATAAGGTCATTTAAGACTTTTTAAGACCTTTAAGAATCAAATTTAACCCCTATATTATAACATTAAAAACACATATAAAACATTTTTACATAATAATTTAGAAAGGTTTTCACCTGAACCATAACTTTTACAAAGTTGAGCATTAATGAGCTTTTTCTCAGACTCGGGCAACCCTAACAGTAATTTTTACTTTTTTTTTACATTTAGGAGTTATTTTGAATCTCTGGCTACCCCAGCAATCACTTTTATGCTTTTGAACATTTATTACTGTTCATGAGCGTTTACTCAAATTCTGACAACCCTAACCAACACTTTTACTGTTTTGAGTGTATACGAGCCTTTTGTCAAACCCATAACTATCTTTCTTATCATTTAGAAGCATTTTCTCAATCTCTGGCCATCGCAAACAACAACAAAAACACATATCAGATGAGCTTTACATGAACATCAGAAAGTAAGAGGTGCGACAAATTATTGGAGACCTAGAACAGTGAATATAAGACTTTTTAAGGCCTAAAATGTAATCTTTTAAACTTTTTAACACCCTGAGGAAACCTGTAAATCTCTAGAGTGTGAGGCTTAATTAAATTGTATGCTTCCTCCAAAATGTATTTAAATTTGTGCAAAATGATTATAAAAAACTGAAAACAATGTAATAAATGTCAGGTTAATTATTATTTCATTGTGCACCACTTATAGAGACGCTTTCTGAGATTACAAGATGACGAATGTAAGAGGTTTCAAGCTCTGGACTTTATAAACTATGAGTGTAGACTTAAACAGAACTTGTTTGACTAAAAGCATTTTATCATTACTTATATACATTTTTCACATCCACTGCCTTAGAATGATTTTCATAGTGTTGCACATCAATCATTTGCAGTGTTGGAAGTGAAATGGAAACAGCTGCTTTCAGATATATCAGTAGAGAAAACAATTCTCATTTTGATGTTAATTTAAAAATTCACTTGGTTTGTAAGTGTAACCGGTGCACTCAGTGTTTTGGTTTTCTTTTACTTTAAAATTGCATTGTATAGATTGTCTGAGGGCAAGTACCAAAAGGACAGAGGTTTGAAATAGAATAATCTTTACAGACAAGAACAAAAGACATCACTATATAACAGACCTGATGATGAAAGAGAAAATGTGCACCAGGTCCTCCTCTGCTTCCTTCAAGCTCTACATCAACAACAACATACACAGACTTAACAGTAATAAGGATAACTGAACATTACACACAAACAAAGAATATGACGGCGCGCAACAGGGACCCACACTGACACAAGTTCTTCTGTTTGACTGTTGTGTTGAGGTCATACAGAGTTCATTGGAGGTTATTATCTGTAACTTTGAGTTACACAATCTTTTAGTAGCGTTTACTTAAGATTGAACGGTTAGAGACATGGATACTAGATCATGTATGTGCATTCATTTACTGCTTATACTCATACAATAATTGATAGATGTAAAGCTTGCTTGGGATCTTGTGTTTAAACAGCTTGTTTTTTTCTGACCTGTGAGTAACGCTGTTTTCCTCATCTCATCTTGTATCTGATCTTCTACCCTTAAAAATTGGAGTACTGTGTTCTTGTTCTTAAACCTCACATAAAGACATACATTAAAAAACATGGTTGTGTTCCATTTGCAAAAACAATATATATATATTTTTCAAACCAAACGTAAATTTTCTTATCATTGGAGTAGATTTGTTCAAGCAGAGGTTTGCTGGCAGAGGGTACTGTCAAAAATATCAGGTCACAATCCCAGTTCCATTTTGTGGAAGCAAAAAGTACAGACAATGATCTGAAGATCAAAGGTTTGTGTGGAGAGCAGTCAGACATTTCATTTTTTGCAGTGTGTTACTAACCAATATTTAAAACTTATTTGTATGTACAAGTTTTCAGAAAGAATCAAGGGTGTAGATGATGACCTCATAGTTTATTGCGTTTGAGTTAATAAACAGTGCTTTATCATTGATAGTGGAATTAGGAAAGTGTTATCCTGACTGAGCTATAGGAAAGTGTGTAGATGTGAGAACAGAAGCGGTGTCGGATTAACTTGAACTTACTTTGAGGAGAGGTGTATTTGACAGTAAAATTGCTTAGACCAGCGCCACACCTTCATCCGTGTAAATGTATGTTATCCTTTTAAAATGTAACCAATGTAAATTCCAAAATGTTGTTTTTTTGTAACGTAACATTTGTGACCACAGAATGACCAGTACAGGACATTCCCCTAACGTTATATCTGGAACATTAAACAACAGTACTATTATAATCAAAGGAGAGTGCTATAATAACATTCTGAAAGTTATTTGAAATTTAGGAACTTTTGGAGTTCTCGAATACAATCCAGGAGGTACACGTCATATAATTCACCTGCCCCAGCATCAGGTGCTAAACAAATAATTAACTAGTTTACCTTAACCCATCTTTATACCCTCAATTACTGATGACAAAACATCCTCACACCAGTCTTCAAGGGTGGATCGTTGTCTGGACCGGGGCCCTCCTTTGGGGTGGAAAGATGGTTCGATCCCTGCTAGGGCCATTCTGCTGTTGTGGCCCTGGGCAAGCCACCTCACCCACATTGCCCTGTATGGATGTGTGTGACTGTTTTTGTAAAGTGTCTTTGAGTGTCTCAAAAAACGTTATATAAATTGAAAGCATTATTACTATTATTATTATTATGGACAGCTCGGCTGGTTTGCAATCCTGCTCTGCAATTTTAGGCTAAATTCAGGAAATTGTCAATATTAGGCATGTTGTAATAATCACAGGGATGTTGTCCGCTATGGGGTTTACTCTCTCTGCTGGCATGTTTTGATAGAAATTTGCCATTGCCCCTGAATGTACCGTGATCAGTGTTATACATGTGGTCGGTAAGATTGAGACATGAGATAAAATAAATCTCTCTCTCTCTCTCTCTCTCTCTCTCTCTCTCTCTCTCTCTCTCTCTCTCTCTCTCTCTCGTACTGGTCAGAGCTGAGCTGGTGTGTGATGGAGAAGATGCCGGCTGCAGCTGACCTGCTGCTGGGCCTCAGGCTGCCAGATCTGCCCTCTCTTTCCTCTCTGTTGGATCTACTGGTTTTGCCTGGCTCTCTGGAGGACCTGCCAGGGTTCCTTCGCTCTGGGTCTACTCTGCTGGGTCTCGGGACTCTGGCTGCTCTGCTAGGGCTGTGGGTGTGGAGTCGACCTCGTGGAATCACCCCACCATGTGACCTGAGGGACCAGTCCATGCTCGTACAGGTACAAAAACAACAATCCAATCCAACTGCCAAAATGAATCAAACACATTGCATTATGTAACACATATATATTTCAATAACCAATTTTCTTAAGAAAGAATTTTTCTATTCATTGTTGCATACATTTTTAAGCAAGATATTTCATTGGTGCTGGTAGGGTCTGATGGGTGCCCAAGCCTTCTCTGGCACATCCCAAAGATTTGTTTCTGCAATCTCCATAAATATTTCTCTGCTCAATGTATTGCAATGATTTGCCCCTCCTCAAACTGAATAATAACTTTTCCACAGCCATGCATGGAATGTGCAATGTGGTTTTTATCATGGTTGTTTAACCTTTGTGGGGTATTCCCATTTTAAAAGCAATTAAAAATCTAAATTTTACTCCTTAACACATTAACATATATGACTTATCTCAAATTCAGCAGTTGTGAACAGTTGGAGCAGTTGTGGTCCTGTGGATATGGAGATCGATTTTGTGATCTGAAGGTCCCTGGTTCGATCCCCAGATCCACCGAGTTGAAGATGGTGTGAGTGATGAAACACTTGCTCTCCATCTTCAGCAACCACAGCTGTGGAGCCCTTGAACAAGGCACCAGTTTCCTGACTGCTCCCTGGGTGCTGCAGCCATAGCTGCCCACTGCTCATGGTGTGTTTGTTCGCTGCTGTGTGTGTACACTGGATGGGTTAAATGCAGAGCACAAATTCCAGGTATGGGTCACTCACTCCATATCTGGCCGACTGAAAAAAGAGAGAAAAAAATTCAAACAATATAAAGAACACATCTTGAACTATTTCAACTACTAGAAAAGAATATTCACTTGTAACATTTTTATTCTTGTAAAAATTAGAAACGGGTCAATTGTTACAATTGACAAGAGTTAAAAAATGAGAAGCAGCTCATTGCTCCAGTTAGGCTTAAATAGCTTGTTAACTGAAAGATAATCACTCATTATTCAGAAGGAGGCTCCTACCTTTTTTCTTTCAAATCCATATGACAGCAGCTCGATTTTGGGAAAAATTATAATAATCATTATAAACCAAGCTGATCATCTGAGATCAAATAAACAATCAATATACAGTATCAGTCAAAACGACTCATTCCAAAATGACTCATTAAAATTCTCATGATCAAATGACTCACTTGAACGACCTCAAATAATCATCTACTATCATCTGCTTCATTGTTCATCTGCTGCAGGGTAGGATGCCATTGGTTTAATTTTTAAAGTTAATTTTAGCTAAATAAGTATATTGGTTTAAAGAGATAAAATAGCTGCCTTTAATAGCATTGGGTCCCATGCCAATATAGACCGTTTGGGCAGTTGTGGTCTGGTGGATAAGGTCGTCGATTCGATCCCCAGATCCACCGAGTTGAAGGTGGTATGAGTGATGAAACACTTCCTCTCCATCTTCAGCAACCACAGCTGTGGTGATCTTGAGCAAGACACCAGTTTCCCTAACTGTTCCCCGCACGCCGCAGCCATGGCTGCCCACTGCTCCGGGTGTGTGTTCACTGCTGTGTTCCGGGTTTGGGTCACTCCATATCTGGCCAACTGGCTTCCATTAAATCAGCTACTTCCTTCTTGGCAATGCAACACAATACACGCAGTTAAAAAACAAAATCAGAAATGGCAGATCAGAAATAATGAGAACGAATACTCATCACACAAGTAGCCCTTTTTTCTGTGTGTGTCCCAGGTGCTTGACTGGACCAGAACACTCAGTTTTGATTGGCTGAGCAGAACTAATGGAATGTTCCTTTCAGTGGGTAAATTATGACAAATTGCTCCACTGAAACATTCTATAAAATGAACCCTGCATTGAAACATGACATCAGGAAAAGAAAGGTTAACTTCTGACAAATATACAAAATAGTTCAATCAATTTGTTCACGTCAATGAAATGATTTCTTACCAAACTAACATTTAGACTTCTGAGTTTAGTCTCTCAAATGATCAAGAATAGTCACTCTGATTTCTGTCTTTGTTTGCATAAGCAAAACATAGAAGACAGGTGCGGACCTGGATGAACAGATGGAAACAAAACAGAAAAAGGTTTCATTTACAGAACAGCATTGGCTGATGTCGTTCATGACAGACGCTTATTGTGTTGAAATTTAAGTTGGATTCAGAGCTGTTTCCTCTTGAGAAGAGCTCCTGATTCAGTCAGTTACTCTGCAAATCTACATATATATCTGCACGCAGTATATAAGTGCACGCAAAACAATATAATGATCAGAAGTCTAATCTTTCCCCTCTGATCCTGTACAAATATTAAATGAAATCTATTGTTTGGTGTATAATAGAAGTGTGCTGGCAGATGCTCTGAATCTCGGACAAATGCAAATAGCAATGCAAACGCAATGCAAACCCGCAACATCAGAGCATCCCTTCATTCAGACAGTTATTGAAATGGGATTAAGTTGGGAAAGAGAAGGACATCTGGCTTACAAATGTTTTGTTTCATTGTGTTGACCAGTACTTTAGTCTGAATTAGCATTATAAACTCTGTTGTTCATCTGCTTAAGGCTTTAGTTTAGAAGGTTCAGATCTCTATAAACAAGGGGAAACATTTTGCCACTCAGCGCAACTGTCGAGTAAAAAAAGACAAGTCAGAGGAGAAATTATGTCCTATTTGAAATCGCACAGTGATATTCTGAACAGAATTCGTTTTTGCTAAGACGACTGTACACAAATGTTTGGCATTCCCAAACCACTAGAGGACACTAAAGCAGCATTTTATGAACATCCAAGGAGATTTAAACAACGATCATGTCTGATTATGAAACATTATAGGTCAAGCTTGTAACAACTGAATAAAAAGCAACATTTTCAAGCGATGTGTAGGGTATTATTAAACACAAAATATCAGATCTTTAAGTAAAATGAAGAAGTAAAATGCACTGTAAAAAGCTGGGGCAACACTGTCAAAACCTGGCATTAAAGTACCTGAAACCCTGCTGCATTTACCTTTGAACATCCACAGGAGGCATGCAGAAAAAAATTCTGTTTAGAAAAATATCAGTTTTTCATTAACATAGAATGTGCTAACTGTGTGATGGGATCAATC
This sequence comes from Danionella dracula, assembly GCA_900490495.1. Classification (NCBI taxonomy): domain Eukaryota; kingdom Metazoa; phylum Chordata; class Actinopteri; order Cypriniformes; family Danionidae; genus Danionella; species Danionella dracula. The sequence goes on from UELW01000489.1 coordinate 478,858, forward strand.
TTAAGAAAGGTCAGGGACCTTTAAGATCTAGACTCTGCTTAGAGCCTCCATAAATGTTTTCACTGCTTTATTTTCTCCAGCAGTCATGATTTCTAAGTCTAATTATTTTAATTAATCCTATTGTCCATTCTAATTCTGATTCTAATCTCTCATTTAAATAGATTTGACATTAGGAAAATAAACTCAAATTCATCTTCAGCTATGTTCTGAACCAAAGCAATCACATGGCAGAGAGGAATTAGTCCTGATTGTTCGAATTTATTGTTCTTTGAACACTCTTAAATGAGTTAGGGGGGTCGAATCCTAAACAGTAAAATCTGAGAGTTCAATGTATTCTATATTTGTCATTCTCTTTTCAGAGTTAATGTGAAAGTTATTACGTTAAACGTCTTTTCTACACTCAGAAAAAAAGATTTAGGAGTTTTGTGAAATAGATATCTTTGTCACTGGCCTCTTATGTTTCTCTTTCTCTCTCAGTCAGAGGAGGGTGCTCGTCGTTCTATGATGGGTGATCGCTCCAGGCTGATCTCATATTATCATGAAGATGCAAAAACATTGTACGAGGTCTTCCAGCGTGGCCTCAACATCACCGGTGAGAGGAAAACACTCTGCTTTCACCACTGGGATTCACTTCATTCTGCACCATCGTACCTTAGCCGCATTATCTTCACAGCATTACTCTAAGGATACTTTCTCATTTCTCAAATGAGGGTTCTACAAAACAAAACTTCAAGACATTTAATTAAAAGATGTTGATTTGTTTTAGCGTAATAACTAGCTGTTGTCTTGCTGAATACATAGTCTGGTCTGGCCCAAACATAACTGACAAAAGCTCATTTCATAATTTGGGTTTTCTTTCTTGCAGGCGATGGACCTTTTTTAGGATCCCGGCTCCCAAACCAGCCTTATACATGGCTGTCCTACAGAGAGGTGAGTTTGGGTGGGTGTTTGTATTCAGGTGTGGGTATTTTGCGAACATGAAACTTTTAAAGGCATTCCTCATTTAGCAAAATATCTCCTCAACTAAAGTAATGCTAATATGTTTTTATGAGAAAAACAGCTAATTGGCATTTTTTCTAAATTGTAATTAAATGTAGATCTATATTAAAAACAGTGTCAATGCAGCCAATGAGCCATCAGCACAAACATTTAACCTCTTATTTTTAATGATTCTTTCAAATTTGCACATGGTTCTGCTCCCAGGTTGTGCAGGATATGTACTGGTCAGTTGCGCTTAGCAGACAGAAGTTATCAACCCTGATCTCCCCCTCCTCTCTCTCAGCCAGCTTTCTCTCACTTTCAACTCTCCTTGCAATAAAGGCAAAATTCACCAAAACAAAATTTATCTTTACAAGAAAAAACCATGCAATTATTGCATAAAATAATATATAGGTTCTATTCAATGTATTAGTGCCGTGTTGGCCATACAAGAAAAAGCACGGGCAAAAAAAGCAGGCTTTTGCCAGATCATGCTGCGGCTTTCAAGTTGTTTAAAGACTGTTGTACTCAACTTGAAATTAGACAATGGAAATTATGTAGCACAGGAGTAAAATGTGATGTACAGGATGGGAAGGTTTTGACCTTGGAAGTTATGTTTTGCATCATTTGGAGCTTGTGCAGAGATTTGGAGGGCAGACTAAAATAATTATAGTGGCAAAAGGTGTGATATCAGTTTTATTGTCGTTAAGATGCACAAAACAGCTTTTAGTTCAAGAAAACTTTCTGTCAGTGAAAGTGGGGAAGAAAATGAATTGTTAGAACCAAAGATCTCTTCATCACAAAGATTAACGGTTGAGCCAAAAGACTTCATACAAGTAAGAGTGAAAAAAAAATCTTGTTTTTTTAGACATTGCATACTTAAATGATACATTAAAAAGGGCTCAGGACAGAGCATTGCAGTTCCCCAGTGTTGACAGCAGCAGTTTCAGAGCAAATTTAGTTGAAAACCTAAATCTCTGCTGTAAATCTTATACATTATGGTATTGCATACAGTTGTGAGATCTAAGAGCACCAATCAGACACAAGTCCGGTAATGTTGGTTAAAAGCATTCATAACTTTTACCACAGCAGCGGAATGAACGCAGACTTGTCTAAATTTTTCTCAATGCTATTTTTTAGTTTATGGGTTACAAATTGTTGGAACAAATTGCAAGTTTTTTGATGAGGAATACAGTTCGTTGTAAGAATAAAGATGTTGTTCAGTATAAAATCATGTAAGTAGAGTTTTACAGCTGCTCTTTCTTGCAGGTGTCCTCCAGAGCTGAACACCTGGGCTCTGGACTGCTCTCTGAAGGTTGCCAGCCAAACACGGATCAGTTCATTGGGGTTTTTGCGCAGAACCGGCCCGAGGTAAAACATACACAAGCTTTTTGATTATACTTTTTTAATAATATGCCTGCTTAGTTTCTCACATCAGTGTTTGAGAAAGGTGAAATACTTAAACTTCATATAATGATTTCTCAAAAGTAGACATTCTCATTAATACCTGAAGTGTATTGTTGGAACCTGAATCATTCTCACATGCATCTAAACTATTTGCATTAATTCTAAATAAAGAGTATTTTACAGATGTATAACCTGCTGTTGTTTTGCAGTGGATCATCTCTGAACTGGCATGCTACACTTATTCTATGGTTGTGGTGCCCTTGTATGACACTCTGGGTCCTGATGCCATTCGCTTTATCATTAATACAGGTCAGAATCTTTCTCTAAGAAAACACAGTATGTTATTCATGCTTGATTGAGCAAAGTAGTGCAGTGGTTATGTTTGTGAACAGTGGCCTTTACAATGGTCTATTTGTCCCTTTGCGTTGAGGTTGGTGTTGCTGCTAGTTTGTAGCTCCAACCCTTGCCTCAAACTGCCCATGCAAATTATACCCACATTTTCACCTGTTCCCTATACCTGCGTACAAACAGGGGTTGCAAATCATAGCAAAAAACTGGCAAGGACAACCAGTACAAGAGAAGATAAATGGATGGTTATGGGCTAGTCACACTATGCAAAAAATTCCATTGATTGGAACTTGCCGATGTGAAGTTGTGGTCTGGTGGATCAGAAGATCGACTTGTGATTAGAAGGTCGTCGGTTCGATCCCCAGATCCACCGAGTTGAAGGTGGTGTGAGTGATGAAACACTTGCTCTCCATCTTCAACCACAGCTGTGGAGCCCTCGAGCAAGCACCAGTTTCTCGACTGCTCCCCGGGCGCCGCAGCCATGGCTGCCCACAGCTCCGTGTGAGTGTTCACTGTGTTTGTTCACTGCTGTGTGTTTACACTGGGATGGCTTACATCCAGAGCACAAATTCCAGGTATGGTCACTCCATATCTGGCCTACTGCTCACTTTTATTTCACTTCATTGAAACCAGAAGCTCATCGTGATGCATCGCGATTCCAGATTCTGTTCAGATGAAAGATGGTGCTGGATTCAAGTTTGACCTGTGGCATCACATCACATGACTAATACTTGGAGAGTAGATAAGTGAGAGCATGCACTGATTTGATATCTCTGTCTAAAGCATGTTTTAGTATTTTAGCTCTTCAGTGGTAATCTGTAGTAAATGTTCTTTTTTTTTAAACCTACTGCCTAGTAAGTGGGGTCTTTAAGGACCAATATTATTGAAATGTAATAAGAGGTGATTTTGATCTTATGGCTCTCCTGAACATGCCAAGCTACATTTTACTTAAAAGAAACTATCCAGATTCATTATACTTAAGAGTTAAATATTTGCAAAAAAACACACAAAAATAGAGCCAATGGTGTCTGCAAAACTGTAACTTCTCAATCACTAAAATACAAATCACAATGTAAAACACTTAACACAAGGGGCAAAACACAACAATACTGTACACAACGCAACTGTAAAAAAGAAAAAAGGAATGAAAAGTGTTGAATCAAAATAATCAATAGGTGATTTTACTATTGTTTTTCTCATTCAGCCCACACCAGGGCAAACAGTTCCTCGTCAGATCTTACCTAAGTGCTCTGGTGTGGTCTACGTCTGTTTCAGCCGAGATCTCAACCGTGATCTGTGATAAAGGCGAGAAGGCCTGGGCTCTACTGGAAAACGTTGAGAGAGGAGAAACACCAGGGCTGAAGATGATCATCCTCATGGACGAGTTCCAGCAGGATCTGGTTGAGCGAGGACAGAAGTGTGGAGTCAGGATCCAGGCGCTCAAAGACCTGGAGGTGCTGCTCACAGACCAGTGCTTTGCTTAAGAGATCAGCTCCTACATTCATAAGATTTATTTTCTCTGCTTATTTTCCAGGCTCTGGGAAGAGAAAACCACAGAAAACCTGCGGTGAGTTCACAAATAATTGTTATTTTAGGTGTTTCTTTATCTTGACGTTTTGATTCATTTAGTCTAGGCAATATATTCTATGAATGGTGGCTTTTATCCAGCATTATTGTTTGGGTTTATTTCAGCCGCCAAATCCTGATGACCTCTCCATCGTCTGCTTCACCAGTGGAACCACTGGTCAGAAATATTCCTCCTCCTCTGATTTCTGATATTTTAACATTAATCTTGTATTATTAGTTTACACTTTAATTGATTTTTCATGTTGTATTTTTATTTTAATTAATTGTTATTTTCTTCCATGTAGTTTAATTAAGGTTTAAATTTTACATAGTTTTATATTTGTGTTTTCGATTTATGCTCATTGGTTTGCTTATGTTGTGATTATTTACTTTAGATTGTTTTAAATGTATTTTGCTGTAGTCTTAGTATTTGAATTTGTTTTTCTTCAATAAAATGTAAATAAACTAATAGAAAGTATGTCTGCAGGAGACCCGAAGGGTGTGATGCTCACTCACGGGAATGTGGTGGCAGATTTTGCTGGATTCCTGAAAGTCACAGATGTGAGTGAGTGAGTGAGTGAGAGAGAGAGAGAGAGAGAGAGAGAGATGATAGAGAGAGCGAGAGAGAGAGAGGAGACGAGAGAGGGTAGAAAGAAGTAGCGCAGAGAGCAGAGAGACGCGAGGGTAAGCCTCGAGCTCTTCTCGAGACGCTGATCTGCTCTAGTTCCTCGACCCGCTAGCCCTCTCTCTTTTCCTCTCTCTCCTTTTCTCTCGCTCTCTCGCTCGCTCCTCGTTTCTCTCTTCCTCTCTTTTCCGCGCTTCTCTTTTCCTCTCTCTTGGTCCTCCCTCCTCGCTAGCCCTCTCTTTTCTAGACAGAGGTAAGAGAGAGAAAGACTCTGATAAACTCACAACTTCTGTGCTTGCAGAAAGTGATATTCCCGAATGCAGATGATGTCCTCATTTCCTTCCTGCCGCTGGCTCACATGTTTGAGAGGCTTATCGAGGTGACAGCACTTACACACACGCACACAAGCATACACACACACAGATGCACACATGCTCACACACGCATGCACGTATACACACACACACGCATACATGCACACATGCTTGGTGGATCGATTTTCTCAAGCTAAATGTTTATAAGATTAATTTCTGGTGCTTTTGTTTTAGGCGGTGGTGATCTGCCACGGTGGAAGAATCGGCTTCTTTCAGGGAGATATTCGGCTGCTTTCTGATGATATGAAAACTCTGAGACCGACGATATTCCCGGTGGTTCCTCGGCTCCTCAACCGCATGTATGACAAGGTCAGATGTCAATAAGGCCTAAACAACACCCATGGCACATTTTTGTCACATGCAGTGAGTTAAGATTGAGCAGCTACCATCAAACCTCCAGCGGTCAAAATATGCATGTTGTGTATGAACTGATATGCTAGATTTAGATGTGTGAAAAACAGTTCACAATATTTTCTCCAGAAAGGGAGCATACATCAGGCTGACATGTTTTTTCACCAGATTTTATCAACATATATTCAATGCAGAATTCATTAATATACACTAGTTCATAAATGAGTCTGAAATTCTTTTTTTTTTTATATATATATCTACATTACGCATTCATATACAAATGAATTTGTATATTAATTTTATTTAATTAACCACTAACATACATATTTGTACATTACATTTACAAAAATACATCAAAAAATGAAAACAGTTACACAAAAAAGAACAATGGGTTTAAACTTCACAATATTTCGTGCTGGTTTTGCTACAAAACCCAGTTTAAGCTGAACTACACTGAAGGCTTGGAGAACTCGGCTCTAAACTTAAAAAATAATTCCTAGATTCCGTTGTATTTATTTCCACGAGTTTGTGTGCATGCAGATCTTCAGTCAGGCGGACACGCCCCTGAAGCGTGGGCTGCTGAGCTTTGCAGCGAGGATGAAGGGTCTGGAGGTGAGCCGTGGAGTGACACGCTGCGACAGCATCTGGGACCGGATCTTCTTTCACAGGATACAGGTGCTGATCAGAGGAGAGACTCATATGTCAGACAATTAGAGGAGAGAAAGGAGGATGGGAAATGATCGATTGGTGATTTTTTAATCTGAAATCTCATTTTATGCACTTCTACACACGCCTTCCTTTTAATTATAATTTGAGCTTCATTCATTAACTCCAGTATCAGGCCTGTTTTAACCAGACCACATAAACAACTTTATTTATTTCAGTTTTATATGCAGCTGCAGTCTCAGATTTTTCAATATTAGTAAAAAAATTAATAACTTAATTCTCGTTTTGTAACCCTCTATGGCTCAACGCAGTAAATATCAAAACACTTGTTTTATAATTTATTGGTGTAGTAAAAACTCAAAATGTAACGTCAACTGCAATAGACAACAAATAAGATATGGGAGAAAACCATGCAATCCTTACAAACAGCACAGAAAATATCTCAAATCAAAACTGAAATGAAAAAGCTGCATTAAATTCACAATATTGTTATGTTTTGAAAATCATTTTCTTTCATAAAATAATTTTATTTTATGATACATTCAAAGCTAGTCTATGAAAAAAAGGTTCGTCTTCGAGTTGTCTCACCTCTCGTACCTTCATGAAGTGGTGGAAGGGGCATTAGTATGTGGGAAAGGTTTCGAATCCTGGTACCTGGATGACAGATTTATCTCAGTCCCAGATGATTTGTTACGGAGACAGGGTCGTATGTCCCCTCGCCTGTTGGGGCTTCGCATCAACCCAGAAAAAGCCACCTAGCCCCCACCCAGACCATTTTCTGGGTATGGAGCTGAATTTGTGGCGTATGCAACCTTGTTGCCTTCTACAATTTCCTCGTTGGGGAAACATCAGGTGCCTCTGTCCTAGCGTTCTCTTGGAGGACCCGCTAAGCAATGATTACCGATTCGTCCAAGACTAGGTTAAGTGCAATATGCCAGAAGCATAAACCTCATGTTTTGAACTGAGAAATACGCTTCTTGAGCATAAATTGCCTAGAGCTATGTGCAGTATTCCTAATAGTAAAAACATGTTTTATCCAGGGAGCTTCCTTACACACCTCTTGTGCAAGATCAGGGAGGACGAGGGCGAGGGCGAGGGGGAGGGCGAGGGCGAGGGCGAGGGCGAGGGCGAGGGCGATGTCCTAATACTGGCCCTTATTGGCCCAGCATCCTTGGTTCCTAGATCTCTGCTCCCACATCAGGACAGTCCCTCCTTGACCTATCTCCCTGCGATCAGTTTTCTGATCCACAGATCTGGGCACAAGCACCAGACCTATGAAACTTCCATGTCTGGTACCTCAAACGCAGAAGAGCCCCAGGTATGCCACATCTGCCACCCTGGGCATAGGAGGGTCAAGCAGTTCCCCGAAAGTCTAACTCTCATAAACTGTTGTTTAGGCTAGTTCCATCTTTGCTATCTTTCCTCTAACGACCGTTCCCCATTGGCTCAAGGTGTTAAACCGTCAGTCCCTCACAAAAACCGAACATGTATTAAATTGGCGGAAGTCTAAATCCAGCCTTGAGTTGATGAGTACCTCTGCACATCTCCCTTCGAGACAGGGATTGATGCACTCCCTCCCCCCTCTGGTATGAGTTGGGAAGGGAGGTTTATATAGTGACAATAGAATGCAATGTAATAATACAATCCACATATTCATATAATTGGACAATAATGAATAGCACACACATAAAAAATAAATTACATGACCCCCAAAAATAAAAATGTTGCAAAGTGTTTTAATTTATGAGCAACTCTCTCACTGTCCCTGGATGGTGGAACAAACTCCTGATCCATTCAGGAAAGCAACAACACAAACAGCTTTCAAAAATCACCTGAAATTGATACAACTTCTATTATGAGAAGCTGAGATAGACTTTTACTGTGTAACAAATTGCTTATTGTCTCTCCCCTTCTGTAAGTCGCTTTGGACAAAAGTGTCTGTCAAATGCATAAATGTAAATGTAAATATAAACTCATGCATCGAAGTAGTATATAAGATAACTTACCATCAATTTCATTATGAAAGTCTTACAATCTTTAAGTCTGTATAAAGAATACTTTTTAAAAACGGACTAAAAAGGATTTGTTTTGCCTTTAAGTACTGTTATACATCAAATTGACAAAGTGTTTTAAAGTATATAACTTGACTTAAAATATAAAGTAAGGGAATAATTAGTGAACAAATAAGTCAGCTACTAAAGTTTTGATGGAATATTAAATACGTCTTTATGATTTTTGAATCATCAAGATAATCCATCTATCCACTTTCTTCGCCCGCTTAGTTCTGGTTATTGTCACAGGGTTCTCCATCTCACATTGAGCATCTACATATGTGCACACCACAGATCACCAATCCATAGAGCCATATTCCTTCACCACCACTATAGTCCTTCGTCTCAATCGTGTTAACTTCTGGAAGAACCTTCGAAAACCCTGATAAAGCATGCCCTCAAAGTGGCAACTTTCTTAATGAGCGGGAGCTGCACTATCCATCTAAAAAAATGTTCACCTCAGAATTCACTTCTAAGACTTGCTCCTACATTTTCAGTCCCCTTTGTATAAAGACTAGTGTGCAACCCATCTGGAGATATTGTTGTGAGTGTTTTATGTGATATTCCTCAGGCGAGTCTGGGGGGTCGTCTGCGGATGATCATCACTGGAGCAGCTCCAGCCTCCCCCTCAGTCCTGGACTTCCTCAGAGCTGCGCTGGGATGCCAGGTATCATATTCTCTTTATCAACACAGGGCCATGGATCCTTCCACTCCAGTGGAAGGGAAGATTTTTCCTGCTCTGTGTGACATTGATCATTATAAAGGAACGCTTGCTGTTTCTCTCAGGTGTACGAGGCGTATGGTCAGACGGAATGCACCGCCGGATGCACCTACACAACACCAGGAGACTGGACCTCAGGTGGGACAGTCAAAACTTTGCATTGCCTGAATGTGGGCATACTTTGTCACTTTAAGTGTTTTTAATATATCACTTAAAAATATAAAACTATATTGTAGTTGTAGACATTTAAACTAAAACATGTTCTCAGTAAACCATGCTTCAGGGCAATTTTATAAAAAAAAAATCCCCAAATTTCTGCAATTAACCTGAAAATTCCATCAAGAGATTTCAATGTCCAGAGGTGGAAAGGTATTTTTCATGTACTTCTACTTTTTTTTAGTAGTTTTAAAATGTGTACAAGTAAAGTTCTTCTCTTCATTTGAAATCACACTTTTTTTGTTGAGAAAAAAATAGTAGCAGTTTAGATGTTTTACTTGTACTTGAGTATATTTTCATGAAAGAAACAGTACTTTCATTTGGGAAAATATTTTTTTAACTCTTTCCACTCCTGTCCATGTATTTAAACAAACAACTTTAACCTTATTAAGCTCTAGCAAATGTTACTTACTTAATTGATGCTTACATTTCGAACATTTACCCAGAAAATTCTCAAAATGTCCTTGTCAGGCACTTTAAAGACCCACACTGTTTATCCTGAAAATGCTCCAAAATTAAGATCTTAATCGGACCACCCACTCTTTTTCTCAAACATTTAATACAAGTAACATTCAAATTGTGTCATTTATCAGGAGGTTATTCTCTTAGGATCTTCCTGAACCTGATGAGATCATGGACAAGTTGACACATTTGTCTAATAATATATATCAGAGCAGGTTACCTCATCTATAATGCATTCAAATCACAAGTTTATTAAAGTGTTTTCTACATTTTTTCACTGAACATTCCTAAAGCTTGGATCATAGAACCGTCCCTGGCATGCTTCATTGTGACTGTCTGTGTTCAGGGCATGTTGGTGCTCCTCTGCCCTGTAACATGATCAAACTGGTGGATGTGGCTGAGAAGAACTACTTTGCTGCTAAAGGAGAAGGAGAGGTGAGTAGGCACAGATCCAGGACGTCTAGTCAACAAATCAACCATCAGATTATAGCTATGAGTCTTTCACAGTTGGCTTGTATGATGGCAAGAGTTTTGGAAACAAACATTTCTCAAATCAGCATTGATTTAGGAATATATATTTGTGACCAGCCAACATGCAACATAGTACAACATTTAACCCTTGGGCCTCTCTCTCTCATATATATATATATATTTTTGAGGCCCAAATTTAAGAAAAGATCAACATGTGCGTCAACCCGATAAATTGAAATGTCAAAATTGAGAAAAAAGGGTAAGCTGCTCACAATGTAGGCTATTTCAAGTTGTAAAATAAATCTCTTGAAGCTATTCCGATAGAAGTCAAGGTCGTGCGGCTTCTATGAGATTTTAAATATGCATGTGAGAGTTTTGCATTCCTACACGAGACCCAATTGCATTTCCAATCAAGTTTTTCTACTAATTATTTAATATTTGTTTCTACAATCTTATTGATTCAAATGCAGTTTCTAAAACACAACTATAACAAAATGGCAATATTATTAAAATCGAATGTCTGTCTGTATGAACCACTGAAAATCTACAAAACTAAGCTCAAACCATGTTCTTATTTTGAAATTCCAATAGATAACATTGATCTGTGTTCACATGCAGAATGGATCAACTAGGCGGAGTGGATTGTGTAATTATCTCTTACATTATAGAGCAGCACAATAATAGATTTTATGTTTATAATATTAGGAACATACTTTGTTTTTTATTTTTTTTTGCTGTTGATAAACATGCAACCAATCTACTATATATATATATACAGATATAATATATATAGTATTTATATATTCCTTCAGTGGTCAAAAGCAATGGAGGAGTGGCTCACGTCTGTATAACACAGGAGTATCATATCTTCCAGGGGTCTAGACTTCAATCTCTTTCTATGCTGATGATAGACTGAGGGGAAACAGATGAGTTACCAGTACACTGAGATGACTCAGATGCTAACTGTAGTGTTGTGGTCCGGTGGATTTGGAGATCGACTTCTGATCGGAAGGTCCCTGGTTCGATCCTCAGATCCACCAAGTTGAAGTTGGTGTGAGCGATGAAACACTTGCTCTCCATCTTCAACAACTTGTGGAGCCCTCGAGCAAGCACGTTTCCCGACTTCTCTCCGGGCCCTGCAGCCATGGTTGCCTACTGTTCTGGGTGTGTGTTCACGGTGGGGCTACATGCAGATGGGCTACATGCAGAGCTCAGTTTATGGGTTATTTCATGTTCATGAAATGAGACACCTGTCTGTTTCAGATCTGTGTGAAGGGGCCGAATGTGTTCAAGGGTTACCTGAAGGACCCGGAGCGCACAGCGGAAACGCTCGACACTGATGGCTGGCTGCACACAGGGGACATTGGGAAATGGCTGCCGGTACAATCATATACAAAAATAATTTAGAAGAAATATCGTTTTAGCATGGCTCTGTTCACTCCTGCTACAACATTGTGTCAGCGGTCACTGGGGGATATGCTTCCTGTCTGTGGCTTCATCATCTGTTCTCTGCATGTTCAGAACGGCACGCTGCGGATCATCGACAGGAAGAAGCACATCTTCAAGCTGGCACAGGGCGAGTACATCTCACCGGAGAAGATCGAGAGCATCTACATCCGCAGCGCTCCACTCGCGCAGATCTACGTTCATGGAGACAGTCTGCAGGTCTGATGAACCCTCAGTACTGGATCGAGATCTAATTGAGCTGTAGCGCTGTCTGATCGCATCATTTAGCATCAAACTACTTCAGCACGACAAAAGAGAGCATTTGATCTTCAGTACAATCATCTTTAATGATTTGGTTATTCTGCAGATTTTTCCATCAAAGGAGTATGTTTAATTATTCTGCAAGCATTTATGATATTCCACTTACATTCTCTAAAGTCTAAACCCAGTCAACAAGATTTCATAGGAGAGAATTTATAGTGGAACATTTTTTTGATTGGAAAATAGGACATTTACTGTAGCCATTTTTGTTTGTATATATATATATATATATATATATATATATATATATATATATATATATATATATATATATATATATATATACAAACAAGAATGGCTACAGTAAATGTCCTATATATATATATATATATATATATATATATATATATATATATATATATATATATATATATATATATATATATGAGACAGCTCCTGGTTCGCTTTTGAAGTTTCACTTATTTTGAAGGCAAGATTGGTAAAAATCAAGCTCTCTCTCTTTGTCTTGGTCTGCAGTCGTGTCTGGTGGGCATCGTAGTTCCGGATCCAGAGGTTTTCCCCTCGTGGGCTCAGAAGAAAGGCTTCCAGGGAGACTTTGATCAACTCTGTACTAATAGAGTAAGGAACTTTTACAGCTTGTTTAATGTTTCAAAAGCCATTCTCCTGGAACATGAAGTGTGCTTTCCTAAATGCAGCTCGAGCTATATGGTTCAAGTAGAAAGTTTCAAACTGCACGTACACTTTTGCAATTTATCTCATATTTCTTTCATCATTTTATCCCAGTGTAGGGTTTAAAGGCTCACAAAACCCCAAATCAATATGTTGAAATATTAATATGTTTGCATTCATATAATTTTGCTGAAATGTTAACCTTATTTTAAAGTGTAAACTGGTTGTTATTACAAGAACGTTTGTTCTTCCAGTTTGAGAAGCGACGTTTCAGTGACAGATGTGAAGGAATGTGATGTAATCGGACATCGTTTGTTCTTGTGGTGAAATGATTACAAGCTGGCGTGTCCTTCTTGACAGTACTGTCCCGTGATCATCTTTTTGCACATGTAAAGTCTGCAGTAACAGACAAGTTTTGTATCTAAAATGCTTTTGATTAGGAAGTACTGTTGGCTTTTCTCCCCACACAATAGTCTCCTCCTTTTTTCTCCTCTCTACATTATTCACCCCCTCTCTATCTATTTTCTCTTCTCTCTCTCTTGTCTTTAGCCCCCCCCCCCCCTTCCCTCTAGAAAATATTTTTCAGATAACAATATGTAGACCACCATCACCAGTAGCAGCAGGATGGTCAATAAATTTTCTTTTTTTGCATTTATGTGTGCATTTATCTTTTCAAACTCAGAGAGGTTTTCTGCCCTTTAAACTGAGAAATGATACCTTTCTCCTTTAATTAGCTCAGGTTTTGGAGAAGTGTATTTTACACACTTTGTAAAATGTAGTTTCATATTAATGAATAGATGTTATTTTAATATTTAACTGTGAGTAATGGTGTAACTCAGGTGCTGAAGAAGGCCGTTCTGGAGGATCTGGTGCGTTTGGGGAAAGCCAGCGGCCTCCACTCGTTTGAACAGGTACAATCACAGGAGATCATATGTATAATCACTTCCTGTTCATCCCCATTTAAAAACTTCATTCATCATTGATTTGCATACTCACAAACACAAGTTCAAGGAAGGAAGGGCTAGTGTTTGGTTAAATATGACAGAAATGCAAGACCTGTTGTTTATTTACAGTGTTTTCTAAGACTTCGGTTTTCAGTTTACAGGAAACAAAAATGATCACGATCAACAGTCTTAGTTTATTGACAAATAACAGAAATAGATTTTTCTTTAGAAGCCATACTCTAAAGTTTAAATTGTTTATATAGCACTGGGTTTTTGTTTTTACAATGCAAATTTACAGAACGAGGGGTCCAAGACAGATTTATACCATTTTTACAATGGATGTCCTTTACATGTTAGCTGCTCAGGGGGTATAGTTATATTACTTTTGTATTTTACTATGTCTATTTTTAGACTATTACTAAATTCGATTTACAGTTACCTTGAGCGATTTGCTTATATAACCTGTGCTACAGTTCAACGTTACCGTGTCGTTTTACTGTACCAACACTGGAGTGTATCACTGGACCTCAACAAATCCCTTGTGTGCTGCACACTTGGCAACAAACATCTTTCTGATTCTACATCTCATAAAAAATTAGAAAATATTATTCTGATTGCATGAATTCATTCTTCTTCCAGATACTCTGTCACTTGTTACACTTGGTTCCCTTTTAAATATACATTTAAAGAGGTAAACAAACAGTTACTGTTGGTTAATTTGAGTTTAAATACATTGAATTAACACAAATGTGAGCTTTTCAGAACATACAAATACAGTCAAAATTGTTAACAATTGGCTATTTTGTAATGAAATAAAACACCCTGCGCAGTGAGCATCTATCAAATGTTGCACCTCATGATGCGTTAGGTACTCCTGGAAAAAGTCTCCACCTCAAACTTGCTTTAGTTGGTGGAGCAACCAAAGCGTAGGCACCGGAGACAGCTCATCCATTCGTATGTCTCTTGTGCCAATCTAAGTGCATCACACGACCAGAAGCTCCTTTCAGCTCACACACAGGAGCGCAGGACCAACTTAACATAAACCATGGTAAACTAAGCTAGGCCGATGATTCCTCTACTCCAGAGGACTCAGCTGAAGAATGTTTTTGGGCTGTGGAAGAAAATCTGAAAGCACCCACATTAGCAGGGAAGAACACATGAAACCATATTCGCAAAGACTCCCATCTAACCTTTTCAAATGTAATCAAGCTCCAGCTGTCACACTGTAGTCAATTTATGAGAAATGGTTCGACATCTAATCTGAGACGTGCAGCGAACAAACCCTCGAGATGCTCTAATGAGATTCTCCCTTGGGTTCAAGAATGATTTAACTCCTCTGCATTGTCTCCTCAGGTGAAGGATATCCACCTGCACAAGGACAGTTTCTCCATCGAGAACGGCCTCCTGACGCCCACGCTCAAAGCTAAGAGACCCGAGCTGAGGGAGCGCTTCACGCTTGAGATCCAGCAGCTCTACAGCAACATCAACATGTGAAGTTATAACTGACAGAACCAGATCGGGACCATCGAGTCTGCAGCTCAAACACAATGAGTACATTTAGAGGGGACTCCTCATCCAAACAATAGAGGCTTCCTCAATAACTGCTCTCCACATGGCAACTGTGATTCATCCTCAGAGTGTAAATCATGGAGTCGTATTTACTCAAACCATCTAAGTAATTAGATTATGAAGAAACGAATGTTTTGTTTGGGTTAGTAATCAATATCGGAGCCTCGTGAATGAATCTAATGGTGATCAGAGGAGAGATCTCAAATGATTACCGCTGAGGATGAACTCCAGAGTCCTGTACTGGATCGCATCAGTGAGAGGAGTTAACAGAAATGCTAATGTTTGGGTGAACTATTCCTTTCAATCTGCACTTGCAAAAAAGATGTATACTAGTATGATTAGTACACCATTCATTGCATTCCTTTACTCTTCCTTCTCCCACATTGGCAAAAGCAAACAGGCACGAATCACTCAAGGGTGCATTTCTCAACAACCACTCTTCTGGACTCCCATTGCTCACGTTCCCTAAAACACAAGAGTTAATGGCCACTGGGCCTCAACTTTTCTGCTGAAGCATCGGCACAATCAAAAATCTATTCTCTATTACAAAAACATAATACTTCCGAAAGAGTTATTCATTCATCTTCATGTCGGCTTTCTTCCCTTTCGGGGTCGCCACAGCGGAATGAACCGCCAACTCTCTGGCATATGTTTTACGCAGCGGATGCCCTTCTAGCCGCAACCCATCGCTGGGAAATCCGAGTCATCCATAATAAAAACAATTGCAACAGCTAACTTTTTTTGTGTTTTTCAGTAATTTGGTTTAGTTCTTCAGTGCTTCCGTATAAAGGAAGTAGCAGATATAAAAACCACAAAAAAGTCATTAAATGCAACCCTATTTTGTAATGTAGTTTCAGTTGGAGGGACTGTTTTCACTTTTTGTTTATTCGTGTTGCATAATTTATGCAAAGTGTTGTTTTGTGGAGCGCAACCATTTGAGATGATTCAAAGACATTGTTTATGATAAATACCGTCTTTTGAAGGTTATTAAGTGTGCAGTGATCGTCTAGAAGGGGCAAATATTTATTACCAAATGATTTAAGGTGTTTTGAACTCCCAGAAAAGGAATATAGGTTTACAAAAACATGCATGGACAACTATAATATAGAATTTCAGACTTGTATGTAATGAGGGAACAGTACTAAAACATGGTAGACAGCTCAAATTTACATAATAAGACCCCTTAAAGCGTTGTAGCTTCATCTGCTAATGGTCATAGTAGCAATGGTTTTGGGAAATGCATCCTGGAATAAGCCACAGGCAACAAGAACAAGCATGAGCAAGAGTCACACTCAAAATAAGAGTCAAATAAAACCAATAGATATCCTCGTTTGACCGTGAATGTCTCGAGTGTGTGCCTTTAGAAACGTGGCGAGCTGCAACCAAATGAGTTCTCCTCTAAAGCTAGCGTTTCAGCTAGTGTGCATGTGTTCGTCATTTCTATGGCCGAGGAGAGATGTGTACATTTATTTATTTCTAATTTATTTGTTCTTATAGGGGATTCAAATGGTATAAAGCCAGCATGCAATACAGTCCCTCAAGGATGACGTTCACATTCAGATTTATAGCATCTTATAAATACATGCAATGTGACCAAAACCCTCGTTTGTCCACACCAGACAACACACGTCTGCTGTAAAGGATTGGTTTTACTGCTACTGTCCATTTCCAACAGTCAAGAAGCACTTTATCAAGCATAAAGGCATTTGTTCCAATTCAAACTCAAAAGCAGTAGTATACCCAATTCCATATTTGGTGTTAGAAATGTACTGCTGTGGTTTGAGGATTTGGATAAGGCTGAGGACGTGGAAAGCTGAAAGGAGTGGAGGCACTCTCAATGCTTTAATGCAGATTGATTGTGAATGATCTCTTTCAGTGTTAAAACTGTCAATATATGAGAAACAGGTCAATACGCTTCTACTATAAACGAGCACCCCGTCTGGTTTGGACAGAACAACGTGTCACATTTTTTTCAACGATAGTGTTTCCTGCACAAAAACTCTGACTGTCAGTTCTTACCATGCATCTATATTTTCTGTTGGTTTCACTGAAGCTTTATTTCAATAGTGATGAAAACATTGAACAAATCTAGATGTGAATATTTACGCAACGGTTCAAGCACTAGTGCGTCCATTAATATTGGAATCTGCTCTTGAAATGATGAGATATGTATCTTCTGTTTCGTTTAGAATGTTCAAACCTTCTTTTTATTGCTCATTTTTATGATATTGAAGGCAGTGCAATTCAGTTACTTTAGCTTCATTTTCTACATTTCATCTTTTGAATTTTGTGCTTGATTAAGGAGTTGAGCTCATTATAATGACGAGGAGCATTAACTTCTTTACATTTAAATGCATTTCTTTCAGAGGTTACTCTGCACTGTAAAAGACTGTATGATCAGGAAAGGAGATTCCACACTTCGTCTGAATTTTGGATGGGAAAAATTGTGCAGATTAAAAATTGTCACAAGCTTATAATGAATTGTTCACATTTGCACATAGCCTCCAAAACTTTCGTGCATAGCAAAATGATTTTTTCAAAAGATTAAGTAATATAGTAAAAGATTTTTGTGTGTGCCAAAATTTCTGGAGGATGACATGCTGCATTTTCAGACTTGAGTGTGCAAAAACAAATTATTTTTAAGTTTAAATGTTTCAACATAACTTCAGCACCCCTCAAGATTCAAAATCAAGTTTTAAGTTCAAATTACCTTATATGCTTTTTAAGGGTATAAGTAGCATTTACACTGTTTTTACATCCATTACCTAAAATCAAAAAGTAAACATTGATAAGTTCCTTCTGATTTCCGGCTTGCAACTGAAGGTCATATCACTATAATATAATATTGTTATTCGTTCTATAGTCTTTCAGTTTAAAGATATCAGACAGTGATGTGAGCCTTACTTGTTTTCTATTGTTTTAAAATCAGAAGATCAAAAAGATTCCCTTGTTTGTGTTTTTGGTTGTTCTTGTTCTTTTCCTAAAGCTAACCTCTGCACATGTACATCTCTGCATATCCACTGAAATAGAGACGAGTGTGAGCAAAAGGTACAAATAAAGAGCAATTCTTTCTAATTCTTCTTGTTGTGGGATTTTTAACTGAAAAATATATGTTCATACTAACAGAGGCATCTCTGGAGAAGGTGCTTGATTTAGAAGAAGGTCAAGCTGGACGAAGATAGTGAATTATTTCATCAAAAAGTTTATCACCATATCTGCTCCATTAAAACAAAACACAATTATAACTTTCATTCAGAATCCAAAAATAAACCTCAAACAACCCTGAAGCCATTCATTCGAAAATATGAAACAAAGAGAAAGAAAAAAATCCCTGTGAAAAACTATATTTATCAAGGAAAATATGAAATATTTCAGATTCTTATTTATACAGTTTAATGTTATGGTGAGAGATATTGTTTTGAGTAAACCATGTATCAAAAAGCAAAAACAAAATTGGATCCCAAATTCTAATTCAAGCGAGGAAAAAATATATTATTAGCTCGGTTATGTAGTTACAAAAGTGCACACTGCTGGTTCTATTTGAGTGTAAAAATAGGGTAGCTGTGTGGAGTCCCATTGGCAGTATATTATGCAGCAAAACAGTGATATTATTATAGTGCGTATTTGTGATAATCACAGACAGAAAACGGAACTATGTGTCCAAGATTTTTGTGATTGGACACCTGTGTTACAGTTGATTTAATAGAAGTCAAATCTCTTCCAACAAATATATTAACCAACTTCACAACTGCCAACACAGCTGCTTCTGTTCCAGATCATGACTGGGCTTCCACCTGCGTGTGACATTCATGATCTGTAGTACCTGCTTAGTATAATTGT
The DNA here is from genome assembly GCA_900490495.1 of Danionella dracula. Lineage (NCBI taxonomy): Eukaryota > Metazoa > Chordata > Actinopteri > Cypriniformes > Danionidae > Danionella > Danionella dracula. The sequence continues at coordinate 497,844 of UELW01000489.1, forward strand.
TTGATCACACACCCAGCTATAATTATACAAAATCGCTGACTTTGTGTCTGATTAAAGAGAAAAGTTAGTAACACAAAAGTTGGATATTTCTTTTGCTCGCTCACTTTGTTTATGTTTAACAATTTACAAAATTCAATCACTAACTGTTTTCTTAAAGTATTTTTAGTTTTTTATTATTACTTTCTTAAAATTCATGTTATTTTATGACACTGGATATGAATACACGATGGTCTCATATCTCTATTTAAAGGAACTCAAAAACACTCACCTATATATTTACTTTTGAATTTTTCTTTTCATTCAGATTTATTTTTATTTAACAGTAAGTTAGAGAATTGTAGGACCCCTCCTGATGACTCAGTTTCAGCAGGAACTCTTTTTCTGCATATGGGACTTTTGTTTATTTATAAAGCTAAATCTCTTACAAAACTTTGAGTCTAAAAATTGTTTGAGTGTGTGATGGCCTTAAAGCAACAACCTGCCTATGTTCAGACAGCAGAAGGGAAATTTAAAATGCAATGAGTGATTCAAAATATAACATCAATACAAAATACACAACAGACAAGAGATTAAAATGAAGGTAAAACCTTTCCGAAATCAATACACGTTCGTGTGAATGATTGAAATCCTTTAAGCATTGTTTCAAGACAGAACATGTGAGCCTTGAGTTCTTACTGGTACTGTTCATTGGGCAAAGCAGCGGGATCCTACAAAACCAAAAGGAGGGTTGAGACGAAGTGAAGCACATTTTCTGCCCAGTAACATAAGCAGCCAGATTTATTTCAGCAAAATAGTCAAAATACAGTTTATATAGATAGACCATAATCTCTTATATCAGCTGTACATCCTCAGTCCTTTACAATAAACATACCTGTAGGTTAAAAAAAGCCCTGATATGCTTACAATATCAACACAGTCGATGCTGTACATCTCATCATCAAATATAAAACCAGAAGAAGAGGGGATCGTCAGGTAAAATAATAATACTCCTGTTTGGTTCAAACTTCATATAAAACACAGCTTTCACTCCAGCATTGAACAAATATCCATCTACAAACATTCATCTTTAAGAGAGAGTGATGACTAGAAAAGCAATGGAGGTCTTTATAAACCTCTAGGAATGCACATCAAGTGTATAAATATATTCTCCGTTGTCTCTCAAGCATTACACATCACTATGTACAAACTAATTCTATACATTCACTGAGCAAAGGTTCAGGTCGAACACTGTAAACCGCAGGAGAAAGAGAAAGCAAGCGAACGTAAAGCAACCATCCTAATCTTTAAATTGTGTTCATAATTACAAGAAAGCTTCATTTCAAACTAAACAAATTATGTATGCCTGCTACAACTTTCCCCATAAATACATAGATTTTTTTTCCCACTGGCAGCAATCAGTCTCTTTCTCTTAGAATTGTAAGAATGTAACAAATACATTTGGTCAGTTTTTTAAAAGGTTTTGTTCTTTTCTCCATCTATTGTTTCAATCTGGACAAAGATGCCTTTCAAAATATTAAACACATGAAATTATTTGTAAACAAGGATTAAAGGATAGGTTTGACAGTGAAACTGAAACACTTAAGTAAAGCACTGGAGAATTGATGACTGAGTGTGTTCACATGATCAGTTACAATCAGTAAGCCGATCACTCTGATGTCATGAAAAACATATTATTGTTATTAGGTCACTGGCAAAAATGCCTTTTGAGGAAACTAATAGGAGCAGGTCATTTTTGTCCAATAATTTGTTTTTATACTTGCATGTAAATAGATCAACCAGCATTCTTGGCAGAAGGTCTAGATCATTATTACAGACTGTAAAAAAACTCATTTTTATTGATGTGCGTGAGCATCAAATTGTTTCACGCTGTACAGGTATTATAATTTTTTTTAAAGATGGCTGTATTCACTGCTGCATGAGTAAATACGACATACGGGGGGTATCGCTTCTGACAGTGGGCAAGGAAAGTGTCAATTAAAAGTAAAAAGTGTCAAAGTTTTTTTTAAAGAAACCAGTAATCTGAATATTGACAATCAGATGAATTATTGATGATCAGATGAATATGTAAGTACATGTACACACACTCACTGTGTTTTGTCAGTAAATCAAAAACTGCTCAAATCCCCAACTGTTCACTTTGCAGTGTTTTGGAGAAGAGACTCAGAAGTGCACACAGTCAAGAGAAACGACTGCGAATCTCGCTCATCACTGAACGATTTGAACCATACGGATGCAGTAAAGATGTTTAGGTTTAACCCTCTTGCCCATTAACATTTATGGAATACATTTCTTACAGGTGCCGGTCATATAATTAGAATATCATGAAGTTTAATTATTTCAGAAGCTTTATTCAAAAAGTTTAACTTTTAAATTACAATCAATAATTACACACAGACTGATATATTTCCTGTTCATTTTGATGAAGGCCTTTATATTGTTTCAGTCTAGATATGTTTGCTAAACAGCAATGGAGAGTCCTGCTGACTTGACAGTTTCCCAAATGATGAGCATTGACTTCTTGCACAAAGACACAAAAGGCCACTGCAGACGCAGTGCGATATTGACAGAGCTTTGTGTCTAAGCACATAAATTGGGAGGGAGATTCACAAAGAGTGGACTGCAGCTGGAGTGCTTTAGGGACACAAACATATTTAATACACACGTTTCAGCAATCATATTCCTGACCAATTTTTTAGAGATGCAGATTTTATTTTTCAACAGGACTTTGTACCAGCACTCAGTTCCAAAGCTACCAGTAGCCAGTATGATATTCCTGTCCTTAATTGGCCAGAAAACTCACCACATCGCATTGCTGCATTAAGTCAGGCAAAAGGAGCCCCACCTAAATATTGATGGCAGTACATCCTCATACTTTTCAGCTGGCCAACATTCCAAAAATAAATCTTTCTTTGTTTGGGTCACGTCAACCAAATGGGTCGATATCTAATGAAAAACATTGCAGATGGATGATTGCATTGGGCGTCTCTATAAGGATGGGGGAGGGGCAGGGATTGTTGTATAAGTAACTCATAACAAATTATTAATTTGAAGCCTGCCTGTTAGGTCTATGTTTTAATAATAACAAAAACATAGCATAAATAAAAATAGGCTTCACAGAAATTACCACCTGTCAATCACTTAGTCCGCGGGACTCTGTGGCATGAACTGGCAGAGTGATCTGTGTCATTATAATGGCGTTGAGGATTTTGGTTGGTAAAAAAGGAGTACATTCACCTGTCTGGCAATACTTTAGACCAAATGAAAGAGGACAGCCTCGAGACATGTCTGAAGTGGTGTAGGCAGTAGAGTAGATCGAAGGCAAATATCAAAACCGCTACTGTGAGTATGAGATGCAAAGCAGCATTGCTTGATACATACGGGCTTACATGAAACCACTTGAGTTACAGGCTTAAGCGTCAAAAAAACTGGTTGCTAAAGTGGTGAGTCCATCACCCGGCTCCACGCAAGTGAGAGAAGAGCCGAAGGATTGCCCATACCAACTCAGCATCGCGATGTCTACCTGCCATTGGCTATTGCGATGGCATCTATTGCCCCAAGTCTATTGGTCTCTAGTAATATTCAAATTTTGAGTAACTGACTAGCTTTAATAACGATCAAAAATAAAGGAAATTAACTTTTTGAATACATCTGTCTGTGTGAAATTAATGACAGTAATATACAGTACAAGTTTCCTTTTTTGAATGGAATTACAGATTTTTTTCATTATATTTTATTTATAGAACTAGCATCAGTACACTACAATTCCCCTAAATAAATACACAGAGGCTTTTTCACTGTTCAATAATTTTTGTTCTTTAGCTGTTTTGTTCTGCTCTCTTGATTTGAAAGGGTCTAAAGTACATACAGAATACATCTGTTAAGATACTGTTTATTAGTAATGCAGAAAAATATCTGGGTCCGGACTCACCAGAGAATTTTTTATTTGTTCTCGAAGAAGACCTTTATGGTATGTGTTCAAAACACATAGTAAAAAAAAAGCTCATCCCGGAAGTCTCTAAAAAATCTGTTATCTAGATTTGATTTCGCCATTGTTCCTTTGTCACCACTCCAAGATATTTGTGTACTATGACAACAAAAGATGTGCTGCAGATGTATAAAAAAGGCATGTCACACCAATGAATGCTAAAAGCACCTCAAACTCTCCCTCCATTGTTCTGAACCATAGACGTAAGCTCAGCCTCATGTCAGTGATTAACAAAACAACCTCTTTGATCCAGTCATTTCATGTTCTTTTATGGAGCAACAACTTCCTTTTTTGGTCAATGGCGGCTTTTTGAGTTTAATTTGCTGACCAAAAATGGCTTCAAGAATAGATTTTGACTTCTTTCTGAAAATTATTTTCAGAAAGTGTTTGAATGTTTGCTGGCAAATAATGAAGGTAAACTCTATTTGTGGTTTAAACAATGTTATAAACGATACATTAAAAAAGTTAGTATATACAACAGAACTGCAGATTTTGGAAATAAAAGTACATTTTGGTTGGAAAACTCAATAAGGGAATAACAAACAAATCGTTAAGTTTTTGTATCCATCAGTAAATGGGACATTATGCAAACTGATGTACTGAGTCGGTCTTTTCCATGAAATCTGGCAGTAGAGGTAACATCTCCCAATTATGAAAACAGTTGTAAACTTGTGCATTTAAGTTAGGAATGATGTCACATAACTTTCAATGGATCTTCAGCATTTCTCATTGTTACTCGATTGGCCTCCCACAACTGAATGAAACTGTAGCAGTGTAACATAATGGAGGTCAGTTGTGTGTAGGGTAAACCTTTTCATTTATCTTCTTTCTTGTTTAGATGAGGAAGACTCCTTGATCGAACCAGCTGTGCTCGAGTGTATAGATCGCCCAGTTAGACGGCAGAGACCTGCTCTTCTGAAACACACAGCACAGACATGCACAATGATGATCACAGCCTCATAAACACAAGCCTGTTGCTAATCACATTCTCATGAACAAACACAGCAAACAGTGAACACACAGCAGAGCTTCACATAAAGACACTGAGGCAGAACCAGCTCAAGTTTCAGCACATGCGAGAAACCAGCTTTAATTTATGCTGAATGATCAAGCATTCTATTCAGTTGTGAAATTAGCAAATCTTCTTTAGTAATGCATCTGGCCCAAAGATGTCATGTCACATTAAGATTGCTGTAGGTGATAATATTGTGACAAGATATAATATTTGTGCTATAATTTTCAACTAACAAAACAACAACTAATAAACATGAATTAATCATGTATTTAAAAGAAAATGGTTACTATTCACAATAGTAAGCGCTCACATAAATGCATAATTTACCTAGATGAATCAAAACTAAAAAAAAAACTGATGGACTCCTTACTTTAACATCAATAACATTTATTATCTCTGTTCTTATTCTTGTATGGGTAAGATGGACTATGAAAGCACCAATTACACCCTGTCTGCCCGTGGGGCGAACCAATCCCAGCACACGGGTAAGAACCTGGCTTCTCCCTTTATATAATGCTAGAATAGGTGTAATGATTCATTCTAAACATGATCTCTTTCCCGTGATGTGAGAAGAGAAGAGTTGGTAAGATATCTCGCTCTATTCTCAGGAAACAGTTATGTTCTCTTTCAAACATTCACTCTGTATCGTACGTGAATGATGTAGCCCACTCACTTAATGTTCGACAACATTGTTCTTTATGGTACGTTTTGTTGCAGCGCAATTACAAGTTAAATGAAAAGTGTCAGATGTGGTCTAATTGGTGGTTAAATAGTCCATCCCACATGAGGCGTAACGTAAAATACTGAGCAGAAAAAATAAAGAGAACCATATTTACATGACACTCTACTTTGCTAGAATTCTATATTTCCTGGACTCATGTCAAACCTCAATTTTGCAGTTTGCACTTCAATATCCTGAACTGTTCGGTTTTCACATCAAAACAATATTTGTCTTAAAAAATGTTACAGTCTGTACAGATGGTCTCCACCAGCTCTTCCATGCAAAGATGGACATGTACACACAAAAACATTTTTTCAGTCATTTAAGAGGTTTAAATGTGCATGGGTCTACTACTGAGTAAAAAGCTCATAAGCTGTAACTTTTTTCCAAGTATACAATACTTGCTAACTCAAGTACATATATTGTTTACATCTGGGCTACAAAGTTAGGGATGTATGTGTGACAGGGAGCTATCAAAATAGAATTACAGTGGCTCCTTGAGATACGAATGCTTCACGTTACGAAAAGTCCAAGATAAGAAAGATCACTTTAAGAATATTTTGTTCCATGATAAGACAAAAATAGCAAAATACGAAAATGCACAATCCAAGAAATATGTACGCATACATATTCTATGTATTTTGTACATATTTGAAGTTCATGAGGCTGACAACACTGGTCATCACGTGAATGCATACAATTTGCCAACAAATGATCTGCTCTCCTATAGGTCAGTTCTGCCCTGATGCTGTGTGCACGTGCCTAACATCCTGCTCTCCTATTGCTCTGCGCCTCTGCACACATGCTTTCACTTTTGTTTCACGCCTGAGTAATTGGTTTTGCATGGGTGTCCTAAATTTGTGAATTATTTTGTGTTGCTTTTTTGGCAAAGCGTATTTTTATAGCCATGGCTCTCCTCTGCCACCATCCGTTCTCCTCCCCTTCCTCATCGTTCAACACTACGTCACATCACCTCACTCGAAAGGTAAGGGTGAATATATTTTTTTATTTTATTCTGTTTTCATTATTTTATAATTATTTATTAGATTTATAATGTGTACTTTTAAGGATTGAAAAATCCTACTTTATTTTTCTCTGGGTTTCCATGTTGTTTTAAATTCTTAGTGTTGTTCCTGTGTGGCTTGGAACGGATTGGTTCCATTTTACTTGTAAAACTTGCTTCGACATACAAAAAATTCAGCATACGAAGCCCATCCCGGAACGGAATAATTTCAAATCTTGAGGTATCACAGCATTAAAAAAAATGGTAAGAGAGACATTAGACTACACAATATGAGCTGGTATCTCAATGGCTGGTAGTGAAACATGGGCTGGTTATATGGTTATACAAATTGATTCTTATTCCACATACCCTCCTCACTCTCAGCTAGACCATAGAGAGAAACTTTCACTGCCTGGACCAGGCTGTGTCCCAGTTTACACCTCTGCAGAGCCACACTGTAGTCAGGAGGCTTCACCGGGCCCTGGTACCATCCTCCATCTTGGACTGGGCCCAGAGTTCGGCTCTGAAATGGAGTTTGGTCCAGGGTCAGGCCCTGGTAGCCGGTCGGAGTTGGCGGTGCTGATGTAAACTTAGCATCTTTGGATGCTGATGTTACACAGTAAACTGCAAGGGAGTCGTAGTAGAGGTGCAGGAAGTGATGTCATGAGGAGGACAGAAAGAAACACACACAAACACAATGACAAAAACACACACAAGGCACAGGTGAATACAGAAAACAAAAAAGGACATCCACAGGAACTGATGAAGCATGCACACACAAGACCAGCAGATCTCCACATTGAACCTATAATGCTCCACACGTGAGAGAGCAAACACTCAACCGGAATAAAAAATTTGAATCAGTGTTTAATCTTAAAGAGCATTTCAGAGAACCTTGGTATCTGTAAATGAGAGGTCATATTATTGAGAATGTGGGATTCACTTTAAGAAACCACTGTTTCCTATAGGTGATGCACTCTCTAATAAGGTTGTTTAATACTTGCCAGGGTCAGCAGACCGTTTTCAGGGTGACACCAGGAGCGTTTTCCAGAAGTTATCTTGCCATTTGCTTAAAAATAAACTCTTGGAGGATTAATCCTAATCCTGAAAACACTCTCAATGGATGGCCGGATTAAGGATTTCTCAATGAAAGCCAAGGAGAAAAGAGAGCGGTGTTTTTTGAGTTGAAGTTATTGATGTTGCTTTACAAATATATGAAGGCAATTAGGAGCAATATCGCTGCCTCAGCAAAATAAGAGATCTAGTATGTTAGAACATCACCAACTTGCCCCTGCACTTTTTGAAAAGGCAGTATATGTCCTCTCCAGTTTTTACTGCCCATGTGATGTGAAGACCGGAAAAGATGAGCTGCGCCACTCTTTGTTTGTATAGCTAGCACTCTGGCTCAAAGAAAGCATTACCATAAAATAAAGATGAAGCACATTCTCTTAGACAATCCAAGTTCTATTCCTCTATTGGTTTGCTGGCAGTTACTGTCAACTATTGGCTGTTTTCACGGTCACTCCATTTGAGCGAATGTAAGCGAAACTTGTGCTGCATGTCACATTTATTTCAGCTGACAACAAAAAGTTTTTCTGGTAAGTTAGCTTACTATTTCATTTAAGTTGCATTAGCATACCAGATTTTAAAAGCCAGCAATTAACGTATATTAACAATTACAACTCTGTTTTGAACTCTGTTTACAAATGAGCTTCCAAGTGGTATAATGTCAAAAACCCCAAAAGGGTGGCATAAGAGACTTATTTTAAGCCAAACAGTAAATTGCTCAAAGAAACGCATAACAATGACTTTTCAAGTGTTTTCAAACGCCTAATGCTGCCTACACACCAAGCACGAGTGATGCGGTAAGAGCAGCTGATTTCAATGTACACGCCACTCCCGGTGAGCTCGCTCTTAGTTCCGCGCTGTTCTCGGAGCGGATGTCCTCACGTGATTCACGCAAGTGCCCCCCGGATTTGAAAGCGGTCAGATAGGCGCAGGAGACGCGTTCTGTCCTTGTGTTTAGCGATTGGTCTGAATGCCCTGTAGAAGCTCACAGATGTGGTTTAAAAAACATTTAAAAAAAACAGTTAGAGACAGTTACTCAATGCTATTGTAAAGGAATGCATATCTTTGTTTCCTGTAGTTTTTTAGAAACCAACACATGTTTATGCTCTGAATAAAGCATGCGCACTCTCGCTCTCTAGCATGTACCCCAGCTTTTTTGTTGTTAAAAATCTAAATTTGTTTTCTGTAAGCCCAATGATAAATGTTCAGATCTGCTGGTGTGATTCAGAGGCCAGGGGCTCAACTCACCTATCAGACCCTTCTCTGTGCTGGAAGTGATGGTCTTGTATGTGGAATCTCTCTCTGCAGAACTTGCAGTGGAACCAGTGTCCAGCTTCATGGTGGGCACAGCCTCCAGCTCTGGAATTGGGCCACCCATAGGTGTTTGGCGTTCAATGCCCCGCTGACTGGGGAGTTTCTGTAGGCTGTCATGGGAGTGGCTTGAGCAGGAATTCCAGCTTCCACGACCACTGTCAAAGTTTTCAGGGGGACAGGTGAGCTCTGGCACTGTTGATTCATTCCTCACAGGAACTCTAGGTGATAATGAGCTGTAAAACAAGAAAATACATAGATGCTAAATATAATTACACCGTCTCCTATGCCTAAAACAAAAAAACAGAACGCACTTGGCTTGAAAAAAAAGTGATCTACAGATTAGTTCTGCACTTTGGTAAATTCATTTGGAGAAAGGCTGGAGCGGTTACCTGGGTAGGATGAGGTTAATGTGGGTGGGGGGACGGGAGGGTCCCTCTGACTGGATGCTGGTGGAGGGAACTGACTCTACTGAGCCAACACTGACGATACTAGAGCGAGAGGATATCTCACTAGAGTCCGAGAGATCTGCGTGTGAGAGAGAGACAGAGGGGAATAGCATCAGCGATTCTGCACCAAACACAGCGACATAGACATACCCACAAGCAATTCAATGGAGAGCAAATATAAGCACACAAAAATCTTAAACAAAGACCATGAAAGAATTTATCACATGCCAAAACAACCAAAAATACATTAAAACAGAAACAGAACAGAAAAATGTACATGGATACAAACTATAACTATTGAACAAACAAATATGTATATTTGTCACAAAAATAATAAATCAATAAACAATAAATACATTAAACATTAAATAAACTAATTTACCACAAATATAAATAATGGATAAAAACAAATGCAGCAAAAACCTAATAATTAATAGGCTTTTAACAAACAAGTAACCTTAATTATTATGAAAAAAAAACATTGAAAAGCATATAATAAACAAATAGACCGATAATAAAAACAACACCAATTTATAAAAACAAATAACCACACGCATTCAATAAATAATGTAAAATATAAGAATGAATAAAAAGAACTCATCCAATCATAATGTAGCTTAAAAAACAACAACAAATTGATAAAATAACCAAACAAATAAAAAAACTGAATAAAAACTAGATAAACTGATTAAGCTTGCATACACACAAGTGTAGTTATACAAAATCCTTCCTAGGGGTCTGTTGGAACCTTTCCAGCTAACATTGGAACACGGGCAGTGGTCTTACTCCTGTATTTAGAGTAGTCGTAAATTTCCCTGACTACACGAACAAAGTTCACCTTTATAGTTAATAGTAAAAAAATATTTACTTTATAATCTACTTAAAATTTTTACAAGCTCAAAAAAGGAACCATAGTAAAACAAGTTCATATTTCAGTTAACTGTAAATAGCACTGTAGTGCTCACTGAACAATTTTGAATGTGGGGATATTTAATCATGACGTCACACCACTTCCACTTGAAAGGGAAAAGGATTATTATTAGGTAAAATGCTTTAGTTTAACTTAAGCTGAATATTTGGTGTTGATCACCAATCTGGTAGAATGGAAATGAGGGAGTCTATAAAACAACATTTGTTGGCAGGGAAATCTGCATTTCTTTAACACATGTTAATCTGACGAAACAGGATACAGGACTGAGACATAGAAATAAGGGAGTGAGTAATTCGCGTTTAAACTGCATTAAAGAACAGAAGATTTTTGACATAATAATTTTCTAAGTTTCAGCTCCCTTGCTATCAATTTCAATAGGCGCGATGAGCGGTAAGCCCTGGGAGTGGAGTGTGACAAGACAAAACTTCCTCTAGGCTCCTCTCATAGAATCCAATCAATCCCTTCTCTGGTCTCAGTTCAAGAGCTGACTGATCACACAATTGGCCATCTGCTTAATCTACATGTTTATAGCTTTTATTTCTATTCTGCAATAAATTTGGGACTTTGAATACTATGTTATATTTCTGGCCCCAATTCCATCCATCAAGCCATAAGAGATATGACATGTGCATTATTTTTGTTCAGACGGTGAAACTTGAAATATAATTCCTATTTTAATCAAATGAATACAACACATCTTCTCAACATCGCTATGACGTCTAATCATAACATTGTTATGACTAGCCTTTTCAACACTACTATTGATTTTGGCAAATAACTGATTATATTTTGGCAAGTTTGATCTGGTATAGCCAATTAAAATAATAAAAAAAACCTATTTGAGTTGTTATCTGTACATTAAATAATGCATACAAATCTATCTCAAATTATTTATGAAAACCAATAGACCTAGGTTAGTTTGTTTCCATTGTCTACAAAAAACAAAAACAGCCTGATGGAAGCCAAAGGAAAAATTATTCCAACATTCTTCCAAAATCCTCTTATGTTTATTAAATATGGTTTGGCTGGTTTTCTCTCAGAAAGTCTGACTCCTGCGGTGCCTGTGTGTCTTCCTCTCCCTGCTCCAGTCTCTAAACAGAGCGACAGGTGAGCGGAAGCGAGGGCGTATCCCTTCCTGTCTGTTTCTGCTCTCTTCTGGTTTGTCTTGGTTGCACATCATTTCCTGTCTGTACCTGCTCTCTTCCTGTCTGTCTGGAGTGCATGTGACTTCCTGTCTGTCTCTGACTCCAGTGATACGCAGGATTTGTTTCTGTAGGTAAACCCCACCTATGGCAAACGAGCGTCCTCCAGTTGCACCACTGAAAGTCGAGGGAACAGTGCAGGGCTGAGAAGGAGCTGCAAAGCATGATTACAAAATGTTACTCTATATTTTAATGAAGAAAAAAAACCCCATAACAAACCATTTCATTCATTACTATACTTTAAGCAAAATTGCCCTAAACTAGAAACAGAAGTTACTGCAGGACCCTAGTTCTTAAAAAGAAGTTGCACACCTGACGAAAATATGTAATTTAGCCTCGTAATTTAGATCGGTATGGTACCGATCACTGTTCACTGTTAGCAGCTATGCTAAAAAGTAACTTATGTATGTATATTTTATAATGTATACATTAATTAGCACACGTAAGAAGACATTAATAGAAAAAAAATACATTGTACCCTATGTTAGATTTCATTTCCACAATCCTTTATTGGCAAATGTTTAAGACTGTAGATCGATCCATTTTTCCCTGCTGATTCTGTACTTTCAGTTTTACGTGAAAAAGATTTTTAGAGAATGCAGAGAAGGTTTGCACATGAAATTGTAAGCAGTTTGGTGGAGAGTACACTGGGTGGAGACTGAAACCGAATCTACAAATCAATGGTTAAGTCTTTCCAATAGGACTTAACTTAAAAAATAAAATACCTGACTTCACTTAGATGTAACAAATGTCACAATTGAATACAGTGTATAAAATCTCCAAGCCAACCTCAGAAGAGAAATAATAACAGCCAAGCTGACAAAAACAGACCAGAGTTCTTGAGAGTAAAAACATAAGTAGAGATCTATAAAACATCATAAAACATAAACCCATGTTAAACATAAAGGCCATAAACCCTTCTTTTTAAATAGTCATGGGTGCTAAGTATTTACCTCTGCAGGGGGATCCCTGAGGCGACATTGCAGGACTGGAGTGTACACAAACCTCTTCACTTCTCATAACGCCAGACTCTTCATGTGCTTTTTTTAGTGTCTGAGGAGAGCCAGACCCTGCAACACACAGAAAAGAAGTAAAGCATTTCAAAATAAAGAGGTACTGCATGACTTAAATGGTCAAAACAGAGCCTAAAGTTTCGTTATTGATCTCTGCATAACACTTTTTAGTAGTTCCTTTTCAAGTTTCATTTTAGGGATTTTATGAGGTTTAGGTCATTTGTGCTGTTATATATTGAGCTATGCATTATGAAAGCATGCAGTCCAGTTTTGCTTCTCTGTTTCTCTTCTCTCTCTCTTGTGTGCTCTCTCTCTTCGCTCATTCGCTAGCTCTCTCTCCTCTTTTCCTCTCAGCTCTATGCAGATTGGTCTGTTAGCAGACAACTTAAACACCAATCATCATCGTGAAACAGACGAGTCATGCTCCGCTACAGTGAATCAGAAGAGGAGGGCGGGATATAAAAGACGCAACAGAAAGCGGATTTGAGAGAGCAACAGGCAGATTGCTCTCTCTTGCTCTTGGATTTATTATGAAACTATGTTCAAAGCAATAGAGGTTTTTGTGCAAGGGTTGTTCCTTTTGAGTTTGCTCTTCCACTTGTGGTTTGTGTCCATTAAAGTTGTATGTGTTTGATTATTGAGTTTGACTGGTTTTGGGTGAGTCTCCTAGCGGCTTCTCTCTCTTACAGTAGGGTGGCAGAGGGCTGGGAAAGCATGTGACATACACTTGGTAGGGTAATATCTGTTAAACACACTAGGAAAGTGAAGAGGGCGTCTCCCAGTTCTTTGTAATTAGTTCTCTAGTAAGAGTAGTTATTTAGCTTTTCATGTAGTGTTTTAGTTAGATAAGAGGGTTTAACATGTAGTGAGATTTGTTGTTTTTGTTTACAGATGCCGCTTCAGTCCTCTTTTTATCCCTTCTCACACTGTACATAGCTCATGCTATTGTTGTACTTTGTGGTTGTTGTTCTTGTTGCAAATATTTTGAGAGATTCATTGTAAATAAATTACCCTCACTTTAGTCAGTTTGTTGTCTGTGTTTCCTGTGTTCCAAAATGTGATTATTTTTTTATTCACGCAGTTCTGTTTCTCTTGATTTATTTAAAAACAAGCATCTTCTATGTTACTTCCTTTTCCCTCCCCTTAACATCAGTAGTTGTAACATCGGCACGTGTCTGAAATTCTCTCTTGTGCACACCAAAAGGCAAAAGAGTTCAAATTAAGCTAAAAAGTTCAATTTTTTTTAAAGTATTTGTGCACACTCCAACCTTTTTATCAACATATAGACGGACCAGCATTTCAGCATAATCGGGTATTTTTTTAAAACAACAACCAGTTTTTAAACAAAATTAGGTGACCTCAAATAAATGGTATACAGTGAAATAGTTGATGTTAAAGAATGGTGGGAGATTTATTGTTTTTTTTTTTTACCAAGGAGGATGTCATTATTTTTTTTATTTGTATTATTGCTTTTCCCAGCCATTAAAAAACCATTGAAGAAAAACACAGCTTTGGACAGTCTTTGACAAAAATGGTGGAGTGGGAGTGGGTGATATGTGAGGTTAAAATTCATCTCACGACATTTTCCAATGTCCAGACAGTAAGTTTCGATATTATATTATATGTAAAATTGGAAATCAAAATTAAGTAGTCCTTAAAAACAGAGGCAAAAATGTGTATTTTATTCTCATTTACCGTGCAAAATTAGACAGAGAACTGAAAACTGTTTTGCCACCATATTTTTGTTCATTTCTACCAGGTTTCTTGCTGACGTTTCACCTCAAACTGCATTCTGTGTTTAAATCTGAGGTATTCATGTAGATTAGTTGTGAAGTCTGCTACCTAGAGCTTGCTAGAATATTTTCATGGTGAACTGCAAATGTGACTGCTTAACACATTCTCTGTCTTTCCCTCCAGCAGTTTTTACTTACCCTCCAGGTTGTTTTGTACTTCATTTTTCGCTCTCTCAGTTTGCTGGAACTGGACCCAAACACTTGCAATACTGTGCATCTTTATTTATATACATTTTCACCAGTAACCCGAGTCTTCATTCAACAGTGAGAGCGCTGAGAGAAAGAGCTAAGGGGATGCCGAGCAGCCGTCCTCATTGCCCGTCAAGAGTTGACAACTTTGTCACTGGATTTAGCAAACTCTTCAGACTACCTAGGCAACTTTTTTAAAAAATATTATCCAGCGAATTGTGACAAATCTAGCAACATTTTCTGCTGTTCCTGGTGATATTTAGCAACTTAAGTTTAATCTGGCTGTCTGGATTTCAGACGGAGGAGCAGCTGTACCCGACTAGCCTTCCCCTCTCCTCTTGGCTCAAGCGCTCACGTCACATCAGCCCCTGCGGGGGGCAGGAGACGATACATCTCCTCTTCTAAACATCAAATAAAGTGAGCGTGTACAAACCAAACATCAAGCTGTATTCATTAAATTTATGAACGTGTAAAGATATCCAACAGTATTGCAAAATCCATATCATGGCACAACACAGTGACGGTGTAATGGAATATGTAATCATTATAATTATTAGCAGTAATATAGATAAATGTTTCCTATGGGATTGAGTTTTGTGTGTGCTTGGAATGTTCCAGGGGAGGAGAAACAGGAGTGGCTTAGAGGGGGAGAACTTGTGTTGGAGTGAATTCAGAGAACCACCCCAAATGTGCTTCTCTTCTGTCCTGACTTTCTAACTTCTCAGATGTCCGCTTTATCTCTCTCTCTCTCTCTCTCCGGCCCCTGCAGTGTATGCTCGCATAAACCTTCAATGACTCTAAAGTATAATTTTATTATGTTAGGGTTTGAGTAATACAATTGCTGTTGCTCTTGAGTATTAACTTCTATGACACCGGTATTCACTTTCCTACCAGTATATCGCCAACCCCTAGGTGGAGCTCAAACTTTGATTGAATGGTATCCCACACAGACCTAGCAATATTTACTTTAAATAAACATGAGCGAGAGAGAGATAAACTGAACCCTTTCACCACACTGTTGCAATCAGCACTGTAACAAAATACATACAATTTGCATACTTGGCAAAAAAAATCTACTTCAAATTCTGAATCCAGACGCCCTCCTAAGTAGCTCAGCCCTGTCCAACAGCAAATAACTTCATGGAGTAAAGATTGTGTCTCCAGACTGGCCAGGGAACAACTATGTATTCTCCTAGTAGACCAGGTATAAGTGTCCTAAAAGAAGGAAGTCTGAGCTTTCTTGCTTACCCTCCCGCCCTCATGACAGAACCATAGATAAAGCAGATGAAAACAGATGGAACAATGCAAATGAAAAGACATGAAAATGAAAAGAAATGAAAAGTGTGTCTCTTACCAAAAGGACCCCCGCCCTCCCTGATGAAGCTCCTCTTGCGAAGAGGGTTTAGAACTACCGGAGGAACCTGCAGCACCTGAGAGACTCGACTCTGAGATTTAGAGGAGGAAGAGGAGGAGCGTAGGGAGACTGGGGAAGCCTCTGATCGGGAGGAGAGACGCTCGCTTAAGTTCTTGGACACTGCTGGAGACATATGAAACAAAGCTGATAAAAGGGGTCCAGTGAGCGAGTGACTTGGTGTGCGAGAGAACTTGCGTACATGTGGTGTATGCAGCTTCACACTGCAGTGACATGATGTGCATCTTCTCCTCATCCTCCTCCACCTTCAGCTGGTTCAGATACTGCTTCACCCGCCGTGCCATCTGAGCCTCTTCATACAGCTTCCTGCCATTTACTAGAGAGCCCCGCCGGGCACACACACACCTCTTCCTCTGCCCCCCACATACACAAACCCCACGCTTTCGCTGGCCACCGCCTGAGGGATCCAGCAGGGACGAGCTGGCACTGCCCTGACTCAGAGACCTAGAGAGAGAGAGAGAGAACAGTTAAAATCTGAGACAGTATGTTATTCCCACTGCTGATGGAAAATCATGGGCTTTTCAACTGTGGTTTTTAAAAACCACCACTGGACCTGGGGAAATTTGAGGTTATCCTTAATCTAGGATGCATCATGCATAGATTTGCAGAAAGAGTCATGAAGATCTCCTTATACCACACATAGAAGAATCTGAGCGGTCTCACAAGGAACACTAAAAATTGCTGCAGTCCAGAATTTTTTGAAAAGATTGCAATCTTATAAAACAAAAAGTTTGTGTTTAAAGAATTATTTTAATTAAATGAAAAGGTACAAAAGAATGATTTGTGGTTAAAATGAGTTACCATGTTTGTCACCCAGATGACAAAAGGCAGATGACATAACACACTTACTAATTTAGCCTGTGACTTAGCTTTCCTGGCCTGTTTGATTCAATACTGTAGCTTAACGAAAACACATTAAGTTAAAAAATGTTATTTTAGTTTTTTATTCTTTGTCATCTGTTCATGAACAACAAATAATACAAGCTATCAAATGCTTTCATTTACATTTCAATAAGTTACATTTTGTAGGTATCTATAATAATAATAATAATAATAATAATGCCATACATTTACATAGAGCGTTTCTAGACACTAAAAAGACACTTAACAATTTTTAAAGTATTATTTATTTACTCCTAAATACAAATCACTTAATATAGCAGGTGATAAGCTACTTTGGTAGCCCCCAACTGCTCTGGGACAGTCTGACAACACCAAACACACCCCACCAGTCACACACACCCATACAGACAATGTGCTGAAGTGTTTTGACCAGGGAAAATGGACCTGTCAGGGATTGAACTCCAGCAGACAGATCAAGGCAAGGCAAGGCAAGTTTATTTGTATAGCACATTTCGTACAGAGGGTAATTCAAAGTGCTTTACATTGGAAACAAAAAAAAAAAGAAAAAAAGAAAGTACATTTAATAAAATCAAGCATAAAAAAGTAATATAAAAGCATAATGATTAAAAACTGAAAATGAAGACATAGATTAAGATAATGAAGTGCAGAGAAAAAATAGTTAATATTTTGAGAGAATATAATATACAAAGACATAAGGAAATTAGATATAATAGGCAAACTCAACCACTGCACCGTTTTTTTCATCCTAAAGCTAAAAAAGCCCAAATCTAAAGCTGTCTACTCCAATATTCAATCAAATATAGTCATCAGGGAAAAATGATTGCAAGGTCACGCATAAATTAATGCAGTATTGGAACCTAGCAGAACAGTAATTTCACGTCTTTAGAGAAGTGTCTGGTGTGTTTGGCAGCTTTCTTTGGCTAAGACATGTGAAGGAAGCTGTTTGACTGGAATGCTTAACAACCAATACCATTTCACATCACAATCATGTTTATGAGCATACACTATTAACATATTGTTTTGCAGGTTTATAAAGCAAAGTTATTAAAAACAAATAAACTAAACAATTTAATCTCTTTGAAACCCAATTTTGGAACAATGCTGTAGCAGTGGGTCAACATGTCACATCCTGGAGATTCTAAAGGTATTAAAAAGTAGGCGGTTCTAGTGTTAAAGAAAAGTTCAGATAGCTGGGGTAGCTTCAAAAAAGATCTGATGAACCGAGTTGAAGTGGATGACATTCAAAAGCAGGAGGAAGCTGCATTTCCTGAGTCTGAGTAGATGCATGCAATGCCAGCATGCAACTAGCGGAGCTCCATTACAGCAATACTACACCCAAAATGAACCTTTTGTCATCATACAATTTCACATCAATACAGCATCAACTGCCTTTCAGTTAAAAGAAACAATGTGGATTCAAATCCCAATTTTTTCTCCATCAAAACTAAACATTACTTTCACAAATATTTTTAGCCTTAAGAGTTTAGCTTTAAAAGTAACGTTGAAAACGAAAATATATATTATGCCAGAAACAAAGCCAATTTTAAGAAATTAAGACATACATTTTCAAAGAGCACCCTGTCTTTTTTCATTATATTCTGGTTCTTAAACTTGAACATGAAAATGATTCCTCTATTGTCAAAGCTATTACCAAAAGTTAATATTATATTTTTTTTTTTAAAGTTTTTAGAAATTAGAAATAGCTACTGAAAAGGTGTTTCATGTTATGAAACAGGCTGCGTTAATTTGGAATTAAATTAAAAGGAATTGTTTTCATATAGTGAGCATGGCATAAGAATCCAAAATATCTGCTTTTGTGTTCAACAGAACAAGTTTGCCAAGAGAAAATGATGCAATAATGAAGTGTTAATTTCTGGGTGGAGCTTCCTTCAAAAGCACAGATGAATGTACAACAAAAGCAGGATGCGTTGGTGTTTACATTATGATGAAAATAATATTTCAATAATGTTTGTGGAGCATTCCGTGGACATGCATGGTAGACTCACCCCAAACTCTTCCAGCGTCTCTTTCTGCAAGCC
This sequence comes from Danionella dracula, assembly GCA_900490495.1. Classification (NCBI taxonomy): domain Eukaryota; kingdom Metazoa; phylum Chordata; class Actinopteri; order Cypriniformes; family Danionidae; genus Danionella; species Danionella dracula. Next base: position 516,859 of record UELW01000489.1, read on the forward strand.
AAGATTATGAGGCACAAACACACAGTCAACAGAGAAACAGCAAAAGCGCAGCACGACCTTTATGAGCCAGTCATTCCAAATCTCTTCAAAAAAAAGCTATAATAACTACTGTCAATTAAATCACTCTATTATACAAATATGGCATCTTGACTAAAATCCCTAGCCACTTACAATATTGTTCCATTAATGTTCTGCAAATGTATCAATCACTGAATGCAACACTCCCTTATTCTTCATTCTGACAAAATTAAGCGAATTTCTATTTTGACCTGAATAAAATCTGGGTTTCTCTTTGATATTCACCTCTGTCTGAACATGAGCGCTGGGTCCATGTTTGCTGAGGTCATTCGCACCACATGTCGAATCTCCTTCGCAATCATACGCAACTTCTCAAAATTCACCAGACCATCCACACTTGAGTCGTTCCCTGTGATAAAGGAGACAATAACAACAATAAAAATTCAGAGACATAATTGGAAAAATTATTAAGCAAATCATTTATTATATCTAGTGAGTCTGCATATAATCTCTTTTATTCTCACCCTCAAATCAGTTACTAAGCAGAAAAATGCATAGAATTAGAAGAGTAAATACTAAGGATTAAGAGACTAAATATTAATGATTAAAAGAATAAACACTGAGGATGAGGAGAATAATCACTTAGGATTACGAAACTGGAGAGGGGACGTTGAGGGTTGGGAGAATGAACTTAGAGGATTGGATGAACGAATGGGAAGAATGGGAGACTGAACTTTGATGATTTGGAGAGGGGACATTGAGGATTGTGTCGAAGACATGACAAACTGAGGAACATGCAAGCAGTTATTCATAGAATGTATTTTAACAAACCCTCATGCAGGAAGGTCAGGTCCTTCTTCAGCACAGGCAGTAGGGGTATGATTGGTGGCTGCACGCTCTGGCTGCTTAGGATGTTCCGGTACTTGATCATGTTTCGGGATGGGTCAAAGACATCCTGGAGGTCCCTCAAAAGTTTCTCATATTTACTGGGCAGTTTCTCCCATGTGGCTCTCAGTCGTGCCACTGGAGCCAAGTTCAGGCCACTAAGGAAATGGCAGAGTGACAAGACTTTATATTTGATTGATAATGGTTTATTTAAACATGAAGATATCTGATTTTGTAACTACATGACTTTAATGATGATTATAAGGTTTGGCATTAAATGTATTTATAGACTCATAAAAATAAATTGTCATTTAAAAATGAAATCTGGATAAGTACATTATACACAAGTTAAGTTATATTAAGTACACACACAAAATGTGCTTTTTATTTTTAACAGGTAAAAGAGTGATTTAAAAAAATGCATTATGTGTTTTGACAAAGCAGTTAAAAATCAGTAAATGTGCGTCGAACCTGACGATGGCAAACATGGAGTTGAAATTCTTGCACTGGCGGCAGTGGAGTGCAATCTTTATGAAGTGTTTAAGGATCTTCATTCTCCTCAGTGTGTGTGACTCTCTTAGAACTTCACTGGCCACCCAGAAAGTCTCCAGATTGAGGAGGCTCTCAAAGTGCTCTAGGGCTCTTCCTGCAGATGTAGGAGGGAGCCGAAAGAGCTGCTGTACATACTCAGCAGCTTCAACGCTACGGAAAAGGCTGAAATCTCTGAGCGACAGTTGAGCAGCTACTTCCACTGAGCTGAGTTCCAGGAGATCCAGGCGAGCTTCACGGAGTAGATCTTGCGCCTCCTCATCTGAACACAGAGCCTCAGCTGAGAGGTTATTCTTTAGGTAGTATCTGACAGATAATGAGAGAGAGACAGAAAAGAAAGACAGAAGATAAAACAAAGTCTATAATTAACTTGTTTCTGATTCAATGCTGTCAGTTTCAGGAACTGGTGATACAGTTGTGGATGTTAAAGTTGGGAGATTGCAGCTGTTTCACACCACTTGCTTCAGAACTGGTTTCAGCAACTATGATGCATGTGTTAAATGTATATATAAATTAGTACATTTTTACACAAAGTGATTTATTTAGTGAAGTATTATTTCTTTGTCTTTATATATATATATATATATATATATATATATATATATATATATATATATATATACACTTATCATTAAGTATAAACTCTTGCTTAACCATTTGAACAGCTTGTAGGCCTGAAATTTCTGAACTGGGAAGCCCACTGTACAAGGCATTACAGTAATCCAATCTGTACGTGATGAGTGCATGTATGACCGTCTCCAAATCACTAAAAGAAAAAAATTATTTTAATTTGCCGTTAACCTTAATTGATAAAAACTACTCCTTACTTCTGAATTTATAACTCCTTAGTACTGAGTTAAAAAAAAATGAATCGCATACGGATATCTATGCATACGGAAATAAATACACTTTTTGCCCATATCATCAAAACCTAGTTATAACTACCTGGCGTTGAGAGGTATCCGGTCAGCAAGGTTGGATAGTCGCTCAGGTAACCTCCGTTGCTTTATGAGACCATCTGCACTCACGCACACCTCACAAAGCGAGTGTGTGTCCACTCCACCGATCAACCCAAACTCACTAAGAGCTTGGCGCACCACATCTGCAGCTGTCCAGTCCCTCCCCAGAACGATATACACACTCTGCTGATCTGAGCGAAACACTCGCACCACCTGATCCGGAGCATCTGGAGGGAAAGATACAAGGAAGAAGGCATTCACAACTTCTTAAGATTGCTTCTTAAGACTTCATGCAATCATTTATTTGTATTCTAAAATACAAAGAATGATTTACACACAAAGTTATTGCAAAGGTTTCCAGGTAGATACACAGTGTATACAGAAACACCATTTAATACACAATGGTATCTAAACTAACTTCAATGACTTGTGTGCATTTTTTTCTTACGTGAGAATAAGTTCCTTACGATCTAAATCATTAGAATAAATATGAATAAAATAACAAATACCAGACCAGTTTTTAGTCATTAACTCAACGTTCTGGAAGTGTGGTGAACATGGCTTAGGGAAGTAAACAAACAACCAAATTCTCACATGCTTCTGAACAAAGAAATCCATGCCAAAAATGATTACATGCAAGAGTAGAAAAGAGAATGAATAACAATGAAAAGTGAGAATACTTACAGTAGAAAGCAGCCACTTGAAGAGTAGAATAATAGAGATAAAGAGAAAGAGAAAAAAATTATCTTATCAGCCAATACTGAGTTACAGTACAGACCAACAGATTGATTTTTATCAGGTTGGATGGGGTTATGAATAAAAATAATATAATCTACATTTTGACAATAAATTTCAGAATAGATAGTTGAAATGCAAGAGAAAACTGTTACACTGCATTTAAAAAATTTAATTAGTATGGTTAGCAAGTCACTTAAATAATAAGTCAATGGGTAGGTGGGACAAGAAATCTATCAGAGGAGCAGGTATTATTAATATTGCCGTACAAAAAGTGAAGTGGGGAGGAATGAGATTTTTTTACTTTTCCGTCTGTTTTACGTTCATTGCAACCAATCATGAGTTTCCCACAGTAGTCACAGTAGAGTTTTCCGAATCCAGCGGTGGCGGAGGACGTAGTCCAAACCTATGCAAACAGGGATTTGGTGTCTGAATGCGTGTCTTACCTCCAGGATTGATTATCTCAGGATGCAGCAAATCTGGGCTGCTGGACGACAGGAAGCTGTTTGGAAGAGGCATAATAGCAACACTGTGTCTGCTCTGCTTTGTCCCCAATAAACTGTCATCCTGAGACTGACACAAACTTCCATCACTGAACAGAGGAGAGACAAACAAAGAGACAGAGAAAGGGGGGTCAAAACTGAAGGCGTTGGATTCAGGGTGGACTCAATGTAAATGAAGGGAAGAATACGAGCTGAAGACGAACCTATTTCAGACATGAACGTACAACTTGTGCCCACACATAAAAGATGTTGAACAGTGATCATTATGGGTGACAAGAACAAAGGCTCAAACACTAGATTAACAATTAATAATCTATCAAAACTAACACAACAAGAAAGTCTCATGGTATACTGTACTAACCTTATCTTAACAGAGGCCAAGAGCCATTAAAAACTGACAACAGTGAAACATGATAGCACATCTTCAGCATCATGATAGCATGATTGTACTGTGAGTACCAACTCCTACCCTTTAATCTGTATTGTTAGATGTTTTTTTTTGTTTACTATTGTCTATAAATGATTGTCTTCAATTACCTCAACTAATTCAACCTTCCCCTTACACCCAAGTCTGACATTGCATACCTAAGAAAGTATGTTTTGGGCTACGGTTCTACGGTCTTAACGCGCTCTTCAGATTTTTTCCACAAAATCCATTTTTTTAATATTCACTCACAAGACATCCATTTTCAGTGTGAACAAAACACAGCTCCAATGTGACACTCATGTGTAGAAGAGGAAACTAGGTCATCTATATTGCCCTGCTAATAAAGTAAAAATTGACGTGAAAGCCCTGGAAGAGTCAAATTTTTTTTATGTAATATGAGGTCTCAAAGTAAAATATTGAATGTATCAGATTCAGGACCACAGGATGAAGCTAGCATAAATGTATAAACGGCCCGAACCTGACCGAAATTTTCAACTAACCCGCCTGCAGACTCAGACTGCAATTTTTTTTTTGGAAAATATTGTACACTTCTTGACCCGCATGTTTTTCAATTGTTGCACACACTGACGTTTCAGCTGTCTAGATGCATAATATTATTGATTAATGCGATGTTAATATTTCGACCCTGTGTTGCAGGAGTGAGGTCCTTTGCATAGTTGCGTGTGAGCATAGTGGGAGGCATTCTGGGAAGAGTAGTGTGAGTGACAAGTGAGTGATAGAGGATGACTGAACGCGAGCGCGAAAAAGAGCAAAAAAGTAGACAAATTCATTTTTTTTCCTGAACAAACTGCTCATTAATGTTTTAATTGAAGCGGGTAGCTGCATAGTTGAGCTCGCTTGCGGTGTAATAAAATGTAGGCCTATCTAATTAATAGAGAATTGTGTATAGCACTGTATTCATTACATAGGTTTAATTGACATCTTTAAAGTGATCTGACCGACTGCGACCCTAATACCATTCAAAATATTTTTGTATGAGCCGTAACAGCGCAAACCTGCTCATTTCGGGTCAATCCGCGCATCACTGGTATGTATGTTTGTATACATCTGGTCACATAATTGCTTTGTGTCACTTTGGGCTGCAGCCATAATGTAGTCTTAACCTACACATGTGCATCTGACATTGCATTGCACCAGACGCTATTGGTGTCCAAAGGAAAAAAAAGAGTGCTGGACTAAATCCAAAAATCTTTGACTCTGTCTGTTCTCAATGTGTATAACACACAGATTTCCCCACATTTGTTCCAGAAAAATGACTACAAATTAACTTCAGAACCTTCTTTCTCTGTCTTACCTGCACAGCTGTACATACCCATTACTGGTTGATTAAAATAAAATAAAAAAAATTATCTTTTGTAGATGTGAGCTGAAACAGGACAAACTAGATAAACTAGATGTAAAAATTCTTGCACCACACCTTTTTACCATTAAGGTTGAACTAGAGAGAGATGTGCACAAAATGTGGTTTAATGGAAAAGAACTCCATGAAGGATTTAGGAGTCTAATTTAGAAGCACAAATGATAATGAATGAAAGAAGGTAGGTAGGGGCAAAACGTGCTGAAAACATGAGATTGAAGATGATTTAAGGTGATGAAAGGCCTCTGTCTCTTACCGGAACAGTCCCCTATGGCAGTCAAGCAGTCATAAACAAAAACAGGAAATCAAGTAAATCTTAAATTATGTTAAAAACAAACCTCATAAAACATTTTTGGGAGTAAAAATCTGGTATTAAAATGTTTGGACCCAACATGTATGCACTTGAAAGGCTAAGGATAAAAGTTCAGGGTGTAGAAAGGATATTAGAGGACTGTTCCAAACTATTTTGGGGGTATGATGAGGTACCTGAAAGGTTTTGGCGGTAGGATGCTGAAACGTGTCTTTTCCAGCATCTTGCGAATCTTGTTTCTCCCTCCAAAGACAGTGTTTGCCTTCAGCTTCTTGTGGCTCTTGCTGCTGGTGGGGAACTCCAGGTCTCCAGGAAGGTCTGGAATAGAGAGGCGTTGACCCTTTCGCTCCTGGATTTTGGGGATATGAGGGCCTCCGTTCCTCTTCTCCAGTCTCATGCGCCTCTCAAGCTCCTTGAAGACTGAAGAGATACATTGAGTGAATTAGTAACTGCTTTTACCGATTTATATGTAAACATGTCATGTCAACAGTTTTTGAAACAATTAATTTTTTAGTGTTAGTCCATTGTTTTGATAATCAAGATTATTACATCAGCCTGATAAATGTGGGTGTTATAAATGCAGGTGATAGCATTAACTTATTAAACTCAAGTGGTGTGTTGTTTACCAAAGATGTTAGTCTTAACAGTCAGAGAGAGGTGTGTGTTGTTCTTAAGGATGTCCAGGGCTTTGGACAAGGATATGTCTTCAAAGTTCTGCCCATTGATCTCCATGATCTGAGGACACATGCAGACAAACACATATACAACACATTAAGTAACTCTAAAAAAAATGTTAAAAGCTTTAAAACAGAAAGACACAATTCCAACATAAGAAATATACTAAATTACAAATACTGTTCACCTTTGGAGGATAAAATTGATTGTCAGAATTGATTAAATAAATACACCATTAAATTAATGAAATTAATCAATGAAATTTATCATTAATTAATCAATCACTTCTCTGAATTAACCAGCTCTATTACTGGAATTACCTGCTGCACTGACATCAACACCCTCGTTCACATCATCTGTAGTAAAATGGTTGGTACACAGCGATAAAAAGACAATTTTGTTTTATAGTTGACAATGACACTTTCGGGTATAAATTGGTACTGCATTTTCTATTCACATGGGTTCTACTATTCCTTGTAAAAGATTGTTTTCAAATGCATTAACATTTTTATTCAAAAGGAGAAATTAACTCAAAGGTGCCAAAACAGTAAAAAAAAAAAAAAAAAAAAAAAAAGAGAAAAAAATCTCACCATTTTGAGCTTTTACATAGAAGCTCTACATTGTGCTTTTAATCAAAAGATTTTTTTTCTCCTGGCATCGACAGGTGAATGTTTCCCATTGAATTCCTTATCTATCTGGGACTTACAGTCTTTAGCAAAACTTTGTTTGCAATTGTATTAGTTGAAAACAGAGAAGAAAAGGGGCGACTCAATCTATTGGACCATGATCACTAGCACTGCATCAATCCATTTTCTGCAAATGTTTTGCCTTAACTTGATGGAAATAGCAACTCATCATATAATAGGATCCACCTATTGACACCAACCGATAAAATTAACTATTTTATTATATATTTATGTATATTGACATGATCCAAATTTGTATTTAATCAATTAAACATGCAATCATTTAATTCCACTTTTAATAAATCTATTACTTACTTAATGATGCATTACATTTTTAAATTCCACTTTAAATAAATTAATAACTTATTTAACAAAACATTCACTTACCAAATTCCATTCTTAAAAACATACTTTTAATTCATTGATGGCAAATTTAATGAATGGTATATTTATTTAATCAATTCAGACGCATTCTGTCCTTAATTTCTTTTGTCGACTGGTATTTTATTGATTTACTAACTTACCTGGTCTCCACACTTAAGGCCGGCATCTGCAGCTTTACTCTGATCCTCCACGGCCTCTATGAAGATCCCAATGGCCCTCTCACTTCCTCCTTGCACACTGAAGCCCCAGGCTGACTCTTTAGAGGACTTCTGAAGTACCACCTGGCGAGGCTTGGCCTTCGCAGCACAAGCGATGTTCAACAGTCGTAGATGACCCTTCATTTGCTGGGGGAAGACACAAAAGCGCACTTCAGCTTTCTGGAATGATGTCTAAAGGCTAAGCTTTGCTTGTGGGTCAAGCTTATGAATTGCCCTCTGCAAAGGGTGCACATTTACATAACCCTGTGCTGACCCCGTTGCGAAGCCTGGTGTGCAGCTCCAAAAATTTCAACCTCACATCAAAGCCTTGTGTTTGAGCTGAGCTAGAGCGGAGTAAGTACTCACTTTCTTGGCTTGCACTCCATGTTGAACACTGGATGATGGAGTCAAACTTTGAAATCTTACCATTTTCTTTGTTATACGTTTTGAATTTTTGTTAAATAGTAGTTATTGTTATCATTACAAATAGAAATATTGATCAGAGCAAAGATAGTGCTTCTGCAGCAGTGAAGAATGCATGTATGAAGTTATATTTATTTGATATATAGCAAGGTAAAGACACCTGTTCTTTTTCAGCATCTGTGTTGTGTTTTGATTAGCTAGTAGTTAGCATTTTTACAGTGCCAATATTTATCTGTGCAAAACACAGCTTAAAAACATTATTTTACAAAGTTGAACATTTACGAGCATTTTCACAATGTCTAGCAACCCCAACAGTCACTTTTATGCTTTTGAGCATTTATGTGCATTTCCAAAAATCAATGGCAACCCTTACAAACACATTTATGTTGAGCTTTTTTTTTTTTTTACATTTATGAGTCTTCTGTTAATGTCTGGGAACCCTAACAATTACAAGGTTTTGACCATTTATGAGCGTTCCTCAGAGTTTTCTCTGGCAACAACAAAAAAACTATGCTTTACATGGAAATCAGAAAAATAATAACTGTGAAAAAAAATTAAGACCGAACGGTGATGGAACTTTTAAGAGCAGTGGATTTAAGACATTTTAAAGCCTAAAATTTGGGATTAAAATTTTAACAATTTTGAGAACCCGCAGAAATCCTCGTAATAAATGATAAATCACGATGATGTGTTCAACTTAGTTATGTAGATCAAGATGAAGATTAGTAAAGCTTTTTGAACACGATGTAAACATGCTTGAAACTCACAGAAGTGTCCAGAAGCTTCTCAAAGTCCTGAAGGAACTGTGTCATCTGTGGGTCCCCTTCGAAATCACTGAAGTGGTTATTTACCCACAGCAAAACAATTCTCGTCACCTGAAGAGTAACATAAGCACAGTCATGATGAATTGAAGGAGAATACAGAATACACACATTCCTCATCACCTGTGGGTCCAGGGTTCATTCAGTTTTATACTGACCGTGTCTCTCAGTCGCTCCTCTCTGAACCACTCTAACAGTTTGGTTGCCAGCTCCATGGGGCTCTTCAGAAAGGTTCTCTGCATCAGGAGAAAATCTTCAATATATGTTGGATCCACCACTGAAGGCTCCTCCACCAGATGCATGATCAGACGGTCTGCAGTGCCCTGGTGCAAAAAAAAAAAAAAACACCTGTGTTTGTCCCGACACTCAACAAGTTAGGATAGAAAAGAATTGGATCTTAGTTTGAGTCTAGCCCTGTTGGCCTGGGAGACCCCAAATACTGACTTTTTTTAACAAACAACACAAAACAGACAACTAATATTTCTGATAACACACTAAAGCAGATACAAAGATAATAATGAGAAATAATGCTACAGCTCTGCAGTTCATAAATCAATGTACAGAGGGTGACCAGTCAGAATGTCGTAACTTACCACGAGATTCTACTGTGGTGGCGTACGGCAAATTCAACATGGTAAAAAAAAAATGTGTTACCATAGTTGGCGAAAAGATTTCTCAGCATGAACTGTAAACGATTTTAAATCTTAAAGCATACCAGATACTAAAACCTTATTCAACAAGTCAAATGTTAATGTTGAAGTACATAGTGGTAAGAAACAGAAATAAATATTTATTGCTTTAAGCAACTTTTTAAAGGGTATTCCTACATTTAACGTGTCAGTGCTGCAAGGTATAAAACCATGGCTTGTCATACAGTCTGCCTCAGGTTCGAGTCTCAAGGATTGATGTCCATTTTATTTAGGGGGTTTTTTCAAAGGCAATTAAAATTTTTCATTAAAAAAAGTTTTTGTTTTGTTTATAGATTTTTTTTTCTTTTTTTCTTTTAATACACATAATTTACACTATACCTTCACATGAAGTGTTAGACAAACAGGAAAAGTCTACCAAATGCAAGTCTGTGCAAGAATACTGCTGTTTCCTTTTTGGTGTATTACAGTGTCATGTCAGAGATCCATAACTGAACTGCATTGGACACAAAGAAATCCGAACGACTCTGTATGGAAGAAGAACCTGAAACATGAAAACATCGGGCCATCTGAATGACTGCACTGAAGAAGAATCTACAGGAAACAGACTTCACAAGAAACTTGTGCATCTCTTGCACGATGGACTTTTAGAAAATCGACCATAGATTATATGGTTATTTGTGTCATTATGTAGGTTATATGATTTTACCACGTACATCATATCAATGAATTGTTCTGAGATCTACAATAACATAGATATTGTGAACAAGATAGAATAAGATAATGAGCCTGTAACTTTTCAAGTTACATGATAAGAAGATGGGGCTTGCGTTATTAAACATAGACTAATAGAAGGGGTTGTTTAAATTTGTACTTTTGTGAGAGTATTTCTCACAAGGGGAGGATTGCAAAGTTAAGGACTATGATTTTCCGACATAACTCTTTTATATTGCAATCACTTTTTAGCACTTTTGTATTATTTTTGTCCGTGACCTTAACTAGATTGCTCAGGAATTCTTTATAATGATTGATAGGGACAAAATCTATGCCCCCTCACTGAGATCATGCTCTTAAATGTCTGAAAAAATCTTGATAAGTACCTTTTGTTGAGAGAGAGATTATCTGAATCGTTTCAATGGCCCCCGGCCATTAAATTTGATTAAATTTGGCCTTAATTATTTTGTTTACAAAAAAAGACAATACCTTCATGGTCAGCTCTTCCTCCAGCTCACCTTTATGACGACATGTCCTTTGCGTGTGCCACTCCGATCCAGCTCCCTGTGCTCCTTCACCATCACTATCTCACCCTCCTCCTCCACCCGGTGGGTGTTCCGCTCCACCTGGTTCAGGATCCGGCAGTAATCTTCCTGAGACACGCACACAAACTGAAACCAGAGAGAGAATAGTGTAAGTGGTTACCTAGGAGCAGGGTATCTAAGTCTTCAGGGAGACAGAAACTGATGTAACTCCAGCAAGTAAGAGAGTCCGCTTTCACCTGGCAGTCGTCTGCTCTTGTGCAGACTCCTCCACTCATGAACTGGGGTTCTATTGATGGAGCAATAATCCCAAAGCTGTTTCCCATGCAGAGAATCTCTGAGCGTCCATCAGTGGAGTTGCATTCCACGGACCCGTTCAGGATCACATACCACTGGTTCAGCTGACTCACACAAAGAGAAAGGACTACATTGGACACCTTCATAGCGTTGGACACAGTTTTGGAAACCTTCATATTTTATTATCCATATGTTCAACAAAAATGGTGTCAAATGAATGATACATTCTAGCTAGTGTTCTTTAGGAGAGAGAATCTCCCAAGTCTTTTTTTAATTTTAGATAACTTTTCTGTTTATGACTGTCTAAAACCAGTGGCTTTAAAACCATATACAATATGGGTGTTTAACTTTCAAATCAACAACAGTCTGAATGTTAAAACACTCACACTTTTTACCCAATTCAGTCGACTCTTGGTGCTGTTGTGCTAATAATAAATACGTAAACAGTCAGAAATTGCATGTATAACATCAGTGCTGTTACATCATGAGGCATGTTCTGAAGTCTCCTGAAAAAAAAAGTAATTGAATACATTTTCAGTGTTTTTCCACTGTCCAGTTTGACTATCCCGAAGCATGGCCTCTTGAGAAAATGTACATTTTTAGGTTAAAAATATTAGGTAAATGGTATCTTTAAAAAGATTTTGCTTGCTATATGAACAATATTCAGCAGCAATTTAATCATTTAACCTACTATTTGCAGACAATTATATTGGAATTAAATTTTACATTTTAAGAGTACATCCAGCGGTGGGTAGTAACTAGCTACATTTACTTGCCAGCGTTTTTGCTTTGTATCGAACTAACGAACTACTTGAGTACATTTTTTCATACCCTTTTTCCCTTTCAGGGCCGCCACAGCGGAATGAACCACCAACTCTACTGGTTTTATGTGGCAGATGACCTTCCAGCCACAACCCATCACTAGGAAACATTCACACGCACTCATTCACATTCATGGACACTATGGATAATTTTGTTCACCCAATTGACTTATACCGCATGTTTTTGGACTTTGAGGGGGAAACCGGAGCACCCAGAGTATACCCATACGATCACGGGGAGAACATGCAAACAGAAATGACCCAGTCGAGGCTCGAACTAGAGACCCTCTTGGTGGGAGACGACCGTGCTACCCACTGCGCCACCGTGACAGCACTTTTACTTGAGTAGATTTTTTTTTGGATGCTCTACACACCTCTGAGTATATCTAATGAAAAGAGTAAACTTAATATTGTTGCTTAAATATACTTATATTACATCTCTGACAGGACAAATACTGTATTATAGGAATTATATAAATTATATTTAAAAAGTAATTAGTATTAATAGGTATTAGTTGTTTGGTTTTAGGGAGTGCTAAGAGTGCCTAAAACCATCACTTTTTTCTAATATGCTTCTGTACTCTGAGGAAATTACTGCTGCAAATAACGGTTTCATATCTTTGAACTGTCTAAACATATCAACTTTTGCATGTACTTGTCTTTGTTATGGATTTTGGTTAAATAAAATGAACTTTTAACTTTTAATTTTAATTTAAGAAACAAAATGAGCTAGTAGCTGCTGATTACACCAGGTATCAAGCACACACTGGATATATTGCCATGGCAATCATGGGACTTGCAAGTTATCTCAACTCAGTTTAATATCATCTGCTAATGATTTTTAATTAAACCTCAATTTGCTAAGTAAGAAATGATTTTGCCCAACTTGAAAGAGCTAAATCCTAGACCTCATATTACTGTGTACGTGTATTCCTGAGATGGCAGCTGCTTCCGAATGGACCTGAAGGCCCAGATCCAGACCGGAGTTCAGACTTTGGTAAACCCTGCTGTATTTTATCTAGCTTTTTAATGTATTGTAAAGTTCTTGAGAAATGTGCAGTCATTTAATGGATTATAATTTGTATTCAAAGGTTTTTAATCGTTGTTATTGGCTTTCATATTTTATTGACACTTCTTTAATAAAAGTCTGTGATTATTCTTTTATTCTTTTTAATATCTAGTTAGGAAGCACCACAACAATTTTCATCATCCAGAGCAAATGAAAATAAACTATTAGAACAAACAATAAACAATTTTTGTCGTTAACATTACTGGAACGAATGCCATACCACAATCTCTGATCCTGGCTGAAACTTTTTAGCTTGAAACATGTTTTTCTCACCTGTTGTTTGTCTTGAAGGAGAACTGTACCCTCCCGTTCAACTGTCAAAAATCTCATGACTCCACACAGTTCTCTGCGCACTGACAGCGTCATGTTAGCGAAGGCCGGTAGCTGATGCATAAACTCTAGAAGCTGCTCTGTATACACACAAACAGCACAGTTAAGCACACTCAAGTGATTAGCTTCAGGGGTGTTGACATTTATTTAAAAGCGGCCAAATTTACGGTTCCTTCTGAAATTTTTTCAACACTAAAGTTACACATATATATAAAAATAGTTTTTAGTTACCTTTAATAGAGTAATAAAGTTACCTTTATTTTTCAAAAATCAATTTGATCAAATATAAGCATCTGACAGGCATTTACAACCCTAAAGACACAATTCTTCCTTTCAATAATTGATGACACTGATTATTGCTGACAACAAATTTTAGCTTCCGGGTGTTTTCTTCTGTTTTATTTCCTTCTTTCTATGGTTGATTGATCAGCAACAACTTCTATTGTGAGTAACCCAAGCTAGACTTTGGCTTTGTAACAAAATCCATATAGTCTCTGCTCTACTGTAAGTCATTTTGGACAAAAGTGTCTGCCAAATGCATAAATGTAAATGTAAGCTGTATTCCTCTATGAAAATGTACAACAAACCTACTTCCAAAGTAGAATTGTATGTGTCGCAAGTAGCACAATACAACACATTACCAACTGAATTGTTTTTTTTTTTCAATATCAGTTCTGCTGGAGAAAATAATCAAGTTTTCAAGTTGTGTGCGTATCCAGGACACGTTGCATTAGTTTTACTGTGATTTTGTTTGCAATTTTTAATTACGTCCAGGATAAGGATTGTTCAGGTAAGTCAGTTAGAAAGTTTTATTGATTAATATCCAGTAATCCTAATACATTTGAAAAATGTGATGCTAATGTGACGCACTCAATTGTCACAATGCCTGGAAAACCCAGAGTCAGTGCAGTATTTTACATTCCATGTATCGTCAAAACACTTGTTATTTACCAATATCCTCTTCAGATCGCTCCTGTGGCTCTATCTCCAGGCTTTCGCGTACCCGGTCTGGCTCCAGCAGAGCTTCACTGGAGCGTTCTATCTCCTCCTCATCCTCCTCTTCCTCTGAGTCCACAGGGGCCTCAGGGAGACCTGAAAGATCCACATCCCCCGCATCACTCTCTGTTGCCTGCCCAGAAAACACAAACAGAGAACACATGTGGGGAGGTCAACAAAATGAAATCTAAATCTGGCAGATGACCTCACGATGATCAGTCTTAGTCAAAAATTTAAACAGCCCTTTAGAATAATGCAATAAAGTACGATCCCAAAACTCCAAAGCCTCATCATCAACACAAAGTCAGAATGACAAGTGACTTTCTGTATTTTTGATTAACTTACATAGATGGCAGAAGCATGGAGTCGGAGTTAAGATGCTAGAATAAGGAGACAACATGTCTACTGCAATAGCCAACAGGAACCCCGTCTCAGCATTTTCTGTTCCAGATTTATATAGATCATTGGAACAGCACACCAAAAAAAGCATCTTAAATCTTAATACTTAATTTTTGTAAGTGGACTGAGCCATTTTAAGCATTTAGCATCCTGCGCTCTGAATATATTTCAAATCGGACATGTCCAATGTGCTAGTGGTCACCAATGGCTTTTGTTTCATCAGGCAATTCAATCTCAATTTCTCAATTAGTATGATAGTAGTGAATAGGGGGCACCTTGCGTCATAATTTTATGGAATTCATCATTGATGTAGTTATCCTGTGGACTTTGATAACGCCTCAAAGATATCATCATTTGGTATCATGTTTTTGAGGGGCCTCAATGTATTCTGGTTAAATGAAAATGTTCAAGTTGCAGTCCATCTACAGCTTACATAGGGTGAATGATAAGCTCAGGCTCTCTCTCTTCTCTTCGTAATGCTAGTGATAAAATATTTTTTGTGCAAACACTTTTTTTCGCATGACTCTGACTTAGCACAAACAGAAGAGGAAGTGGCATCACCTGGTAGATGTCGGACAGGCTGCTGCTGCCTGAGTCGCTGGCAATGCTGCATCCTGATTGGCTGCTGGCCAGTGCTGTGTGCTGGTGGGCGGGGTCAGTCAGATGCATCTTGTTGAGTTCACCAGGAAGCTGCTAAGAACAAACAGGAAAGGAGAGACCTTGAGTGTGCATTGAGGCTGTGAAAGACAAATGAGTGAGTTTCTGTAACTCCGATAGTCTAGAACACAGTCAAGCTGCTTTTACCCACATTCTCCATTAACTTGATTGCCAATACTGGAGCCCACACAATCATTACCACAGATTCAGTGAGGGGAAACGTATATAATGTATACGTGCAGCATATAAGATATCAAGTAAAAATGTGCATACAGACCTGGGATTTCATTTAAAAAGAAGTGCATAGAACCCTGTCTAAAACTTAGTGTTTGTCAGAAAGGTCAAATTTGGGTTTCCACCACTTGCACGCCTGCTTTATACCATATAAAGTCACTGGAAATCACTTTATGAATAGTCATGTGTTGTTTAATGAATTATGACAGAGCTTGAAAAATCTAAATTCGTGTAGGGGAGATGGAGACTCGAAAAACTATTCTATTTGGTGGAAAGAGCAGCGGGATAACAAATAAAAAAACACTGACACAGGAAAGAGTCAACTCAATGTTCTACTTAATGAGAGAGTTCAAGTGTTTAAAAAAGTAAGAAAGGCTGCACACTGATGGTTAGCAAAACAAATTTTTATACGTCCTTTTTTTTTTTTACATAAAATAACTTCCCTTAGTGACTTGGTGTCACAAAAAAATGCTACAAACTGTTGCATGCACAACAAAAAAAAAAAACTATTTTATTACTTAGCTGGTAACCAAAAATCCATTATAAATCTTATAACTGGGTGATTATTCGATAACGATAATTATCATCGCTATACATTTTCTCGATACAAAAATATAGAGGTTGATACAGTTTGACAACTACCTGACCAACGTGGTTGCTAACGGCACTTCCGGGTCTCACGCACAGGATAATTTCTCTGTGTTTATAATAGCTCTAGAGTTCTGTGAGGTAACACACACACACTCTATTCTCGGAGATTAAAACCGCCACACTTTTATCCTTTTTGAAACTTGACTCTTGCTTATAATTAGTTCATTTCTTTTAACCATGTGCTCACACCAACAGTGAAGAGAAACATGCATTGGAATATACAGAGTGGGGTCAGCTCCATAGTTTACTTGAAGTGAAAACACGCGTAGGTTTACCACAGCAGCTCATTCTCTTGAGCTCAGATTCTGTTCTTTCACTTCATGAAGATACAGGAAACAAAAAATAATGAGAGGATTGTCAGCTCTTGTTTAGAGAAAGTAAAGTTGAGTTGAATTTTTAATAAACGAAAACATAGTTGAATATGTTTCAATGTTTGAGTTTTATGAATCTCTGGAACTCATTTTATTAGTACATATATAAAATGGGTACAAATAATTATTGGCAATGACTAAATACAAATAAATAATTACTTTATTTCACATTTGTGATATTTTTAGCAGTTATGAATACATTTTCTATTTGTTATATAAATTTAATAAAAGGAATTTCCCCTCGTAAAAAAGAACAATTAATAAAACAAATCTGACCATATAGCCATTATAGCCTCATTTTAAAAGTAAAAAATAGTGGAAAAACTCAGTTAATGATCAGGTTCATTCAATTTCATTCCAGAGCAAAAATCATGCTTTTTAAAATAATTAAAGATTATGATTATTATCGACATTGGCTGATATGAAAAAGTTATTGTGATATTTTTTTAGGCCACATCGCCCAACCCAACCTCCATTTTACAAACCTAACTTGAACTGGTTTTAGAATCTCTCAAATAAACAAACCAGCTCAATTGCAAAAACACTGAGTCCATGCTTGGAGATAGTGCTTTGAAGTCTCAAGCTTAAACCTACTTTTCAAGTTAGGATATACATATTGAGTTGAATTTTACTGTTTATTAATGCAGACATACTGAAGAAGAACAACCTAAATAGGTACTTAAAAACACTTAAACCCCTACCATTGTAGTAAATGGTTGCACACAAAAGTCCAGAGATACAGCCTACTTTGAGTTGGTTACAGATACTTAAGGAAAATACAAGAATACAAGATAAGAGTTAATCTACTCCATAGAGCAGAATTGATTAATTAACAACAAATACACAGAACTCCAAATTACAAAAGCTCCAAATAAAACATCATTAAGCATATGAGATCATAGCATATAAGGCAAGGGTATAGTGATACATCTCAGAGATGGTTGTAGTTCCTTACAGAGCTTCACACAAAGCTACACGCATAGCTGTGGCCAAGATTTTGACCCATGCTGGGTTTCTTTGACCCACCTGCATGCAATGATGGGTATGCTAAAAAATGTTTATCATTAAAAACCAAAATACTGCCTAGTCCTATGTTATGGTGGGTTTAAATGGCCCATCTCCAACCCATAGAAATATGTAAATACAAACCCATCGTAAAAAAAAAATACAAAAATTAACTGCACGATTCCATACTTTATATCTTCTACACTTATCTATTGAGGAGCTCAATAAAGAGAGGTATATGAATGGCACAAGTGTGAGTATGTGCGTCGGTGGTGGTGATGATGTAATCAGGACGTTCGAGAGCAGTGCTGTTAATGATCGAGGTCATGCTGAGCCCAGTCAAACACAATCTCCCTCCTGAGCATCAATTAATGATGTCTGCAATTAAATATGAATATCTCCATCATACAGATGCTCAGGTGATGAGAGGAATGAATTAAAAAAAACTGGTGTTGACTAAAAAGTGTCACAAACAGTTGTAAAAAGTGTCACAAATTTGGATTTCTCTCATCAGTATAAGTCGACAAAACCAAAGCTGAGCAATAAAAGCAGATCTGCATCCATTATTAAAGATATAGGTTATAGAATCTTAACCTAAAATATATTGAACCTTTCATTCTAATGCAAGCATTGTAAAATATTCTAGACAAAATAATTTGTTATAATGTCATTGTAGTAAATATTAATACAGTTTGAAGCAGTCCAAATGCAAACCACTGCAAGTTTCAGTACTGAAACAAGACAACTGAAACAAATGAAGAGTATTTTCTCTGTTAAAGGCATGACGTAAAACAGGTTTAAGCTGTGTTCACAAAACACATCGATGATATGGAAAGCAAGAGAGATTTACGTGGTAAGATCAATGGGAAGAAGAAAAAATTACGGCACATAAGACATAATACCGCACATTACAAATGTAAGTATTTTAACTGATGGAAGTTCTCACTGCGCTAACCAATCAGGAGTTTGCTCTAACACAATATACTCTGCCAACCAGAAATGCGACCCTGCACCACTTTACTAACCAGTACAGAAGTTCTGGCTTTCTCCAATACACTCATCCCCGGTTTTCTGGAACTCTTTATGGTGGAGAAAATTATAAAACCTATAAAAATTATTATAAAAAGGACATTATTTACCATATTTTGGCCATATTTACCGATCTATTAACATGTCCCAATTAAAACCAGTAGAGGAACGCCCTCTAAATTTAGTTTGGAAAAAAATACAAATTTTTGTTCATTTCCTGTCCCATGGTTGTTTTCTGAATTTGGACTCAGCTCAGTGCTTGACTTGTGTCAGGTCATGCTATAGAATAATCTTTTTTTTTGTCAGTCTTTCAGGGCAATTCCTTTTTATGTGGTACATTAAATAACTTGCAAACAAATTTTGACAAATTGTTATAAAAATACGTCCATCCATCGATTAGTTATTTATATAGGTTAGTACTTTTACAATGAGTACCCAGGGTATACAAATATTTTACAAATAAAATATTATTGAACTATGCTTTTGTTTATTAAAGTTTATTAAATTTTTCTACTTCAAGCTCAACTTTACTCTATTAAAGCATGAGCTGTTAATTTTCTTAAGATCGAGACAGTTATCAAGCTCTTAATTAATCTTTCTATAATATTATTTAGAAACATTTTTCTATGATAATTGTTATTGAATTATTGCCTAGACCCATCTTTACGTAAAGAAATCAAATAGCAATATAACAAATAATCATCTAACTTCAATACAGTGCACAAATAGTCATACTGCAGCCAATGACTTGATAGCAGAAACACCAGTGTCTTCCTCTGTGTGTTTAGGTTTTGGTCTTGTCCTTGTGGAATCTGCACTGAATTATTCATGAGAAACACTCTCGTCTAGACTGCTCTCAGACTGAACAGGACAGGAGGAGAACAAGAGGGACACTTCCCCGTCTGTACTCGTTTCCTGTCCTGAGCCTGGACAGAAAACTCTATTCCGGTCTATTTTATTCCATTATAATTGAGGTTTTCAAAAAAAAACTAAGCAAAAAAGGCCTTTCAAAATAAACAGCTTTGCCAGTCTAAAGCATGCCATTTACATTTACTTTTGTCCATATAATAAATGCAGGTACAATGCAAATTAGTACAACAGATCTTACACATACAGGGTTCAAACCCACATCTGATTTGTAGGTCCAGTCCTTGGCCATCACCACATACTAATGTATGCTACAGACCTGCAAAGACATTATTGATTCAAATGTGAAGTAGGAAGTCTGTGAATAAAGAACAATCAAATCAGGAGATTTTCCTGATGAGCAACAATTCGTTTTCCTTCTATTTCTAAAAGCTAAGCACAAGACTGCAGCTAAGCTTCAGCAAAGGAAGATTCTTTTCAACAGTTGAAAAGCTTTCTTTAACAGTAGAGGTCTCGCTTCCTGAACAAACTCCTCTACTAGAATAAAAATTGAGCAAAAACACAATATAGCGTTGCAATTGTCAACACCACTAGGACTAAAATGCAAACTACCACCCCAGCCTGCTCAAAGAACCCAGCCAGGGAGGTTAGCAGGACACATAGTAAAGGAAAAAAGGAAATATAATGAAAGGACTCCCAAACCTGACTTGATATTTCAGCTATACATTTTTTTTTATCCTGAAAAGAACTGACACCCAAATATCGATCAATCAAAGACACTTAACAGAACAGACATTGACTGACAGCTGATGGCTTGTCGATCAGGATCATAGCTCTAGAACTTGAACACTGGGTGAAAAATACACAAATGTGCTTCCTCTTTTGGCAGACGGGTTCAGGTCATCGTATCACAACTCTTTTCAAAAAGAGTGTTTTGTAAGTTAATTTGAATATGGACAAAAACGACACAGAATATTTTCTGATTAAGGAATACTAGTAGATGAACGTTATCCAGGCAGATGGTGAAAGCTTGCAGGAATAAGAGCTGTGTGTCCACTGAGGTTTAGTATGTCACGAGCACAGGAAGGTTCAGTGTCCAGAATCAATACACTCCACATTAAGACTCCACACGTTCCCTTTCACTGCTGAATTATGAGAAGCTAAATGAGGCCAGCTCTTTCAAAGAGACGGTTAATTTCAGTTCTGACAACTGAAAGCAGATCCAAGACTGAATGCATGACCTGTGGTAATACAGCTCTGACACAGAACCACATGTTGTTACAGTTCCAGTTAGAAAATGGCAAAGGAAAGCTGCTTGTTACTGAGCGCTATTTCCCCTCTGAATAAAGAGCAATAATTGCTGTACAGATCAGATTCGGTCTCGAGCCAGGTCTTGATGCCATTGACTCTTGTCCTGTTTTAACTGCCTGTCAGACACAGTTTTATTATCTTGACATCTTATTCAGCCTCATTTAAGTTACCTCAATCTGGTTAAGCTCTTAAAAGTGGCCTTTTAAAAAATACATTTAAATTAAATAAATAACTAGTTATGCAGTAACACACATTCAAAAATTTAATTGAAGTCCTGAATCAAAGTCCTAGAACTAGATAAAATAATAAAAGCCCTGCAATTTATAGTAAAGAAGACAACACACACTTATACCACTTTTATGATTATACAGATTTACAGATGTCTTTGTAATGTTTATAAATTGTTTAGAAATATGTTGCAGCTACTAATCATTATAAGCTTCTGTGTCTTTGAAATGAATCAATAAACTTAAAAGGATTTTACTAGGGTGAAACAACAACAACAACAACAACTACAACATAGAGAGGTTTTGTGGTGCATTCCTTCTTAAAAACCTTTCAGCCAATTGGGAATGAAATCAGAAAGGAAGAGGAGAGGCATCAGCAGTATAATCAAAGCAGCAAAAAGCTTTTAGATGGTTGTGGCTCAACAAGGGAGACCCATAAATTCATGGCAGCTAGTTATCTGGACACAACATGAGGTCTGATCAGACTTGACTGGATCACCTGCATGATGCTGAAAGTCCCAAAACACTCAATAATTTCACGAACAATTTGTCCAGAGGCATCAGTAGATGTCTAATTACAGATAACTTCCTTTGAAGATCAAAGGTGTTGCTTTCTCACCGAATTTTAGTAACAGGACAACATGGAAAATTTTCACTCGACTTGCCACGGTTTAGGTCTGTGTTTCCACCAACCATCCGCATGACTTCCCAGTTTGTTTTAGACACGTCACTCAAGACATATCATTCCACTACATCAATCAAGTTTAACTTGCTTGGCAAATAGAGAGTTTGCAAAGGAAATTCATGTGTGCATTTGTGTTGACTTTAAACAATCAAACTAAAGCCTTTAATTAAAAGATGGATAATGGCAAAGGGGTGAAGTACTGAAAAACACCAGAGAGCATTCAAGTGCTACATTCAATTAGTCATTAAATTAGAGTTGTGTACATGAGCAATACACCAAGATATCACGTCTCATCTTTCTTTCCTATCAAAAACAAGAATACTGAAAAAATGCTTTGGTCTCAATCGGCTTGCTTTATGTGACCTCATCTCAACAGTTACAAAGAAATACCTATACAAGCTACAGAACATGGTGGAAAAGCCTCCAAAAGCATGGCAAGATGATTCTGTAAAACGGCATTCCTTTGCCCAAAGATTGAATCAAAGGTGGCGGGAAGGTGATTTTGCGTGCTGCTGCTCGTTGCTGGATAAACATGGCAAGAAAAAGGAAATACACACGCGAACGCGCAAACCTCATAGTAATGTTTAACATTTGGATAAAACCAATAAAACCTTTAAATCTAACTCCATTAAAATTAATAATTCATGGTAACGTTATTTTCTCTCCTTCTCTGGTTATATTAACTTTTATAGGTAGTTCTATTATTTTAGAAAGACGTAATGGTTCTTAGAATTTGCCTCTCTTCAGTATTTAACATTTCTCAGGGTTCTGAACACTGTCGCTTTCCAGAAGTCTTAATTTAATTAAGCTCTGACGATCTGGAGCCAGCTGCAGACGTGTACATTAACACTGCGCGAGACACTCCAGGTAACAGATGATAAAACAGAGGTTATGATTTCTGGACAAACATCAAAACAAATGATTGTCAATTTATTAATCAGGTAAATTATAAACAAATCCACTTCTAGTTAAAATGCAATAATCAAATACAATCAATTCAGTACAGTTTAAAGTACTATCATAAGAAGAATGACTTTGCAACTGAATGTATTCTGATTAACCCAATAACAAGGAGAAAACTTCATCATTATTTACCTGATCGTCAAGAAGGAGACTGCACACCACATGACCTGGTGCGGGAGCTCTGATTACAGAAACTCCTCTAGTTTAGGAAGAAGTTCATTTAAATCTTTTAAATATCATTATCAAATTACAGAATTACACTGATTGGTTCTTTGACTTTGGAAGGCTGTCCTTCTGTAAAAACACTTTATTTCAAGAAATGCTTATGTGTATGATTGGGTCTCAGAGATGAAGGGGAAGAATCACACTTTCTGGTGTGGAACAACAACTCATGGGTTTGGTTAATTAAATAAATTACAAATGCAGATTCAGTCACTCCTTTACACCTAGACCCAGTCCCTTGGCTCCATATATTGTCTTTGAAATGTTTGATTCAAACTGTGAGGTCACTCTCGGCTCTGTTCCAAACGGACAGCTCGTTTATTTAATTTGCATGTCCATCTCAGAAGCATCTGGCTCAATCTGTGCGTTCTGCCCGATATGCATCTGAAAAGGTGGCCGTCCTTGTTGGTACCTGCATTCAAAGTAAATGCCCAGGCCTTCTTAAGCAGAACTCATATAGGCATAATTCAGTTCGTTCCAATTCCTATCGTTACAAAACAGCTTGTGGAAAAGCAGTAGATGTGTTAAGATCAATGTTAAATGTTCATGAAACCCTTGAGTTGCAGTGTAAATTTTAAGAGCTTCATATGTTGTGAACATGCGATAGTTTAGCGTTAGTAAGCTTTACAGGTCTAAAAAAAACTTTCATATTTCTCTCTTTTCCTCACTTTATTTCACTTTCAGGTTTTTCACAAATGTCTGTCCATCGCGCACAGGCAGACATCACAGTAAACATGTCTAGTTTCTTTCAACCAATGAAAACATTCAATTTATTTTCAAAGAGACTCATTTAAACCGTGACTTTGCACTCCTCCTTCACTCCCTTAACATACCTTCACTGCTGTCCATGCTCATTCAAGGTGCATTTCTTTAAATAAAGTAGGTTGGCCTGAATTTAAAAAGCTAGGATTTGTGATCTGTTAAGAGATTTATAAACCATCTAAGTCAAACTTCACACTTGTTTTGACCAGTGAGCATACAAGGCTCTTGGATTCATAGAAAACAGTGCTCAAGTGCTTCCAAATATCTAGCAAAACAATTCATTAAACTTGCAATTTTATTACAAAATTTAGTTAAAAAAAACAACTAGATTTTAAAATTAGCGATGTCCAGATAGTTTTACCTGAATGGGCAGGAAAAAGAAATATCAAGCTCATAATCCTGTTAAACTACACAATTCAAAAGCTCTTTATTACCATCAACAACCTCTTCACTTCAGGTCTTAATATAAAATCTATTATCAAGTTTTTTTATTTTTAAATTAGATCCAGAAGAAACAGAGCTTGTTTTATGCAACAGCCATCACCATACAATGATTGGTCATCGGGCATACAGGGCAATGCCGCTGGGCAGAAACATATTTTTGGACTGAGCCATCATAATGTTATAAAAAAACTATCTATAGACAATATTAATCGTTGCCCTTTGGTTGATTATGGGCTCATTCAGTAGCTATGTCCCATTCCAGGTTCTGTATCCTTCCCAGAACGCAGCCTTCGCAGCCTCCTGAGGGAATAGCTATTGACACCACAGCCTCCTCCTTCCAGCCGTTGACCGAGGCTACAGATCTGACAAGTTTGACTGTTGGACTGTTCAGTGAAAACCATAATGCTCAAGGGGGCCTCTAAAGGCCGGTACTTGCTTTGAAAGATACTTGCTCTGAAGTTATTTAAATATGAAGGTTCTCACAAACATCACATTCTACCCTCTCTGTGCTCACTCTTGTCCGAATTACATGAAGATGTTAGCTCCAAAGTTAATAAAAAGTCAACTTATAAGTTAATAATTCACTAATGTATGAAGTTGGAATGAAAAAAAAATGTTTATGGTAGTTAGTAGTTGTGGTGGTTTTAACCAAGAAATTAAAATCGTAAATTATTGTTATGCATTTTACAGCAAGATTTTACAGTGTATGCTACCATTTGCTAATACAACAACATTACTGATTCAACAGGCAAACACGTGACAATGAAACTTCTGAGATGAATATCTGAAGGTAAGCTTCAGGCCAATAAAAAAAAAAAAAACGATTGAAAACTCATGCTTATTGAGAGCACCTGAAAATAGGGCTTATTCAAAAATGTTTCTTAATTAATGTTTATTTGCACCAAAAGGAGAGTGAGAAAAAGACAGAGAGAGATAACTAATTCTATCTTTATAGTGTAGAGATAGATGCAAAAAGATGTTCATCAATAATCATGATCATCTTTATGGACCTCGCTTTTTGTTAGTGTGAGCTTATCTGTGTATTTTACCAAAATTACTTTATCTTGTTTGATTATGTTAATCTCTAAAAAATAAATATGTTAGTTCATGTATATTGTATATGTATTACTTATATCAGTCATATATT
This sequence comes from Danionella dracula, assembly GCA_900490495.1. Taxonomy (NCBI): domain Eukaryota; kingdom Metazoa; phylum Chordata; class Actinopteri; order Cypriniformes; family Danionidae; genus Danionella; species Danionella dracula. Next base: position 542,199 of record UELW01000489.1, read on the forward strand.
GTTCATCAGACTCAAACAATGGTCTATTTAAACATTTATATTGCTTACAAATCATAAATAATTATTAGACTAGCTAAAAATTAATGTATATTTACATCATTACGTCTTAACAGGACGCCTTGAGAACTTTCAGAGTAATCATAAGCATATTGTAAGATTGCTTTGTTGAGTGTCAAGGCTTATTTTTCCTCAGCTGAGGGAACATTTTAATAATCCCAAGAGCTCCTACAAGGAACCTCTCATAAAATGGAAACATCGCATGGATTTTAAATGTATAAAAGAACCAATCGATGCTAATAAAGAAAGAGACTGAATACCCACTCTCACCCATGGACAGTTAAGAGGGAAAATCTCTCTCTCTCTCACTCTCTCTCAGAGCACTCAGAGGCCCGTAATAACTCTGGCAGGTGATTGGCTGTTCAAGTTCAAAGATGGCCAGACCGCGGGATGCTAATGGAGCCAGAGACACTGAGCCCAAGGCCAATTACTGCCTCCTGAATTATGAATGATGGATTTCTTCCTCCAGGAAAGACCAATCATAGCAGGCCATGCTCACTGGAGCTTTATGAAACATGAGGCTGCTGAACAAAGACTGGGAATCACAGGGGCCTTTCAGATCTGGTTATCCCAGAGGAACAGGCGAAGATCAACGGCTGGTTGACTAACAAGAGACTTGACTTTACCACGTCTGCACCTAGATATAGTGATGGAAAACATTTGAAATTGATAGTCTCTGTAGATAAACTGAATTTAGTGTAGATATCTGGTCCTGACTAAGTCAACTACAGCATTAGAAAATAGAGTTTTCAGTTTTTATCAATTGATCAATTAATTTAAATTGAGAACCAAGTCACCAGACATAATTGGACTGTACAAGAACAACATATGTGGATGAAACCCATTTTCGGGAGGATCAGGAACCATTGTGCTTAATCAAACACTGTTTTAATGATCAACCTTTGTTCTAAGCTGTAGATAGATTTGAATCCAATTTTACCTCATTAATCCAATTTCTCTCATTGATTCAATAAAACAGGACATAAACATTATAAAAGCACTATAGAGGTAGAATTGAGCAAAAACAGTCAGTGAATACTGGCATGCAGGGTGTTTTTTAAACACCTTGTTTGTCCTCAACTGCTGACCCAACTGCAGAGAAGTCAATGAAAAGCAATGAAAAGTAAAAAAATGTGACATAGAATAAAACCCTAACTGGAGTAGCAGTTTTGAAAGACTTTTGAATGAAGCTAACTGTTGCACTATTGATAGCAAAACCATACATTGTACAGGCCAACAGAGGAAGATCACACTTACTTTAGAGGACCAGGGCTGCAAGCAGTTAGCATAGCATCGAACAAGGAACGCCATTTCCAAACTAGAAGGTCCGAAACTTGTAATGGAAAGTCCTCTTATAATCCAACAAGTTGCACACTTCCAGAGTGAGATTTCATTAATCAGACAATGCAAGGTTCAGGAATCAGCAGCAAAAAAGCTTTCCAGGATCTACTTTTGATCCCATTAGTTTTCCGCAATTCAAACAAGGACCTGTTTGTACAGCCACAAATGATGGTTAAAAAAAAGGAAGCCAGTTTAAAAATAGGCCAAAAATATTTGAAGTCAGTGAAAAAAGGGTAAAAAAAAAATTCACACTGAGTAGTCAGAATAAGTAATAGCAAAATCTAATTTTTGTTAAAAAAATTACTTTGAATACATTGAATGCTGAATACTTTTCAAAATGTAAATGAGCACAAGTTCATGATTGAGAAGTAAGAATAAAATTTTTTATTAAAAATAGTTTGACTAGGAATTAATCTAGAACCTTTCTATAACAACAAAACTGATTTTTAAACAATTACTGATTTTAAACTAAAGTGCATTGAACCCTTGAAACTCGATGACACAAATTGGTATTAGAGACCTAACTATAGCTCAAACAGAAATCTGTAGACAATCCTAACTGAATAAACTACTGAATTGAACCCAAAATTGAGCCAAAAAGGCCCATAATATATATGTATGTATGTATATATAAAAAACACCACAATAAACTTCCACTCGAAAACACAGCAGTAAGTATTTAAAGCAGCTCAAACTAGAAAAATCAAAATGTGATTTCAAAAAGCTCTAAAATCTTAACATTTCTAGAACTAAGTTGTATTTTCTTTCAATCAAACTAGGACTTTAGAGGTTTGAACTTTTGATATAGTCTGAACATTTTGAAAATTCAGTCCACACTTTTGCAAGAATCTCTAGCGTCCAAAATGACCCGAGAAGCTAAATATCCAGTTTTGAGCAATGGAAAAATAATCCTCCAAAATGTCCAAAGTCATCACAGAAATACAGCTTAGGACAGAACTAAAGCTAGATATGATAACTTTATCAAATCCAATAAGAACCAGATACTAAAATATCCAGATCAACAGGAAATTTTAAATCCAACCAACGCTGATTGCAAGGAACTCTTGAATCCAGATAAACAGATGCAGAACCTCTATGCATGATTCTTTGAATAGCTATGTCCATCTGCATTTGAGCCAGAGCTCAAACACTGAATATTTCCGTACAGAGCAACACACATCCGCTACAGCAAATGAAGAGTTTCTCTCTGAAGAATGGGAGAAAGAGATGAGGACGAGTCAGGCAGAAAAGCATGACATCACCACCTGTGCTGGGAGGAGGAGGGCGTGTGAGTGGGATGGGCAACTGCATTAGAGCGATTGGTTGCTGCACACAAGAAAGAGAGACACAGAAGCAGTGTCTGTATTGATCAGAAAACATCTTCTGTAATGCAAAAACAAGTCCGAAATGACAGATTTATTATACCCATACACAGAGTATTACAGCACAGCAGGGTTTATGCTCTGTTCAGTGCATTTCAAGCTCTGTTCAGTACATCTCAAGGCAGCATTACAGATAACACCATGGTTTTTATATTTTGCAAACACACAGTATTATAGTACAAACATGCAAATGAGGATGTAACGGTCATAATGAATAGATAAGGACAAAGTAGAAGGGCAAACTAAACCAATTTCAAGATGATGCTGAAAATGTGATGGGAGATTTGAGTTTAAAGATTTTGGGGCAACAGAAAAAACCATTCAGTGGTGGAATTGTTGTGAAAGAGTGGTTAAGAGAGCGCTTTTTTTTATTAACATAATCAAAACCAAGTGAGATATATATATATATATATATATATATATATATATATATATATATATATATTCACTGCTGTGTTTGTACACTGGGATGGGTTAAATGGACAAATTCCAGGTATGGGTCACTCCATATCTGGCCAATTGCTCACTTTCACTTCACTACCTTCACTTCATCTGTACCCGCATTTTTTTTTTTTCATAAACACGCAAACTACTAGCTAACCAAAACTCAACATGGATGCTAACAAAGAACATTTTATATTAACCTCGTCTTCCTTCTATATTCCATACATACCCTTTGAGCTGAAGAAGCACCATTTTTGCATTGATCAATATTCCAACGTTGCATTTTAAAAATGCTAATTTCTAATAGAAACAAATACAACAATCGCTAGCATGACTTTTAACTAAAGTAAAGTGAATTTTGTTCTATGGTAGCTCTTTGTTTGTATTCATTTAATTTGTTTTAAAACTATTTTGTTTTATAGAACATTTGTTCATTTAAACTAGCAATATATCAATGAATAAAAATGTAAAAATAAATTGTATTTATTATCATCATCATTAGTAGTACTATAGTATTTTTATTATTAGTAGTAGTAGTAGTAGTATCACTTCTTATTCATGTTTGATTTCTACCACTTTCAAAAGTAGTCCAATTAATGCAAAAAAATCAAGAAAACATAAGACATTGGCCATGAAATGTTTTCCCGATTCAGTAGACCGTTTCTTGCATTAGCGATAATACAGATTATAATGATTATCTGGGACAACAATAATACAATAACGGTAGAGGATGCCAGCTCTTGTTATGTTAATATACCATTCCGTCTACATAGATTTCTGAATCAGGTTAAGATCATCAGTGTTAAATCAATTCCTCCTGTAACTGAACATTGAAAGAACCACTGCGGTTTAGGACTAGGAAGTGACTGAATCTATTTAGAGTTAGCAGATCCCCTCTGACATCAATGTTAAAGTCCTCAATTTTACAGCAAAAAAAAAAAACTAACAATTAAAGCATGTATCCAAAAAATATTTCTTACATGCTCTCCCTAACCTACGATATGTTTGTTTTTTTATGTTGAAAGGGTTTCTCACTTAAAAAATATTTTTTGTACTCAATTGGTGTCATGATGCTCCAAATGCTATCTGCAGGGACTACAGAATGCATGTCATTAAATACAGAATTAATTAACACTGGCTCTCGTTATGCTAATGAATAGCAGTGAAAAGCATCCACTGCTTCAGAATGAATTTTCTGCAGTGCCATAAAAAGATGAAAACAAAAGAAATCTCCTGATCCTGTTATCAACAAAGGGCACGCTGCTGTGAATAAAAATGTATTTCCATTTTCCCTGCAGCAGGAACTCCCTCTCTTCTTTTGCCTTTCTCTGAGAAGGGGATGCATTGCGAAGCAGCACATCTAATCTTTTTTGTCTGAAGCTGGGAATGACATCATTGCTTTTCCAGCCAGCCAATGGGAGTGAAGCACATGGTGGTGCAGGTTACATGCAGCTGCAACGGGGTATTCGGGAGGCTTCTCTCACCAAAGGAAATAGCTCAGGATGGAGACTGCAGTGTGTGAACCCAGATTTCATGTTTTTAAAGATTGCTTTTGCTTAGGGTGTCACATGACACAAATGCAACTGAGGGAATCATGCATAACATTATGCCTTATTAAATCATCCAGGTTGTGCTATAACAGCGTTTCATGAGTGATAAGATGGGATACATTTACTTCCATCATGTTTAGAGAGAATAAAAAAAGCTTTGGGTGTGTTAAGACAGACAGGAAGCACCTCCGGTCTTTCTTTCAGTGTTAAATTTATCTCACGGTTTTGAAAACATTTATTAAATAAAATATTGGTTGTCTTTTCTTAAAGTATCTGCTGTTTAATTATTTAGAGGTGCTATAGACGAAGACGTTAGATGATCATAAAAGACATAACTGAAAGCAATATTTTTTTCTGTTTTCAACTAAATGGATGAAAATTCTGTCTATCGATGACCATAAACAAATATCCCAAACACCTTATAATTCAAAATGATGACATACAACAAAAGATGTGATTATGAACAATTTCCATGTTGATTTCTTAGCGAAATTATACACTATACATATGACAAACTTGTAAAATCAAGATTTTTCATTCAATTTAATTAATCTCTCAAGTTTGGACACTTAGTCTAATATTTAATGTTTTCCTCAATGTTCACAACTGTTCACATTTTGGATTTCACATCTGGCATCAAAATAATGAACATTTTTAGAATGAAAAAAAATAATATGCAGTAAAAATATTGTTTAGCTTTATGATGTATGACTCCCTGCAGTAATAATTAAAAAAATAATAAGAAGAATTAGCTTGCTGGGTAAGACGAGGCCATTTTACTTGTTAAAGTACATTTGATACGCATGGACAGTTTAAAGTGATTTACAGATACACAAACAGATTAGAGAAAAAGGGTGCTGTTAACCATGGGATAGTATTTTTATAGACTGCAAAGAAGATAGTAGAGCAAACAGAAAAAATGTAAAGAAAAATGGTTATATGACGTAGCAAATAGGTAAACTGAGGTGACAATCTGGAGTGAAGAAGCCTGCCTAATTTAAATGCCACCTTTATAACGTAACCATTGGAAGATCCTTAACATAAAAGTTAAAAGATAATGGTGTGAACACACTCGTAATAAGGCCATAACACATCCAACAGAATTACAACGAGTTGTTTGACAAAGCATTGACATAGCATTAGAAAAAGCCCCCAAAAGAGAAGCACTTTAGAGTGAGTGAGCAAATTTCAATTTGTCTAGGTTAGTCGAGACCTTTAGAGTCATTTAGATTTGTTTAAGGAACTTGACAAAAGTCAGTATAACGGGAATGAGAGCCTGACTTGTACCAGCCCTGTACCCAGTACGATGCAGAAAGTCTTCCATTTTATAGTCATTCCCAACAAAATGTATTTTACATCACTTTTAATTTGTTTTAACATCAACTCCACACGTCTTTAAAAACAGGTTTCTATAACTTCATGAAATAACCAAATGAAGGATGCAACCATCCTCAAGCACGATGCATAATTACTTTAAAAAAATTTATAAACTTTTAATTTGTTCTAAGTGAAAGTCACTTAGAAAATCGCTTAGTGTCTAAAAGGGTTAAACATGCTGCTTGAAAGACTTTCAGTAAATAGGAAGAAAAACGATTTTGTGCACTGTTTCTCCATCTTCTCAGAAAGCCAGCAAAAGAAACAGATAATAGCAAACTAGTACCTCCTGGCCTCTGTGTGTTCAGTAGATTACAGACAATCTAACGGACAAGAACCAAATAAGTGAACACAGTTACAAAAGCATTTGTTACATCAAGCACAACTGAAATAGTAATGCAGTGTACTATTACTCACTGATTTCAATGCATAAAAAAAGTAAAATAAAAACACTGTTCGTATTTTGCTGAAGAGACAAGGCAAGCTGAAACGCCTTAGTATTAACAATGACAGCACAACCCTCCAAGTTACAAGCAACCAATATCTAATCGTTTATAAGAGAAATGCATCAAAACCACCCTTCACCGGAATCTTTACACTTCTGAAAAGAGGAGTTTGTCAAAAAACAGGGCAATTCCATGCAAATGTCACCTAGTCATAAGAAATGAACGTTTCTCCCAGAAATGTCAAATCTCAACGAAGGACACTCACTTTGTCATAACAGGCCTGCCTTGTATGTAACTCTTTCTTTAGATTCACATAGTTTCTGAGGCAAATAACATTTTTACATTTGGAGATTTTGCTCTATTTTGGACAGAAAAGTGACAACAAATGATTCAAGTAAGGTAGATACTGAGAATGCACTGTGGTCTCATTCATCTTCAATATTCGACTACAACTGGCCTTTACACTAGGGGTGGGAGAAAAATAAGATGCATTGATGTCTACCAATTCTTTCTCTAATTATTCAAAATCGATTCTCTAAGATTCCGAATCCATTCAGTGTTCAATCAAATTGTGAGTGCATTACGAAAATATAAAGATCTCTACACTCACTTTTTACATTTTTTACAAATTCGCGAGAATAGTTTACTTTAATTGGGACATTTTGTCCGGTCGCAAAGACAGAACTACTCCAGACAATACAGCAATCACTTACCTCAGTTGAGTGCAAATCAAATCGCTTGTTTAAACTACCTTCCAGCGCAGATCTTGCATTTAAGAGTGGAGCAATGCTGTCAGACAGTACGATTTGCTCAAAAAATGGTATTGAAATTGGTATGGAAAACTGTAGTGTTAATGGGCAGTAACATAGCTGTTCGTTTTTCCTTCAAGCAGTACCAAACCAGTTTACCTGATATTTCCCAAAACTTTGGCATTAATTAAAAGCGCCACCACGAAACTAAGCTCATAGCTCGTTTGCACAAATGCTTCTCCTGAAGTCCGAGGTGGGAGTGTGACATTAAGGAACTGTAAGCGATCTTGTTTTCTGAAGGTATCTTGGATTTTGGGGCAACACAAAAAAGCATTTAGTGATGGGATTGTTGTGAAAGAGTGGTTAAGAGAGCTGAGTTCGCTTTTTCTAAAATGAACAATATTAAAACCAAGTGGTGCAACTATGCATCTGCATAAGAATGGCACTGACTACATTCCAACCGAGCTTTATTTTTCTTGCAGGACGGTCACACGCCTAATTTTCTAATAGAAAAAAACTATAAAAATATCCATATTGTATTTTGTTTTCCTAACATTTTTTGTTTTACTTGAAAAGTAAGTTTCTGCACTAGTTTGATATATTGTCAAACAGAGACTCTAACTAAAAACAAAAATATCTAAACTATTGATTTGAAATGTAAATTTCAAATAAATGTAAGTGTATTGTAAAATAACGTATATAAAGAATCATTTTGGAATCGGATCATGAATCTCAGAATTGGATCGAAACATAAAGTATGTAAAGATTTCAACCCCTGCTTTACATGCTCCAGAAGTGCAAATAATGTACAAATAAAAAAAAAACCTATTGTATGCATTTACTGTAAAAGACAGCTGTAGCTAACTATAACTGACAATTTATCTCACCCTTATACTTTAAATAACCTAAATAAGGGTTATGGATGTGAGCGTTAATTCCTCTTCAAGCAAATCAACCCTGAATGGCTTGGCTCCGGCCTACCTGAGCAGTCTCCTATCACGATATATTCCAGCTCGCTCTCTCCGATCAAAAGAAGCAGGACTATTGATTGTACCAAAGGTTATGGTGCCTGAGCACCATATACATACAAACTGTTTGAAAAAACAATGTGGTTCAATGTTCCTCTCTAACCTATCCTCGTTATTTATCTCTCATCCTGCAGCTGATGCTGATCACTTGTTTGTTGTCTATGTTACAGTTTACTAACCGTTTTCTCCATTTCTTAGTTCCTGTTTTGTCTTTGTTTGTTTTTTGTTTTTCAGGTCCTGTCCGGCAAACCGTTCATCGATGGATTTTTAGTTTGTATGTTCTTTATGCTGGGGAGGTGATTAGCGCCTGCCTCAGTCAGCGGGAGTCCCCTCTCAGAGGGAACTCCTGTCTGCTCTGCCTGATCCTCATGGGGACTTTGTGAAGCTGCTTTGAAAGCAATTGCTAAAGAAGCGCTATATAAAAACTGATTGATTGATTGATGCTTTTTTGTTTACGACTATGCTGTTGTGAAAATTACTGATAACTGAGCAAAATCGCTAGCCCTTGTCCCGGTGCTATAGTGTCTTTTAGCCAGGCTACCAAAATGTGTCTTTCAAGGAGGAACATTATACAGTGGTATCTCGAAATACGAATGCTTCGTCACGGAAAAAAATCAAGATTCAAAAAGCCACTTAAAAAAATATTTTGTTCCACAAAAAAAATTCCAAGATATGAAAAATGTGCACAAGAAATACATATTTGACATGCAGGAGACAACACTGGGTATCATGTGACTGTATTCAACTCACCACCAACAGCTCTGCTCTCCTATTGGTCAGTTCCAGCCCTGACGCTGTGTGTTGAGGCTTAGCATCATGCTCTCCTATTAGTCAGTTCCCTATGGGGTTGTTATTGTGGCAATATTATTTGCAAATGCGTGACTCAATCTGCAAATGTGTATTGAGTCAAGCATTTGCAAATAATATTGCTACAAAAATAACAGCATAGTTCTCACCCTGAAGCTATGTGCTATGAACATAAAAGCTTTAATCACTCTTTTAATGGTATAAGAACACCACGTTTAAAGATACAAGTTAGATTTATATGCCCCTTCAGATTCTGTTCCTTGTAATTTCTTTAATGATGAGTTAGTTCACTAATAAATGTTTTACTTAATTAACATTATTAGTTAATAGTTCATTGATAATTCAGTTCAAAGTTGAATGATTATCACACCTTTTTGAATATATTTAATTATAAATTCAAGATCAAATCAAAGTTATAATAATCTTAACGCTAGCTGATTTCAAACCTTGATAATCAAAAGTTATGAAAAAAAAGATGTTTTGTTCATACATTTGAGATGGGATACTCTAAGTTTAACGAACATACAACGCATCAAAGGTAATTTCCAAACAATTATAGGCACTATTTAACTTTTGAGCTAACAGGAACAATTAAATATGTTGAGTTAATTGGAGCCACTATGAAAATGACACTTTGTCTAGTCCACAACACCTGCTGCTGCTTCTAACACTTCACCTGTGGTTGTTCATGACTGATTAACATACAGATATTTAAATCTACAGATGAATACGTCTGCAGAAATCAAGCCTATACACACCAACGATTTCATGCCATTTACAATTGAACACTGGACTTTATCAGACGCTTACAGACAAGAGAGGTTCAAATCAAACATCAAGAGACAAGTTGCTGCTCAAACACCATTCGAACATGTGCTAACTGCGACTCTAACACGTTGTAACCCTAAACTTTCAGGAAATTTCACCTCTTCAAGCGATCAATCGCTATCTGCAAATATCTAGTAAATTAGTTAAAAGTTTAAGAACAGTTTTACAGTAGATGTGTTTACAGAAGCAATGTGTATATGCTTCGTTTTCATGTAAACAAAACAGAGATTATGCAAATCCCCCTTAATCATACCATTTTAATTTTTTTTGCTAGATTGTTTGACCATGATGCAAGTTATTTAAATAAATTCAGTATACAGATAACATACGGCAATATTTTCAAAACCGGCCTTGATTTGAACTTGTTGCTTAAACAACAAATATTATTTAAGCAAAAATGACTTCATATTGTACGTTTTAATCAAATAGAGTTACTTGTATTATCAAAACAAAAAAATCACTTTAAAATCACATGTAGAAAACAAACAAAATTGGGTTTTCTTTATTTACTTGTATTGCCAAGCTCTACCATAGACTCATTTGGAGAAACACAAACATGGCAAACTCTTGGTTTATCAAAAAGCAGTGAATCAGTGCTTTTGAATATCAAGCTGCTAGCCTAGTTAAACCTGTTGCTGAAGGTTGCCAAGACAAAATGGCAATGAGAAAAAATAAATATAAAATATAATTTCTTAAACCTTTGGGTTCGTCCAAAAAAGTTTATATTTTAAAAAAGGACCCCTTATTTAACCTGGTTTCTTGCTTTCAAGAATCCGAAATTTCATTATCCACTGTTTCAAAAAGAGAAAATATCTGTCTTACCGTCCCCTGGTTAAGTTCTGCTCCTCTCCCAGTGTTCAATCTGTGATGCAAATTATGATCCATTACATTTTGAAGCGTAGTGGCCCCATCATCAACACTAGTATTCTCTACCTGTGAAGAGGCAGCATTATCAGTGTTAGAGTCCTGGTTAAATATCCAGCTCTTCCAGAGAACAGAAAGTCTGTGGAGTCGCAGAATACTCATCCTGAGACCCACACATGCTATTCACACACAGTGCAGGAGAAGAGTATGACGAGAGGACAAAATGCTAACGCTAGCTAAGCCTGGCCGCAGCTTCCTGCAGGAAACTGCGAACGCAAACACATCCTGAGCTGAACAACAACCGTTGTGTTTGTGATCTTCAAACCTATGAACAGAACTTGATTTAAACCTTTAATCCTATCTGGCTTTTAGTTGTAAGTTTAGTTACATGTCCAAGTCTGGTAAAAAAGGGAAGTTTGGCATGTGTGCTACTTTCACATTTCTTTTATTTTTTACATAGATAAAACACACTGTGTTTGTACACAGCACCCTCTACCAACGTTCAGTGCATCATTTCAGGAAATGAGGTAAAAATTTTGGTCTTTGTCTGCAGCGTCATGAGACTGGAGTCAAGTTGGGGGAAGTACAGTACTAGAACTACCCCTTATAATTTTCAGTTAATATTCAATCTGTGAAAGGGTTGATTTGAGCTTTTCAGATCTTTCTGTCCCTTTTTAAACTATTATACAATGTTTTGAAAGTGTATTAAGTTTTGTCCCATTTGACAGAGCCTTAAAACTTTAATCGTGAAGTGTGCACATGTTTGAATTTCTGTCATGTTTGACTTTATACCTCTGTATTGTTTGCGTTGATCCAGTGCAAACCAGGGGTCTGTACCGTGAACTTGGCATAACAAACTCAGAATTACAGGATACTTGACACCCAAACCTTCAATTAGGCTTAATCAGTACCATGAAGCAGCACATCAACTTTCTTTATCGAGTCAGGCTTTAATCCTGAAGCTAAGATTAGTTCACAGGCGCGTGCACGTGAAAGACTGACGTAGCCACTGAATAACCAATCATGATGAATATGATGGAGCCAAATCGTTTTTTTTCTCTGAGGGAGGAAAAACAATGTGGTTCAATGTTCCTCTCTAACTTATCCTCATCATTTATCACTCATCCTGGAGCTGATGCTGATCACCTGTTTGTTGTCCGTGTTATAGTTTTCTAACCATTGTTTTTTCATTAGTTAGATGCTGTTTAGTCTTGGTATTGTTTTTTCAGGTCTTGTCTGACGAACTGTTCGTCAATGGATATTAAGTTTGTATATTCTTTATGCTGGGGAGGTGATTAGCACCTGCCTCAGTCAGCGAGAGTCCCCTCACAGAGGGAATTTCTATTTACTCTACCTGATTCTCAAGAGGACTTTGTGAAGCTGCTTTGAAAGCAACGGCTAAAGAAGTGCTATATAAAAGCTTTATTGATTGATTTATATATTTTTGTGTCATAGTAATACTGTGGCTACTGCCAAAGCCAGATGAGATTGTTGGCAGAAAATAGCTGATTTTGAGAAAACTATGTCAAAGAAGCACATTATGTTGAAAATCGAGTATCATATGTTATATGCGTTTGATTATGATGGCATATTTAATGCCGTGTTAATTCCAATACGTTTTAAATGTTTTGTCCTTGTAAAGAACATTGTTTTTGTGTGCTGCAAATGTTTGATCTGGGGTAGCCATTTTACTATTTGCACATAGCACAGAGTGTCTATTTTTTAATGAGGATTTTCCCAAACTAGTTCCATAGATGTGCTCTTGTGTTTGTACACTGTGCATATGGAAAGTGTCCGGCAGTTCATGTTTTCATTAAGGTTGAAAGTTTGAAATTTAATTTTAGCCTCGTTTTTCATTTGGCTCTTTCAGAACAGTCAGAGCTTGAACTTTTTGGCCTTGTGTCTATTTGCATTTTTGTGTCTTTCCCCCTTGTCAAAACATTGTATTTGTTACTATACTTTGACTAATAAGGCATCTCTGGGGGGAAAAATTTGTCAGAAATAAAATTATTTTAGTTGTGGCACTTACCACAATCATCTCACAGGGTTCTAAAGTGATGCACTCACATCCTCGTCTTCCTCCACTCTGTGTCCCAAAACTGCAGAAAAAAAAGGCCAGAAAAATTTACACTTTGTTAAAAAACATTCCTATACAATATTAATACAATATTATAATATTGCCTTTGCAATATCACTATTTCTTGAAATAACATTGATTGTAATTAGATTTAAAAGTGACCCAGTTACTTAGACTTGAATTGATTCAGTTTGTAGGAATAGCTAGCATCTGGCAGTATTTACAAAGTAAACAGAAAATGCCAGTTATAGTGACTTTTACTTTGAAAGCTTACTCTGTATTTCAGCCATCCAAATAACATAACATGCAGTACCAAATCCGTCATGGAGTGAAGTGCCTTGCTCAAGGACGTGGTTGTAGTTTTTAAAGGCAGAATCGACAGAAGTTAGATCCAATACCAAATTTTCAACTGGACAAGAGATTAAACTCACAAACATCGCATTGTGTCCCCATATCATCAAATCGAATAGTAGTTATAGTGTTATGGGGGAAAAAAAGCATTATAATTAATATCAGTAATAGAGATATTAATGTTTATCATTTAAAGATTGAGTGATTGGTATAGGCTGCTTGCTTGTACATTTGCGGTGGACGAGCAAAAGAAACAGAAAGTGCATTCTAACAATGTACTCATGAGCACTGCCACTAGATCTTAGAATGCGTCAATGTGTGTATTACTCATGTTTGGTCAATAAATTGTTTTTAATAAATGCTGTTGGTTGCTGTGCTTTTCACCACCTGCCTCCTGAATTGTTTATATCTCAAAGAATTAAATAATTTCCATGTCAATAGAGTGCAATAACAAAATCGATCATAATCTATTTTACAAACAGTATGCTAACAAAGAGTAAAAAAAACACAGAATTGCTTCTTTCTGCCGTCATTCCCTGCCATAAAACAAAACACACAACACAATAGAAAAACAATAGCATTGATGGTAAACACCACAAACCACCAACAGTGCTGAACAGTGCTAAAACAACACACCCCATAGCACACAAACACAATGATCTGAGCACAAATTCAAAAACCAGGACAACGAGAGGGGGGTTTTTTTTTTTTAATTTGTCCATTCACATTTTATGACCAAACACATCTGAATGAATGATTTGTTTAAAATGTCATGATTATTGACCTAAACTAATTAAATTTAAATAAGCAAACTGTATATCGCCTGACAATTGTATATGACAGAATAATTTTTTTTATATTATTTCTGCAATTAGCAACTTATCCATGCAACATAGATGCTCTTTTACTTCAGGTCAAGCAGAAAAACAATAACTTAAAATCAAATTTGTGATTGGAGTTATGAACATCAAAGTCATATTTAAATTGCTCCGTTTGATCAGGTTGAAAAGACAGAGGCACCTTTAGCATAGATCTAAAGCAGAAAGAATAGAAACCCGCTGTTACTCACAGAGAGAGCAATTTCATATTGAACTGCAAGTTGAACATAAATCCAGAGTGAACAAAGTGGCAATAAAAAAGCCGAGCTCTCTTTCATAACAAGATCCAAGCCAAATGCTGAGGTTTCTCATTAATCATGAGATCAAAATAAAGCTGAAGTTTCATAAATGTCCTTAAATCTTTAACCAAGAATTAAAGGAATGCAGTCAAACGGGACGAAAGCATCTGAAATATTCCAAGCTCTACAGAAACAAGATTTTCCATGAATGAATAATTTCTCTGACTGCATTAATTGGTTTTGAAGAGGTGAGAATTTTTTTTTATTTAAGATTTGACCTGTCCACACGTAACCAATTACGAAATGGAACATTTGATGATGTTTACAGTTAGCTAACAGTTTATTTCTTATTCTATTGGAAAGTGTATCCAAGGTGGTTTTATCAAAAATACACGCACCATGTAAGGCATCTCTCTTTTGTTTATTATCAGCGCTTATACTGCAAGATATTGATCCGGGAAAATGATAAATTGTCTTTTCTCTGTGATTTTCCTAATATCAATCAAAAGAACCCAGCTATTTTCAGTTAAAGTACATTTTTATTCTGCATATTCCTTATTTTTTTGTCCTTTTATCCTATTTGGTTCATGGTTTAATTATTGTATGTGCAACATTAACTTTCAGCAATATATGACGGTTATATTTGTAAATCTTCAAGAAGTTCTGTAATATTTTACTGGACTGTGTTCTTAAAGCTTACTACGTAACAATAAATTAAATTTATTAAACTAAATTTTAATTTCACAAAGTGTTGCATGTTCCACTGGAAATGATTATCTTAGATAAATCACAATGTTAATACCAGTCAGAAAAATCGCAATTTGACTTGATGTTATCCACCCTAGTACCAGATGAGCTGAATTCAAAGCTAGTACCAGATGAGCTGAATTCAAAGCTAGTACCAGATCAGCTGAATTCAACGCTAGTACCAGATGAGCTGAATTCAACGCTAGTACCAGATGAGCTGAATTCAACGCTAGTACCAGATGAGCTGAATTCAACGCTAGTACCAGATGAGCTGAATTCAAAGCTAGTACCAGATGAGCGGAATTCAACTCTAGTACCAGATGAGCTGAATTCAACTCTAGTACCAGATGAGCGGAATTCAACTCTAGTACCAGATGAGCTGAATTCAACTCTAGTACCAGATGAGCTGAATTCAACTCTAGTACCAGATGAGCTGAATTCAACTCTAGTACCAGATGAGCGGAATTCAACTCTAGTACCAGATGAGCTGAATTCAACTCTAGTACCAGATGAGCTGAATTCAACTCTAGTACCAGATGAGCTGAATTCAACTCTAGTACCAGATGAGCTGAATTCAACTCTAGTACCAGATGAGCTGAATTCAACTCTAGTACCAGATGAGCTGAATTCAACTCTAGTACCAGATGAGCTGAATTCAACTCTAGTACCAGATGAGCTGAATTCAACTCTAGTACCAGATGAGCTGAATTCAACTCTAGTACCAGATGAGCTGAATTCAACTCTAGTACCAGATGAGCTGAATTCAACTCTAGTACCAGATGAGCTGAATTCAAACCTAGTACCAGATGAGCTGAATTCAACGCTAGTACCAGATGAGCGGAATTCAACGCTAGTACCAGATGAGCTGAATTCAACTCTAGTACCAGATGAGCTGAATTCAACTCTAGAACCAGATGAGCTGAATTCAACTCTAGTACCAGATGAGCTGAATTCAACTCTAGTACCAGATGAGCTGAATTCAACTCTAGTACCAGATGAGCTGAATTCAACTCTAGTACCAGATGAGCTGAATTCAACTCTAGTACCAGATGAGCTGAATTCAAACCTAGTACCAGATGAGCTGAATTCAAACCTAGTACCAGATGAGCTGAAATCAAACCTTTCAGTGACTGCTCTTAGACAAACTCTTAGACAGATGTGCTAGAGCGAGTTCTTACCAGCAGCGAGCCAGGTACATGTGTTCTTGCACCAGCACTGAGCCTGATAGCAGCACAAACCAGCAGCTGGATATGCTGTCTGAACTGAAACACATACAGACAGGGAAATCAGCATTGAAAAATGGTTCCGCTGGGATCAATCAATCTACATATATTGTATATTCTGTTTACTTCTATATTCTGTTATGTATGAATAAAACAATATACAGACAAACAGTATAACAAAAGTTAGAATATTATATAATAGGGCTGTAGCCATCAAATATTTTAGTAATCTATTCTAACATATTCTATTCAAAAAGTAATTGATTAACCAAGTAATCGGATAAAACATGCGTGACGTCACTCGCCACTTCTGGTGCCTGCCGCTCCACTTGCAGCGGCATTCAATGATCGAATGCGCTGAAACGTTGAATATTATTACATCAATTACAGTTTAAAACCAAGCTTAACATTATGCGTAGATTACATGCAATAATAAAGATTATAGTCTAAGTGTCCTGTTCTGGAGTGCAAGAGTGTAGAAACCTAAGCGAGAGAACCTTTAACTTTCATTTCCGAATTTCCGAACAGCCGTTTCCACTTTATAAACATAGTTTTTTTTGTACCATTTACGCCATACTCTGCCGCTAACATTTGGAAAATTAAGTTATTATTAATATCTTGACTGCTACAAGTAGAATAATACAGCTGAAGGTTTTTTCCAGTCAGTTGCATTCACCAGACTGACAAAAGCAGTGCGGGCGCTTAATGTTGTGATATCTTAACGTTTGTCGTGGATCATGCAGTTTATGTTATCTTTGCCCAACATTTACATAATAAAGATATTATTCATATTTGTGCTGCGGACAGAGCATTTAACGTTAAGTTTCTTCTATCTGGCGACAACCTTCCCATAGTCATATGTCCCATAGTCTAACTAAGTCATAACGTTACTTCACAACAATCTTTTCATTGTAACGTTAAAGTATTAAGCTGAACGAAAACAGGTGAATGCCAATGTGAAGCTCCTGGTTTCCTTTATTGTGAAAAAATACAAGAAAAGAAGACCGTAACAATCAGTACATGCTCTGCGTTTTCTGAATGATGCCGTCACCATCATCCCTCTTCACGAATGATTCTCAGTTTCAGTCCAGCGAGCTCCACAAATGACGGTTGGTATAAAAAATAGCCGCACCATTTAAATAATACACCCACTAAAAGAGTTCAAGTTGAGGAATATGTGAATGATTCCTGAACTGTGATCTAGCCTTCACATTATGAGAACCATTAAGAACAACAAATGTTAGTGACTTATGTCGCGCAAGGACACATGAACCTGAGTTAACATCTGCTAGCCAGTCAGAATCCAGTAAAAAATTAATTAAAGTCTTTGAGGTATGGGATTTTGCCTCGGACAATTTTTGTAATTCCGTTACAAAACAATATTTGACAAACATGCTTGTGTTTAGTAGACCTGCTGTAAAACTTATCCCAAAATTGACCTATTTTAACGTATTTTTTTAAATAATGATGTGTTTAAAGACTCAACACATCAGTCTCACACAGATTGACACAACAAAACATTTATTTTTAAAATATTAATACAGTGAACAACTATTCAACAAAAAAATGTATCAAACTAAACAATAATTCACTGACTTAATAACACTTGAAGCTGTCATTTAAAAGTTTATGATACAGTGTAATCAGCTATTGCACTGTCAGCAATAAAAAATGATATATCATCAAAATACAACTTTATTGCAAATGCAATTACTTAAGCTACGTTCAGACTGCAGGTCCTAATACTCAATTCTAGCCATTCAGACTGAGGTGGCACTGAAAAAAATCAGATGGATCAGATTCAAGCTCACATTTAAAACTGACTTGGGTTAGATTTCAAGAAATCGCAATTGAGCTGTTAAGATCGTCAAATAGTTTGCATACGGGCAAAAAAAAAAAAAAAATTGCCCCTTAACCCAGACTTGGGTCATTTACAGCTGCAGTTTGAACGTAACCTTATTCAGCCCTAGCTTTCTAGAACATCAGCGCTACTTACTAGAAGAGTACATGGTTGGTCTCGAAGAACTCGTATCTTGCCATCTTACAAATAGACCTAAAACAGACAGAGTTCATTTTAGCATAGGACTGGATTATTCGATAGAACCTAAATGTCAAACTCATTTCACGTTGAGTCAAATGTATTAAAAAATTCACCTTTTGCGCCCTGAACCAGGCAACACATTGTATAACAACCGATTTATCTTAACAATTCTACACTTTTTTTCATTTTATTTAAGGGTACTCAAAGTTTTTCTTGACAATTTCTTACTTAAAATGAGCTCAATGTTAACAAAAGTTGTGTTGCTCACTAGCAGAGTTCTGTTACTATCTACAGTACTATGCAGAGATTTGAGGTAGGTTTGAACACAGATGTACAAAAATATTAATTTTGAAATATAAATAGTGATTGTTCATTTTCATAAATTAACAAAATGCAAATTGTAACAACAAAAAAAATTTAATAAACTCAAAATATTGTGTTACTAATTTCTCTTGAAATCAGCATAGTTCATTCAGCATAGTACACTTGCACAAAGTCAGCAATTTTGTATGATTAAAGGAAGACGTAAGACTACACAACTATAACAAATAGATGATAATGATCATAAATGTCACAGGTAGTTTTAAATCAGATACTGAAACAGAACCCGCTGTGTAGGAGGTTTAAAACTGGGTGAACATCAGCCATACAATTCAGGCTTTTAATTTTGACACAAGCATTTTTGGACTCCTGAGTTGAATGTCTGACCATCATTCAATTCACTAAGAAAGCTCTGCTGAAGCCTAAAAACTCACTTCAGCTGATGTTCTCGGAGATGAGAGAGTACATCCATGTGGTAAAGGTGAGAGTAGATGGTCTTCAGATCCTGCACACACAGACAGACATGCTTTCTCATTTGCGTTTCCCAACAAAAATCCAAATCAAATAAAAATCACAAAGCTTGGATACGAATCTGGTGATACGAAATGAAGGAAACCATTTGCTCAGCCCTATCCAAAAAGCATATCACTGTAGAAAGTCATTGGAGAATTTAGATTTCTAAAGTTTTTGTTGGTGTTTGGGTACTTTAAACATTAAAGCCACATGAATACATGCTCGCTTGTGCTTAATATGAGCCAAGATTGTTTGAAGTTTGGCTTCATGCCATTAAACTGGGATGCCCTGTTAACATTAGGGTTAAAAAGTAAATAGAAAATGCAACAATAACAAAACAAAAACAAATTAAGTATTTTAAATCATTTGACCATTTGTTAGCATGATTATAAGATTTGCGATTAACATTCCATTAGCTCACTAATAACTTGTGGAAAGGCTGCTGCTCTCGCCATCATAATCAGTGACTCCTGTTTGTGACCAGTGAGACTGGAGCGGGGTCAGGGCGGGAGATGCTGCAGAAACTGGGATTGATCCCATACCAACAGACTCAGTATCACCCATACCAATACTAATTGTTACAAAAAATCTTGGAATTTCACTTATTAATGTTAATAACAATTAATCATTTCAGTAATGTACATACAAAAATCATTTATTTACATGAAAATTAAAATAGGTGGTCTTTTTTATTCTCAAAGCTTACAGTTAATGGGTTTATAAATGATGTCTCTCTCTTTCTTTCTCTCAGCAAATAAACCTGGTAGAAACTAACAAAAATATTTGTTACATTTATTAGTGGCAAAATTGTTTTCTGTTCTCTGTCTGATTTTAAATACGGTTAAAATGCAAATTTTGCCTTGCTATTAAAATTTTCCCCGTCATTTCGTGATATAATACCATTCTAGATCATGGAAAATATCGTGATATAAATTTTACCTCATAGCGCCCACCCCTTAATCAAACCCTCATAAACAGAATAACAGAATTACTTCCAGATATTTTTTTATATTACAGACAAAAGTTTATTTAACAAAAAGTAATGAATCAGTGTAGTAGCCAGGTAGCATCGGTAAAGTGAGATGGAAATATGCCCCAGGAGTTCAACACATTCCCAGCATGCCAGGAGATTACAACAATAGTAAACTCACGAAACAGGTTCGAGCTCATTATCAGGTGTTTCAGCAACAGCTTCGGGGCATATGGATCAGTCGGTTGTCTGAGCTCATACATTAGTTTTCAGTCAGTGTTAATAATGTTTAATGTATCCTTGCTCTTAGAAAATGTACTTCCCATTAGGGCCATGTAACAGATAGGATATCTATTTACATTTTTTCAGCTTCTGACAGAAACGCAATATAGATTAAATAACAAATAATATGCACTGCAATACACTTAATATCGTTGGACTAAAACTTCAGATACTGCACCGTACCTTCCCTTAAATAATAGCAGCAGTTTTGAGTTCACCAGATGTTACATAGTCTAATATAAAATATTTCATCTTAGGCACACATACTTTGACAATGAAAGTATGGCGGAAATCAGTTTGCTAAGCTATGCGAATGCAATATTGTTTTTGGCAGTCAAAAAGTTTTGGTCTTACTCTTATACCGCATCCCAATACACGCACTTTTCACACTTTCATTCTCTGAAATGAAAATTAGGGTGTTCCAAACCGTAGTGTACTTAGGAAAAAAGATACTTTTTTGTAAAAGGTACTTTTTCCAATTGGATTCTAAAGTGCAGACCCATGAACGCTTAACCAGCATAATTACCCACAAACCCCTGTGCTCGAGCAGAAGGAGTTTTCTCTGGGACCCAAACGGACGACCACTCTCTTTAATATGACTCATCTTTAATGAAGACGCACATAAATTTATTCAGTGTTTTATTTATTATTACAATCTTTTTAATTAAGTAATGGAAAAGGAGTTAAGCTGAAGAGCCTCAGCTCAGAGTTGAAGTAAGCTTCTGATTAGTTGATTTAACTTCAAGTTAATTGTGAGGAGTCTTCTGCCCTCTACTGGGTAGACTCACTCTTTACAGCATTTCAGAGTCCTTTTCTGCCATAGTCATCAAAATAACTGGGTATTGTGTGGACATGGCCTAATGTTTTCCAAGCTGAATTCTCTGCTGGGTGGTTTCTGGTCAGATCTTCTGATGTGCTTTTTTTTTTTTTGCTTATGCACTTAACAGTCGTGTCATGTTTTTGTTTGCGATTACCCTACACTTGAGAGAATGTCAATTGCAGCTTTGCTTTTTATCCTTGTCCTGCCGCTGCTGTGTTTCCAACATTTTCACTCATCTTGTTCACTCTCCTAATTTATTTCCCGGAAGTCGATCTTACAAACGAAAATGCTATGTCCAATTTGTAGTTAATTCAGTTAACGATTTCAGTAATACTTTCCATTCATCATCACACCAGAAGTGAAAAAGGTAATGGTGCATCTTCATCACTTGTCTGAGGTGTTTATGGTGATATGGTTTGAGGACCAATTCAACGTTTTTGCTGTCTACACCTATCTCTGCTTTTTTAAATAATCACAGTTATACCTGATATAAAGTGTTTGACAAACAATACATGTAATTAAATGAACCGTGAGAATATCAATACAAACTCTCCTAAGTCTAAACCTCCAGCTAGTGAGAATCAGAGTAAAGATTTAAAGGATTTGCTGATACTATAGATTTTGAAGAAGTGCTAGTGCTTTTAAAACAAGAGATAGAGACAGCGTGCTAGTTTGATGA
The DNA here is from genome assembly GCA_900490495.1 of Danionella dracula. Taxonomy (NCBI): domain Eukaryota; kingdom Metazoa; phylum Chordata; class Actinopteri; order Cypriniformes; family Danionidae; genus Danionella; species Danionella dracula. The sequence continues at coordinate 564,210 of UELW01000489.1, forward strand.
GGTCAGAAGATCAGCATGAGTGAGTGAAGCTCAAACAGAATTAATAATGGGCTGATGGGGTTCTCTTTCCTCCTGCAGAGACTATAAAGATATGAAGGAATAGTTTACTCCTCAAAACACTTATGAACAAACCTTCACTGATCGATTCCCATTAATTATGATAGTAAGAGTCATTATATGTCAACTCCTAAAATTCTAAACAGCTATGGTTTCTTTTGTAATAAAGTTAAATTCTTATTATTGTTTTCTCCTAGAATTACATTAAATTCTCACCAGGCTAAATTGAATTTACTCTTTCTTTTCATCAGAAGCATTTTCCATTACATTTCCACATTCGGTTGACAACCCAAAAATTCACATACACACAAGCAAAACCAACTTCAGCGTTCAGCGCACACCTCTGTGCAGTCAGCAATTTGGGGAGTTCAAGATTAATCAGGGGTTTTAGAATGTTTTCCGAACAGAAAAAAAGACAACATGAACAGAATGTTTAGGGATTCTCCATGTTTGAAGCCAGTTCTCAGGCGCATGTCTCACTGATGTGTAGCACACGATGATTCAGATCGCGGGATACCGCTCACCAATCCACTGCACGGCCACTTAGCAGGACAAACGAATTCATATTGCTCATTGAAATATTAGTTGTGAAAATCTACGTAAAGGCTATGTTTGGAAGCAGTATGTCAGTGGTGTGATCTCGTATCTTGGGTCCAGTAAACTGGATAGAGGGAGGTTCACGGTCAGCGTGTTGCACTCACTAATTTGCTGCAAAGTGGGCTGTTACCTTTTTCTGCTAATAGTGAGCTCCTTGTATTCGGTATTGTGCTGTTTTTTTTATACATTTCATCAGTTTGCTTGTAGTAAAAACTTTCAAGCTTTTCATGCAAAGATGATGGGCTTTCAAGTAAAAACACATAAATAGTTTCATCAGTGTTCATTTAGCTGCTTAAAATGATAAAAATAAGCAAACAATTCATAAATCAATTAATTTGAACGCCTGTATTAAATAAAAAAAAACATTAAAACAACAAGAATATTGTTCTTGAACAACAAAATCAAACAGAAAGATATTATTTCTCCCATGAGGGAGAGACTTCTACTTTTCTCTTCACAGTGCTCAAGTTGTAGAACCATCAGCACCATAACATCCCAACATTACTATGCTAGCACTCTAGTACTAGCCTAGCCGTTTTGTGCATGAGTGTCACTTTCACTGTTTTTCAGCTGCAGAGACTTATTATGCAGGATGTTGACTTTGGGTACATCCTGAAGCAAAAATCAGGTCCATAATATTACAAACCAGTCTAGACCGGAAGTGATGCTCTTCGCTACTACATACATTACTGTATTTAGTAACTGAACGGGTGCTCTAGATAGATTGATTTGCTGCTGCGATGAAATTACGTAGGTGGACATCCCAGAATTAACGTTGTCAGAGACAGAGAGCTACATCTGACTGAGCTTCAGCAGTAAGTTATTGCACATGCGCAGGAATAATAAAAAATAAAGCTTCTCTTAAACAATACTCTAGCTCATATTAACTGGAGTAGTATGTTCTTATCTCATTGTCTTTGGAAACCATCAAAATGTATTGCCCTGAATTTTCTATGCCATTTTATTTTTACTAAATCTACAAAAAACAACATAGTAAATCTAAACACACATTTATGTCAGAAACTATTCTAAAGGATTAGTTTACATAATAGGACCCTTTAAAAATAATACTAGTCAGTAAAAAATATTATGCATTGTTTAAGTTTTCTGAAAAGTAAAAAAGGATACTCACTTATTTTAATTTTTCATTTTTAATGAAAGTTTCAGAAAACCTGACTGACAGAGAAACTAGATGAACAATGGAAGCATATCTCTGTGTATGTGGGGCATTAATAAGAAAAACAAATTGTTGCAGATTTTGAGGATTTCCCTAGAGATAACGAATGCCTTTATTCCAAAAGTCATATATAAATTTAGGATATTGCATGGTCTACACTGCTTTTAGTTCATGTTCCTACTTGTCTGTGCGTTCTATTATCTATTCAATGCATATTCAATAGTCAATGTATTCTATTATCTAAATATTTGGAAAAGAAATACCTGTGTTTTAATGAAGTCCTTTTATCTTTACCTTATCTGTCTCCGAGTGATGTAATACAGCTATGGAAATTGAGCAGAAGTAAATTTGTTTGCTCACTTATGTAATACTCATCAAATACACACCCATTGAGCATCTGAACACACACAGTCAGAGCAGCGAGAGAAGGCTGTGCGTGTTTGTTATTCTGCAGCAGCCATTCTTTGGAACCACCACCTACTGGAGTATGCTCACAGACTGGACATTAGTCTGACCATAAACAAGATTGTGGGGACCTTCTACAGATGCAAAGGACTGCAATCTGCTTGGTTAAGCTAAAGTCAGATGTGTCTGTAATGATTAAGGCCCTTTACCAAATGGAAGACTTGTGGACTTCACTTGCATTCACACTTTGATGACATCATGAAGGCCAGACTAGGATCCTCAACCACAAAATGCTAAGCAAAATTTAAGACTTGAGGTTTTTTGCTACAACAACTGATATATGGTTCAGCCGTACATCTGAGCCATATTTAAGTCTGACCATTCACGTCATTCATAACTGTTATATTGTATTGTATAATTAATTCATAAGGAATTAATTATTTGAAGCCTAAGTTACACAAAATGTAAGCTCCACAGAAATTACTCCATCAATCACTTAGTCCGCAGGACTCTGGCATGAACTGGCAGAGTGATCTGTGTCATTATAATGACGTCGAGGATTTTGGTGGGTAAAAAAGGAGTGCATTCACCTGTCTGGCAATCCTTTACTTTAGAGCGAATGAAAGAGGACAGCCTCGAGACACGTCTGGTTTGGAGAGTTCTGGTCAACAAGTGAAACTCACATCGACGATGGATGAAGGCATTGTCTATCAAGCCAACCCTACCAGACACCACCCAAGAAAGCAAAGAAATCTCTTACCAGCTTTTTAAAAGCATCAGGTGTTAGAGTTGTTAGTACATCTGCCCTTGTGTCATCAGCTTCTCCATCTCTAAATGTGGCCATAGTTGGAGAATTGAAGGGATACCTGTCCGCGCCAAATGCAGAAAGTGAGGTGGATAAGAAAGTGAGGCACCGAGCAGCACGAAGGGTCCGGATCACGCGGTGTGGTGGACCCGAATGCTGCGAGAGAAGAGGCGCGGCAAACCAGACTGATCGAGGTAGTAGGAATATTTTCTGCGAGGCAACCTATCAAGGGCTTGCTCTTGTAGTTACATGGTTGTTCTGTGAAGCGGGAACATGAGCAGCAACAATAGAGTCGTACAAAACATCACAGTTTTTGGCCAGCCAGAATTAATAACTTGTTTTATTATCCATGTGGAAGCAAAAAGGACCTTGCTTGGAATTAAGTGGGTGCTGAGGTCGCTGAATCTGGTAAGTTACACATTTTTAATTAATCAACCTGATGTAAATGGATATTGTGATGATGTGAGCTAAAGCATGATAATTTATCAGAGGGAGTGTGCAGGAAGAAGTTGAGAGGGTTGAGGGACACTTTTAGAAGGAGAGGAGAAAGGAATAGGAGAGAAAGAGCAGCAGCAGGTATGCTCCAGTCTCGTCATCGCCATACCTCTTCTAACGATCTCGCGCTTAGTTCTGCACCCTTATATATATATATATATATATATATATATATATATATATATATATATATATATATATATATATATATATATATATAAAGACATAACACTCTCTATGTTGCTGTTATTTATTTTTGTGCTATTTCTTTCAAATGAGTCATTTTACAGGGACAGCTCACCTGAAGAGAAAACTCCTTCTTCCCGAACGCAGTGGCTTGTGGGTTCATTGGTCAGCACTTCAAAATCTAACCAGAAAAAGAACACATCCGGGCACCGCTCTGACACCTTTGTTATGTAGACTATGGTTTGGGAAACTTCATCTTCATGTCGGCTTTCTTCCCTTTCGGGGTCGCCATAGTGGAATGAACCGCCAACTCTCTGGCATATGTTTTACGCAGCGGATGCCCTTCCTGCCGTAACCCATCGCTGGGAAAGGTTTGGGACCCCTGTCCTTCTCATTTCACACTCATAAAATGGATAGTGCGCTGATTGGGACGCAGGAATAGTGTAAGGAAAACCCATAGATTTATCAATGTGTGAGCAATATACTTCCATGCATACTATATCGAAATAGTAGAAAATAGATTTAAATTTAAATGCATACACATATTATATAAACATTTATATATGGTTTATAAATAGAAATGCACGTTTCTTCCGTATAGGAAGGAAGCCTGTTTATGTTGTTTTCTTTCTTAAATTTATAAATCTGTTTATATAACGTCTGACTATCAGGCTACGTCTATAAATACACGTTTGTTGTTGCTATGTGGATATGCTGGGTGTTTTTTCTTGAGGTTAGCAGGTTTTAGATTAAGTTTGCGCTGGAAACTTTCACTCCGATCTGGCAACCCTGATGAAGGTGTCAAAGGGCAAACCATGTTGCGTTTAAAGACAGCGAATACTTTAAAAATTACGTGAATCCCTATTTGACTAATAATGGATTTTAATGGTCCTAAAACTCATACAAACCCAAGAATATGCGTAATAATAAGCAACGTATTTAACGTTAGACTTTCACTGTTTTACGAGAATTGATATTACGGAACAGAACAAAATGTAACCCAAGGTAAACTAACGTTATGGTAAAACGTTAGTGTGCGACTCGAGTTTTACAATAACGTTACGTTAGCGAATACTGTGTTCAACTACATGTTTCGTGTCGACCCCTTAATTGATTCGCTTTCTGTAACGTCAAAAAATCACATAACTTTAAACGTAAGGTTATAAACAGAGATTAAACACCATCTAAATACTAGTTGGCAGTCCAGAGTTTCAATAATTGTTCTTGACGCAGGCTAGTTTTGTTTTGAACATTAAATGGATTACTCAAGTGCTGTATATCTGTGTGCAGTCACGTTTTAACGTCAACGTTTCGTTACGTTAACGTTACTCACCTCGGCAGTTCGTCGTTTCGGCGGAGTTTTCAGCGCTCTCTTTAAAGTAAAATCCACCGCGGAATTCATCTTAAACCGTCTGGATTCAGTCGATGTATCCTCCACAAGTCCTCGCGTATGGTTAAAACGAGATAAAACACAAAAGCCTTGTAAACCTCATCTTCAGTCGAGTTGAATCTGATGTTGACTGGCGTTAGCTTCGGCTAGCGCGGAAAGTTCGCGGTTAAAAAACGCGGCGCCAACCAAAGACGGTGAAAATTGACCATAACAAATCACGAACAGTCCTCGGTTCCTGGCGGTTAAACATCGTGACACACCAGAAGCTCGAGTGATCCTTAGAGCTGCTGAAGAATATGGTACTGGCTCCTCATGACGATGAATACAAGAGGAGCACACTACCAGCCCTCAGCGAAAGTGTGTGTGTGTGTGGAAACACTTGGATGTGTGTGTGTGTGTGTGTGGGGGGGTGGGGGGGGGGGGGGCACCGTAAAAAAAGTTTAAAAAGCTCCCGTGCAATGCTTTAGATTCCAAACGCAATATTTTTTCTTCCCTCATTTTCTACTCAGAGTTTCTTTTACAGGAATTGGACTGAAATGCACGCAAAACAGTTTTTACTTTTGTAAACGTATTGCACGATGTAATAAAAATGATCCCTAAATATTATTAATAAAAAATAGACAACAGTAAACTACTCATTTGAAAAATAAGAAAATTGTGCACTTCAGTCTTTGAAATGTGGATGATAACACTGGTCCAAATATTATATTTATTTTCCATTTCATTATTTCACACAAACTGCTCTGACACATACAAATCAGTCAAATTAATTTGTAACAATACGATATTTATTGCACAATTTTCCTACAAAAAAAGGGAGAAGGAAATATGATTGAAAAAGAGGAATTCTGAACAATCATAAAAGGAAAGAATATATACAAAACTGTTGTGCCAAAGCATGCACATGAATAAATTAGCATTCTTCTGTACATAAACACCCATCCATCCATCCATTCCTTCATTTCTCCCTTTATTCATTCAGATGATGGAAATTCATGAACTCAATAATAAAAACTCTACTTTTCCAAAACAGGTTTAGATTTAGTACTGAGTATTTCAATACCTCTGAAAAACTAAATTCAAAAATGAAGTTGTGCTACATGCCGCAGTAGCTTACAGTGATTGGCTCGTTTTTTGTGTTCAAGAGAAGAAAATACAACTTGTTTTTTTTTCTAAATTATAATCAAGAACACTTTTGAGAAAAAGCAGAGGACAGTTTCTTCTCTTGGGACACCTCTCCTGAGCTTCCCTTCAGTTACGCTTTGATAGATTGTCAACATTATTCAGAATATCATCACTTTTGCTCAACAAAATAACAAAAATTCAAATAGGTTGGAACTAACAGATGGAGGGAAATGTTTAGAGCTATGAGCCATCTCTATAAAAGGTGCCCCATCATGTAACCTCAACGCCTCTAACAACTATGGCAAGTTTTACTGTTGTACATGCTTCATTTTCTTGCATTTACATGCTTTCAGGGCGGAAAGATGGTGCAGTGGTGGAGTTGGTTGCTCTGTACCCGGAAGGTTGGCGCTTCGATCCCCACAAGGCTCATTCTGCGGTTGTGGCCCTGGGCAAGTCACTTCAACAACATTGCCCTGTATGGATGTGTGTGACTGGTGGGGTGTGTTTGGTGGTGGGCGGGAGGTCATAGGTGCAGAATGGCAGCCATGTCCTGTCAGACTGCCCCAGGGCAGCTGAGCGCTACCGAGGTAGCTTATCACCACCAGAGAGTGAATGTGGAGTGAATGAATAATGCTCTGATAATTGTAAAGTGTCCGAATGTCTAGAAAAGCGCTATATAAATAGAAGGCATTTTTATTATTTAGATTCATCCATGTTTCTGTAATCTTACTTTCACTTTACGGGCGCTCAAAACAGCTCGAAGGTCACAGCAATGCCCATTGTGATAACGCTGACACACTGACCAATCAAAAGAGCCACGTATGCAGCTCATCTCAATGAAGAACAGCCCCGATAATGACATTTATGTATGAAATGGGTAGATTTTGTGTCAACAAGTAAAACCCTGTAAAGATTACTTGTATTTGTGAGCTGCACTTCACATTGAACTGTTTAAAGATCTGACTTTTAAACACCTTTAACAAGACTGGCTATGAAAACAGCTTTTCTGACCGTTCTAAGTGCCCCAAGATGTAAGTACCTCTCCAAGCAGCTGTTTACAGTGGCTAAGCTTAAATTAACAATAAGTGATGTAATGTTACCCCTGTTTCTCTAAGTTTCCAAGTTAAATACAGTGTTAGTGTATGATCAGGAGAGTATTTTGACAAGATATGATTGTAAATGTCTAAAGTGTCATAAATACTTAGGGTTTCAAGCAGTATTTTCTTCTTAAATTGGTCCATTTACACAAGTACACCTATGAAAATTAATTATATATAACAAAAAAAAAAAAAATCGAAGCCATGGTATTTATCACAGGATGTAAATTAGTAAGAAAAGCTAAATGTTGAGCCTTTACTCTCTTTGTGGTTCATCAGTGAATATCACACATTATATACGAGTGCCCATTAATTAATATGTTTGGAAGCCTTGCCTAACCTAACGTTGATGTTTAACAGAATTCAGATGTGATGTTTGCCCTGCAGGGGGCGTGGAAGAAGCATGTTAGAGGGAGGAACGTGGGTAAACTACTCATTTTGCAGTGAAAATCTAGGAGGACTCAAATATTTTTTTTATACATTATTTAAAAGGGACATGATACGGCACCTTTAAAGTGAATTGTCCCTCATATTCTCTCCATCCATTTGTTTCACACAGTTTTTAACTTAATCAGTTCCCATCTCAGATTCCTCTTTTCTGGTCAACAGAAACTAAAAACAGCTGGAAGCACATGATGAAGTGATTCTTCAAGGGGTCTGAAAGTAGAGTCGCTCAGAGAATGTTCTGAATGCATGCTTCCATTCCCGAGTATAATTTTTCCAAAGGGACGTCCAGCAGAGTTGAATCACAGACAGAAAAGAACACAGCAAGTGAGATGATGCTCCCAGGCAGCTCTCGGACAGTGAAATTGTAACACAATTACACGTGTTTCACACTGCACTATGAAGCAGGGCATGGATGATGTGTATGCAGGGCAATTAACAAAATCTGGATTTCCTCATGGCTTATAATGAGGTAACACACTGCAGTACATCAACTGGCCACTTGAGGCTGGGGGCAGACTTGAGCTGTTTACCATCAACACAAAGATACCAAAGACCTTAGCCGAATACAAGACACGTTTAAAACCTGGTTCCAAGGCAGTTTTCTTTGCTAATTTTATAGTTTAAGACAATGTAATGAAGTGAATAGTTTCATTGCTTATTATTTTTAGTTAATTTAACTGCACAGGCTAGCACTGAGAAGTGTGGCATTAGGTTCATATTCTTTTCCAAGAGTGAAATTGCTTTCATGTTTACCTTCTCAGACTTCTCATGAAGCTTTAATGAATGTACGCTTAATTACATAATGATGTCTGAACATTTACTCAAGGTATTGCAATTTTAGTATCTAAAACACTGCATATTTTCTCTTTTTACATAAAGATACAGATTGAGTAAGATAGAGGAGAGATAATATAATAGCTATACCACCGCTCAGTTATTAAAACAATTGAGATTTTTCTATGCTTTTTCACTGTTCGTCCACACAAAAACGCAACAGCAGTTTAATGAAACTGTGCATTTTTATAAGCTCCAGCCATGGTGAAGCTCTTTAGAAGTAGCGATTCGTTCTCTAGTGTGTTTGCAGCTTGAGCTTGTCTGCTGTTTATGCATCTTTTCAAGCGAGCTGAGCTGTACTTGTGTGGATAATTTTTTAAAACACAGGAAGGAAACCCAGGCGCATATGGGCATGCCGTAGGTTTTAAAGTATTTGGCTGCAACAGTGCTGCTCACTCTGCTTCTGCTTCGAATCTAAATCCAAGTGTTTCAGTTTCACTGTCCAACCTCTGCAAATATACAATAGAGCCAATTAAGAAACACAGTTTTTGCTTCATATGGTGAGCAACAATTCTTCATGTTAAATCTTATGTAAATCTTGAGAGAGACAGAGTGTAGCAGCTGAGGTAGAGCTGGTCTTGGGCCGCACAGGGTTTGTTTCAGTTCAGTGCTCTTGTAAACACATGGTGCATGATCTCACACCAGCCACTGATAGTCCATGCATCCATTCAAAGATTGAACATTAAAATCATAAAACTGATTTCAAAGCTCTGCGCGATTGAGTCTGATTTGTTCACGCCCTCAGCTCATCTCTTGAAGCTTAAAAAATCCAGAAACAGTCTGAGGAGGTGGTTTACAGGCCGAGCACTATCCTGCAGTCAGCTCAGCCTGAGACCACTCCAGTCTAAAAAGCAAACCCTTGTGAGGATCTTCAGGGGAGCACCAACATACATGTTCTTTTCCTCTTGTGTTCCTCCACCGACTGTTTGGTTTATCTTCTTCTGGTGTTTAGCCATCTCTACTGAAGCAGGTGTTTCAGTCATCTCAAAGCTCCAAAAAGGTACAGAAAACATCCCTTAAATCAGTCTATCAACACCTTCATCCAGCCTGCAATCATTCCTGGTTTTTAGGGATGTCACAGAGTGTTTTAGTCAAGTATTAAAACAATAGTAAAGTGTCCTCCTTGTTGATATTGTGGTCAGGCTGTCTAACCTAGCAATAGTCATTTACATGTAAAATTAAATATAATTACTCATTTACATGTTTAAAAATAAATAAATGGAACACAAAGCTTGCATTGAAGAGTCATTGTAAAAAACAAAATAATTGCCAACTGACAAAATCACTTTTCTAAACCAGTTATCTTGCCTTGTTTGAGTTCGCAACGACCCATTTTGAGTATTCGAATAGTGCGTGATTTTTTGGATTCTGGGGTAAACGTTTTCAGCCATGCACTTTCACTACAACAATTCACTTCAACTATAGCCAATTATCCCAAAGCCCTAGCCTAGTCCTAGCCTATCTGGTGGCCTGGGCTAACACGCCCCCAAATTATTGATGTTGAGGTTGAGTTTATAGTGCCTTATCTTTATATATTCTTCTAGAATTCTTTCTTCATTATATATATGTATATCTGTTGTGTCCGCGGGATTACTATTTTTTTAGATATGGGCTGGCATGTGAGAAAACTCACATTTAATAAAGAATCAAAGTATATTTACAAGTGCATGAGTTTTTTCAAAGTGAAAATCAAACAATTGAAATGTGTTTCGTCTCTGCAATCCTCGCAATATCAGTTGTTTAAAATAAAACCTAGATACGAGATTCGATCTCATATCTAGAGCTGCTTGGGCTTAAATGTTCGCAGCTGTGCACCCACTGCTGCAATTAAAAATTTTCTGCAATTTTAGGACACTTTGCTGCCTAAAGGCTTATGAGTATTTTCTCTTGCACACCCACTATAGCTTTTCAATATCTTAGAAAAACAAAACATTAACGTGCAGGACGTTAAGGCAGCATGGGCATATCCAAAGAAAAACCTGATGGTCACTTGTGCTGTACCCTGATTTTAGTGTTCCTTGATTTTAGTAAGCATTGTTGAGAACTTTGTTTCTATTACAATTTAGCCTTGCTCTTATCTGTGCAAGTCACTGTATATAATTGTAAATGCAGTGGAGAAGTAGAGTTTTGCTTTGGCTAGTTTCATTTCCATTTAGTAAAAACAGACTCGAGCCCCTTCCACTCCTGAGGGATGACTTTAATTTTTATTGCAACAATAAAAATCCCTTTCCCTCAAAGACATTAGAGGAAATAAAACTTCAGTAACATTTAACTCTAGACTAAAAACTCATTGATTTAAATGTGCGTTTACTGACTGAGCTCTGCTCCGTTTTAAGCTTCTGTTTTAGTTTTTTCTATGTTTTTATCAGTGAAACCCACTCATGGCTGACAACTATTCCATCTACAATCTAATTGAAGAAAGCTATGCTTGTAAGTAACATATACATTTAAATATTTTATTTTTAGATAAAAAAGAAAATATATACTTTTTTTGTTCTGATTATTCTTATCCCTGAGCAATTCATTGTTCAGTTTATCAGCTGAGACAACCTATGTTTAAAATGTATTGTTTATCATCGTTCCCTCTATTGTAAGTCATTTTGGATAAAACATCTGCTAAATGCAAGAAAATGAGGATGTTTATAAATCGAATCTAGCCTTTCTATCTGTTCTAGAGTTGTTTGAAAATGCTGTTTGATAACTTTCTTCATGCGTTCATGGACTCTGTGCAAGTCAGAAGTCTTAACAAAAATCTAACTATTGGGGAAGTTTTTCTAGTCTGAATCAAAAACCAGACATTTAGAGGTACATGGACTGACTCAAGGGATTTTACCTTTCAGGAGCTCTGATGCAAGACTGAAAATGTTTAGGTGTGTCCTATGTATAAACCAAAGATTCAGATGGATGAACCACTGGAGGAGAAGAAATGATTGATGATATTTCCATTTTGCAGACTTGATGACCAGCCTTGTGACCTCAGGAATGTAGCAACACCTATCCTTTGTATTAACACTTTGAGACACCACAGCATCCAGGAGCCATAGGCATGTGCTTATCCTCTCCATGACCTTCAGGTGCATGCTACTCCTACTCAAGGACCTTGAGGGGTGTTTTGCCCTCGTATAGGAGCCTTAGAGGTGCATTGAGCCTCTTCGAGGGCCTGAAGGTCTTTCCACTCTAGCTCCTTGCTCTGAAGGTGAAGAATGTTTTTAAACAGACGCTGATCTCCTAGAGCAGGATTTGAGCTACATGAGGAGAGTGTGTGCTGGCCACAGCTGCTAACAGCGGCAGGTCGTTGGATTCGATCCTGAGGGCATCAACAACAGCAGAGTATTAAAGATCATGAAATACAGATGACATGGTTTGATAATTCATCTAATTTTAAAGTCTGAAATGTACCAACCTCTTGGGCATCCATGAAACATTTAGCTATGCTTAAAAAAATTATTTGTACTTTGGCGTGGCAAAAAACTATAAAAGGTCGACCAAATACACATTATGAGGTGTTCAATAGAAAACAATTTGTTGATATTTCAGCACCAAAGCCTTGCCCTATAACCCAACATTTAACATGATTAGGATAAAGACTATATGCCACCATTGTGTTTTATTTTAAAAATTGCTGACCGGTCGCAACAATAACCAAGGCAACAACTATTGCCTATTGCTGATTGGCTACAAAAGGTTCAGTAAATATAAATTGTGATGCTTTCACTAAAAAGCTAATGTGTTGATATTATAATTATAATATAATATATAACTCTGCCCCATAATCCAGCATTAACACATGGCGAAGGCTTTCTGATGCCATCTGATATTGGTGATGAGCCGTGAAGTAGAAGAGATAAAGATTTTGTATATTTTTTAAAAGGTGCATTCTTCTGATCCCTCATAATGAACAAGACAAGCATCTGGTCATCTGCCATGAATGCAATCAGTTGTGTAATTGGTGCTGTTCCTCAAAGACCCGTGATGTCTGAAAGCATGTAACTTTTATGGGAACAATGGATGAAGTGTTGATCTGGAAGATAAAGCGATGAATGTTCATAAAAGTGTTTATTTCTTACCCCAACACCATGCCAAGCTCCTTGACGTGGACTCTTGTCTGCCCCTTCAGGTACTCGGCCAGCATTGTGCTCTTGAAATAGAGCTCCTGCAACCGGTCCTCCAGATGCATCACACACTGCACACCAAAGAGGGGGTTAGAAAGAGAAAGTGTTCATGCCTCTTTAAAGGTGTGGTGCGAACATTTTTAAAAACATTGGGAATGCCCTGTCTTGTAACAAAACTGCTTTTAACAGCAGCCAATAAAATTGAGTATTGTGCTATTGGTCTAGCACAGTGGTGGGCAAGGAGACCTCTGGTCTGCATTTAACTTTATATTTATGTATTTGGTAGATGCAGACAGAAGTTGATTCAGCTGACCAATCAACCATTAAAGGAAGGAAATAAGACAGACAGAGTTTTTTGCTGCTTTTCTGACTGGATCAGGGAGTTTGTTCCACCAGTCAGCGGCAGTGAGAGAGAAGGTTCTGGTGAGAGATTTTCTGCCTTTCTGGAGTCGGAACCCTAATGCATGGTTCCTTTTCTGAGTGCAGGCTTCAAGAGGTCATGTAGTCTTACTACAAGACCATTGCAGTAGTCCAGTCAAGCCTAGGCTAGGCTAGTACAAGCTCAAGTTGTCTTGGCGCTGTGTTATTTGAAGGGCAGCTGATCATCCAGCCGAAGATGCTTGTTTTGATGATAAAAATTAATTGCATAAAGTACCTAAAATAACATCAAACTAATATTTAAAGAACAAGAAAATTTGAAATAAGCTAATAAAATGATCCTTCAATCTATGTGGGTTTTTATGTTGTGGGGTGAAAAAAAGTTGCCAGAGACAGTCTTTAATAAAACAGCTAAACTGATGCAATTTCAAAACTGATCAGATTGAATGATGTAGTGCATGCACGATGCAATAAAAAGTTGGGTTAATTTGTTTAATAAAATTTTGTTTATTGATCATATTATAATATTATTTTACATTTCTAGTGATAAATTCTTTAACTATTTTGTACAAGGGAAATGTGCTTTTAAAATAGCCTTGCTGTTGTTTAGATAATTTTCTGTGAAGATCAGACAAAGGAGTCAGCTATTAGAAAATGTGTGCCACAATCCACAGTAAAGGACAGGGTCAGGTGACAGGTGAACCTCCACCTTGCAAGAATAGCTTGTGATTTGGAATGTAAAAGCTGTATCTGGTAATGGGCACTTTGTTTCCAGCTGGACTACAGAAGAGAATGGGTGCAAAGGGTTGAGGATCATGAAAATGTATGTTTAAGAAGGACATTTGGCTTAGATATCCTCCTCTGTTTTTCTATGATCACAAAAGCATTTCGGTTTACACTTCATACTCTGCCAATGAGAGCGCCCCTGCCCCTCAAAGTACTGGAGTGGTATTGCACTTTATTCTACAACAGAAAAAAAATAGAAAAAGAAAAACGCATGTTCCCAGAGGTCAAACCTTAATGGAGCCCCACTATTTGAGAACCACTGCATAAAAGTGAAAGACGTTTAAAAATGCTTGAAAACAACAAATACGACTTTCCCTCATTGTACACAAGGCTGATTGACTATACAGGTTGCTGAATGTCGCAAGTGTTTGTTACACTCACAAAGTTGGGGGCCAGGTTGAGTCTGTAGAGGTTCATAGTGGACTGTAGAAGCCCAGACACCAGACTGGACACCAGCACCTCCTGCCCTAATCGCTCCGAGCTCCGCCGTTGACTGCTACACACATGTACCGTACACTTCTCTGTGTCAGCCATGATGCACACCGCCTCAGCGATCGGCTCATCTAGCACTGGATGCTGGACACAGAATCGGTCAGAAATGTCATCAGATTCTCATGACAGAAAGAGATAAAGTGGCTGGTGTAGTGTGAGAAGATGAAGACATTTACATTTATCACGATTACCACAATTAAAACAAAGAAGCAGATAAATAGAATTTGAAATGGAATATGGAATATAATAATGGAATCTGTAAAAAGAATATGAATTTCTGTATTTAAGTGTGTATTTTCCCATTACATATGTGCAAAGTCTGATTAAAGTCAGTTATCCATGGCCTTTATCTGTCAACTTACTTGTCTAGCAACTGGCTTGTTGCCACGATTCTGTTACACACAACATTTCTGTGGTATGGAGGACAAAAAACTCTTAAGAGTAAATAAAAAAAAGCACAAATAAAATAATAAACTAATACATTTATGGATATCTGCTTAAATAGAAAGTTAAATAATTGTACTAGAAGTGTCTGCGTATTATTTGTTGTTTGAAAGCCTTTCTTGCTACATACATGTTCAGTAAACAACTATAACAAGAACAGAATGTTCAATAACTTCTGTCCACAGCACTCAACGCTCAGAAGGTGAACATTGATTTTTCATCCAAATTTGGTGATTGTAGAGTGTTTCTGAGAGAAGCGATCAAACGTGTTATCATTATTATAGATGTTAAAAATATGTAAAGTAAATTTTTTTCAGAATCCTCTCAAAATGAGTTTTGTAGAAGCACTGGCACATAAGGCACATATGACACATAAGGATGAGCTGAGTTTTGTGTCAGTAGCATGTTTCATAAAGAACCCTTTGTCGCTTTTTATGCAGTAGAATATTTGGCTTTGGCTCTTTGCGGATGCTGTTTTGACCGTCTCCTCTCTGCTGCTTGTGCATAGAGCTAAAACAGCTTTTAATCTTTATTTGCTATAAAGAAATATGATGTATAAAAAGAACCGTACCTGAGACAGCAATGTCCAGTTTTCAAACAGTTTTTAAAGACTACATAGAGTTCACTTGTTTAAGAGCTTATGGAAAGCTTGTTATGAGGAGATAAGCTTTTACGAAGTTTCACACAAAGTGACAATTTGTTGCAAGCTCCTTTGTGAAGCAATCAGCTCGTTCTTTTCAAAGTGACCCATTTCTAAAATCTTGGCGTCTGTCCAAACGCAGGAAGCTGCCTGGTTGAAATGTTTGGATGTCATTCCAATGCACTTTTAAAATCTTCTTTAACATAATGTGCAAAATTAACAAGTAGATGCAGGTTGTTCACAGCTATGCTTGCTATAACCAAAGGAGGCATTTTATCAGAGAAGAGGCAAAGGTGCAATATCATGACCCTTTTAAATAATAATAAATATTTGACCCCTCTAGACCATTACTGCCCCCTAAAGACCTTCAAAAGGCAGTATTAAACAATGTTTTTGAATCACCTCCAATGGTTATGCTTCACCAAACAGCCTTCTACCTCATCCCACTGACATGCTTCCACCACACCCCTTACCAGGAACATCCAAAAACAAACCTCATTGTTTATCTGACACGGTTCTGCTATGATTACACTGCTATGAGCGCCTACGTTTTTCATGGAGAAAAGCTGCATTAGCCATTTTGAGATGCCAGAAAAAGAAAATAGGATTACACAAACATGAATAATCAATAATTAACATGCAACATTTTTTTACACAAGTTTAAATGATACATAACCTTTAATTTTGAATGAATGGAATCTTCCACTATCTTTATCTATCGACTACCAACAGGTGTTCATTTACCTGTACAGCATGGGCCAGGTCAGCTTGCAGACTCTGCTTCAGCTTCTCATCAGTTGGAATCCCTTGCAAAACAAAGTCAGGCACATATGTGGGGCAGTAACCACCGAACAATGACCTGCCAAAGTTAGCGATGTTAGGTTTGGAGTAGTTCTCCACCAGATTTCCCCTAGAAAACAAAGAATCTCCATCAGCAACTAATCACGAACACAGAAAATTCTTCTTGTGCTTTTACACTGAGTACTTTGAGTTAAATCCAAAGATTTTTTTTTGTGTTTTCTATTTTATTTACTTATTTTTTAACAATGGTTTATAATTAATTAGCATAGCTTATTTAGTTTTATTTATTTATTTGAATTAAATTATTGTTTGGCCCTTATTACTTTGATGGTCGTTTTCTCTTGTAAAGCATATATAACTATATACTAATTTACTGTCATATGGATTGAAAAGTTACACATAATACACATAATTTAAATGTAAGTAGTAATGTCCTGATAATTCTTTATACCTGTATACTTCATCCAATAAATTTTACACAATTAAAAAAATAGTCTAACAACTTTAAGTCTACAAACCCAGTATGGGTTTTTTTGTGTATAAACTATGTGTATAATCAGTATTTCAATATGCAAATGTGCAGGATGAGTGTCGTTTAAACACATGATTTTTGCTACACTTTTTCCACACATAATCTGTAAAATTTATATGTAAATCGATCTGTAAAATATATTGAACCAGGGAACTCCAACCAACAGGTGGTGCAGTTGTAGTACTCTGATGCTTGCACTTTTTCAAGCATCATTAAAAGTGTCCCTTGTAAGCTGGAGACAGTATTTCTATTAATGTTAGGTTATCATGTTCATCAACCTCGGCTTTAACAGATAACGATTGTTTTTATCCCAGCGCTTCCACCAATATTCTGTTTTTCTGTTATTCTTTTCCCATCTTTTTCAATCTTTCATTATTACTATTTTTACTAATAAATTCAGCTCTGATCAGATATTTATGCCAACAAAGCCACAAGAGTCCCTAGAGAAGAGTACCTAGCTTCAATCTTTACTTTAGTTAGCAGTGCATTCTGGGAGACGTAGTTGTTTCTGCTCGTGTGTCAAGACAGATAGCAGTCACATATTATTATATTATTTATAACACAAAAAAATTAAAGTTTAATTAAAAATTTCATAAAAAAATTTAAAATCTGAATTGAGCTTTAACACCTGCAGAGTATGAACTTCATAGACATGTTGAACTGTACTCGCTCACCCTGGCAGGGGTACCTCCAGCTCATCCTGCCAATCGCTCGACTCCTCCTCACAGCAGTGTGCTCGGATCTCCTCGTCCCCACAGCAGTGTACATGACCATGGTGTATCTCCTGTGTGGCTTCTTCACTCTCGCTATCTCCGAGCGCACTATCCGAGCTCTCATTTCGAGGAATTTCCCAGTCATTCAGAGGCAGCACTGACTTTCTGTCTGGAGATGGGGCACTTAGACAGATCTCGATGCCCCTATCCCGATCTTCAGAAGCGCAGTTCTTACAGCAGATTTCTCCTGATTTACAGTGGCATGGTCCCTCATCCTTCAGGAGTTTAAAGTGCTGCCCCGGCACGCGAGGGAGCAAAACTGACACCCCACTGTCTGAATTTTGACAGACGTCATCGATGGTCCTGGTCTCTACTGGATTGTCCTCATTGAAATACTCATCAAACATGTCCACGCAGTCCCCCTGCAAGCTAGGACCCCACTGAGAGGCCTTCCTGCTGAGCGAGAGCTGCTGAGTGGTGTTGCTCTGGTTTTGGTCCAGTTTGGTCCCGCAGAGAGTGATCTTTTTGTGCTTGCGGATCTGCTCCTCCAGCTTCTGCTGCCTACTATCCAGGTCGGATTCGGGCGACATTGAGTCCCCGATCAGGAATGTGACTCTACCACTGCTCTCCGTCTGTTCAGGGTCTTCATGACTGCAGCTATTTTCTAGAGGCTTCTTCTCCAGGAGCTCATCAGACGAGTTGAAGATCCTGACAGTAGTGTCCACTTGACTCCCTAGGGAGACCCTTCTTTCGCACGGGGATGTGGATCCCACTTTCAACACATTTTCAATCCGGGTTTCCATCTGTGGGCTTCCAGAGTCTCTAAACAGGGTTGTTTCACTGTCTCGCTCTGATGCCGATGCCTCCATCTCTTGCCCCTCTGTGTTATCTCTCCGATGCTCCTCAGGGTGAAACCCCTGGAGCCGAGGAGGGTGCAGGGTGACCATGACATATTCAGAGCTCTCCACCTCTCCGGGGTGCAGCGAGGTGGTTAGAAGTGAACCAGGAGGCATCATGATGGCCTCGTCCTCAGCGTGATCTAGAAGATGAGTCTCCATTAACTCTGAACAGCGGATGAAGTAGGTCAGCACATAGAGGAGCCTCTGCACCAATTCTTGACGCCTGCCAATCACCACAGTTCGCGATAGGCGCACTGGAGACCCAATGGCCCCGTACAAGTCACCTAAACACAAACAATCAGGGTTACTACCAGCTAAAACACTGTTTACAACACTTTCAACAGGGAACAACAACAACTTACATCTTAATTGTGAAAAGATTAAATTGGCTGGCAAGACAATATATACAAAATTTATTAAAAAAATAATAATACATTTTTTTTTGTAAAATCCAACTGCAGTTATACCCACAATGCTCAAGGTGCCCACTGGGTGCCCTACTTTAATTGCCATTAAAAAAGTAGAGTAAACACAACTGTATTAACACATAGGTTCAAATAGTTTAGATGTTTGTATTAGGGCTGTAACAAGAGTTAAAACCATCTTTTTTCTGGAAAATGCCATAAGAGAACAGCAACAGATCAGGCTTAAAAGCTTCTGACCAGAATACTTTGAGCAAAAAGGTGTAGTTTCATTTAATTTCCAAGAGGAGTGTTAATTTGGAGGGTTTGTGTAGGCTTTTCCAACAAGGTCTGTACTCTGGGGAATTTTCTTCAAAAAGATTGAGATAACATTCCAAGAAGCAGTTTGAGGTGAGCCAAGTTGAAGTGGTACTTTTGTTGATCACTGATTGGCCAATTTATAACTCATTGATTGGCCAGAAAGAACATAGCACAATTAAAGTTCTATACTGCAATTTTCAGCAGTTCTTCATCTTGCATTTTGTGTAGGATACAAATTTTGCTATGATTTTTCTGGCTATGTACCAAGCTAGCACCTCTGCCGCCTTTGTGCAAAGTAACCACCAACAGACCTTGGAGACCCTAAAACAGGACTTAGCAGGTCCAAATAACTGAGGTGAGCCAATGTTAGTGATTTGGAGATGATAATTTGTCACTAATGTTCAAATTAAAATAATCAAGTGAAATAATGATGATAATAATGTAATATTTTTTTTATTCTTGATGACTAAGAGTGTTATAAGAGTGTTATAATCATTATAATTGATATACCTAGCTGAGCCCAAAGTGGATTATAGGGGTGTGTCTTGGCCAGCATGTCGACACTCTGGGATGAGTGTTTCTCCAAGAAGATTTTGATTGGTGGTTGGCCATTGGGCATCACTGTTGGAACCCAGGCCAAATGATTGGTCAGGACTGCAGTGAGGAGAGCAGGCAGGAATCTGCGGATATATGGGAAAAATTGGTTAATAAACCAACAGGGACCATATGATATTTATCTTTTCTTATATAAAATAACACATTTTATAATATTTAAATTCATATTTTGTTTTGGGTATGTTTCCCCGTCAAAGCCTTGCATGTATACATAACTGCAGACTTGAAAATGAGTGTGTGGTGGTACTCAGCTGGTTTTTGGAGGTTTGCTCGGTCAGTAGTGCCAGTTCTCTCATGAAGCGTCCACAGAGATGATTCTTTTCGGGAGGATCAGACATCATGGTCAGCCAGACAGGATCGGGAACACGAGGCATGGTGTACAGGTTACAGATGCTTGCCCTGCAAGGCATAAATACACATGGACATTTTGATTAGAGACAATTATTTTTAACAGACTTCCATTTTTGTTCAAATATGTTTAAATCTTTATTTTGTTGACACTATTTACTATTTGGTGTTCAATGGCTTCACCATTTTATGTTTTGAGAATCAATATTGGTTGAGGGCTGTTTCACTCTGGGGTCTGCGATCTGTTTCCGAACACACTAGGTTCTTGGAATTTTTGTAAGTGTGAAAGCAACTCAGAAATGTGCACTTGCCTGCGCTATGTAAATACTGAATTGTTCCAGGAAAAAGACCAGCAGGTACAGTGTGAACCCAAAATCGGATATGGGAAACTCTGCTCTGGTACAGTATTATCAAGGCCATGTCCAAACGTACCCTGTTATTTTTTTAAACTTAGTTCACGCCCGCATGAGCACGGGTGGAAAAGAAAACTCTGAACACAAAAACACTGCTGAAATGCTGTAAAGGAAAAATAATTTCAGGACAGCCAACTCCTCAACCCTGAAGTTATATAAACCAATCAGAAGCTTAACTCTGGAGAGAATCAGTTAAGAATTTGAATCCCACCCTTGACAAAGTTTTTGATAGATTTTTATTTTAACATTGCAATGCAATTCAGAATTATCTCTCAAATTAATAAATGTTCTGTTAAAATAAAAGACAACTGCATTTTTAAATGTACACAAATATATGTTTGACAAAAGAAATTAAGCTTTCAAAAGTTTCTTTGTTTTAACAGTTTGGCTTCTGCAGGATGTTGACGCCTTGTCGGCACGAGATCCCTGTTCTGCTACTATAAAAGCAACGCCAAGAAGAGGAGATCTGTCTCTCTCATACGATCAATCCTCACAATGATGAAACATGCAGATATGAGCATTGTGAACAACGTGATGCTTGGAAAAAGCACAAAGTCCTCCAGTCTCAGCCATGCTGCTCTTCCGAGTACTGAGGTTAATGAGTAGAGAGCTATTAAAAGCCCCACAGGGAACAGACAGGACAGTTTTAGCGCTGGATTAAGTAAGAGTTGTGAGGCACTCGGGTCTGTGTTCCCCTTTTCAATGAGAGCTGATGGAAATGCATGCTTTGTTATCTATATAGAAAGTTGGGGTTAAATGTGATAGTACAGCTAATTAGCTCCATCACCTGTACCTTCAGTACAACACACTGACATTACAGATTGACTGATGCTTAATGAATCAGCTCATTCAGATGAATGAAACATGATGACTCATGTATCTCACATTACATTCATTTCACATAGTGAAATAGCTTTTTTTTAACTAAGGCAGCCAGTTTCCCTCTGGAGTAACTAAAGCTACATTCAGACTGCAGCCCAAAGTAACCCAAATATGATTTTGTTTGCCCATATGAGACCTGTTTCTGATATTTCCAGACTGTCTGAACAGCTCAAATGCTAATTTATCAAATCAAATCCGACACAGGTCACTTTTATATGTGGTTTATATGTGTTTTTTGTGTCATCATGCTCTACTTAAAACACAGTTTATAACAGAAACAAGTCCCTGCAGATGACGTTTTTGAACTGAAATAGTTAAAATAGCTAAAAAGCCCAAAGATGTATTTGAAGCGCAATGAAATCGCAGTTGTTATACAAGCACTTTTAACTCAGTTTCTGGGAGTATACTATAATATGTGTTCTTTTTCATCTCAATCTTTTTCTTAATATTGTTTAATACTAATAAAGTTGGCTCTGATCAGATATTTACGCCCTCAAAGCCTCAAGCATGCCATAGAATAGGCATTGATTCAGTGTTTATGTTTGTTATGTAGTTTCCTCTTCTGTGGATTTCACCAAAAAATTGGAATTGTGCATTAAGACCTGCAGTCTGAACGTAGCCTAAAGAGAAGCTGAAGACATGGAGACCCATTTGTACAACAACTGTGATTAAATCCTTAAACAGTTGATGTTGCAATTGAATTATTTTGTTTGTAATTAGTTTATACATTTTATTTAAAATATATATTTTGGGGCTTAATCATAAAAACTTTAAAATTGAGAAAAAAACTATTATGGGATTTGCATTTATTATGTACTGTCAGGTGAGTCCAGAAGGATCGCAACGAGGTAACATTTGTGGATAATATTTATTTTTCAAAAAGAATAAATTAAACAATAAAGAAACCAAAAGTAACCTAAATAGAGGAAAAGACAGGCTTGGAGAGCTGGCAAACTAAAACACAGCAGAAGTGGCAAAACAAACTAAAACTGGATGAGAGCTGGATTGGTGTGGTTACAGACAGGAAGTATTTGACGTGACTGGACGATTGGGTTGAGGATGAGTGTCCTATTTGTACACCCTTCAGTGATGGTGATAAGCTGGAGAACAGCTGATATTGAGTAGTCAGGTGATGGGGAGCGTAGATGAGAGGGGATAGGGTCGGTTATTGTGCAGGGGTTTGTGACTTTGTCTTTACTTTACGTTTGCGCATTATTTTTTTTAAATGCAGCTTTTAATACCCATTTGTTTTCCTGGCTTTTAACCCTGTTTATTGTTTTTAATTGACATGTTTTAGAACTTTTTTTATTGGGTTTGTTTTACATTTTAGGGCCTTTATTGCTGTTACTGTTTTAATGGTTTCCTACATTTTTTTACTGTTGATGTTTCATCACTGACTTTAGATTTTAGTGTATTTCCAATAACTGAAATGTGAGGCTCATTGGCCTGTGAGAGTACATTTTTTGTGCAATATAAAAACATTTGTCTTGGCGTGTGGATTAACTCACTGCTGAAGCCCATCCATACATATCCAACATCTCAGGTCTCTCGCTAGTCTAGAATGTTTTGTAACAATACAAGCTTCAATTTTCCTTTAGGATGTAACACTGTGTGATGGATGAAAGTGACAGACTAACTCTAGTTGCTAACATTAACTTGTTATGTTTCTGATGAGAGAACTAAAGACTCCATCTTCTGGGAGGAATAAAACATTTGTTTGATGATAAAACAACGGTCCTTTTATTACATCCAGCTGAGTTGATCCAGGTGTTCTAATGCATTTTTATAAATCTTTTTTTTTACTTATTATTAGGGATGTCCCAATAAAGTTTTTTTTGTTCATGATGCGATTGTGTTGAAGTATCTGCCGATCCTGATATTTCCGGTTCAAATCACTTTTTTTCCTCCCGATACAATTCCTATCATGTTTCTAGATCAGATACATTTTGACAATTCAATAAGAACAAAAAAATATTTCAAGCCATCACAAGTTTCTATTTTGTTATTCATTTATGAACAGACAATCATATATTTCTAATTCACTGCCATACTAAATCTAAATAAAGCTTATACAAAAAATAGAGTACAAACAATGTAACTAAAATTAATTAAGTGCAAACTCAATAATAACAATAGTGCAATAACAAAACATAACACATTTAAAAAGGTAGTTAATCCAGTTTTTCTATAATAAAATGAACAGCAGCAGCTTAATGCAACATTAAGTGTAGGGGAGGCTATATGGGCAATATCACCATGTTTAAGGGAGGTTTGGCGATAAAAAAATTAGCTGATATTTTGGATGACAAATTTCAAGAGCAATCAATCTTACACAATAAGTGACAACTGCATTGGTATAAAATACACAAGCATGTGACCATGAATTAATAGATGGATATAAACACCTCGATGGCAGTTTGAAGCTGACCGAAGGGTGATGATTTAGTCACTTGTTTCTTTTCATTGAATGTGTTGAATTAGTTTCCCACCAGTGGCGGGCTGCATATGCCTAATTTTTATTTTTTTACCCAAGTCACTTGCAAGCCACCAAATTCAATCCATTTTTGGGATTTAACTCTTCCTCTGAACGTCCTAAAATCATGCTAGCTTTCTCAGCGCTGTTTGTGTTTAGCCATCTCCACCTGCTAATGTGTGCATGTGTGTGCGTGTCCACCAGTGCATGTGTGTGCGTATGTGAAACGCATGACGTCATCACGTCAGAGACACGCGATATGAAAATTATAAACCATAATAATAATTGTACCTGTACAATTGTGGACTGTGGATAAATTTTTGGGCCAGCCCTATATACGTGTATATGTGTTGTTATTATTATTAACCTACATTACTGTATTTAATATATATAAATATAGGGTTAGGGTTAACACTAACCCTATACATACATATATATTAAATATACAAATTATACATATTGTATAATATACAAAAGTATAATATACAAATTGTGCTGTAACTTAGAAGGCCATGATTTTTTGATATAAGCATTAAAGTGGATGTTACATCAGTTATTTTTTTTCTGGGAAATCTACATATGCATTAATGGTAATGCAGTACATGTCCAAAGATGAGAATATCAATATTCATGATTTTAATTAAAATCGTGATCATCATTTTCCCCACAATCAAGCAGCTCTAGTTGCAGTCTAACAGCACCTTGATTAACATGGCAAGATGGTTGTAGTTCTGGCAATAATTCTGGGCGTTCTGACCAATAAAAACACCACTAGGAAAAAATTTCAAAGACAAATCTGGCCAATAAGTGACAAGGATTTCATGTCACAAGACTTTGTTATAACAGATCCCTCATTTTAATCTTTGATCACTCACGCCTCACAACAACACAGCAATCTAGCACTGAGATTAGCCTCCTGGTGATCTGAAACATTTGCTTGTCTCAGTTTCTGTGGCATGAGAGTTGCTCTGGACAAACACCAACAGCCGTATGACTCAGATGAGTGAGCGTGTGCTTGTGTGTGTAAAGGATAAGTTCTTAAGCACCGAATCTCAAGGGTTGATCTTTGAGACTCAAAAACAGATGAAGGTCGGTCACACTACCTCAGAAGCACATTTGTTTGCACCAATGTGGCTGAGAAGCAAAAATAAAGCTTTCAAATGAACACTCTCTGAGAATGTTTCTCTATAAACTAGACCCATTACCTCAAACAACTTGGATGAGAAAATTTCTCCCTGCATCTGTAACTGTTCTAGAACCTTTTACTCTGAATTGAGTCTTTTCTTAATAATTCGTTTACACAGCACACTATTCAATCACAAAATTGGCATCACAGTCTATTGTCGACAATCCATTAACATTTTCGTCTCTTTAGCGAAACCTTCGCGTCATCTCGTCATGTTTTATAAATCACAGAGACATATTTAGCTTTGCATTGTTTTGTTAGTGATTAAAAAAGTGTCATCATTGATGTAAACAACACTGACTCAGACTTTTAATAAGACACAAATAAAATAATGAACTAAAACATAAAATGACACAACATGAAATAATTTCGATACTAAAGGTCTTGTGCATGTGAACTATTAGTAACAACATTGTTTTTCACACTTTTTTGGCTGTTATGCAGCAAGAGACTGAAATTCTTTCTTCCTCATTTAGAGTTACCGCATTTGTCACAGCAATGCCATTATCAATGATTCACTCACCTGAACTCGTTGAGTCCATCCACCATTCGACTGTAAGCCAAAGCTCTCTGACTGGCATCGGCTGACCGGCGGCTCAGGATCATTGCCTTCAAACACACAGGCACATCACAATACTTTAACTCGCCACGAGAGAAAACCATTAAGGTTCAAAGGTTATATCTTCAAGAACACAAAAAAAAGTAGGCAAGTTTCAACTGGTTTAATTGGCCGAGTGTCAATCTAATAACCTCTGAAACCTTATTTTCGCTGACAATAGAGCCTGCTTTTGTCCATGTGTTATATATCCATAAACAGCATTACAGTCATTTCTGATTGAAAACAGCAGTAAATATAATTTTTAGATCTTTTGATTTGACTCAAACTCCTCACCTGCTCGATAGCACTCTTGAGTTTGTTCATGTGGCTCTCAAAGAGAGGGAAGTGCGAGAAGAAAAACTCCTGAAAACTGCCACTCTCCTCCTCATGAGGTAAAAGTGTAAAGATAACCCCAATGGCGATCTTCTTCTTCCGCGCAACAGAGAGACTCGAGCCGCTGCTCTCATCGGACAGGTTAAAGCTCTCCTCCACAGACCTGCAGAGGTAAGCCACAGCACTGGATTAAATAGACAAGAGGAGACAACCGTGCTCTTCTAACTTTAACTGAGTCACCAAATCAAACTGTTTTACACTACAAAGATTATTTTCATCCAAACACTTGTTTGGGTTATTGATCAAATCAACAAACATCTCAAAAGAAAATAATTTGTACAAACTGTGGTTATTTTTTTATTTTATTTCAATGTTAAAAGGATATTCAACTCCAAAAATGTTACATGTACTCTTTATTCACTCACCCCACATAATTCATGATGCATTCTGCATTTGTTCCTGACAATGACATATTTTGAAAATTATCTCGGAGCCTTACGACTGCCCCTTTAACATTCATTATATAAAAAGTAATTTTAAAAATCCTAAAAATGAATCTTGCAATGGAACAATTCTAACCGCAAAAGAAACTAAATAACAGGTATTCATTTCTTATACTGCAGAGTAATAAAACATTTTTTTGTAAATAACCATTTGCCACTTGCAAAATTATGGAGTAAACAGAGGACAATCAGCCTATAGTTGAATTCAAACATGATTTTACCTCAGACTATTTGAAAGGAAGGACAGCACTAATCTCACACGGATGAAGATCACTACCGCAAAAGAATTAAAGACCTAAAGTTTCTTCCCAAAGATGAAAGGAATGAGGCTTTACTAAGCGAGTCCTGGAAAACAAGTGCCTAAAGAGACCACAAACTAACAGCCACCAAAGAAGAGAAGGAAAAAATTTATTTGGAGGACATTGATTGTTTATTGCAGGTATGTTGTTTTTATGACAAAACTTTTTACATTTTACATTTAAAAAGTTTCAGTCTTGTCATTGCAATTAATTTTGAATAATTTGTAAAAAGATTTTTATCAATTGACGGCACTAGTATATAGCTATTTTTTAAATAATGTGATTAAATAGAGTGACTAAGATGCTCCAGTACTACCTACGAAGATAGTATATGCTGCCAAAGTGCTCTTTTAAAAACAGTACATATGAACATTAACATTATTTCACTTCATGACAAAATAATGAAATATAATAAAATAATAGATGCCCTTTAAAGGTGCCATATTATGAAAACGTGACTTTTTTGACATTCCTGGCATCTTGAAGTGTTGTTCCCTCATTAAAAGATACCTGTTGGAGGGATCGGCGTAAACAGCGCATTTTGCAGGGCCCAAGATGCGAGGAGAGTCAAACACATTTTTATGACAAATATTGCATTTTGAAAGTTATTTATAGTGCAGCGTTAGTGAAGAGGGCTCAAATATGTATCCTCAATGCTATAAAAGTAGCATAATAAGGGACCATTAAGATCCTTAAGTATTATGTTTAGCTGATATAGTAGCGGTTATATGGAGTCACCATCGTGGGAAGAGGCCATTCTCCAGACTGGTGGTCTGACTGCGTAACCAGCGTCGCTGAAAACTACTGGCAACACTGGAGAGAGAGGAGCTGGGCGATGGGAATGGAGTAATCAGCAGACTACTCAGAGAGGCTAAACAGAAATAAAATTACACAAATGGTTATAAGTACAGTCATGATTGTACATATTGGTGAAATGCCCAAAAAACATAACAATATTGTCAATTTTTTATTTCTGGTATGAATAAAAGCTGGAATAAAATGTTATTATTAACTATAGATTTCAACCTTTTTACTGTCAAAACAAGGCCATCAACAGTTTAAGGCAGATGTGTTCAAAGTCTAGCCCCGGGTCAATTTATTGCCAGTGGTCAGATTCCCTACGGCCCACAGCTTCAATCTTACAATGTGTTATTTGTGACTCGCTAGCACTTTCAGAAACTCCTAGTTTCACCACGTGGTACTAGCACAAAACAAATCTGCCTTTACATCTGTGCCACAAAATGCACATTCTGCCATGGTGACAACTGAAAAAGAGAGAGTAGTTGAGAAACGCAGCTTTCAAGAGTAATTGGAATTTGCTATACTTCGAGTGACAATCAAGAAAATTTTGCAGAGAGACGGTAGCCTTGTTAAAGGATTTCAATTTTTAATCACACTAAGAGACTACAGAAAAGAGAAAGCGAGCAGTTGGCCAGATATGACCCATAGCCATAATTTGAGCTCTGCATGTAACGCATCCCATGCACACACACAGCAGTGAACAAACACACAGTGAACACACCCGAAGCAGTGGGCAGCCATGGCTGCAGCGCCCAGGGAACAGGGGAACTGGTGCCTTGCTCAAGGGCTCCACAGCTGTGGTTGAAGATGGAGAGTAAGTGTTTCATCACTCATACCACCTTCAACTCGGTGGGTCTGGGGATCAAACCGGGGAACTTCCGATCACAAATCAATCTCTTTATACACCTGACCATAACTGCCCCTAAAAATCGTACAAGCTAACAGAGAGTGAACACACTGAACAAGTGAAGCAACTGCAAGCTGCTCAGGCATCGCACCATGTTTATTCATGCGGATATTTGCATCACCCGAAAACATCACCAAACACATATCCCAATCAGCCAGACCTGGTCTCGTTACAAAAATTTATTCCTTATATCATATCACTCATTACTGTCTTGAGTTCTTTAACTGTAAAACACCTAAAGCACACTAATGAGTACCACTAGTGGAACTTGGTGGTATGTGAAGTCAAACAAAAACTTATCGGCCGATAAATCGTGACCCATTGGTTGATTGTTTTTTTAAGGACACTGTGCTAATCCAATGGAATCACAGGTCCCTACATCCAGACTCTGGGTAAATCTTCCATTTGATCCTCATAGTAGCGATAATTAGTTTAATCGCATTTGATAGAGGAGCAATGCTGCTGCAGCTCCTGGACTGTTCTAGCACCCTGTTACTCAGTCCAGTCTCTCATCAAGTTTCATTTTGAAACATGAGAAAAAGTAATTGCAGTTAAAATACAAAATTTCCAAGTCTGGTAGCACTAATCCTGTGCAGGTAAATCATATAATGTTAGTTTGACTTTGTTTAAAAATGAAGCTACAATTTCCTACTGTACGTTCTCTTTAGGGTTAATCAAAAGTTACCTTAAAACTTAATTTATCATTAATGTCTGCAGCTGGAATGAAGAAAGATATTTTCTACCAAAATTGTGTGGTTTTAACCCAGAAAATCTCAATTTAAATAATATTTACTCAATGATTACAGCACGAGCTTATGGTATGCACTGTTAACAGACAGAAAGAGGAGGGAGAGAGTGAGAAAGTGGTGGAAGAGAGAGAGAGAGAGAGAGAGAATAAAAAAGCAGATATTTTGCCATCAAACTGGATGCTTTTAGAAGTTTTAATCATTACATTCTTAATGTTCATGCTGCATACTGCTGCTAAAATAAATATTTATTTTATTAACAATAATATTGCCTCTTATTTGAACTGTACTATTTGAACTATAGCTTAACAGGGAGCTCTATACGCGGTGGTGATGCTGTACTCGTGTATTTTAATGTTGCTCATTATGGTGGTACTTGGTGTGTCAAATTTTTTCTGAAGTGGTACTGAGGCTACTGAGTCTCTCGCTTAATGTTCAGTGAAAGTAAATACTCTCCGGACACTGAATAAGGGGAATGATGGAGACATCGGACTCAGTTCAGTTTTGGAAAGGGCTAAATATAGGTGTTCGTGCGACACGGCATTATTCAGGGTGTGTGTGAGGGTTTGTTAGGGTGGGAGAGAAAGTGAGTGAAAGTGCATCTGCAATGTTTTAAGAACAGACCAAATCTTTCCAAGTTTTTTCTAATTATTGAGCTGCAGAGTCTTTCTTTCAGATCTTTCTTTTGTTTAAGAGTCAGATAAATTATCAGAATTCTTTTAGCTAGTTCAATTTCTTTGTGTTAAGTGTAAAATATAGCTTTACAGATGTCAAAAACTCTTAAATTCTCAAGTTTTTAAACATACTCGTGTAATCTTCTTTGCAATCGGATACACGAGTATGTTAAATTAAAGAGTTATGTATGCTTTTCCTTAACAATAATTTAACAATAACAATAATAAAGTTGTCATGTTGTATCAATGAAAAACATAGACGAGCAAATAGAATTAGATCTAATATTTGTTGTATTGTTATAGCTACTTTTTTGCAGTTCAACCCTGCTTTACAATAAGAAAACCTAATGTCCATCTTTAAAAACAGGGGTCACCTGATGATTTTTTTTTTTCAAAAGGAAAGATCACATTATTCTTTGTAAAAATATGCACATATAGTTACAGACCCATCAAGAGTATATTTTGAAAAAGTTACAGATCTTTGAATACATTTCGCTCATATTCAGGTTATATTTGAAAAGATGCAGAAATAAACACAACATTTTTAAAATCCATAAAACATAATTCAATAAACATTTTTAAAATTCATAAAATAAAGCAAGAAGATGGCTTAATTTATCATAAAGTCTCACTGCTAGTTATTTACAGGCGTCAATCCAATAAAACAGTTCCTGGAAAATGAATTAGATTCATCTAGGTAAGGAAATGTGTGAAAGCTGACCTGAACGAGCGATGCCACTGTCTCTCTCATCATAAACTCCTCGTCCAGGCATGTCCATGGGGTTACTGTGTCCTGAGGGAAAGAGAGCATTGTTCAGAAACAGTGCACTTTCAGAAACAACACAAGTCACATCCAGCATGATCTACTGCACCTATTGCAGCATAAACCTCTGGCTTAAACAATGGAGGCCTTCGCTCGACAAACACTGCTTGACTGATGCTTGCCTTAAAAATATTGAACAAAGACATGATCTCTCTTATGCTCATCAACTATTGCTCATCCAAAAACATTTAGTGTGCAATCTCATAAACATTGATATCTCAACCAATCAAAAATATTTCAAATTTTCTACACAGCAAACTAAATTAAACTAAAGTAGGTGAATTTCTAATTAATTTGGAAATATTCAGCCATCAACACCAAAATACAAAGAAAAACAGTGTTGAGACAATCAGACGAACATTGTTG
Organism: Danionella dracula; assembly: GCA_900490495.1. Lineage (NCBI taxonomy): Eukaryota > Metazoa > Chordata > Actinopteri > Cypriniformes > Danionidae > Danionella > Danionella dracula. The sequence goes on from UELW01000489.1 coordinate 595,311, forward strand.
TCAAGCTCAAAGCCAGCTTTCACACAAACAAACAAACACAAACAACACAAAAACTACAGACGCACACACACAACTAGAGAAACATAGTGTGCATCACTAAACACATATCGAAGCACACTTTGGGTACTGTGGCCATTTGTATGGAATCGAAAAAAAAAATTGTATTTCAAATTAATGGTATATTACTCCTTCTTGCTGTATATAGAGTTAAAGTCTGAAAGTCCAAAAGAGTTTGAGAATAAAAGAGAGGGGATGAGAAATCACTCTAAACTGATCAGGACCAAGATGGCTAGCCACCTAAGCATCGATTGCTGACTTTCAACAAATTTGGATTATATTTGATTTTACTCTTCATTCCTTTCAACATATTTTTTTGCATTACAAAAATTCCTGGATGTTTGAAAATTTTCACAGCCTAGAAACATTGCATGCTGACCTGAAAGTGATTTATTTGTAGATTTCTCCTCATTTGTTTGTTTTTTTGACTTGGATAAACCATGTTTTCAGGTTATCTGACGATTAACTGTTGACACTGCACTTGTAAGTACAGAGTCATGTTTGAGTTATATGGTATGATTCTACCTTTTCATTTTGAATTGAGAACTAGATATTTATGGTTGCTTATGCCACGGTCTGTATGAATACTCGATTCTGATTGGTATTCTTGATATACTCACACATAGCGCTGCCTCAGTCAAATGCACTATGTATCCCTGTTCAACTTTAGGAACCATACATTGATCAGTCCATTCCAGTGCACTAGACAGCAGTTCGCAGACTCACTCATCTTGGATTATTTTAGAGACCGTAATATTTAGGTTGTACAATAACCACAGTTGTTTGAGGAGCTCTGTTGGACTAAACCCAAGAGCCTCAATTAAAGCAGCTGCCAGCATGAGCCACGACAACAAAAGTAATGTTAATGTATCTTGTATAAATCCACATTAAAAGGAAACAAGGAATTTTACATTAGCCATCACCTGTTTTCATTCATGCAAATATCTTACCCTAAAGAGATTGTGGTCAAGTTATAACTTGCTCTAAGGGTGATCCCTTTAAAGGTGTTAACATTAAGCTTCGTTGCCACATATTTCTCTCACTCCTTCTCAACGTGAGCTCATCCAGCTCCGTGTTAGGTTGAATGTGGTTGAGTTAGCGTACACAGCTAAAAATAAGCATTTCTAGTGACCTTTTTCCGTTATAAATTCAGATAAACATCACGTTCAGTGTGCATAAGTGGAGCCTACTATGGGAAGGTAATCCACAAATTTGATCACTCTACCTGGTCCTCACGAGGACTTTGTGAAGCTGCTTTGAAAGCAATTGCTAAAGAAGCGCTATATAAAAACTTGATTCATTGATCATGAGTGGAGCACAAACAGATACATTTTACCTGTTTTCCACTTGTTTATTGCAGCCCAGATATTAATAATAATCTAAATATGCGAGTGTTGGCATAGACCGTAGCATAAACGTCCACTCAGAGTTGTGGGGTTCTTCGTCTCTACTAAAAAAGGAAAATTCAATGCTCAGTATTGCATATCCCTTACTTATGTTTTATTTGTTTATTTTATGCTTGTTTAATAGCATACATTTTATTTTCAACTTAAGTGCAAACTTAAGTTCCCTAGAAATTGGAGACTTGTCTAGTGCTTCAAAGTTAATTGAAGAACATACTGTTTTCCTTTTCTGTCAAACAAGTCACATCACTTCATTGAATTTTAACAAACATAACGTTCCATGCAATGTAAACAAATCCTGTACGCAGACATCTGAAGACTCCAAGGAAACAGAAACGTTTACAGCTTAAAGAGATGCAATTAATAAGAGTAGATAAACAACAGTTAACCTAAAACTTGTAACCTCTAACTCTCTTTTAATCTGTTTGAATCACTCTAGAAGATCAAAACTGTCGAGTGGTGAACTTCAGAGTTTATTTCTTTGGAGAATTGGTGATGTTTAAACTGATTTTGTTTGTTCACACTGAGCTTTCATTGGAGGAAAAGCATGCAGACTACACTGGTCATCATACTTTCAGTAATCACGATACTGACCCCTTCTGTTCTATGAAACAGATCCTCTCAACTACAAGCATGTGCACATCCACACATGAACACCTGAAGACACTTGCTTCAGCAAATCCATCCACCCACCCACAAATGCATGTTCAAAACTACACACAACCAGAAATTCACATGCTTTTATGCCCACCCATGGATGTGCATACACATGCTAGCAAACCTGAAAAGAAAGAGGCGCTCTTGATGAGACGAAGCGGGCCCTGCTCTGAGCGCGCCCGGCGCGGACTGCAGAGCTGAGAGAAACCTGTAGAGCAGCAGCATCAGCAGCAGCAAGGGAGAACAGACATACACAGGCGACGGTTAGTCAAAAACACATAGAAGAACACAGAAGAACACATGTATTTACACTACTGATCAAGAGAGGAACAAGTATTCTTTCATCTTTTTAATTGTTCGGGAAAACTCTTCTGCACATTTAGGCTATAGTTAGCGGAATAAAACTCCAAATAAAAAAGATATTAGATGATAAGACTTACAACATTACTATGTTTCTGGTAGAACACAATATGACCATCTACCATAAGATTTAACAGAGGGCTATGGATGAAAATATTTATTTATAAGCTATAATTACAAAACAAAATAAAAAACAAGAAACATGGAACAGTTCTGATAATTTTAAGAACAAAAAACCCTATATTTAACAAGATCATCATTTTAAAGGTTAATTAAATTGTAGCCTTGGTGAGCAGAAGATCTCTGAAATGATCAGGTCCAGGCTTTTGAGCAGTAGCTTGTGTGAAAGTGATGATTTGACCGGACAAGTGTAAAAACAAACAAGCAAACACAGTGAGTCTTTGACACCTCGGTTCATTGATTAAAATGTTCCTTGTTAGTTGAACATGAATACTGCTGGAACCACAACCATCATCTTAATAAATATGTGACTTCTCTTGTGGACTGAACTAGCTCACTAGATATTATACAGTTTTATAATGTCTCACTAGATATTATACAGACAGTATTATATACAAGTCTGAGCACATATATGTTTGACAATATGTCAACTGTATAGTTTTATCTGTAGCAGAGGGCTTAATCCAAATATTCCTTATAGAGAGTTTGCATTAGCCTCCATTTCCAGCTGGATAAAATAAAAAAAGTAATTAAATGTACATAAAAGAGAGGCTTTACAGGCTCAATTTAAAAGAATTGAACTCGATTGTGTATCAAATTGGCCAGATTAGCAGCTATCTGTACACATCAACAATGACCAGATGGAAACGGATTGGGAAAAAACCCTGACACAAAACTACCTTCTACATGAGAGCTTTTCAGAAAGTTCCACATTAGCTCATAGAATAGTTTATAGTTTGCATTTTATTAGGGCCATGGTAAGATTTTAAACTAAATTTTGATGAAGTAGTTTATTTAAAATTCTAGTCAGTATGAAATATCAAAAGTTAACTAAAAAGCTCTCAAAAATGACAATAAATCCGTTGCTAGTTTAGCATCTTACCATGTACCTTCTATAGGGTTTCACACAGAGCACAACACAAACAAAATATTGTCTACAAGCTAAATTTTAAGTTGGCCTGGATATTTAAGTACTTTAAGTGTTAATTTTGTTGAGTAAAACAAAACAAAAAAAGTCTAAATTTTTTTTTTCAGTGATGTAAATGCATCCTAAAGCTGCTCTGTCATTTTTAAAATTTATGGCTATTTTAACTAGCTACACTCTTATTCACTGCTATTGAATCAATGGCTCAATGTCACTTCTAGGTGCCATGAGGTCACATGTCTCTATTAGATTAGATAAGGTACAATTTTACAATCTAAATGTATATACTAATAAATGGTAAAGCAATTTAAACAATTGACTTTTTTTAGATCACTGGCAACTTAAAAGTAATTAATTGATAGCTTTTGGTCTGAGCATTTAATTCATAAAGTTTAGATTATATAGGTAGTGTTTCCAGCAGCACATGCTTAATATCAGACAGCGGATTCAGAGAACAAGATTTATTAGTGAAATCAGGAAACACCTGAAAAATGAATCTATAGAAACAACAATAAAGGTGGGTTAAATAAAAAGCTCAATATGCATAGATAGATTAAAGGAACCGTTAACCCCAAATAAAAAAACCCTCCTTTCTGAGTCAACTGGGCTTTTCAGGAAAGATTTGTTCAGAGAAACCAAAGAGTAAGTATTTAGCTCTCTACTCGAATGCATGTGTGCTCTGCTCACCTATGCTGTTCAGAAAGCCATTAGCGCTGGTGTTCTGCTCCGGCCTGAGAGCTGTGGGGTCCTGACCAATGAACTCTAGGCTGTCCTGCAGACTGCTTGGAAATAAAATTAGTTATTAATTAGAATTACAGATAAATGCGGCCAAAATAGTGTTTTTGCCATGCATTCTCATACTACATAACTGACTTAATTGGATGATAAAAATGCAATAAAAATTAGATGTTAAAAAGCAAAAAGATCATGTAGTCTGACCTGGTTTAGTCCAGACAGGGCTAGGTGACCTGGCCTAAAAAGCAAACTTTAGCTTTACCTTTGACACTATATCAGTTATCTTTCTACCACTGCAGACTTTATGTTCACATAAACAAACTCACAGTTCATTCATTTGTTTAAGAGTTTCATCACTTCCTACAAGCTAGAATACTCCTTGTACAGCTGAATCAGCTAATAAATTAGGGATAGCCAATACAATGAAACCGTGCTTCAATGTAAGCTCTAGAAGCTACATTCAAATGTGATTAGTGGGATTAAGTACATAAAGACAAAATTGATCAAGAGATAATCTTTACAAATGATGTGAACTTAAACAACTAATTAGAAAAATTTGGATATATGCTATTTAAACTAGTCTTCATGAGCATGCAAATGAATGCTCTCTTCTTACGTATTCAAGCTGCCACAGACACTGCCTCCATTTCTGGCTGTAAACACCTTACTGAGCATCAGCTGTGGAGGAGACCTACGAACAAACAAATACATACAGACACAAGATCTGCACTTTATTAACAAGACTTTGGTAAAACTAAGGAAAGCTAAGTTTTCCGTTCAAACATGTAACTTTTAAACTTTACTCACACTAGGTGAGTCAAACTGTGCATAATAGCTCAAACCAAGAAGTGTAGTTTGATTGACTACAGTTTGATTGATAAGATTTATGAACATCTGTGCATCGCATCTACAGTGCACGCAGCACAAAATTCAGTCGAGGATACTAAATAGGGCTGAACGATTAAATGCATTTCCAATTAAATTGCGGTTTGACAAAATGAGTTACTAAATCGTAGAGAATGTGATTATGATTGGTCATGTGAGACTAAATTTGTGCAATGTGTGTTAATCCACATCTTTGTACATTAAAGCCATTCATGACCTACAGACCCTGACGTTGGGGGATAAACTTGGTGCCAAAGTGGAGCATTACATCCTTGTATGGAATTATTTTGTCTTTAAAAGTGAAGATGCTGCGCAGTGAAAGTTGTTTAAGTTACCTCACAGGGCAATAAAACAAACCTGATCCAGAAAATAAAAACACTACAATGTGCTATGTGCTGCATGCGTGAAAAAATATATACCACCAATACAAGTGTCAAACAAGCCAAACACCACCAGACTAGGGCTGCAACTAATGACTATTTTGATAATCGATTAGTTGGCCGATTATTTTTTTGATTAATCGATTAATCGGATAAAGCTAAATGCTTATGTTTTAATTTAACTATGTAAAACCATAAATCAGGGTATTATTTATGTGTAGAAGTAAACTTTAAAAATGCAAAAACCACAAATAGAGTTGAATGATATTTAATTCTGAAAACCTTAAATGAAAAACAAAGTTTGTTCTTGACCTGTAAAACTTCTTACAATATAAATGAATAAATAAATACCAAAACACTTGTTAAACAATACATTTTGAAAACAGATTTGGTAGTTAGCAAGTTAACTTTGCAGTGGACAATAAATAAAAATTCTTGAAATGAAAAAAGTTAATAGTCTTTATTAAAAAGAAAGGAAATAATAATTTTCATTGGTGTACAAATGAATTGTGACTGAAGCAAAAAATACAGTTTTCTAGTTCACTGCTGAAAGTCATGCTACCATTTTTGCATAAGCGATGTTCATTGTTCGCACTATATTATGGAAAATCCTACAGAGAGCGATTGCAAAACAAAGCCGTTTAAACAAAAAATTTAAACAAACGCACTTAAAACAATACAAATATTGAACGTTGACGCGATAGTTTTTATTTAACATACTGACTTTTCGGCATCCGAAATACCAACGCGTTTTCGTTTAATGGTGCTTTTGCATCACCGTTGTACCTGGCCCAGCATAGCCTGCAGCTCGCTGTCTTCTAAGGAATGTTTAATGCGAACACTTTGGAAAATTTTGGGCGCGTGCTTTTTCCTGAAGACGACGATTCCTCCATTGCATGTATCTATGTTTGATCTGTGTCACTCACCTCTGTGATGTCAAGTGATCAGGCCAACTAATCGATAACGGCATTCGTTGACAACGGATTTTCTTATCGATTTTATCGATTAGTTGTTGCAGCCCTACACCAGACAGAGATCACTTGCTGAAATGTTTGGAATCGTTATTTCGTATGAGCTCACTTTAAAGAACCACGTAAATATCACAAAGGGGAAAATACTGAAACTGGATTAAGAGAATGGCCGAACGCCTTTTAAGGGCTGAAGGTATTTTAGTGGCTTGCGCTCGCTTCTCTTTAAACTCAGCAAAAGGGAATATGTTGGTTTTCCTTGCAAAAAAACTAAAACAAAAACAGCAACTAACTGAGAACAATACAGCAGGATGACAATGCTAGCATATTTCTTTTGTACTTTGACATGGGTTAAAACAAAAAAAAAAAACATGACTTTAAAATATATATTTTATTATTTTTTTGTAATTATATATATCTATATTTTTTATCTGTCTGGAAACATACACCATGATTTTAACAAGTGCAATGCATGTCAGTAATAATAATGATAATAACAGTCACCTTCATGTTGTTTTTTCAATCTACAGTTTTTGTGCTTTCTTATTGACTTCGATATTAATGTTTAATGCCAGTTTATGTTCCTTTAATATTGTTGCACAATTGTTTTTATTCTTGGTTTACATGTACGTGTAATCTTAATATAGATTTTATCCATAATTTATTGATTCATTACTCATTGCTGGTGAAAAATACAGAGGAGTAAAGGATTTGTAAAAATAAATAAAATAAATTGTAAATGCCCTAATGGTAAACAACGCTGGAAAGCAAGCATGGCTTTAGTACGTTCAGAAGAAGAATTAAATCTCAAAATATGACTTAGATTGCGTGGAAGTGGTTTGGGTACAAAATAATAGATACAGAATAGCGTTAATGGGACAATTATGGAAATTCAATGGAAAGAAGCAAGTGTACATGACTACAGATACCAGGGCTAACTTTTTTCTGCCATTGGTAAATGTATTTTCATCTATTAGTTCATAACCACATTATATCCTGACCTGATCTGGTGGATCTTGAGTGTTGAACCTTTGTAGCTCATGGCCACTGAACCAAACATCATTTCTCCCAGCATGTTTGCATCTGACGAGCATCCGGACGAAGCCTGTGAGTGAAACAGACAGAATTTTTTTTAAGAATAAAGTAATCAGGTTTACATGAAAACCATCTATCTGAATACCAGTAAAAGAGAAATACCAGTTAAGTATACATAACAGTAGTAATGCTTAACATTTATTGTCCAAGCAGTAGCAACGGTAGTGCTTACGGAACTTTACTGGTGATAACGGTGAATAACATTTTTTTTATTGAATCTATCAACAGCACTAGTTTTTATCCACATTAATAAAGTCAACTCACCACACCTTTAGTATTGGATTGCCAAGTAGTGGTCTTAACACGGGCCAAACAGTTTATATTACTCATTTCTCTTTTAGCATGAACAGCACATTAGTGTTAGCACTCACTTGGTAACACGGTTGCTCTTAGCTTTGCTTCTCACCTGGTAGCGCTGCTCTGTGGATGAGCTGCTGTCCAGTGAGCTAGAGCTGCCTCCAGTTGGCCTGAGCTGACAATACTTGCCAAACACCTTAGTCTGAGACTCTCCACACGGTCTCTGCAGACACATACAATCTCAAACTCCTTAAAACACAAGCGCATCTTCCTAAAACACTACTAATAACCTTCTATCTAGTCACACGCTTGACAAAGAGTCACAAACAAACACAGCTGCAATTAAAGTATAGGTCAAAGGTTTTTAACTTTTTTTTGAAAAGGAGATTTTTAGAATAAATTAGATTATAGATATCTATAAAGCAATCAATACTGAAAATATAAAAGTTTGTACATGACAGTCAGTGGATCGTGATGTGACGGAGACTGTGGGGGAAAACCCTGTGTTATTGTTCATTTGAGTGCATGCTGTGCTTCATGTCAGACTCTTTTGGCGCTCTGCAGAACATAGAGGGAGTTTAGCATGTCTAATATAGATTTATAATTACCTGTTTTCTCGCAAATGATTTGTGCATTTAGTTTTGTGTTCAAAACCTTTGTTTTAGATGACACTCCTCACAACAACTAGGAATTAGTCCCAAGTCGGTTGTTATTGGATGATGTGTGCATTGTGGATACGCTAGGGATGGGCGATATGGGTTAAAATTCATACCACACAATTTTACCATGTTCAGACAGTATCGAGATTATATCACGATATGCGGAGAAAAAATTGGACATCACATTTCAGTAGACCTTAATAACATTAGAGACAAATTTTGCATTTTAACCTTATTTAAAATGCAAGATTAGAAAACTGTTTTTGTCACTGTTAAATATGACAAATAGTTTTGTTCATTTCTACCAGGTTTATTGCTGATGTTTCACCTTAAACTGCATTCTGTGTTTAAATCTGAGGCATTTTCATGTAGATTAATTGTGAAGTCTGCTACCTAGAGCCTGCTAGAATATTTTCATGATGAACCCTCGATAAGTGCTTATACTTATCTGCAAATGTGACTGTTTAGCACTTTCTCCATCATATCTTAAACAATACATATATTTTTTTCCCATCCCATGGTTTTTACTTACTATCCAGGTTGTTTTGTACTTCATTTCTAAATCTCTCAGTTTGCCGGAACTGGAACCAAACACTTGCAATACAGAATCTTTATTTACTATTTACACAATTTCACCAATAACAGAGATTGAGGGTCCCGGACAGCCGTCTGCACTGCCCGTCAAGTGTTAGCGTTTTTGTCGCTGGATTTAGACGGTTTAGTGATTTTTTTTTATCATCCAGGGAATAGTGACAAAACTGGCAACATTTTCTGCTGTTGCTGGTGACTTTTAGCAGCTTAGTTCATTCTGTCTGACTGGATTTTTCAGAGCAGACCTGATTAGCTTCGCAAGCCTTTACAAGTGCTCGCATTGGCATCTCCCACATCTCCTCGTCAAACATGAAATAAATTGATTGTGTGCAAGCGAAACATCAAGCTGAATTCATGAAATGTATGAATGTGACTGTATCTACGTTATTGCAAAATCCATATAATGGCACAAAACAGCACAATACCGGTATTCACTTTCATACCGGTAGAGCGCCCACCCCTAGAATACGCAGAGAACGATCAGAGAACGATACAGAGAACGTCTCACACAGCTTTTACTGCAGATTCTTCATTAAAATAATATTAATTGATTTTGAAGACCATTTCCAGAAGAAAGTTTGACATTTAATATATCTGTTCCGAACTTTGTTTTGGCCGATGACTACATTTTTGGGGGAAAGAAACCGAGATAAATTAATAAAAAACAAAAAAACAACAACAATAAAAACTTGTATATAATGCAAATTAACATAATCTTGTTTATCGTTTCTCAAAGTTTCCACCAGAATCCCCCTCTGTGAATAAAGTTTTAACTCTCATATTTATTTTTATAAATAAATCATACTTCTTACTTATCTTGATTTGAATGTGGGGTCATGCCCAAAATATATATGAACATGTACAGTGATGCAAATAGTGAAGTTAAATGTTCATCTCATTTCATTCTATCCCTGTCAAGCTCTTTTAGAAGTATTACATAACTGCTCTCAAGCCTAAACTTGAACAGCATCATTTGAATAATTTATTTAGAAAATTTGAATGAAAAGAGAATTCCTGTAGTATTATTTTGTGTAGGGGATGAATGGAATTTATCAAATAAAAATATTTTTAATGGATATTGTATATTGTAAACATTATGAAAAGGTCATGCTTATGACAGCCACTCCCTTTTTTTCTACCAAAACCATCATGTGACTATCAGTGATCTCTAGAGTCTCACCCAAACACATCACACATGCTGTTTGCTTACATTAAGTTTGCTTACACTGCGTACTATTAAAAATTTCATGGCATTTCAAGCTGCATTTAAAAAGGAGCTCACATTGTGAATTAAAACTAGTCAGGTGGAGTAGGTTTATGTCAGAGCCACAAGGAAAGACAACTATCAGTGTCTATGACAATGTGAAACTTTGCTTTCTAAAGAATAAGCATACATTAATGAGACACTCGTCAGATTTCAATAATATTATTGCTCATTTTTTGGAGAAAACCCTCTTCACATTGAACCTGAATCATACAATTTTTCAAAGTCTCCACCAGAACCCCCCTCTGTGAATCTTGAACATACAATCAAGTTTAATTTTTATGGTCATTTGAATGTGGGGTAATTATGCCCAAAATATACATGACAGCCAACAGTGATATTTTACAAGAGCCTTACGTCAATCAACAGTAGGAGTGTTTGACAATTTAAAAAAAACTATTTAAAACAACTCGAACAGAATGGGAAAAAGTCAAAGTGTGTATATAAAGTTTTTGGGTTGAAGGGTCAATTAAGGTCAGAGTTGAAATCATGTGACAGAAGACAAAAATGTTCTCCTTTTTTTCAGCCTGTCACAAAAACAGCCTGCAGACGTGACCGAGAGCAGAGATAGACACACCTCCAGTCATGTGCATGAGAAAGAATGCCCTCACACTCACTAACTGTCAGCTGACACTGTTATTCTGGAGATAACGCGCACACACACACATACACTCACCACTGTGAGCGTGCTCTCCTCTGCACTCTTCTTCCTGGCATTAGAGTCAAACAAGACATTCCTGCCGCGCCGTTCACAGTCCTGATAGACGATGAGCCGAATCTGGCTTGGTTCAAGCTCTGGAGATGACCAGCTGACAAGAAAAGATAGAGCGATAGTTAATAATATTATAATTATTATTAACATTAATAAATAAAGACAGGCAAAAAAAATTTAACTGTTCTAAATTAAAAACGTTTCTGATTACAATAATTTACAATGAATAACCATTTAACAGTGCCGTATAAAAGATAGTATCTGACCTACTATCTGATGTATCTGATTACTTTTTGGAAATAAAAAGATAGTTTTCTTTTACGCAATTGCATTGTTTGCACTTCCTGTGACGCATAGTTGTAGTTAAATATTGAGGCTATACATTGTCGCAGTGTGTACTCCTGAGCGAGGCTTGACCATTGACTGAGTATAAAATGTACATTGATAGTATATTGACGCACATATCTATCAGAGGCAGCCAGATACAGATGCATTAGGTCTATAAAGTTAATAATTCTAACTTCAATCCAATACACCCAGGTTCAGTCGCCACCACTTCTACCGTAAAGTGTTCAGAGTGCAGATGTTCAGTGTACGGAAGGCCCATTCAGTCAAAAACACACAAATTAGAACTTGTAGACAGTTTTTTAGACAGTATTGAAAAATCACTAAAAGCTGATTAACTAGTGACAAAACGAGGTAGCATATAAAGTTGTGCATCTAGTATATTTGTGTTTGATGACTTCTGAACGTATGCTTTCCTGTCACATGATCTGAAAGAAAAAAAGGGCAACAATATCGCCTGATGTTAAAAAATATATTTTCTCAGCAACTGCTAAGAATGATCTAAGAATCTGAGTTTTCAGAGACAATTCTGACAGAATAATTAACTTTTACTGTTTTTTATTTGGTTTCATTGTTTTAACAGAAAGTTAAGTTATATATTATAAAATCCTCTGTATAATTTAATTTAATAGTTGAAAAACTTCAACAAAATTCAACGTATTAATATTTTTTATGATAAACATTGGTTTGTTTTTTTCCTACAACAATTTTCATTTCACATCTATAGATCCAATGCGCAAACCCATTTACAACATTTTGAGTAAGTTGTGATTAATGCCGATAATTTAATATTTTTATAGCACCATGATGCAACCAATTTGCCCCGTTAATTATTTTAACCGACCGACAGCACTAATAAAAAACTATGGAAAACCCCTGGCCTAAGTTCAAGTCACGCAGAGACTCTTTTTTTTTGGAAAGGGAAGCAGTGCAGGGTAGGGAGGGACTGAGCGACATAAGCATAGTTACAGTTTAACTGGTACTTGTTGAAAGAATCAGTGAAGCGCATCTTTTCATTGGATGAGAGAACTCAGGCTGGTGAATAATTTTAACAACCCGGCGCATCATGAACTAACATTCAAAAAGTGATGCATCAGTAGCAGAGAATTAGATTTTCAACCAAGAATGTAAATAAAGAGATTAACCCTAGGCCTATTGTGGGTTTCTTGCCAAACATTTAGTTTCATTTTTAAATGCAAAAGTGCTCTAAACATTTAAGAAGTTGACTCAAAGTCTTGAAACTGATTCTTCAAATGAATCTTCGTCTGTTTGAAAGTATGAATGAAAGGATTCCCCTTCCCCAATAGTTGCTTGCAATCTGATGGTTCTTTACACCCTGAGTGCTGCTGTGTTTTGCACTGTGGAATGTGTTTGATTTTCGGCTTCCCCTTCACGCTGCGCACATTATACAATCATAACAAACTTGGTCTTTTACCAATAGCCACAGATTAGACACTTAACGAGGGGCTTGGATAACTGAGTTCTCACACAAATTAATTAGAAGTTGTTGAGAAAAGAGGTAAAAATAAATGCTACGTCCATACATGTGTATCAGTGAATCTCAAACAATTGAATTGTTTCATTATATTATCTCTTACACTGAGGGAGCACTTTGAACACAGTGCAGAAGAGTTGTCTTTCGACTGTACAGCAACTCTGAAAGAACATAAAGCCTTTTGTGCAAGCGCTTCCCTGTTCACACAGCTGGAGGAAAGAACTACATCTACAGTAAGAGTAACGAGGGGCTCTTCTCTCTCTCAAAAAAATGCAATACAAGAAACACACTGCAGCCTGATGCATAGCATGTGTAAAGACCTTTAGTTTCAGGATGACCTCAGATCTTAAAACACAAGCTGCTAACCATAATATCTAGGATGATGAACTCTTCAATGATAATTTATGCTCTCTGATTAGTACAAACTTACACTGTCCAAAGAGAAGAGTTTATGAGCCAGGATTCATGCTTACATCCTGAAGATGCATCTAAGTAGCGTCGTAACTATCACAATGAACATATGGCTTTTAAAAAAGTGTTTTACCTCTTTAGTGTTTACATGAGACATTTCTGATCTAATTGCTGTGTTTATATCATGGTTTAATCAGAATAACTCCTGTGCTTGATGGCTCTCTTCTGTTCCATTCTTTTTCTTTTTACAATATACCTTTTGATGTAAAACCAATGCCCCAAAACAATTAAAGTGGATGGCAGGTGTCCACAAAATTACAAAAAGTTCCAGGCACACATCCTTACCTTAGTAAGTGCGAACCATGCTGTAATAATTTATAATCAATTGCACTTGTTAGCTGTAAGAGCTTGAATAAGGCGATTTTTGTATAGTTTCTGGGGCTGTCCTTAAACAAACTCTTCTTAAACATGGGCACTTTAGAAAAACTCCTCAGAATGTACCTCTGCAAAACTACAAAACCAAATTCCAGTGATAAAGTCTGTTTTCAACAATACTGCATTATGGACATTAGGTCATTGCAGCTTTTATTTCCAAATCTCAATTGCGCTGTTGAAATTTTTGAGAAATAAATACCCTTGAAGCAATAGCTTCCCTGTTTTTTGATGCCCCAACCTAGCTCTTTCAGAAAAGTTTGCAATATTCAAAATTTAAAATGAGGCTTTGTTAGACAATTGATCTAAAGTGCTATCTTCTGTTAAATTCTGCTGTTAAATGAAACAGGCTCAGCAGGAATTTGTACCTAAACTCTTGAAATTGATTGGGATTAACTTTGTGCTGGGAAATAGCTCACTTAAACAAGATCAATTGTGTAGTTGCTCATAATCACCAGCAGAGATACCGTTACCACATTTTCAAGTCATGGATTTATGACAAACATCCAAAAAAGTGTTGTTAGCATAGGGTTCTTATTGCTTAAAGAAGCACACACTACACAATGTTTTACAATGTCCGGAGAGACAGTTGTTGTGACACATAACAGTTGCCAAAGCGATTAGCAATCAGAAATCAAGTACCTCTGGATCAGAGTGCCTGAATCGGAGTGCTTCCCCATCATCACAAGCCCTCAACACAAAAAAGTACAGAAATGCACCGACAAGGTGACATGACGAGGCAGTCAGGTGAGCACCAAACCAACCGAGACAAAGACATGCCGGTAGCATCCCAGAAAGGAATAAATCTAGAACAACTCTCCAACAGACAGTGGAAATCAATAAGTGAATGGCTGGATGTTACATAAAGAAAGTATCCAGAGCATGACGCAGATCCCGAGCGCTGGGAATGTTTCCAGGCCGAATTCCTCTAAGCGATGGCACTTGGGACAATAATAGATGTAGCTCAAGCTCAGCAGCTGCACATTTACTCACAGCACATGTCACTGAATCAACCCTGGGTTCCCACCAGTTTTAATGAGTCTGCATTGCAATTTAATGGCCCAACTTAAAAAAACAGACTCTGAAGTATTTCTCTAATAATTAAAACTATATTTTACCACAAATGAATTGGTCTTCTCATAGGCAATGCTATAATAGAAAGCTAAAAGATTTTTAAAAACCTTACAGACATGAGGCCTAACGTGGATTAACATAGTTTATGTGGAAAATTATTATTGCCTATATTTGTGGGGTAAAAATAGTGTTATAATATACTGTTAACCAAGGAACCAAGTTTACTTTTGAAATCAGGAAAGATAAATCATTATTGATCAATCTACGGGGATCAGGTCATATTTGGAAGAAAGCCATTTAAATCATTAAAGTGTTTTATAACTCCAGTTTTGTCTAACTTGTGGGTAATATAAGTATTCAATTTATGTATCTTCGTTAAGCAGTCTGTAAAATTGCTAGTGGTCTACATGATTTGATAACTGGAAATAAGGCATGCCAAGCTAGCCACAAATGGAATGCTAAATAAAATTCACTTAAGAGCTGCAGGTTAGTGTAAATGACACTAGGTGACCAAGCAAGTTTAGGTAAAGGGCACACCAAAGCTTTGGGCTTCATCTGGAACGACCTGTCCTGCCAAAACACTTCATTTTATTTAGACTGTTTTTCAAGAGCAGGGTCAGCATGCGTCTGACCTCTTTGCTATCCGAGGTACCCATGGGGTATCATCCAAGATACAACATGCTCCTCCTGTCCCAAAAAAGCCTTCTAGGCTTGTACAATGCGTAGGTCAATCTTTCAAATCTGACTTTCTTGTTATGTGGTAACTTTAAGATCAGCAGTATCATTAGTATGTTTACCAAGAACAAAGGTTTAGGTTTTTTTCCCCCTCAAAGCATTTTGTCACCAAATTAATATCTTCTTACTTACAGCTACCTTGTTACTCAGAGGTTAGCTGACCTTTTGTAACTAGCCTATTGTAACTAAGCTAAATTTGACAAACTTTGAAAACTATTTTAGCTCGTTGGTATAAATATATATTTGGTATAGATGACACTATTCATTTGTGTTTTGCAAGATTTCTCAAAATGAGTATTGTTTCAGCACCAACAAAATAACAGAGAGAGGTGACCTGAATTTGAGGTTAGTAGAGTGCTTCAGAAAGAAGCTATTGGCTCTTTTATGCTGTAATTGTTTTCCGGGGTTGACTGTTTTCAGACGGCCCCTAAGCACTCTGCTCACAGCCGCTTGCTCAAAGAGACCGATGCATTTTGTCAGTCGAGGCATTGGTCCCTATATTAGGCAAAACAGCCTTGCAGCTTGTTCCCACAAGATCTTATTTGATTAAGGCCATTTAGACCAGATGTTTTCAGGCTGGGAAAACAAAAAAATACAGCTTCTGCAGTTACCGGCAGTATAGCACAGAAGTTATTTCCTTTTGAAACATGTATGATTCAAAGTCATTCTGACATGTGTAATTCATGACCCTGATCATGAATCAATAGATTAAATATATCACGAACTGCCGTGAGTTTTCAGGAATAGGCTGTGAGCAGAGACACAATAAAAAAAGATGAGGCTGAAGTGGTGACTTTCATACAACAGCAGCTACAAACATCATCGAATTCCGTCTTTTTATCTCAGAATTCCGACTTTTTATCTTAGAATTCGGAGTTCTTATTATGGAATTCTGAGATAAAAATTCATAATAATTTATTTTTCTCTCTGTGGCGGAAACGGGCTTCCAAAAAGACCTGACATGTTATTATCTCAAATAAAATGTCCTGGGGGTTTTCTTATGCATATTTCACATTGCCGTTTGTTGCTGTTTTTAGAAACAAAACAACAGAAACGCTATTGCACTCCATTGGCAGTCCTGTCATGATATCTGGTGTCAGTATTAATCATATGTCCCTTGTAATTTTTTGCTAAAACAAATAAATGCAGCAGCTTTCCTATCTCACTGGTAGATCTTTCAGTAGCGGGTGGATGGGGTGAGGTTTCCAACACTCATTGACTGCTCACCGGGGTTCCTCAGGGAACACAACCTGGTACGGTCATCCACAGACACCCCGATGACCATTCGGTAACTACCCGCATAACAAATTTTCAGATGCCGGCGTACTAAACCATCTCCAAATCAGTGCCTGTTTACCTCCACAAGCTCATACACTCCTACATGCCCTCCAGAAGCCTGCGCTCAGAGAAGGAACAGCGACTCTGTCCCACAAAGTCAGAAAATCTCTTAGCAGAACCTTCTCTTTCACTGTCCCTGGCTGGTGGAACAAACTCTCTGATCCAATCAGGAAAGCAGCAACACTAACAGCTTTCAAAAAGCATCTGAAAACTCTTCTCTTCAATGAACACTAACAATTAAAAAAGTCCTTCTGTTCTCTCTTCCCTTCATTTCCTTTCTGCTATGGTTGATCAACTTCTTGTGCTAGCGACCGGCCTGAGTTAGAATTTGACTGTGTTACAAACTGCATATTGTAAGTCACTTTGAACTAAATGAATAAATGTAAATGTAATCTTTCTGTTGTAAGCAGTTAATTTAAAAACTAACTAAAGCAATTCTTTCAAACGTTTCCGACATATGACTGAGGGGCAATCATTTTTTCAGCACTGAAAAATCAACAAAAAAATGTAATGACAAAAAATAAATAAGCATGTCTCTGTCCAAAACCATTTGAAAGATATTTAAAGTATTCACACTTCTATTAAGCTTTAATAGATTAATTCTACAAAGCATTCTACTCCTGTAACTTTGTCTTCATATTGATTCTTTTCTGTGGTATAACGAATGTATATCAGAAATTAACTACAGAGAACCAAATTATACGTTTTACTGGAACAGGGACAACGTTATCGCAACAATTTTTGCGATGACACCCATTGATAAGATTGTTTGAGTCTTAATCAAGATTGATATCTTTTTTTTCCAAGATTGATATCATAAAGATAGTAAGATTGATATGACCGCAACACGTTCCTTCACGAGCTCGCCCGCGCACGCGCAACTTGTCACGCAAACACAAGCTGCATTTCTCGTCGTGGCCAGACAGTGCGATCCAAACAATTCCATATGACCGATTTAAGCGTTATTGAAACACATATCTACTTAAATTACACATAACTACTTAAATTAGGATAAACTTCAGAAAAACGCACTGAAATAACAGTAACCCAGAAGGGTGGAGAGAAGCAGTTAGCATTATGCTAACAAATGAACAAACAAGACGGAGAACAGAGTTCATCTATTTAAACGTAACGTTAATATATTAAAAACGCAAATTGATCATGTGGGCGACATAACTACTACTTTAACGTTACCACTCCGGAAACAGAAGCTTGACACGTAGTTGAACTTACCTGAAGACAGCATCCTCTTTGTTGCATTTTGAGGGCGGCGAAAGTGCGTTTCTTTTGTTAAAGAGTTTATGAAACAACGTGGGGGCCATAACTGACCCACAAAATGAGGATAAAAATTCCTTTTTAAGATTGTTTCTCGAGCCTAGCTCGAATCCATCGAACAGACTCCATTTGCGGAATAGTCATATGACTGCCATTAGTCACACGAGCTCCTTGGCAACCTAACCACACTCTGATTCGTCGATTCTCCACAGTGCTCAATTCCGCTTTTACGATTGGCTGATATTCCCGTTCACATTCGAAAACCACGTGGTCCCAGTGTCTTTGTTGATATAATTTTGAGGAGTTTTAAGATCCTGTCACCGCAGATATACTAGACAAATTGGCAAAAAGTGATAAAAGAGCTGATAAATATTGCTGTAAAAACAAGGTGTTGCTGACAGAAAAATAATTCAGATAGATTTTTTTAAAATACTTAATAGAGCACTTAGAAGTTTTAGAAATTTTCTTTATCATCATCATTTGAGTGACATTCTGCATTTATGAAAGAATGCATGGATTATAAGTTGGGTTTAAGAGTGTGAGGAAAAAAAACAATATATGACAACATATGACATATTTTACATTTCTTATTTTACAGTGCTTATTTTGGCCAAATTTCAGTCATAAACATGAAAATTTTACATTTAAAGAAAGAGTTTCTTTCACAATCCAGGTGGTTTTGAATAGGCTCGTACATCTTATGAAGGACAAACTACACAACAATTTCATTCTCATTCAAGTTCTTTCATCAGATTCTAAAAACTGCAAAACTGAACCTGGACCAGAGAGTCTACAGCAACTCTTCAGGGTCAACCAAAGGAGCGAACTTGAGTGTTTAATCCATCTCATCTACCATCCAAGAACCACTGCAGCACATGGTCTTCATTTGATCCTGTCCAACCCAACCATTATGTTCCCAATTAAACTCGTAGTCTTCGACTCACATAGTCTGAATTATTTGAATAAAAACAGTTGTATTTATTTCCCAAGTCAATATATTGTAATCACTTATTGAGTATGCCCAGAAATATTGACGTTGTCAGTCCTGGGGGTGTGGGCAGCATCTATGGGTGAGCTTGGTTGGGAAACATTAAGTGTAAGGTCAATAAACTCTGAACAAGAAAACAGGCTTTTTAAATTCTAACCATTTCTTCCACAAAGACATTAGTTTCCATTATTATTCACAATTTTAATTATGTATTTGTCAGTTCTGATCCAGTTTGAATTATTTCAACCTCCATCTCTTTCAGTTTTTTGCTAAAAATAAAAAACCTGCCTTAGCCTTCACGTGAGGTTTTCAGTGAGTAAGCTACTCTCTCTTTCACTATCAGTTCAACTTGTTCTCAGCTTTTGTTGTTCCCAACGTTTTTAGTAGTAAGTGTACAGCTGGTAGTCATAAAATTACAATAAAATGAAAAGATAATTTTTTCTCTGATTTCATTCAGAAAGTGAAACTTGTATATTATACGCATTCATCACACAAAGACTGATAAGTTTCAGATCTTTCTACCTTTACTTTTGATGATTATAACCAACTAACTAATGAAATACCATATTTCTGGATGTATTTCTGACTAAAGTAGTCCCAACTAAGTTATGCTATACATGTTCCATTCTCTTACTTTTCAGTTTCATTAGTTGTCAGTTATAATCAAAGATTTTTTTAAATACAATAAATATATATAATATATAAATATATATTAAATTTAAATAATATAATACACAAGTTTGACTTTTTAAATGAACAAATTATTTTTGTTCATTTTCAATTTTTCATTGTTCAATTTCAACCTTTTTTTAAATGAAATTTTAATTATATAACCAAGACCTACATATTAGAAGGTAAAAGAGTGTGGTGAACAGATGATATTTACATTTACATTTATGCATTTGACAGACGCTTTTGTCCAAAGCGACTTACAATAAGGGAGAGACAATATGCAATCTGTTACACCGTCAAAATCTATCTCAGCTTGCTCATAATAGAAATTGCTTCAACTGGTCAATAAACCAAAGCAGTGAGGGAGTAGAGGAAGAAGATAAAGACAGAGGAGAAAAAAAGAAAGTAGTTTTTTTTTATAGTAGGTGTTCCCTGAAGAGAAGAGTTTTCAGTTGCTTTTTGAAAGCTGTTAGTGTTGCTGCTTTCCTGACTGGATCTGGGAGTTTGTTCCACCATCCAGGGACAGTGACAGAGAAGGTTCTGCTGAGAGATCTTCTGCCCTTGTGGGACGGAACCACGAGTCGCTGTTCCTTCTCTGAGCGCAGGCTTCTGGAGGGCATGTAGGAGTGTATGAGCTTGTGGAGGTAAACGGGGCGGATCTGGAGACTTGAATTTAACACAAGCTGTAATGGGGAGCCAGTGAAGAGTAATGAAGAGCTCGCTTTGGTTCCTTGAAGATAAGACAACCTGCAGAGTTCTGGATCCTCTGCAGAGGTTTGAGCGCATTTGCTGGAAGTCCTGCTAGGAGAAAGTTGCAGTAATCCAGATGTGAGAGGACCAGAGCCTGAGCCAGGAGTTGAGTTTCCTGTTCAGTTAAGAAATGCCTGATCTTTCGAATGTTGTGCAGTGCAAACCTACACGCTCGAGTTGTCTTTGTGTTGTGGTCATTGAAGGACAGCTGTTCATCCAAAATCACTCCAAGATTCCTGAGTGAAGGAGAAAGGGTGACTGCAGAGGATTGCAGCTGAATGGTGAGGTCGTGATCCACAGAGAGATGGGCTGGGATTAACAGAAGTTGTAAATGGAGAAGAGAAGGTGCCAAAGGACTGAACCCTGGGGAACCCCGGCGAGTAGTTTATGAGTGTTTGAGACCTCACCCCTCCACCCGACACTGAAAGATCTACCAGTGAGATAGGACTCAAGCCAATCGAGTACCGTTCCAGTGATGCCCATCGCCGAGATCGTGGAGAGAAGGATCTGATGGTTGACTGTGTCAAACGCTGCAGAGAGGTCTAGTAGGATGAGGACAGATGATCTGTGGTTAGCCCTGGCCCCTCGCAGCGCTTCCGTTACAGACAACAAAGCCGTTTCAGTTGAGTGTCTGTTCTTGAAGCCTGATTGGTTGTCATCAAGCTTGTTGTTCTGAGTCAGGAAGGTAGAAAGTTGATTGAAGACGACCTGTTCAATGAGTTTTGCAGTGTAACGCAGTAAAGAGACAGGTCTGTAATTTTCCACCAGTGATGTGTTGAGTGTAGGTTTCTTGAGAAGCGGGGTGACTCTGGCCACCTTGAAGGTGTTAGGGAAAATGCTGGTAGTAATCGAGGAGGTGTGATGGTAGGTGAGATGGTTTGTAGAAGGTGAGAGGGGATGGAACTGAGGGAAGGAGTTTAGACACCTGATCTTCTGTGAGTGGAGAAATATAGGTTAAATATAATAACATTTTAAACAAATTCTTCATTAACTTTTATTCAGTTTTCAAACATATTTTTTAAACTATAACAGTACACATTGAAACAAACTGTAACATTATGATTATTGTCTTTTTTTGTCAAAGCAGATACTATAAAAAATTGTAAAAGTCAATAAATACTATTAGACAATGTTCCTTGGAATTACTTCTGCTCAGATCCCCTTTTCAGGAAATATTGAGCTTTCCGGCGACTCCAGTTTAAAGCATATAGATCAGATTAGTTTTCATCACTGATCATGCTTCCAGCCATCCAGTAAAGTTATAGTAGTCCATGTTTCTTATATAAAAATTCATTCCATGTTCATTTGCTAATGTGAAGTACAGTACATGCAGCTCACAGTGGAGTTTATCTGTCTGATTTCGCCCTCTGCTGGCCAGAAATCCACATCTGCGCTCCACACAACAGACTGATTTGGCTTTGAAGATGTTCAGGTTCAACGGGTTCTGTCTCTCAGATACTGCTGGGGAATATCTATGATTTGAAAAATGAAATAAAATGTTATTCGGGGCAAATCTGATGATGCTCTCAGAGGATACAAAGATTTCTGACAGTATAAACAAACTGGATAGGTCACTATAGCACAAGAGTTTACATGGAAATATATAAAGAATCTGAAAATCTGTTTTGTAGGGTGCTGGAAATTTGCTCTATTGAAACACTTCAATCAAAGGTGGTCCTAGCTGACGCATTGAGCACGCCCGAAAAAATATTGACTTCTTGAGTTTGTGTTTATAAGGACTTGTTTATCTTCAAATATGGTAGATATATAGCTTTATCTTGAATGTTTTATCATTATATATCATCAGCGTATATCTGTTGTGTCCAAAACGATGCTATTTTAGTAAAGAGCATCCTTCTGTAGCATCAACCCATTCAATTGGGAATTTTTTTGTTAAAAGCAGGCCAATTATGAGTTAAAAAAAACTCCTAACGACCATATCAAAACATATTTCCTCTATCCCACAGAAGATGTTTTCAATGTATTCAATTTTAGTTTTTGAGCTAGTTTGAAAGAGAGTAGAGGGAGAAAAGTAGATTAAAATGGAAGAAAGAGAGAGAGAAAGAGAAATGGGTTCGCATGAGAAGCCTCATAATTAATATATATGAGTAAAATATGATAATCAATATATAATATAATAGCTATAAGGGCTTGCGCATGGATGGAGGGGGGGGTAAACTGTGCACTCAGTACTGCTTAGATTTTCCCAGCCATGCACTCTCTGCTCCCATTAAACTTGTGGTTATATACAAACTATTGATTGTATATAATATACGTTTTTATGTATTTAACATAATGAAAAAATAAGTCATATTAAAAGGTGAGCTTGTTTGTTTGGGTCCAAGAATTGGAACACACTATTTCTCATTTCACACCCATAAAAGTGTGGATAATGCGCACATTGGGCCCAGCAATAGACTGTATTTAACATGGATGTAGTATGCGTTTCGTATGATCAGTAAAGCAGCATAAAAATGGGCATAACCAACCATCGCCTTCGTGGAAGTGCATCACTTCCGGGCAACCAAAAATTGGTCCAGAGAGGTGGGACATAGGCGTAGCACTGATGTCTGATTGGCTGAATGTTTACATTTTATATATCCTAAACAAACACATTTAAAAATAATTCACCTCCCTCAGAGTGTATATGAAGGTCAAAACCATCAATCTAAAAAAAAAAAAACATTAAGGCACCTGGTGTTTACCCTTTTGTTATTACAGCTCCAAAGTTGCCCAGTTTTAACATTGGAGTGAATCAGAACTTGCTCACTTCTGGCTTCCCCTTGCGGACAGTTGAGGTACTACAGTTCAGTCACTTCCTTTTGCGAAAGAGCAGGACATGGCTGTAGTGAAGACGTCTGATTGGATGATGGTTTAAATTTTATATATGTCAAACAAACAAATGTAAAAAAAAAATCACCTTCGTCAGAGTGTTCATGAAGATCAAAACTAGTGATCTGAATCAACAAACTTAGTGGAGCCAGGGGTAGAAAAGAGTTTTGTTTTTTTTAAGCTTCAAAGTTGGTCAGTTTTAACATTGGAGTGAATGAAAATCTGCTCCTTTGGGAGTCAGCCTCAGGCGGTCGCTAGAGAAGCTGCAGGTGAGTCACTCCTATTATGCATCAAGAAGGAAAGCAGGAGGTTACCCTGTGATGGTAGCATATTTCTGTAATTTTATCAAAATGCTTATCAAAATGCTTCTCAAGCTCTCTTTAATTTTTAATCTTTTTAAAGCTTTGGACAAAATCGTCTGCCAAATGCATAAATGTAAATCTAAATGTAAGATGCAAGAAATGCAAGAAAGAGGTGTTTTGTGGATCTATGCTATCTATATAAGTGAACATTCATAGTGATGTCCCGCAGCTGGATTAATATCATGAGAAAATAAGTTTACACTAGATGATGGATAAGTTTATCAATCTCTCTGAATAAAAACTAAACATCTGTGTTCCCAGGATTTTCTTCTGTTGTTCACAGCACATCATCTGTTATCTGGGATACAGGTTTTGCTACTTCCTACATGACTGCAAAATTGTAACAGATTGTAATTCCAGAAAAAATTTAAACTCCAGAAAACCGCAATACTGTATCAAAATGAATTTCCTACAAAATGAAAAATAGAATAAACTAAGATTTTGCTTACCAGTTTGGCAGGGAAGATGAATGGTTGCCTGAGAGTTAAGCTGTGGAAAAAAGCTTGTCGCTCAGACTCATCTTTAAAGTCAAAGAATTTTGCGGTAGTCAAGGGAAGATCGGAGGATTCTATCAGCTGTATTTGGAATTTGTCTTCTTCAATACAAGAGAGACTTGACATGTTCCAAACACTTATAACATCACTGAACGTCACTTTCATGCTTTTCCCCATCTGCATCTTTTTGCCTGCAACACACTGTAAAGTGTATGAATGTAAGAATTTGATTCAACATCCTTTCAATATACCAACTGAAAGCATTTGACAAACTTTATTTGTCAGAGAGAGAGAGAGCGAGAGAGAGAGAGAGAGAGAGAGCGAGAGGGAGAGGCTATTCATGTTGTTCACTTCTGTTTGTTCCTGACTTACATTACTAGTGCAGACTACTGACGCGCTCAATAAAGTGTACAGCCATCAAGTAACAAAAGATGTTCAACTTGACCAAAGACACAAGAAAATATGTTCTGTGAAAATCATTTTGACAAATGTATTTCTGTCAGAATTCTAATGTCTGAAGACTGCAGAGAGCATGATCACTCTCAAGTTGAGAGACTTGACAAATTAGGACTGATTAAAATCACAAAGTATGCCCCTGAAAAAGAAATGTGTCCCTATTAAACTACTACCAATTCTTTTAAGTTTATTCAAAAGAACTGACATATTCATGTTTAAAAATATTTACACTCATCTGACCTTTGCTGTCCTATGGTCCTATGGTAGTCAATTAAAAAAACCTTTTCATAGAGTTTGAGCATTTTGTACCTTTTTCTCCACGTTTTTTGTCCTCATCAGGGATTTCTCATCTGATTTCAACACATGGGCTGCAAAATAAAAAAAGAACTTACATTTTTAAAACTGTGGTCTCAGGAGGTTGAATTGAGAAAAAAACACACTTGATTGTGATGATGATTCCAAGGTTTCAGCTTCATATCGTACGGGAGAGAGCCTGAGAAACCATGAGAAAAGAGAAGATGGGACCACTGGAAAACAGACCAGGACCTTTTCTCTTTAGTCCAATCTGTAACTATTTAATTATTAACTTTTAATTTCATACAAGTAAGACTTTGGGCATTCATTCTTCTGTAAAACTAGTAAGGCTGTTCTAATTTCTAATTTTTAGAAATGCCTCTCTACAGTAATTGGGAGGCGTGGTTATATAAATATATATGATTTTGTTCTGTGAAATTTAATGTGTTACTGCATGCCTGTGTTACTACTCAGGACATGACGAATAAGAGACATGGATTCATGAAAGATGTGAAACATGGCTCAGTGGATTACATTTGGTTTCTCTGACATTAAAGCAAATATTTGCACTCCTGTGGGAGTTTGTTTGTTTATTTGTTTCTTAGTGCAATGTCTGCAACAAAGGCTATATTATTGGCAGTAAAACTTGTCATTATCCTTCATAAATACAAGTATTTATAAATACTTAAAAAGGCATGAACATTATTTTAAAAGGACTTTTTCTGTATCAGTGATAAAAATGTTATGAATGAAATTTTTATTAAGAGAGCTGGTGCTGGCAGTGACTGCACAGAGGTGATTTATCTCCTATTAGTAAGAAACTATGCGTGAGTCTTGTGTGCCCAATTAAACGTCTAGTTAAAACTACTTGGTTTAATCTACTCTTAAACTGTATGACTTGCATGTTTCTGACTTGAGTTTGGATTTCATATAATTAGCTGTTTTTGCATTTGTCCCAATCCTTTTAACACCTGTCCAAGGTGTTAGATGACATTAAAGGTTTTAGATCATATGGATTCATAATTTTTTTTGTTGTTGAAAGCGAGTCTAGCAGCCTGATCTGCTTGTTCGTTTGCAGTTAGCCCAGTATGAGCAGGGATCCAGCAGAAAATTATCTTTTAGAACTGTCTTTGTAGTTGTTGGACTTTCAAAAGGATTCAAAATTTATAAGGGGACGTCCTACCAATCATTTTTATTCTACGAAAGATTGTTAGCATAATTTTGAGTCTGTAAAAATGATTGAGTTTTTCCTTTTGGTTTCGTTGATACCGTTCAAAGCCAAATCGAGTGCACGTGCTTCAGCTGTGAAAATAGAGCATTGCTTGCTGAGTCAAGTTTTATTTTGATGTTGACCTGTTACCAAAGCTGCAGTTACTACTACTTCTGTTTTGAACCCATCTGTAAAGATAGGGATGTACACTCAACACACTGTGTGCAGCATCTGAGTGAGCTCTTCTCCTCTTGTATGTGTCAGCAGAATTTAATGATTCGCAGGGCTCAGGCATTACTTTACAAACAAATGATCTGCTTGCTTACAGCACAATAGCAACAAGAATAACTACTCTCTTTCGAGGTGTCTCTTCTAAAACTGTCTAAATTAAATTAAAAGAAAGAATGAACTTTTCCTATTCTGTATTCTCACAAGAAAAAAAAAAAATAAAAATAAAAAAAAAAAAAAAAAAAAAAATATATATATATATATATATATATATATATATATATATATATATATATATATATATATATATATATATATATATATATAACTTTTGAGGACCATATGAATAATTTGTTGTTTTTTTATTTGTTGACACTACAAATATTATTAAATCTCTCTATAAAGTAGAAAAAGAGGTTTGAAAAAGTCACTATAAACTATCTCTGAAATAAGAAGGGAAATGTAAAAGAGGTTTTGGGTAACTACCTAATGGGTGAGAATAAAAACGTTTCATCCTTCTGTTCTTCTGGGTCTTGTGAGAGTTCTAAGAGAGAGAAATGAGGTTAGCTATTCAATTAACATACGTCCGGGAGAAACTTGGCTAACAATTGACCATCCAATCACATGTTCCTACCTATAATATTTCAATTTATAAGACACAACCTAAGGGGAAAACATCAACATTGTTCCAACTATCCATCCTTCCATCCCATTCGCCTTTTCACCTATGACGCTTACAATAGGCAACAATAAGCAAGAGCGAAATAATGAATTATTAAGCAGCCTTTAGGTACCATGGCAACGTACATGTTCACCGCAGTTGCAATTAAGAATATCAATCTATGAACTGATTAGAGCAATATCATGAGAACACAGGTGAATAATATCTTAATTTAAGCAACAATCTGAAATAACCTCTTTGAATATTGATATAAATACCAAGGATGGAGGAGAGATTTGGCTGAGGTTGTTGCTCCAGGTTCTGTGTATGACTGAAGTCTAGAAGAGTAGAGTTTTTCACTATGTTCATCCCTCGGTCTTCAGATAGAACAGAGACCATAGAGTCTGAGAAAAAAGATGAAAGAGTCTGTGATGACTGAAACCGAGGTGTAAAGACTACCCGTTAACCATACTTAAAAGTATTCAGTAAATACAGTAAAAGTAGATATGACTGACAAGAAGACTCCATTACAAATAACAAGTCACTCGATTAAAAGTATTAAAGCAAGCCCAATTTAAAAGTAAAAAGTAATGAGAATGTATAATGTAGGCTCAAAGAATGTAAAAAAAGACCTTTTGAGGGGCATGTGTTGAAACTGAAAAAAGGCCACCCCAACCCTCTACAAGGGTTAACAATCTAATTTACTTTTATTTAGTTAAAAAATATATATATAAAGATAATATTAAAGGGTCTCTTCAAAACTAATTACACCAAAACTAATAACACTTTTCTGTGAGCCATGTATTTGAAGATGTTGATGACCTCAGAATCGTAACTAAACATCTAATTCTAAACATCTAAATTCAACTATACACCGATCCACCATCTGCACTATATATTTATATCAGTGCAATATATCCATATTTTGGCAATTTGTTTATAAATGTGCATTTTTATATCTATATTTCTGTAATACATTCATTATTGTGCAATAGTTTTGTATTGGTTCAATATATTTGCAATTGTGTAATTTATTCATAATAATTTATTTACTATTAAATTATTTGTTGCTTCACCAATTTAGCTTGAGTCTGTAACTGGGTGAACTCTCAGTACTAATACATTTTTTATTTACTCTACTGCTTACTTATTTTTTTCCACATACAGTAGTTGCACTAATACAGGTGACACCATGCCAGCTTCAATGTCACTGTCTGTACTTGTGTATAGTGACAATAAAGGAATTCTGATATTGACGCTTCTAATTTTAACCATAAATAATAACTACCACTGATCAGAACACCCACTCAGGATTGTCTGAGTAAAGGTAGTAATCCTGATGCAGCCTAAAGCAATGATTCCAGGGCCACAAACTTCAATCTTCAGAGTTGTTTATTATGATGTAAATCATGGTTGTAGATACGTATTTTGTTGCATAACTTTTCTTTGTGTGTGCGTGGTTTTCTACAGATAACAAAGACGAAATACAGTAAAAAATAGGAGAACAATAATGAGGATAACATAAATCACACATTTTGTCTTTAAACTGCAACTGCCAACAGCCAACTGTTATTTAATGCACATTATTAAACTAATTGCTAGGGCTTTTTATTATATATGGCTGAGCTTCTATATTGTACATTTAATGAAGTACACGATGAGAAACAAACCAAACCAGAATCATAACGTTTGGGATGAACTAAATGTTGACAATAATATAGGTCAAACTCCCAATCTCTGATTGGCTCATAGACCAGCCATGCTAGAATAAATACTCAACAAGGGAGAGACAAAGTTTGGTTAATGCCTTTTTAACAGATATGATGAAATGGTAATAAACTATATCACGTAATGTACTTGCATAAGCACATTCGGCATATAGCCACAAACTCAAATTAGACATTATATATATAAATGTAATAATCTTGCAGTAGCTTAGAGGGGGCAACTATTTGGTAAATGAAGCAATTCTTCCTAATCGGAATGTGATGTGGTCATTCTGCATCTGCGTAAGGTTTCTTAATTTATAAATGGTTTTGAATTAAAGCTAAAGACTGGCTACTGTAGCATAAAATTTTTTAAACTAGATTTTAAAGTTTGATATGTAAACGTTACGTTAGCTTGAAAAAGACTATTTTTAAAAGTTTGATAAAGCTTTACAAAGTAAAAAAAAGTTCAAAGCTAAAAGCAGTTTAAACTTTGAAAATACTAAACAGCTTTTAGCATTGAAGTTTTTCTAACTTGGTAAACCTTTGATAAACTTTTAAAGAATGAATCCGTATAAGTCTTTGTCAGTATGAGAAAAAAAATCAATCCCCCATATCTGAACTATTTTCCTAAGCCGAGATAATGAACATTAAAAAAGGTTGCCATGGCAACCAATATGGTTGCTATGAAGGAGTGAATGAGTCAATGACATATAATAATGTTCCCCTTATCAATATGAGTCTTATAAACCAACGTCCATGTCTTATCTCTTTTCCTAAGCTGAGATATTGAACATTGAAAATGGTTTGCCATGGAGGGGTAAGTGGCATCCTATAAGGTTCCACTTGTCAGTATGAGTCATGTAGAACAATCCCCATGTCTTACCTCTTTTACTAAGCTGAGATATATGGTACTGATGAGACCATGGTAACCAATATTGTTGCTTAGGAAGAGGCAGTGACATAATTAAAAATTCTACTATTTCACTCTGAGTAACAGAACAAAACCCCTGTGTCTAGCTTGTTTGTTGTTGGAGATATTGTGGGATCATTTTCCAATTCATTGTTAATATCAATGTTAAGTCAAGGATGCCCTTTGACCCCATCTAGAGCCTAGAGGTTGAATACTTTTTCACCTTGCTCAGCATGGTATTCCTCAGACTCTCATTCTGAGCTAAAGCTTGACCCCATGTTAAGTCAATGGGATAATGTCCCAGCATTCCCAGTGATTACCCAGAATCCGTTATTGGTACCAGTATGAGGAGCTATAGCAAAAATTCTAGATGTTTGGTATTTTGAAAGTTTAAATAGCTTTTAGCTTTGAACTTTTCCTAACTTGGTAAATATTTATCAAACTTTTAAAATCAGTTTTTTCAAGCCAACATAAAGTTTGCTGATTAAACTTTAAAATCTAGTAAAATTTGCCCTATTTTCATTAATTTCAGCTTGTTGGTTACAAAACAGTTTTCTCAAAAGTATTCAGTATACCATCTTCTTCAGCTCTGAGAAATTCCTCAATGGAGGAAAGTGTTGAGTCATCAACTGAAGATGGTGAATCCACATCTAAACAATCCAGCAAGAAGGTGGAGACACCAGAGGGCATCGTCAGACCTGTTTAGAGACACGGAAACAGCTTTGTATGGGATCAAAGAAAACCAAAAGACATTAAGTACAGAAAAAAAGTTTTAAAATGGAAAAAAAAAACTATCTTTGTGTACCAGTTCATAAAATTTCAACACAAACATAAAACATGTACAATTTATTCAATGTGTGGCTTGTGCAAGTCTTTTATTTATGTTAAACGTCTTGTGAATAAGACCCTGTCTAACTGATATTTTATATGTGGTTTTGACATTCAACCACACAAAAACATGGCTGTTGTTCTCGCATTACTGAAGTCATTACTGACAATTATTGAAAATAAAAAACTGAACTAAGCTCATCTGGAACCTGTCAATCACATTTTGGAGACACCTGATTAGTCTGCGTGGGTAGAATTAGGGTTCCCCATCAGTCAGTCACTACGACTTATGTAGGTAACAACTATGAAAAGCTCCGCTAGGATTGCTCTACTCTCTCCACACTCTTTTCAAAATGCCAATCAGCAAACGCACTGATGGTTATGTGATCATGGAGCCAAGCACAAAAGGGGATGCAAGCATGACATTCGTCCTGTTTTTTAACAGTGAGAGACAACCACAGAAACAAGTTGGATTATTTCCTTGTGTGGATTTTGAGGTGATCTGGTGAGTCGACAGCATCCAGCAAAGTTCTTTGGTCAGATCCAGATTTACTTTCTCTCGCTGCCTTCCATCAACAAGAAAGACTCCTTTCTTATTATTAGAGCATACAACTGCATACAATATTAGAGCATACAATTTTCGACTGTTTGTAACGTGTTCCAAACATGTCGCGACCGTGCAAGTCTGTTGGATGGTGTGGATCGATCACATTGACAGCTGCCTCTGATCTCATTCTTCCTGGAAGTGCATCGGGAACTGACACAAACTTGGATGTCACCTCTTAAAGCAAGGTTGGTCAGTCTCACTTGACAGCGCCGTAACTAGGGGGTACGTATTCCCTAGGTTGCCCGGGTAACCTTGCCGGCTGGCGGGAACAGCCGAGGCCTCCATCCTGTCAGATAAGCTTGTTGTTGGACCTGACTTCAAGGGCTAACGCTACTCCCGGTCAAGCTGACGCTGCCCTGCATGCCATGGCAGACTTTCAGGTGTTCCAGGCCAAGGCCCTGAAAGATATGCAGGAGGAGAGTTGTAGCACAGGTCTTACAGAGGACCTGAGAGCGGCTATCTGACTTTGTGATTAAGGCGATGAAAGTTGCAGCTAGCTCAATTGGCCACACAATGTCTACTTCCAATGATTGGATGAATGAAAATTTTCTTATGCTAAATCCAGATAAAACAGAAATATTACTTATTGGCTCTAAAAAGCAATTACAGAATCTCTCTGCTTTAAATATGGAACTGGGGGGACACACTGTTCATTTTTCCACTACAGTTAAAAATCTTGGCGTTATTATAGATAGTGAACTGACGTTTAAGAATCATATCTCTTATGTTACTAAGACTGCTTTCTTTCACCTCAGGAATATTGCTAAAGTGCGGAACATGCTGTCTATCGTAGATGCAGAAAAATTAGTGCATGCTTTCATGACCTCCAGAATGGATTATTGTAATGCTCTGTTAGCCGGCTGTTCAGCCGCAACGCTACAAAAATTACAGTTAGTCCAGAACGCAGCAGCTAGAGTTCTCACAAGAACAAAGAAATATGATCACATTACACCGGTTTTGTGCTCTCTTCATTGGCTTCCTGTACAATATCGCATTGACTACAAGATTCTGCTCCTTGCCTTTAAGGCACTGAATGGCTTGGCTCCGGCCTACCTGAGCAGTCTCCTATCACGATATATTCCAGCTCGCTCTCTCCGATCAAAAGAAGCAGGACTATTGATTGTACCAAAGGTTAGTAAATCCACAAGAGGTGGAAGAGCGTTCTCATATAGAGCCCCGAAGCTCTGGAATAAACTACCGGATGTTGTCCGCAGCTCAACTACGCTCACAGATTTCAAAACTAAATTAAAAACATATCTGTTTAAACTGGCATTCCAATAATTATCTCTTGGTATTTGTCTAAACAGATATGGTGCCTGAGCACCATATAAATACAAACAGTTTGAAAAAAACAATGTGGTTCAATGTTCCTCTCTAACCTATCCTCATTATTTATCTCTCCTCCTGCAGCTGATGCTGATCACTTGTTTGTTGTCTATGCTACAGTTTACTAACCGTTTTCTCCATTTCTTAGTTCCTGTTTTGTCTTTGTTTGTTTTGTTTGTTTTTTGTTTTTCAGGTCCTGTCCGGCAAACCGTTCATCGATGGATTTTTAGTTTGTATGTTCTTTATGCTGGGGAGGTGATTAGCACCTGCCTCAGTCAGCGGGAGTCCCCTCTCAGAGGGAACTCCTGTCTGCTCTGCCTGATCCTCATGGGGACTTTGTGAAGCTGCTTTGAAAGCAATTGCTAAAGAAGCGCTATATAAAAACTGATTGATTGATTGATTGATTCCACAGCTTCCATCTTTGGTTGACCCAGGCTGAGATGCTCCCACATGATCGGAGGCGTTTCCTCAATGCACCTGTGGTCCCAGGTGGCCTCTTTGGGGTCGGCGTAGATGACCTTACATCACCGGACTCTAGTATCACAAAGCAGGCGGAGGGTCTGGGAGAATTCATGACGCTGCGTAGGAAGAGATGTGGCAGCTCCCCTTCTAAGTCAGCACCCCCACCACCTGCTCGACGCTGGAGAAAACCTTCTCAGTCACCTCCTGATCATCAGCCGACAGAGAGTGGCTATGAGGAGTCAACGGAGGTTCAGTCCAGTCTAGGGGCACATCATCAAAGGAAGAGGTTCTATTGCAAGCGGCCCTGTCAAGTTGCCGTGCGGGCTTCGCCAACAGCCCCCCCCCCCTAAGGGGGAGGGGGTACCACCACCATCAGGCAGGGAACCCACAGGTCAGATCTCAAGTTTCATTAAAAATGTAACTTCCTGGGTTGTGTGTGGTATCTAATGCATTGAAGCCCGGATGGCTCTCAGCTTCCGTGTCAGACTTAAGTGAGACCTCCTCGGCTGGAAATGAATCCTGCTCTGAGGTTGGGCCTTAAAGTCCAGGTAGGTCTCCACATAGACTCCCTGTGGACCCCACATTAGTTCCGCTAGTTCGCGGTCCCGCTTGGGAACTATCGGCGAAATGCATATAATGCCATAAGTGAAGTTTGGTGGGAGCTTCCCATTATGTCACTTGGCTCATACCCACTTTCCTGCACGGCTGTCGACTGCACTTGCTGCGAAGTCTCCTAGGTTCAACGGGGTCTTCTAACCTCTGTCTTACCCACAGAGGCGTGAGGTGATTAATTCCCCCTATGCAGGGTGCAATCGAGCTGGTCCCACCTGCCGATATGGAAAGAGGGTTACAGCCCATAGTTCCCTAACGCACAGACAGGTTGCATCCAATCCTCAACCTGCGTCTTCTGAACACTCGTTGACTGTGGCTGCTTCAGGACAATGTCTCCAGATGCAGGACTCATTAATCTATCCAGAAGATTGGTTCCTACAAATGATCTGAAGGATGCATACTTCATGTGAGTATACTCCCTAGCCACTGAGCCCTTTGGTTACCCTCAAAAGCCGGGTGTATCAGTACTGTGTCCTTCCTTTTGGCTTGTCTCTGTTCCATCGTACCTATATAAGGTGATTGAGGTGGCTTAGCCCCGTTACATTGGAAGTGGCTTGAGTCCTGGTGTCCTGTATGACTGGTTGATACTGGCCAAGCCGAGGTCTCAAGTGATTCGTCACAGAGACATGGTCTTGTCAACTCAGCTGTAGGGGCTTCGATCAACCCTAAAAGGTGAACAGGACACCTCGTTGTCACCTACATCTTCGTCTTTACAAGGACATTTGGTAACTCCGTGCCGGTGTCCCCCTGGAGGAGCTGCCAGGGGCATAGTAGGGACTACCGATGCTTCAAAGACCAGGTGGAGTGCTGTAAGCCAGAAGCACTGTTTTAAGGGTGAACAAGAAGTACCCTTCCTGGAGCATAAATCGCTTAGAGTTGTGCAGTGTCCCTAGCAGGAAACAATTTCAGGAGAATGCTGCAGGGATATCAAGTGTTGGTAAGGACGGACAACACGGTGGTGGTGGTGTATGTCAATCGACAAGGAAGGATACGCTCACCCCATTGTCGCTCGCAGACTGCTCGTCTGGAGTCAGCAATGAGGGCTGTCCTTAGTGGCAGTCCATACTCCCGGCAGGTCAGAAGAGTCCAGCCCCAGCAGATCTGAGATCGTTTTTTATAGCGGAGGTAGACCTGTTCACCACCCCAGCTTGGCTTGCTCCATTCTTAGTGATAAGTGCACTATGTTTGCCCCTGGAGATACCTCCAGCTTCGTGGCTCCTCTCGCCTCAACAAGTATAGAAGACTAAGCGGAGTATTCCTACGTTCTGTCCATGTGTGTCCTCTATGAGGGACTACCGGCTGAATCTTTTATGACCCCGGGCACGGGAGAGCTGAGCACTTCCCCGAAAGGCTAACTCTCGAAAACTATTGCTCTAGCTAGTTTCATCTATGCTTTCTTCTCTTTAAAAGCCTTTCCCTAGTAGTTCAAAGCGTATTTCCGTAGGTCTGTCATTGAAACCATACGTGTATTAAACTGCGCATCTTCCTCTTGCGCGGCTCCAGCTTCACATCAGGAGGAGTGTCACGCTGCTTTTGTGCATGGCAAAGTGATCACGTGGCCATCAGCCCGTTCGCTAATTGCCATTTGAAAAGGAATCCTAGTGGATCTTCTCATAGTCGTCACAGACATAAGTCTCCGTTCCCTATTTGGAGAGCGGGGGTTATGAAAGTAACATTACATTATATCCTACCTGTGATGTTACAAGGAGCGACACAAAAGTAGATTTTTTTGTTTAATTCCAGACAGCAAAAACTCTAGTTTCATGAATTCTATGTGGCAATGGTGTCCCTCAGATATTTAGAAATAAAGACGCATACACACTAGAGGTGATTTGAGTAATTTACTTTTACAAAAAAAATATTATAACATTTTCTTGATCAACTTTTAAAAAATGGTGGAATATGCCAGATTTTTTTACCATGTTTTATTTGTATGTATTTTGTACAAGTGAAAAATTACAACTTTTGTTTAGGCTAAAATGGGCATGTGCTATATAAAGGACTAAAAACTACAAGCACTTACACAATGAAGATAAATAACAGAGGATCTTCTTGATGCTACCAAATAGGTAGTTTTTTCAAAAACAAATCTCTACTGAATTTCTGAAGCTACTTCTCAGATACTTTAAATTAAACATAATAGCCCGACTGCAAACTGTCCCACAGACAGCTTTCCCAAACCTTTCATGGGTAGCATTTACCTCCAGCACTTTTCATCAATTCAATATAGTCTTACCCAAAAGGTATTTATTTTATTGCTCTTTAGAACCCACTGAAAGTGAGTTTTTAGAAGTTTAAAATTGAATTTACATTTTACCTATTATAAACACGAAACTTTATGAAACCATGACATACCACATTTTAGTACTACTTTAAGTTAAAGTATTCTGATCATGGACTCACTGGTGGAATCCTGGCTGAAATCCTTGGAGCCGCCTGCTGTTGATGAGTCCTGGTTACAGAATACATCTTACATCAGCAGTCTAAGTCACCACACATCATTAATGTTTTTGACAAGATTATAAAAAAATGTATCCCTTGGTCTCGAACCCAGAGCAGATTGAATGACAAGAAATGGTTTAACTCATTGTGCCACTGATGCTATGTTGTTCAAGGTAGAAATAGTCCTTTGATTGTTAAAATCATTTACATTTTGTGCTGAGAAAATCTGTATTTTTGCTCTTTCTGGCAACCAACTATGGAAACACAGATTTTTATTTTACCGTGCTGGATCCCCCGAACTTGGCATCTTGATAGACTCTTGGAGCAAAGTAAGACAATATGATTGGTCACCCTATGTGTACTGTATATAATTTAAATTCTTTAATTATACTTTAATATCTTTACAGTAACAATAATGAAATTATTATTTAAAAAAAGAATCAAATCTTTTGGACAAATACTTGAATGGCAAATGTAACTCATTGGAACTAATAGGTGTGACCACCTTCTTTTATTTATCTTCAAAACTTCTTCAACAAAATGTTCAAGAAAAAAATCTCCAATTTTGTTACCTCAAACTGAACGCTGTATCCTGAGATTGGTGTTCGTCCATTCCCATGACTTCCACCTAACTTCACTGTCCTGAAACTACACACGCACATAATCACCACATTGATTTTACATTTGTATGGACTAAACAGGTTACCTGTCTATAATCGTGTCTACCTCTATAAAAAAAACTTTTCAACAAAAGAAAGAAATTGTTATAAAGTTTTTATATTTACAAATTAGGTTGGAGAGCACACTACAGTGCAGGATCACTTGGTCTAACATCTTGCAGTCAGATTTATTGTGAGTCTGCTTTCTGGTGCAAAAGCGAACCTCGGGTAAAGAGTGAGACACCTTCCTGCTCTTTTTGCTCCAGAAGAGGCTCCTTACAATACCTTGGTGATTAGGCTGTGGCTGAGGGCATAACCAAAGCACATACAGAACAATAACAGTATCTAATGCATGTGAGCTGTACGGGTTGCTCAGTTAATTAAAATAAAAAGTTGAGTGCTTTTCATTGAGATTTTGACTCAGGCTGCATAGAAATAATAGGGTTCAGCGCTCAACTGAGCAATTTTTAAAATTAATTGTAAGTGCATTATCCGGAAGTAGGCAAGAAAATTCACTGCCATTTTTTCCTGTTGCACCATATGCAGCTGACACCACTCTGAATTATCTACCTCTCTGCCACCAGCCAAAACACCCCCACTAACCAATTAGATGAACTGCTGATGGAGCTCACCTTAATGAATAACTTACAAAAACCTCATCCTTTCCCGCATGTAGCTCGATAGGAAGTGACTGAATTGCAGTTCCCCGAGCCACTTCTTGAGGCTGACTCCAGAACAGAGCAAGTTCTCATTCCCTCCAATGTTAAAACTGGCCAACTTTGGGGCTGAAAAGAACATGTTTCCACCCCTGGCTCCATTAGGTTTGTTGATTCAGATCGCTAGTTTGATCTTAATGAACACTCTGAGAGGGTGAGATATTTTTTAATTAGTTTGTTTAAGATATATACAATTTCAAACCTTATAGCAAGTCAGACACCTTCACTATCACCAAGTCCAGCCTTCGAGGACACATTTTTCAAGTAAGGCTTCACCCATTTTGAGCTAACGATGGGTTGCGGCTGGAAGGGCATCCGCTGCGTAAAACATATGCCAGAGAGTTAGCGGTTCATTCCGCTGTGGCGACCCCGAAAGGGAAGAAAGCCGACATGAAGATGAATGAATGAATGAGTGGATTTTCTGTGTGACAACAAGCAAATCCCGCAGGGGGCGTAATGGAGGCATGGCAGAGGGTGGAACAGGGGTACACGGCTAATTTTGTGCTGATTCAAAAAAATTATTTGCGATAAATACTGCCTTTTGAAGGTTATTAAGGGAGACGTGACAGTCTAGAGGAGTTAAACATGTATTATAAAGGATTTTAAAAAGGGCATAATACGGCATCTTCAAGCAACTGTACTGTTTACCTAATGAAAATTTTTAAACAAAAGCAATAAAGGTATAACTGTTAAAAAAAAGATTGTCTATCATAAAAAACATCAGGCCATTTGTTTTCAATTGGTGTCAGAGCTTAATTATTTTTTTATATTAAAAGCAGATTAAAATATATTATAAAATAAACAAATGGCTAAAATTGCATGTTTTCTGTACATTTACTAAAGGCGTAAATATATATTAGTGTAATTTCGTATAGTTTAACTCGTTCAAATTGTTATTTTTTGTAAACAGAGATCACTTTTCTAGTAACTTTACTCTCTCTCTCTCTCTCTCTCTCTCTCGTTTTGTGCTATTTTAATAGGAATTTACACTTCTTAAATATGCAGTTCGATCCTTTCTAGCGAGAACGTTCTCTTGTAGCCAATCAACATCAGGACACAAGTAAAACTCTCGCAATAATCTCACCTGTCTTTCACACTTCCATATCTCTTTAGCTTATTTATTCGACGACTTCTGCGCACAACTCCAGGGCACCTTGACGCTGTCTGAACATCTGAGGAGTAAAAGGATGTCAACAGTCACGCTAACCTTAGCTAATACGGATGCCTTAACATAACAGTACTCTAAGAAAAATTAAGGGCTTATACTGGAAGAGTGCTGAGCTGCTCTCATCGGCGTCACACTTCGACCCGTATGTTTCCCTTTGAAATATTTGCTACCAACCATGTTTAATAAATATCTGGAATGATGGCAGGTGTAACCATGATCGTTTATTTGGGGATATTGAAAAACAGTGCATGGCTCCTTTAAGAGTACGAGCTAGCGCAAAGCTCCGCCCCTAAGAAAGCGAGTTTGAGAGAGAAACGGAGAGAAACTTCCAGAGCGTCAGTTAAAATTTTTCAAATTTCAGATTTATTTGAAAATAATTGCAAAAAAAGTTTGTTGCAAAACATTTTTTTTGTTCTTGACACTTTTTGGGGGGATAATTATTGCTGTTTTGGTGAGTACAAAATTTTATCACGGAAAAATGTTTACATGATAAAAGTCTTACTGTTGCCAAAACAATAATGTGTACATTCTATGTGTAAAAAGGGGGCGGGGCGGGGGGGTGTGACCCTGATCATTTATTTGGGTATTTTGAAAAATAGTGCATGGCACCTTTAAGAGTTGTTCTTGCAAGTACGAACTATCTCTTAAGCTCCGCTCCTGAGAGAGCGTATTTGAAAGAGAAATGGAGAGAAAATTCAAGAGCATCAGTTAAAAGATCATTTGATTATTTTTAAAGAATTGCAAAATAGTTTGTTGAAATAACTTTTTTTCACAAGTTAATGCACCACTGGGGACTAGAATTGGACCCAATTGAAACACTCCAAGCAGAGCTAAAAAAAAAAGTCTTTTAATAAAGGAAAAGCTAATAACAACAAAACTTCTTCTCAATATGAGGTCTTTAAAATACAAAATTGAAGTAGTACGCAAGAAAACAAAACTCCTCGAGGGGAGAAATATAACAGCAGGGCAACAGCAAAATGGTTTATTAATATTCATGACTTTTTCAACCAATGGCGCAAACCGATATCATGGCCACCGGCTATGCTGCTGTGATCAAACCACGTAATGCAGAGGTGGGTGGAGAGGCTTTGGAGGCTTTGGAGAAGAAACGTGCAGCCTCTCAAAAATACGTCCATCTCTGTCGCCATCCTCAAAAAGCTACCTACCAGGGCCAATTTGCTCGTAATTAATCATTCTAGTGGCTCTCGAATTTCTAACCAATAGGTGATTAACTGGGGAGTGGTTCGAAGTTTGATCGATTAAAATCTCAGCTCATTTCCGGAATAAACCCGGACTAGTTAATGAGAATATTGAATGCAATTTTAATTAAAGATAGATACTTTATAAGGAAAATAAACAGGTCTCCCATACAATTAGACCAATGTGAACAACATATTTTTGAAAATAACACAATGTCACTGACCATTTAGCAATTGTTCCAACCTACAGCACTAGATGGCGGTAATGCACCAAAAGCAAGGCTTGCATACCGCTCAATACAAATCAAAAGAAGAAGATGACGAAGAAGAAGCTGCTTTGTTAATCTGCATTCTGCCGCGACTTTATGCGGTGTTTCTTTCAAGTAGCAGAGCCTCCGTTGGGTGGTGTAAAGCGGTTATCACCGAAGCTGATGGCTGAGGGAGGAGGCGGCGGGTCGAGCAGCAGCACTCCTCCCGGTGACCCGGAGCTGATCGCGATTATCGTGCAGCGTCTCAAGAGCAAAGGGCTCTTCGATAAGTTCAGAAGAGACTGTCTTGGGGACGTGGACACTAAGGTAAAGTCGAGGCATTCAGACATAGTGGATGCATCTGGACAGTCAATAATCTGGGCATTAAAAGAAAGTGAAAAGCTCGTTATGCCATAGTCTGAATAATCGATACTGATTGACAGGCAGCAGCTGATCCAATCGTTAAGGTGGGGATCTTTAGGTAACCTTACCTCGACATCAATTCGATCACGATTATGGAGGTCAATCGTTATGCATTGTATATCATGTTTGACTTGTGCTGTTAAATAAAAACACTTTTGGCGCGCGCGCACACACACACACACACACACACACTAACCGGAAGTACGACTTTGCATAGAATCAAATGTAATGCATTTTGCATGCACCTTCTTTTTTAAAAGACCTTAGCATATAAGGTAAAAAATATTTTTTATCCACTGTTTTCAATTGATGTGAGATGTGTTCCCTTTGTATTTGTAGCAAATGTTTTTCGATTTTATTTTTGAATAAAATCGATGATGAAAATGAGTAACAATGGGTAATAATAACCAATTTTCATGTCTCACAAGAAAGGTAAAAAAGGAGGAGTTAGGAATATATAATCGTTCTCTTCTAACTTTAAGACTGCCCCTTGTCTTTAGATTGGCTGAAGCTGTGATACAGGTAGGACTAAATCCATCTAGTGAATAGCAGCTAAGATATTCATTTTCAAAAGCACTCGTTTTAGCAACCCAGTCCACTCTTTCTTATTAAAGACAATAACTTGTTACACAATTTACATTCAGATTTAATACTGTATCTCGGTGTTCCTCAAACCTGAAGCTATGTTTTACGCTACATGAGGTAATTTTCAAAACTACACAATACTTGCTCTTTAAGTACAATAACAGCGGTGTTCTCAATCCAACATATGTTTAAAAGCTTGGTTAACCTCAAAAATCTGATTGTCAAAAGAACCCCCCTAATAATATATAGGGTTATTATATATAATGACCGTTATGACACATTCAAGTCATTGTAATGAAGCTTTTTAATATTTACTTTTATATTTTTATTGTGTGTGTGCTTAAAAAATTAAAAAAACAACAACTAATACATTTCT
Organism: Danionella dracula; assembly: GCA_900490495.1. NCBI lineage: Eukaryota > Metazoa > Chordata > Actinopteri > Cypriniformes > Danionidae > Danionella > Danionella dracula. Next base: position 636,801 of record UELW01000489.1, read on the forward strand.
CTTTACAGCCAGCTTACCAAAATCTGAGGCAAAAGGTAGACAACTTTGTGACAACTCATCTCAGCACTCAAGAATGGAATCCATCCATCAACAAAAATCAAGTGAGGAACGGCTTGAGACAAAGCGTGGTCAAGTATGTATCAATTTAATATACTTGCTGCTAGCTTTCCAAGAGATGAAACCATGTTTGTTACATATATGGGCCATTTAATATAAAGCTTTATTTATATTTTTATTTTAAGTCTGTGAGGCGGGACTTCCATTTTGTACTTTTACTATTGCCATCACTTCTATTTTTTTACATTGGTGTTCTTGTTTACGTTTTTAGTGCTGTTAACCTGAAAATGTGCCAAGCATTATGCCTTATGTGTCAGTACTGGGTGAAAAAAACTATAAGTGACAAAATTATACGTTTATTTTTTTTTCAATGGTTCTTGCAAGGGTCTTAAAACACAAGCATTCAGAAAATTGTATAGAATTTATTGTGTTTTTTGTTCTATAAAATTTGGCCAAAGATGAAGGGGTGGACAATCTCCTTAGAGCCCCTTTATAGGAACGGCAAAAAAAAAAAATGAGCGGATGAAATTATAGTGCGAGGTAGTCATCACTAAAAACACTATGCCAGATAGCTTTGAGTACTATATCTTACTTTGCAGCTAATAATTCCTTAAGTTTTTTCTCTAGTCTCACGTACATTATTCTATTGAACGAATTCATTCATTTTAATTTGTTTTCCTAGATCAGGAATGCTGGACTCTGGGGTAGACCGAATTATTACTCAGGTGGTAGACCCAAAACTGAACCACATCTTCAGGCCACTTATTGAAGAGGCCATTCATGATTTCCTCTCTGAAGAGAATAAAGAAGAAAGTGGATCAAATTCAGTACTTGATGCCGAACAACAGGAGACGACGACCAGTGATTTAACCAAGACTCAATGAGGTGCAGTTTTATTACTGCTGTTTAAAATAGTTTCATCTGAATTATTTGGAAAATATCCATAATGAATCATTTGTAAATATAACAATCTGTTGTATTATAAAGAATAAAAGTCACTGTTTGTACTCGAATGATGACTGGTTTAAGCCTGGAAGTTACCTCTGGAACGCTGTTACACCAGCAGGCCCGGTCTCACAAACAGCTAAAAACAAGGGCCAGAGTGAATCTGTGGTTTTTTGGTGATTTTTCATAGAATATTTGGATAGGTCTCTGGAAGGGTTTTTAATGTAGGGAAATACTGGAAATAATTTAAGATCTGTCAATGACTCCATAAAGTCTCCAATCTCCAATTCATCTGATTTCAGTCCATGAGCCACATTATCTTACTTTAGCAATCAGCTAAAGGGTTACAATCTGCTCAGATTTCGGCAAAAATCTTTGCCCTTGAACTATAGGATTAGTGTCTATTTTTGTATGGTAAATGCATAAGCAAGAATATCGGGACATCACGCTGATGCTTACATGAAAAGGGTTCTTACATTTTTTGTCCATGAATTTGGTTCACATAACTCTAAAGCTGGGAGATGGTTTGAAGGTAGAGTGCCAATAATATGATGGCCTCCTTATTTTTGCATCTCCAGTGAATTTCACTTTTCTTATTTGGTTTATGGTTCAGCTCATCATAATGTGTGTAGAGAGCAGCCACAGCTGACAGCAGATGTTGAAATATACAAACAGTTTCAGTAGATAACTTATTGAGTTCAACAAAGTAGTCTGGTCATCAGAAACAACGAGAGATAAATCCACGGCAACTTCTAATTTTTTTTAGGTTAGTTGCTGCATGAAGTTTCTTTCAATCTAATGTTAGTGCTGCTTGTTTGTCTGATTACAATATTCTCTACTCTAGTGGTCAGTCCAGTTTACTTCGTCTCGTGACTTTTGTCCTTCGCTGCACAACATGGACAGCTGAGGCCCTGTCTACACGTTCTTGGTTATTTAATTTTTTATTTTTGTGTTTCTCGAGTTGATGATCTTCAGACTTCAGTGCTGGACAATGACTGGGAAATACGGCTCACACAAAGATAAGAATAACGTATTTTAGAAACTAAAATTCTCTCGCCATCTTTACCAACAACTGTTTCACTCTCAAAACTTCCTTGTTTATCTGAGGCTCAAATGGTTCTTTTTCAAAACTGGTGCTTTGTGCGTCTGCACGAGGTGAGTGCATCTGTAGCAATAACACACATTATTGTGGTTTGATGGGTCTTTTATGATTAAACATGTTGTTAAATATGTTGTGTGCTTGTGTAGTCCTGTACAACTCAGAAGATCTGCTTTAACAGAGAGCCGGAGTTTAAACCCTCGCTCTGTCTCCATTAACCATACGGAGCTCTAAGCAAATGCTGCTGCATCAGTTAAAGAGCTCATATCACTCCTTCAAACTCCACCTGAACCAGATTATATGCGGTTATTGTGTCCATGTGGAAACAAATCAGTTGCCAAAATAAAATCACTTTGGCCGGTGTTTTCAAATGAACTCTGTTATAGTGATGCTGCTCCGGTTACAGTTACTTGTGGGTGCACACTGTAACCACGTTTAAAAAAAAGTATGGTTATGAAGTAACCGTGTTTTTGAGGAGTCTGCTTTATAAGATGGGTGTGTCATATTTCCTCATAGGACCCATAAGCTAGCGGGCCTCTGCACGGTGGGAAAACAAATCCCTTGTTCTGCTGTAGTGGCGTAGCCTCATGAGATAGATACATTTGCCATTGGCAATGTTACAAGCAATTTCTGCTCATTTCTTTCAGGAACAAGAACTATTTCTTCAGTTTCACAAATGGATCACGAAGCTTTCTGCATCTTTGAATAAAATCTGCTGTGCATTGGAGCTAGTTTATTGCAATACACTAATCTGGAACAATAATGTTTGCAGTCTCTGTTACAAAATGTGACAAACATGTTAAAGTTGTGAGTTGTTTTTGTTGTACCCCATTCTTTTTAAACAAAAACTGAATAAGTTAAAATGTCTCTTAAATTATTCATGGTTATGTTCTTCCATAAACAAGTTAGCCGTCGTCGTCGTCATCATCATCAAAGTTTTTAATGCCTCCATTGAAGCCCATGTCGTAATAGTGTAGTATTTGTTTTGGGGTTTAAACATTTGAAGTACTTGAATATTTTTGATGTCCTGTTATGTGAATAACATTGACTTGATATCATTTGTAGCTGAACTGTAATTTAAAGAATGCTGATTCCTTTTATTTATTTTTTTCCTCAAATTAGTCATAATGATGACTGTTTGGATTCCTTTGCTTGAAGTCCTTCCCCATAAGGAATTAGGAGACTTAATGGAAACAAGCTTAACTTTAATTCAGGAAGATATGTTAGTCTCATTTTAATGGCTGGATGAAATGGTTTGTGGCCTTATAAACTAAAAGCCGGCTTAATGAGAAAGCTTTAAGATTTGTGTTAACTTGCCAGCGTGGGACAGTTTTTAATTGTCTCCATGAGCTTATTTCAGAGCATAGGTGCCATGGAACTAAAGGCATTTTTTAGCAGTGGGTGAAAGTGCAGGTTGTGTATAGATATATTTGTCAGGAGGAGGAGGCTGAACTCTTGGTTGACTGGAAGCCTGCGCGGGTGTGCAGGAGATAACCCTAGCAGCAGTATTTTGTACTAACTGTAGCTTTTTTTTACATGTGTATTTGGTAGGCCAGCGTAAAGACCATTAGAGTAGTCTAATTTACTTGTGACAAGAGCATTCAAGACGGTAGAGGTGGATGCTGGAGAGGGTTACTGACGGAGCCTGTTTATATTCAGTTACTGTATCAGCCATGATGAGGATGGTAACAGACTGGATGCTTTACACATGGTGCAGTACAACTGTTAAGAAAAGGAAGGCTTTGAGGCTCCAAGTGTAGCTTATAGTACATCACAGTTTCTGCCACAAAATTGGACATTCTATTGAATAAGAAGAATGCTGGTATACGCCTACTTCCTCAAATCAAAAGAACAAAGACAATTTCTGGAGGACTGATCATGTATTTAGCAAACATAACTATGTGATTCCAATCCTTTCCTCTGCTCCCTAAGATATGAAACAGTAACCACTTCACTACCGACAAAATTAAATGCACAATTCCCTCCTCCACCCCTGTCTTCACACTTTCTGTCTGAAGGGAAGTTCTTGGGCCCGAGACCCTTCCCTGGACAGCTCACCTATATGTCCTTATTCCAATCATGTCTACCAATTGTGTTTCTGCATCAATTCTATGTCATCGGAATGCTTTAAATTATATTTAATTTATGTTGGCAAATGTGATATACATTTTAAACTACAACAAAAAATGTATACACAATTAAACTGAAATCAAGGAAAGCTTGACCAGATACCATAATAGTAATACATTTATTTACTCAAATAACAATACCTTTCATTGAATGAAGATGTGTATCAACTGAAATAAAAGTATGGCTGAAAAACACCACCTTCTGAACATAAAAATATATAATATAAAGACCTGTCCCTATTTGGACCAAATGAGTATATTTTCCTACATTACGAAAAATAAATAACTTGCCTTAGCATTTTTTATTATCATGCTTATACAATACTGCCAACAGAACAATAGTTTAATACAAAAGCTAATGTGACTGTTTTGCTTGTTGCATTAAAGTGCAAAAGACATGAATTTAAAAAAAATATTGATAAGGTAAATCCTTGAGAGAGCGGTGTAATCAACATGATAAATGTTACAGATACGTTTACAGATAAAGCACATAAATTACTCCTGAGGAATGTGGATTTCCTGTGGGTACCTACTCATAAAGAGTAGAAGAAAACAAAACTGCCAACACTCAAGACAATTGTGCGCTCAACCAAACATTACATATAATAGAAAAAAATGCAACAGGTCTATACTACAACCATGTTGTCTAGAGAAATCTCTCAAACATGTCTTAACAGACTTGCTGTAAAGGGTAAGAGGAGGAAATAACAAGATTTTGAGAAGCAGTTCTGAAAACTAAGCAAGCATTCACACTAGGAGTATCAAGTGAGGAAATACACAGCAGCTTAAGTTCTCGAAGAAAAACGGAGTAAGTAGCTAAAGAAACATTGCCTGATTCACACTCCAATCCAGAAGGTGGCGGTAGCGCACTTAATCGTTGGTATGGCAAACATTTAAACCAAATAGACGAAGACGAGCAGGGCAGGCGCAACCGTGCATCTCAACCATCACTGAGCTCAAACTCGCTGCATATAGGGTTTATTCTAAAGCGGGATATCGTAGCTAGCATTAATGAACGATTTCCGCTGTGGATTCCTAAATCGTTTAAATCATAACTTTGAGTTAAGCCTTCTTTTTTTACCCGTTTAATCTGAACAGAAAAAAGCTAAACTGGGATGTAACGTTATTGATTTGATTTGTTTATCATGAACAGGTTTCAGTATTTATTTTCATTCTGTTCTTTGCTGCATGTTTTGGCTGATTTGGATTTCACGAAACTGGATGGCTCACCGCCTTCGAAAATAGGTATGCTGCGTCTGGCGCGAGAGACATATTTTCTATTCGATGTATGTCCTGTTGAATTGACAATAAAGCGGATTTTGATTTATGACGTGAATGTTAACTTGCCTTTGTCGTGTCATAATTCGATGTAAATGATTGTGTGTGTGTGTGTGCGTGTGGTGGGGGATTACACAAGTATACTTCTAAAATAAACTGCAGCAAGAAATGTACTTTTCCAGTCAATTCTGTCTAATGCATTGTCCATTGCTCACAATATTTTTTATTTTATCATAGATTAATGTGCTAAGATTCCTGATCTTATTAGGAAAACCTATCGCATTTAACCAAGGCAGGTGTAATGCATTTTTTTTGTTGTTACATGAGTGCAAGTACATGTACATTTATCATTTGTGCTTTAATGGGGTAAAATCTTTTGATAAATTGTGTTTACTCTCTGCCAAGACTTAAAAACTAAACAATTATATAGGATAAATGCAAGGAAGTATTTTTTGTTCTTTAAGACAGAGATTTTAGAATCTTTATCAGTCAAGAAAGACCACAAACTGATGTATGACAAAACATACATTAAAAAGATTAGAAATAAAGCAGTACAAATGGTGGATCATACACATAAGAATGGTAGGTGTTTTGATTACCCAAATTATGGATAGATTTTAAATAAAGCTCACGATAAACCGTACCTCTGAGTTACAAGCTCTGAGGCAGCGTTTAATGATGCCAAGAGAACTTTTAAAAACCTTCTTTATACTTGTTTATGCATTAAAAATGAACTGTTCTGTTAACTATGTTAACCCACGTCAAGGTACTGAGCATTGGCCAGGAACACGGAAACACAAATTCGACTGAGATAAGACCTATCATTGAAAAATACAATACTCATTAGCTCACAGTTGCTAATTTTGTCAGGTTGCATTTAATAAACTTACCTCTTATAAATGGAAATAATAAGCAAGGGATTCCAGACAGCCTTTTCTCCTGTAAATCACTTCTGCTCATGTGCAGTCTCTGTCTATCATGCCAGTGGCCAAATCCCACTCGACACACCTTCAAACAGTCGAATCACATTGTCCATGTTTTTTTACAGTCATTGGTTTCTATATAAAACTCAAGATGTGAAACACTTTTACATTAAACACCAAAGTTAATCTTTGGACTCCCTACATTCTCAGACAGGACATTGAGAGGCTAAATACAGTAAAACACCCAGGCCGGAGCACCAAGCTGACTTTATATTAACTTAAATCACTAACACAGAGGAGCAAGCCTTTCTGTACTCCAGCTGATTTCTGCAAATTTGTAAAATTAAAACAATGACTCCTAAAATCATCATAAATCTTCAAAAACTGCTTTAATTTGAGGCGGGTTAGCATCTTTTCCCAGCTGCCTGCTAAAGTGCAGAATAAGAGTTATGCTTCCAAGTTTGATGGGTTCTTTGAGTCAACATTACATCAGAGGGAGTTGCACAAGTTCCCCTGTTAGCTCCTGGAAGGTCTGGTGTGCGTGTGTGTGTGTGCGTGTGCGCGTGTGTGTGTGTGTGACTAAAATTCAGCACTATTTTCTACATTGACACAAGAGATAACATTGTGTCACTTAACCAAAAAAAGCATAGCATCGAAACCATTTTTTAAGAGGTTACACAAGTGCCAAAGTGATGAGAGTACACTATAAATACGGCTGAATTCAGTACAATTTCCTCCATTTCAATTTGAAAAAAAGGGATGTTTACTTTTCTATGCTCCATGTGGAAAGTTGTTGTCTTTTCTCCATATTAATGGGGTTATGGGGAAAAACTAATGTAAAAATATAAAAAGAAAAAACTAAATTGCGGCCTTTACCTTTAATATGAAGTTAGAAACTATTTATAACACTTTTTAAGGTATCCAAATATGCGTACTATTTGTTATTGTATCTAAATTACTTGCCTTGCTGCAAAAAGCTTCTAATCTGTTATCTACAATAACAAATCAACTTGGTACTATTATTTTAATAAAGGATCAGGGCTTGAAGCATAAAAAAGATCCATCTCAATAGGGCTTTTGTACTGTTTGAGCTAGTTCAGATAAACTGCAAGCATGCTACATGTCTTTTTTGTGCCTTGAATGTTGCCTAACTCTTCTTGTGTTTGCAGCTGTTATTGGTGCTGGTATCGGAGGAACTGCTACAGCGCATTTTCTCAGGGAACATTTCGGGCCTGAAGTGCGAATCGATGTATTTGAAAAAGGGTCTGTCGGGGGCCGCCTGGCCACGGTCACGGTCAAAAACCAAGACTATGAATCTGGTGGATCCATCATCCATTCTCTCAACCTGCACATGCAAGACTTTGTTCAGCAACTGGGTAATAGTTATTCATAACCTTTCTGTGGTCTGTTAATAGTAGTGCTGTAGCTATCGAATATTGTAGCAATCATTTATTCTACTGAAAATTAATCGGTTAACCGAGTAATCAGATAAAACATGTGTGACATCACACACCACTTCTGGTGCCTGCTGCTCCAATTGCCCATAGACGTTCAATGCAAGAATGTCAGTGCAGTGAAAGATGTTTTAGTGCTAAGCTACTTAAGCAGGACTTCCTATCCAATAATAATCTTTGTGAACAGTTCCAGTCAGGCTTCCGTCCTCTACTTAGCATTGAAACAACTCTTCTCAAAATTACCAATGATGTCTTCTTAGCGTCTTAATCTGGCCTTGTCTCTTTACTCATCCTACTCAACCTCTCAGCTGCATTTGACACTGTAGCCCACCTTACTCTTCTACCTAGACCAGAGGGCATTGGTCTGTCTATAACTGTTGTTCAGTAGTTTAGCTAACTTGTTCAGCATTCAAAGTTCATCCAAATTAGCTCTTATTGCTCAATCTTATTCTGTCACGTCTGGTGTTCCCCTGGGGTCTGTACTTGGCATCTGCTATTTCTCATTTACATTATTTTGGTTGCTAATACTTTTAGGAAAGTCAGTATTACCTTTCACTGCTATGCTGATCACTCCCAGCTCTATATTTCCACCAAACCATCTGGTTCACTGGTTACTCCTTCCCTTTCTGCCGGTGTCTCTGAGCTGAAATCATGGTTCACATAAACTGTTAATATTTAACAGCTCTAAGACATAGTAATAGGTAGTTTTAATTGTTCAAAATCTTCACTAAAATTCAAACCCCCACAGTCTCACTGGATTGCATAAAAACTATCCCTGTCTCCCCAGCTTGGAAGTCATCATCGACTGTACTCTCTCACTTTAGCCACACATTTATTCTGCCACACGCACTACTTACGTCTATATCAGGAAAATTAATCTTCTCAAGCTATTTCTCACATAGAGCACTAACACTTGACCATGACTTTGTAACCTTCCATGTCGACTTCTGCAACTCATCAACTTTTTAATTGCAGTATAAAAAGTGAATACAACAAAATAGTACAATGAATTCACAGATTTTGCAATGTTGAAGCTTAAACATCCATCAAAAGTTACACAAGTTGTACACAGTCAATGAAATACATAGCTTAACTGCCTTAACATTCTTCATTTTAGGGAATAAATGAAAGATTTAAAGTCAGTATAGAAAACAGTCAGCAGCGGTGGACCTTTAAGATATATACATTTGTATTAAATTTGCTTGCTTTGGGCAATCAGCTAGAATGGGGTTACTTTCGGTTTTAGCATAAGTTATGGAATGGTGTCAGTTCCACGGCCAGCACACAATGTGAAAGAGCAAAATACCGTGCAGAACTGTGCCGTGCAGTGTAATGAAAAAGATTCATACAGCTCCACTGGCTTCCTATCAAATTTCAATCTCAATTCAAAATTCTTCTCCTCACTTACAAGGCACTGTATGAGACCTCTTCTCAATCCGCTCTCACTCATGTTCACTGCGCTCTAGCACCACTCTCTCTCTCACTTTCCCCCTTCACCAAGATCCTCTGTTGGCGAACAAGCATTCTGCTGTGATGCTCCTGCTATGTGAAACCACTTGCCTAGTGTTATCTGCATTAGCCAGGATCTGCACACTCCATGTCCATGTCCAAATCCATGCTGAACATTTTTTAGACTGGCTTTTCACTTTTGGCACATTATCTTATTGTTTGTGTGTTTCTTATCTGCTTTTATTGTTCTTGTTTTGTTGTGCTCTGTTATTTAACTCCTCATGTTCATGTGAGGTGTCCTTGTGTGTCCTGAAAGGTGCCAGTTAATACAATGTATTATTATTATTATTTAGAGGGCAAATATATGATATGGATTACTTTAAAGTTTTCGTTGTTTTATCCAACGAGTCATATAAAAAAAAGTGAACCAGTGACTGAATACTTTGAACTGGACAGGTCTCCCATCAAGCTGTGCATACAATGTATATGTATTTAAGAAACCAAGAATCTTCAGATTTTGACTGTATCTCATGTTCTCGCCACAGGTTTAAAGTACCGTAAGAGTGTGGCAGGTAAAACAGCCGTGTTCAGTGGAGAGGAGTTTATCTTAGAAGAGACTGACTGGTACCTACTGGACCTGTTTCGCTTATGGTGGCGCTATGGTATCAGCTTCATCCGCTTGCAGATGTGGGTGGAGGAGATCATGGAGAAGTTCATGAGGTGAAGGAAAGGGCTTTCAGACAGAAATAGAACATCCCTTTTTATTAAAATACCAAGCACTTGAATGTGGTGTGCTTTATGAATATAATAATTAAAGTACACTGCATTTCCTCTCTGTGTCTTTCAGGATCTATAAGTACCAGGCTCATGGCTATGCCTTCAGTTCGGTGGAGGAGCTACTGCACTCCCTGGGCGGTTCTGGATTCCTCAACATGACTCGGCGCTCACTCTCAGAGTCTCTCTTAGAGCTTGGTGTCTCCCAGCGCTTCATTGATGAGGTCATCGCTCCTATCATGAGGGTCAACTATGGCCAGAACATTAGCATCCCAGCGTTTGTGGGTTTGTGTGACTTTCATTGTTCGTTGAAGTAGTAGTACAAATGATATGGCTCATATATCGATCATTCAACCATGACTGAAATATTGTGTTAGGCTTTTGATATTTGGAGTATATGTTAAATCTGATTAAAAAGATTTAATTTCTCTAGTATTGAAGCCTGAAATCAAATGACTAAGTAAAAAAAAGAGATATTTCTCTTTCCTAATTGATCAAAAATCGATACATTGCATCTGTTTTCTATAGATATCATGTTTAACAACTCTACTATTGGAACACGCCTGAAACACAGGAGTCCAAATAACAATGAATTGAATAAATTAAATTGCAAAAGAAGGGAGAAAGAACTCACAAAAAAAAGAATAATACTACACTACTTTGTTGAAAATAGGTCATATTTTAATGATAATTTTGGGCTGAACTGGTAGTTTTTTTTTTAAGATTCCCTGAGTAACATTTTTCTTGCAATAATTTTAGTAAATTTTTTAACAAATTTCTACATAAGTAGATCGTGCAAAATTCTACGTGCGTTATTTACTGACTGTTTTGCAGTTTTTCTGGAAAACAACCATTTACATTACCATGAACCACATAATTTCAAGCCTACATCAACTGATATATAATTTTTATTGCGTTTGCACTTTTATTTTGTTTAATGTTCTCTTTCAAGGCAATTTTCTCATCCTGTATGAGTCTGTATACATGTGTCATGGGGTTTTTTATTTTAGAGTTTAGAGTCACAAGTTAAACCCAACCTTAAATAGCACATACTAGATCTGTAATCAGGCCTAAAAAGTTCCGCAAAATGGCTATGTAATATGTAAAAGGAAAATGCATTTCTGTAATTAAATTTGCATTTTCACATTATATTTGTGCTAAGTTTGTTGCAAAATTAAAATGAACATTAAAATATACATTATACATTTGCCATTTACAGCTGTCGTTTTAGAGTGTGAATTGCATAAACATTTTAATGCTTTAAAAGTTTCAAAATGATATTGAAAATGCAATTTTAAATAAAAAATAAAATGACTTTTTGACAGTATTCAAATAACAAAAAGACTATGACTAAAGTCTTTACCAACTGAACTAATACTACCTGAAAATTAAAATGAGTATTTGCCAATAATGACAATAACATAAAAAATAAATAAAAGTACAAAGAAATCCCCAACGAAATTCAGCTCTAGCACAGACTGATATTGAGGTGATATTGAGATAATAAAAGCTGTATACCTGCAGACCAGAGGAAAGATGTTTGTCTGAACGTCTTGCTTTACCTTCATAAGTCATTTGTGTTCCTTCACTGGTTCAACAGGAGCGGTGTCTCTGGCTGGTGCTCAGGCCAATCTCTGGGCTGTGGAGGGAGGAAACAAACTGGTTTGCTCCGGCCTGCTGAAACTAGCCCAAGCAAATCTTATCCAGAGTCCAGTCACGGCTGTTACTCTCCGATCAACAGGTTAGTCACTTTTAAGGGAAAAATTCTTAAACCAGGAAAAAATATCTGAATATTCATTTGAAACATCATTGGCCATGTCCATCAATCATGACTGTCACAAGTACTTTAATGGTGTGTGTGTGTTTATAATAATATAAAAATCAACTAGGCCTGTCTGAATCCACCTTGGGTCTGGTTGTGGTGTGTTTGAATAAGGATAAAGGGAGCACAGATAAGGCACTTGCTAAAACGTTTGACTGCAGATTTATTAGGTTGGACTGCAGGTTCAGTTATTTTACTTCAGAAAAGTTGTGCCTTCAGAATGGTGGTGAATGAGTTTTTTTGGTGCACCCTGAAACTTACTTAATAACTCCATTTACATACAAGCACAGGACTTCTGAGCAATGAGAAATCAAAATAAAAGCCTAAAATGTTCCTATTGCCAAAATACACAAAATATGTGACTTATTTGCTTATATTTTAGTGAAGATGTATTTATATTTTCATTTTACTGTCCAGGTCAGGTTTGCATGAATATTTGATTGTTGAGTGGGAGCCACTGACTAAAGCCTGATTTCTACTTCTGTGTCCACTCAACGAATTGCCGTCTGTGTACTGACACAGACCTCGGACTGACCTTTCTGTGAAGCTCGACGTACACTGCTCAAAAATTGTAACTTTGCGTCAAGGCTTTGCAGACCTACGGAGACCACGAGCTCTGTGATTAGGTGAAGCAGAGCAGTCCTTTCTCTTTCTGGGCTTGTGGTCTGTGTTAAAAGCTGGATTATGAAATAAAACTTTGGTGATTAAGTAAATAACCTTCCTTTATGTTTGCTAAGATTTAGCTAGCTAGAAGTTAGCATGGTCATCAAGTCACGCTGTGATATTGATTAGTTTAGACAGAGCTGCCACAGCACCAGCGAATGGTTGTAGAAGTTATATGTTATATTGAAACGATTTATGGCAAGGCAAGACAAGGCATTTTTTTCAGCATCTGTCTTGTGTTTAGGTCAAACCAATATTGATCAGAGCGTAGACCACGCAGACTGAGAGCTCAACTATAAATGCTTTATTTACATATGGTGTGTGCGGAGCTTCTGCAGAGAGCAATTCGTCAAGCTGATGCAAAAGTATAAATTAGGCTTTAGATTAGTGCTGTTGATGAATTAATAAAATTAACCAATTAATCGCATATCCTGAAAATTTTTTCTATTTAATTTATGTATATTTTAATTAATGTGTAATTAATGTGTAGTGCTTTTATTATTCTACTTCTTAAATGAGCTTTTAACACTAACCCTCAAACTCACAAAGCATTCCTGCGTTTGAGTTGGCTGTCCAGTTTTGCTCTTTTAATTTTATCTTGCAATGAGGCCTGTGTGAAAAACTGGTTCTCGTGTAGTTATAGTTGCTTGTTTTCAAAGACCAGTGAACTCTTTGTTGAAATTAATGAAGAGTAACATACACGTGCATGTCATTGCATCATAAAAAATATGGGGCTACCCAGTATAAAAGGAAGCTTCATAATAAGGAGAAACAATATAAAGTATTTTTTATCTGACCTGCTTGTTTTTTGTTTAGTTTTTTTTTATTCTACCAATATGTATGAATTGTGATACACAAATAAGACTGTCTTGCCTGGATTTAGTACATACATTTTTGCACTTTGTCATTTGTAATGTAATTTGTTTGTTCCTCAGGAGATGAGCAGAAGTATGAGCTCACCTTTAGCTCAGAGAATGAACAGAATCTGGAGCTCTACGACATTGTAGTGATAGCAACACCTCTTCAGCCAAACGTCAACTCTGACATCTCATTCCATGGATTTGAGCCTCAAATTCCTGAAATGCTTGGTTCCTACCACCAAACTGTTGCCTCCATCATTCATGGCTACCTAAACTGTAGCTACTTTGGCTTCCCAGACCCGAAGCTTTTCCCGTTCTCCAGCATCCTCACCACAGACAGCCCTGGCCTATTCTTTAACAGCGCTGCCAGTGTTTGTCCCGTTAACATCAGCTCTGGTTTCCGCCGTAAACAGCCTCAAGAAGCTGGGGTGTACAAGGTTTTTTCCCCAAAGCCTCTGGAGAAGAGTGAGCTCAAGACTCTCTTTAAGTCATACTACTCTGTGCAGGTCACAGATTGGCTGGCGTACCCTCATTATGGAAGCACTCAAGGGTTGCCTCCAGTTGTTCTTCATGATAACCTGTACTTCTTGAATGGAATAGAATGGGCAGGAAGTGCCATGGAGATGAGCTCGGTTGCAGCTAAGAACATTGCTCTGTTGGCCTATCATCGCTGGAATAGACAGTCGGAGATGATTGATCAGAAAGACCTTATGCATAAAGTAAAAACAGAACTGTGACGCAGTTGTTATGGTCATCCTTGTCCAGGAGTATAGTGTGTGGTGGCCTTTATAATTGTCTATACAAAATTTAATCAGGCTGCTACAAAACCATTAATTTCCCGCTATAGTTAATGTTCAATTCTCTCAAACCTAGGAGGCTCATGAAAGCTGTGCTTGCAAGTGAAGAAACTTTCCAAAGTGGAATAAAATTTAATGTTTATCATGCCATTGGCTCTTGGGCTGCAAAGAATAATCGATTTTGCTGATTATTGAATGGAATTTCTCATTAATGACTTACATGGTGGAATAGCTTGTATGATCATTTTAAATGGGTTGAATCTCAAGAAACTGATTCATTCTAGAACGTTCTACATGAGTTACAGTAACAGGAATAAAAGCTTCTAATCTGTGTTGTTTCAGTTAATGAGTGGCATTTATCAATAAATATCCTCAAAGAAAGTTTATTTGGAGGCTCCAGACAGTTTTTGCTTCTCATGCACTATTATGTGAATGAACTAGACAGATGAATTTGTTTGTTTGTTTTTGAAAATCAACTAGTTCATATAAGAGCTGGAATCTACACCCTGAACCGGATGAAGTAAAAAGTAGCTCTTCTGAATCGTTCTTCATGTCGTTTATGTAACAGCTCACTACACTTAGTATCTACCCTGAACAGAATAAAGTAAAGTAAAGAATAACGCTTTTAAATCGTTGTTTGACTCATTCATTGCTCTTATCAGTCAATGGTTCCCAATAAATCCAGAGCTGGATTTGGAGAAGTTTAGTTTTTCTTATAGCTGGGACGCACCAAGTTGATGCCAAACAGCTATTGAAGCGGATGTTAACGGTCATTGTCGGACATTTGCGCAAAATATGAACTTGAACGCACCAAACCGATGTCACTCAATTACAAACTAGAATATGTTTTCTGCATGTGCATGACACATTACATTTGCGCACCTACAAATGGAAGTATGTTTATAACAAAAAAACAGAACAAAGCCGAAAGTACTGCTCAAATGGTATTGTCATATGTTACTTCATGATTATTGTGAGCACATTATGAGTGTTTAAAATAGAAATGGAGTATTAGTTATTTTCTAATATTTCAATATTTCTTAATTTAGTTTAACATGGGTAAGAAAAAATTAACAATCAAAAGAATTAAACATGATAAACAGACAGCTGATCACAGAATGAATATTTTCTACTTTAAAATAATACAAATGAAACGCTTATTCATTTCCTTTCTACGTATTTTTTCGTTAACTTATTTGTTTTAAATAAGAAACTACCTGATGTTTTCTGTATCATCTGTTTGATATCCGAAGACCTTGTGAGTTCATGTTCAGGAATGTTTTCATGCGTTGTGTCAAGCTACTTTTATTGGTTCTTTTGTTCATGTATCTAAAGCAAGGAGCAACCTCCTCCTTTACTTCTTGAAGTGTGATAGAAAGTAACTTCACTCCAGTGTTAAAACTAGCCAACGTTTGGGCTGAAAAGAACAAGTTTCCGCCACTGGCTCAAATAAGGTTTGTTGATTCAGATCGCCAGTTTTGACCTTCATGAACACTTTAGGGGTAAATTAAACCTTCAGCCAGTCAGACACTTTCATTGCGGCCCTGTCCTACCTCTGAGGATGCACATTTGAACACTGGCTATGCCCATTTTGAACTTCATTTGACTTTGCTAGAAATCTATGCTATCCATGCTATTGTTATGGAAATATTGATACTCGTGAGACATGATTTATGAACACAATCGCAAACAGCAATTTATTACTTATTCCAAACATGAATTAAGCTCATACCTTGATATCAATGAAGAATGTGATCACATTGCATGCATCATGGAGGGAGAAAGGGAGAAAGAAGAGGGAAAGAAGAGAAAAAAGAAAAGAGACGAGCAGCGCACGTCCAGCCGCTAGCAGAGATTGAGAGAGAGCCCGTGAGAGCGGAAAATCCCTAAACCCTTGAGATTCCCTTCTGTATAAATCTCGCCCCTTTACGTTACTAGATTCTTTTCAAGAATCCAATTTGAAATGAGTTCACTGTACTAAAATGGCCCCCACAGTCAATGCAACGTAGAATTAAGGCAGTTCAGAAGGTGAAAGGGGGTCAAACACCGTATTAGTATGGTGTTCCTAATAATCCTTTAGGTGAGTGTATACAGTCAATGGACTGAAGTTGCCTGACTCGCCAGTTGCCCCTTAGTAGTGCTAGCAGCACAATGCCCAGTTGAGCTTAAAACAGAAAAGAAAACAAAGAAGAGTTTGTCACACAGCTTTCCTTTTATGTTTTGTGTGTTTTTACATTGCAGTAAAAAAATTGCTCTACATTTTTATATTTATATAGCTTTGCTCAGTCACGTGTACATTTTCTTGGTTTCAACTATCACTTTTATAGTGACAATACACAATTTATTAAAAGGAACAGTCTGTAATAGTTGAATCATTAGAAATCAGAAAATGCCCTCTATGTGTCAAGAGATATTAAGTTGTTGTGCTCAATTCAAATACTAATGTAACTGAAAGTATTGGTGTTAAAACAAAATAAACATTTAGAATTTTTTCTCTCGGGTTGTCCCATCTTAAATTAGGTTGGCAAATTGTTCTAAAATATGCACGCTTTGAACACAAATGTTTTTTTTAGCATCGAACCTAAAAAGTTGTGTATTAACTAATTATATTTACTTGAGTAAATGTTTAGAGTTTCCAGTACTTTTTGAGTAATTTTTAAGGTGTGCTTTTACTCTCTCTGAAGTAGATTTTTTGTTAAATAGCTGTACTTTTACCTAGTATCTTTTACTACTATCATGGAAATGTATAAATATTTACGATAGAGAGCTAGTTTTAACAATTTAGCAAGTCTCATAAGATGCTGAAGAGGCTGATGCACGGGTGTGTTAGCTACTCTCATCAATGGTAGCAGACCACCCAGGGTTAATGTGTATCTTACTCATGTAGTTTATGTAGATTTTAGGCATTTATGAACTCTAGCTCTGACCTTACAAAAACACAGCAATAAGTGACAAAGTTAACATATTTGAATCATAGTTTTGATGGATACTATGAGTGATGCAAGCATTATTAAATCTGTAAATGCTTTCTCAGACACATCACTCATCATCAACTACTTCCGCTAGTGCAAAAAGTTAATATTTTTGTTAAACACAAAATTAAAATTAACAATATCCTTATACTAGTTTTATAAATCCTTATTCATACAACGTAACAATTAGCAGCACTTACAGTCGTTGAATGTATAAAGAAAAAGATGCAGTTGTAATATACACTTTTTTGTAAATGTCAGGACATTTATTTTATATCCTTTTAAACTGTGAGTAACATGCCCAGGATATAATTTGCTGATGGGTTGTTAATTGTTGATACAATATGAGTTACATAGTGTTCAAGTGAATTACTCTTCTTTTTTTTGATCAGGTGCCTTTATAGATCATTCATAAATTCATAGGTTTAGTTGCACGATCTAGCAAATGTTTCAATTTGATCTCTAAAGTTGTAAAGTCCTTAATAACATGTGACTGAAATTAAAAACGCTATGATCTTGTTGAATCTGCAGATGTGTTTTTCATTCTGATTAACAAGAACGGATATTTTAAAGCCTATGGATGGGAGGCATCTTCGCTGAGATTGGTCAGGGGTAAAAAGCACGTGACCCTACAGTCACGCGCTTTCCTGGAACCCGTCAGGAAGAAGATAAACAAAACAAACCAGAGAGGAAGACGGCGTGGACTGACAAACGATGACGTTAAGTTACACAAATGACACACTAGACTGGAGTTAGCAATTTTTGCGTGTACAGAGGAATCTCGAAGGTGAGTTCTCTTCCTGGCTGTGCCACCGCTGTTAAGTTTGAGAGGATAAGCGTTCGAGGGTGATCCAAACATGAGCGGATGGAGTTAGCTCTCTTGCTAGGTTTTGCTAACAGAGGGGAGGGACGCGGAGGCCATAAGCACCAGCGAGCCTCTGTTATGTTCTCGCTCTTTTTCTAGAACTCTCTCATGTGCGAGTCTGCTGCTTTGACTTGACGTTTCGGGGCAATGTTTGTAGTGGGTTGGCTTAGCTGGCCACTTAACTTGTTTCGTTACTGATGCTTAGCCAGGGCTGCTTTGCTACTTAGCTAACGTTGTAGTTACACAAGAAGTTCTAGAATGTTGTTTTGTCCCGTAGAACGCCAACTCTCAGTTTTAAGACTCGATTTGTACGTGATTTTAAGGGATAACCCTTCACTTCCACTGTGGATCGTTTATTTTCTGTGAAGTTTTTTTTTACATATTTTTAAGTTTATTTCTTGTTGTTTATCGATAACGTTACATTTACTTAACTTGCATTTGGATCATCGATATCTTCCTGCGTATCAAATAGATAAAACATTTAAAGGCCTGTCAGGTTTTATTATTATTGTTATTTACAAACAGCCCTTTTAATTTAGTTCATTCGTTAAAGGCCGAGTTAACTTTTTTTGTAGGCTGAACTCTAGGCGTTAGTGTTTAGGTCAAGCCTAGCCTGAAGTGAGCTATTTACTAATGTTATGCTATCAAATAAATTACTGTATTAATCGAAAATTTACTCCAGTTTACAATTATACTGTAAAAAGACGTAATACTAACTATAGTAGTAGCTTAGGGTTTGCGGTAAACATATTTGTTGACTTGTATTTGCAGCCCATTTTAAGTAGGTGGGGCACACGCCCCCATTTGCTTAACGCACAGTGAAGTAGAAACATTGCAGTTATAACAAAGCCTTTTGCGATAGTATATATTTGTAGTTTTTTTTTAATGCTGAAAGTGTGGATTGAGGGCTGTTAAACCAGATTTATGTTTCGTTTGAACGATCTTTGACTATAAGTTATTGTTGGTTAACTGGCGTTTTTAACTGTGTAGGGTGCTGAGATTTTAAACCCTTTTCTTCAGAAAACTAACTTCGTGGTGAAAAGTGTTTATCTTCCTTCTGTTTACGTAACGTGGGTAGGCCTGCTATGTTTGTTGCTGGTTGGCTCAACCAAGCGCCATGAGGGCGGAGTGGATATGACAGATTGGGTTTGATAGGCAGCGAGTTGGTTTAATGATGTTTAAGCGGAGGCGGGCTTTCTTTGTGCATATTGCCAATCAGAACGCGCCGTTGCGTGGGCGTTGGCGCATAATCACAGTGGGATAGGTTGAAGCGATTTGTTTTTGAATGAGGCCATGTTGAATTCATGACGTTCACGAAGTGTTTATTTGTACTGAATTCGAAAGTCTTGGTTTTTCAAAATACTTTAAAAGGTTATAATATGAGCAACGGAGAGCTGATTGTGACGTTTTATGCTAACATTGACTATGCTTTTTATTAAATTTGAAGGATTTATTCTTTATTGATGTATCTTCATTAATTTTGATACATTTTTAAATTGATT
The DNA here is from genome assembly GCA_900490495.1 of Danionella dracula. NCBI lineage: Eukaryota > Metazoa > Chordata > Actinopteri > Cypriniformes > Danionidae > Danionella > Danionella dracula. The sequence goes on from UELW01000489.1 coordinate 656,390, forward strand.
GAATAATTCAGCTATTAACATTTCAAAGTTAACTGTGTGTTCTTTTTAAATGTTTCTGCAGCTGTAGGCCTGATTAATCAGAAAGTGGGGCTCATTGAGTAATTTATTTTAATTTATGTTTAAAAAAATAAAAATAATGAAACACATTTGGACTGTTTAATATATTAAATGGGGGAAACATGAAAAACCATAATGGGTATTTGGCTAATGAGCCTTCAGTGGACAGTTCCATTTAGGGCTATAGCTATTGATTAATGTTATAAATTAGCAATCTATCACTGTAGTTGACCAGTTCATCTGATTAGTTATTTCCATTTTTTAACTCCTTACCCATTTACAACAGAGAATTAGAACCTGTATAGAACTAAATTAATTAGAAGCTCATTCACTATATTCTGACCTTAAAGAATGACAAAACACGTTTTGATTTCATCTGAAAATACATAGTTTGATAAAATGAATATGTATATTATTTATGGTTGAAAACACATCATTTTCAGGAGAAAGGTTATGTTTTTTTAACAAATGAGGAATGTTATAACTTTGTGAAGTCTTGTTTTTTTTAACTTATCTATGTGGAAAAACATGTTTACATTTGAATTGTATTAGGAAAAAAAAAGCCCAATTTATTAAAAAACATGACTCTGATTCTTTTCAGACTCAACACTTGGTTTTACAACATCTCTCACATGCCAAAACCAGGAATTTTATATTATGTATATTATAAGTGTATTCGCAGCTTCCTCATAACATTGCAATAGCAACATAATATCAGTAGGTGCCCGAGATGTAGCCAAGATAATCAGTTAGTTTTTTTTAAATAAATGTTGTTTTTGTTTTGTTAAAAATGAGATTGTTTAGATGATAAATGCAACAGAAAAAAACGTTTTATTTGCTAACCAATGCCATAAACCCCCTTGCTGTAATTTGACTCATAGTTTATATTATTGAGGTAATTGTATGTATCATGATTATACACTCTTTGACTATTTGAGACAGTCATCTTTCACAGTGTAGCATGATTCATATTCGTAAACCTATAACATCAGTTACAATAAAAGAATAACCAAAGTCATGTACATACTAAAAATATAATAAAAGTAGAATTAAATAGTATAAATATAGTGTTCCTACAAGAAGATAGAAGCATAAAATCACCATAAAACACTATAAAATTTGGTAAAGAACAATCATGCTCAAATCATGTTAAAAGACACGAAAGCAGATTGTAATTAATAAGTCTTTATCTTATCTTTACAAACAGGCCATTCTGAAATTGTTCTGATCTCCTGCAGGAGTGCTTTCCAAAGTCATGGGGCAGCAGCATGAAAAGCCCTCTCTTCCCACCATTTAGTAAAAGCTTTAGATAGTCTGACTAGAACTGATTAGCAGAGCGCAGAGATCATGCAGGTGTGTATGTACCGATTAACACAGTAACTTATATTGGTGCAGTACCATGTATGGATTAAATGGAACAGCAAGATGCATTTTGTTCGGTATCCTACTGGGCCAGTGAAGAGGCTGTAATGGGAGAGAACTCCAAAGCTATCGGAGCTAAATGCCTTTACACAGAAAGCTGTGATGTTGGTATAAAAGCTTTTTAAATCAAAGCGACTTTCTGCTGAAAGTGATTAACAAATATATTGCATGTAAATCCTGCTAGGATTTGAGCAGTCTGGTTGCATGGACTTAAAACAGATGAAATGGCTTTAAAACATTAAAGGCTGATTATCTTTTTTTTGTATGTAACCACTTTATTGTATTTGGACAGAACTAGTGTTACAAATTTCATAAATTCACTGATAAACTGAGGGTTAACACCAAGAGGTCATTATAGACAGCACATAGAATGGATAAGATGTCATTCAGAATAAAGAAAAGTCCTTCAAAACTTGAGAAACTTCTAAAAGATGTCAGATTACATTTGAAGCAGTCTCTGAAAATGACTGCCACACCCCCAACGCAGCAATCTGCTCAATTAGCCATAAAGGAACAACAGTCTTGTTCTCACAATAGTTCTGCGATGCAACTTGGGTCTCCTGGTCACTTCCAAGTTTCTTTTAGAAGTAAAGAGTTTAGTTTAGGGTTTTAAAAACTTTTGGTTTTTGGTCTCATTTTCTACTCATCTGGCATTCAGTAGTGCAAGGCAAATCTGGATGAAGTCACTATGGTAGTTCTGACCTGCAGACTTGAAGCTTTTTTTTATTTGTTGTAAAATGAAAGGTTTATTTCCAATAAATCTATCATCCACATGATGGCAACAATGTTGTGCTGTTCAATTACAACACAGTTATTACCTTTGCAAGTGAAAGTGCAAATGAAAACACACTTTCAAAAAACCTTTATTCCACAAAAAGTTAAATGCAAATGTGACAACAAAAATCCAAAGGGGTTGCAGTCAGCCTCTACGACTATCCTGATTTTGTTGTTGATGTTCAGACATCTAGAAAGAATTTCCTTCTCGTGACAAACAATTCATGATCTCGTGTAGGGTTTGAATATCGGGGAAACTTTTCAAAGTAGGTTACTGCATCTTTCTAGGGTCATGTGGAGATGTGTTCCATCATCATCTTAGTTGAATCAAAGTAGTTAGAAAATGTGTTTTTTCTTTTGCAGGTTTTCAGTTGTTAAAATAGAATGTCAGACTTTGACAAACTAGTAGCTTAGCAGAGTTTAGGGTGAGAATTAGCGAAAGTTATTCATGTAATCTTTCAAACAGTAAAAAATGTTGAAATAAACCACACAAGATATCATCTGGATTCCAATTTTTTTTAATTAGTCATTAGAAAAGATCCCCAACTAATTCAACTTTCTGGTGACACTTAATTCAGCCAAACTTTAAAGAGAGCTGTAAGGGAAGCGAGACCCATATGTTGCTCTACTTTGAATACCTCAGCTTTTTAAAATGAACAGCAACAAAGTAAAATTTATTAAAAAAAAATATATATACACTCACCTAAAGGATTATTAGGAACACCACACTAATACGGTGTTTGACCCCCTTTCACCTTCTGAACTGCCTTAATTCTACGTTGCATTGATTCAACAATGTGCTGAAAGTATTCTTTAGAAATGTTGGCCCATATTGATAGGAGAGTATCTTGCAGTTGATGGAGATTTGTGGGATGCACATCCAGGGCACGAAGCTCTCGTTCAACCACATCCCAAATATGCCCTACTGGATTGAGATCTGGTGACTGTGGGGGCCATTTTAGTACAGTGAACTCATTTCAAATTGGATTCTTGAAAATTACAATGATTTGAGCTTTGTGACATGGTGCATTATCCTGCTGGAAGTAGCCATCAGAGGATGGGTACATGGTGGTCATAAAGATATGGACATGGGCAGAAACAATGCTCAGGTAGGCCATGGCATTGAAACGAGGCCAAATTGGCACTAAGGGGTCTAAAGTGTGCCAAGAAAACATCACCTTTCTTTCCCATTAGTTTGGAGTTCAGGAGATTGTCTTGACCAGGACCACACCCCGAAATGTATTGAAGCAACTGCCATGTAATTGGTGGATTAGATAATTGCATTAATGAGAAATTGGATAGGTGTACCTACTAATCATTTAGGTGAGTGTATATATTGACTACCTGTGCAGTTATTCACACTAACCAACTCATGTCTTCGAATCTGAATCCAGTATTCAAACAGACCCCAGTATAAGTTTCTACAGAGAAATTTTGAGATAATAACTTGAGGTACTGGCCACCAGTGAGTCCCACTTTGCACGATTTTGTGAGTAGCTCTCTTTTCCCATTGTTTTTGTAGTCTTTATGGCTTCTGTCGAACAGTTGGTAAAGATTGCACACCAGAAAAGCGCTAAATGTTCTTCTTTGCCTTTTGCGTCTCAAGTTTGTGTTAATCACATGGTATTTACTGAGCGCAATCAGATCAATCACTTGCTCGTTGAAGCCCACCATTGCAACATAGTTTCTTGTTATAGTTTATTGTGAGCTTTCTTTTTGAGAGAAACTTAAACATTTACATTTTAAACATCATGCATGCATTGTGTGTTTATTTGTAGATTTCAAATTCTGATTTAACCTTGTCTAATTTTCACGTGAAATAGCTTTAATCAACTTCACTTTTGTCTTATAAAAAACCTCTGCGTAGTGTCAGTGATATTACTGTGTACTTATCACTGTTTCATCCCCTCTGCATCTCTGTTCATTCTGTGATCTCTGTGCTGAACACAGTAGATGGATAAATGATGGATATTAAATGTGTTAAACATATTGTTGAATGTGTCAACTTTGGGAACTTTCGTTTGTAAATTGATCTTTGTAAATATAGTGGATTTCTTTGGATGGAATAGAAACTCTTCGTGTCTTGTTCCTGTGCTCAATCTTGCCATGAAAAGATGTCTCTGATAGTAGAGTTTAGCTCTTCCTGACCCAATTCTAAGCTGTTTCTTTTTCTATTAATGTCTACTTGACAGTGATCATGATAAAATCTGTCTGGTATAATTGGCTTATCATAGACTTCACTTTATTCCCACAGAATCCCTGACCTTGTGCAGTTATTTTTTAAATAAGAATTCATACTTGCTTAAAGATAAAACATGGCAACAGAATATCATGATTTTATTTAGATTCCGTTCACTCACTTTTAATTTGGTTAACTGAAAAGCCCCCACTCATTATATTTTTGGAAATATTCTTTGTTCCCTACAATTTTTCACACCAGCTTAAAATATTTTTCTTCAGTACTGTACATTAACTGAAATAAAGATGTGTGAAACTCTTCATTCAATAATTCATTGTTAAATACATCTGTACGTTTATTGAAATGCATCATGTATCACCTTATGTCTCTTTTACACACTGTGAATCTGTGGTAGCCCTTAGCTTTCTCTATGCCTGGATGAAATCAACAAGATCAACAGTTTAATCACAGCTCCATATTCACATGTTTACGTTTCTTATTATTTCCCTCGAAATTTTGGCCTTCAGACCAAAATTACAAAATAGACAATGCGATTTTCTGCAATTATACTGTTTTTTTTTTTAAATGAAAAAAAAATTGAGTCATTCTAACCTCTTGTCTTTTGTGTTTTTTCAGTAGATAACAGCTTTGAGGAGCAGAAATCGACAAGACTTCAGCAGGCTGCTAAAGTCTCCATGCTAAAAACGAATTTTTAGTCTTATGCTTACAATCAAACATCTTATAGCGATTGAAAAGAAAAGCAAGAGACAAAGGCAGCTGAGGCGCCAGAGAGGTTTCCGACAAGGAACTGAAGATCTGTGCCCAGCAATGCCTCTGGTAAAAAAAAATCCAATACTTTTTGTGTTGAATTAAGAGTGTTTTTTTCTAAAGTTATCAATGCACAAAACAGTGACGTCAGTGTGTCTAATTCCAATAATTCTATACTATTGATAACTCACAAAGTGATTATTTACACCCACAAACTACTGTCAAATTACTTGATGCAGAGCATTTACCGAAGATGTCTGCACAGCCCCTAAGTGCTCCAAGTGTACAGATAAAACTCTAAAAATACTTTGACGTTCTGTGTGTATTCCAGCTAAATTATAATCGCTTTGTAATATTCTAAACACAACGTTCATGCACACTTTTAACTTTAAACATCTTCCAAAGGTTCATAAAAGGTGTCCTTTAAAGAAAATGAACAAAGCAAAAAAAAAACTTTATCCAATGAAGCACTTTTGCACAAGTTCAGGGTTGTCTGTACAATATAGACTTATCTGCATCATTATGAATCTTAGTCTTGGATGCTCTTTATTGCTTGTAAATTTCTTGAGCCCCCGAGCAGCACATATAGTTAGGTGTTTTAAACCATTGATTCTAATCTTATTGACCATAGATGCTGTCTAATATTTTTTCTGACTTTAGTCAACGTTTTATGCTTTGTTCACACGAAAAGCAGAAAAACGACTTGTACTGCGCTGAGCTGACTGCAAAAATCCCAACTTTTATCTGCTCTTAACTCTGCTCATCCACCAAATAGGTGGGCGCATGGAGGTGGGGCTTCAGTCTTGATTCTCCACTCTTTCAATTAAAGTCACAGTGTATGGACACCTGCTCCTGTATTTCTGCGCGCAAGTCTGTTACATACAAATACTTCCAGATCTTGTTCGGAGGAGTCTGTGATGAAGAGGAGAATCTGCTGAATTTCCTCAGCATGGTATAAGCAGATTTTATACCGCTCTACTTTTCAGTGTGAACAAAGCATCAGAGAAATAATCATTTGAGTCTTGTGTTTGTACAGCAATTGTGCTGCCATTCTGCATTTGCAGCTTGATGGCATCTTTTCAGACTTAAAATGTAAAACATCCATAAGCCATTCAGTAATGTTCTTATTGCATAAGTATTGTATATCTCCCTTATTCTTATGAGCCCATCTGCAGGCAGGGCCTGGGGATTGAGTCAGTAAATAAAAAAATATTATTGTCTGATTATTTGAAGCTACTGTTGGCTGGCTTGTTATGCAGGGAAAAGTAGGAGAAAGAGGGAGAAACATCAAGCGGTCTAACCCCAATTGAGAAAGCATTAAATGAGATGCCACAGGGGGACTATTTCTCTCTTTCCTGTCTTACTGCAATGCTTTCATTCTGCCTGAATGCGTTTAACAAATGTTTATTTCATTGTTCGACTGTTCAGTCATTTTAGAATAAACTGCCACTTTTGCTGTGTCCTTTACCTTGACTCCATAGTCATTATTATAGTGAGAACTTTCTTAAACAGTCTTTGATGAGTTTCAGAGCAAGGCATATTTAGACTAAAACGTTTTTGTAGTTGGTTTCCTATGTGTTAATGATACTTTTGCCTGAAGGAGCCTTTCAATGCTCTCTTTCAGCATTAGAAAAGAGTTACAAGAGTAACAGATGATTAGTCCAGTAATCTTTTGGCCTCAAGCACAAACTACTGGCACTAAAATCTGTTCTGCCCCTGGGCTGCTGGATCCTAATGCAAGTTACCTAATTTTTTAACACACTCTTTTTTTTTTTTTTTTATATATAACAATAAACAGCAGTACAAGTTGCAAACTTTTAACTGAAACCAGAGATTTTAAGGTAATGAAGTTACTGCCAGCTAGGAATACACAGGCTATAAATTGTAAACGGATGAGTTTGTGCTTTTTTTTTTTCATAAAAGGATCAAGCTGTTTTTGTTACTTTATAGTTATTGGATAGTTTTTAATATGCCAGTAACAAAACGATTGCTTCCGCACTCACAAAATGTCTAATCATTGTCCAGGCCAGGTGTACTCAAAACAAATAACCACCACCCTGTGTTGGTACTTAAGTTGTACCTGTTCTGGTCCCATATGACTTCTCCTGTGGTGTGCTTCTGTGTTACAGCCCAGCATTAGCGGGATGGATCCTCCCTTTGGGGATGCATTTCAAAATTGCTCTTTCGCTGACCAGGCACTGACCAGCACAGACCTGTTGGCCAACAGTTCTGATCCAGACGTCATGTATGAACTAGTAAGTTCTTGCCAGAAATCCCAGCTTGAATTTTCGTACAAACAAACACTTTAAAGTATGCAAAAAGAGCATTTTATTAACTTTAGTGACTGCTATATCCCTTGTCTCGGCCAGTCAGCTATTTGTGTGCTCACAATAAAGGACAAAATGCATTGAATCTTCACCGTGCATACAATGATTTGTCCCTCCCAGAAAGAACATTGCAGCTGGATATTTTATTCAATTGTGATATGGTGTGTTTGTTGCATCAAATGGCAAGGAGTGTTTAATGTTGATGCAGGAATGCTCCCTGCCTTTGGATAGCGCTGTAGGCACTATAGTGGCATGTCCAGACACAGGGGGGCTGAACAACTGTTTGCACCTGACACTTGCTTTTATAGACAGAAGAAGACTGTTTTTACATGCAAGGTGTTCTGTTTAGCTTGTAAACAATCCACTCTGATCGGACACAACAAGAAGAGCGTCAACTTTTAATTTTTGTTTTCCTGTTTCTTCAAAGCAGCAAAGGTCCCACAGCAGAATTGGGTCCCAACAGCATTCTGAACAAAAGGGACAATTTCATTGGTTCATGGTTTTGCTGGCAAAAAAAACCAAGGCAACTTATCAGATCCAAAAGTTTTTTTTCTCTCTAGCAGCCATTGCTTAGCCAAATTTGTATACTCGCATCCGTAACAAATTACATGAGTGACTTTAAGCCTAAGTTTATTCTTGATGTGTTGTGGTGACCATCCTTTCAGTTCTGCTCAGAGCAGTTGATGTACGAAGTGGTGCAATTGGTGATCCTTTTAAAACGAATCATGTGTAGGGTTTTGAACAGTAAGGGTTTAGTTTAATGAACACCAGCCTCTCAGATTATAAAAGCCTTTACTCGTGTGTTAGTTGATTTACATTTCATCTAGTTTATTCCATCTGCCATTGATACTTTTATGCTTGCAGGGCAGAGACCAGAGCCCTCGAGGAGACATATTCACTGCGGGAGACTGCAAGGATCTAGACAGCATGGACCATCTACCAGAAATAGTGGATAGTGACCCTGTGTACAGCGCCAACTTTGAGCAGTGGGACACCTATTGGGAGGACCTGACCAAGTACACGCGTCTTACCAGTTGTGATATCTGGGGAACCAAAGAGGTGGATTTCTTGGGCCTTGACGATTTCTCCAGCCCGTACCAGGATGAGGAGGTGATCAGCCGAACTCCCACACTAGCCCAGCTCAATAGTGAGGACTCTCAGCCAGTTTGCGACACTCTTTACCATCCGGATTTGTTGGTGGGTCAAAAACAGCTTTTCTTTCCAGTGCCCACCATAGCCAAGAAGACTAACAGACTCGGTATTTCCGGAAGCAGTGCTTCATCCAGCCGTAACCCTCTGGCAGACTTTGCAGAAGGATCCCAGAAAGCAACATGGCCTGTTCCCTCCAGCACTGACACTGTAGCTAAGGCTCAGATCCAGAGTGCTGCCGGCCTTCTTGAAAACACAGGCTATGTTCGTAAAGCCAAGGTATGCATCAGTGTGCCTCGTAAGCCAGTCGTTGAGAACTCTTCCATGCAGGTCAACGTTTCTTCCGCTCCTCTGAATGAGGCAACAGCTCCAGCTGTGCGTGAAGACCTGGCTGTCTTCACCACTAACACGGTGTCCTCCCCTGAGAAAAAGGTGCTGACTCCTAAACGAGAGGTCATAGGTGCTCCTGGTCCAGAAACTGTGACCGTGATGGCAGTGCCAAACAAACTCCACTTCCTTACTGCTACCGACACTGAGACCTTGCTCACTGTGAGTGCGCTTGCATCTGACACTTCACCCGCTGACAAAAAGGAGGAAGAGCACAATTACTCCTTATTCTTAACCAGGGCTAGGCTGGCAGGGAAGGCAACTGCTGAAAAAGAGGATGAAGAGGAAGAGGAGGAAGAGGATGATGAGGAGGCTGAAGATGATGAAGATGAGGAGAAGGCAGATAACGATCTGGACCTTGATGATGAAGACCATGATGAAGGGTTTGGCAGTGAACATGAGCTTTCAGAGAATGATGAAGATGATGATGAGGAGGAGGAGGAGGAGGATGAGGATTATGAGGGGGACAAAGATGACTATGCCAGTGACACATTCTCAGAGCCAGGTGCCAATGTTTTACTTATTTCTCTTTCTGTAATACTGTCATGTTTTTACCAGTCTATTTACTGTCTCCCTTTGCTTTCTGCTTGTAAAATGACTCACTCAATTCAGGGGTTTGAAACTATCCCCCTGTCCCATCAGAGTGATTCAAGTTACATTAATGCATAGTTTTCATCCTGGCAATTAATCACATTTATCAAATTTCAATTCAATAGCTAATGATACTGATTATTCAGCCCTTTGTGAAACACGTTTAAATGACCTCGGTAAACCAATAATAACTCGATAGATGTCATTGGTTTTATTACTAGTATGTGTACAGGCTATAATATGTTTAGCAAATCTCTAAAAGATGATTCAGATAGGTTAGGTAGCTAGACACCTGCCCATGCAACATCTAGAGCAGGGGTCTCAAACTCAAATCTTGGAGTGTCGCAGCCCTACTTAGATTCCTCTAATTTAAGCTTGTCTTGGTCTGTTTGAAACTTTTCTTGTATCTCTGGAAACAAGCTTGGAACAAAAACCAACAGGGGCTGCAGCACTCCAGGAATTGAGGTTTAAACCCCGGATCTAGTTCTTTCATTTTATCAAAAAAGCAGAGAGGCCATGAGACTTGCTGTTTTAAAATGCTTGCTGTGATGTCTATAACTAGTACACAAAAGACAGTGCCAAACCCTTTGAACATTACGGTTTGTCAATGAAACCATAACTGATTAGCCACTTGTAAGTGAAAGGTTTGAGTGGATTGACTTTTATTTGCATTCAATCTTTCTAAAAATAGTTTACTCCACTGCAGAATGATGTTTCAATCCCCATAACTCTATTCTAAACTTTTAATCACAGTTTTTATACAGACTTGACATGTGTGAGTACATAAGAGTAGGGTTATGGTCCAGTGACTCCAGCAAATATAACCATTATATTTGTAATAGAAAATACAAATAGCTAACATATTTTTAGTAAAGATATTACAAGTTGATTATGGTAGAAAATTATGAGATGGTCAATTAAATTGTTGAAAAATGGTAAAACATATGGATTACTCTTATTTTGAAAACTATTTAACTAAATCAGCTGTTGGTTTTATTGATCTCCATGATGATCAAAAACATTAATATTCATGCTGCTTATACTGAATTTTTCACGTGACCGCATCACACTTCCTGTTGTGCACAAAACAGTTTGTGAACAAAAGAAGCCTTTTTGTGGACCATGAAAATATATTTTTCATTATCGTATGCAGTAATAGTGATGCCGCAAACATGAGGGAGCATCCAGTAACATTTGTTAGTTCACTTCTTTGTTCTTTTGCTCATTGACATGCGTATTACGGCAGTTTAGCACTTCTATTCTGATTGTAAATATGTTAATAAATATCTTAAGTGTGCATGTTGTCCTATACATGTTACAAGTCATTTTAACACAATGAACAGCAATTTTTTCCTCCGTCAACCATTATCCCTGGGGTTTTGTGGACAAAAAGTGGCATGTCATTGGTAAACTTTGCATTTTTTTTCATGCTTAATAGTTATTCTTTTTCATCTCATTACTCTTTGTGAAACAGGATGTGATGCTGATATGACTGATGATGTTAAGGGCCTCACGGCTGGGATTTCCAGAAAGAGAGGAAAGCGTAGATATTTCTGGGAGTACAGTGAGCAGATCATACCGTCCAAGCAGGAGCGCATGCTCAAGCCATCTGAGTGGGACCGGGACACCCTTCCCAGCAACATGTACCAAAAGAATGGCCTTCACCATGGTTTGATTTCATCTCTCTTTCTTCTTATGCAACTTACTAAAGAAAATTGTGTTTTAGGACGAGAAATTGAGAACAGATTAACCAAGAAACAGTTTAAAAAGCTTTTGTAAACACAGTTTATTTTCAAGGAATTTGTTTGACATTAGATATTTGACCTTTCTTCAGAATATCTTCATAGTCAAGCAAAAGATTAAAGGGAACTTAAAGATGATTTTTTTATCTAATTCGAGGTCCAGTTATAAATATATCTTTTAGGGATTATGGTGATAAGATATGATATGAGATTTTAGATGGCAAAATGTTCAATACAAATATTTGATCAATTTCAAGAAAATACAACCCTACACAAAAATGGCATTACTGTATTCGCATAAAACACACATACTGCACCTTATAATATAGAACAAAACTAAGTAACAGAATTAAAATAAAAGTTTCACTTTAAATATTCAGTTAAATATCAAACCATTATCTTACCAAAGAAACCATATATTTTTCCATCTGTGTGATTGGGTTTTAGTGAAAATAACTAATACTATTGCAATAGTGATATTAAGTGTTTATGTTTAATGTGTTTTTAGTTTTTTTTTCTTTTCTTTATGTTTAGCTGGCATGTTCCCTGATAACGTTGCATTATAAGCACTTCAGTACCCAGAATGCTTAAGCCTGATTTATACTTCTTTGTCAACTCAGCGAATTGCCCTCTGCGTGAGCTCCTTGACTGGCTGAAGTCTCTGAAGCCTCTTTCTGGGCTTTCTCTCCGTGTTAACCTCTGGTTAATGAAGTAAAACGTTGATGATGACGAAAATAACCTTCCTTTATTAACTGTGCTGAGTTTCTTGAAGCACGAGGTTATAATCTTCTCGTTCATTTGAACTGGTTTAATACCGTTCAGCTCGCTCTCTAAAGTCATGTACACTTGGTCTGCTGTACTCAAAACCCTTCCACACCACGAAGTTGTTTTATTTTTGGGACTTAGCGCTTCCTTAAAACTTCTTAAAGCCCTGCTAGTCCTCCAGTATTGTTCCTTAGCATGCTCCTGTGACTTTTGGGTGGGTATGCGACCTGCGTGACTTATTCAAAATGCATGAAGTCATTACGTCAACAGGTCAGAATACCGCGTTATGAACATTTTTAACCGCATTAAGATTTGTACCGGTGTTATCATGGGCGATACAATATGGCCCACCCCTAATACCTTTAAAGGTTTTGTTCTTGGTTTCTAAACATAAAATATGCTTAATAACATTAATTTAATGGTTTGCTTTATTGAGATTCTGTTTTGGATGATTTATTTAGGATTTGTAAATTATATATTCCACTATTTGAAGCAGTTAATTAGTAGTTGTAATCGATTGATGAGAATTTCAAACTTGTTCATAAATGATTATTAGCATGTCATATAGATGCTTATAGACCAAGAACAAAGTCCTTAGTTATATTTATTTAATTTATTAAAACTGTGTATTAACATAGAAACAATGCTGTATAAATTGTGAATTAACTCTTTTTTTTATTTTTTTTATTATGAATAGTGTGTAATTATTGTTATGTGCTATCAAGTTTTTTTTATTCCATGATCTTGAGTATGACTCTCTTTTTGTTTCTTAATACATAAATCTTTGTTTGGCCATCCAGTACAGTTAAAGAATGACAGAGGTATATTTACGTATGTGTTTTTTTGTTAGGTAAACATACACTGAAAAAATCCAGACGAACAGATGTGGAAGATCTCACTCCAAACCCTCGAAAGCTGCTTCAGATTGGGAATGAACTCCGCAAGCTCAATAAAGTTATCGGTGACCTGACACCTGTCAGCGAGCTACCTTTAACCGCTCGGCCTCGCTCTCGGAAGGAGAAGAACAAGCTTGCATCCAGGTAAGCCACAACTTGGTCATTCTTTGCAAGCTGACCTTGAATTAGCTAGTCGCTTCCAAAATATTGAATCTCCATGTGCTGCTTACATGGTGCAGTGAGTTTCCTGCATTGGCCTTGTTGTTTTGATTAGTTTTTTTTCTTGAGGGAGGAGAAGAGTTTTTGCAAGTTCATGTTAGAGTTCTTGTTTTTTTAAAGGTGAAGCCGGTGCATAGTTTTGTAAAGGCCTTTGCTCTCACCTGTATACAGGTGGGAAAGATGTGTTATTCATGCAATGTTTCTGACATTTATACTAAGTTTTTGTGTTGTTCCCTCGTCAAAACGTGCCCCAATTTGTCATTCATGCATGTTTGTGAAATCTTATTTGTTTTTCTGGTAGCTCAAAATGGCTTGATGAGCATAGCGCCACCCCCTGATCAATCAGATGAACAGCTACTGCAGAGCAGACACTGGGTTTTTAGGTGTCCCAAACACTAATAAACACTGTTGGGATCTAAACTAACGTTATAACACTGTACGATACTTATAGGCAAATTTAGGGAAAATTCTGTAACCTTGGTTAGAGCTTTCTTTCACAATCCTGTTGTTGAAGGAAAAAAATGTTAAGACTGTTTGTGCTCATTCCATCCGTTTCTGTCATTACTGTTTATTTAACATTGGACTGGAACAGCCAGGTTTTTTTTTTGGGTGTGACATCTATACAGCTTTAAAAGGGACCCTCTGGTCAGATGTTTCTGTGAGTTGTTGGCAGAACAGGTCTTAATGGCACATTGTGGGGAGACATTATGAGGTGATTCAAAGATGCTGTTTATGTTAATTATTGCATTTAGCTAGTTATAAATGGCACAATAGGGTTCTGTTGTAGAGGACTGGGCTGTTGTGGAATGAAATTATTATAGCTCTGCTTTTGATTCTTCATCTGGTACTTTTCTCCACCAGGGCCTGCAGACTAAAGAAGAAAGCTCAATACGAGGCCAACAAAGTCAAGCTATGGGGCCTTGGAACTGAATACGGTATTTTGTGTTTTTGAATTGCTCGACTGGATTGAGCCTTCTCTGCTGCTTGTTTTTCCTCTCTGTGTTTCATACGATTTTCCTTAATGTCAGTCCTGAGAAATTAAGAAAAGTCACACATGATGGATGTCAGTTTCCTTTTTGGGTCAGTTTGATGTGAAGGGACCTGTTACTTCCCCTTTAAAACTCAAAAAGCATTAGAAAAACATCTAATGTCTCCAACTGTCTTTGGGAGTTAAATACGATTTATTTTAAACCTTCAACAAGAAGCCTTTCTGATTGCAAAATAAGAAATTTACACATGCTCAACACGCTTGCACCCTAGATGGAACGCCTAATGAACATTAGCAGAGAGCATGTTTTGGTTCTTTAAGGTACACAAGCTTCTTGTTCTTTTAAGCAAGGCAAGGTTATTTGTATAGCACATTTCGTACACAGGGGATTTCAAAGTGCTTTACATTGAAAACAAAGAATACAAAGAAAGTACATTTTGTAAAATCAAGCATAAAAAAACTCAATCATAAGGATTAAAAACTGAAAATTTAAAACATAAATTAAAAATAGATTAAGATAGTGAAGTGCAACTAAACAGGTGAGTCTTTAGCCTGGATTTAAACGTGACTAAAGTGTTGGCACCCTTGATCTCCTCTGGAAGCTGCTTCCATCTGTGGGACGTTGGCAGAGAGAGTTTATGGGGTTGTAGTCATCCGTAGAGATGATTAGATAAATCATCAGTATAACTATGGTATGATATCTGGTTCATTCTCATAGTTTGGCCCAGTGGAAGCATGTACAGGTTAAAAAGTAAAGGATTGAGCCTTGAGGAACTCCACAGGACACTGCAGTCCACTTCGACATGTAATCACATAGAAGAGATTGACATAATCTCCTTATAATCTACATTTTACACAATAATGTGGTTAAATTAAGTTGTTTTTTTTTTGTTTCTTTTGCAATCAGTAATGGTTACCGTCATGGCAAGTGGAGACATTTGATAGTGCTTTCTTTTTTCATCCATGAAAATGTTTGTAAGTACCAATAGGAATATGAACAGTACGAATAGGACAGTCACTGGGTTAACCCAATATATATCTCAAAATTTGTGTTAGTTGTTTAGATTAGTCCAAAGCACCTATGTAAAAGGTTGCCAAATAAAATGAAATGCAGCTTTTGCATTGCATCCAGAGTATGGTAGCCTGAAAAGAGTTGAAAACAAGATTGTGTTCTCTTTTAGAACGTTTGCTGTTTGTGATCAATGCAATCAAAGAAGAGATTGTCAGCAGAGTTCAGGATGTCTCAAAGGACAGAGCAACCAGTATGACAGAGAAGCTGGATAAACTCATCCTGGAGACTCTTGGTAAGAAACTGTGCATGATAAAATAAAGGTTAACTAATCTGTTAATCAACAAAGTCTTAATTAAAGCTGCAAGCTTATTGTCTTTTTAGTCATTAAAGATGTCATTCATTTGACAGACAAAAAACTGTAATAATTTCAAGTAAATAAGCCTTCAACTGAAGGCTTCAAAAAGGGCTGTAATGTTGCATAAAGGCACACCCAAAAGAGTATCTTTTAAACTTGTTTTTCAATTCCATCTTAACAAATCTTAATAAATCTGGGATTGATCTGGGCATATTTAGATAGGGCCTCAAATCACTAAAAATATGAGCAGAAATCAGTCGCCTTACTTCTCTTAACTACACACTTGATTTCAAAGTCAATGCAGATTCAGACCAGCTTCAGTTTCTGCTGTAAAAATGAGCAGAAGCAAATTCTTCACAGCAGACAAGGAATCTGTCTCTATGAGCTCTTACCTCACATTAAAACCTTCTGAGTTAGGTTTGAGTTAGGTGGCTTGTAACTCAATTGTTTATTGTAACTGAAGCGATGTCAAGTGTCTTATCTCTTAACGCAAAGTTTCAGCTCCATTTTATCAGATAAATTACTGCTAGAACCTGGCTGGGGTACCCCATCTAGAGACTGGCTGAAAGATCTCAGTGCATCTTCCTTTATAAAGCTTGCTCTAAACTGTGATGTTTGTGGTACATTATAACATGTGCAAATAATAGGTCCCCCTTTTCATTACTTCAAGTGTCCATTTTTATTTTACATTTAGACATCAATACTTTAACTTTAAAAACCAAGGAAGTTTGTCCATCAAGCCTGGTGTTCACAGAATGTTTAAAAAAAATGTGTCGGTATGTGGGATTAACTGTGATTAACTCAATTTAGTGTTGTAGCTATCGAATTTATTAGTAATCATGTATTCTACTGAAAATGTAATCGATTAACCGAGAAATCAAATAAAACATATGGGACATCAAGCTCCACTTCCGGGCCTGCTGCTCCACTTCCCCATAGACATTCAATGATAAAAGGCACCACTAAGTTAAGTACAAAACGTTTGACTACTTGGATCACTAGCAGAGTGATTTTGAAGCACTCTACTATATGTTTGCAAGTTTTCTCCCCAAGAAACCTCTTAATATCCATGAAACATTCTGCACCTACAAAGAATCTGCTCTAGCACCCAAAAGGTAGAGGAAGATACTCATCATTGTACAACACTGCAATTTTTTCGTTGCACACAAAGCTGAACTTCTGAACCTGCTATGGTAGATTTAAAAACACATATTCGAGGGACCACTGTAATCTACATGTTATCATCATATTTTTTCGTATCTACAAATTAAAAGGCTTATGCCACGGTAGTGCAAAGTTGAAAACAAATTTTCCTCTTTTACAGCCGGATAATCTGTTTTGTTTTCACTTTAGCTAAGATGGTTTTTCTTATGTCTTACAGTGCAGCCTTCGGTGGCTGGCCAGACTTCAGACTTTGTCAATCAAATCCTGGAGAATACCGGGAAAGGAGATCCCACGGGAGGGCTGGTGGGCTTGCGTGTTCCCACATCCAAGGTGTAAAATACACCTCAGGCGACATGTCAAGCCATCTGCAGCATTATGTCCCACACTGTAATGGCCCTACACTCTGCATGCCCATCTCTCTCTGAGACACGTCCTCACAATGAAAGTGAATACATGCATATGAGCGTGCGTACGTATGTATATATTCACCTCTTGTGCACCAGTGCAAATGAAACTAGTAGTTAACCTTGCACTCTATTTCTTACCATGTGTGCACGTGGCTGGTATCGATCAACAGGCAGCCATCTTGCAAATGATAAAAGCAAATGTACAAAAAAGAGATAGAGATAGAGAAAGAGAGAGAGAGAGAGAGCTGTAGCCATTTAATTTAATGACTTTTCCAGAGAAGAGATAAACAGTCGAAAAGGTGTAAATAGAGACGTTCCAAGCTTTTGAACACGGCATGCACTATTTCAAAATAGTTAGGTTTGCTTTATACACCTTGTTTCTCGGCTGTGTCCCGTTTGAGGCTTTTTCGAAGCTCCACATATGTTCTCCGCAGCTGCAGGATTTTGTGAAGGAGAGTGGATTCCTCTCGAGTGAACACTGGGATGTGTAGACAGCTAAAGAGTCTCAGACTCCCTGTTTTCTTGTCCGTCTCAGGTTGGAGAGAAAGGCAGAAAGACAGACTGCATGTTTTCTTTGAGCAGAGTCTGTTTAATTCTATGTGGTAAATAGAGAGGAACCTTTTCCTTTCTACACTTTGTTAGAAGTGCCCTCGCATCAAACCACCTTCTTTGTCCGGCTGAAGGGGCTTGAACATTGATTGCCAGGCTGGAGTTCGTTCTATTTGTACTTTATTCAAGTAAGATTCATTGTGCCTTGTTATTGCAGAGGTGATCTAAGATACTGGCTGGGGAGTGTGTATGGACCAGTCGTGGAGAGGAAGTTCTATAAAGAGACTCTGAATGTACATAGGAATAGAAGACTATAGATATATGCCACAGAGTCTGTGCTTTGTATCATAAGGTGGCTCTGGCTATTGAACTTTTTTGGTACTATGTTTAAGAAGGGGATGGGGTGGTAATATAAGACGTGTTTGCGTATATTAAAAAAAAAGAAGATATTTGCACACTATATTTTGATCATTTGTTTTTGTACCAAAGACACATGCAACTTAAAGTGGCGTCTCTAGCCAGTCTAAGTGAGGTTTTGCACAGCTTACCTGACACCGTATTGAATGTAGGAAGCCAAATGCTAGGGTCAGGGGTTTCTAATCAACTGTGAAATTTGCTCGGGTCCAATCTTCAGCAGAAAAAAAGCGTTCGTTTGCATCAATGTCCCATTTGTTTCTGTTGGAAGAGATTTCTTGGGTTGGCCGTTGTGGAGGATCTGACAAAAAATGGCCTGTAGTTGGTCAGAAAATGACTGGTCGTTCACTCCCCTTCCATTGGTTCCAAACCTCCATGAGTTTTCTTTCCCATCACAAAATGAGATATTGTGAGGAATGTGGGGAACAACTAGTTACTTGCATCCCCAGTAAGACTTGTGCAGGGTTGGAATGAGTACAGTGAGAGAAAAAAAAATCGTTATTTTATTAAATTTTGGGTTTATTTTGGTAAAACAAAGATTTACTATTCTTCCCGTAGAGTTGACATCATGTAAAAGAGTAGAATTTTGCATGCTTATTCTCACTAAAGTTATCAGGAATTCCAATCTTCTTTTGAGCCCACGAATGTTTCTAATGATAACGCAAATATTTCTTTTCCTGCACATGCCACTGCCTGGGTTGTAGTTTTTTATTTCTTTACTACTAGTATTTTTCCCTCGCAGACTTCATAAAAAATATCTTGTGGGTTTAATTTGTTTGCTAACCATTAGTCCCTAGTCTTTATATGGTGCCCAATGGGACTCTTAGGTCAGAGTATGGAAGAAGAATAATGCTTCTATTTTTGTAGCACTTGCCTTGTTGTTTACCTAAAAAAATCAATCCTAAAGTTTCATTTAAGCACTGAATCTTTAAAAGCACTTAGAAACAAGATTGACCTTGCTGCAGTTTGAAACCCTAAAAGATGTATATTTTTTGCATAAACAAAGTGAACAGTACTTTTTATTGAGTATGAAGCGATTTATGTGTCTTTTGGCCTAAAATGTTATCAAAGTAATGCAAGATATTCTAATTTGCATATTCATTGTACAATCAAATTAAAAGTACTAAAAATTGTATTTTAAATAGAGCTCTGTTAAAACCGATTATATTTGGAAAGATTGAGAGGATGCTGTTGTTACAGGACAGATCTCTTCCTGTTGGGTTCGGTGTCAGCAGCTTACTAAAGCAACTCTATCATTGTCGGGTGAGGTTTAGGGACAGGGGAGTTTCTGTCATGCCTTTACGATTGAAAAGAGAATAAAACGTTTTGTGATGCTCTTTTAGTCACAACTGGTTGCCTAGAAAAAGATTCTATATTCCGTCCATTCCGTGTTTGAATAAATTTGTGTTCCTTTTGTACATAAAGTGAAACTTGTTTTATATGTGGAGCATATGTCTATTACAAAAAATATAGAAAAGATTAAAAAAAAATCTACGTTAAGTTCTCTATTCTGAAAGCAAAAGCACTTTGTCTCAAGAAATGAAATGAAATGAAAAGGCTTTCCCTTTCCATTTGCTGCTAAACCGGGCTGCTTTGAATGCTGCGGTGCAGTGTTTACTTGACAGGGCAGTTTGAGAGAGAGAGGCGGGTCTGGACAGGGACCGCAATGTGTCTCGCTGACTGGTTAGTCACAATCTTCATTTGCCTTCTGTAGATGTTTCCTATGGAAAAGACTCAAATCTGCTTCAGGTTGATGTACAGTGTTGACAAATTTTCTCTGGCTGGAGATGGGTGTTGTGCTCATTGATTTTAATATGAAAAAGTTCTTCTTTTTGTACTTTGAGAAGAAACTTTTTCCCCAAAGTATCTCAGAAAAACTATGGTATGTAAATCGTTTTTCTGAGACACACACACACACGCATACATATTATTAAATAATCAACAATCAATATATATATATATCAATGTACTGTATGGCAGTTCCATTTGCCATGGGGAATCAGTTTGGACTGTCTTGGTTTAGTTTGTTTTTGTATATGTTAAAAGTGAGAGTTAACTCAAAAAGAAGGCAAATGCAGCTCTTCCTCTTCTTGTATAAACCTGCATGTTCTTCTGGAACGACGGATGTTCCAGCTGTGTCTGAAAGTCTTTTAGGATTGGTCTAAGGATAGAAATAAAGATGCAACACTCTGCGGCACATGTACCTTAGAGATAGCAATAGAACCTCTTTAAGGGCAAATGCATGCCATTTAAATTGAAACTGCTCAGGTTCCCGATTACCCGAGGAATTTTGATGCCATGTTAAAAAAGGCTATAAATGCTATCTCTACAAACCTGTCTGATGCCATTTGGCCTGGCCTTGCTTATTCCATGTAGAATTGAAAATTTTCCTGGCAGAAAATTGTAGTGTAAAACACACTGGATTGCAAGTGACAACTGGTGTTCGTCGAGAGGCACGGGGCTCTGTTTGGACACTTTCTTGTCATCCTAACTGTGTGAACGCACACTCGTGGAGTCGTTGTGGTGCGAGCTGTGCAGCGTAGTGTACACACAGGAGACTCTGTGGCATTCAAAGTTAAGGGAAAGATAGTTATTTAAAGCCAGTATTGTCTTTCTTTTCTGTTTTGTAGAGATCATGTCATGCTCACAAAATAATTCATACAACTTTTTAAACACGCTTATCTTGATACTCAAATTTGCTTTCTATTTCCCCGTGAAGCCCCAGTGTAAAATTGAAATGGAGGGATTACAAACAAAGACTGTGGGAAGCATCCTTTTATCTTATTCTCTTGTGGTATCTTCTGCCTTTTAAAATGATGGGTATATGCATCAAAACACATTGGTTCATTGTGTTATGAACACAATATATAAAATATTGTAGTTTATCACAGCTTTAATATGGTTTTATTCGTAAAATATTTGTGTATCATATTACATTTTGAAGGGATATACATTAGCGATCTGTTTGTTTTTGGTTTAGGAATGCTTGCACCCTACATAAATAGTTACACATAGTAAAACAAAAAATATTTGAGTTGTTTGTGTCTGCATATTGTGGATTAAATTTTTTTTTTATGTATAGCTGCTACATCATGTTGTAAAATCATTCCCTGTTACATTGAAGCTCAGACAAAAGACTTTCATGTTTTCAACAATACTATCCGAGTTTTTCATTGACCATAGAATCACAGTCCACTGCGGAGTTCTAAATGGCTACAGTATATTCCAGAGAGCATTCACACCTGTCCTCACGCAGCTTTTTCTTAGGCAGAGGTGTGCTTGCTTGTCTAAAAGAGAGATGGCTTTCTTCATGCACTATGCAGGCTCAGCTCTTTAGATGGACAGGATGTTGACTAGTTTACAGCACTTGTACTTTTAAAAACCCGACCTTTGGAAAAGGGCTTTCCGATGGGGAAAAGCGTGAGCTGAGAAAGGTTCTCTTCACTGGAGACTGTCTGTCTTAACATTGCTAAATAATCACGCTCATCTAGCTGTGTTTATCCCGCTCAATGTTTTGCTTGTGTCGAATATTTTTCTCCCCATTTCTGCTGCTTTTTATCGAATCTGTCTGATTCCTTGTACTATTTTGTTATGTTTAGTTTGTTCCTTGTGTATTTTGTTATTCTGTACTTTGTGTATTTGTTATAAAGGGATACATAAGCAATTTCAAACTACATTTAAAATGTGTTGGATTTAACCATCTTCGACTGCTTCTAAACTTTTAACACAGCATTGAATACAGTGGACAAGAGTGGAAAGTAGCAGTTATTGGTCGGGTTGACTGTCACCAAAAAAAAGTTATGAAGGGGTGAGGTCCATGCATCTCTTTGCATTTTAATGTTATGATTATCTACAGCAAGTTCTGAAATCTGAAACCAACAGGTGTTGTTTTTCATTTTTTTACGGAAAATGGGATTGTATGTTTTTCTTGGTTGGTTCATTTTTACTAGTTTATTTTTTAGATTGCTTTTTGGACCATACTTTTGGTTGACCCAATGTTTAAAAAAAGGAAGTTCTTTTCAGCTAGGCTATATTGAACATTGAAAAAAGGAAAAAAGTTTTCTACTTTATGAAGTTACTAAGTTTCTAAGAAGCTTAAAGGTTGATGTTGTTTTGATGTGCATGTAAACTACACTCCAAAATACAACAAGAACATGTCTGCTACAGGTCTTAAATAGATGTGCTTATCTTGGTTTGCAGTGTTATTAATAATAATTTAAAAAATAATTATTATGTTTATTTATATAGCGACTTTCTCAGGAATCAATGCAGCCTTGCAAGGAGCCATCAGCAGAACACAACAAATAAAACGCATACCAAACAGCAAACCATACAATAGACATGTAAATAAAGCTTTCAAGGTTCATGAAGGCGATGTAGAAAATGGAGAAAATGTGAATGAAAACGAGTCTTTAAGAGAGAAGTTGTAATAGGGATTTACAAAGCTAAATCTATGAGTTCATGGAGTTAAAGGAGGAGATTGGAGAGACGCCAAATCCCGTAGGAGATGAATTTGTATTGAGGGATGTTCAAGCTTTAACATTAAAAGTACACCTTATGGCCTGCATGACACAGAGAAAACTTTTTAAAATAAAAATTGTCAATGAAACTAAAATGTAAAGATTTTTTAGTTTTTCAGTTAATGTTAAATAAATGTAAACTAGTAAAAAAACTAAATGGACAAAAGCACACTTTCTTTAAGTTCCTAAATTCCGTTAGAAAATCCAACATTAAAATGCAAAGTGTGACATGGACCCAATGACAAAAAGGTTTGGAGTAGAGCGGCAGTAAATGATGACCCCTATAACTGTTTCTCTTGAGGTAATGACTATGAAGATCCAGCGCCATATTTCCTGACCCCATTTGCAAACCTTATTAGCAAATTCCTTATTTATGGGTGCAATAATTGAGCTTTTTGCTCTTTCATCCATCACTATCTGTCTAACCTCAAAAGAGAATAATTTGGCTTTCACATGCCATTGTAGACAGTCATTCAAACCAATGAGCACAAGTGAGAAATCTAACCTTGATCTTTTGAAGTTCACCACTTCTGTCGACATTGTACTTCATTTTACAGACTTTCCAATGTTATATTTCAAAAGCAAATTGGGTGCCTTATTATGAGAAAAATCCAAACTTGACTGATTCAATCAGTTGGCTTGTTACACTCAAGCTAAATTTTACCCGTCATGCCCTGACTTTTACTTATTTTTTATTTTTTTAAGTTTCCTTTGTAATTTCTGGTTTTGTCCTGCTGTGTGGAGCAGTAAGATGCTTCAAATGAGAACTGTTGCTGCTTTAGCCTAATACCGTTTTCATGGAAAAATGAATGTAGTCTTCCTTTTGTTCATCCTAATATTTGGAAACATAAAAATTTTGTCCCATACATTTGGCTTAGAGACTTTCCAAAGACTGCTGCAGCCTTTTTATTTGATCATCTTTTTTGTTTATAAAATTCTATGTAAACTACATCAGGGGAAACTTGTGCAAGTTTGATAAGTCTCTGTCTTTGACCTCATCTTATTCATCTTTAAAGGGCAATTGAAAGGGGGGAAAATTATTCCAAGCCTGGGGGAGTTCTTTCTTCGTTTGAAAGAATTCAGCAAAAGACCGACTGTTAACCATTGATTGGAAGTGCTTTGTTAGGGGGAAAATGGTGAGTACAATCCCTCTTTTGGGTGACCAGTCCCTTTAATATGACTGCTTTCAAACTTTCAAAGTTTAATGCTGAGTTGCATAGAATTCTTCAGAAGCACTCTGAGCAAATGCAACTTTGCAAAGACTATGTTGAAGCTTGTCCGATTTGTGTCCCCTGCTCCAATGCTCAAGACTATTGTGCCTCCTGCTTCTCCTGGTTCCTCTGTTCCTCAAATGATGCTGACCTGGAGCAGAGCCACTCACCTTCAAACAGAAATGGCCTTTTGTAGTTTTACTTCAATGGACAGAATCAATGTTTTCCACAGATTTTGAAAAACTGAACATGACTCAAATAAAGGTGCACAGTGCTTGGCCTCAGTCATGCTGGACAGGAAGCTTGAAATTGTCAGTTTAATAAAAAGCTTTACTTGCATTCTTGTCACCCCCTCAGAGAAAGGTTGAGTCTTCTTTTGGTGTTCTCTGCTACAGGGTTCCCTTCCTGGCAATGGGGGCAGAGAAATTTAAATAAAAATTGGTTCGGAGCGCGGTCTCGCCACACATGGTGCTGCATTTCCAAATGTGTACTTGAAAACCCTTAGAGCTACAACTTGGCATGTGATGTCAGGTCTGTGAACTCTTCTCCCCTCCCAAGTTTATGCTAACAGAAGTTCCCAAAATTCAAGTTGTTTGTAGGACTTCTGCTCAAGCCAATGCAATTGCTGTGCCAAGACCTGACTTGGAACGTGGTCGGGCATGAAAATGGAGTAGTGATTGTGGATATTGGTTGCTTGGCTGCATGTTTGTGTGGAGGAAGACATGGAGAGCTAGTCAGCAAATCAGTATGCTACAAGCAGCTAACCAAAAACAAAAAGATTAACGGCAAAATAGCGCTCATGTCTGATTGCATATTTTATACACAGCAGTGTGTTACATTCCCTGCAGACTTTGCCAAAATTTAATCAGATGGCTAAATAGACCATCAGACTTAAGCAGAGCCACCAAAAGCTTTGACTTCGATTTCTTTAGCTGTTTGCTGGGGAAAGCCATACAACATTCAGTGAATGCGAAGTGATCCCAAAGTGCTGGTTCCTTAAAAGGAAAAAGATTGAAAACTCCCCATGAAAAGATTCAACGAATGCTTCTAATGTTGTATGGGGCTCTCCTTTATGATTTAGCATGGGATACTTAACTAGCTACAGTAGTGGTCGAGTGTGAACTAATTCCAAGCGTAACATGTTTTTATTTTTTTGTCATGTTGTTTTTCTGCTAATAGTCCCAGTAGGAAGCCTGTATCTGATTGCTAAGCACTCTGTTATAGATCTCTTGGTGATATTCTTTAGCTAAACTATTCTGCAGAATCCTACAACAGTTATTTGATCCTATTAGCTGTGTCTGTATTTGTAGTTCACATATATGCCTGTTAAAATAAAATATCTTGACAGTCGCTCTGTTTTTGTTTGTGTTGTGCTGGTTTTCATTGCATTCTTTGACATGTTTTCTTGTTTGTTTGTTTTTTTTTGTTAGTCTTTTTTTGGCACAACTAAACTAGTTGAATAAAAGCTTGGTTTCTTGAGCCTTGTATAGATGTGTGGTGAATTTCAGAAAGCAGACATGGGTGAAAATCAAATGTCGGTTGTGTTCTTGTGCCTCTTCTGATTTTATTAGAATTTTTGTATTGTCGTCCTTAATAATGTCACAGCATTGTATCAGCTCGGAGTTGGTACTGCACATCTGCTTGTAACAATGATAGTCTAATCCTACTATTGAATTTACTATTGAAATAAACAACAAACCTGCAGCATATAATCTCGTCTGGTTAATTTTTTTCTTCACTACATTTCCATAATCATTTGTAAAGTATTTATGTGTAATTTAGTTATTAATAATAATGAACTGTGTATCATGGTTGCTAAATTAAGATGGTGCAAAACACATTCTGTGTTTTACTTCTGTTTTGAATTCAATCAATAATTCTTCCAATGTGTAAAGGAAGGCTTGAGTCAAAAATGAGATGTACAGCAAAGCAATGATTCATTTTGATTATAATTCCACCTCACAGCTATTGAAGAGTAAGGCAGACCTTCAAACCCTGAAGCTTTATCTGTGTGCAAACAGATATACATGGTCATAAAACACCTAAACATGGTTTAAAACAGACTTGCTTGACTGGTCCATCTGTAGCTACTGTATGAGGTCTGGGTTTCAAAATTAGAATACTCTTTGAGCAAGAATACTTTGAATACAGCCAGTTAAATTGTCCAATTTCTATTACATAATAAAAATGTGTTTTAATTAAATCTACCTTAGACTGTAGCCATGCCAATAGGCCAAATTACCACCCACTAACCAATCAGATGAACTGCTAATGCAGCTCAGTGGAAAATATACACGTTAACTGATCGGAAGAGTAACCATGGTATAACCATGTAAACAAGGAAAAGAAAGTAAGTTTTTGGATGTCTTTCACCAAAAGTGTTTTTTGGCTTATTAAAGAATGAACATATTTGTCAGAAGTGAGTAGGTTTTCAGTGTGCCAACAAACACTACACAGCAGAGGGTTTACCGAAATCATGTCAGTAAGAGTGACTTCCTGTGTATAGCTCGTGGAGCAGAGCACAACCATATAAGGACATTGTTACGATAAATATTGGCTTTAAAAGTTTATTAAGAGTGCAGTTGTAGTCTTGACGGGTCAAATATTTATTATAAAAAACTATATGTAACATGTTTGTACGAAAGAATGGCATTCCTCAACTGTGAAAAATATCTAACTACATGTAAGATATTTAATGCTAGTTATATCTATAAAATCAGCTGTGTTAACATTTTAAGAATTAGATCGACCATCTGATCTGATAATATTATGCTTCGTTCCTACCCCAACATTTCATGGATGAAGCTCTCCTCTCTTCCACCACTCTATTATATTATGATATTATGATTTAATATTCACATGGACAAGCCCGATAATAATGCTGCCAAAGAACTCAACAATATTTTAAACACCTTCGACATGACAACACGTTCAGGGTGTCACACATTATCACGGTCACACACGGGACTTAGTAATTAGTAAGGGCCTAAATATTTTATCCATCGTTGTGCAAGATGTTGCTCTGTCTGATCACTTCTGTGTTTTTGTTGATGCGTCAATCTCCCACGTAAAATTTGATAAATCATTTTCTGTTAGAAAGAGAAACAATAACACCAGCGAGATGTTTATGCATGCCATATCTCAATCACCAAGCATCACTGCTGGCACAGCCGACTTCCTTCTTGATGCATTAACTTTAAAAATCAAGTCCCTTATAGCTGACATCGCACTTATAACTGTCAAGAAGAAACCTGGGAGACAAAAAACATCTTGGAGAAATTCAACAAAAGTTCAAAGTATAAAAAGACTTTGCAGGAAGGCTGAAAGAAGGTGGAGAAACTTATCATCCACTACGACCTTTATAAAGAGAGTCTTCGTGCTTTTAATTCAGAATTAATCACAGCTAGGCAAGAGTATTTCTCAAACTTAATTAATAACAACCTCAACAATACGCAAACTCTCTTTGCAACAGTAGAGAGGTTAACCAGCCCACCAAACCAGACTCCAAATGAGCTTCTGTCTGAGGATAAATGAAATGAGTTTGCTTAATTTTTCATCAATAAAATCAGTAACATCAGAAAAGGCATTAGTGCTTCCCCCTGCAGGGCTGCGGATAGACATCCTCAGTCTCCGCTCTCAATGTGCACCTTTAATCTAATCGATAGCAAAACATTAATAGAAACGGTTGAGAGCCTTAGAACGTCAACATGCAGTCTTGACACTCTACCAACAGTCTTTTTTTAAATGGTCCTTAAGAGTTTATAAAAGGACCTCTTAGAAATTATAAACAGCTCCTTGTGCTCCGGCTTTTTCCCCAAATCCCTTAAAGCCACTACTGAAAAAGACAAACTTAGACAATATTATACTGAGAAACAACAGGTCCATCTCAAATCTCCCTTTTATGAGTAAAATTATGGAAAAGATTTTGGCAAAACAACTGATTGAATTCCTGACCCAAAATGAGTACATGGATTGTTATCAGTCTGGTTTCAGAGCTCATCACAGCACAGAGACAGCTCTACTGAAGATAGTCAATGACATCCCGTTAAACACTGATTCAGGAAAAGTGACTGCCCTGGTTCTACTCGATCGGAGCACGGCCTTCGACACAGATGACCACAAAATCCTTCTCGATAGATTAGAAAACTATGTCGGCCTTTCAGAAACTATGATAAATTGGTTCAGACCATACTTAGAAGAAAGAGGCTTCTAAGTAAACATAGGTGATTACATGTTGAAGTGGACTGCAGTGTCGTGTGGAGTCCCTCAAGGTTCAAACCTTGCTCCTTTACTATTTAACCTGTACATGCTTCCACTGGGCCAAATTATGAGAAGGAACCAGATATCATACCATAGTTATGCTGATGATACACAAATGTATCTAGCTATCTCCCCAAATGACTACAACCCCATAAACTCTCTCTGCCAATGTCTTGATGAGATTAAAACTGGATGGAAAACAACTTTCTTCAATTAAACAAGGAAAAAACTGAAGTCATTGCATTCGGAAGCAAAAGCGAGGTTGTTAAGGTTAACACGTATCTCACTGCCAAGGGCCTAACAACTACAAATCAGGTCAGGAATCTTGGGGTAATTCTGGACTCTGATTTTAGTCTAAATAGCCAATTCAAAGCAATGACAAAATCCGCTTATTACTATCTTAGAAACATTGCAAGAATCAGATGCTTTGTTTCCAGACAAGATTTAGAGAAACTGATTCATGCTTTCATCTCCAGCAGGCTGGACTACTGTAACACTCTTCTCCCTGGTCTTCCCAAAAAGACCATTAAACAGCCATTAAATCAGAATGCAGAGGCTCGAATTCTAATCAAAACTAGAAAGTCAGAACACATTTATCAAGTTCTTGAGTCTCTACACTGGCTGCCGATCTCCTTCAGAATAGATTTTAAAGTTCTGCTTCTCGTATATAAGTCCAAACATAACTTAGCACCTAAATACCTAATGGACATGATCAGTGAATACACACCAAAGGGAAATGAGATCCCTCAAATCAAATAAATTAGATCTACCCCGGGTAAATTCCAAGTAGGGAAAATACTCCTTTAGTTACCATACGGCCCACAGATGGAAGCAGCTTCCAGAGGAGATCAAGGGTGCCAACACTTTAGTCACGTTTAAATCCAGGCTAAAGACTCACCTGATTAGTTGCGCTTTTGTCGACTGAGCACCAACATCCGAACAACTATTTTATCTCTGCACTTCAAATCTATATATTATAATATTGGAGGTATTTTACTTTAAATTTGGACAAAAATAAATATTAAAAGTGTTTCTTTGTATTCTGACATATCTTTGCCCAATACCATTTGGGTAGCCTGAATTGTCATCTTCTTATAGAATGTGAATGTGTTAAATGCTCTCTGTCACATAATTTTCATTAAAGTACAAAGTTGCAAATAGATGAAATTCCTCTTTAAGCACTTGTTGAGGGTTACACCCTTAAAATTGTACAAAACCGTATAGTATACATTTCAAAGAAAGGTTACTATACAGAGCGTACAGGGCCCGTTTAACACTGAATTAAGTGCTGCTGTGCAGAAATTCTTCTCAAACATCTTTAATAACAACCTCAACAACGTGCAGACCCTCTTTCAAATGCAGAAGGACTAACCAACTCCCCAGATCAGACCCCAATGGAACTCCTTTTTGGTGCCAGACCCTATTTATTGGGGCACGTGAGGTATTTGAAAGGGAAAGCCAGTGCTTGAAATGAACATATTCGTGAACTGAAGCAGGAACATCACTACTTTCCTCAATTTTTCTTTTCTACTTTTACTATTGGACATAAAAAGTGTTTTTCTTATGATTATTTAAGCTAAGAACGAAGTTTACTAAAATATTGCTTGTTTGTGTCATTTGACTGATATATGTTTTTTATTGCCTTCTGTCTTCGCTATAATTTATTTTGAAGAAGTGCATCTGCCAAATACATAGTTTAAAAATTACTCTAAAACAAATTAAATGTATTTGTTTGTTAATGTTTTCTGGTATGTCAGCTTTAGCAATGCTGATTACTATTTATTTTATTTAAGTTTTATTTTGTGTTATCTGCGTGTCTCCTGTGCCATAATCAATTTAGATGGTTCTGATTTTATTTAGCATGTAGGAAAACTTTTACTTTCACGGTGGCGCAGTGGGTAGCACGGTCGTCTCACAGCAAGAAGGTTGCTGGTTCGAGCCTCAGCTGGGTTGGTTGGCATTTCTGTGTGGAGTTTGCATGTTCTCCCTGTGATCGCGTGGGTTTTCTCCAAAGACATGCGGAATAAGTGAATTGAATAAGAACGATTGCCCATAGTGTTAAAGAATGAATGTGTGTGTGAATGTTTCCCAGCGATGGGTTGCGGCTGGAAGGGCATCCGCTGCGTAAAACATATGCCAGAGAGTTGGTGGTTCATTCCGCTGTGGCGACCCCGAAAGGGAAGAAAGCCGACTTGAAGATGAATGAATGAAAACTTTTACTTGAACTGAATATTATCTTACAATAGACTTTTTTTTCTGTGATAAGAACAGCTTATTTAAATTTTGTTCACACACAGTTCTATAAATAAAGTTAGATAGTATGGCCATTTAAAATTAAACTACTAAAACATTTTTGGAGAGGTTTTATAAGAACTGATTAGTTTTTGATTGCAGTTGTTGGTGCCAAACCAGTTATTCGGTAGACTATTAGGAAGCTGCAACTTGTTCACATTGCCGCTGCACAGATTCTGACCGGAACTAGAAAGCACTTGTGGTAAACTTATTCAAAATCTGTATTTCATATAAACCTTCCTTAAATGTACATTGATGTAAAGCATATGGCTGTCCTATTGACTTATAAAAACACAGCCAAATTTGTGTTCAATATACAGAGTGGTGTCAGGAATCAGTGGCATTGTTTTCTAAATACTTTTTTTGCAGAATACTTATAAAAATGCCATTCAGACAGCTATTGAGCTCTCTATCAAAGAAAATATATCATAATTATTGCTAGCGAATTGTTGCCAAGCCCTAGTCTAGCCCTAGTAATACTACCTGAGAGGAGCTATTGGGTTAATTTAATCAATATAGCTAATTAATAAAATCACAGTTACTTCCTATAATAAGTTGAGTATTTATTATACTATTAGATCTACTAGTGAATAAAATATTATAATTAGTGTCAGTTGTTGGTCTCTTTCCTCCAACAAGAACTGACAAGGTGTGTCTGAACGTAGCCCTGTTGTTGTCAGGGTTGTTATCATTCATTGGGAGCCAAACAGCATCCACTTGTTGGAAGCTTGGCATCGCAGGAACGTCATGGGACTGAAAACTATACATACTACAACATGGAAGGACACCATCTTTAAGCACGGGCCAGAGAGACTAGGATTGCATTATTAACAAACGTACAAGTAGAATGAATATGTTTTGGAAAGAAACTTTTGTGTTGCATTTGAACACATAATTGATTCAATTTAACATGGTAATTCCCAACAAGGGAAAAGCACAAGATGAATACACTCGATTTGCTCTTCTTGATTTCATGTGCACTAAACATGTTTTAAAATTAAAATACTGCATACAAGAAGTGAGGCAAAATTTATATAAATTCAGTTGTGAATGTATTATTAACTTAGTAGGCATGCACCTAAAATAGATAAGTAAATTTTTTTTTTGGTTCTGTGCCTTGGTGTCATGGATAATTGCTAAATTTATTGTTAGAGGGTGTAATGTTTGGATACTGGAGAAAATATTCTCTGTAGGAGATATTTTTTTGCCTGAAAAACAAACAGAGTTCTCACCGTAGTGTTTATAGTCAATTTGTGCAACATGTTTAACCTTGTGCCGTGTAGAGATATATAGAATACAATGTGATTCTATATACATTTGGGGTTGAGCAGGTTTTCTGAGTTTAATAGGAGGCCAGATGCTCAGAGAACATTGAAAGCTACTTTCTGGTGCAAGCAAGCCTTTGGAGCCGCTGAAGGATCAGCAGGCGACAGAAAAACATGAGCAGTGGAGGTTCTAGAACAGTTTGATTAAGCAATTAATTGTAAAATCTTAAGTTACAGTTTTAATTATTTACTTTTGAGTAACAATTTTTAGAGAAAACTAAACATTTTTTAACTAAATAAAAAACTATTAAAATTTTAATTTTACCATTCAAAAAAATGTAGGGATGCACCAATACAAAATTTTTTCAATGAGTACAAATAGCAAATGAATACTTATTAATATCAGCACATCTTCACATTAAATCCTTTTTATACTTTTATTTATATGACAACATTTTATTTTCATCACTCTTTTTATACTAACAACATAAGCATTTTCTTTCCTCAATAAAAGAAAAAAAAAACTTGTTAAGAAAAAACACCTGATTACCTACAAAGTAGGGTTGGGCGATGTAGAACAATTTGGCATTGTACGATGTCTAATGAGAAACATAGTTCTCCTTTATGCGACCTGCTCAGGGGCATGATGACTTCTTGACTTTTTCAGTGGGATTTTCTGATCAACATAGAACCTCTCTTCTCATTTAAAGTCCATAATATCTTCTTTCCCAATCACTCTTCTATTTCTGTGTACTCTCTCACTCTCCCATTGACCTGAAGATAAACAAAGAGAGGACACTCAAACACGCAGACACTTAGCTGCTTTGGGACACTGAACACGGTCTGTTAAATCTCATCCCATTTTACAGGCCAAAGCTCAAAGATGCTAAACCTGTTAAGAGAACTGTAAAATCAAGAATCAAGAAAGTTTAAAGAGGAACAGTTTCCAGGTGATGAGAGAGAAGAGGACACAGCTGAAGAGAAGAGAGAGGGACTTAAGGTTACGTCTGAAGGTGACAGGAGGTGGCATGTTATGTTGCCCAGATTAACAACATCTACATTAAATTCACAAATCATTATGAACAAAAGAACTTTGTTGATGATAAACAACACCAGAAAACCTCTCTCTCTAACCTGTGCCAGATGATCTTCTCTCTGAAGCACACAGAGGGTGGAGGCTTTGCATCCCACATGACCTTGGAATTCCTAAACACTGAGAGAATACACAGAGGCCCTGAAAACACAGTTTTCCTCACAGGGAGCAAACAGGACTGAGTTGTGCTTTCTTTATTAAATTGCTTAAAGCATAAACATAAAATGATTACTTGAAATATAATCATAAATCAAAATAAAAGTGAATGATTATTACATGATTCTCAACTATAATGATAAAATAAGCACATTTCCAGAGCATATGACTACAATTTCCTGGTGAAGTTAGATGAAGAGCTACACAAAATGAACGTATTTAAAGGGTTTTATTGAACGCGTGCAACGTTGTGACTATTATTTAAAGTTATTGAACAAAAAGTGACAGGAAAGTTGAAGCTTTTACAAAAAGTAAAAAAGTAATACATTAACAATATACATTATACAATGATAAATACCTCTACAATAGATTAATAAACACGATGGAGAAAACAATAGAACTGGCAACTGCACAATGACCATAGTGTAGCAGTACATTTAGCAGTCAGTCTTGAAAAGTCGTGTGAAAGGAAAAGCTATCAAAGTTATCAAATTATAAAAACAGGAAAGTTCTGTTGAGAGCAAAGCCAAACGACGCGTCACTTTGTCACGATTTCAAATAGTGCTGCTTTAAGACGGAGCGGGAAAGTCATGAATATTCATGTACTCGGCACCCCGCCCATTATCTCACATTTTCACAATCGCGGAATATGTTGAGTGAGATACCGGATTTACTGCAAGATGCTGCTGGAGAGAGCAAAAGATCTCCACGTGGTAGCAGGCCAAGGTCGGCTGCAGACCTGGCTGGTGACTCCGGGGGCGCAGCTTCTACCTCCTCGCTTGGAACGAGGCACCAGATTTGAACCTTCCGACGAACCGTAGAATAATAAACATGGCGTCCTCTGGTGTACACGTCCAAATATGTGGACAAGAGATTATTAAATATGATCTGGAAATAAAAGCTCTTATACAGGTAACTGTTAGGTATCACATGTTTAATTTTATCGTGAGCGTATTGTCCAGATTTTTCCAAATGTTGTAAGTGCAATTGAATATAAAACTAAAAGTAACGTTAAGCGTAAGTATCTTCTTGTGTTCATTTTAGGATGTAAGAGAGTGCCTTGGGCCTCAGGCAGTGTTGATGGAACTGAACTCAACGGTGAAGGAGAGGTTCAATCATTTGAGACAGAGAATACAGGTAAAAAATTACGTTTTTATTTCCCGTGCGTCATTTAAAAGTCTTGAAGCCGCTTTGAAGAGGAAAAAAAAACACCGGAAACGTGTCGTCCGTTACCTAACCTGTAAATATTACATGGACTTTAAGAAGCAGTGTAGATTCTAGACGTTTCACACTTTTGTGGTCCTAACGTAATATTTTTGGGTATGACATGCTTAAAACAAGTTTGGATTAGTTTTGTGAACATTAAAGGTCGCAATTTATGAAACAGACACTTATTTTCATGTTAAGTAATCTGGGAAATTTAATAAACTCAAATGTTTACATTTTTTTCCATTTTTATTTTATTTCAAACTTTTGCTTCACACCACAATATCTGATCGCTCAACATTCTCTCTCAGTGTTCCAATCATTCACAAGAGCATCTTTTAAATAATTGGTTTTCACAGAAGGACAGCCTTCCAAAGTTAAGAACCAATCAGTGTAATGTTGTAATTTGATATTGATATTTCAAGCATTTAAAGGGAATTCCCCCCAAAATCAAGGAACTCTGTAAGCATAATTGCGGCACGGGTCACAGTGTGCAGTCTTTCTTTCTCAAACAGGTAAAACAATGATTGAATTCTCGCTATGTTATTGGGATAGTTAAGAATACATTTTAGTTAGATAGCTGTTTTCTTTGTGATTTATTTCGTGCTTTATATTTTGTTTAACTGAATGTTTTTTATCAAATTTAAATTTTATGAAATTTAACTAGAAGTGAATTTGCTTATGATTTACCTGATTAATCGACATAATCATTTGATTTGAAGTTTGTCCAGAAATCATTATTTATCATTACTTCTGATGTATCGTTTCTGTTACCTGGAGTGACTTCGCACAGATAGTTGTATTGTTCATTGTTTGTATCCGGATGCAGTTACCTGGAGCTCAAAGTTCAAATTAGTGAAGAAGGCTTTTGTTATATTCAGATATTCTGATCAGTAAGAGCACGTCTGATCAACGCATTCTCTGTAGGAATTATACTGCTACTCTTAATTTTTCATAATTCCTATTTGGACAGCTCTTGCCCATTAGGAGCTCAACTCCGGAATGAGAAGTCCCAAAAAGTGACTGTATTTTGGGAATCTATTTGATTGTGATCCCTATAATACACATAAATAACGGCTCGAACAATATGAACAAATAATGATGAGGCAAGTTTTAGGAATTATTATGTCCTCTTAAAGTAATGTAATTAACTGAAAAAATGTAAATGAGAGAAAAAGAGAAATAATGTGACTATGAATTATTAATTTTAATGGAGTCAGATTTTGAGATTTTATTGGTTTAACCAACATTTTTGAGTTTTCAAAGAACACTGTGTGTGTATCCTATTGTTCTCCTATCTTCCTTGTTCTTGTGTCATTTATCCAGCAGAGGACAGTAAAATGTAAATCCGCCGTCAAGCCGTTACTGGCTATGCAATTGGACCAGGTGCACCATGGTCTTTCAAATCTCCAAATTTTTATTTATTTATTTTTATTAATTTTGCTTCTTGTGATGAAACATTTTTGAATGCAAATACTGTCAGTATCAATACTTTCAGTATGCTTCTGTAGCCCTCAACTTTCAAAATTCAGCTAAAAACATTTTAGTAATTGTTCCATAACATTTTCTTATTTACCTTGCCAAATTACGCAAACACCAGGTAACAATAATAGACAAAATGTCTGAACTGTAAAGTGAGCTTTTCAAATGAATTAAACCATTGATAAAATAAGTTATGTAGTTCACTTGTTCAGCATGGAGCCGGGGGAAAACAATTTATTGATATTTACATAATAAAGCTTATGTAAAATCTGGTATTAGCATGTGATTTTTTTGGATATTAAAATTCTTAACGATTTGTCTTAGGATATGGAGCAGATGGCGAAAGAGCAGGACAGAGAGACTGATAAACAAGCAATCCTGAGTGAAACTGCTGGTCACCGAAAGCAGATGCTGAGGTTAGAAAAACAGAAATGACAGAAATGGAAGCTTTTTGGAAGTGGAAATTCCAGATGTCAAGTATTTCTATATTTTCTTAGTAACCAGATGGCATGGAGGAAAGCAAACCTAGCCTGTAAACTGGCCATCGACAACCTGGAAAAGGATGAGCTACTCCGAGGAGAAGACTCCATGAGACAGAGGTAAGTCAGGCTTTGAATAGGTGGCGGTGGCGGTGGCGGTGGCGGCGGCAGCGGCGGTAGCGGCGGTGGCGGTGGCGGTGGCGTGGCTGAAGGGATTGGATTGTTCCTTACTGGCCATGGGCAGTACTTATATGATTGTGTTTTTCCCACTCAGACTTTCTTTATCCTACTTTGTCACAATACTTTTAGAATATTCAGACTCATTGTAAAGGCTATAGACTTCAGAGATGTCCTGATAGAGTGTTTTTGGCCGAGTCGTTTGATTTTGAGGATCTACCGATACAGAGTCCCAATCTGATACTTTTCTAATACATAGAAAGAAAGAATAAAGAACACTGTAAAAACAGTTGTGATTTATGTTTTTTATTTAAATCACCTTTTTAAAATGTTCAACAATGGTGATTTTATGAGTTTGATCCATAAAGAATGAATTAATTGAATGTTACACTTACTTGTTTATGTGATTTATGCAGTGGAGATGTGATTTGTCTGACATTTTGCCGCCATGTTTGCATGAGAATATATATATATATATATATATATATAATAAACTGTAATAGTTGGTTTATTGTTAACTTTAATTATTAAATTATAACCAGTAATAGTATAGATTTAGTTTTTTTTATAACTAATTATATAAATTTAATGTGTACTATTCACAGTGTACCCTGCCCTGAGCAGTTTTAGCAAAGGATTGATCTGATCCCAGAATAAACTCTAATCAATAGTGATGGCTCTCTCTCTCTCTCTCTCTCTCTCTCTCTCTCACACATACATGAATTAACCATCTTCTATTTTTCTCTCTCCACTCCACTCTCGGTCAAAATCTTGGTCAGTTGTTTTTGTAAATGAAGGGGCAGCATTTACAGCACGAAGGAGAGACAACCTGAAACACAACAGTGTTTAGGTTGTCACAATGTGATAAATGAGAAACTATTGTATATAAGCTTGTTTATCTATGTGTTTATATACTGATTGAAGTTTTGCTTTTGCCTTTTGTATATTGTTATAATATATATATATATATATATATATATATATATATATATATATATATATATATATATGTAAACACAAAAAAAGTGATTATTGAACTAAATGTTATGAAACATTTTTTTTGTTTATGTAGAAGAAACTGGACTTTTTAGTATTAACCAAAAGGTTGAAAAGCATATAAAATGTCACGCCTGCGCTAAAATGGGTGCTGAAAATCCTGAAATCAGCTTAAAAAAATTACCTAGAATGCCCACAAAAACAGGCAGATGCATGGAGGAGGGAGGGGCTTCAGTCTCCATTCTCTTTTCTTCAAATAAGTCAATCTCCACTACCTTCTCAACACACTATAAATTTACAAACATACTCCAACTCCTCAGCAGTACAATGTTAGTTTAGTGGCTAAAGCTAACAAAGTATCACTACATTCCCAATGTCGAAAACCTGAAACTCAGCAGATTATCCTCTTAGCTGACTCTCCTCCAAGAAAGATCCTTTTGTGTTTTGTGTTTGTAAATGACATACAACATGGGGCATCCGAACACAGCCATCTTTATTCTTTTGAGAGCGAGACGGAGAGAGATGAGGACAACACGTCACTTATAGGTTGATAGGTTGGGGAAGCAGAATCCTTCGTAAAGTTCAGATTCTCCCCATGACTTCTCATTAACGTCTCATTAACAACGTTTCTGCTGGTTTGTGTGAACACAGCTTTATTAGGAACATGTAAAATATTGCAGCTAATAATTGACAGCCTTTAAGTTGTAATTTGTAAATGATTTGG
This sequence comes from Danionella dracula, assembly GCA_900490495.1. Classification (NCBI taxonomy): domain Eukaryota; kingdom Metazoa; phylum Chordata; class Actinopteri; order Cypriniformes; family Danionidae; genus Danionella; species Danionella dracula. The sequence goes on from UELW01000489.1 coordinate 694,416, forward strand.
TGCGTTGTTTACAGGAAGGCTACTAAAGAGAGTTTGGTGCAGACGTCCAGTGACATCACAAAGAGTCTGATGAGCATCAGTCAAATGATGGCACAGCAGGTGCAGCAAAGCGAGGAGACCATTGGCACTCTGGGTAACATATCTATGATGCATTGTACTTCACTAATCATCTTGCAAATTATAAGTAAACTGTGGTAGCAGGGTGCGCTAAACATTACATATCTGCACCAAGCAGATCATTTCATGCCTCTTTCTTGAAATTCTGTTGTTTAGGTATTTGTATAATCTATTTTTAAGCCTGTATGAAAAGATCTTCAAAAATCATGCACTTGTGTTCTTCGACTTACAAAGTGTAAAAATGTCATACATTAATACTTTTTCTTTTTATCTCCACTTCTCAAACTATCGACATACAGTATGAATTTGTAGTTCTGTTTGATTTTAATGGGTGTTTTGTTCATTAAATTCGCCATTTTTAACCACACAAAAGTAGAAAAAATCTTACATTTTAAATTGAAATATCTCAATCCAAATTTAATGTTAATTTACTTTAATATTTAAACAAATCACAATGATTTAGTAGGAACACAAAGTCCTGAGGCATGATTTAGAACCTTTTTGTAAATTGTTTCTTTTATTAACTGCATACTTGAGCTATATAGGGACATGTCCTAAGGATATGGACAAGTTAACTCTTCATTGTTCTTTTTTGTAGCAACGTCCTCGAGAACGGTTCAAGAAACGAATGAGGAGTTTAAGGCTATGACGGGTACTATTCACTTGGGACGAAAACTAATCCTAAAGTATAACCGTCGTGAGCTGACAGACAAACTGCTGATCTTCCTCGCCCTAGCCCTGTTCCTTGCCACCGTCCTCTACATCCTCAAGAAGCGACTGTTTCCTTTTATTTGACAGATGAAATGGAGCCTTGTCTGCTCACTCAAAAATCCAAATTCTGTTTAATTCTTGGTGTCAAGCATACTCATTATTCCTAAATTCAACACCCACATTTACCCGTCACCTGTAGCAGTTGTTCTGCATTTAATAACTGAACATCATACACAACAATTCACGTGACCATCACACATCTAGACGAAATTTGCCTTTTCTGCAAGGAACAACGGTGACACAGAAGGTACAGGATGGACTTGCCCAGCCACACAGGGGTGTAAAACTACTCTTTGCAATTGGCACCCACTTTTAAACACAAAACTAATTTTTGCATGCAATGCATTATGGGATTTCAGAGTGTGACTATATAGCTCCAACTGCAGCCACTCCTCTGGTGACGAAGAGCTTGCTGTTCTATCTTTATCTTCTTCAACGCTGACTTCTTCTACAGCTCTTGTTGTTGTTGTTCTTCGTGTCATGAGGTCGATGCAAGAGTGTGTCGAGGGCCACCCAGGGGCTCTTTTAGATCCCGTATGTTCAAAAGAGCCAACTTTCATTGGTCCACCATGTTTGTGTTTGGTTGAGTGTACATTCATTCATGAAACAAGAAACTCCACCATACTCTGTGGGCATATTTGCTACCCTTTCATTATGTTAATGAACAAAAATGTCCAAGGACATAAACTGCTGAAAAAGTGTGTCAAAAATATTTTTTATATTATTTTTTATATTATTATATTATAATCTGTTATTACACCTCAGTTCTGACAGGAGTTTTAATCTTGAATTGCTAAATTCATAAATGATGCTACAGAGGTGAGGTAATCATCTTTGGACATGTTAAACCTCGGACATTTTAAAGATTAGCATCTCCATTAGCTTTCATCTATTTTTAGTTTTTCTTTCGCTTGAGAGTTAAAGGTTTTTTTCTCATTTACTGCTAGAGCTCCGTTGACGCCATTATAAGAACATTTACTGATCATAGCGCCATCAGATAATCATGGGTTCCTTATTGTTTGCATTTTACCTTGTTGGTAAGAGGTAAAACTTAATTTTTTTTGTTGTTGGTCACTAGTTTGGATCAGTCTTACTTTCTGGCTTTTATATTTATTAAATGGAGCGCAGCAGCATATATTATTGTGTATAAGTCACACACTTCCTAACCGATGAAAACACCAGCTGTAAAGGGACCTCTATGGAAAATGAGGTAAAAAAAACAATTAAATCGTAGGAAAATTTTTATATCAGTTTAACTTGGTGGACATTTTTGTTCTATAATAGAAAAAAAAGTAGTACATTTGAACAATGCACATACATTGAGAATATTTAGCTAAAAACAACTGTCCAGTTTACAGAGCCAGGTAAATGAAAAAAAGAAAGTGATCGTTTAGCTGTCAATAGTCATTCGATCAATCATAATTCAGTTAGAACTTCAAAGCTCTTTGTAGTTTGGAATCGAGATGGAAATCAATGAGTATTTAAAAGAGAATATTCAAGTAATACTTCAAAGGCTTAACAGTTATCAGAACATTTTTTTATAATCAGTCCAAACTAAAACACAGCAAAGTAAAATGTGACACTGATCACGGTAGTCTTTCATTAGTCACATTTCATAGTGGGAAGAATGTTTAGAGGTTTCATCAGTTCATTACAGAGCCTCATTCACATCAGGGACAGTTTTCAAGCATTTGTTTGGACAGTGGGATGAAACGGGTCAGGGCTGGATGTGATGCCAAATCATTTCAGCTTGGTGCACCATTTGAGCTTGTGTGGATGGAACCAGACAAATCACTAGAATAATCCATTTATAACTTTGATTGATGTATTAATGATTAAGGCTTATATTCATGTTGAAATATGTTTCAGATAGTTTCCGCTTCAAAACTACACTAGCTTTTTGTACTGCAACAGTGATGATGATGTCGCTATACTGCCAATTTCAATCACTTTATGGAGAAACCAAAGTCTGCTTCTCCACAAGATATTGCTATATCTGAGAATCAGAAATGGGTGAGGGTCAGTGGGCACTCTGTGAAAATTCTTCCACGAGACAACCAGGCCTTTTAAATGAACAGACTGATGTGAGGATCTAAATAATTGGTAAAACCATGGGTGACAGAGCACTAGTAATTATTAGTTAATTAAATTTGCGGGATTGGTGGAATACAATGGTCCTGTATTTAACTTGCTATTATGTGTAACATGAAAGTAGTTCATTTCCGACTATTTATTAAAGATGTGAACCTTCTTCTCTTCTTACTTTGCACTGCTGGTTGGCACTGAATGAGCAGGGTTTCACTGTTGATTGCCTGTAACTCCTTAAAAGTACATTCAACTGGTTCGGCATATGAATAGAAAAGTGTGTTTAATCAGATAAATATCAGTCAGGTTAATCAGCCCCTCCCACTACATTTAATTTCATTCAGAGGGTTTCTAACTCAGAATTGAGTTTCATTTTCTTCCTGAAGCTTGGAATTCTAACAAAGTCTAACATGATTGGATCACTAATGGTCTTTTCATGACATATGCACAGTACTGGGAAAAAGATATGTTGAAGTAGAGAGCAAAATGACCATAAAGCTTCCATTGTACATTAATTATTAATGATAGCGTTGATGTCACTTTTCCCTTCAATGTTATGAAGAGTTGCTACAACTGATTGATTATTCTTGTAATAGGTCTCCACTGCCATTGCCGCTCTGCCACCCGGCTGACTACAAATCTGCTTGTGGTAAGCCAGGATTTCTATGTCAAGAGTATTGAAAACATTAATATTTCTTTTCATTTCTTGTCAGTTTGGTAACATTTTATTTGGTAACATTATGACAAGTGCTTTCTTCTTGCAGTTTTTGCACTCTTCTCCTTTATTTAATACAACTTTCAGCAGTCAGTAGTATTTCAAATGCTTTGCACAGTCCGGCCAATTAACACAGCAGAAAGCACAATATTAACTGCCTATTTTCTTGCTGAAAAAAAGAGAAGTCCCATTTTCTTCAATGCTGCTGTCTATAGTCAATTATATTTTCTCCGGGTAGAAAATCTCCTACATGGTCGACTTCCAGGTTGATGACGCGCCACAAAAAGAGTGTTTCACCTACACCCTATATAGTACATTTATTTTTCTGAGAACTGCTTGCTTGCGTTTACAGCACCTTAAATACAAAATAAAAAAAAATCCTTTACAAACTTTGAGGCAGTCTGTTCAACAGGGGACACTAGTGGAAAGGTTTGTCAGTTGAGCGCATGTTGAAGTGAATGTGGGCTGTGTTGAAGAGAGCAGCTGGTCTGCTCTCTGCATGGCTGCGTCTGTCCCATTACTGTCTGAATACAATTTGGACAGCTTTTCAGGCCTGCCAGTGTGTGGAAGGGAGCCTTTCCTCTGGATCTCACTGCACAAATTGCAATCACTATTTATTTTACATGACAATCTTTTTCACTGAGATAAGCTCAAAGTCTAATTTAAAAAAAAGTTTCTTTCCAAAATGCTATAAATTCATTTACATGAATTTAAGTAATTAAAAAAACTTCCCAAGAGTGGATTTGAGGAAAACCACTATTTTCTGTTCCAAACATTCATGCATCTCAAAGTCATACCAAAATAAACAATTCAAACCAATATTAAGATTCATTTAAAAAATGTTTTTTTTTTGTTTTGTTTTTTTTTTACAAAATGCTATCAGTTCAAAATGTAAAAACAGTCATCCTTTTTTTGTTCGTTCGTAAGTTAATAGGTTTAACTTGTAAACTTATCAACACTAGGGTTTTTATGAAGTTTAATATGCTTGTAATCTCTTGACTTTAGTCTGAAACTGACCGACATGCATACCTCTGTGTGCTTTTTAAAACTGAACTTTTTTGGGTTCTGGCTTTTTTTATTTAAACTACTGAATGCATTGGATCAGGGTGGTCTTTCTTCCCAAATTCGATTACGTTAGTGTTTAAGTATTATTGCCGTTCAGTGCCACAAGTGCCTGTTTTCCTCAAGCAGTTTTTTGCACTCTTCTTTTTAATTTAATATAATTTCTGACATTCTGTAGTGTTTCAAAGGTTTTTCACGACTGATCCGTCTGATTCACGTTAATCTGACCGATTAACACAAAAAAAACATAACAGTAAATAACTATTTAATCACTGCTTTTTTGTTCAATTGTATTTTCTCTATACACTCTCTATTGTTAAAGTGACAAGGAAAATGTGAAGCAGATCACCTTTGACCTCTTCAGTCACGTTTCTCCAAGCATTGACTCTGATTTTCCTCGGGTGATAGACATTATCATCATCTGGGCTCTTGTTCTGCTGCAGAGAAATCATAATGGCATATAATTGTCCTGTTCATAAAATGGTCTTATCGAGTTATGGTTTGGAAAGACACCAAACCATCATCAGGGAGAAAAGGATAAAGAACTTGTTGGATTTTCACAGAAGGAAAATGATGCCAGAGCAGTGTTGTTGCCATTGATAGTGACCATGTCGCTGTTCTTGCACAACTTGTTTAGCATTTTTGGCCAAATCTATTTTGCATTCTTCTACTTTTACTGTAAAATGATCATATCCTGTTATTGACATACATTTGTATTTATATTTGTTATAATTATTTTCATTCATTTAATTATTCTCTAATTTATTAAATTAATTCTACTTCATTTTTTTTGTTAACATATTAATTTATATTATAGTTATTCTTTTCTGTAAATGGGGACAAAAACCAAGTTCTTGAAAAAGAAGTGTTCCAATAGTTGTTAGATTTCATTCTTAGCACCACATTCTTGAGTAAAACCATGATTTTAGTCTTTTGTAAAACTTGTTGATCATTAGTATTTTTAGTTCTTATTTGTTCCTTTTTTTGGAGTTGCTACATCGTGACAAAATCTTAGTTATTCCCTTTTTTGGAAGTAATATATAAAATTATATTATTTTAAAAAGAGTAATGTTAGCAACCTGTTAGAGCACATGTTTTGGTGTTACCACTCTCATGCATTTTTTGTTGCTAGTCTTCATAATGTTTGTAAAGTCAAGGTATGAGAGAATAAAATATGAGTATAATAAAAGTTAGTAAAATCTTAAATAAGCTCTGCAATGATATTTCGTGCTTTCAAAGTTATTTACTTTCTGAAAAGTAAGGTATTCTCATGATCAACCCTAAAAGTGTAAAAAATTATTTGGTCTTATGGTCTTTGTGGTCTATTTTTTCCAACTTAGCCTGCTATGATGCAAGGAGCGGAACTCCTTGTAAAGCCATTCCTCATGGTCATGGAAATCAATATTAGATTGGTTAAAACATGGTTTGTTATTGACTATTTAAAATTTGTTGGCTTGGCACACCTATTTATAAAGAGCCAGGTAGCTTCTTTACAAAAACAAGTCTTCAATCTGTCAATAACCATTACAAATGTTAATCTTACTTCAAAGCTCCTACTTAATGATTTCACTGTTCATAAATTCATGTATGTAATGTAGTTGAACAAGTGTACATTATTCTTGAAAAAAACACACTGCTTAAATTTGTCTCAAATGCAGGTCCTTCTCAAAAATTAGCATGTTGTGATAAAGTTCATTATTATCTGATTTTTTTACTGATAAACACATGACTTTCATATATTGCAGATTCATTACACACAACTGAAGTAGTTCAAGCCTTTTATTGTTTTAATATTGGTGATTTTGGCATACAGCTCATGAAAACCCAAAATTCCAAACTCATTTTGCTATAACTGGGAGCTTTTAGTATTTGATTACTTTTAGACCCTCCAAAATGAGCACTTGAAGATTGAAGTATTTTTATGAAATTATCCAAATTCACCAACTTAGGTTCTATGCCTACCGAGGAAAATTAAATGTCAACCCTACAATTAAACTGGAGGAGATATAATTAACAAAAGCTAGGGGAGTCAGGTATACAGGAGCCAGACAAAACATTTCTAACTTTTATTACAATAATTAAAAACAACAGAAGGAGGGACATGGAGAACGCAGGAAACAACATAACATTGATGATCGTAATAATTATAATATAGGAGTAATGACATGACCAGGGGATATACAACAATGCAAAAGAGAGGATTTGTAATACATTAAAACATTAATGGGAGCACATGGAAGCTAACCAAAATATAAATAGGGGATGAATGAAAACCTGGACTGGCCTAAGGGAAACCAAAACTAAACAAAAACTAGAAATGCAGCATCAAATGACATAGAACTTAATAATAATAATTATTATTATTGGGCGTCACGGTGGCGTAGTGGGTAGTACGGTCGTTTCACAGCAAGATGGTTGATGGTTCAGTTGGCATTTCTGTGTGGAGTTTGCATGTTCTCCTCGTGAGCATGTGGGTTTACATGGGTGCTCTGGTTTCCCCCACAAGTCCAAAGACATGCGGTACAGGGGAATTCGGTACATACTATCATCCATAGTGTATGTGTGTGGATATTTCCTGGTGGTGGGTTTCAGCTGGAAAGGACATTCTCTGTGTAAAAAATATGAGCTCTATATTAGCAAAACCAGACAACCTTTCAAAGCTAAATAGATAGTTTCCTTATGCTAAATTTGAATAAAACAGAAATATTACTACTATGGATCTATTAAGCAACTTTGAGTTTCAAACATGAAGCTCGGGAGAAATAAATTTGGTTTGTGATTCATTTGAAATGATCTTCCTTTATCTGTAAATATATGCCTATTTAACTTGTATAGTTAATAAAAAGTATGTACTTACACGCCTTAGTTTGTGATTTAGAAAATATAAATAAACATTTAAATAAAAGCATTTTATGACAATTTATATTTACATTTTTTTTACTTTCAACGTCACATCCTTAATGTTGGAAAAGCTTAGAGTTCTAATAAGAGCAATGGACTTTGCTAAAGACTTGTAATCATTTGTATCCAAACATATAAAAAATATGTTGAAAAACTCAGTTACCTCTGATTTCTGAGTCTTAGAAAACTCTTGTAACCAGTGAATACAGAAGAACGTGTATACACTGTAATGAATGCTGAATGATGGCGAAGTGTGTGTTCTCATCTCTATGGCAACAGGAGCTCAGGCTCATTGGGACCAGTAGGGGTTGCAGAGAGCCCCGCTAGGAGCAGTCTGCCTTATTCAGGAACAGGCCTCTCCTACAGAGCGTAACTGATGAGGAGGACAGCATGACAGAGATTGGTGAAGAGGGGAGCCAGATGGCTGCCTGATTGGCTTTGATTCAGAAGGACTGCTCCTGTAATGCAACTGGTAAATTCACCACTGGACTTGAGTGATTGGTATCCAGTCAGAGATTTGCTTTTCTGAATGAACGGTGAGGGAAACTTTTTTTGGGCAAATGTGTTGGTCACAACAAATGAATACTGTTCATGAGTATATCAGGAATATGCACATGGTGTCAGGAGTGGGATTTACCAGAAATACAGTGTCTCACCACTGCAGTGTCCTGGGCTTCTTAAAAGATAACAGAGATAAAACCCCAAATTTTAAATAATGCACAAAAACAGTGCAGTGGTGTGCTGCTTGAGTCTCTGCTGGGGAACAGAGCAGCTGTAAAGCTATGGATACGAACCCAAAACGTGCAAGAAGAGTCTCAAAAGTATGGAGCATAATTTCAGAGCGGAGCGGGCTCGTAAGTGATGCTGCAAATATAGCTCACACATGACAAGCATCTTAAAATGTGACAAATTCAGACCTGTGAACCTTTTTTATAAATTCATTCAGGTAAAATGCACACGTGTACGAGTTAGGCATATTTATGCTTTCACTTGAAAACGTACGAACATTGTGTTCAATATACGAATTGGGTTTTGTGCATTTTAATTGTGCTATATATTTAAGAACTAAGATGTACGAGTACAATCTTTATGAGATCATCGTGAATCAATAACACCTCGTCAGCTGAGGTATAAATTAGACGCACAGGTTAAGACTAGCAAACCTAAACGTCCTTCCGCAGCTTTGCTGTCAAGTTGGACATAAAGTTACCAACATGGACAGCTTTTAATGCAAAGGTTAGCGAATTCATTTTGCTAAAAGTAGTCTTTCACTTCTGTCTGGTTCTGAATCAGCACAGTTAATTGCTTATTGTTGTTTTTTTTCTTTCTGTAAAGACTTTTTGCACTTCACAAAATCTCACATACACGTCACGTGTACATCATAGTACACGTGTAGAAGTCATTAGTGCCTCAAACTCAATCGATACACAATCAGGACAAACGATCCTGGGCTGCTCAGTTCAACAAGTGCTGGACCGGATGGATGCTGACGCGGGGGGCGGGGCTAGCGTGTGTGGAGCGACAGGACTCTTCTCTCCTTCCATCCTCTCGCTGGAGCTCGCGACAGTGGATCCTTCTGCTGGACCTACCGCGGATTGCGAGAGTCCCGAATGAGGCGCCAATCTCTCTCGGGCTCGTGACAGTGCGTGGATACCGGGTTCTCTTCCCTCGTCCAGGAAAGCTACGGATTTCACCTCGACTCGGGGGATGCTGCGTGTGCGCCGGGCTCTGGGCTGAACGTACGCACGGACGCGGAACATGGAGAGATAGCGCGTTTATCTACAATTCCCCGTTTAATATACGCTTTTCTCCATGGATGAGGATCCAGACACTCGTAAAATCAACAACAGCTTCCTCCGAGACCACAACTATGCAACTGAAGGTAGGTCCTATGATCACCCTCCGCCTCTCTTCTGGGCACACACCCGCGCGCGCGCGCACACACACACACACACACACACACACACGCTGCTGAGACATGCGTGAATGAGACGGATGCTCGTTTAAGAGATTCTCCGTTAAGCTCGTTCCTGACCTCCATCACGCATGCATTCCGTTTAGAACGATTTTGACGGACTGAAAGCGAGCGCGGCCGTTGTTTTGTGTGTGCAACACTATGATGGAGCCAGAATCTGTTCAGAATATCAGGTTTTTTATTAGGATTAGCGTGAGGATGAAAGAAAGATGTTTCGGTCTGAGGCAGGGCATGGCTGCTGCTGCTAAGTTGTGACTGACTGAAATCCCCGTTGCAATCCTTAACATGGATAAAGGATTTGAACCAAACATGTGTTTATTACCCTGACCATTAGTGTGCTGGCCTTTTTCTCTGTGACAGGAATCTGTGTGCTTTATTTTGGGTTATAAATAGATGAGCAGTCTGGCTAACACTTTAAGAAGATTTTCTGCTGCTGGTTTAGCCTCCATCAGCAGAAGAGCTGCGGCTGCCCAGATATGTTCAGCCAGAATAGATTCAAGGATGAGCTGTATGTGTTTGACACAAATCCACAATTTATCACCCTTGCATTCATTTTTAGCCTCGACAGCACACTTTTAAGAGACGAGATTGCTCGTTTTGTACAGTGTGAAATTAATTTAATTTATATACAATGTTACCTCAAGATACAAAATTACTCCGTTCCAGGGTGGCCAATGTATGCTGAATTTTTTTGTATGTCGGAGCAAGTTTTACATGTAAAAGGCATAATCTGTTCCAAGCCACTGAAAATACACTAATAATGGAAAATAACAGACAACCAGAGAAAAATAAACTAGGATTATTTCATCCTTAAAAGTACACATTATTAATCTAATAAATAATAATAAAACAATGAAGACATAACATAATAAATGAAAAATAATAACCCTTAACCTTGCCTTTCAAGTGTCGGATGAGGAAGGGGAGGAGAACGGATGGTAGCGGAGGATATGCTTTGCCAAAAAGCAACATGAAAATATTCACAAATTTAAGACACCAACACGAAACCGAAAGTATGCATGAAGACAGTGAGAGCTCTTCCTGGAAGACATTATGGGGAGTCAGGCGACCAATAGGAGAGCATGATGCTACGCATGAACACGCAGCATCAGGGCTGGAACTGACCAATAGGAGAGCAGAACATTTGTTTGCGCATTGAATGCAGTCACGCGATGCTCAGCGTTGTTTATGCCCGAATTTCAAATATCGAATAAGTATTTCTTATGCGCATTTTTAGTTTCTTAAATTTTCTCCTATATCATGAAACAAAATATTCTTCGTTTGGCCTTTCGTATCTTGAATTTTCCATAACGTGAAGCATTTGTATGTCGAGGTACCACTGTAACGCAAGTTTAATTTCATACAGGGTTGCCTACATACGTAAATAAAAATTATAGTAATGTTTGACAAAAGAAAAAATAAGACAAAGGTATAAAGTCTCATACAAACAAAGAATAAATAAATGATAAATAAACAAACAAATACACTGATAAACAACTAAATAAATAAACGATACCAAAATAACAACACAAATCAGGAGTAATGATGATGCATAAATAAAGCTAATACATTATACTATACATAATAAAAGCTAATACATTTCCAAGATTTCCCTCTTTTCAGAGCCCAAATATTTTATGAAAGGTTCCCATGTTTTATAAAATGAATATGGTTTGCCATTCAGTGTTGAGAAGGCATCACATGGGGTTACTCCTTTTACTATGTCAGTCCACGGAGTCAAGGAAGGAGCTTGAATAGCTCTCAAATGAACCAGTATATACTTTTTGTGCACTGTACAGCAAATCTGGAGAAGAGGGAAGTTCTGAAAATGACCAGGCTAGCTAACCAGTTAATCCGGCTTCATGGTACAGGCCCCTAGTCTCACTAGTTTCTGACATCCTCTCAATCCTAACCCCCCCCCCCCCCCCCATTCCCCCATTTTTATTGTTATTACTATAAATAAAATTGAGGTTCTGCTAAGCCTAAGCAATGCTTCAGCGTAATAAGTTGAGGTTTGGACACATTGCTGCCCAGAGGTATAATGGGGCAGTGGGGAAATCTCTTAAAGCCTTTGAACCCTGGCTCCGATGAGAAACATCACGTGAACAGAAGTACATACCAATTATTAGTCAGCCGGAGAAGCTTGAGCGGTTCACAACAGATTCCTCCAGGGCTGTGAAAATCCAATAAATAAATGATGACCTGTGCATTTTTAAAGCAATTTTATGCACCCATTTCTAACCCTGCACTATTAGGCTCTGTAAGGTTCTCTCAGCTTCTTTGTGCTCCTTTGATAACAACAGAGAAAAGAAACAAAAGGCTCCTTAAGCTTGTGCTTAGAGCTCACTCAACATTTTGGCTCCGTTCAATTATTTTCCCTTGGCCCTAACTCTTAGCAATTACCTCTTCCCATTTCCTTAGACAAAGAGTGAGAAGGGCTGAAAATGATACGAATTGGGACATCACAGTGAAGCCATGACAAAAAAATACATATAAACATGTCATACTAAAGTCTACTGTGTTAACATTCTTATGTCAATAGTATAAAATCACACATCGTTCATTTAAAACTACCAATTACTTTGTGAGTTATGTTGGCCATTGGCTTATTCAGACCATAACTTATGACAAGAAACCTCTCTCTTTTTTTTTCAAAATTGTACAACATACAATAATATTGTGTTTAACAAAATTATATATTTCATAATCAAATTTATTGTGTAACATTCTTGTTATATGGCTAAAATCTGTGAATTGTTTTTCTAAAAGGTAGCAATTTTGACCTGCATGTGTACTTATGATATAAACCCTTACGCAAAAGGGTGTTTTTCGAAAATGTAAAACTTTTATAAATAGAAGAAATGAATTACATTTGTGGCTCTCTTTCTTTGCACTGCCAGTCATCAACACATCACGCTAGGAAACCCTTCGTAAACCCACAGTCTAGAAGTGCGGGTTCGACCATAGTTTGAAGTTGTATTAAACCCTTTGCTTTATTCAAAAGAAAGTTGGAAAACCTCTTTCCCTCCCATGAGCATGCAAAATGGAGGATTAGGGGTAAAGGGTAGGGCTAGGGGGAGAAATGATTTACAGACATCAGATGTATTGAGGACTCATGACAAGTTGTGTTAAACAATGTTTGGCTAAAGCTGTTAGCCTAGCTCCTGGGGGATAATGCCACCAGTCTACCTGGGAAGATATTGAGAGTCAGATACTCTTTTGAATAGAAACAGAATAAACAAATAGCTGCTGTTTGAGTTTAAATGAACAGGGGTTGAGACTGGACATCCATTAGGTGGCAGAACTGTAACAGGTCTTTGATGTAAATGAAACATTCCTTTTGTTTGTTTCTCATGATTTTCTTTTGCCATACAAAAGAAAAAAAATGTACTATAAAGTCTTTGTTTTCATCATACAAGAACAATAAAGCTGGATTAGAGATCTGGGCAGTGGCAGATGTTGCCTGTGTTAAAGACAAATCGTGCCAGTGTACAGTGTGTCACTGAAAGCTGATGTTCATACTGCAGGAGTGAGAACAACCAGACTCATTTAAATAGATTTTTAGATTTGAATAATCAAAATGAACAGTCTGCAAATGAGTCTTCTACAATTAATGTCTAAACATGCAAACCTGGGGTGAAAATAGTTGTACTTGAGAGGTGATACATTTACAGGTATATGCTAAAACATTTGAAAATACCATTATTTTGATAATTTGTTCAAAAAGTACATGTTATGCAATATTAGTAACCTTTAGTTGATTTGCATGATGGGGGATTAAAGATAAAATGCATTGGGGGCAAAGGAAATAAACTTAAGTGAATTGGCCATATGTGGGAGTTCGATATCAGCAGATATAAGATACTCATGATGACAAAGTAAGGGCGAATCATGTAAAAGCTGAAATGCCTCCCGGTGATTAATCAGATGACTCACTGTTGCAAAATGGAGATGCTATGTGGCCCGGAAGTGTAAGAGTAGCAGACTCACGCAGAACATAGATTTAAATATGCGCTCAAGATTGATGTTTCAGTGAATTCTAAATTGATTGGTGAGGTTCACACAGCAGGTGGCATGGTGGAAGCTTGGCAGTGTGAGGAGTGGGGGTAATGATGCATTAGGCAAAGCCCAGCAAACGAAGGTGATTCTAAGGCATTGTCAATGATAAATACTGCGTTTTTTACGGTTACTAACGACGCAATGATAGTATTGAGCAGAGATCACCAAATCCGCTCTTGGAGGTCCCGAGCCCTGCACATTTTAGCTTCAACCCTGCTCAAGCATGCATACTACTCTAGCTTCCGACAAGCCAAGAGGACCTTGATTAGTGCAGCAGGTGTGTTTCTTGACATGTTTCATGAAGGGCCAGATTTGGTGATGCCCGATATAGAAGGGTTAAATATGTGTAAATATGTAAAAATGGCATAATATGCTACCTTTAAGATTCCATAGTAAAGCTTCTTTGAGTAAAAACTAAAGAAAAAGAAAAGACTAAAATGAGAATGGAGTCGGAGAAGAACAGCAGGAGTTAGGCAAGAGGAGATTTGTTGCTGGAACAGGACATTGGCTTGTCTTGATAAATACTATTTTTAGTGACTGACAGGTCTGAAGGCTGACCTACTGGAATGTTAACATTCAGATTGGATATCTATTTACTGTATCATACACAGAACATAGCTTTTTAAATAGCTGCTATTATGGATTTTTATGAGCCAACAGAAGACATCAAATGGCCAGCAAACCAGGGATCATTACATGTGTTGAACCGGAGCAGATAGAGCTCACACAGTCGTGCATCATGTAAAGAATGGTTTAATTTGAACGAGTCACTAATCAATTTTAGGAGTCAAAACTAAATTCATACTATAATTGAATGTATGTGTTTGTTGACCTTGCATGCAAGTATTTCTGTCTTTGCCTATTTTTGGTGATTGAAAGGTGAGCTGTTTGGCCAGTTTAACAGCTCTTGAATTGTCTTTTCACTTTGTAAGTCTAAATAGATTACCTGAAGCATTTTTCTGACCTGAAAATGAATCTACTGTTGCTGAGTCACCCTGATGAATTGCATCCTGATGTAATTTAATGTTTGGTTGAAGATTTTAGGCATTTGATTAGAATCAAGCAAAACTCTCTACTCAAGAGCTAAATCAACAATCTTAAATGTGGGCTTTGGAAAGATAGTTACCATATCATTTTTATTTTGAATGAATCATGGAGTTTTTCGTGTGGACTAAAATTATACTATAGGTTATGTCTCAGCTTACTGCTGCCACATTGGCAGAGATACCCTCAGAGTTATTTCCTCTGAGAGCCTTGGTTCCTGTGTGGTTATTTATGTTTCTGTATGAGGCATTTCTCCAGCAGTGCACTGCAAAAGTAGTGCTGCTTCAGTACCTGAACTCAGCAAAATGCTACTCCCATGACCTAGAGTCAGCATCAACCACTCAGTCCTGGCAGAGAAAAGCTCTGACATCTATCAGCTCAGAAAACTGTGGGGAGAAAACGCGATCAAGGGATGGGGCAAGAGTGAATTCATTGCTGTTTAAGATTTGTAGAAGTAGTTGTCAGTCATTTATTGGTGACTCCTGCATTCTCTTGAGGTTTTAAGATGAGAAACAACTCATGACATCAGATGCACACTTCTCACTTGATGATTTGATTATTTTAAAGCAGTGGTCTCCAACCAAATAAAGGGGACAACATTTCTGCAGACTGGCCTATTATACAATTGCATGGTTGGCATAAAAATTGGGTCAATGAATGGGAATTAAATATATTCACACCGTTTTCTCTGAAGGTTATACTATTCTTTCTATTTTAGACATTCTCTCTTTTCCAAAAACCTGAGGGTCGTGGTGCAGTTTAAACAATAGAATATATTCTGCAAAAAAGCAAATATAGAATGCTGTTAAAATACAGTATAACCAGTTGAGCCCAAAGACTGCTTCTGATAACCAGTCTCTCCAATCTTGAGCTAATGGGAGACTATTTCCAGAATATCCAGTATGTTCTGTAGAAAAGTGAACATTTTTCTGAATTGTTACTTTGGGATTTTTTTTTGTAATTGAGTTTTTTTTACTTGTTATTTTGCTTTCATAATTGTGACAGGATTTGTATCTCAGTCAGCGTACTTTTACAAAGTCACTTGCCAAACACTGGTCATGAGTTATTGTGATATTTATAAAGCAATATTTTAATGTGTCATATTTAAATGCATCAACCTCTGGTACAGACAACCTTAAGTAACCAATTCTTCTTTTGTAGTCGTACAAAAACTAAACGATGAGGCAGAACTGAGCTCTCTGTATATTAAGTGTCGTGAAGCGTGGCTCCCTTGTTGTTATACATCAATTTCAGAAGATTTCAGAAATCAAGACAGCATTCTGAATTTAATGTTTTTTTTGTGAGCAAGATAAGACCAAGTGAAACTTCTCAGTAAAAACATTGTGAAATGATGTTAGAGGAATATTTTTTCTAAAGACGATTGTTTTGGAATGAGATATAAATCATGGGTTGAAGTCAGTGAGATGTGTTTATTTATTACAGTCATGGGATTCGAACCAAACCCGACCCTACGCCACCTCAAGCTTGTGCACTACAACATCATTATATGTACAAGAGTATCACTGCACTACAGGCAGCAGCAAGAACATTCTAAACTCCATCTCAGAGAAATGTTGTATGCTTAAATTTCAAGTTAAAAACAGAAAAGAAAGAAGATGCTGTTGTTGTAACAGATACATTCTTTTCTGAAAGACATAAACCCAAATTAACACTTCAAGTGCTCTTAAATGGAGCTCTGGGTTCAAAGAATGCTTTTTTTTAGCTCTGATCTTCCATGCAGTGGTGCAATATGGGTATAGGCTAGCTCCAGCTCTGTTGTAATCTGTCTGGATCATTAGATGCAGAGCAGCAGTCGTTTGTTATTGACTGCTTCTCTCTAAAGCCCTGCTGCCAAGAAAAACACCCCCTAGCTACTCCTTTTCAATTTATTCATGAAACAAAATATTTTGGTTTTAGTCCCCGGAGGCAAATCCCTTATTCCTGCTGAAAATTGACTTGCAGTACAGTGAGAGGAAGTTGATTGCATGGGGACAGAAGATAGAGCACTTTATGTAGAAATTCTTTTTTGAATCACTGGTTCAGTCAGAATTCATATTTAATTAAAGTCGATTGCAGTCAATTAACCTTTGCTGTGTCAAAAGCAGATATATGCATTTAAAATGTGAAGTTTGTAGTGTCCTCTGTGTCACAGCTATTGGAAAGCTTCAGAAAAGCAGTAAAACACTGACTGAATACAATTATGTACACATCGTTGACTATGGCTAGTAGTAGATCTTGAGGGAATGCTTCGTCCATAAACACCATTTGTTATTTTTGCAAATCTGTGTTTTTTCTTGATGTGACAATCTAATTCCAAGGTTTTTCCTCATAGACAAAGGGAGATTTCCACTGTAAACCTTTCTCAGTAAACGGATTAACCCTCCTGTCGTGTTCACATCCCACACATTACTTTAGAGTTCCCCGTTAGAATTGACTGGGATTTTCCCCACCAAATTTTTATTCAACATTCTTTAACTGTAAACAGAGTAGGGCTTAACATGAGTTTATAAAATTAGATTAAAATAACTGTGTTGAAAGAAGTGAAATATACTGAGGGAGACTAATTTCAAGGAGAGAAGAGAAAAGTCTCTGTTTTGGTTAGTGATCCGGGCAGATTTATTAGAATGAATGATTTCAGGATTTTGTGTCCATCTCAGCCAGGGACTATGGCTAAGGGAAAATGGTAATATATTATAAATATAATTTGCCCTTACAAAAATAATGTAAAACATGTATTATTACAGCATGTACTAAAGTGTGTCCCCCTCAGCCAGGGACTATAGGTAAGGGACATTTTTAATATAATATAAATATTATTTGCACTTACAGACATAATTACATTTAGTATCACAACATGTTCTAAAGTGATTATTATATAGTGTATGCTCACATGTGATAAACCCATGCAGTGGGGTTCAAGCTGTAATATGTGTCAGAGACAATACATATTCTAGGTTAGTTTTCCCTATGGGACAGATGCTCCAGACGGTTGCACTAAGGTTTAGTACAAGAAGAGATTCAACTAGTTGTTTTTGTCTGGCAGGATTATTTTGTGAAGTTTATTATTTGCTTCTGATTTCAGGATTAGTAATGTGTTAGTCACTTAGTGCAGCTCGTCAATGTAAAAGAA
Organism: Danionella dracula; assembly: GCA_900490495.1. Lineage (NCBI taxonomy): Eukaryota > Metazoa > Chordata > Actinopteri > Cypriniformes > Danionidae > Danionella > Danionella dracula. Next base: position 712,275 of record UELW01000489.1, read on the forward strand.
ACTGGAAATTGATGGTTCATGAAAGTAACCCTTGCTTGTGAAGGTGCTGTTAAATCAGGTAGTGTTTTTACATTCTTTTTCAGTCACTTCAGAAAAGAACCTCCAACTTGATTGTTTAATCAGGCAGAAGGCTTACCCTGCAAGATTATCTCCAAGTCAATCCATCTGACGCATGTAATTAGGTTACCTCACAGTCCTAATCTCTCTCATGGAGGCATTTAGCATTGCTTTATAATCTGCAAGATGTCATCCCTGCTGTATGTGTCTGTCTCCCACAGTCTCTCGATGCTATATATATATATATATATATATATATTGATGATGATATATATATTTTTTGTTTGTGTGTTGTTTGTCGTTGGTTTGTAGTCGTTGGTAGCGGAGTCTGTCAACCCTGTCTGCACAGGTTTTGAATGAGGCAGTTTTTCAAAACTGCCAGTCTGCCAAGTCACATGATTTTGACCTAGTGAACCTTCAAACATTTTGACACTGTTGACTCATAACTGAAGCGTTGATGCATTTTACCAGGCTTTTCGTCTTGACCGTGTTTGATTGGTCAAAAGCCCAGAATCCGATCACACATCTGTCTCAACTCAAGATGTAAAAGCTTTTCAATAACAAAGAACCTGCATAATTTAGTTTTCCTGAGAGTTATTTTACTATTGAAGTTCTTATATTTAGAGAATATATATATATATATATATATATATATATTTATATATATGCGGATATATATGCGTGTGTATGCGTGTGCGTGTATGTATGTATGTATTGATTACTGATTTATTAATCTTGTGAAAACACCTGGTGAAGAGCTTCAGTGAAGATAACTTTATAAAGTTATTCTGTAAAGCAGGAAAAAATATATCTATATTAAAATATAAACAGGTATAATGAGTCTTTTAATAATATTCATCTTTCCATAAGTTTTTTTTTTAAATTTAGTTATTGGGAGAGTTCTGGTTTTATAGATTTGTTTATACTTTGAGAAATTCATCTTTAAACTATTCACAAAGAGCACACAAGGTGACATATTTTCATCAAGTCTATTTAAGAAACATGAAAAAACCTGGTGATGACAATAATCCTAACAGCACACAGCAGTAAAACAAATCTGTCATTTTATTTTTACATATACACAACTCTGTAGATGGAGATGTTTCACAGATTGTTGAGAAATGAGCTGAAATGGCCAGCGTTTCATGAACATCTGAAGGTTCAGTTTCTGCAAATGACTTCTAGATGTCACCGTAGAGCTGACACAGATTGTTTAGAAACCTCGAAACAGAATATCTGATTCATCTGCTCCGATGCTTCATAAAGCCTTGGCTTGGCCACCACTAACTAAATTACTCATAGCAACAGCATGTGATCGACTCCATCAAGAAATACACAAAAAATGCCCACAAGGAAAAGAAAACTAAGGAAGAATTATAAGCGAGAATCAGTCAAACAAAACAAGATGAAAGTCAGGTGAACTAACTGAAGTAGGATGGGAAAAAGTTGGAAAACAACAAAGACCATGAGCTTCAAACATCCACAAAACAAGTCAAAGATGGTCAGCGACAGTCATATAATCTGAACTACATAATTGGTGGTGGCAAAGAAAAAGGAAAACAGAATAGAATAAACAAAGAGTGATAAAAGTAAAGCAAGTTAAAACCAGAGAGAAGAATATGTCACCTAAAGACTGCAAATTACAAAAGTGAATCCTGACAGGATCATATTCCATCCGTCATCTTCAATTATTCAATGCTGTGCATGTTGAACTGCTACTGTCGAATCATAAAGCTGATTACTCCGCTTTAAGGGTTGATTCATGTGATGTCCAGGAGGCAGTCAGTCAGTCCCCGGATGAGTCCGAAAGAACTCCAAAAAGTAGATACAGAAAAAGACTTTACAATATCTTCAAGCACATAATCAATTAAACGTTTCAAATGTGGAAGAAATGGACATATACAAAACTAGTAAACATTTTACATGACTACAGTAAAAAGAAATTAAAATAATTTAAAAGCCATGTTTAACAAATATTAATTATCTTCTTTCATTACAACTTAATTTAGTACAGTAGAATTAATGCCTGGACAACTTTTACCTGCTGATCTGACAATTGATAAATTTTTTTTTGCATTTTATTAATGTGTCAGATACTCATGAGCATGTGAGGTTTTACTTTGTTCTATTTGATGCCTTGCTGCAATTTTTTAAATCTAGGACTACACTGTGATTTTTTTCAGTGGAGTGTGTGAACTGTTCAAGTGAATCGCAGAGATTAAAAGTTCAAAGCTCACATTCTCACACTATACCGGTTGATTCTTGGATACAATCTGACAGCTACCATTGTAGGTCATGAACAATACATCCAACCGTGTTCACGCCTGGCTTTTTTTTTAACGATTTACAAAAAAATAAATGAATAAATAAATAAACTCGACATAAGTACGGGTAACTTCTACATGAATACGCTCCTAAATTCTGTAAAGAGGAGTAAAAATTCTAAAAAGCATGGTTATGGAGTAACCTGGCACGCGTACACAGGGCCTTAGTCCCTGTATAATATAACGTATAATAGTCCCTGTATAATATTATATAATATAATACAGCACAAAGCATAAAACAATAAAACCCAAATCGACTACATGTATGCAAAATTAAAAACACAACAAACTGCTGCATGTTTACTGTACTAAAATGCTAGACTGGACAAAAACAAGTATCTGGCAGCTGCACTTAAAAAGCCATCTCCATTAAAGTTTTTTCACTAGCAAAAGTCATGATAATATTCAGAAAACGGGATGAGTCCCTGTTCCACAAGGTGTGCCTCAATCGTCTTGTTTAAATTACAGAGGGACGCTAGACAACGCAGTTCTGCAACCCAAAGGCACGTTATATAAAAACAGCCATATTGATTACTGTATATTATTATCTGTAGAAATGTATTGTGTCTGTAATCTTATTATTAGTTTTTATTTAATCTAGACTCTATTTAATATTATAACAGTGTACATTTACCTTCATGTGAAATAAACTACACGTAATATGAAGACATCCAAAATGAATCTAAACTTCACTTAAAATGTAAATTCTCCTTGAGCTGTATATAACTACCATTTTCTCGAATCAGGATCTACAGGAGCCAAATTGCTTTTAGGGTGCAGAACTGCCTGTTTCCGTTACTGCCGTTTTTCCTTGTCTCTGCTGAGACCACAAGCTCTTCATTGACAAAATATTCACTCCTTCTCAGTGTGAGAGTTTGAGCAAAATCTGCTTGAGAGACTGCTTCAACAGTGTGTGAGGATACGAGAAGCTCAAACAGCTTTGATTTCCTTTGTGTAGCGAATTCAATCCATTATCCAAAGAAAATGAAAGTTTATTAACTAAAAATCTTCCAAATCATCCGAATTGACTTATGGTTCAATAATTATTAAATGGAAGGTATTCATATACATCATTATGAAGTATACTAGCAAGATGTACACGTCACATTCGCATAACTGTTCACAAACCTGTTCCTAGTAGATGCTTTACCTGAATATAAATTTTTTAGAAGAGATGTATGTCTATATAAGAAGAAACATAGACAGTCTATGTTAACAGTTAAATTTCTACTCTAATCGTGATTTTGCATCAGTTACCATTTCTACTATTTTCTTTAAAACCTAAAAGCACACTGCTACTTTATTACTAAGCTGTTGCAGGACTTTAGTTTTATAAAATCATTAAGACTTTCTGAAAAAGGTTAAAATACATTGCAGACAAAAACCCAAAATATCAATCAATAAGAAAGAGCCTCAAAAGGCACAACCGTGGAATGTTGGCTAAGTAAGGTTGGTACACTTGGAAGAAAACACTAAAAAAGTTGACATCATAATTGATGAAGCACACACCGTTGTTCAGTGGGCAGTACTGGTGTTGTTCATTCAGATGCTTTATGGTTGTGTTTTAGGTGCTAATTTTTGTTCTGCTCTTGTAACTTTGTATCATTCATCAAATTTTGTTACATGCTGGTTATTGTTAGCAAAATTTTTAGAGACCCAAACAAGTTGCTATGCTAAATGGCATGGAATTGGTTATTTCGCTTGTTAGTCAAACATAAAAGCATAAAAAACATAGCAAGATCTTCTGCTAAGAGTTTGCTTCAGAAGACCAGGAGACAACATGAGGGCTATCAAGCATGTTATTTTGATAAAGAAGTCTGATACAATGAACAATTTATCCTTTGCAGTCTATGTTAGAGAAATCAAGCTAATTTTCAAGAGTCTGATGGAAGAAAAAGGAGGGTTTGCTTTTTTTATTAGAAAGATTTTCCCAGTTTAGTAACATGAACTCTCCAACCAACTTCCAAAGAACAGAGTATAAATAATCTCCTGAAACAACAAGTGCTCAAAATTTCATTTTGAAATGCCCAATGGTCAGAGTTTTCGTTATGTCACCCATTGGTTTCTGGCAACGTCAAATGAAGCTCAAAATAGGTGTAGCCAATACTTGAAAATGCAGCTTCAGAGGCCGTACATGGCCATAGTAAAGGCATCGGTATCTTAAATAATAATAAAAAAATTCACCCCCCTCAGAGTGTTCATGGAGGTCTAAACTAGTGATCCGAATCAACAAACCTAATGGAACTAAGGGTGGAAACATGTATTTGTCAGCTTGAAAGTTGGTCAGTTTCAACATTTAGATTCAGCCATTTTGAAGTCAGCCTCAAGCGGCCGCTTTGGGAACTGCAGTTCAGTCACTTTCTATCACGCCTGAAGAGAAAGGAGGAGTTTTCCCCTTGCAAAATACCTATGCTAATTATACTTTCCAATGGCTAAGTGATGATGCTTAAAGCATGTTTTTCATCAACACTATCGTTTCTTTTCTTTCTTTTCGTTTCTTTCTTTTCCTGACAGTGAACCTCTGTATTGTCTTTTGTACCCAAACCACTTCAACACAAGGGGCAACCTCCTGCTTTTCCTCTCGATGCATAATAGAAAATGACTGAACCGCCGCTCGACCAGCCGCTTGAGACTTTGCTATACTTCAGAAGTAAGCAGGGGTTTTTTTGAGCAATTAAAATTTTTTTTTAAATAATGTTAAAAATAATCACAACTTTATTTATAATACAATTTTCACAATAGTCCTTGTCAGCCTTGATTTTCATCTTTAACGCTGTTGGGAAACCGTTATAACCTGTGCTCGCTCAATGCTAATGTTAGCCTTTCATCTTTTTGGCATATGACATCAAGAGATTCAATCTTTCTAAGAGAAAGGAGTCAGATATATCCAATCTCCAGCCCCAGAGAGACGAGAAGCCTAGGCTGGCTTCTTTTATTGCAGCCCTGGAGTAATCTGTTATTCGGGAGGCAAACAGTTTCATCTGTAGCCATTGCGCTTCAGCACATCGCTGTGACTTTTGACCCAGCTGCATTTGCAAGGTTCAATGCCCTTCTGGTTTATTTTTTATTCTTAGACACCTGCCGAGGAAGAGCTGGCGTGAAATTTGAGGTGTGAATAGATATTGTCAGGGTTTGCGGAATATGTGCTGGGAAACAGAGAGGCATTGTTACAGATTTTACTATCTCCTAAAATTATACAGAAGTGACTCAATCTAAAGATCTATTAAAACTTTTACTTTTACATAATTATATATTAGTAAGATGGACTAGTGTGGATATATAGGAGATCTGCCCATATATATATATATATATATATATATATATATATATATATATATATATATATATATATATATATATAGTAACTAATTTAACAAAAGATACCACCATAATGAGCAACAATAAAATACATGACTCCAGTATAGCTACAGGCCTTTCTGTTCATCTACAATTAAGTACAATTAAGTTAAAATAAGAGGCAATATTAGAGCTAATAAAAATATTTATTCACTTTAGCAGTGGTAAACATATATATGTATCTATATATATACTACTGGTTTAGATAATTCCTGTTGTTTATTTAACTTTATTTAATTTAAAATATGATTTGATTAGATCAAATTAAAGAAATAAAGATTCTGTGAAAAAACAGAGAGATGCCAGATGTGAATCAATCGCAGCTTGATGCACTTGTAGTTTAGCCGTGGAACAGGATATGAAGCTGTGCAGGGGGGTTTGGTTGTGTGCATCATTTAGCCTTTAACCGCACACCTAGGGCGTTGTTCTGAATCCCCTCCAGATTCTTCTCAGAAAGAATGCAGAGATATGTCATCAAAACTCCAGACTCCAGGGGCCTAATTAGGTCAGCGTGTTTGGCGAGAGCTCATTTCCAATTCTGATACTGCGAGGAGCCGGAGAAGGATTCAAATAGGATTACTCCCTCCCCCAAACACAAGCTCCCCCACCATGAGCCTCTGGCAGCTCCAAAATGTCTTACAAAAGCTGCTACCTGTGAGTGTGCGCTCTCTCCATTGATGGGTGGGGGATGGGTACATGTGTGTGAGTGAATGAAATGAGACAAAATTTGCTCAAACGGGTAACCTAATATCATGACAGGATTTTTTGTTACATTAAACACATTTGGCAGATATTTTGGCCTGTTCATGATTTCTAATAATCATATGTTTATGCTGATGCTCAGCTGTATTGACTAAACTGCTACTCACAATGGTTCGGTAGGTGCAGATGTCTGGGCACCACTAAATATGTTATTTTGTACTCTGCAGCCTGAATACTCTGATATTAAATCAGCACATAATCCATATAAACTAGAATGAACTACTTACAACGGTCAAGTCAGCCGTGTTCCCCTCGGTTGTGTAGCTTATAGAATTACACAGAAAACCCATTGCAAGGATTTTCTGGTGTTTTAAGTTAATTAGCCGAGTGGAGTGTGCCACCAGGTGTCTTCAATATTGAACCTGAGGTACACAATTTCGGGGTTGTTAGTTATAATAATCAATATTCAAAGAAATTAACTCTTTAAAATATGTCAGTCTGTGTGTAATGAATGAATATACAAAATATTATAGAAATACACTTTTTCATTAAATTCTAGTTATATGACCAGCACCCACCTGTTTCTTTTATTATTATTTTATTATTAAAACATTTTGTCACACATACTGCACATTTTCTATTTGAAAAAATACTAACTTGAACAAGAAATCAAAATTTAGGAAAGAACATAAGGTACAAAATAACAAATGTGTAAGTGCGTAGCATGAATATTGTATGTTGTGAATTTTTCCTGTTTTAATTTTTCAGTCTTTTTTTCAACTGTAATGCTCAGGACATGCTTTGAGATCTTCAGGTTCTTAGTCCTTCAGGATATTTGAAAGTGTGTTGTTGTTGTTGTTGTTTTAAGTAAAGCTTGAGGAGCAGATTGAGGTGTAGTTCTTGTTTCCCATCTTGGACAGTTTAAAATAGACATCTGCATGTGGAGACACACAAGCACCCATCTCTTATTTTTGCATGGGTATGTTATGGCAAAACAGTAAAATATGGAAAGTGTAATATATCCTGAAAAAAATCTGATGAATTGATATCTCTCACTGTAGGTGAGAGGGAGTGGAATCTTCCTCCACAGGTAGATGCTGATTTGGAACGCAGGAAAGGAGGGATGCTGAATTGGTCAATGGAGAAATCTGAAAGTGGCTATTGATATCAGTTTGTGTGATTACCTACATGAACCAAAGTTGTAAAAATATTTAAATATAAGAAATGTGAGTATTGATAAAATTCTGGAGGATTATTCATCCTACAAGCGTCACGGTGGCGCAGTGGGTAGCACGGTCGTCTCACAGCAAGAAGGTCGCTGGTTCTAGGCTCGGCTGGGACAGGTGGCATTTCTGTGTGGAGTTTGCATGTTCTCCCCGTGATCGCGTGGGTTTTCTCCGGGTGCTCCGGTTTCCCCACAAGTCCAAAGACATGCAAAATAAGTGAATTGAGTAAGAACAATTGCCCATAGTGTTGAAGTGTGAATGTGTGTGTGAATGTTTCCCAGTGATGGGTTGCGGCAGGGAAGGGCATCCGCTGCGTAAAACATATGCCAGTGAGTTGGCGGTTCATTCCGCTGTGGCGACCCCGAAAGGGAATAAAGCCGACATGAAGATGAATGAATGAATGAATATTCATCCTACATTTATGAGTGTGCCTGTTTGGAACAAATTTTTTTTTAAGAAACCGAAGCATGCATTTGAAAGTCTTCAAAGAGTGGTATTCCTTAAAAATATTTTAAAATAAAAAATTACTGGCTAGAATATAGCTTCAGAATCTTTGTCATCAGGGGCTTAAAACTTTGGGGGCTGACCCCAGACCCTTAGGGATGTTCCTATAATAGTCATTATAGGGGATCCCACTAAGAAATGCTTAATTTGCATGATTTCTTGAGCTTTGCGGCTTCTTTTTAAATATAGACTAGCTATATATGCTGGGAACCAAACCAAATAATATATCAGTGAAATCAATTTTAAATGACTCGTGTCTGCAGACTGATAGAAACCGTGTTAGGAACTGTAAAATGTACTATGAGAAAGCATGAAATGCAGCCAAAATGAGAAAGGCTATGCATACACATTGTCCACACATTTTTTTAAAACATACAATAAGTTACGTTTTAGTTACTTGACTAACTTGGTTGACTAAGTGCTTCTTAATTGATTATAAATTGCCATCAGATATCAATTGTTCTTCATTCCCAATGGTTTGGAGCATGCTTGCGCAGCACACCATTTATAAGCCACCATTGTACGCCACCAGTATTGTTCTATTCTGTGCAGAAACACACTCACAGGTGCACAGAAATCACTCCCATACGCGATCAGTACGTTTTAGAATTCCTCCCGGTGCTCATGGCTCCAGCCACAGAAAGTTTTGACGAACACTGAAAAAGACATTAAAAAAACTAAAACAGCTTTGTTGCTTATTGCTAAAGTTATTACCTAATTAATTGACCTCATTTGTTTATTTGATGAGATATGAATCTTGAAGTGGAACAAACTTCCTGATCCATTCAGGAAAGCAGCAACACTAACAGCTTTCAAAAAGCAACTGAAAAATCTTTTTTATCCTCCTCTGTCTTTATTTTCTTCCTGCTATGGTTTATTGATCAGTTGATATGACTTCTAGTATGAGCAAGCTGATAAAGACTGACTGTTTAACAAATTGCATATTGTCTCTCCCCTAATGTAAGTCACTTTGGACAAAATCATCGGCCAAATGCATAAATGTGTTTTACCAGGAAATAACAAACTTTGAATCTGCAAGTTTTGCCAGTTCTAAAGATTTCTTGTAAAATTATCCAAGTAATGCTAAAGCCCCGTACGGAAGGACACTGTTTGTCTTCATGAATACATTTTACTGTTTTACTATAAAGTCTAAATAGATTGTACCAAAAAGTATGGATGTAGAAATGTTTGATCTTTCTGTTTTCACAATCACTTCCATGCTCAGAGCAAAATGTGAGATGTGCGAACAGAGTTCATTGTAAAGGTCGAAAGCTCTAATGTGTCTTCTTCTTTGTCCCTTCCAGCTGACATAATATCAACGGTAGAGTTCAACTCCACGGGGGAGCTGCTAGCCACCGGGGACAAGGGTGGACGAGTGGTGGTCTTCCAAAGAGAGCATGAGGTGATCATTGACACAGATGAGCAGTGTTGTGAAGTGTTTTACAATTATGCTTGTAGTTTTGAGTAAAATTCAGGGCCAGCACAAGCAATAGCACTAAATGGGATTAATTGTGTGTCAATTGTATGTCAAGATTTACTAATTTGCCAAATTAGCTGATGTATGGGTCCATGTACATTGGGTTTATTCGATTTTTGATTCGAAATGGAAACTAAAAAAAATCAAGAATTAAGTCTCAATTCAGTTTTCGTTTGAAAAAAAAAGGAAAATGACAAAATATCTGTTTATTACAAGTAATTATTGGCCAATACATAAAATATTAAAAATATCTAGCTCTTTTCTTTTTTGTTATTTTAATATTTAGAATTTAACGCCCCAAAAAGAAACCGATCTGCGGTGACTTTACGCTCAAGGGATCCACATTTCAATCAATAAAAGTTTTTGAGTGCAAAATACAGAATTTGTAGCTTCTTAGATAAGTATGATATTAGATTCTGACTGCCTTTCCTTCGCGTCACTAAACAGCAAGCTTTAGGTAGTGATCACATATCTCTCCCAATAGAGATGTGCTCTAAATTACAAGTACAGCCTTTGAAAAAAGTTTTGATTTGTCCCAGATTAAAGAAAAATGTTAAACTAATTCCGAATTTTGACCATCTCTGGAACGTAGACTGATGGACGGTCAAAAAAGCAGATATTACATGAAAGCAGCTGAAATTGGACAGATCTTCATTATCTACAGTACGAGAGCATTCTTCTTTGTTTCATGAATATTTAACAACCGAGAGAAGCCTGGTTTACTTGTGAAATGTTGCGATCTGTTTGAGTTGATAAATGAAATTTTGTTTTAGGTTGTATGTTCAGGATATGTCACATAATTGCTGTGTGCAAAAGGTTAAATAGAAGGGGTTTCTCATGGACAAAGATGGTCAAACTTTGCGGCATTTATGTTTTAGGGTTCATGGGATTTCAACTACTACACTTATGATTAAATAAATAGAGGAAAATAAAAATGATAAGTTTTTCTCTTTTTGGAGTGCATTTAGAGAGAAAATGCAAGAACATTTTCTGTTTGTTACTCTCAGTATTACATCAAATGAAGAATATTAAGCCAAATTTAGATTTTCACATTTTGAGGTTCAGAGTTAAAAATCGAATGAACGTACACGGACCTTTATGAAATGTACTTACAGATTTTTTTCATAACCAATATGAAATTAACTTTGTAGACCTAATACTGAAGATATTGTGCTGAAGGACACATGTCTGACACTGTGGTCAGCAGCATCGGAGTTCCCCGGTTTCCAGTGTCGTCTTTGTCACCAAGATATGCTGGGGTGGGTGGGGGGCAGCTTATCCTTTTATATTATATCCACTTTTTATGTCCCAACAGCACTCTGAATATATTTTCGAAAGAGGCCATTTTCATTGGTCCACTCAAAAAAACAAATGTGTGTGCTTGCGTCCATCCCTTTTGTTTATTTACGAAAATGCTTTGTGACTTAAACACTATCCACATATATCTGAAAATTATATCTCATGTGATGGGAAATTATGTCGCTTATTTTGCATTTGCACAAGGTGTGTTTTTTTGCAGCGGTCACAGGATAAAACGCTCTTTGTTTTGTTTCGCAGCACCAAAAGTGTGAAAAGTGTCAGCCTGCCTTGGCTTGCCTCTCACTCACTCCATCCTTTAAAGAGATTTCATGGTGTCTCCTAATCCTCACTGCATGATTCATGCCTCACTGTCTCAGTTCCCTCCCCCCATAGAGGGCAAATCTGCTTCCATTAATACCGCATCCCTTGTCTCGCTCTATCTGTGTTCTGTTTATTGATTCAGACTCTTCCTGAGGTGAGGGCCGAGCATTGCGATCTCTGATCTGTATTAAGATATTCCTTCAACCCATGACCACCAATAAGCTTTGATTTCCTGACCCGCCTTGTCTTGCCAATAGTGTACTACCTTCCACAGTAAAGAAAGTAGCACATTTGTGCATCACTGTTTAAGAACTATAGTGATGCTTAGGTTTCGGCTTTGAGTAATATTGTTTTTTTTAGTTAATTGTCTCTACCTGTGTTCTCATGTGTGTGTGTATATACTTAATTTACTCACCCCCTTGTTACACTCTTGTCAGACAGCGCCTGGTTATTATTTGCTTGTTTTTTTTTTTTTTAGTTGTGTCTTTATCAGACAAACTTTCCAAAACTAAACTGGACTATATGGCAATGTTGTTAGCTGGAGAAGCCCATTTGGAATTACCATCTTTTTTGGAAGCCAGACACACTCCCACTATAAAGAACTAATTATATTTTAAATTCTTATTTCCACCAGTTCTTCCCTTTCAATAAGTCAACGCCAGAAAAATTATCCTCTCCTCTCAGAATTGGTTTCTGGTTACAGATGTCCAGAACATATCTCCAATCCAGAAAGGGTTCAAAGCTCCCTTTCCAAGTCAGACAGGGTTCATAGCTCTCACTCCATGCCAGACAGATGTTGTAGGTTTCTCACTGAGCCAGAAAGGGCTTATGGTACTCCTTCTGAGCCAGAATTGTATCAAAGTTCTTCCCATAGTGTCATAGTGTTTCCCCCAAATCACAAAGGGACCACTTTTTTCCCTTGGAGCAAATAAGTATATATACATTTACAGTCAGAGTTCTCCAAGCCTTCAAGCCATGTGGAACTCTGCCGAGGTCTCCCTCAAGTTTTGAGCCACCTCCCAGGTCTCTACCGGATCCAGAAAGTCATCTGAGATCCTTCCTGGGTTAAGGACCATTTCTACCTCTCAGATTTCCTCCCTGTCCTGAACTGACTCCGGGGCTCCCCAGGTTCAGAAATGCCCCTGCGGTCTCTGCTGGGTCCAACAACCAGTCAGGGTCTTCACTGGGTCCAGAGCTGACTCCTAGGTCTCTGACAGGGCCAGAACTTATTCCTGGGACTCTGTCAGGGATAGAACCTTAGACTCACTCATGGATGGCCCTGTGACAATTTTGCTGCTATGTCCTTTACTGAGTTGATTTTGTTGAAGAGTGATTCTGCATAAACTATATTCAGTTATTGAGTAGATACAAATCAATTAACAGTGCTGCTTATTTATGCTGTAAGGGGAATTCCATTAGTTAAACTAAATAAAGTTACATTACTTGGAGGCCTGTGGAGTTGTTTGAGTCCTCTCTCTTTCTCTTCATTGCAGAGTAAGAACCAGCCTCATCGTCGAGGGGAGTACAATGTTTACAGCACCTTTCAGAGCCACGAGCCTGAGTTCGACTATCTAAAGAGTTTAGAGATCGAGGAGAAGATCAACAAAATCCGATGGCTGCCTCAACAAAATGCTGCATACTTCCTGCTCTCTACTAACGGTAAGTAAAAAACTCTGCCTTGTGTTCATATAAACTGATCTAGGTGTTGCTCTGTTTTGAAATTATTTCTTACTCAAGAGATACTGCACAGTTTACTTTCATGGGAGTTTTGTTTTCTCCTGAAAAAAAAAAAAAATCTAGACAACACCATATATCGGCTTCTATATTGTACTGTAAAATAATCTGAACCAGTTCTTGAGCTTAAATGAACAGATGGGTATTTTTCAGTCTGGTTTCCAAGCCCGTTATTGTACAGAGGCAGTTCTGCTAAAGATAATAAATTATATCCTCTCAAACACAGATTCAGGAAAGGTGACAATGCGTGTTTTTTTACCTGAGTGCTGCTTTTGACTCTTTTAATAATAGCATACTCCTTTACAGGCTGGAAAACTGCATTGTTCTTTTTTGTTATTGGTTGTGGTGGGACTGTGGCACAATGGTTCAGGTCATAGTTAGAAGACAGAGGTTTCTATGTGAGTATAGATGATCACATGTAAACTGGACACCAGTTTCCTGTGGAGACTCTCAAGGCTCAATTCTTGCATAGCTTTTGTTCAGCTTACCACTGGAAAAAATAATTAGAAGATACCAAATAGCCGAACAGCGCTGGGTTTTAAACGTCTTTATTCTATGATTTTTAAAGTGCTTTTTCCTCTGCTTTTTGTCTCTGACATGTTTTTATTCCTCTGTAAAACACTTTAAATTGCCAATGTGTATGATACAAACAAAGTGGCAGGCTTGATCTTTTCAAACCGTTCTTTCAACTCTCATATCTCTTTTCCCAGATAAAACAGTAAAGCTATGGAAAATAAGTGAGCGAGACAAACGCCCAGAAGGTTACAATTTAAAAGATGAAGATGGGAGGATACTTGACCCAAGCACCATCACCGCTCTAAGGGTAAGCAAACAATCAACAGTCAGCAGCCTAAAAGATAAAACTTGAAGAAGATTTAAACACATGCTGGGGTTGCCATAACATTGTTAGTGGGCGGTGTTTGCTAGCTAATTTATGTATTGCTTTAAAGTTTGCAAAATGCAGTTAATGGTTTCTTTATTGTACACGGTTTGTTTCTTTCCACAGTTACTGTTAGACTGCAACTAAATGCTGCATACTAAATTTTGGCAAAATGTGTTTTACAATGTAATACTGGGAAACTTTGTGGCAATAAAATGGTCAAATGCCAGAACAATAAAGTACACAACAATTGCAATCAACTTTAATCAATACTGATAAACATATACTGTAGAGACCTAAAAACCCTTTATGCTAATCATGGTACAGATCACTATATAAATAAACAAACAGGGCTGAAAAAAACTAGCAGGGTCTTCAGCCCTCCAGTATTTATAGATTTGAGACCCCTGCTTTGGAGTAATTTACTATGTTGAGATCATGTTACCATGTTAGTATGTGTGAATGAATAGATTCATGGAGAATTTGTTCATTTAACTTAGTTCAATAATCTGTTTGTTGATTGTTATAAACTTGCTGGTTGGTGATGACCCATGTGTTAGTTCCAAGCTGCTAAGCTAAGCTAAGCTGGTAAATGAATCATGGTTGATTGTGTGAATCGCTTTACAAGAGTCGATTCAAGTAGTTTGATTCATTACCCGAGCAGCTGCTTTATAATAATGCCTTCAATTTGTATAGCGCTTTTCCCATACTCTCAAAGACGCTTTACAATTATCAGAGCATTAAGCATTATTCATTCACTCCACATTCACACTCTGGTGGTGATAAGCTATCTTGATATACCTCAAGTGTCCAGGGGCATTCTGACAGGACGTGGCTGCCATTCTGTGTTTACATCCTCCTGACCACCATCAAACACCCCCCCCCACCACCACCACCAGTCACACACATCCATACAGGGCAATTTGGTTGAAGTGGCTTGCCCACACTTGCCCAATAGCCTTCACCTATAAAGCTCCTAATAAAGGGGGGGAAATATTACGTGTCTCATAATTGTATTGATCAGACTGACATGAACCAATTTAATTACCAAAAGTTTTAGATGCAGCAATGTACTATGAACTCAACATTAAAGTACCAAAGGTAAAGGCAAAGAATTCAGACATGAAATCAGTCATTCAGAATTCTAATAAATGCTCGTGACCAGATTTAGAGATGCTGCTTTTGAGTGAATGAAAACTGTGTTAAAAATGTCCCATGTCCATCACCAGCAGGCCACCCCTCCTCCTTCAATCATCTTTCTGAGGGGAAAAGCTGGAGCACTGGCGTGCTTGGTGATAATGACCTGATCAGTGCACTCGCTGCTGGCGGATGACAACACCCCGTCTCCTGCTGGTGTCATTAGTGTAGAACTACTCTCTTATAAAACAGCTCAAGGGGAGTGGGGGTGTACCCTGGTGCGGAGCAGCAGCCCTCCCTGCGGCACTAATAAGAGTGCAGGCCCATACATTAGTTATCATTAAAAATAAGCTAGAGAAAGGTGTCTGATTGAGAGACTCGTCATGGCTTCTGCAATTAGAGGTTTCAACACTGCTCAAAATCAAAATTAGGCCCTGTGATGGTAAAACTAGCATCCCAAAAGCCATCATAAAAATGCATTCTAATTTATGTATTGCATCCTAATAATTGTTTAATTAATTAAAAATCCTTTATATACATTTGATTTTGCAACTTAGTTTTGTCTATTGAGGAGTGCAGGTGGAAGTACTTACTAGAACAGTAAATAATACTCTAATGCATGACTTTTGAAATAAAATAACTTGTTTACATTTACAGCAGTCTGCTAAACTTAGACATTTTTTTCTTTTTAACTAAATAAATACAAGTAAGCTGAAATAACTAAATGTGTGCCTGCTTGATCCCTCAAAAACATTTCAATGTTGTTGTCCTACAGGCATGTTCCATTCTATTTAAAAATGGTATGAGAATTGAAATCCAGTTGTAGATGTTATTGAAACATAATATCAATGTGATTGTAAAATGAGACCTTTTCAGTTCAGTTTCAGTATGTAGAGTCTGACAAACTCATATCAATGCATCCATAAAGCACCCCAAACATGTTAACAAAGCAAGTTAAGTGGAAGAAAAATCATAAAAAACAATGAACAACAATCTTTGTATTTTTTTTTTGAAATACTGCTTTTTAAAATGTTTTTGTTTAGCTACGATGCTTTTATTACAGAATGAGGAGTGTGAAGAAATAATGGTTTAACAGACAAATCCTGTATACTAGCTTTAAATACATTACACATTAAATATATGTGCATTTCAGGAACGAATGAATTAATGAACTAATTTACATGTTTATATTCTTATTTTCACAAATAAATGGCCATTTCTTCAATCAGGTGCACTTTTTGCCTTGTGAAGTTGAATGTTAAAAACTTGGTAGAAAGTGAAAACACAGTCTGATAAGTTTGAATAATGAATGTATCTAGTCTGTAAGAGTACAAAATGAGATAACACCATAATATTTGACATTTTTATTGACCTGCAATGAACAAGTGTTATTTCCCCCACAGAGCTGTAATATAAAGGAAAGCTAGGTGGAAATTATTGTGGTAGCAATAACAATTTTATCAATTTTGTGTGAAGCAATTTATAATAGAGTTACCGATTCGCTTTAAAATCATAGTTAGCATTCAATGTGTTTAAAATTCAGTCATTTAACTTGATTTATTTTTCTTTTTAAGAACACTTTTGAATGTACAGCATTTTTGGAAATGACATGTAATAAGATATTATTATGTTCTCCTTCATTTGTTGAAGACTAAATGTCTGTTTCCTTCCGTGTCCAACACCTGCTGTGATGTCATTACCGGTTTCCCTGGAAACTACCCAAACAATCTTTCACAGAAACGTTTTAAAGGGACAGTACTGTGTTGTGGTGGAAATGACAAAAATGCCTTTCGACAGCTATATTTTGTATAAAATGTAATATTAATGCTAGTCTTACACTAAATAGTATAATGAATTTAACTCTTTGACAAACTTTTAAACTATGTACAGTAAAGATTTTAAAATGGTTAATCTTCTTAAGCTGTATTTTATTTCTGAAGTTTAAAAGCTTGTTAAAAATGTACAGTACAGACTAAAAGTTTTGACTAAAAGTTCTCATTCAAAACGTTTTTCGGACTGACTGACCTTCATTTATCAATCAAGTAATGATGGCCACTTGTTTTTCTTTTCTTAGCTGCGTTTTTATGGCTATAATACAAATTCTAACAATCTATTCAGTGGGACTATCAGCTGTGTATCCACCTGACTTCTGCACAACACAACTGATGGTCCTGACCCCATTTATAAGGCAAGAAATCCACGTATTAAACCTGACAGAGCACACCTGTGAAGTGAAGAGCATTTCAGGAGACTACCTCTGAAAGATCATCAAGAAAACGCTAAAAGTGTGTAAAGCGTAATCAAACCAAAAGATAGCTACTTTGAAGAAGCTAGAATGACATATTTTCACCTGTTTCACTTTTTTGTTATGTTTACAATTCCACACGTGTTAGTTCATAGTTTTGATGCCTTCAGTGTGAATATACCATTTAAATTTTCATAGTCATGAAAATAAAGAAAACTTTTTGAATGAGAAGGTGTATCCAACCTTTTGGTTTGTACTGTATATTTTGACACATATATGGACATCACGTAATGAAAAGTATGAAAAATCAAGAAATCAAGTATGAAATAATCATGATAGAAAGGTAGTAAGAATGGTCAAAGGTGGTTTTATTGCTACTTTGCCAAAGAAAGTGGATTTTATTTTCAAAATTATGTGTACACTACTTTTAAAATATGCCTAAATAACATAAAAGTTCACCTGATTGAAGAAACTACAAAATACATTATAACTAATATACAATTAGCCTGTTAGCAGTCTATTAGGCTAACACACACTATTTGGTAAAATACACTACTACACCTTGTTAGTAACAACACAAAGCTCCCAGCAGAGATGTATATCTGGACTTGTAAATGGTCCCTCAGAACAGTTTTAAATCCCAAATTTTAAACCCAAAAATCAGTCACATTTACAATTGATGCACATATACTTGAAGGTCTTTTGAGCTATCTCATAAAAAGCAGAGCAAAAGGCAGGCTTTTTTGGCTCTTTGACACCTCACTGCCTGTGCCTGACCACGAATTCCTCTTCTTCTCTCAGGTGCCAGTGCTGAGGCCAATGGACTTAATGGTTGAGGCAACACCTCGTCGCATATTTGCCAATGCTCACACCTATCACATCAACTCCATCTCCGTCAACAGTGACTACGAAACCTACATTTCCACCGATGATCTGCGAATCAACCTGTGGAACCTCGAGATCACCAATCGAAGCTTCAGTATCCTTTTACTGTTCCATTCTTCAACTCTTTCAGAACATGTCTTTCAGAAGCCATAAATTAGGAACAAAAAAGGATGTTTTCCCAAATTTCTAACATGCTCTGCTGAAAGACATCTGACAAAAAAGGCTGCCATTGTCCTTGCATACAGGAGGACAAATGTAATTATGTTGTAGGTTTAAAAAAACACAATGTTTCTTTCCTTCTTTATTCTGGTTTTATGTTGAAATTGGAGCAGAAACTGTCGCTATGATCCGGTAACGATACTCACTGGACACGTGACTTCTGTACGGGTAGTGTCAATTAACTCTTCATCAGTAGCAATCCTGCATAAAATGGGCACCACAACTCATCTTGAGCACTACATCATGATCTTCAAGGGGTTCAGGTATAAAGTTTGAGAAACATACCTGAACAGTCTAAAACCAGCCCTGGGGTTTAGTACTTGAATGGGAAAAATAGCTTGTGACAAGTGCACTATAGGCACTCTTTAAAACAAAATACTCTAACTTGATCTACTTTATCTCAAAATAAATTACATATTTATTTAATTTGTTTTTTTTATGATGGATACTTTCACTCTAACACTGATGGATATTTAGATATTAGTGCCCTTTAGGGCCCCCTAAACTGCTGGGCCCAGTGATTGATCATGGACCCCACCCGTCCACGCACTGACAGGCTTTAATTCATAAATCAGGAGCAAAGAGATTGGGCAAAATAAAAAAACACAATAAACAACATGCTGTTACTCTCGACTGTCACTTAATTCCGATGGATAGCACCTGAGGTATGTAAATCATACCCATTAGCCTTTATCAAGTGCTCAGCGCTAATCCTGCCCCTGCATCTATCCTCCCAGGAGGAAAGAGAGCGCAGCCAGACACACAACCCTTTCCATCACTATTGATCGATGCTCTTCAGGCTCCTGAGGGCCTCAGGCTGTTTGCTACTTCGAGGATCTGTGGACTGAGATTATGCAGGTTTGTTGACAAAGGTCAGACTAAATATTTAAACCTTGCAGAATGACAAGTGAATAACCTATCACTCGGATCAAACGCTTCAAGCATTGTTTGGTAGATTTTTTTGGTAAACTATAACAGATAAAGAGGAATTTATGAACGTGTATAATCAGCACTGTTTTAACGGGGAATATGAGTGACAGGGAGTCATCTCATATTTCTTTAGAATACTTGCTTTATGAGTATAGTAAATGTAAAAGTGACTCCGTGGAGTAGAGTAAAATCAGAGGTTGAATTATCGACAGGGATCTTCTACACAACCCTGCCAGTTAGAACGTTACGAGATGTTCTTGTGCCGATTCAGCAGTTTTTGCTAAATTACAAAATAAAAACAGCCATTGTATTTGTATAATTAATGGATCTGCTCTTAGTTTTACATCTAATCCTAACATCTAGTTCTAACTAGTTCTAACAATTTCATGTTTGCTAAGCATATGTTTAAAAGTATTTAAAAGTGCTACAGTAACAGGAGAAAGAGTTAAAAGAAAAACCATGTGACAACAAAAATGCTCACTTAATCGTATGTATTATGAGAGCAACAACAACTAAGAAACAGAGTACAATCAACACAACGTAAATCAACAAATGTCTTATTTAAGTCCAAATCAAACTGCACGTGATGTCGAACTTTGAGTCAAGCTCACAGGAAAGCTCAAGGCTTGTGAGTCAGTCTTCCATGCTGGTGAACATTTTATTCTTCACCTCAGTCACAGGGTCAAAAAAGCCTTTGTTTTTAGCGGACGTGCATAGTTTGTTCACTAGAAGAATTAGAGCTAATAACTACCAGTTTTCAGCAATAATATTTTTTTACTGTCAATGGTATTTTTAACAGAAGAATAATCCTCAAAGAGATTAGTCCAATATAGACAAAACTTTGTAGCATAATATACAGTAAAAGAGATGAAAGTTTTCAGCTCTGGATTTTTAAGATGGCTCTTTGACCCATCGCTCTCAGACATTGTGGACATTAAACCAGCAAACATGGAGGAGCTGACGGAGGTGATCACAGCAGCTGAGTTTCATCCCAAACACTGCAATACCTTCGTCTACAGCAGCAGCAAGGGTTCTATCAGACTGTGTGACATGAGGACCTCTGCCCTCTGTGACCACCACTCCAAACGTAAGTTCACATTGATTCTCCAACTTGACATGTCCAATAACATTATGAGACCTGGCTATAGTAGCAACAAACAGAGCAGCTCATCCTGGGAACTGAAGTAAATTGCTTAATTTGTACTGGCTTAAATGGAACTATGGTCCTGTCAAGTTGTGTCTCCAAACTCTCAGCTTTTGCCCCAACTTGAACGGCTTGATCTAAAATATCCAAAGGACACTGGACAACTCATAATTTCTTTTTTTATTTTCTTTTAATTTAAGTAAATAATGATGAAAATAAACAACAACATCCAATAACTTCCTTATTACAAATACAACAATTCATTTAGAATACACATGAAAAATTTTAACCTAGCCCTCTATCAAATAAACAAACTTTTAAGTATCAAACATCTGAATAAACACAATGAAATAATCTTAAACAATCACTCCTAAACAACATAAATCCAATTCCTACCAGTTGTGTCTTCAGTGTCTTTTGACCAATGAGCAACAGTTTGTAATAGTTTGTTTCAGGGAACTCCATTGTTCCATTGTTCCTTCCATGTGCTCATACCCTTACAGGAAGAACATGGGCTTCGTAGCTCCATTCTTAGGCATATCTTATGAGAACGCCAGAAGATGGCCTGATGTGTGTCTTTGTGGTGTGTATTTACCAGCTATTTTTCTATTGTTTTCTAGCTGTAGTCACTATATGATCCCTCTACTCAGATCCCTCAACTGGCCTTTTGCCATTGGGACTTGTTGTACACATCAACTCACGTTTGCTCCCGTTGTGCTTGCACTGACAAAAGTTTCTGGAATAAGTAGAATCGTCATTGGCTTGTTGTGGTTGTCTGTAAAAGAGAGCACTCTGATTGGCTGTTCAGACATCCAATTAGAGTGTGTGAAGGACTTAAACGTGAAATGACATGTCCACAACTTCCATTTGGTGCACTTTCTCCTGAGTTTTTGCCTCTGATTATTCTTTTATTTTTCTATAATAACAAAACCAAGAGCTGACAGAGCCAGAACCATTTGCAGATTGTCAGACATCTTCATAAAAACAAATCTCTCTATGGCAAGCAATGAAAGTGAAAATGAAGTGACCAATTGGCCAGATATGGAGTGACCCATACCTAGAATGTGTGCTCTGCATTTAACCCATCCAAGTGTACACACACACCGTGAACACACACGCGGAGCAGTGGCCAGCTTTGGCTGCAGTGCCCGAGGAGCATTCGGGAATGCTTTGCTCAAGGGCACCACAGCTGTGGTTGTTGAAGATGGGAGAGCACTCATCAGACCATCTTCAACTTCTGAAGATCTGTCGATCAAACCGGCGACTTTCTGTCGACCTCCTTAACCACCAGACTACAACTCTACATTCTCATAACGCAGTCTGCATTTCGGAATCTAACCAGAAAAACTATACACATATGGGGACCGCTTGTAAACTAAAGTTTGGGACACCCTAGTTTTCATTTCCCACCCATAAAAGGTTGAATAGTGTGCGGATTAGGACGTAGCACAACAATGATTCTCCACTGATAGTTTCTTGTATTTTTTAGTTCATTGTAGTTTATACAAAGATCTCCATTTTAGTTTGCTTCTTCATTCAAGTAAAAAACATCCACAGGAATCTCCCTAAAGCACAAACACACACGAGATTACAAAACCACAGAGCAGTATTTTCAATAAATGTTGATGAAAAGTCTTCAACATTTACCACTCTTTTGAAAAATGAGTATGAGTACTTGCATTTCAGTACTCGCCGATACTGATACAGAGTACTTAATAAAAACATGATTAAAATTTACAGGTAACAGTCAGTATAATATAAGTCATATAATAAAAAAAAACAAGTGACTAGTTTGAAATTAAGGCCATTTATTTACAATGAAAAGCATGTTGTATTTAACATATTTCAAAATAAATAATTATAAAAAGATAAGGGCTTAAATTTGAGTTCTTATAAATTAAGCCTGGCTGGTGTGAGAGCTGCAGAATTGTTTCGCGTGTAGCGGTGGCTTGAGACATCAAATCTGGGTTCCAGAACATGGAGGAGACGCAGGCACCCCACATCTTCTACCTCCGAGAGTGGCTGGTCACTCAATGCAATGTACTCGATAATTGCCTGAGTTATTTTCACAGCATGTGGAATGTCTCTGGACAATTTGTCTTGTCTTGCAAGAGTTTGCTGCAGCATGGGTGTTGGTGTAGAAAAACTGGTGTTTAAACTCTTTGTTCTAATTGTCGAGTTGGGATTTTAGGTGCTTGATTAAATTACTTGTGTTAAATGCACTACCTTTTGAACCTCCTCTGGACAATTTTGCTGAGCACAACATACAGTCCGTCTTTGTTTTGTTGTCTTCATTCACTTTGAAACAGTTCCACACAGCTACATGTCTCGCTTTGTCTTCTCCCCCCTCTGAGCAGCAGCTGGATGTAGGGGCAGGAACTCGACACCTATGATTAACCACTTACATGCCGCTCAAACATAGACATTTCTCAGACCATGGTATTGGTTTAATGAGTTCGAGTACTTTAGAAAATGTGGTATTGAGGCCGATACCAGATATCGCTATCGGTGCATCCCTAATTTACACACTGTACCAAAGAGGGGAGACCATCGTCAGCGTTTGGAACAAATGATTATGTTCAGAAATTAGCCAACAGCTGCTCCTCAGGTTTCATGTAATTCTGCCATTTTTAACTAATTGTGAAGCAAATAATCAGATTAATAAGATCGCATTGTGCTCGATTAGTAAGTCACTGAGTCCAGGTTGGGCTATAGTTGGGTCCAGACTAGAGCCATTAATGATAGGCTCTTGTAGCAGCCCTTGAAGATGGAAGTCTCTTGCATTAAATGGACCTTAAAAACATCCCAAACTCTAGCAGTATAAGAAGAGTCGGGTTGCAAATCTTCAAGATCACGCTAAAGAAGGCTGGTGACTGTGCACAAGCCAACAGGGACTTTCCATCAGTTCTAAATAATTTGAAACCGGATGGTATCAATTTAGCAAATCTACTCTAAAGTAAAGAAATGACCCTCCTCTATAGGTAGAAACAGAATATGCTGAGAGACAAGGGTTACAGTGACAAGCTTTACTTTGGTTTCTTGGGAAAAATTGGCTTTCTGTTTGAATTCTTTTTCCTGATTTATATGAAATGTATAATTATTATCCCACAAATACAGTATTTGCTACATATCAGAGTTAACTGATCCATAGCCAGTGATTGAATGACTTGTTTGTCACTTACTTTTTCATGAAACAACTTAATGTTAAAAATACAGGGGCTTGTATTTTGTGTGTCTAAATGGCTCTGTTTGACCCTTATCGCTCTTAAGCTTTGTTCACATCGAAAAACAATAAATTAGCTTGTCCCACTCTGAGGTTATTGCAAAACCTACAGCTTCCTTCTGCATAGATCATGCACCAAAACAGGTGGAGTCTCCCTTAGTATCTTACACGTCTTTTAGCACACTTCAACTACAAATATAAAGCAACTAATAATATAATGCAGTGTTTGCTTAGTGGCTAAAGCTAACAAATACATATCTACTCCGCTAGTCTGCTTTCCTACGTATCTGCATGTTCTCATTATCTTAACACGTAAAATATCTACTGTTCTTGCTTTTCGGTGCGAACAAAGCATCAAGCGTACCTAAATCTGACTGAGAAGACTGTGTGTAGTTGAGCTAAAATGTACAGAAAAATGCTCTCTTGAAGCCTCTTTGTGTGATGTATTTCTATTTGGCATGAACCACAATCATCTGCCTAACATTGTGTACAGATACTAGTATAGGTATTGGTGCATCCCTATCAAGATCTGTTTTCCCATCTTTTGACTATTTATCTGTTTCTGAACTATGTTGAGTGCAGAACATGCACACACCTCAATTTGTTTCAATGTGCAATTATTGTTTTTCTCTTCATCAGTGACTTTTCTCCTTAAATGTAACATTTTGTTCTCATCTTCTCAGTATTTGAGGAACCAGAAGACCCCAGTAATCGCTCCTTCTTCTCTGAAATCATCTCTTCCATCTCTGATGTGAAGTTTAGCCACAGCGGAAGGTACCTAATGACCCGAGACTACCTCACAGTGAAGGTGTGGGATGTCAACATGGAGAGCAAACCCCTGGAGACCTACCAGGTACTGACTCTCCTCTGAGAAGAAAATGTATGAAGTACTGAAAATGTTTCACACAGCCACTCTTAACGATGGATGTATTGTTGACTTTTTGGATTTATCCAACGCAGCATATGTTTGTTCTTAATCTGACATCTGTTCTCTCATTCTAAAATACTTTTTGAGAACAATTATGTTAATTAAAAATAGTCTGCTAAAAAAACCAGCTTATCAATAACCACTGTGTTTGAATGTTATCTATATCTTTGAAATAATACTAACAAAGAAAAAACATCTCTTTTTGATTTGCCTTCCGTTTTTTATTGATCCCAACATGCAGCAATTTGGTCATTACATATTTATTAAGTCGAGTTAAGCCCAACGAAGCCTTGTTAAAGATACTAGGAGTTTTCTCAACATCCTGTTTTCATCATCATTCAACATCAAGATTTCCCCCAGTGATTGGTGATGCAGCTCCAGCACGCATGCAAGGATTGAGTGGTAGACAATGTCTAGCAGCTAGAAGCAAGATACAACACTAGAGACTATAGCAGTACACCTGGTTGTCTTGTTAGTCAAATAAGTCAAGGAGCAGGTGGGAGAGAGCCAGAGCTTATGGCCCCCAGCATTAAGGAAGTGGTCACAGAGGAGTGGACCGGCAGCCCGGCGAAAGAGGAGACCGCTCTTCTGACACCAGTAGACCACTCCCCAGAAAGAAGAGGAAAGCCTCACCGAACATGTTGACTCTCAGTGGCCATTCTTGGGAGTTTTGCATCAGGGATAATATGTGCTGCACATGCAAACCTGAGCCTTGAACCCACTGCAGTGGCTCCTTAAGGATAATGAGAAGAGAAGATTTATTTAGATTTCTTTAGTTAGTTTAATTTGCAATCAGAAAATGTTCCAGGCGCTGTAATAAATTCATATATAACCCCCAGTGGAAGGTTCTATGATTCTATGGCTCTAAATCTCCTGTGATATGGGTGTTTATGGGGCAGTCTCTGGCCTGCTGAATTATATCCAAAACATATCAAATTGTGTTGGAAGGAGGAACAATGCCTTTATGGGCACAGAACAAAATAGTGGTATGTCTGTTATATATATATAATGGTACTCTTCATAACATTCTGGAGTATATGCAAATTGCTATTACAAAAACTTAACAGCAACTTTTCCAATTTTCCAATTAATTCTCAAAACTTTTGGCCATGACTATATATGCACTGTCTAAGTGAAAATCCCTAGAAATAGTCCAGCAGATCTGGAAATGCTTTGGGTTGACACAGGTAGACCTGTTGCTTCTACACTGGGTACAGGGTTCCAGTATATTATGCACTTTTCAAGGTTCCTCTCGGGATGTTCTCTGGTGTCCTGCTGGCCTGTAATAATTGTGTGATTGCAATTTTGCTTGTAGCCCTCCTATGATTTAAGTTTCAGTATGGATGGAGGAATATGTTATCATAGGGGGGTATTAGTGCCCCATTAGATCCTGCAATGACTCTCTGCCAGTCCCATGCTGCCGTCTGAAGAGTATAGGGGTCAGCATAGGGGTCAGCGCGGGGTTATGTAAGCAAGCAAACTTTACAGAGGGCAATTTGTAGAGTTGACGCAGAAGTATAGATCAGGCTTTACTCAATAGCTTAAAAGTGGCTAACCTATTTTAGATCTTCAGTTAACTCTTTTGATATTTGCTGCCTCTGTACCACAGATATATAGATTTTACAGACTTAATTATGCTATCATTGAAATTAAAGTAAAGATGACTATCAGATCTTTGAACTCTTTAATGCACCTTTTAAACATATTCTACATTTGGAATCACATTATTGCATATTGTCCAGTTTCATCTTACGTCAAGATAAAGAGTCAAATGTTTCTAAAATAGCATCAGCAGGGTTCTAACTGCAACAGAGCAGCTAGTCCTTTGATTCCAATTGAACTATTGAGCGCAGGGTATGAGAACAGACCCATCCGGTGAGCCCTGCTGGATGCCCATCAGTTTATGTTGAGAATATTATATATTACATTTTAAACACATTTCATAAGACTTAAAGCTAATTATGACAGTCCTTCTTTTCTACTATGTGTGTTTAGTATGGAGGTGAAGAATAATCAGATTTGTGTGATGCTAAAGAGATCCCAGCCTCCTGACTGGGAGTGTGTTTGGGAGTTAGTAATGAAGGTGTGTTTTTGACAGGTTCATGACTATCTCCGGAGTAAACTCTGCTCCTTGTACGAAAACGACTGCATCTTCGACAAGTTTGAATGTGCCTGGAATGGGACGGACAGGTGTGTAGCTGCTTCTTCTTCTCAGCTTTAGCCTGTTGCTTTCTGATAGCATCCAATAAAACAGAACTAGTATAAAACAGAATAGTATTACATTTTTATTCTGCTATACTCCTCTGCTCACTTTTAATGCTTTGCTCTTCCTAAGCCCTGTTTTTATCCATTTGTGACCAGTATCAGATATTCTCCTGACAATCTGAACAGCTTAGTTCTGTTTTTGTTAATCCTGACCCAGAAGCATATCAGATTTTTTGCAAAGCGACGTCAGTCTAAAGCTCCTGTGAGAAATGAGTTGCTGAAGGACACATTCTTTTATTGAAATTGAAATATGAAGGCTCTCAAAAGTATTTAAGGCTTTACTGAAGTTCTAGCAATTCTAACTCCATATTCCATAATATATATGTCATTTTCCATCACAATATCGTTCATAATAGTATGTAGTAATAATAAAGTTATGGTCAGAAATGTAACATTTTTAACAGTTAACATAGTTTCTTCTTTCCCACATATGGTCCCATTGGACTGGCATTTAATTCACACAGAAGATGAAAAGGAGGTGCAAACCACCAAAAAAATGAAATAAATCAGATTCACAAAAGAAAATAGAATTGAACTTTGAAACTGGGAGTCTGAACCTAGCATCGGACAACATTTTCCCAACATTTTACTGTTTTGTCTCTTTACTGTTTTGAAGCCTCTGGTAAAACAACTGTTTTAACCTTTATTATTGATATCGTTTTCAATATCTTTTATTTGCTACATAACAAAAATAAAGATGCAATTTTTCCATGACAATGAAGTGCTTGAGTAAGCTACACCTTGACTATTTGAAATACTTAATTCCTATTTTTAAATCCAGATTTGTGACTTTAAATGCTGCTCTGTTATATCAAATGGAAAGAAAATGATTTGAAATGATTTTGGTTATAAAACATAGATATATGTTTTCTGTTAAAGAAATTCAATTCTGTTAAAATTTGTAAAACTATAAACGAAATATAACATTTTATAATAGATGGGTTGCATCTCATCCATGCTGGGCATTACAACTTTTACAACATGTATGTCCTTCTATTAATCTCATTCTTATGTCAAACCCTTACTGAACATGTGATATTTCTCATATTTAAAGTCTAATCATAACCTAAAGTTGAGAGTCAAGTAAGTCAAATGTAAATCGGAAGTCAAAACACATTAAGAAAGCAATGCTCTCGCAGAATATGGCCAATAAAGAACAGACAACCTAAAAGAAATATTTTTGATATTTATGGTGATTTACTAGTTGAATCCATTTTTAACAACGAGTTCCAATTGATCACTAATTGATGTACTCTTTCACCATGAGTCACATGCTAATATCTGCTCGTCATCTTACCCCATCAGCGTTCTCATGACCGGATCCTACAACAACTTCTTCCGCATGTTTGATCGAAACACAAAACGAGACGTGACTCTGGAGGCCTCGAGGGAGAACAGCAAACCCAGAGCCATCCTCAAACCCCGCAAAGTCTGTGTTGGTGGCAAACGACGTAAAGATGAAATCAGTGTGGACAGTCTGGACTTCAGCAAGAAGATTCTTCACACTGCATGGCACCCCAGTGAGAACATCATTGCTGTGGCAGCCACAAACAACCTCTATATATTTCAGGACAAGGTTAACTAGCCCTGGTGTGAGTATGTGATGCAGGCTCTAGTGCGCAGAAGGACTCCAGTGCAGGAACCTGGCATTCCACCACAGATTTGATCCTGCGCTTAAGCAAACTTGCCAGGATACAGACTATGGGTGTGGGACCTCAGTGCTTTTTATTGGAATGAAAGTAAATGGCTCTTTTTGGTCTTGCACAGCAATTGGCAGATCAACTTGGAGAAATTGTGTATAAAACCTGTCCTGATTTTTCACACTCTGAAATTATGCTTTCTCTCTGTTGAACAAAAATAAAAGCAGTTCTAAATAAATTAAATCTTGACTAAATGTCCCCAATGGTTGTATCCTCAAAGTCCCATCGCAAAATTGCACAAAAAAACTAAAACTGGTGAAACAATGAGGCCTTAAAAGGTGTCCTCGTTATACTGAGGGACCCCTGTGTAGTGCATCTTTAAAAAGTCAGAGTGAGGTTACATAAAAAATTCAATCTTCAAGTCTTCTCAGTAAGTTAGATAACAGGGATAACAGATCAAATCTCTCAAGCACAGCGCCCCTAGATTCTCTCACTGAACTTTAAAGGTTTTTAGTTCTAGTCCCAGAAGGAGCGGCCGGTAAACTGGATCAACAGAGCACCACTGCCCAAAATCAAAATACTCTCTTTAATAGATTTTCTCTTTCAAAACTTCTTACTAAAGGCTCTTATAATGGCAATACCTTTCTATTTTGGCTTGGATTTAAAACTATTCAATATTTGATAAAAATCCACACATCTATGTAGCTGTTTACCTGGGACATAAAAAAATACATTGCAGATCATTGTTTTACAGCAGTAATAAAGTGTAAACAATTTATGTTTTACATGCAAAAACATCATTAGTTGTTTTTTTCATCAATTTCTACTGGTCTGTTATCAAAATAAAGGCAAGGTAGTTGACGGTTTTAATTATATTAATAAATTAAGTATTTTATTCCTGTGAGATGCACCACAAATTTAGTGATTCAAAAGATCTATCCTCTTATTTTTTTCTTATTAAAAAATAGTAATTCATTGAGAAGATACAATTCATTGACTCTATCTTTGTTTAAATTACGCACATTTAAATGTCATATTGGTTTCATATTTATTAGCCCTTTTTCAGATGCCTGAGATCTTTCAACAGTTTTTTATTGGCATGAGAGATGCAGAATGTGAGGCTGCGTTTATAAAATCTCAGGTCATTTCATAGTCGAATATTTTTCTTTGAGCAGTGTTGTTATATTAGCTTCACCTCAAAGAAATGATATTTTAATGTGCATGAATAGAGGCAACAGTCTAGCGAAAATTCTTACTGCAAACCCTGCTATTTCATCTGTTTGAAATGAATCTAGAGGCAAGATTGGACTGAGGCACAGCATTCAGTTTCCCTGTGATTGAATATGTAGTAACAAACATTGTGTAAATTTAGTACATTTTGCTGTATTATCTTAATGGCTTTTGACACTTTTCCATCGAGGACTTTGAGAGTTCTGTGATTTTCATAGCTCGATTAATTTTCAAACAAACCTGTTATTCTGGAACTGTTGCACAGTTGAATTATAACCTTGGTTAATGGCTAGAGAGGGGGCTGTGCCCAAATAGATGTCCTTATGGTCACGATTGAAATCAGAAATGTAATTAAACTATGTTTCATGAGAAAACAAGCATTCCTACTGACCAGCTGAAAGGGAAAATGAAGAAAGCCTAATGTTTATAGCACCTGTTAAATCAGCAGGCTATCCCAGAAAGCTATACAAGTGTCAAAAAATGAACAAAACAGGTCGATTCTGTCAAATTAAACGCGCATATGTTTTTTGACAGATTCCTTGTGTAATATCAGGGGTAAAGAAGGAAAGACCAGAAAATGCCTGGGTTTCTGGAGGACTTAAAATAAAATGAATAGGATTTAGATTATTCAGCATCACAATTAAAATTCATGTAGAGATCATACTCTTGGAAATTATTACATTTCCACTATCTAAGGCGTACCAGGGAAAGCGACCGACCTCGGGATTTTAGCAATCGTCAAAATTTCTATTTTATATAAAGCATTACTATGAGTATATATTGACAGAACGTGTTTCTTTAAGCCGTGAGAAAACCCCATCAAATCTCCTTTTCCTTTATAGCTTTGAATGCAGCATCGCTAAATGTGCTAAGGTGTTTGATTAAAGCTGCCATATTATTTAAATTATTTATAACAACAATTTCACCCCTCTTCCCATGACTGCACCCTTAATAACCTTAAATAGGCAGTATTTATCTTAAATTTATTGTATATTCACCTGATATTGTAAATTCAATGATTGCGCACTGCACACTTTTGGCTGAGGAAATGAGATGAGCTGTATTAGCGCTTCACCTGATTGGTTACTGGGTCTGGATAAGGCCACCAAGTCTGTCAAACTCCCAGAAAAAGAAAAGATTACACAAACATACATGAGCCAATCTAAATATGAATTGAGGCTTGCTTTTGGTGAGGAAACAATACTAAAACATGTAAGCAATGACTGAAAAGTTAAATTTCCATGATATGGCTCCAATATGGTTTTAAACACTGAAGAGGAAAACAGCTAAATAAAATGTTAATTAACTGCTTATGGTGTGAAAAAAAGAGTCCACAAATAACAACAGCTATAAGAAAAGAGAAAACTTGCATTTATTCCTCGCTCACACACAGAAATAATGCAACATATCATTAGGAAACATTTTTACATGTCCTGAAATGTACACAGATTGCTTCCTTCACTGACCAGAAAAATGCACATTTAGCCATTACATCACAAATACTAAATAATACTAAATAATGCTTTAGAACATTAGCCTTCCGGGTTTAGGCCACAATGGAAATCACTGGGTCGTATTTTGCGAACTATCAATGAAGGAACAGTTTGAGCCAATCGGTTAAATGTACTCGCTTTCAAGTTCATTGTAGCGTGTGGTTTGAGAAGCAGAGGCTGTTCACCTCCACAGCCTCAACGAGGGAAGTCAACTGATTTCTGCCATTCTGCAGCACCTTCATTTGTGCTCAAACAGTGAACCCCACTCACATAGGTTTGAAAGCAAACGAGAAAAAATAAATAGCGGGGAAAACAGCTGGCTGTAACACCTTCCCACTGCCTCAGGCATCATCCTGCACAGACTGAAAACTACTAAAAATCATGATGTGCGTGAGATCAGGGAGAGGCTTCACTTTGTGGAGCGGCGACTGGGCTCGGAGGCGGTTGGAGGGGGAGGGGGTCCGCGGCGGTCCAGGTCCTCGATGTAGAAGGTAATGAGCTTCCGGCGTTCCTCTGGCACACAGTCTAATACCAGGTAACGTTTGTCGTTTTGGAGGACCTTCTCGATGTCCTTAAGGTGCTGCTCCGACTCCAGAATTAGCTTACGCGACCTTTGCCGAGACAAAAGAGAAATTTCAGTCAAGAACTTTGCAGCATCAACGATCTGGTCTTTAGTGCACACTTCTATTTGAAAGAACTTACAACTGAGAGGAAAACAACAGGTGCCAGTTTGTTACAAGGAATGGATTACAAGTTTCTTCTTCATATCACAGTTTTGAACAATAAGCAAATGTTTGACACTAGGGCTGCAACTAATTATTATTTTGACAATCAATTAGTTGGCTGATTATTTTTTCAATTAATTGTATAAAATTAAATGCATTTTTTAAATTTGATGTTTTACTTATAACTATATAAAACCATAAACCATGGTATTATTTATGTATAGAAGTAAACTTAAAAAAAACAACAACAACAGAGTTCTCTATTAAACTATAAACTAACACAAGACAAAATGTTTAAGAGCGAGTGCACGACAAAGCCACAGCCATTGCCTTTGTTATAACCGAAAGGAACTGACAGAATGCGGAAGTAGTTGTGCAACCATAGATCTAGAGCGACTGCCCGAAGTTAGCGAACACTTTAAACAAACACACTTAATTAATACAAATATTACACAATAGTGATAATTATTTAGTGATATAAGCGATAGTTTTTACTTACTCTACTGATGTTTTGGTATCCGAAATACAAAAGTGTTTTCATTTAAGGTGCTTGTGCATCATCGTCGAGCTCACAGTCTTCTAAAGAGTGTTTAATGAGCAACGACTCCACACTTTGGAAGATTTTGGGCGCACAGGTTTTCCTGAAGATGACGCTTCCTCCACTGCGCCGGCGGCTCTGTATCTATGCTTAATTTGTGCGTCTTGGTGTCACGCACCTCCGTGATGTCAAGTGATCAGGCCAACTAATTGATAATGGCATTCGTTGACGACGAATTTCATTATCAATTGTTATCAGTTTAATCGATTAGTTGTTGCAGCCCTAATTAAAATGTTTTTGATGTTTTATTGAGAATGTCATGGCTTTAGCTAAGGAGCTACTTGTCAATATGATAAAATGTATATAATTCAGGTAATAAATAAATAGTATAAATGAAATATACAAAATCTAATAGGATGTTCATATATTTTCATGTAAAAGCATAAACATCTCACCTCAATTATTATACATATGAATTTTACCATAATTTGTTGTAATAGGAAATTTACTGTTTGGGATTCATTTTTTCTGTATATATATTTTTTAGCACTTATGTATATTTGAATATAGATTTTTAACCAGTCACAGCTCTGGATTCAGGCCCAATATTTATGAGAATTTTCATGGTCTTTATTTGTAAACATAATCTAGAAGAGCTTACTCAACTAGTTCAGCGCTGCACTATATTTGTGCATTGAGAATAATTAATTAAGCAATTAATAAGAATTAACGGTATGGAAAATGAGGAAAAGTGTGTTTGAATAGATCATGCTGAAAAAGCGAATAATTAATAAAAAAGTGCCACAATGGAATGCAGAAAAAGCTGAAAACTCAATTAAGAATTTGTTGAAAAAGAAGTGAAGACAAAGCGGAAGTCTACAAAGATTAAGATTTGTTGACATTTTCACTTTTTTATATACATCTTATATACATCAACTTGATTATATTACAGTTCTTGATTTGAAATAAAATGTCCCTTCAGTGCCCATCATTATATTTTAGCTAAAGTAACTCCCTATATTTGCATTATACACAGTTGTAGAAATCTCAGAATCTAAGTATCCTTGACTGACCTTTCTTCAACAACATGCTTCATCAGAATTAAAACCAAAGTCAGTTCTTAGTCTCAAATTACAATGTTTATGTTATATTTCAGTTGATTTGAGAGCAAAAATGTGAGTTGATCTTAAAAGATTTTTGAAGCTGTATCTCAAAGTAACAGCCCTTTAGTTTCTAAAAGATGCCAGATCCTTCAAGATCATGAGGAGATCACACAATCAACTGAGCAAATCACATTTTGTTATCTTGAAATGTTCTTCCAATCTTTCTTCTACAAAATCATTTTAACTGAGACAATTTAAAATAAATCATTAACTAGGCATCACTTATAGAAGTTGAGGCTTCTACCTGTACGTGATGAACTTTGTCTCTTTGAGAAGGGTTCGGAAGTCAGCTTTGGCTGTGATGAACTTATCCTTAATGTAGTCTTCAAACTCTCGCTGCTTCTTCTGAAAAAACAATCAAACAAAGGAACTCAAAAACAGATAAACACAACCCAGAGGGTTGAAGACAGACTGGGAAATTAGTACAGTTAAACTCACTCGATCACTGCTGGAAAACTTGATGCAGCGAGGATCATCTTTGATGACTTTCTTCACCTCCTTCCATGTGGTGGTTAATGTGATCTGCAAGTCACAGAACAAGAAGTATGGGACTTAATTTGATGACACCGAGCACTGATCACTGAACTAGCACGCCCCTTGACCAATAACTACTCACTTCAGCGACTAAATTACTAAGGAACAAGAAGCTTAATGGCATACTGCTGGTTTGATTCTGCAATTGCTCTGAATCTGCTTTCAAAACTCTCTCTCTCAAACTTTAAACAAGCTATTTTCTTGCATGGGAAACTCAAAGCCTCGACTCACCATAGAGGTCTCATCCAGAAGCTGTCGAAAATGTTCTTTCTTCCTCTTGGTCAAAGCTTCAACGTGTTCTTCAAACAGTTTCTCTTTCTCATGCCGCTCTAGTAGAGACGAGGATTCCCAGCGGTGATCCTTACGCAGATTACGCCTCGTTTCTGACCAGGAGGTGTCAGTGGACCGGACCTGTGTATGACGCAGCAGGAAGTCAGGTTGCACATGTGCATTACACAGACTGACCAGGATGTTAACATACATGTGTAAAACCCTCAAAAGATCTTCTCACGGATTATGAACAGAAATATTACTGTTACAAGAAGAAAGTATGCACGCCTAATTCATTAAATCAGGACCTGCTCATAACAAATTACATTACTTATTCTATTTTCTTCTACTGCTCCCAAAAATGATGAGCAGGAAAACCACGTTAACCTGGATGGCAGCATTGTGAGAATTTCAGAGATGCATGGTTCAGATAACTTAATAATTATTGGGAGAAACTGGGTAACTTCTATCTTTTATTTGCTACTTCTGGATTAAAAAGTACCATATTTTTTGTACTAAAATGCGCACCTAAAAGCCTTCAACTTTCTCAAAAGCCGAGAGTACTCCTTATAATCAGGTGAACCTTATACGTGGATCACTATTGAACCACAACAGGTCTCGAACTACAAGATGAAGCTGTCAAGAGACCGGGTGGCTTTTTTCATACATCTCCGTCCCTATTGATCTACGACTCCATGCGCTCCCATATCACGATGTTGTTAAAAAAAAAAAAAAAAATACACAAATTAACCTTGGGTATGTTCGATGCCGTATTAGCCTAACTTGTCAATTCTGACAACGAAAAGAATTCCAGGGATTCGTGGATGAGGAATGAACTGAAAGTATTAGCAGCATTAGGGATAAAACTGACCAATAGGAGACCAGAACATTTGTTGGCGCATTGAATGCTGTCAGGTAATGCCCAGTGTTGTCTTCTGGCCAAATTTCAAATGTAGAGCATGTATATCTCGTGTGTGTTATTTGTCTCTCATATGCTGTTGGAAGATAAGCTGTCACGAAAATACTACGTCACTGACATTAACTCAGGAAAAATAAACCACTGTTTTGGTAGTGAATGGAGTCATCAGAATGCTGGTTTCTATTCTATTAATTAAAGTTATTAAAAACTAAGTAATAAAAATTTGACTGACTTATCTGACTGTTTTATTGACATTCCCTTTAACACGGCTCCATCTAGTGGATGCATAACCCAACCCCAGACACTTCTATTCTATGCGCCTTATAACGCAGTGCCCTTATATATGAAAACCCTTAACCTTTAAAAATCCTTTATTTAAAAATAACTTTATAATCCAGTGCACCTTATAGTATGGAAAATACAGTACCTTTTTCCTGATGCAACAATTGTTTGTACTGAACCATTTCTATGATGTACCCCGACCTCATAATTATTCATGACCATGAGCTGGCTTATCCTTTGGGAAGACCCAGCAAATTAATTCTTAAAGGTGGCATATCATTTTCAGACATTTATTACATGTGTTGTTCACTCATTAAAACATACCTCAAGTCATATTCAGAGTCATATATCAAGTCATAGGTCTTCACTATCCATCTATATTGTTTTTGTTATTGTTTTACAAGGTAGAATGATTATTATTACAAATAAATGGGGGCGTTAATACAATAATAGTGCAGTAAATTTACGATCAAACCCATCAGATTTACTTGGCTGAGCATCAATCAGCAGAGCCCCTAGATGTCACCATTGAGTAAACTGAATGAACAGTCAAGTAGAGTCGGTGGTTCAAAATGGCTCAAAAGTTCATAAAACCTCATGTTGCCATTTAATAGATATCGGGCAAGTACCTCAGAACAATATCAGTACTCATACTCTAATGTTAAAAATTGGTATTGATGCAACCCTAATCAAAATGCTTTTGTATGGTCCTGCTAATACAGCTTTGTTCAATGTGCAAAACTGAAACGGACAGAAAGTGATTGAGTGACATCTGACCATATCAGACATTAGGGCTCTGAAGTTCTGGACCGCCTCCTCTCGCTTGTGCTGCTCGCGCTCACGGTCAATCTCTTTGGTCTGTTCAGATCGAGCTCTCAGCACCTCGCGCTCTCGCTCCCTCAAACTGGCTTCGATTCGAGCCTGACGCTGCAGCTCTTTCTCCTTCTCTGCATCAAGGGTCTAGAGGGAAAACAAAGGTAACTCATAAATCAAGATTGAAAATTGGGGTTTAAGGAAAACCTGCAATTTAAACAAATTCTGAAATTCAAACCGTGAAGTGAAATAACGAAATATTTTAACGAACGTTAAACTAATAATCACACTATATTCTACATTCTACAGTTACGCTAAGCTAACCAGGATAAATGCTCCACTGCTACAGTGGAAGAAGGCCTTTTCAGATCTGTTATTTAGGTGCAAGTACATTGTAACTTGGTTAGTACTGGGCAAAAACGACATAAATATTTTTTATGTAAATAACTGTCACAATATTGTTAAATCTTTCATTATGGTACATTATGTTGATTTTTATTTAGTAATTACCAACTATTATTTTCACATTTACGATTGTGTATATAAAATGCCTTCTGAATCCATGACTTGGACAACATTTCAAACCTTTGCTTGCTTCTCTGCATACTGCTTGTAGAACTCCTCTCTGCCAGCAGAGGTCTCCACAGCTTTATAGCGCTGATCTGTCTCCAACTTGTCCTTCACTTTGCTCCAGCGCTGTGAGATGTCCACGTGGTGGTCTGACAGTAAATCAAAGAAGTCCTGTTTCACCTGTAGACGAGAGAAAAATGCCTCATGATGCTCAACTTTAAATACAGAATGTATTCAGTGGGGCTGCACCAATGAATAATTTAAAATGATTATGCAATTTGTTTTTGACTCTCGTTTTTCATTAGTTATCTAGCAGAGTTCAAATAAAGGTTAATGATAGAGTTTCTTCTTCCTTAAATACACCATTTCGGCAGAACACCATTATGATTAAATACAAATGTATTATTATTAAAGGCAGCTTTCAGGGCACTCAAAGACACCAAACAGGAGAATTAAACAATACAAGCCTCTTGAAAAGAAAGGATTTCAGGTTGAATGTAATGCTCAGCTTAACAGGAAGCTAGGAAAGTTCCTGCAGTACTGGGCAAATGTGGTAAGTTAGTTATGGGTAAGGGTGTGATGATCTTTTCTGCACCGTTTTGCATGATCAGGGTGACCATGGTATTAGAAATATTGACTTAAAGAAAATTAGAAGTAAACCAATCCTTCGACTGGTGGCCTGCAGTGACCGATCGTGGAGGTAAAGAGCTAGATGTCTAGAGATTGCTATGCATCATCAAAATAAAAATTATAGTGCTCGTCATGTTTCCTAAATATTTCACCCACTGGCAAGATGTTGATGATAAACAGCAGTGGACCAAGTATTGAATTCTGTGGTACAACAGAGGAGGGTTTGGAAGAATGTTTTTTATTGTATACAAACTGAACTCTTTTCGGAAGGTAAAAGATAAACTAGAGAAGACACTCTACATGAATGTTGTAGAGTCTGATTGATTAATCCCCCTCTTTGATATTTCTGGAGTGTTTTGGTTGTAGAGGTTCTGGAGCCTTTAGTTCCACAGTCATTGGTCAATCATATTTGACAGCGCACACGGTCATGGTCTATTTGTATACAACGATGGGAAAAAAATAAAAGTTTGACCTGTGGGCTTTGATTAAACGGAGACGTACTCAAGTTTCTTTGAGGATTTTTTTACCTCAGTCAGCACACACATCATGACACGTATAAAACACATCAGTATTATACAATTCTTTTACCATTATGTTACTACTCATACTACCCATCACCACTTTAACCGGCTTCATTAAACTAATGGAGTTTTTAAACAAAAGAGAACTTTAGCTTGTTACCTGTGCAGTAAATGTTAAAATGTTACGTTAGGAAAAATTCAAGAAAAGAAAGGCCACTCGAAGAATATTTTGTTCCATGATATTATAAGGTACAAAAAACACGTACGAGAAATACATACTCGTACATATTCAACATTTGAAATTCGGACAACACTGAGCATCACATGACTGCATTCAACTTGCGATCATCTGCTTTATGACCAAGAGGAGAGCCATTCCTGCATTATACACATAACGACTTCACAGAAGCGCTCTCCCTTGGTGTCCTAAACCCATAAATATTTTCCTGTTTGCAAAGCGTAATTTTAAGCCCACGATCCTACTCTGCTACCATCCGTACTCCTTCCCTACCACCTCCTCCTCCGACACCCCATATCACCTCACTAGAAAGGTAAGGGTTATTTTACTTTTTTCACTGGTTTTTCATGTTTAATTTTTTAAAGTGTTGTTTCTGTATGGTGTGGAAAGGATTAGGCATTTTACATCTAAAACTTGCTTCGACATACAAAAAAAAAAAATCCAGGATACGAAGGTCACCCCAGAACAGATTAATTTTGTACCTCGAGATATTACTG
Organism: Danionella dracula; assembly: GCA_900490495.1. Taxonomy (NCBI): domain Eukaryota; kingdom Metazoa; phylum Chordata; class Actinopteri; order Cypriniformes; family Danionidae; genus Danionella; species Danionella dracula. The sequence continues at coordinate 751,195 of UELW01000489.1, forward strand.
TATTTGTTATACAACTTGGATAGTTGCCAAGACTTTAAGAGTGTAGATAGCCATCATTATTAATAAATAGTGTTCATTGTGCAAGCAACTGGAATATCATGGAACATCAAATGAATATTATCTTCTTATTGAGTTAATCAAATAATCATATTTTATGCTTTTAATCAAGAATAGAGCTACAACTACAAATCATTTCCAGGTTCACTACCTTATCAACTTTGCTTTTGGAATCCTCTTTGTCCTTCTTTCTCAAGGCAGTCATGAACTCAATGAAAATCGCCTCTCTGTCCTTCATCTTCTCAATGGTCCTGAAGCGAGGATCCTTGGAGTGCTTTGCTGCAAACTCACTAAATGTAGTCCTGAATGAGAATCAGAAGAATGAGAATCAAATTAATCAACACCACTAAATGATATGCATACACAGTTATTCTAAATTAAAATACTATAAATAATAATTAAAACTTTAATTAAAGGTTGAATAAAGCAGTCTATTTTTAAGCTACCCACTCTCTGCTTAAGCTCAGATAACATACACATTCCATTGCATAAAAAAATCTTAGAGGATCTCTTAGCAGAGAGATGATGATGGCACCGACTTAATCTTTGAAACCATTTTGCCTGAAGTCCTCCTAAAATGTGAGATTTTTCTTTAATACAAAGAAAAATCAACTAGGTGAGAATTTCACACGATAATTAAATAATTAATTAATTAAAAGATTGTGTCATCCATTTCTATTAAAATGCTTAAAATGCCTTTCTTATTGCTTGGAAAGTTCCAAACTACCACAAAAAAAAGTCTGTGTGCCATTCGATTGGTTCTGGAATCATGTGAATGTTGGGTGATAAAAAATGAGACAGATCTCAGTTCTCCTCTCTTCCAACCATTTCTTGCTTTAATTGAGTTGTTAAGCGGTCAACAACAAAACGGCTATCTACAAACACTTTCACTATCTAAAAACATATAAGTGATTTCACAGACAACAAACCCCAGATTTCACAGTGTTTTTTTTGTCTCTTGGACGACCAGAACAGACCTGGTTAGAAGTTTGGCATCCTCCATCATCTTGCGAAAATCATCTTTAGCCTGCATGAGCTTATTCTTCTTCTCCTTCCTTTCTTCTTCAGCACGCGTCTTCACATACGCATCAAAGACCTGTGGAGTGATAGGAGGACGTTTCACCTTTTGCTATATGATCATATGAGGGACTGTAGTCACCATCTCTTACCTGTTTCCTTTCTCTGGGGCTGAGCAGCAAGTAGCGAGGGTCAAACACAATCTTGTGCAGCTCTTTGTCCCATGTTGAGAAAGCAGAGACCTGTAGAGTGGAATGGGCAGAAAGATGTTTCACCAACGAACACATTGTGAAACTACTGCTAAGAAAGCTATTCGTTCAGTAGCAACATTAGTGACTAACAAATACAGAACACAATCATTAGTTATAATAACAGACAGCTCTATATCAGACAACCTTAACCATCACATTAGCGACTTTCAACTGAACCAAAACTTTTGTTACAAGGGCACCTATTATGGGAGTTTTACATGATGGGATAACAATCATGTGTCCCAATTAATTTCAATTCAAAATTCAGAAAGTTCATTATAAACTGTAGTAAAATATGTAATATATATAATTATATAATATATACACATATATAATATTTCCAAGTACAAGAAATGCTATTTGCTTCCATGGACCACAAAGACAGAAGCCAACTAGACCATTTTCACAACTAATTAAAATATATATTTAGATGGCTCTAATAAAAGGTGGATTTTAAGAGAAACTAGTTTATTAACTTGTGGAAATGTGCAAAAAATATGTTTGTTAGATCATCAAATGTGTGCATGTATTTCACATTATTTGGCTGTTGCTTTGACTAACAAAGCATTACATGCAGCCTGTAAATTATTAGCTCATGGCAGAAGTAGCAGCCTAATACGTCAAGAGGAGATTAGTCTCTGAATTTTCTAATGCTATTTTACTTTTTAAATTTGTTCAAAATAATTTTAACAACTCTGGCCAAAAATGTCTGCATGAACGCACTCCTGTTAAACACCTTCCAAAAGTTGATTTTGCACAATAGGTGCCCTTTAACTGATCAGTAAGAAGACTTCCTCTAGATTTATCAACACTCATATGTAGTATCGTTAAAGGTAGGCCATTAAACATTTGAATGTTCTTTCAAGTTTCTAGTAAATTAGACAATTCAACAAAAATCCAGTCCTTCTTTTAAAACTAAAAGAAACAATAATGTCCAAAAATATTTTCAGTTAGGAATTATAATGGAACTTACAGCACATATTAAGCACCCACATTTCAAAGCAAAAATACATGAGCGTGTGTCAAATAGGGGTGTGCGATATACATCACTTGCGATCACTTAACAGCAAGGAAAATTTCTTGCGAAATGAGAGTCCCCAGCAGGTAACTTTTTTAGAAGCCAAACTCAAAATCACTGCATCATGTAGAACACCACTGAAGGATCATATTAGTGCACTCATTCAGCCTCAGAGAGCAAAAGATCACAGCAGACTGGAGTGTGGAGAGAAAAAAAAACTAAAAGTACAGATCTGAACAATCCTTATTTGATTGAACTCCTGTATGTGGGTAGTCATTACCAGCATACTTTGTTTAGTTTGGAATTAGTTTATTACAATAAAATTGTGGTGATCTGCTCTACTATTACAGCTAGAAGTGGCTAGACAGCACGTCTAAGATGTTAACATGAAAAAAAGCATAAACATGATGAACATAAATGAACAGGACAAAATGTTCACTCAAAACCCACAAAATTTATCCAACTACACAAGGCAAGAAACATGACCGCAAAGACCTAGAATGGTGTTATACTCTGAGTAGGGAGACTGATTCTGTCAGAAAAGGGCCAAATCGCTATCGGATACACTGAAATTGCAGGTATTATAACAGATCAAGAAAAGGAGTATTGCATCATGGTGTGTAACTATCGCACACCCCTAGTAGTATACAGTAAATAACTGGAATTCCACAGAACAAAATTTGTCCTTGTGTTTAAAAGAATATTATTTGCAAAAAAAAAAAATAAAAAATCAGAACTGTCTTGTAGGACTGGGCGGTATAAACACAACAATATCTACTCCTGCATTAGGGTAACCAGGAGCATTACAATCTACACTACTAATCTGGATTCAATAGAACTACTTTTAATTAAAAAAAGGTCTCCAGAAAGTCAAATTTTACAGCTACATTTAATTTTGCCACAAAAAAATATAGTCAGAAACACAGTAAAGTGTGCTTCAAATTTTGGTTGGCATTAACAAGATCTTAATTAAGAGAGTAGTCCTCATGCCCCACCAACCAAAACTGTCGAGGACCACTTTTAGAATAACATGTTTATGTTTAAACTAGAATTTAGCGTAGAAGCACATTCGCAAATTGCTCTAAAATGGTTTTTGTACAGTTACATCTAATTCTTAATTATTTCAGACATATAACGAGGCAGCATTAAAGAGCTGCTATTCTGGATTTTGAATGGAATGTGCAACATAATTACGATTAAAATTTTGGAGGACTACTTTAAATCAGCCAAATTTCCAATCTGTATGCTTATAAAAGGGATTGCTTTTTTGCTTTTAATTTTTTCAAGCATGTTTGTTATACCGCCCATCCCTACCCAAGCAGAAATCTTCACGCACAACCTTCGAAGTTCAAATAAGAAAGAACAGGTAGATAAAAAGCAGAGATGAATGTAACACTCTATATTGCATATATATCACAGAATGAGAAGAACATGAGGATGAAGTTAAGATTGTACCTTGGTGGGCTTCCATTCAGATTTATCAGTCTAACATTAGAGTATTGCGTTGGATTGAAGTGTTTTACCCCTCTCTCCAGCAGCATGTCCCTGAACTGGTTCATGCGGGCCTCCAGGGGCACCAGGGCCCTATCACGAGCCGCCTTCAGCTCGGCTTCTACAGCTGGATCTTTCTCTGTGTCGGGCTCTTTCACATCCTCTTTTCTGTCAGGACAGGGAAGACCAGAATGAGAAGACACAATGAACTGTTTGACATCTTCCAAAAATAAATTAAAAGTTGAAGAAAACATGTTATCTACACAGCGGTATTTGAGGTACCATCAAAGTTCACAGGACTACTTTCTATTTGCTGACCTTCTGATTTGTTCGGTTTAGGGCTGCAACTAACAATTACTCTCAATGTCCATTAGTCTGCGGTTAATTTTTTCAATTTGTCAGATAAATTGATAAGTGTGGAAATAATAAAACAATACTTTTATGGTGTGTTTTTGCAACAATTTATGTTATTACTATTCATTATTTTGAGCTTGGATGTGAAATTTTCTTCAAAAATAATGTGTTAACATTACACAATAAGATGTAGTTTAGAAAATGAATGCATTATTTTTTAATAAATGTAATTAATGCTAATGTACTATTTGCACTCTCTCTGGAGCCAAAAGTCGAGTAATAGTTGAAGAAAGAGGCTGTATGGAGCATATTGATGAGAATGACTTCCAAAACATGGCAGATCTGTGGACAGTGCCTGTGAGGTCTCTGAAATGGTGCCATGCTCTGAAGTCGATATTTCACAAAATATTTAACTACTAATCTGTTTACTTTTTTAACAAATAAACTGGTTTCAGAATATAATTTTCTACATTACAAAGAATCTTGTGAAACTTTTTTCCCCCTCCATCCATTTCCTTTTTATGTCTAAATTTTTAGCCACACAATGAACAACACTATAAATAACTTCAGCTTTTAAAAATGTTGAGGGTCATGTGATTAGTTAGTTTGGAGATATCTGACAGAGAAGCAGAAAAATTTGCCAGATCTCAGGTCAGCTGCTCTGTTGGATCTGATCAGAGCAAAGTGAATTTTTTCAGTGCAGAGATTTCAAGTCTCTGAAACACTCTTCCATTGACCGAGTGCATCCAAACCTCTACCGTCTCCAAGTAATATTAACTAACGAATTATCAAACTGGATACAACTGAACAACTTCTAATAACCACAAAGTGAGGCGGTGAGGAAGATTGCAAGTGTTTTTCATTTACATGAACGTTGAAGTTTGTAATGAATACAATTTTTGACAATAATCAACAAAATCTAATAATCTTTGCAGCCCTAATTCGAATAACTATGTTTATTTCGATGAGCTGCTCTAATGAACTATTTTTTTTTTTTTAAAGAAACATTGCTGGTTCCCTGGAGTTTGCCTGCTGGAGGCTATAAAGTGGTCAAGCAAGGTGGGTTACCTCGAAAGCCCATGATGGCATCGCCAGAGCTTAGGAGCATTCTCTGAAAAATAGGCCCCAGTGCAACAGGCCCACTGTTTGGGTCAGGGAGAGGCAGCATGTAGGGCACTGATGGGAAACAGTGACTTATTGAATTTGGTAAGTTAATAAAGTTTCCACAGATGCAACCTGAAGATTACCACATGATAAAACAAGTCAGCATCGGGTGCAAAAAGAAAGGCAGCCTAAATTTTCTTCTAGAAGTCCAATCAACAGCTATTACTCAGCAGCTTTAATTTCCTTTTAGTCTTCACACGACTAGACGTTTAGCTTTCTTCTGAATACAAATACTAGCTGTTTCGCAAAGTTGAGCATTTGGCCAATAAGGATTCTGCTGTTTGCCGTTGGTACTTACTTTCTCTTCTTGGCCTTGGAAGGCTCATCATCTGGCGTCTCATCCATAGCTATAGCCATCTCCTCCTTGAAGAAACCTGCTGCTGGAGAGAACATCATTTAAACAGGCAATACACCTTGGAACAAACTTTAAAATACTCTTCCTGAAGCTTTCACCTATTTTCTTGTTGTCTTCTTGGCCTCTTCTGTGTGGAGGTTCTTGAATGTATTTGTCCACATCAGCCCGTCCAACAAGCTCCTCCGGTCGATCCCACATGGAATTTCGAGTGGTTGGGTTGTAGTAAAAGACCCGTTCATCTCCGGTCCAGACCACACACCTAAAACCAAAACAAGCATCAAGGCATGTCAGAAGTTATGAGAATTTCTTGAATTGATCTGATATGAAACACCAGCACTTCCACTCCCTCTGTGCATGTATACAAAAAAAAAAACAAAAAAACACTTGGTCCACAGACATCAGAGAAACAATCACATCCACACAAGCACAGTTTCAGCCTCTTGAAAACAATGTGCAAGTCAGCTCAGAGAGGAATAAAAGCCATGTAGTTAAATCAGACGACCACGCTGTACAACAAAGCTGGACCCACATTTAATAAACTAAAAAGTGTACGCTCTTTTAAATAGTTTTAAAGGAGTATCAACTTGCTCTATGATTGCCCATGCAAACAAAGAGAAAGAAAGAAATTATTTTAATCATTCCAAATTCACGCAATAACATGAAAGAAAATACAGCAGTGAATGATGTGTATTAAACATACATAGAGATATCTTTATGATAAAATTAGGGCAAATTATTTAATATTGACTTGATTTTTTCCACACACACAAATCAATACATTTTTGTTCAGCACCGCTGTTGAAACTGCTGTGAAGCTATTTTATCTGAATAAGCACATACCAACCACTACCAAAATCAGAATACACCGGATCAATTTGTGTAAAACAAAAAAAAGTGGCCCTTTGCTATCACAGTTTACCTCTTGCAGCCTCACTGTTTCTTTCATTTTACTTTTTATGTGCAATTTTGCATGCTTTTTTAAACAGATTATTGTGTTCCGAAAGATTGCTGCAGAACCAAATGTAAGCAATAGATTGAATCAAAATTGATCTTAAAACAATTGGCAACAATGTTTATAATCTCTTTTTAGCATCACACTGTTTCTCTCGCTCACTGATAGCACCAAGCAGAGAAAAAAAGAGGAGGATGTTCTCAGCCAAATGCTGAGAAATCGGTGCAAACCAAATCTTTAAAGGTGTGTGAGCATTTTTCACCAAACCAACAGAAAAGGCAGAGAGAGAGATAGATTATAGATCGAAACGATCAAGGTTTCCATGTTTAGTTTTAATTAACTAACTGAAATGTAAAAATTCAAATTATAATTGAATTCGTTTTTTTCATTATTTGCTGCCCTAAACCAGGTAAAACTTATGTACGTTTAACTTTACATTTACAACATTGAACCTTGAGTGCTAGATACTGCGCTCCGGAGCTCAGGTTGAGCAATCAATATAACTATTGGGTTTGTCTTTCAAAAATTACTGTCCCTTTTTCATCAAATTTACCCTTAAAAAATGAACATGGATACTTGATCAAATTTTTTATAACTTTCATAATTTAGAGTCTCTCGGGTACTTTCATCTAGTAAAGCCTTTCTGCGTCAATTTAGGCTTCACAGAGTAGAGCAGATATGATCACAGAGTCGACGCAAAAGTTTTTATTTGAATTGAAAGTAAATAACACAATCCCCCTTGCTCACAATATGGCACAAACCCACACAAGTGGAAAATTAAGAGAGATTTACCAGGGCGTGCCAGGAATTGGATTTGTGGCTACAGGTTTGGCCTTCTGCGCTGCTTTTTCCTCCTCAGTCATCTCCTCTTCCCTGGGCATCTGCATGGCCAAAGCACAGTTATCTTACAGAAAAGGAATAAAGCACTTACAAACATCAACTCATACCTCTTTTGGCTTGATATACTCATGTTTCGGCTGCATAATTCCATCCTTAAAGTCTGAAATGATAATCTTGTGTGAATCTTTAGCCTTGTCGCTGTCTTTATCTGCACATAAAACACAAGCAGCGTCACACAAACCCAGGGCAATCCTGACACAGTAAGCAGATGTGTCTTTTGTACCCCTCTCTTTGAGTTCAGGAGGTTTCTCCCAGGTGGACTCCAGTGTGCGGTTGTTATAATAGTACATCTTGCCATCAGCCGTCTTAAACTCAGACCATTCAGGAAGTGGGATAGCACCAGCAAGAGAGACAGGAGATGCAGTGATGGCTAACTGCGGATGCATCAATGGAACCAAAGGTGGAGGCATCCCTGGAAGTGCACATAAACTATTTAGTTTAGGCCAAGGTTTTTTTTTTGTTGTGTTTGTTCAAATTACAAATAACATGTGTCTACTATGCATCTTCTGTGTAAACCACTCCAGTTTAACACGCATTAGCATGTGACTTTGTTGGCATAAATATCTTACCAAAGCCAACTAAACAGTATTACAGTAACTAATAACGAAAGAGATGCTTAATATATAAGTCAAATATCTTTTGCAGGTAATGTTTCACAAAACAATTTTATGATTTAAAGGGTAGCTGTAACTTTAATGGTAATTCTCAGAGCTTATTGCAGTCAACTGCAGTTCTAGCAAGCGCATTGTGCTTTTACCAAGTCTAATTTGCTAAAGCACTTTACATCTTGAGGTGGCAGGCAAAAAATGTAGCGTGACTTTCAGCAGTGAACTAGAGAACTGTACTTTTTACTTCAATAAAGTTGTATAATGATCCACAGATTCGCTTTTCCCGGCTCAATATCTCAAGGTATAAACGCTAATAATAAACATATGAGAGCTCTTTGTGATCTGTGTAACATAGCCAACGAGTCACAAAGCTGTTTGAGCAGAAATTATTCAGAGATTGTAGAAATGTTTTTTTGAGTTGGTTCTTTGCAGGCGCTCCCTCATCCGTCTACATTTCTGCGATCTCTGAAAAAGATTATTTTTGCTCAAACAGATTTGTAGCTTGTTGAATATATTACACAGATAACAAAGAGCTGTCACACAAATTTGTGGAAATTCCTGCAGCGAGCAAGTGCCATTGACTTTTGCTATAACCAGATGGTCATACGCTGTTTTATACAGAACGCAGTTCATTTGTACACCAATGCAAATTATTATTTATTTTCATTTAATAAAAACTATTAGGTTTTTTCATTCCTAGTCCAAAACAAAGTTAACTCTGTTTTCAAAATGACTCATGTAACAAATGCTTTTCTCTATATTTATTTATATTTTGAGAAGTTTTACAGTTCAAGAACAAACACTGTTTTTAAATTTTCAGAATTAAATATCATTCAACTCCATTTGTTTTTTTTTAAACCTTTTTTAATTTACTTCTATACATAAATAATATGCTGATTTATGGTTTTATAAAGTTATGAGTAAAACACCAAATAAAAAAATGCATTTAGTATCAGAATATAATGCACAGTTTTATAAGCCCTAATATCCATCGTTGGATTTATCCCATTCTGAAAAGGAGCATTAGTTTAATTAAATAAATAGTATTAAAAAAAAACAAAGTTTCAAATATTTTAAAAAGTTAAACTAATTATAACATATTTTTAATTATCCAAAATCATATACATTGACAAGCTAATAAACATTTTGACAGAAAGAATACTTAAGTAGCTACCAAAAACATCACTGCATCTAATATACCTGGTAGAGGGATGTGCATGCCAGGCAGAGGCACTCTGAATGGAGGAACCATGACCGGAGGAAATGCAGGGATTGCAGTTGGCGGTGGTGCAACTGGCAGCCCAGGAGGGAGACTCTGAGGCAGCAGTGGCACAGTTTGCACTGCCGTTACTGTAGCGGTCACTGTCGGGACACTGACCACAGCCACAGGGGTCACACCAACACTGGCAGGAGGAGTCGAAACCACTGGAGGCAGCTCAGAAATGACAGGAGCTTTTATGAAAAAAAATAAATAAATAATAAAAAAAGAAACAGAAATTGTAAGGCGGAGGAAAGAACCTTGACAAATATCAAACATTAAGTTCTAATTTCAATGCCTTTGCAGCACCTTAGAATAAGCAAGCTGTAACTAACATCTTCATTTACAAAGAAGTCAAGCCTTATATTTCACCAATTTAATGACATTAGAAAAAGTTGTTGAAAATTAGTGCTTAGGGGTGGGCGATATAACCAAAAGCTTCCATCACGGTATTTACACACAAACAAGATGTTGTACATAACGGAATTGTTTATAAAATTTAAATTGCAGCAAAACAAAAAAAAAAAAAACAATCATACTGTTTACTGCATATTGCACTCTATGTATTGTACTCTTAACCTTTTTTTTCTCAGAACAAGTACCATCATTGACAGTACAGCAGCTCTGTAAAAGACTTGCTCCTAATCTTCACTTTTTGTACCGGAATGAACAAGATAACCATAGTCTTTGTTGGTTTTTAACTTAAGAACATGTGTCTAAGGTAACATCAAAACAATTTGGTGCCTTCAACTGTGTAAATGTGCAAATGATATGTTATAGCACGTTATGTCTAACCATCTTCTTCCATTGTCTAAGAGAATGTGTATTGCGTGGTTAAAGAAAATAGGCCAAAAACTTTATTGGTTGAGAAATTTTTCCTGGTTAAGTGGTTTTGCTGTAAATCACTCACACCTAGTAATGCTGAAAGAAATAATCAACATTATTTGCCAGTTTTCATTCCAATGTTGGCAAGTAAAATTGGCAGCAAACACAAAGATTCCCTTTTCCCAGCTCAAAACTCAGGGTATAAGCAGTAACAACGAACACATGAGAGCTCTTTGTAATCAACATAACATAGGCAACGTGCTACAAAGCTGTTTGAGCAGATATAATCTTTCTTCGCCAATCGCAGAAATGTATTGCCGTCAATGCAGGAGCAGTTAAGAGGAGACGGCAGAGTGATTGCTGAAGGATTATTTTGTTGCTCAATGACAATGTTACACAGATTACAAAGAGTTCGCAAATGTTTTTTTTATTAGCACTTATATCCCGAGTTATTGAGCAGCGAATCGTTGGATAACTTTACTAAATTAAAAGGTTTTCTCTAGTTTGCTGCTGGGAGTCTCACTAGATTTTTTTAAAATAAATGACGTACATCATTCACACTCATTTTTGGAAATTCCTGGAAAGTCTGAGTGCCAAACAAAGCCACGGCTGCTGCCATCGTTATAATCTGAAGGAAATTAAATGTATTAGACAGAACGTGGAAGTAGTAGCGCAAATAGCTCATTCTGCTTCCCTGAACCAATCAGCTTGATATAGTGATGTGCTGTCCTGAGAATTTTCACTAGAAAAAAAATTACATTAAAACCTGCAGTTTAATTCGACTCACTGTTGGATGGCTGGGAGGCGATGGAAGTCGTACTGGAACTCAGGTCTGGACTGGTGCTGTGGGGGTGAGAGGGTGACATGCTCTGGCTTGCGTTAGTCACAGTGGTACTGGACATATTGCCAGGGGCAGCACTGTTAGGAAGGGTCACTGCCCCTCCTCCAGGCTGAGGGGCTATCAGGGGATTTAGCTCCGCCTGCTGGATGATCTTTACTCCTTCTGGTTTAGTCCAGGCTGACTCACGTGTCCGGGCATTATAGTAATAAACCTGGAAAGAATTTTTATTTTTTATTTATTTATTTTTTTTTACAACCAACATTTTTTTTTGTGGAAATTTAAAAAGATCCTAAAGCACTTAACTTAGTCTCCAATTCAAAATCAATTGTGAATTCAATTGAATGTGTTTATATTTGAATTGGCTCTAGAACACTGTAAACTGGACCCCAAAGTAAAAAAAAAGTTCTGATCATGCAATTTTGACTCTAAAAAGTGTTGAGTCCTGATGTAAATAAATTTGGAGCCAGTTTTAAAAAATGTTTCATTAAAAACATATTCATAACCTGTAGTAATGGCACAAATATCAGACATCAAGTATTTAGTTGTATTTAGTCAATACGAATTATTATTTGTATATTTATATATTACCAATGTATATTTACTTATAAAATTATAAAAATGGTACATTGGAATATATTGAACTATGCATTTGTTTATTCAAGTCATTATTTTTCCACTTTCAGTTCAACTTTACTTTCTCTAAACAAGAGCTGACAACCCTCTGATGTTTTGTTTCCTGTATCTTCATGAAGTGAAAACTGAATCTGAGCTCAAGGGAATATGCTGCTGTGGTAAACTTACACATGATTCAACTTCAAACAAACCTAGGAGCTGACCTCTATCTCATGTTTTTCTTCACTTAGTGTGAGCGCATGTCTCCATAGGTTAAACAAAAGGTGTAAGTCAACATGCTAAACCAATCAAGACCGGCCTCTGATTGGTCTTCCAGCTGACTGCTTTTGCAACACATTAAATAGTTTCGATCGTGGGAACAAGGTCAATAGAGAATATGCCTTTTGCTTGAGGAAAAAAAATTAATAAAAGTATAGCGATTTTAATCTCCAAGCATGAATAGTGCACGTATGTTACCTCATGCGACACAAGAGCTAACATTAATATTGAAAAACAATCCCGCCTCTGGAACCTGGAAGCGTGGTTGGAAATTTGCTGGTCAGGAAGTTATCAATACCATACAAGGCTCTCTCTTACGCTTTGTCCCTGTCTGAATCCACTGATTATTATCGATATGATGTTCAGATTCCAGTATCTTGACCGGTCTTCCATTAACCACTCTCTCCATCGTTTTGCATAGACAGCACTTTTATCCAACAGGGCCAGCAAAATTACTACATCAGGAAAATATTGTATCAATGTTTAGAGCAATGAGGAAGAATGTTGTGCTAATATCCTAACTTACAGGCCTAAATCTTTCTAGTAAACTTTAAAAGCAATAATTGATCCATAATATAACATTGTTTTTATTTTTAACATTTTATATCTGTTTCTACACATTTACCAAATGCATTTTTCTGTGAATTTAATTTGTGATTTTCTGTTTAAATTAACCTCTAGGTACATTAATAGACATAAAACTTTAAGTTGATTAGCAATATATATGAAAAATTAGCAAAGCGTCACCCTCCCTCTATAAAAAAAAAAGATTCAATACCTTTCCTTCAGGGGTGGTGTTTTCTACCCAAATTTCTTCAGTAGTCAGATTTGATGCGGGCCCTACTGAGGGTGGCATTCCAGGAGGAAAGATCATACCAGGTGGAGGTGGCATGGTACCAATGGGTGGAGGCATAAATGGTGGTCTCTGTGAAGAAATTAAATGAATCTGTAAAAAAAGATTCCTTTTTATGGAAATATAAAACACACATCAGAAAATGAACATTTTTAATCAACTGGTGGGCCAGCAATCAAATCAGTCACTAACTTAATTGACAATTGCATAATCTAAAATCATAATTGAATCACAAATTAAATGAATAATCAACACAAGCTATGATTATGTCCAGCTCGCTCGCTCATTCATTGATCTCTTCTCCCTCTCTATCTTGGGGACCCATTTTCATCTTTTTAATTATACAGTGGCAAAACTTATACATAGAATACGGTTAAAATGTTATTAAGGTCTATTAAAATGCAACGTCAAATATAGTTATATAATACCGATACCGTCTGGACAGTGGAAAATATCATGAATTTGAACTCATATTGCACACCCCTAGTTTCACACAACAGCCACTCCATGGAGTTAATATGTCAGCATATCTGGCTGGATGTTTTTTTTACCTATTATCAGCCATTTTGAAAACAAACAAAAACTGCTGTATTTCCTGAACCCATCACAATATCTTTACAAACCTGACACACACACTCATCAATAAAGGCTGCTACACATCTTTCTGAACTGAGAATCGCACAAATCTTCAGGATGACTTTCCCAAGCTGGTGTTAATAATGAAAGCAGGATGCTCCTTGCCATTGGTTGGTGCTCATGGGTATTGGTGAGTTGTTCTTGAAAAGAATGAATCTGACTCTTTAGTAATAAAAAATTTAGTAACTCTTTACACAAAATGAATCGTTTTCATTGGTGGGAGCATATACCACTTAAAATAATCAGAATACATCCATTAAGTATGTTTATTAGTGCATATTGCTTTATTTTTGTGACTTTGTCTTAAAGGTTTGCAATTAGATAAGATTTTTTCCGATATGAACGAAACAAATTAAATGTTGAAATGAATTCATTTCATTCTTTTCAGGGAACAAGAGTCAAAAGAACAAAGCTCCAAGTTGAATGAAACTTCCCATCGAGGGACAACAGCCACACAATGGCGATGTTATAACATTTTGGTGCTGTTTTCTGTCATGAGATTGAAGCAAGAGTGTGAATCGAGCATCGTCCAGTGGCTCTTTCATGCTCCATTCACGTCATCAAAACAGTCAGAGTTCATTGTTGTTGTTTTGCAAAAACCCGATCCTTTATGGCAGAGCTGAACAGCTGTAGTATGTGCTGTCGGTGCTGTGATTTGTTTCCGATCGAGGTATGCTCACGCACATTACTTCGCAACAAATATTCAGAAAGATGTGTTTAAACCTTAAATCGTGGTGGTACTTAATCATAATTCATGCAGCCACCTGTAGTTTTATAGAGTTACAGTCAAACAGCTGTGCTGAGTCAGGAGAGTCTCTGTGTTATGACTGTGTATTGTTCATCCTTCTTTCCCTTCATCAAACTAATATCTCAGCAAGATTAAAAGAATTTTGCTTCAGCTGTAAGACTATTTTTTTTTTATAAGAAATTGATATTTTCTCGCAGTAAAAGACTGTCAGCAGAGAAGCTAACAACGTGTATGTAAAACGCCATAGATGTATGCTAAAAATATTAGCATACAATAAACGTGTGATTAAAGGTGTTTATTGTGAAGTAATAATGTTTTACAGCCTTGACATGCTGCATCATATATTGTTGATTGGATATTAAATAAATGTACAAGTAACTTACTAAGAGATCTAGCAGAAAAATATTTTTACTGGTCTACAATTGTATATTAAATGTAAAAAAATAAAAATTCTGTTTTCTAACGGAACACATTATATTTAATTTTGGGAAAACATATAGAACACTTCTTAACATTGAATATCAGACATATAAATTGCAGTCACTTGTGTGAGCCTAAAGCTCAACAACAATCATCCTAAAAACATTTTCAAAAACAAATCCTTCTAAATGGAAAAAAGCAATCACTAATCAAAACAAAAATTCTAAGATATCCGAGGCTCAGATCAGAAATCTGCGTTTGCTCTTTATTGGATTACAGTAACAAACAGTCTCATAATTCTATTTCTGTTGCAAGGAAATAATCAAAAGTGCTTTTAGCTCCTTTTGAAACTTAGACAAGAATATTGGATGTGTAATGAAGCAGCTTAAGTTTACACTAAATAAGAGATTGAAATAGTTTCAGAACTAATGCTGTTTGTCTCTGTGTGGTTTCTCGATTCGGTTTTGAGACGTTGCTTTATTTTTTACCTCCAGGTAATGATCTATTGTTGTGAATAAAGTACAGTCTGTGAAGAGCTAATCTGAATAAATCGAAGTGAGTGCTGTGTGGACAGAATCACATGTGTAGTTGAGCATGCACGTGCACATCGTTTCCTCACAGCTATCTCGTGAAAGTTGGCTGCTGTGTTTTAGCTGAAGGTACGCACATAGAACTAGTAGAGTATGCGTTTTTACTTTGACCATACAAAAAGCGTTCATATCGTAAGATAGGTAACACTTTTTGTTGTTTGTGGATTTGAAACCATGACCAGTAGTAATAAAAACATAGCTTGATGGTTAAACATACACTGAATTAATTAATGGCAATTTTGTGAGTTTTAAAACAGCTAACTTGTAACAAGTCAAAAGTGACAACATTTCAGTAATCTCTCTTACATGCATGTGAGGAGGTACAATGGGAGGTGGCAAAGCCCCCGGTGGGGGTATTGAAGGCATGTTAGGGTCAAAAGGAGGTCTGGGAAATGGGGGCCGTGGTGGTGGTGGCGGTCCTCTCATCATGGCGAAGGGTGGAGGTCGTAATATTGGAGGAGGTCCTCTCAACATTGTGGCAGCTGGAGGAGCGGGGCTGTGGAATCTCAACCCTTGCTGCAACACCATCCTGAGGAAAAGCAACCCACAGTCAGAACTGAGCAATATTCTAAAGGCCCCTGCAAAATTACTCCAGCGGCATACTAGTACAATCTAAAGGTGCCAATAACAGCAGCCTCTGCTTCATGACGAACTCTACTTCCTACTTCTACTTAAATGTTTGAAAATGATCGGGGGGGGGGGGGGGGGGGGGGTCAAATATTTTTAACGTTTTCCAATGCTGTAAAAGTGTGTAGAATAAATAATGAATTTCATCATTTCTGTCAGCGAAGAGTTGCGTCATAGCCTGCGACGCATGTTTCTATCAGCGGGGCGGGATGCCAGGCAGGTGGCTGTTGTAAACAAACCGGAGGCTGTGTGATGGACCTTGGATCCCAAAGAGAAAAATAACTGAGGAGAAGAGAGGATTCAACATTTCTTAGACCGAATCATTTGCATTCATTGCCAATGCGGAAGGATTGATACATGCATCTTTGGGTGAGTAAAAAAAAAAAAACTTTTGGCCCAAGACATTAAAAAACTTTTATTTGATGCAGTTCTACTCTGGTTACACTTTAGTTTAGTCAGCACATGCCAAGGGACAACCTCCTGCTTTCCATATTAAACAGTAAAATCTTTGGAGATGAAAAAACCATGCTACCACAAGTTAGGTTTATTTTTTTCAGATTGATAGTTCGACATGTTTGGTTTTAGTTTGTTTGCAAGCAGAGTTCTCCTCTACTAAGCAGATTGTATGTTTTTTTTTAAATAATGCATTTCCTTGTGAAATTGACACGAACCCACCATGCTTCATGGCTAGCACCCCCACGTAACGTTTAAGTGTCTAACAACGGCCCAGCGCCCAATGCTAATGTTAACTCTTTATCATCGAACAACGCTGGAAATCTGTGATAAGTTACCTGTTTAAAACGGTCACGTTCTCATCAAATATTATTCGCTCAGTTTTTTATAATCTCATGTTTGAAACCCACGTACATCACAATAATCATTGAAAAACATCTGGGAAGACGTTAGCAAACAGGCTAACGATACTAGCGCGCTTCTTCCACAGTGCGCGTTTAACCAAAGACAGAAAAGTTCAGACATAACGATATACCAAAACAACTCTCTGTGTAAATAAACAGGCCACTTTCAAACTCTTTTCACACCTGTTCTCTCCTAGGGGAGAGCTCTCTGCATCCATGTTCTCCGCCATCGCTGCTGATACGACCAACGAACATACAAAACACCGCAGAGTTACAGGAATCGACTTCCGGTCTATTCTTCTTCTGTTGTTGGGAACATCTTTTCGGTGCAATATCGCTACTTAGTGGGCTGGAGAGTGAATCGGGAGGTCTACGCCATGCTTAACACAGACAGGTATCAAGGGGCAACCTCCCCCTTTCCAGCATGAAGCTCGGTAGGAAGTGACTGAATTGTAGCGGCACAGAGCAAGTTCTCATTCACTCCAATGTACTGTCCACGTTTGGGGCTGAAAAGAACATGTTTCCACCCCTGGCTCCATTAGGTTTGTTGATTCAGATCACTAGTTTTGATCTTCATGATCACTCTGAGGGGGGTGAATTATTTTTATTAAATGTTTTTGTTTAAGGTATATAACGTTTAAACCTTATAGCCAATCAGACTCCTTCACTATGGCTATGTCCCCATTCTGAGCTTCATTTTTTTAATTATTGCTTATTCTGAGCTTCATTTGACTTTTACAGAACCCCATGGGTGACGTCATGAACACTCTGTCCATGTTATATACAGTCAATGGCAAAAACAAAACCAAACAGTCAATGGCAAGCGTTCTTCTTATTCGTCTTCTATTGGTTTTTATTGGCGGTTTGCAATCTTACTTTGTGCTTACCGCCACCTAGTGAGATGCAGTTTAGTCAGGGTGTAGAAGAAGAAAGAAAAAATACAATTAAAGAAAATAGCAATTGCACAAAAAACCTACATTGTTCAATTAAAAGTATTAATTCCTATATTCTATACTTATACTTATACTTTTGAGGTAAGCTATGATACTTTTATTTGATTTATTGTTCCCCAGATTATAGTAATTAATTATGTTTATCACTTTTTCATTTAACCAAATTTGTATAGTTCTTGCTTCTTATTTTTTATTTATTTCTATTATGTTATATGGAATGCTTTCTACGCATATAGCCACTCTTCCTCCAAGGATTATTATATTATATATTTCTAATTATTATACAACTTTTTATTGCAAAAGTCTAAATTTTCTTTTTCTTTTAACCATGTTTGTTGGATGCATATAACAATTGGTTTTGTTTTTACTGTTTTTGTATATAATTTAATTTGTTCATTTAGACCCTTGTCCTTCTTCCATTGTATCCGTTTCTATTGTTAGCATTTTGTTTATTTCCTCCCAGTTTATGTCTCTGAATCCTAGATATTTTTCTGCCTTTTTAACTATGATTTTCATTCTTTGTGTTCTTTGCTTGTTTGTGCTCTGCAGTTTATTACTTCTGTCATGAATAGTAGGAATTTCTTTTTGTCTATGTTCAATGAATCCTTGTTTTCTTTTTTCTCCATTATTTTTATTTGAACTTTTCCTTTCTTTTCAACTTTTCTCTTCACTTGTTTTGCTGCGTCTGCACATGTGATTCCTTGCTCGTGTTTTATTTGTTGAATTTTCTCAGCTTTCTTGCTCACTTCACATCCCCTGTAAGCAGAGCTGTGATGTCCTCCACAATTGAAACATTTTGTTTCAGCGTTCTCTTCACAGTTTTCGTAATAGTGCACTCTGCACATGTATCGTTTGGCTATGTATCGTGAGACTGTGTAGCTGAAATATACGAAATATACTTTAGCTGGTAACTGTTCCTCTTCGAATTTGATTACTACGCTAAGGATGTCCATTCTTTCTCCATTTCTTGTAATTTGCAATATTTTAACTTCCATTACTTTACCTCCTTTGATGTTGTTTTTGGATGTCCTCGTTTATTACTGATGTTGGTATTCCTGTTGTTACTCTCCTCACATTCTTTTGCGTTCTAGTGGTGTACATGTTACTTCCTTTATGTTGTTTTTTATTTTGATTGCTTTTTCTTGTTGTAGTTTATCTTTGCAGTTTATTATGATTTGTCCATTTCTCGTGACTGTCCACCTCTCCAATTAATTTATGTATTTTCTTATTTAGTTTAATTGGATTCTTTTTTCAAATGTAGCTCTTTCCTGATAAAATTTTATAAACACTTTATGTTTTTGTTTTTACTGTAGTCTGCTACACTTCCTAAGTTGCTTGCAGTTGTCTGTGAGTTGGTTGCTTTACTTTCTTTAGCGTGTTTGTACTCCACGCGTGACTAGCTCCTTACTTCTGTTCTTCCATACTATCCATTTCAATTTCTTCTTCTACACGCTGACCACTTGCAGCCCAGTCGATTGCAACGCTTTTTTCTCCACTATCGTTTGAAATCCATTCATCATCTTCTTCAGTCATATCTTCTCCACTATCTGTAGCATAGTGCCATTCTAAATTTTCTTTCCTTTTCTTCCAGATCTGTTTCCAAATTGTTGTGTTTTTTTCATGCGCCCCATGGCACCGTGACAACAACATGCAAGTATTCTGTCGAATAATAATGATGAGGATTAATAAAAAACAACAATATATTAATCCAGTGTTTTGTACAGATATGTTCCTCCGTTTTCCCCGAAACTCTTTGAGAAGCTATTTTTCGATGACGAGTCTTCTCTTCTATTAACCATTTTTACAATGTAATTATTTATTGCCAGTAAATATTTTTATTTTAAACTGCTAGGTCACAATTTTATTGAAATAATATGCCAATCAAACGTTACAAAGGCTAAACAAAACACTGATCGAATGTTTGAATAATATACAGATGAGATGTCCACCATTCTTGCCACATTTTGTTTATTTTAGTTTCTAACATGCCCCCCCCCCCCCCCCCCCCCCCCCCCCCCAAATATTTGCCTATAAGAAGCTGCAAGTATATATTCTGCATCTTTAGCTTGGCTAATGTTTCCACTTCTTAACTTTTTTTCATTCCCACGTGGGCTGGAACCTAGATAAAGTTAACAGCACTCTTTTCTTGTGTAAGTTGTACTTGAAGTGATTTTTATCAAGGAGCAAATCTAATTGTTGTACTCATGTCTTTATCACTCTACTCACAAAAGATCAAGTGTTCAGACTCTTTTACTCATAGCATCCAACCACATTCCCTCTGGAAACGTATTCAAGTCATCTCACCTCTCATCAACATTTCAATTACCACTGGCATCTTCCCTAAGACTGTCAATGTTGCTAGAGTGACCCCTCCTGTCAAAAAAGAAATCCACTAATCACTGGAGGAAAGTCACAAACCTTCAAAGAAGATAATGGAACCCTTTTTCACAGATAAATTCCTGACGAGAGGGAGAAGAATATGTTTTTCATTCAAACCTGCGGAAAGTGACTGTAGTGCACACATCACATACGCTGTATTGAATAAACATTTTAAAAAAAGTGCTTCAGTCACAAAGAGGATTTTTTTTCAAATACTTTAATATATCTGGAGATTGTTCAGTCATACATAAAAGAAACAAAATAAAGAGATGATTTTAGATGCAAAGACCTGAGTCATACAATAAAACACTCGCGCACTCACAATTGAATTCACAGTCACTCGCACTCTCTTTCAGACACAAAGATAGTCAAAGTAGATCCAAAATACTCGAGACAGAAGCACAAACTTCATTTCAAACATTAACAACAAGAACTTTAAAACTGGCACTTGTACGAAAGTAAACAGCCAAGGATTTTTTTCTTTTTCTTCGTTTTCTCTTTTTACATAAAAACATATAAAACTTGAATGTTTGTACCTATAAAGAAGGAACTTGGAAAACATTTATTGATTGTAAAAGAGATATCTCAGAACTACTAATTGCCTTAAAGTGAATTTGGCATCAAATCTGCATTTCTTCTCCAGTAAGAAATTCAGCCGATTAATCTCATCAAGAGTCAGAGGAAAGACAAAATATATTTTTGCTCTCAGAAACTTTTAAAACTGAATAAAACAAACAAAAAAACAAACACTGCATCTAAAATGTGACATTTCATTGTAATAAGTTTTGTTGCTAGATGAACACTGACTTTTAAAATAACAGCTCTTTAAAAGCAGCTTAGCTTGGTTGAGGACCATGAGACCAGATCATCCTTGTATGGTTCACAGCAGGCAGGAGGAAATGGGGCATTGTTTAAAGGATTTCCATGGTGGTGCTTTGAGGTGAGTTTAATAGGTGAAACAACCGTCTTGGGGTAGGTGGGGCTTAGAAGGTGACTGATGGGGGTTTGTGTTAGGGCCACCACCAACTACAACCAACTGCTTGGATCTGGAGGTATACTCCTGTCTCCAAATATCCAGAAACCAGGGGTAATACCATAAATAACACAAAGCACTCATTACACATTAGTGTGTCCTGAAAAATCTATTAAAAATGTACAGAACACAACTCACAATTAGTTCCTCATTAAAGAGATGCAGAGGCTGATTCAAACCTGAATGGGAGATCTGAAAGAAAAGCCTGGTTGCTATTTTAAGTGGCGCTAGTGAGGCCCGTAACCTCTGCATTCCTGACAAAATTTCTGATTTTATAAGAATTGCTATATTCCACTGGTTGGCTCCCCAATTCACCTGTTCACCATTATCCAGTGTATAGTGAGTGTTCTGGCCCAGAATGGCAGCCGTCACATCATCCAGGTGGATGCTGCATACTGTTGCTAGATTCATAGACAGCCTCCTCAATATATAAATTGCTTTGAGTGCCTAGAAAAGCGCAATATAAACGTAATGAATTATTATTAATTATAAAATTAGTTGACTTGCTTAGTGTGCTAATTCTGACCACTAATTAAAACAAAAATTGAAAAAAACTTTTTTTTACTGTTCTTCAAACTTTAGAAGCTTGCCTTTACTTTAATCATACTTCACTTTTCCTTGCAGTTTATTGATCCCAAAGTTTGTGTTGCGAGTGTGCATGCACTTTGAGAGCATTATCTATTTGTGAACACAGAAGAAGTTTAACTGAAATGGCTTTGTAGCTGGATGTCAGTGGTATGCAGTGTTCAAGCAATTAATACAAGGAACTGATCATTCACTCCCTTTTCCTAGAGGCGAACTGAAAATGTTACTCGGCATTATTCGGACCACAGTACCCACAATACCTGCTCGGTCTTCTCCACGCGGATTCAAGATCCCACCTACCCATAACTAAAACCTACAAACTTCAGCTAAAGGACTAGCGATAATGACAAAGAAATACTCAGACTACACAACAAACACATGGCAGGAATTCACCTAAACGCATGGGGAATCGCATGAGAAACCACATGCAATCAGTAATGTGCACTCGAAAACTAAAGAAAGAATTAATGGCGAACCTATCAAACCAGGTCAATTACCTGAAAGACAATAAAAAACTGAAACAATAAATGACCATGTACTCCAAACAATAACAAACAAAAATGGCCACTGTCAGTCAGGTGATCTGGACCACATGACGGGAGAAGGCAATGAATACAAAAGCTGAATAAACAGATCATCACAATGAGTTATTAACAGGAAAAAAGGGTGAATTAGACTCTGCATACTTTTTAAGTGCTTAATTTGATGAAGACTTCCCGACAGCTCATGCAATACGTACTATATAGTATGGATATGAGTAGCACAAATTATTTTTGAACATACTTCATCCGCCATGTTAAAATTTCACAATTGATGGTTACACTATTTTCAATGGAGGCGTTAACTGTGGTGCATTTTGGGATAAAAAGTGTGAGGTTTTGTCCACTCCAGAATCTCAGTGGATGTTGAAAACTGTCAAGAATTTTCTATTTTCACATACTTTAAATTTGAATGTTCTGCTCGGCTTGCTTACTAAATTTCACAAACTGATAAATAGCAAGCGGATTCACATGCCCCAAGGTAAAACTAAAAGCTGTCACCTAAAGACAGGAAACCACTGAATCCTAACAAATCATCAACTTTGTAGAACAGTAGAAAGCACTTGTAGAAAGTTATTTTGCATATATCAATTTGAGAATTGTGAATTGTTTGTTTTCATTTTTAAACTAAAAATCAAATGAATGCATAAAACACAGTGCATTACAATTGTCCATTGGATTTTTTTTAGTGATTGTGTAAATATCTCTCACCATAAGAGAGGCTCACTTGTGACTCAGTTTCAAAGCTAGCTGAGAGAAAATGCCACTTTTCCATCAGATTATAGTAAAGGCATGATTAGTCTAGCTTTGGATTCACTCAACTTGCTACATTCTGTGAATGAGTTACTACTGACTGTCAGTATCAGTGGGCTTGTTTTAGAAAAAATCACTTACGCGAATATGAAAGAAATGTTCAACATGGTTTGAATACAACACAGAAAATTTAGAACTTTGAAGGAGAGTTATTCGGCATGTGTGGTGACTGTTAAAAGTCAAACAAAAGGCTTTTTTCAAAAGATCAATGATGGCAGTAAGATGAGGAACTGCCGAAAAGCACTCAATTCCTACAGTTCACTACAATTCCTTCTCTCCATTTGGTGTGCTCAGCTATTGACCAATCAGCAATAAACAGAATGTGTCATCACACATTTCTTTCCAATCTGAAAAAAACAGTTTTAAGAACCTCATCCAAACGGTTTTGAGAAAAGGCCCCAAAAACCATGCAGAGTCTAGTGGTACCGTTTCTAAAGAGGCCAGTGGAAAAAGCAGCAAAAGTTAAGCTAGTAGACTGCTCCACATAGAGTCAGGCCTTAGGTCACAGTAAATAGCTCCCTGGTCTCGAAAGCACACATGACATTACTATCAGCAGAGAAGCAGACTATTGGAATGAGAGAGTGGTCTGAGCTGGTGACAGTGAAGGAGTGAGCCACCCTGCAGAAGGTGGCGAAAGTAGCAGGTTATGCTAATTTATCCACCACACAAGCAAGTTTTGTTTGCGTTGAGTTGCCTCCATAATTTTGGGCTAAAGTAGTACTCATCCTCCTTTTGGCCCCTGTAAAAAAACCCTGGAGAGTGGTGACTCCTTATTTTGCTTCAGGGTTAATAATGGGGTGGTCCAAAACCAGCGCCATGTTCAAGAATTGGTCTCTTACAGAACATTACCAGGCTGGAATGGGTTTTCATCACACGTTTTGGACAATCTTTAAGGTCCAATTTATGGAACAAAAGATTAATTAAAAAACTGCCATTAATCAAATCAGGGGAACTATTCTTCAGAAGATTCAGCAACATGAAAACAAAATACCACAACTCGAAAAAAGATGAGAGGATACCCCAAATACTCTTTTTTTGTTTCCAGGATGTATTGGAGGATGTCTCATATAACTCATTCCTAAACAATGATTAGACACCCAATAGGACTCATTTTTATGGTTTTCAATAGAG
The DNA here is from genome assembly GCA_900490495.1 of Danionella dracula. Classification (NCBI taxonomy): domain Eukaryota; kingdom Metazoa; phylum Chordata; class Actinopteri; order Cypriniformes; family Danionidae; genus Danionella; species Danionella dracula. The sequence continues at coordinate 775,341 of UELW01000489.1, forward strand.
AGAGTTTGAGGAATGTTCTCAGTCTGGAGAGAAACTCTCTGTTTTGATTCTGCTCAGTCTGGCCAGAGGGGCGGCGCTTTGGTAGGGGGAGGAGGGAATTAAGCCTGGAGATGTGGGGCTTTGTGGAGGATTAACAGGTGAGGGGGAGGAGTCTATAGGGCTTCCATCAGAGGAAGGTGGACTGGAGCAGCGTCCTCTCTGTAGGAAGCGAATGCACTTCTTTTTTCTCCTAGGAACAGTCAAGAGAGTTATCTGTGAATAAAGGGTCACAAAAAGGAACTCAGAACAACAATCACACAAATGTTCAACATACATGAACAAACAAATCCTCACAAAGTTATTCGTCTTTGCACACTGGGATCTGTTTTCATTCGCTAAAACCCAATGTATGAATTACTGTCACCTGGACAAACATCTTCACGTGTTTTAAAATTAATACATAATGCAGCTGTTAATACTGTTAGCAAACAAGCCTCTTTGAAAGTGTTTACAGATTTTACAACACCGCTATAATCATGTAATTGTTTTAGCAAGATCAATGCTATGAGTTGTTGGGTCTTTTTCTGTGTTGTGTTTTTTTCCCCTCTGATTCCTTTGCTCTTGAGATTTTCCCTATATTGTCCCTGCAGAATAAACGTTTGTCACAGTGACATTCTCCCTGCTCCAGTGCATTAGGAAATGACTGAACCGTAATACCTCTACTGTCCACAAGGAGGTGTGGTGAGAAATGAGCAATTTCTCATTCACTCTAATGTTAAAAATGTCCAAAAAAATGTCCAAAAATGTCCAACACTATTTGAGCTGCTTTCACAACATAATTCATTTCTGCCATTTTACAGTTTAATGTGCTGGCTTTGCGTAAGTGCGTAAGCTTGATTAATTTAACCATCCACTAAGGTGCATTCAGTTCACTCATGTATTTTCTTGTTTGAAATCCTCATTGATCTCACATTTAATTCGTTTCTGTCGCTTTCTCTTTACTTAATTTTTTTCTCAAATCAAAAGTTTGAATGCTTTGAAAAATGTAGAATTTTAGAATAAAGTTGATTTTACTGTGCTTTCTAATGCTTTAAATTAGTTGAGTAGTAATGTAGTTGAGCTTGGTGCTCGGAAAGTACAGTTCCTTTGCAGGAGAAGTTAAAGGATAATGAAGGAATGTCTTTAGTGGAGGCGGGTGTTATTTCCATGGCTGGAAGTTGAGTGGATTTAGTGTTTGTGTTAGTGGAGTGATACACACCTGCAGGGACCGCACCAGTCACTCTGATGGTGGAGGCCAAAGCGAGCGCGACATTTCTTAGGAGAGCCTGAGTCTGAGCGACAGAAGCATGCAGACAGCAGAAAGAGAGAAGAAGAGGAGTACATAGAAAAGTGAAGAAAATAGAGCCATTAGCCATCCATCATGGTACAGAGAAACAATCACAAGCACAGCTGAGATGCTCAGAAAAGCATAGAAGAAGAATGACAAGAAGCCTTCCACGCGATCGCACATTCAATTCAGAAGCTGCACCTTTCAAAGAAATGCTACTTAAGATGCAACAAACTTTTAGTGGCTTGCTCAGTTAGAGTATATGCAAAGGTGGTTTGTGGTCTGTGATGGGTCGTAGATTAACATCTCCATTCACCTGTCCCGGAGTCCTGCTGCTTGTCCCGTTTCCTGCGCTTCTTTTTGCCCTGAGGAGGACACAAGAAGAGATGAGTGAAAAATATGAGAGAAAAGTCAGTAAGTGACCTAGAGAAAGAGTGAGCAAGCTCACATAGTTGTCCCTTGCAGACCAGCTGGGATAGAGCTGCATGTGGAGTTGTCGTTCTTTCCTGGCGAGCTCGTAATACTTGGACTGCTCCTCTCGAGTCAGTGCATGCCACTGTAAGACACAAGCCTTCAGGTTGAAATCTGAACCGTGAGCATTTCAATGATATAGGGGGTGCAGAGTTTTTGAGTGCCTTGTAGGTTAACAGACATACAGAAGGAAAATGGAGGCTCAAAGATGACCCCTAAATTCTTATCCTTTTAGGAGATGCGTACAGAAATTGAGTCTAGGGTAATACAGAGTTTAGATTAGGAGAGATTTTTGGATCCAATGATAATGATTTCTGTTAAGTTCGAGGAACTTAGATGAGACGTTCTTCAAGACACTCGAGAAGGAATAAGGGGTGTGAAGAGATATAGAGTTGTGTGTGTCATCAGCGTAGCAGTGGATTTAAATACCAAATTCTTCAGAACAATGTAGATGAGAAATATAAGGGGACCCAACATGGAGCCCAGAGGAACACTTAAAACAATTACACATAAAAAAAAAGAGACACACAAGTGGAAAACTGAGTTTGTTTCTGTTGTATCCCAACCAAAATCTATGCTCAGGGTGTGACCGTCAATGTTATGTTGAGCTGTGTCAGATTGATGCCAGAAAAAATGTTTGTTGAGTCAATTTTGGGAAGAAACATACAACATCAAATTTCTGTGGAACTTCGATTATCAGATGTTCAGTGACATGTAAAACTAGAGTAGAGTTCAGCATTCAAAAGAAAGGTTAAGGAATAGGTGCGCACCCGTCTTCCGAGGATCTGGTTTATGGCTGCACTCTCCTTCAGCGTGCATTCTGCGATGACCTTTGACCTCATTTCTTTCATGTAAAGCATGAAGGCATTCAGAGGCTTCTTGATTACTGGTTTCTTGGGCTCCTTCTCCCGCTTCACCTCCCCCTGCGATTTACTGACAGACACGAGCCGTATTCATTAGAATTTATTCAAACTCACTTAATTTCATTATTTGTTTAGAAAAAAAATGTTGCTTCATTTTGGGTCAATACCATTTGTCAAAATGTTTCTTGCAAAAATGCTAGAACTATAGAAAAGCTGACTAGCAAAAAGACATGCTGAACAAAACTTCAATGTTTAGAATAAACTGACCTCTCTCTGGAACTTAACACTTGATACATTTTTAAATAAATATTTTGAATAATTGGATTTAGAGATGCGCATAAATAGTTCGAATTAGTTATGACAAACTATATAACACATAACTTTGATTGATAAATCAAAACATCTGTATTTATTTATTACTTACTTTAACTTTATCTAATGCATGTATGTTTTTTTTAATATTAATGCTATTTTCGTCCGTTTAAATGTTTTTAACACTGTTCAATTTATTATGGGTAATTTATTGATATATTGACATTTACTGGACTCCAAATTTTATTTGGTTATTTGATTTATAATGACTTAAACGTTTTACTATATTGTATATGCTTTAGAACCTGTTTACTTGATTAAATAAAAATTGTAGTCATATGTTGTACATATTATTGTATGATTCAATAATAAAATATGTGAATTATTTAATTTTATTTCTAGCAAATATCTTATCTAGTCTTCAAAAATGTAAGTATACAGCAGTTAAATCTAAAATTAAGCTTGTGACTAATTATTTATTTTAAAACTATTTACCTTTACATGCAATAAATAATAAAACATATTAAATTATTTAAATTCAAACACATTCAATCTTTGCATTCTGCAGTTCCTCAAAGGTATTTATTTCTTAATGTTATGTGCAAAATTAATGTGTTCATAAAAAAGATACAATTAAAGATTATTTTAGTTATTTGCACAAGTTGTTGTATTTATTAGCTGTTTCACTGATTTACTGGATTGTTTCTATTGTGTAGTGACTCACGAGTAGAGACTGTGGTTAAAGTTCTGGAGCTCCTGCTTCCCTGAAGGGGGGACGATTGCAGGGTGAGGGATTCCCATCAGAGATGGAGAGAACCTACAAGCAGAGTGTAAATTATTTCGTCAACAGGGAAATTGTCACATCTGTGAGTAAAAGGCTTATTTCTGAGCCTGCAGTGTGTGAGTATGTCCAGCAGATGGCACTTTATTCACACTCAAACACTGTGGAATGGCTCTTGATACCGACAAAAGCACAGCGCACAGACAGACATGGATGAAGGAGAACAGCAGAATATCTGAAACTAACCAAACCCTTCATCTAAAACATATAATAAGATTAAAATATAAATCTTTCAACAGGCGCTGGACCCTCATGAAGAAAACAAACTGTAAGCATTGCTGAAGCGCTTCCTGCAGTGTCCGGTGAGCACGCACTCAAGCTTTAAAGCATTTTGGCGGAGTTTCGCTGAAGCTCTTCTACCATACCTGGTGTAAGAGCTGCTTTGAAGACTGGATGGACCGAAGGACTGCCTGAAACCTCCACAGGACGGCAGAGAATACACTGCTTGATTCCCCCTGAGGGGCACCATACCATTTTAAAGATGTCCAAAATTTCTAATGCATTCAACAATGTTTAGGGAAAACGAAAGGAATGGATCAAAACTTCACTCAGTATTCTTTGTCAAGTTAAAAAAGCCACATTCTATTCAATACTGCCTGCTCAACATGGAAAAACTTGTGATAAGGTCACTGGTTCGATCCATAGATCCACCAAGTTGAAGGTGGTGTGAGTGATGAAACCATCTTCTACAACAATAGCTGGGTGCCCTTCAGCAAGGACCCGGTTTTCCGACTGCTCCCCAGGAGCCGTAGCCATGGCTGCCCACTGCCCACATTGTGTTTGTTCACTGCTGTGTGTGTACACTGGATGGGTTACATGCGGAGCACAAATTCCGGGTATAGATCACTGGTCACTTTCACTTTTCCAAAATGAAATATAAGTAAAATGAAAAGCACAAAAATGTAGGTTAAAATTTGTCACTTGTAGGTAAACTAAGGATGCACCGAAATGAGTATTGAATGAACAGGTATTTGACGAATTCCGTCCTCTAGAGCAGTACTTGTAACCATTAAAAGCACCTGATATCACTTTATGTTAGCGGAATGTCAATCGAGCAGTCGTGCTTAACAGGTGCAGAAGTTTCCGTGGACTGTATGAACGTTTGGTGCAAATGAAAAAGCTCAGTTCTACTATCTGATGGTTTTTGTCAGGAAACGACTAATGAATGCTGCTGTTTTGACGATGTGAATAGGACATGAAAGAGACGATGGATGGTGCACGATACACACTCACATTTCAATTTCAAGACAGGAAACCATGCTGAAGAACAACGTGACGAAGAGCAGAGAAAGTAATACTGAAAGAGGAGAATGTAAACAGAAGTATATATTGCTGTTATCCGATCAGCTAGTTATTCCATAAAGCCCATAAACATTATAAAATAGCTGAGAGTGTAGCTGTTGTCCCCTGAGCACTGATGGGAAGAGTCTTTCAAATTGGTGCTTCGTTCTTTTGACTCTTGTTCATGTTAAAGAGTGATTAATTTCAACCATTCATTTGTATTGTTTTTATCGGGAAAAAATCTGATTTAATTGCTAACCGTAACAAAAGTAAATAAATGTGCTTAACGGTGTCTTCTGATTATTGACTGTGTAGATGCATGCACCAAAGAAAACGATTCACTCCCCTAAAACTATTATTAATATTGAGTTAGATTTGTTCTTTTTACTAATGGCACAGCACTACACATGAGCGCCATCCAAGGTCGATGAGCATCACTGCATCCACTTTTAACACTAGCTTGTGAAATGCTCCCCGCAGAGAAGCCATCCGCATGTTTGTGCCAATCTCAATTTGGATAGATGTGTAGAGACTTTATGGTGCGAGCTTCCAAACAAATACATCCACATACATTTTTACAAAAAAATTTGAACAAGCTAAATTATACGTCCTTAAATTACAAATTTTATATCTGAAATAAACATGTCTAATGCCACCAACCCGCCACTCAGAATTTACTATACCAAAATAAATTTGTATCTAACCCCCGATGCCAAATGAAGATGAGACATTAGATGATGTTTTGGAGGCTGTTTTATGGTTTGAAAGTCTGTACGACATGAGTGTTAATAGAGTAGTTACAAGCCTCCAGGATTATATAAAAAAATATGCTCAGAGGAGAAACAAAGTAGGAACAGAAGTTTACATGCCATAAAAGAAAAATAACTAACAACACTATACCTTAAGTCATTCCCACAACAGTAGAGTGAGTTTCAGATCCGGATGCTATATTGCAGTCAGAATCTGAACATAAACCTGTTTCTTTCTACTATAAAAACACTATATTTTCCCTAAATTATGCTAAACATACACAACTCTCTCCAAATCAGTCAATGATACGGTTAGGTCTTCATGACTAAGTTATGTTAAGTTTTAAACAGTGTTTCATTGAATAATTTACATCAAAACTCATACATAGTGATTACAACTCCCTTTCTCCTTACCAGTTAATGGAGGGTGTGATCTGTCCCTGAGGCAGCGAATAAAAGCCAGAGAGCTCCTGAGCCTGATGCCTGTGAACACCTGAGAGAGAGAAGGGGAGAGGGGGAAGGGAGAAAGAGAGTGAAGAAGAAGAGAGAAGTGAGAGAGAGAGTAAGGGAGTAGAAAGAAAGGGAGAGAGAGAGAGAGAGAGGAGTGAGGAATGGAAGCCATTACCATCAATACAGAGGTGGAAAGAAATATGTCCTGAGGGGATAAAACTGAGCAGGTTTTGAGTTCATTCAGATCAGAGTTGCCAGGCCTGTCCTTATGATGGATTTTGTAGCGCAACAAACAATCATATTGACATTATGAGACTATTTTCAACAAGCATAATTTTACTGCTTTAAAAATTATTTTAAAATCAGAATTTGCAAGAACTATTTTTATCAAATAGCACATATTATGAACATTCAACCCCCGAAAGGTGTTTACTAGATGTTGGCATAGATTAATTTTTAAAATCTAGATGAATTTAGATTCATTTTGAAATGACTCTAGATTAAAATGCCTGATTTGAATTCTGCCATATGCATTCAGAATATGTATTCAAAATAATGGCTTGCTATTTTAAACAGTTAAGCAAGAGTCTATAAGTAATTTCTAAGTTGAAAAAAAAACAAGTACTTTTGCTTAATTTATTGACAGAGATGTGAATTGTAGACATATGATGTTGTTGCAGGAAGTGTTGTTACACACAGGACCCCAAACAGACGTGAAGGGACAAGCCTCATCCTCAAAATTCACAAACAAAAAGTAATTTTGATCCCAAAAGTGGAGGACAGAGTTGAGATCGAGTCGTAGAGAATGTCGGTGCTGAAGGGAGCAATTTGTGTTTTTATCTGTTATAGAGAGCTTGAGGAACCTCCAAGTTAACTTTATATAAAGTTAGAACAGATGTTGCTTTTTTAATATGTGGATATTGATGAATTTACCTTTATTTAAGTGTTTTTAATTTTATCCATACTATGTTGGGAACATTTCATATAAAATGTAAATGGATCTACATTTTTATATGCTGATTTGTTTTTAACAATGTAACGTTAGAAATTGTACTTACATTTTTTATGGGCAAAATCATTTCCAAGCTATTCCGCATAAGTTTCACTTTCCTCAGAATGAATAAAAAAATATCGCTAAACTAATTATTCTGAGCCAAACAAGTCATGAAGAGAGAAAGAGAGTTAGCTCAAAGGAACCATTTCGATCGTTAATGACAATTCACTTAAACACAGTGCCTTACATTGAAAATAGATTAACGGCGATAATTTCTTTTTAACACGCAATAATAAAACTTGCGCATTAATGGCCCACCACTAGTGTTTACACATGAAAGTTAGCCCCCCCTGCTTTCCCTTTAATGGATGCTTAATAGGAATTGTCTGAAGTTCTAATACTTCAACTGAACATTTGAGGCTGGTCTCAGAAGAGTACCTGATTCCCATTATAAATCTTATTTTTACATACCAAATAAACACATCTAATGCCTGCTATTAGAGCTTTTATAGCTAATTTTGACTTTTATGACAACACCGAGAAGGGTGCTATTTTATTATTCCTTTTTGTCTTATATAAAGAATTAATGTTGTGCCTAATTAAGTCTGGAGTGAGAGCCATCCATCGTTCCGTGTGAGTGTGCTTCAGCAGTGTGTTTGTGTGTTACCTGGTTTCTGCTCTGACGGTGTGTGTGTTGGACTGGGGTTGAAGTGATCGTACGGCAGGAGTGGTGTCAGTGGGTGCATACCCTGCTGCAAACACAGAGACAAAAAATCATCTTTACTTTCACTGTGACTTGTGAGAACTCTTCCCATGGCTATTAAAACTAAAGTCAGCTCTGCTTTACCTGGATATTTCACAATGCAGCGTTCAATTATCACAGTTAAAAGCACAACTTAAGTGAAACACAATCATATTTATTAAAAAAGTGAACTGAAGTCGCTGAAGTCATTTTTTTATCGTTTAAATGAAGCGTTTGATCAAAGGTTTTTCACTTGTACATTTGTTCATCTGTGTGGTCTCACAAGTTGTTTTAGAAAACTGGCCTTTGCAATCTCTTTCATTTTTCAGCAATACTACAGTAACCATGGTAAATCAGAGTAAGATATTAACCAAGTTAATAACTTTGTCAGTGTCTCTGAACACCTGTATTTGGTCAATTGTTAACTGCCCATCATGGATTTATTGATGAGGAAACAGCTCCCATTGGTCATTGTGGGTAGATGTGTGCGTGTATGTATGTCGAATGAGTGTATGTATATGATCGATTGTCTTTGATGATTGAGAGCGTGTGTGTTTGTGTATGTTTGGGTTTAAGGTTTTTTTTTCGAGGGAAATAATCCTCAGCACTAATGCTAACAGCATGTTTCTGTCTTGACACACACTTACTGCCTTTCATCTGAGACACATACACTCTGACTGCACTTCCCTCACTCGGTCAATCCTTTACAGCTTCAGAAACAAGGCAATTAATAACACATTGATTCATCTGGGTTGGTGGGGGCAGAAAGATAACCTGGTGGTTAGAACTCAAACTCAACTCCTTACCATACACAGAACAAAAACATTGTACAAACTGTGCTAGAATTTTTTAAACGGTTAGCAATTGTGGCTGGCTATAAGGTGTAATGACAGCAATATTTTGCTGTGAGAAGTATCAGAGCAATAAGGGCATTGTTTGGGCACCGTGTTTAATAAGAAATGATATGATAATTGAAAAAGTCTATAAAGAAATTATGTGTGAAAATGAAAATTAAAGTTTGGTTAACCACTCAGTCTAAAAAGCACGTATTCATAGCTCAATTATAGATGACAACTTCCACTGTAAACATTGTTCCTGGATTTTTTAAAATTTTACATTTTACTAAAAAGCTTCAAAAATTATCTTCATTACAGAATAAGGAGTTTTTGCTCCAAAGAAATGTTTGCTCTATGAATAACCACACAACTCCCAAAGCACCTTTAGTACTGGTTTTGGACATGTATAATGAAGAGGGAAAACTGAAAGAATGTTCATGTCCTCAAGAATCATTCAGTGAATTTCTATTGAATAATGAAGGGATAATGCAATGGTTAGACATGCATTACACTATTTTAATTAGGGCTGCAACTACCAACTACTTTAATTAATCTAGCACTTTAATCAATCGATTAATTGTATAAGCGATTTTCATTTTTTGATCATCTGACCTGAATATAAAAAAAAAAACATTTAAAGGGGTATAATAACAGATTTATGTGTTTTTTTTATAATTAGAACAAATTGCAGCTGCTACTCTTTACTCTTACCTTAAAGACTGGCAACAAAACACCTGAGATCACCAGGAATTACATAGATTAATGTTAAAAACAGATCTGTTATAAACATACTTCTCAAAAACATGCATGTATCTCCAAAAATTACGGATCAAGACCTCAGGAGAAAGTTTAATGTATTTATTATGACAAATAAATAGTACAATCACTATGTAAAGGTTGGAGAATAGGGGGGTATAAGAATAAAGTGTCTAAAGAACTTGTGCCTTCTGTTCTGTACACAATCTAGTTATATACTTTAATGTCTTTCATTTTTCACTTAAAATAGCCATGGTTAAAAAAATTGTTCAAATTAAAAAGTTCAACGTCATCATTCTGTCCTGCATACCACATCATTGAGATAATGATAAAAAAAACCCCACTAGATATGACATTGTGCAGACCTAACGCTGAGGCCTCAGTTCTGCCTCTGAGTATGAAATTGTTAGGATATGTTCATATGTTTACCTGTTTAAATTGATTAAGACTGTTTAAGAAGGAAAAGAGAAATGTTTTTATTAGTGCTCCTGATCGATCAAAAAAAGGAACTAATTAATCACAAATTAAACGTAATTAATTGCAGTGACAAGACTGAAACTTTTTAAAATCTATAAATGTAAAATGTAAATTAGGTAAATTTAAGACAAAGAAACTATTTAAATTCAAAATATGATTATATGGTGACTCAAGTGAATACGATGTTTATTGAATTTTTTTAAAACTTGTAACACAGATTTTGTCATGCCAAACAACATACAAGAAAAAAAACATAAAATCCTAAAATTAACTTTTTGCTTTTCTTCTTTGGTGGCTGTTAGTTTGTGGTCTCTTTAGGTACTTGTTTTCCAGGACTCCATTAACAGCTCGCTTGAAGCCTCATTCCTCTCATCTTTGGGAAGAAACTTTAAGTATTTAAACCTTTCAACAATTGCAACAACTTCAGCCATGTGATATTAGTGCTGTCCTTCCTTTTAGATAGGTCTGAGGTAAAATCATGTTTGAATTTAACTGTTGACTGCATAATTTTGCAAATGGCACAAAGCTGGCAACACCACTGAGCAGGAGAGTTTGTTTTACATATCTCGGAACTTATTTTTATTTATGCAGCATACCTTGCCAGTGGACACACATACGCACGCGCACACGCACACATGCACACACGCACAAACAATAGACTTGCTGTTCCATTGGTTTGCGAGCTTTGGATATTAACATGGAAGTAACGTTAGTCTCATGGCAGCAAACACATTACAAGCACCGTAAGTGTGCTTTACCTTATCCTCGCTTTTTCCATTACGAGAAAATGACCCATACATGCCTCCATGTACTGTTAGGACACAGTTAGACTGAATGAATGCAGTTTCAACAAAATGCGCTGTGATGCCTCAGTAGTTGTCATTGCTCACAGAAGCCCAGCGGTCCTCCGTGAGCGCGATGTGTTTCACATGTTCATCCTTCTTGCCTTCTCATCGTCATACAAAGTGCATGCATCTTATTCATACTTCGTTTAAAGCACGTCAGCCACAACAGGAAATAGGAAAAACTGAAACCGCATTAATTTTGAAAGCACTAGTTTGTGTGTCTTTCTTAATTTTTTTATAAGTTAAGCACTTCACTTGAACATTGTTATTGTTGCTTTTTTTTAACAACAGCCCTACTTGTATCCCTTAAATTAGATAACATTATGCCCATATTGTTATATGTGTTCCATTTTACATAGCAATACACTTCTCTTAAAGTTTGATTGGAAAATAAAAAAAATTATTGAAATAGATGAAATTGACAACACACAAGCTACTTGGGAACCAAGTCCAAATAAAATTATAAGAAATTCTCATCACCGTTAGTATTTCTCAAAAATATCGTAATAGTCTAGAGCCATAGCAAGCAGTGCATTTTTTTCACTGCTCCTGTCTAACTTTTGTTATGTGCAATACGTTTAACTCATGAAACACAGTGTTGCCTCACACTGCCTGAAATCATTGAACATAAAGCATCAAACACGCACTCTGGGCTTTTGGATCAGATCACAGAGCTCATTTGCATACAAGCGCTCTCTCTTTTATCCCCTGTTTCTTTAACTCGTGCTTTAATTCTCTTCAAACACTAATATATTCTCTGCTTCATATAGTCGAGGTGAAAGTGAGTGCTGTCTAGAGTGTGTCTTTAATCTCTGGTGTGTGTTTTAGGCCATTGATGGGGTCTTCACAGGTAATGACTCACACATTCATTCCATAATGATAATCAGTAGATGAACAAAGACAGGGGGATGCAGGATTTTCACATATAGCATTTATAACTTTAAACTTCAGAACACGATATAATGATGGTTGTTTGATTCATGTATTCGCGCTGGCTCAAACCTCTTTTGGATGTTTTTTGATGTGGTCACTGTGTTCGACATCTTGTGCCATCCATGAAGTTTTGTTCTCCCCCACGCAAGACCCTGAGATTCAGAGCGCAGACAAAAAAACCACTGTGGAAACTTCAAGTGTCTCACTTTCACTGACAGGAAGTGTGATGTGTTTTGTTTCAAAATTAGTCAAATCTGATGCTTCTGACAAACTTCCCTGAAAATCAAAACACTAAAGAAATTGCTAAAACCAGTGCATAAAAAGCGAGAGTTTTCTTTACACGGTTAGTGAACGCTGCTTCTTTAGGCAGATTACTCCTTCATATGTATAGTGGGAGTGGTCGAATTGAGAGGTCAATCTTAAAATGATTAATTGTGCAGCTTTATCATATCTTTAGAGTTCTTCTATCAATGAGTTATTTAGAAATGTTGATTCATATACTGTTGGTTGATTGGGTGTTAAAACTGTTTAGAAGTCAGGTAAACAACATTTAGTGTGAATGGATTCTTCAACAAAGAGATCAAGTTTTATGTTATTATTCATTGGTTAAATAATAACTAATTAAAAATGAATTGAACATCAAATAGTCTTGTGACAGATTCTGATTCTGAAACACTGGACTTCATTCTTATTGGTTTAATAATGTATTTCCTTGAGTGTTGCATTGACTTTCTTTTTGGGTTTTTTTGTGACTTTTCTAAGCATGTCTGTCAGTTGTTTTGGTGAGATTGGGGTCAGATTGGAAAATCCACTCAAAAATTACTCTTACTAGTTTTGTAAAAGTTATTTCAAAAGGAAAACACAATCTTGAATACATGCAATGAAAGAGGAATGGGTATTGCTTGTTCTGCAGCATGGGTAATGCATTACAGCGGTGCTGAGAATTTGCTTATATGTTCGACACCCATGGAGGTTCAATCATTTGACGTATATTTTCGTGTTTAATTTTTTCTTGATGTGAATACGGTTTTAGGAGGCACATTTATTAGTAAATAATCAACATTGACTAAACCTCTCACTCCAGTAATCGCTTGTTGGCTGTTACAATAAGTGAATTTTAAAATTTAAGAAAAGCATGTAAAAGCTTCAAATTGATTGTGTACAACCTTTGTAAATGAACAAATCTATAACGGACAACCATTTAAACACCTTGTTATTATTTGCGAATACATTTCAATTAAATACATGAGGAGATTTTAATGAGAACAGATCATTGAATCTGGAGAGAACGACTGAACGGTTTGTAAGATACAGCTAACCTTTTAAAAATTTTTTTTAATTTGCTCATGTAAGGTTCTGTTAAGTTCTAAGATGCAGTTTTAAATCTGTTAATTTATTAATTGCAGCAGCATTCTAAAAAAGGCACAGAATGTGTTCAGCATTTGCGCATATCTTTCTATACAGCCTCTGACACAAATTGTCAGGACTCTGGTCCCAATCTGGAAGTGATCGAGCAATGGAGAAAATGAGGGACATTTAACTGCAGCTTCAAAGCAAAGTGCACATAACCACAGAGAAGCCATTACACACAACACACACACACTAAACACACACTGTAAATGCACTAGATATACACTGTACAAGTCGATGCAATTCCTTAAGCATATTTCATACATAACAACTCAAGTTTCATCAAGTAGAATTAAAGAATAACTTTAAATATACTAAACATTTAATTAAAAAACAGTACTTTGAACCATTTTAACCATTTACACCAAGATTAAACATTGAACTACGGATGAATAGAGAAGCACTAAACACCAAAAAAAAAAAAAAAATTACAACCCTCAAACAAAGTAATACCATAAGTAATAGCCTACCATAAGATGAGAGCTCAGAAATCACAGTTGAGAACTCAGCAGGACTTGTCTTGGATTCTTTATTCCACAGTAAATATAGTTTTCATGCGCTTCATCAGTTGCCATTTTCACAAGTTTATTCATGCTTTTCAAAATGTCTTCTGAACATGCAAATACCAGTTTCCCAGATCAAAATAAATTTTTTTTGATGTCTTGTTAGGGGGCATGTCCATTGCGTGCTGTTGCTGTGGAGTGATTTCTTTATGTGTAAATTAGCTTTAGTGACCGCTTTTGTAAATCACAAATCATATTTATTCACAATGCTTACATTATTACGTAAAAAAACAATGAAGATAAACTTCCTTATGCAAGTCTGGCAAATTGTAATCACGTATTGGGTAGTGAGTAGTGCCCAAAACTAGTGCTCTTGAGTTCAGAGATGAAATCCCACCCAAAACTTTTATTATGATTATTGTCATTAATCAATAACATTATACATTAAACATTATACAATACAGACATATCCACTAACTTAATACATTTTGTAAAATGTAAAAAATTATTGTGTTTTAATAATAAAAAAATTGAGAAAGTTATGTTATTTTTCATGTTTTTACACTGTAATTTGGAATAAGAAGTTAGATGGTTTAACAATGCAAGCTGAAGAATGATGTTTTCATGTGTACCTGAAGAGATTCTCCTGTGTGTGATTATTCATTTTCACTTGGAATACATGTTGGGATGCACTCATTTACTCCTCACCAGAAATAGTTTTTAAAGCACACAAAAACACAGCCACACACTCCAGAGCCAGAAGTTACCATGATGATAATTACAGCATCGCAACAGCGGTGGCTGCAGATGAAAGAGACCGGTCCAAACTCTGAGTGTGTTAATGCCTCCGGGGGTGTTTGTCTGGGTATGGGGACGTGTCACTGGAGGCTCTTCACTAATGGCCAGAACATCAAAGACTGATTCAGTAGAAGACGAGTGTGAGAAGACACACTTCCACTCTTTATCTTCACATTCAGGGGATCAGAACACTAGAAACTAAGGGTGGGCTATATGGGTTAAAATTCGAATCACAATATTTTCCACTGACCAGACGGTATCTGTATTATATCCCAAAATTAAGGGGAAAAATTGGATATTATATTTTAGTAGGCCTTAATATCATAAGTCAAAATTTGCATTTAACCATATTCAACGTGCGAGATTAGGCAGAGAATTCTAAACTGTCTTTTCCACTGTTAAATATGTCAAATATTTTTGTTCATTTCTACCAGGTTTTTAGCTGACGTTTCACCTCAAACTGCACTCTGTGTTTAATTCTGAGGTGTTCTCATGTAGATTAGATGTAAAGTCTGCTACCTAGAGCCTGTTCGAAAATTTTCAAGATGAACCCTCAATAAGTGTTCATACTTATCTGCAAATGTGACTGCTTAACACATTCTCTGCCTTGTTAGTCTCTCCTGCAGTTTTTACCTACCACTGCAGGCTGTTTTCTACTTTATTTCGTTCTCTCAGTTTGCTGAAACTGGACCCGAACACTAGCAATACAGATTGTACGTCTTTATTTATACATTTTCACAAATAACCAGAGACTTGATTGGAGAGAGAGAGAGAGAGAGAGAGAGCATTGAGGGAAAGAGAGAGAGGATTTACAAACCTGATCATTAACTGTGGCTTTAAACTACTTTTTATTGTCAAAGATTTTCTAAACACGAACAGTTTAAAGTTATATGTTTGTAAAATTACAATTATTACAATTATCACAATATCTAATATAATATCCAGATTCAGATAAATTGTTATTAAAAATGTATTCATAACCTGTAAAAATAGAACAAATATCAGACAACGAGTATTTATTTCTTTATTTTATGTATTTAGTCATTACCAATTATTATTAGCACCAACAATATATGTACTTATAAAATGAGTTCATGAGATTCATGAAACTCATACATTGAAATATAATGAACTATGCTTTTGTTAATTCAAGTCATAATTTATACACTTTCAGCTCAACTTTACTTTCTCTAAACAAGATCTGACAACCTTCTCAGTATGTTTTATTTCCCGCATCTTCATGAAGTGAAAGAACTGAATCTGAGCTCAAGGGAATGCGCTGTTGTGGTAAACTTACATGTGTTTCGACTTTATATAAACTATGGAGCTGATAACTTTCTGCATGTGTATTAGTGTGAGCAAGTGTCTCCATAGGTCCATAGGCTCCGTAGGCAGTCGACCTTACACGACGCTGGAGCTAATATAAACATGGAAAAAAAGATCCCGTGCACGAAACCTGGAAGTGAGGTTAGAAACATGCTTGCCAGGAAGTTATCAATCTCTTTTTCAAATTGTTATCAATCTCAAATTGTTCTACGAGGCTGGAGTCTAGTCATTTCTGGTCCTCACTCGAGTTTGGTTGGCACCATTCTCACCTTCCCCAAGGAACCATATGAAAATTTAGTTTGAATCAGCTAAAAAAGTTTTTTTTCTAAAAAAGTTCATAACTTCATGAACTCTTACAGAAGGCTGTGGCTCATGCTCCTCTCTGACTTTAATAAAACATTAAAATAAGAACCAAGGTGACCAGAATCTTTCCTTCGCAAGAAGGCCAGCAGCTCTGATAGTCACGGAGAAACTTTTCATGTGAATTATGAAAAACATGTTTCAGATCTGTACAAATCAGAGAGCAGCTTTCATGTACTAATGTTATTCCTCTCATTAATTCACTCTGGCTTCCTGCTGGGATCAGCCTCCACACCCCATAAACACTGCACTCACCATAGTTACAGCAGATGATGAGGTCTGAGCCAATCACACACCAGATGAGATTCGATCAGATGCTAGAGTATTGAATAGATCTGTCACCCCATTAAAGTCACATGATAAGCTCTAAAGTAAAGTTACAAAACAAAATGGTCTTTATGAATTCAAAGATGAATGCTATACATCATTCATCATTAAATGTCATTTTTAAAGAATATTCTTAAAATTCGCAAAAATAGTTTACTTAAAATGGAACATGTTGTTCGTTCATGCGGACAGACAGTGGGCTCAGTTGAGCCAATCAAATTGCTTGTTTATACTGAGTTGTGCAGTGCATGTATTGGATCAGAGAAAGAGATGAGGGTAATAGACAGCATGGTTGGCTACAAAAAACCACTATGAAACTAAGCTCAGCTCGTTTCAGTAGATACTTCCCCTGAAGTCCCAGATCAGAGTGTGAAAAACAAAGAAACTGCAAGCCCAGAAAGAACAATTTAAGAGACTAATCACGCACACATTGATAGCCCAACAACGTACAAATGATTGTTTACAGAGAGTATTGTGGATAATATTCAGTATGTAAAATTTTACAAATTCCAGAAAAAACGAATTCTAAACATGTTGTTATCAACTTATATTTATATAAGCAGGCACAATAAAAATAGTAAAAACCGAGTACAACTATGAGTAAAAAAAGTATAATAAATACTCCTGAGTCTTCTTTTTTCTTCCTGTGTCTTCTTCTTCTACGCTCATGTGTATGTCCTTCTACACTATGATGTCTAGCAAGCTCATTGAGAATGAGTGAAGAACACCCAAGTCATTTATGTATTTAGTAAGGACATTTATGTAACATCAGCATCCCCTCACACGTCAACAAAACATCTAGCTTAATTTATCAAACGTGGAGCTTCGCCCCACGAAAGACTAGTGCGATATAACTTTTTTTGCTTTTCATACAGATCTGTATGGCGGCATCGATACCCAATATGGAAATTTGGAAAAAATCATTGCACACACCCCTAGATTTACCTCAATGTGGCATTATGTTTACACTATTATTACTATTGTTGTGTTAATATTATGCATACATCACATTTGTAGTGGAGAGTCAATCTTTGTTTCATGTTGTTTCCAGTTTTCATTCATGTTTTTTCACCAATTTATTTTACAGCCTAAATCTAGCTGCCATCCCAATTTTGGGTTACTAGAGCTACTTGACCATTTTCATGTAAGTCTTCTCTTATGCAGAAAAGTTCTTTAATCGGTAGATGATACACTGATTGTAAAGACTGTTTAGAAGAATAAATAATGATGTAGAACTGAATTAAATAATGATATTGAGTGATGCTGCGACACCTGAGGGCCTGAAGAGCATGAGCATCTACATGTCTTAGCTTTGTTGATTACATTATTCTCTTTCAATCCACTAATCTGTACGTGTGTGTAAAAATTCAATAGTGTTGTCTCAGGCAAACACTAGAACTTGGGTTACAGGAAGCTTCATCTGTGACATCACTTCCTACCAAAGCATGAAGTCATACATCCTGACAAATGTCATTAGTGAATCCACTACTCACTCAGTCAGTTAGCAAATTTAATCCGCTATTTTGTAAGCATGGGTGTTTTGGTTAGGTCCTTGTTAGCATTCTAAACACACCAATACGGACTACAAAACCGAACTTGATGAACCCTGGGTACCAAGTCTCAGCATCGGTAGGTACCTGGTTCTAATTCTAACGACAGTACCTGGACCAAATGGCTTGCACACACAGTGAGAAATGCTGAGGTCAGGTCAAAATAAGTTATAAAGTGTTGCTATATTTTACATTAAAAGGATACAGAAACGTTCTCTTGCAACAAACATTTTCGACTAAATGCATGAACACTTAAAAGTAATGAAGCTTAAGTCAACCCATAGAATCTATAGAATGATGTTTTAACAGGATAACTGGCAATGTCAAAGCAAATGGCAATTTTTGTTTTACATTAAAACAATAATAAACTATTTATGGTTATTCGACTATTGTTAGAAGAAGAAGGAAAACATGGTCATCTTTCTTAACAAGAAAATTTTATTTAAAGAAAACAGTACAGTGTGAACAAAACGTAATTGTGAACAAAACGTAATTGTTTCATTAACACTTCAGTTCACTTGCAACTCGCTAGCATTAGTCTGCGCTATCGCCTCATGAGAAATAGTGATTAGTTAAATGGTGCTACTTTAAATTAGCTTAAATTAAACAGTGTGAATAACAGTAGAATATTACATTTAGTAATTGTTGTGGTTTTCAGTGAATGCAAGTAACAGTTCATTTGTACACCAATGAAAATGATCTATCCTTTAATTTTAATAAAGACTATTAGCTTTTTTCCATTTCTAGAGTTTTTATTTATAGTCAACACCAGAGTTAAATTGTTACCTACCAAATCTATTTTCAAAGTTAATTGTTTAACAAGTGTTTTGCTCTTTATTTATTTATTTATATTGTGAGAAGTTTTACAGTTCAAGAACAAAACTTGTTTGTAAGGTTTAACATTTCTGAATTAAATATCATTCAACTCTATTTATAGTTTTTGCAGCACTGATATCACATGGCTGAAGATCGCTACTGCAATTGTTCCAAGGTTTAAATACTTAAAGTTTCTTCTCAAAGATGAAAGGAATGAGGCTTCACTAAAAAAGCTGTTAATGGCAGAGAGTCCTAGAAAACAAGAGTCTAAAGAGACCACAAACTAACAGCCACCAAAGACAATAAGCAAAAAGTAAATTTGGAGCATATTGATGGTTAATTGCTGGTATGTTGTTTACAAGTTAAACAAAAAAGTCAATAAACAATCATATTTTGAAATTAAATAGTGTCTTTATCTTCAATTTATTTTTAATTATTTACATTTTACATTTATAGATTTTTAAAAAGTTTCAGTCTTGTCATTGTGATTAATCGCGATTCATTTAAAAAATTGTTTATTTTTTTAATCAATCAACAGCACTAATATATATATATATATATATATATATATATATATATATATATATATATATATATATATATATATATATATATATATATATATATATATATATTCACATTTTATCAGCAGGTAGGATGGAGCTTCAACATGAGTGAGGACCTACTTGATGAAAGGAGGACTCCAGAACACACCTTTCTCTCTCTCTTGCTCTCCTCTCTCCATTATTGTGATCAATTAAAGCCATGGAGAGTGTTTGATCCAGTGCTGTGAGCTTTAATCTCTGCGTGTGAGTTTCTATCGACTCCAGGATTGATCTGGGGCTTGGACTTTCATCTTCATCAGCCCTGAATGGGCAGAGTGCTGCTGTTCAGAGCAGCGTTCACACTTTCATCTCCATCAGCACAGGAAACACTTGACACACACACACTAACATCTAGATCTAAATTTTCATCTATGAGATAATCAATATTTGAGGCTTTGCTGTGTGACTACAATCATTTTTCAAATTTAATCTACCCCTCACTTGAATGAATCAAAATGAATTAAATTCATTTTTCAGAATTTATCAGAATGAATGATAGATTTATTAGACGACAGATTTTATATTAGTTTCTCATATACCAGGCTTGGACAGTGAAACAGGGTAATAATTAGCTTGAACCATTTTTAAAAGGTTTGGCAAATATGTTATAATACTTTGTAGCTATAAAGGAAATACCCCAAAACGCTGCACTTAAAAGGCAGATATTTAGAGCTGGATAGTATCTCAGTGCAGTAATGCTGTTTCAGGTGAAAGGGTGACCCAAAATGATTAAAACATTTTGAGAGGAAATTGTGATTGACTGTGTTCAGGAACTGTATGGAAGACTCTGCAACAAAGCGAGTTTTCATCTCGCTATCTCTGTTTTTCATGTGATTAGACAACATTTACATTACATTTATTGATTTGGCAGATGCTTTTGTCCAAAGCGACTTGCAGAACTTGAACACTTTATTTTACAAGGTACACTGCCAGTTGTTGCCACATGCAACTGTACCCTCACCACCCCACCAACTCCCACGCATACACCAGTGAATACACACACACACACACAAGCCTGGGGTTTACTTAACACCATTTATACAAACAAGAAGCGTATCCTGTTTCTCTGAACACCCTAGCAACCCAAATGAGTACCCTAGCAAACATTTAACGTCTTCTAACTTACTTTAGGGTGATCCATATCCTTATTGACAGTAAGACATCTAAGCCAACAACAGTGTACTATGGCTGTGGCATTAATACAATTTTGACAACAATTTTGATTTCGGGGCTTAACTATTTAAAAAACGATATAGTGGAGAAAATGCCATTAGGACGTTTATTATCGATTCATCTCGAACACCAGTTGTCGCAGCCTCAGCTGCATCTGTAACAGTGCCTTAGCTGAAGTGAAAATAAGTAAACACCAGGAATAAATATTTACTCAAGAAAAAAACAAACAAATCTACCATACGGACAAAATATAACCTTCCTGTTTGATAACAAAAACACATTTTCTGTTGTTAACAGAGTCATTTAATCCGTGTGTTAAAATGAAATACATTACAAAGATCCAAACTTGTTTCACTTAAAAAGCCATTATCTTTTTTTCATGTCATGTTTTGTTAATGTGGAGACAATGATAAAGCGGATATTATATAATGTTAGATGGGTGATATATGAAACATATATATGGTATTTCAATTACATTTAATTGTTATGATTTTTCCCATAAGCGAGGATCTTTAAAGCATATCCTAGCAAGTAATAACTGTTTAAAAAAAATTTACAAAAACTGTAGTGATATTGTAAATCACATTTTTTTTCTTACAACAGGCTTTCACTATTTTAAAACTTAAACAACAAAGCAGTCTACTGTGGCAACAACTTAAGATCCCTATCTCTTCATCGAAGCAGAGATATAGCACAAGGTTCTTCAATAACAATGCTTAACAGGGTGGTCAGATAAAAGTGAATAGGGCAATACATTACCTTACTACATGGATTAACCTTAAAGATTGCTACAGGTAAGTATATAAAAAAATGAGAATCAAGAGAAAGTCCATTCCTTTCAATAATTGTTTTGAAAAATGTAATCTTGTATTGCAATAGACACTAAGGTAAATGTTTGAAGTCTTTATTATTCTCAATTTCAACTATGGATTACAAAACCAAACATCATTACAAAATTGAACATCGGGCTCAATCAGTTAACTAACTCAAAACACCTGAAAATGTTTCCTGTTTTTACATTGTCTCAGTTTGGCTTAGTAGAATTCAGAATCATGGGGAAGACAGCATAAGGACAAGTCCCAAAAAGCAACAGAAGCTAAAAGTAATTATATAAACAGCATTAGGAGAAGAAAAATGTGGCCTGAAAAGGTGCATGGGCGCAGGGATTGGAGTCTCGAGAGGTTTGTTAAGAAAGGGTGATTCTGAAGGAGATGCTGGTGCTAGTGTATCTAGAACCACCCCATAAAAATGTTTACATCATATGGGCTATAATTGTTCAATTCCACAAGCCTGTCCTGAAACAATAACACCAACAGAAGCATCTTTGCCAAGGAGAAAAATTACCTAGTCTCAAATCTTCAAATGAAAATACAATTTAAATATTCATTTAGAAATAGTGGTTCTAGAGTAACAAAAGTCAAATTGTTCAAAATTTGATGTGAAGTTACAACAGTCAGTAAAGGTATGTAGAGACATTTGCATCCTGCCACCATCCGTTGTCTGTCTTCAAGTCCACGGTCAATGCAGCAGCCTACCAAGAAACCAGTAACTTGTTTGTTAGCCATTACCTTACTTGGTTAGCTGGCAAACACCTCATGTCTGGGGTGTGTGTCCAAAGTTGGTCCTAAAGAGACACAAGCCTGCTCATTTTAGTTGGTATAATCTGGTCTAATATTCACTTCTGGGTTCATACAAGCAAAGGAAGCCCTAGTGTGCTCAAGTGTGATTAATGATGGTTGAAACTAAACTGTGCAGGAATGTGGCTGAACTAATTAAATATACTAATTTTATGAAATACTGGACTGTTTTTTTTATCTTTAAACTGTAATAATTAATAACTATAAACTATATTAGTAATCTAACACAACATTAGTGAAATAAGTTTCTTTTCATGAATAATTTTTTGCACACATCTGTATCAAAAAATAAAGGTGACACAATGGCCCATGGACGAGTACAATTCTACTCTTAAAAAAGCATTTTCTCCAATATAAAAGGATGTATTTGAATCCTTCAGTGGATAAAAGTACAACACTTTCTCAGTTTTGCTGTTGGCTCATGTGAGTTTAGAGTGTTATTTCGATCAAATTTGAAAGCTTTGTGATTTTGTATTTGTCTATGTGTATCTGTGCATATATTAGAAGCTTCTCTAGAAAGCGCAGGCAAGTGTTCCCCTCCATCTCTTTCGTTCTCTTCATCGGTTTCTTATCTGATGGTTTGTACGTGTGTAAGCATGTGTTCTTGCGGAAGGGAGTAAGAGGTGCACATGCATGCACTCTAACCACATGGAGCACCTGCAGTACCTTGACGTGAACGGCTTTAAACAGATAGAAAGCTGATTCTTTTTTCAGCTTTTCTCATTTAACTCATTAAACCCCAAAATTTACTTTTTTACACCCGAGGCTCTCAAAACAAAAGTAAAGGTTACAATCCCTCAGTCTGTTATTCAGAATAATGTCTGGGGTTGGTATTACAGTAGTCATCTGGTCAGAACGTTTGGATTACTAGATGTCATCAAATCTTTCTCCTGTTGGCTCAGTCGATTGCTCATCACTGAAAGTGAAACTTCAAAGGGCAATAATTACGTTACCGGTACTAAAAAAAGTATGTGAGCCTTAAGTGCCACATAACTTGATTTTTATGTGCATAGTTCAGTTCAAAACGAGTCTTACTGAAAAAATTGCATTTGAAAAGAGCCATTGTTTAGCACGCAAAACGAATCCATTTATAAGTGTTAATGTGTCGTTTTCATCACGGCCATATCGGGTTTTTCCCTCAGCAATACAAACACACATGCACACAAAACTGGAACTTTCATATGTGACCTACAGACATGTTCTTCTATTAACAAGAGTCAAAGAATACAAGTAAAAGCTAATCTGTGTTCTAAAACCCGATCATCTATTCAAGATGACAACCACTCGAGCACATCATTCTTCTCTTATCAGACTCTACATTACAATACACATTGTAAAATATACAGACACCCTTTCACCACAAATAGGATTTACCCCAGGAATTGTTCACCTGAAGCACATATTGTTTTCTGCTTTGATTTTGATATATGTATTTGTTACAATTGTTATAATTGTTAAACATGACCAAACAATGAGATTACGTAAAATATAAGTGATAGTTTTTTTGTTCATCTTTATTAAAAATATTGATCTATCAGATAGTTGCAATAAACTTATTTTAAGCCATTTCATAATAATATAAAAAAAATCAAATTATTCAAAATAATTCAAAAAGAGATAAATAATGTTAAGAGAGAGATAAAACACTTAAATGACTGGTAACACCTGTGTCTACACAGCATCTTATGGGTTAAATGAAAAATAAAATAAGCAATTCACAGTCACACCCCAAGATTCATAAAATTAAAGGCACATGAAAATAGTCACATGGATACAAAGATAGATTGAGTGAGCTTTACATCTGCATCAGTAAAGGACCAGAAATGTCTTTAATTTGACTTTATTGGTTTTCTGAAGACTTAGTAAAGGTTCAAGTTTGCAGAGTTGGATGGGTTATCATTATGAAAAATGACAGCCTCTTGTCAGCTTTGATGAGAGCTGTTTGTTCAAGCATGGCTCACAGATGATTGTGATCACACCGAAGTAGAACAAGGAGACTGAAGCACCATCTTTTTACAAGAGATACTGAAGCACATTTTTTTACAAGAGTGGAGTTAATAGACTAATTGAGCAACGCACATTCATTTTAGAGTTTCAATCTATTCAGCATACATTCCCTTTGAAATGTTCAGTCCGTGTTCTCCCTGGAGACACAAGCAGCACCCACACCATATGCAACTGCTGGTTTGAGCACTGAAATGGTTTCCAGTTGCCCTGGAGGATCAGAGCAGGGTAAAACCACAAGATGAACCGTCATTCGCCAGATCTGAGGCGCAGATCCGGAATGGCGAGGCTTCAGGGGGAAAACCACAACGTTTGGATCCAGCTGCAGCTCAAGATGAGGATTTTACAGGACCAGTGCAGAGCATTTTTATCATTTGATTTTGGGATTTATGTCTAACTTTTGACAAGACAATATTGATCTGACAGGAAAATTGTAAATAGACAGTGATGAACTAGATCAGTAAAGAAGCTTGTTAAACTCAAACAACGCTTGTAGGTACATGGCTCAAAGTAAAATGTAATGCAAGAATATAGTAACAACATGAAAAGAATGTAATAGATTTAAACCAACTAAACACTAAACATAAAGTATGGAAGTATATTAGGTGAGTTGTTCAACAAAGGGTTTGGGATTTGAAGTCAGACCAAGAAGGCCTCCAGGTTCCTGGGGACAAACTTACTGAAAAGTGCTGGGTAGAAGTAGAAAAATGCCTTGAAGCCAACACAACAATCAAAGTTGAATGGTTATTGCAATTTCTCTCTAGCACGCGACAAATATGAAAAAAATATTTTGGTGAAATTCCTGGGGTCCTAAGAGACTTATAGTGGGTTCATATTTAAGTAATAACTATGCCTGTTTAAACGTGACCTTTTCTTCCCCTGCTTTTGTGGCTGAGAGATGACAATTCACTCCAATACAAAAACCAGGATGACAACTCTGTTCAATCGAATGGGGGATATTAATTTAAGTAGGTCCCTATAAATAGAAACAGTTATAGGGTTAAGAAAAAAAAAAAAAAAATCCAATGTAACTTGCGATTTGAGTTGCAATTCCAAAGCTCCTAGACGAATTCCCAAAGCTTTAAATGACATCATTAGCATTTACGGTTGGTTTTTAACTAAAAGTTGTTTTGGTAAACATTACATTGAACATTTTTTAATTATAAAAATATTAGCATTACAGTGCTTCCTAGCGATGGCTAAGAACATTTTCGAGGTGTCATAGGTCACCAGTGAAAAGTTGTTTTCTCATCACACTTCTCAAAAGTACTTTTAAGCTGTGGTCGTTGACTTGTAGGTATTTTGGAGGATTCAGACCTCCCTGGCTTTAATTAATGAAGGAATGCTCTGAACTATACACATCTATGCAATAGCTGAATGTGATTAGCTGCTCACCGCCACAAATGTTCTCTTAAGCTGACAATAGCACAAACGACCAAAAGAGAAGTGCTATAAATTTTTTCTTCAATTTAATGATAAAAAACATTTCTTAAAGTAAGGAGTTGCTCAGTAGAGAACCTAGAAGGAATATCTCTAGTATTTAATTGTATGTGATTAAAGCTTCTAATGCAACAGCCCTTTTCAACGTGGAGCGATGAAAGTTAAAAATTCTTAGTCATTCATGATATATAAGATGATATTTAAAGTAATATGTAAACATAGAATAAAGCAACTCAAAACTAAATGAATTTCTCTGTCCACTTGTGCACAATCTAGCATCGAGGAGAGAAGTTTTACACAAACAGAAAAAACATGCAACAAGGGTATGGAGGAGTTGCATAGGTATTTAGAGTCTGCCAGTGATTCACCAAAGATCATCTCAAATCTGTTTAACACAGCAAGATTAACAACCACATCTACTTCTACCAAATTAAAGAGCAGCTTAATCCAGCACACAGCCAGTAAATCCAGATGAACATAATTACACAACCAGTTTTAACTGAACATAGGCCAGTTTAAATCAAACAATTAGTTACACACTTTAAAAGGCCCTTCACACACCTGCACCTTTCCAAAAACAAGAGCACTGACATGACCTTACACACAACAAGTAAAAAAAAAGTGTTTTACAGTGAAGGCCTTTAAACACAACGAATTGAAGAAGTGCTGTCTTCCTGTCTCTCAGATGATAAAACCTCTCATGCAGCAGCTTGCTCGGTATCAGAGAAGCTTTGGATCTGTTTACACAGCGGGTGGAGAGCACTTTCTCAACACTTTCTGAACTGAAATAAATGCTTGTTTTTGTTACATTTAGGAATTGATACATTTCCTTAAGTTTCCATTTATTGCTCTGTCCACTTGCACATGAAGCATCGAGAAGAAAAGCTTTTCTTCCTCAAATGAAAGAAAACAACATGCAGAAAAGTGCGCAGCAATGAAAGCAAAAGCTGTAATGGCCTTAAAATCTGAACATAACTAGTTTTTATCGTTTAATAAGCAATTGATAAGCTCAGCTGAGAATCAAACCAATTCTAAAACAGCTCTAACCATTAACTACTGTGCCGAGGTGGCTTTCTTTAGGTTAGTTACTTGTTTAAAACATTTCTTTCAAAGCGACTGTCAACAAGAAAGTGTGTTAAGTGAGTGACAATAACGTGCAGATCTGAAAAACAGTACCAAGGCATTCTCTCAGCTGCACCCTCTCGTTCTGCTGTTAGATGTGTATCAGATGTGAGCTGGATCCATGAGTTTTCTTTCCCACTGCTGGGGTCGGCCAACGCCCCTGCACCCCGAATTAGAGTCGGGCCAGACCTACTGGAGCCTCTGCAACCACACACGGATCCCACTCACATCTGATATACATCTAACAGCAGCACAGCCGGGCACAGCTGGGTACGTTCCTGCAGAAACACACTCGCTAACTCACAGTGGAAACGAAAGAGTGTGCAAGAAAAAAAGCAGCCTCTGTAGAATAAGAGCACGGTGAGAGGTTGAAGTTGAAGATGACGAATGCAGATTGTTCCCTTTAATCCCCTAAACTAGAATCCTTCCTGAATGTTTTTTAATTTTATTATCAACTTTTAAGAGAATCTTGGCAGATCTTCACTGAAGTCAAATAATGAAACAGAAAGATAAAAAAAAAGATATATATTATCTTTTTTATATGTTATATATAAAAGATATAAATATATTATAATATTATATATATTTTATATAAATATTATCTTTATATATATATATATATATATATATATATATCAAGAAAACATTCTTAAAGTCTGATTTACATTTTGATGTAAGGTGCTTAAATCATTCATATAGTTCTGGTTGATTTGTAAAACTAGAAAAGCTATTCGACTCTAAATCTTTAACCATATTCAGTCCATGCAAAGCAGTTGTTGTTTTGTTAAGGTGACTTTCACATGAGACTTTTGAGTTTCAATTTCACCCTTAATAAAAGAGCAAGTTTACCAACATTTTTTTTTAATCAAGTAGCATGCTCTTGTTCTGGAACTCACAGGTTCTATGTTTTTGACTGAATGAAACACACTGTTACATTACTCTGGAGTGGTGTGAAAGGCTTAATTAAGGTTCTATATTTGCTCTTTTACACTGCATGTGATCTGTTTTTATTCACAAACCATCTTGGCATTAAGTGTATTACATAAACCATAGTTTCCGGATTAAAATGACATGAAATGTGTTGATCAGTTGATCAGCTATCTATGTCATGAGATGAGATGTTCTCACTGAAGAATGCTACTCAGAAAACCTTTAAATGTTTATTTAAATTAATGTGTTTTTCTGAACAGTGCATCTAAACACTTAGCAGGCAAAGAAATAACTGTCGGTATAACAGGTTTGCCCAAAGCTCTTGCGACCTCAGAATCAAAATCAGAATGAAGTTTATTGCTGAGTGTGCATTTGCACACACACACAATTTGCTGTAGTACAGGGGTACTCACCAATGTTGGCTCATTAAAAGACATTGAACAGCAGAAACAGGTTGTATTAGTATAAGTAAATATAAGTATAAAGTATAAATAAATTGATAAATTAAAAATAAATAAAATAAGGTGTATGATTAGTGGAGGTAGTAAGAAATGAAGTATGAAATACAACTATATCGGAAGTCCAAGGTGCTTAAGAAACGTGCTTTGGAAGTAATGTGGGGACCAAAGCATAAAGTAAAGTAAAAAGTAAAGTTCACCAACAGAACAATAGAATATGGAGCGACTGAAAATGTGCATTAGTCCACATCGAAGTCCTGTTGCTTAGTGCAGTATTTAGAGGAAATATATGAGTGTTAGTAGGGAACTTTAGGGGTTAAGGAGCTGAATGGCCTGAGGGAAGAAGCTGTGTTTGTGCAGGGCTGTCCTGGTGTTTAGGGCACTGAAGCCCCAGCCAGAGGGTAAGAACTGGAAGAGGTGGTTGCCTGGGTGGGCTGCATCCAGAGTGATTTTGAAAGCCCTCTTTCTTATTCTGGAGGTGTACAGTTCTTGGAGGGAGGGTATGGGAACTCCAATGATCTTTTCAGCAGTCCGAACTGTCAGCAGTCCTCTGGAGTCTCAGGCTGTCTGGTTTAGATGCTGAGCTAAACCAAACAGTGATGAAGGTGCACAGAACAGACTCGATAACAGTTGAGTAGAACTGGATAAGCAGCATATGTAAGTGGTTGAACTTCTTCAGCTGGTGCAGGAAGTAAAGTCTTTGCTGGGTCTTCTTTGAAATTGAGTCAATGTGGGCGCTCCGCTTAAGGTTCTGTGAGATGGTGGTTCCAGGAACCTGAATGACTCCACTGGTGCCACAGTGCTGTTCAAGATGGTGAGAGGGAGGCTTCTCCTGAAGTCCACTACCATCTCCACAGTTTTAAGTGCGTTAAGCTTCAGGTTGTTCTTGCCACACCAGAGAGCCAGCCTCTCCACTTCCTATCTGTGTGCAGACTCCTCGACTTGAGGATGTCATCAGCAAACTTCAGGAGCTTCACCGTGGGGTCTTGGGAAGTGCAGTCATTGGTGCTGGTGGAGTTTATATTGGAGGATTGTGTTGAATGCTGAGCTGAAGTCAATCAATCAATCAATCAATTAATCATTCATGTTTTTATATAGAGCTTTTTTGGCAGTTGCTTTCAAAGCAGCTTCACAAAGTCCTAGCCAGGTAGGTCAGGTAGGGTAAATAGGAATTCCTTATGTGAGGTCCCTGGGATCCTCGCTGACTGTGGCTAGTCACAGACCCAGCATAAAGAATATACTAACTTAAGATCCAAGTACCTAAAAAAATGTAAACAAAAATAAAACAAAAAACAAACAGAAGACAAAACAGAAAATAGCAAAGGAAAACAATGGTTAAAAAAATGTAACAAAACAAGCAGGTGATCAGTATCAGCAAGATGAGTGATACATGATGAGGAGAGGTTAGCAGTATCTTATAGTCAATGGGATATTTACAGGAAGCCAATGAAGAGAGCACAGAACGGGTGTAATGTGGTCATATATTTAGAGTCAAGTCTCTTCCAACAAAGAAATTAACCTACTCTTTAATCAAACAAAAACAACAAGCCAAAGAGATGTACAACTATTATTTACAAAAACAATAAAGATGACTAAAAGAACAATATAAATCCAAGTCCTAGTGGAAATGCCCATGTCCTAACAGCAACTGATGTATGATGAGAGAGGGTCAGTTTCAAAAAAGATCTGTGCAGTGGAAGCAAGTTTGTAAATTTCGCTCTACTTCGATGATCTTGTACATCTGTACACCACCTTTCATGGATGTAAAAGCATATCCCGCCACCACAAAATTTCCAAGCTCTGATTAGCTGGAATCCAGGCACTCTCAGGAGCGCTCTCTCATGAATGTCTCAGAGTAACACAGAACAGCAGAGCTTGAGAAGTCCTTATTTATATTAGTCAGCAGATGTATTTCCTCCTGTTTGTTGGTAGAGAGCGGAGGTTTGCCAAATGTAAGCTGGCCACTGGGTTTTACCAGAACTCCAGCAAGCTCTACCCCTTCAGGGTCTTCGGAGAAATGCCTGCTCCGCCAACCAAAACAGTCGACAAAACCGAGAACTCCAAAATAAACAAGAAATTGTCCTGAAAGTGATGTCTGATGCTCAACAGTTCCTCCAGAGTTAAAGTGATGAGGTTAGCAAAACAAAAAACTGGATAAATAGACAAAAAAAGCAAACACTGGAGAGCATCTGACCACGGCTGCCATTCTCGGCACCTTCAACCTCATTGCAAAACAGCATAAAAAGGATTGTTCTCCCCTGTCAAGGAAATATGACAAGTCTTGTTGAAAACGAGCAAGCTCCTGATTGGTGGTAATGGCCATTGGTGGCATTTTACTTTGTGTATTTAAACATGTCACTCTAAATCTCACTCTGCTTTGAGAGAGAGTTCGTCAGGAGGCTATTAGCCCAGAAAAGTGTCCCGGCACACATGAACTCCGCTGTAGTGTCATTGAATGTGCAGAACACCATCAGAGGGCTCAAAACACACACAGTCCCTCCCTAGTAAGGAGTCTTTGAGTTGTTAGAACACTATCGGAGGGCTCAAAACACACATCCTCACTCTCTACTAAAGAGTCTTTGAGTTGTTAAAACACCAAAGCACGACAACACACACCATCGCTCTCTGTTATTGTGTCATTGAGTGGGTAGAACATCTACAGAAGGCTTGAAACACACATCATCGCTCTCCGCTATGGTGTCCTAGAGTGGGTAGAACAACATTGGGGGGCTCGGGGCACAAACCGTTGCTATTTGTTATGGACGGTTTCGTACATCAACATCAGGCTTTTGCGATACAGGCAGTACCTAATCACATATAATTTTTTGGTAGGGAAATAAATATAATTTATGTGTTATGCTCATAAACTTTGGGGATCTTCAAAATGAGAAAATAAATATCAACGTGGATGGCCAGAGATAAAGGAGCGCACACCTCACACCTGGAATAAAGTCTCTTGCAGCCAAGAGGAATGTTCAGGGCATGTTCAAACAGAGAATCGAATTGAGTCAAACAGCTGTTCCTTCCAAACACACACCAATAATTATAGTCATAAACCCCGAGGGCTTCGTTCACTTCCCAAACATTTCCGGCTGCGTGAAGAACTCACACAGATTCGTCTGCAGCTGATGCTAGGATGCAGCATACCATATCAGGGTGCATTTGTATTTACACCAGAGTTTAAAAGTCATTTATAACTTTAAAAGAGTTGCAAGACATAACTGCAGGTATAAAAGCTGTGCCACATGCTACAAAAGCAAATATATCTAGTTTAACCTTATGAACAGAAACTCAAGAATAACCTTTTATAGTTAAAGACTATGATAAGTGTAAGGGATAAAATAATGAAATTAATTAGTGATTAGTCAGCTGACATTTTAGACATTTTAAACTGAAACAGTTTTGTGTATTTTTTTTAATATGCCAATTAGGGGTGGGTGAAATTGAATGCTGGTATTGTGTTGCGCCATGATATGGATTTTTTTAATAGTATAGATAACATTACACATTCACAAATGTCCTTAATTCCGCCTGATGTTTCTTTTGTGGAGAGGTAACTAACAGTGATTGCATCAGCGCAGCCCTGAAAAGCCCATCAGCCAGAACAAACAAAATGAATAATTATGTGAGATATATTTACGCATTGTTGATTGTGGATTTGCAACATCACTTACGAGTATGCCCCGCTCTGAATTTGTGTTCCATACTAGGGTCGTATCCGCAACTTCAGAGCAGCTCCTGTTCTCCACCAATCAGAGCGCTGACTCAAGCAAGCTGTTTTTGTGCATTGGGTTTTATCTTTAAACAACTCAGTTTTTGTGACAATTTATCTAATTATCAATACATATTTAAAATAAAAAAACACCTCTTGGCCTAGCAGCTGTTGGATATAATTAAATCAATTAAATAAATAAAACAAATGAATACAATTAGACCAATGTGAACAACATATTATTAAAGTAAATGTTTTAGATATCATGAGATTTTGTAACACATAAAAATAAGCATATTGAGAAAATTTATTTTTATTTTAGAGTTAAAAAACAATTCAATGGAACCTACACTTACAATCAAATCAAATGGGCGGAGGAGATTTTTTCTTAAAACAAAGTGTATGAGAGAGTTTCTTATCGCTGTGGAGGCAGAGCAGCTCACAACGGATTAATGAAACAAAGCCAAACTTCTTCTATTGTTTTTCTTAATCCAGCCTAAATCGCTTTGTCTCTGTGTGAACAATTCAGTTCTCTATATGTGTTCCTGCGTGAGTTGTCCTTTAACTAGTCTCACAGCTCTAATCTTGACTGATCCAAGACCAAACAAGATGCTTTTCTCTCCCGCTGGAAAAAAACATGAGGATTTGCACTTGAAGTGTGAAAAACTGTTGTAGAGCTCATGGTTCTGACCAAAATGCCAAAAATCATGGGTTCGCCTCTGACATTCACATAGAGGCTTTTAAAGGCAAAGACGCTTCTGACATTTAAACATGTTGTGAAAGATTGTGACAAAATCATAATCGTCATGTAATGCCTTGATTCATTAATCATTACATTCACTGTGTCTCTTGTGTTGAGTGGAAACAATAATCACTTTCGTCATAAAAGAGACTTTCAAGAGGCCATGGTATCAATGGTGAAAATGAATTGCCTGAGGAAAACAAGTAGAGTAACAGCGCACAGTTTTAGTACTTTTAGTACTCTTTTCTTCAGAACTACCCTCTAAATTCGAGGTGTTTTATGATCTGAAATGGTTACTTTAGTTCCTGTTGCTTCTATTTCATCTTTCCCCTGCTGCCCCTAACTGGAAATTTTTTATATAATTGGATATTAACTTTTCAAGAGTTCTCTGTAAACTCTGGAAATGCTTTTCTGGAAAGAGTTGTCATGTCCCAATCCGAATACTTATACTGCATTAGACGAAAATGTACGTTCATTAATTATAAAATATTTTAACAATAGGTAGCACAATCTATAATACTATTACTTATTTCTGTGCTTTTTTAAAGAAATGAGTCGTATTACATGGAAGGCTCACTTGTTTGATCCCAGAGAAAATTCCTCCTGCCTTAGTGCCACTTGGCAACTTTTTAAATCTAAAATACACTTTGGGACACACTAATTCTAATTTGCCACCCTTAAACGTATGTAAAGTGTATCGATTGGGACCCACGGAGTGTTTGAATGACCAAGACAACCATGTCTGATATTGATGATTGTTCCAACTGCAATTTGCTTTCTTTTTATTTCAGGGGTATTTAACTAAAACTGCAAGAGTACACAACTATAAGATTGTAATGTGTAACTTTTTATTGGAATATATTATCAAGTAGCCTGTGTGTAATCAATATCAAATTAGTTCAATATAATTCAAAAACCTTTAGACAAATGTATGCTAATGGAACTTAACATATATTTACAATGTTATCAACAAATAAAACATTAAACCTTGGTGCTAATTGTGAACTTCATGAACACTTCAAAGGGAGCTAAATTATTTGTTTGTTTACGATATATTAATATTAAAACCTTAGACATTAGTTGTCCTTGCTAAACCCATGTCCCCCCTCTGTAGATCCATTTTCAATTACCGCAAAGTGATGCACTGTGATTGCTGATTGCTGGCCCCGCCCATTCTGAGCCTCCTTTACCCTTTACACATAACCTATGAGTGATGTCACGCATGGTACATCCATGTTTTATGCAGCTAATGGTGTCTTCAATTTGCTGAACCACAGAGGGCTGTTCACCAAGGTTGAGTGAATTATGTACACAATCAAAATTATAGACCATTTTGATCTAAAACCATTAACAACTGCAACAGCAAGTCTATTTGTTACCTTTACAGCTGTGGTATACACCTTCTAAAAACACTGGTTAGGGTAACACCAAAACAAACCTGCAGCTAACCAGCAGCAGTTATTACGTTCAGGATAAGGTGCTGTTTGTTTAGGGTTGTCTTTGTTTAGGTAATGTCAATCCTTTTCCTAACACAACCAATCGATCAATATAGCGCCAAAAACAACCCAACAGAATTGACCAAGGCCATGCACATTTAAATACATATAACATCAGTTACAATACAGTTACGAACAGCAAGCAAAGTTAAAACATAAAACAATAGTAATATATCAAAAAATATGTTCATAATAAAAGACTAAAGCATAGAAAAAAAATCAGTTATTTGAACACTCTGCTCAGTTGTTAATAGACACAAAAGCGATTTGTAATAAATAAGTCTAAATATTATAATTATATAAAATATTATAATATTATTTCTCCAGCGGGAGAGTCCCAAAACAATATATTTTAGCCAGTATCCTACTGGAAGCCAGTGAAGAGCGTATAGGACAGGTGTGATGTGGAAATGTTTTCTAGAAAAGGTGAAACCAGGCTGCGGCATTCTGTACGGACTAGAGTCTGACTAGCAAAGACTTGTTAAAGCCATCGTACAACGCACTACACTAATCCAGTCCAGAATTTATCAGTCAGTACGTAAAATCTACCTTCTCTCAAAAACCACAAAATTATATAAATATGGAAATAAATAGAATAAATCAATCTCAATAAATTTGATGCCATCAATATTTATCACTCATTAAAAGTGCCCTATTGTGTAAAGTCGACTTTTAAGACATTTCTATGATTTAGTATTTTTCCCTCCTTAAAAGTGTGTCTTAAAGTATTATTCAGATTGGTTCATGCATGTCCGTGCATCTTATTTTCTTTTTTCTGGCAGCTAGAACAATGCAGTGATGCCCATTGAGCATGGCATTACCCACTAACCAATCAGATGAACCAAAAGATGAATCAAGCGAAACCCAGCAGGGGGCGTGGCAGAAGCAGCGGTGTCACGGTCAGCTCTTTGTGAACAGCTGCATTTTGTTGGACCATTCAAATTCGGGTTAAACCTAGTCTGTTCATTTTTAATAATGTTACTGCAGTAATGGTTCTGTAAATTGAAGGACATTAAGTTAACACCTAGTCATCAATGAAAACAATTATCAATTTTTATAGACTGATATTTACACATAGCACAAATGTGTTTTAGTGCATGTGCATTGTCTTATTTTTTAATAATCTGAAGCTAGGAAGGCTAAACAAGCACAAGCTTCTGCACTAAGTTAAACAGTAATAGAGCTCCGTCAAGTGACTCTGCACAACATTCCCTAATTATCTATGTGTAATTACAGGTCTGCTTCTATACTGTGTGTTTTCCCAGCAACCCTTGTTTTTCCCACACAGTCTAAAGGGTAGAATGGAAAGATAACTCACAGATGGAGAGACGGGGCCATTCGACAGGTAGGACTCTGGTAGCATGAGGAAGGGGTATCCTGAATACTGAGCTTTGTAACCCCCTCCGTCTGCCTGCTGCTGCTTGGACACTGCAGAGAGAGAGAGAGAGAGAGAGCACAAGATTGAGGCTGCAGTTCCTCCTTTCTTATTACTGTAGCTAATAATAACAATAATAATAATAATAATCCATGTTTTTATATTGCACTTTTCTTCTGAGGGAGCTGTCTCTGAATCTAGTCGCAGTGTGCAGCATCTACCTGGACGACGTGACAGCTGACATTCTGCTTCAGAACGCTCACCACACACTGGCTAATGATGGACAAGAAACATGGGGAGCAAATCAAAGTAATGTAGCCAATCAGAGCTTCATCTTACTTCCAAGAAATAGAGATGAAAAAGTGTCCTATACAGACTTGAAGCTACACACACAGCACTTTGATTTGAATAGAAGTTTTATTTTCCAATTAAAGTCAATTAAAAGTGGTTTCCTGTTTTCTTGTATACAATTTGTTTTCTTAACATACATTTCAATCCAAAGCCATTAAAGTTATTTTATAGACTTGCAGACTAGTTTGTAACATTCAGGCCTTAAGCAGGGAATATGACCTGAACATGGCAACATGTGATTTTTATCTAGGATGTCCTTTATCTTCCCTCACAGTATCAGTTGATTTAAGTTCATACTAGTGGAGGCCATTCCAGCTTGTTTCAGGGAGCAGCTCTTTCAATTCGTCTGCCAAAGAAGACCTGGCTTTTTCAACTCCTAAAAGATATTAATGGCCAAAATAATAAATTTTAAATGTATTTTACTGTTATTATAACATATGCATGTCAAAGAGCTGGTTGAAAGAGCAGTTTTGTTCATGACTGACACATCAGTAGTTAGTACTGATACTGATAAGTCCTACTCCACTTTGAGAGGAACATAAAGCCATTGCCCATAAGAAAAGTGATATACCGTTAACTCGGAAGGTAATAACAGCTAAACTGTAGCTTTTCTCTTATGTGTGCCAGTTTAACCTTCCAAACACAGCCTCTAACCTAATCTTCAGTGCTACACTGAACTCGGTTTCCATTTCTCCGTCCTAATACAAATATTTCTTCAGCAGAGATTTTTTATTTTCTCTGTACTGCATGAACTATAATGTTTCAACTATCCTATCCATATACACCACACACATTGCAAAAGAAATACTAAAGTACATGTCCAATTCTCTGTTTAAATACAGCAATCAACCCTCCAGCACCTTAATGAAATTAAAACTGAACAGTGTTTCATTTTAACTGTCAGTGGCAGTTGTAGTCTGGTGGATAAGGAGATCGACTTGTAATCAGAAGGTAGCCGATTCGATCCTTAGATCCTCCGAGTTGAAGGTGGTGTGGGGGATGAAACTATCTGGCCAACCGGTCACTTACACTTAAGTTTCACTATCCGTATTTGAGGTCAACCAATGTTGATATTTAAGAATGTGTCTGCCTCTAAACTAACACAGACTAGTTCTGCCAAGATGTCTTGATTCACAAGACAGCTTGATATTTTTGTCTTTCATTAATATCTTTATTTCCTTTCACACAATAAAATTTGAAAAATGTAAACACTGGTGAAAAGAGGATAAGACTTTACCATATGTGTGGGTGAATAAGTGAGGGATAGAGTGAATGAATGAATGAATGAAGGAGTGAGTGAGCGAGCAAGGGATGGAGTAAGTAAACGAATGAGTGAGGAGTGAGTGAGTGAGTGAATAAGTGAGGAATGGAGTGAGTGAGTAAGTGAGGAATGGAGTAAGTAAATGAGTGAGAGAGTTAGTGATTAAGTAGGGATGGAGAGAGTGAGTGAGGGATTGAGTGAGTGAGGGATGGAGTAAGTAAATGAAGGAGTGAGCGAGTGAGTGAGCAAGTGAGTGAATATGCGAGGGATGGAGTGAGTAAATGAAGTAGTGAGCAAGTGAGTGAGTGAATAAGCGAGGGATGAAGTGAGTGAATGAAGGAGTGAGTGCTTGAGTGAGTGAGTGGTTGAGTGAGCGAGTGACTGAGCATGTGAGTGAGGGAGTAAGTGCCTGAGCA
The DNA here is from genome assembly GCA_900490495.1 of Danionella dracula. Classification (NCBI taxonomy): domain Eukaryota; kingdom Metazoa; phylum Chordata; class Actinopteri; order Cypriniformes; family Danionidae; genus Danionella; species Danionella dracula. The sequence continues at coordinate 813,009 of UELW01000489.1, forward strand.
AGGGAATGAGTGAGCGAGTGAATGAGTGAGTGATGTGAAGAGGAAGCACGTGAGTTAGGGAATGAATTAATAAGTGAGGAAGGGAGCGAGTACGTGAGTGAGTGAAGGACTGAGAGAGCGATGCCGTAGTCACACTATGAAAAAAATTACAGGATGATGTGTAGCAATCTTTATTCCACTTGAAAAGTTGAGCTGAATTCAACTTTGACCTTCAATACCGTATCTTGAGACGCAAACACGTGAGTGAGAGGGTGAGAAAAAGGGTTTGCAGTGCTAATGTTTCTTTTTGTAGGAACTGTGTTTCGGTTTATATTTAGTGTTAGGTATTTTTGAAAAGCATGTTGCCTGGTGGGCATGTTCTTCACTGTTTTTGGCCAGTGCGACAAGCTCAGAGGATCTCTCAAAGCCAGAGTGACCGCTGCAGGACTGAGGGATCTCAGACAGGGGCCGATGAGAGGGGAGATCAGACCAAGGGAAGGGAGCTGTGTGTGTGATTCATTACACTTTAACGATCCCAAATGCATCTGCAATACAACCTACCAAAGTAAATATTTGTCTGCTAATGAGATTTTTTACAAATGTGGAAAAATTCCTAGACTATAAACAACCCACAAACTACTGTAAACTGAAAAAAAGCTTCCATTTTCTGACCAAAGACATACATGAAAATGTCTAACACTATAAACTGAAGTGTGTTGATTTGTCTGCAAAAATACAACCATCAAACCTCTAACACCATCCTGACCAATTTTTCAAATGTATGTGTTTTCCCAAACGAACAGCTTCAGTAAACATTCGAGTGAAGTCAACCAGCCTGAAGTAAACTGAGCCACACACACTGCTAATTGCAGGGACTTTCCAAAGATGTCTGAAACTCTTTTTTTGTTCAAAGCCCATCTCTCCATCATTCCATCACATTATCCCTCCATCTTCATTTAAGTGACGATGTCTCACCTTCATCCAGATGTTCTCGTTTATCACTGTAGATCCTCTGATCCCCCTGCTGTCCCCGTCTGATCACCTGCATGGAGTAAAACACATTTTACATTTATTCATTTAGTAAATGCTACTGTTTCATGCACGGCATCACTAAAGAACAGTTCAAGTAGTGCTGTTCAAGTATATAATATCTATATATATATCTATATATATATATATCTATATATATATATATCTATATATATATATATATATATATATATATATAAGTTTGCATCTTTTGATCTATTGCCCTGAATATTGTTACAGGTTTTGGTAACTTTACCGGTAACTTTATTGACTCTGACACAGACTGACACAACATTGACTGAACATAAAATCCACTCAACATCAGCAACTGAGAATAAAAAATCAATTAGAAAATATATATTTAATCAACAATCCTTCAGCAAAAATTGAGTCAACAAAAATCATTAATTGACTGAATTATGCCTTAGTAAAATGTAATAAACAAACTTGAATTTGTTGGATTTTTTAAATTGTGTTGGCTGCTGGGTTTAAGAAAGTTTTAGAATTTTTTTAATCATCTTCAGAAAATGTAAATAATAATGAAGTATTTAAAATGTAGAGGTACACATTATTTTCTTTTCTTGTGTAGTCAAAGGTCGTGAGTGACGTGTTGTTGTCTTTTCCTTTAGCAACTGAATAAAATACACAAACAACTTTCCTCAACTTTTTTTTCAAGTATTATTAGATTGAAAGTAGAAATGTGTTGAAGTAAATGAAACTCAGAGTACAGTATCCAGTACTGGAGCTAAAATTTACACACAGAGAACAAAAACATATCGCTCTCTCTCCTCACACACACACACACACACACATGGCCACGCACTCACTCACTCACTCACTCACTCACGGAGCATCTCGATTCTGGAGTCATCTACATGTTGTGTTCTGTTGCAGTAAGTGTTGTAAGTGTGTATTTGTGTTTGTTTGGGACTCACGGCGGAATGTGTGTTCCCCTGGCCGCTTTCGCTCTCGTGCACCAGCGAGGTCTTCAGGTCGGCCAGGTCGCTCTCCGTGAGCGCGCCCCCGCGAATCTTCTCCTCGTGATCGCCGCCCTCGTCTTTGAACGCTATCATTTCGTCGGTCGCCCCGAGATCGTCCCCGTTACCGTTGAGCTGCGGCATCCTGTAAGTTCCCCGGTGTGTTTACTCGGTGCTCTCTCGCGCTCTCGCTCTCTCTCTCTTTCCCCTTTCGCGCGTCTGAAGTGCGCGTGCGAGCTCGCGCGACTGAGGAAACTTCTGAGCGCGGCGCCTCAAAGTAACAAACAACAGCGCTTCAGAAGAGCGGAGATCAAAGGAACCGACGCGTGATTGACAGCTGGGAAGAGGCGAGGGGGGTCTGTTCTTAAAGAGACAGTTTGTCTGAAAAGAAATAAAAATCACTTTCTGTTACATGCCGGGTTCCTTTTTTGGTTGAAAATTTAGACATAGACGTTTTGAAGAACGAAAGAGACTTTTTTTTTCAAATGTAATGAAAATGGTTAGAGACGTGACCTGGTTCTTTGCCTTTTTTTGACAAGTCACACACAAAACCCAATTTACTGTTCATGTCCTCACTCTCATGTCGTTTAGATCTTTTAAAGGTCACTTTTAGATCATTTAAATGTTTTATAGTCTCTTTTCACTACAACATCGTTGGGAAACTTTCATCAAATTAACCTTTACAAATGATTATACTGAACTGAAAAGTTTGTATATTTGGAAGAGTTCCAAAGAAAATGAAAGGAGGGCAATTTTTGATTAGACAAATTCAAGTTTAACCTTCAAAATAAACTGTTACATATTATTCGTCTTTGTTGTCTGAAGACAAGTCTTTGTGGAACATTCAAGGTATATTATTCTGTTTACTATCATCCATTGCATTTGTCATTTGTCTTTAAGAAAAGTAAGCATTTTGAAAATCTTGCAACTGTTAGCATCTCTGAAAGGAAATAGCAGAAAAGAAAATAAGTGGGAATGAAAATAATGTTCCATTTTTTTGTGTTTGTGAGATTACCTAAATATTGTTTGAGAGAGCTTTGTGAGAGAGAAAAAAGATAAAAAATGTTTTACCTATTTTTCTACAGTTATTCAATCTTCAAAATCTTTTCAAGTAAAACCAACCATATCACAAGAGGAGTTCACATTATTCATTTAATATTACTAAATGTTTAAATTTTATTACTAAATGTGTATATTTCATGAAACTATATTAATCTACCATTCTGAAGATTGGTCATTTATTATCACAACATACTTTAGGCATGTATTTATGTACAGTCTATCATACATCTCTGAAGATGTTTTAATTTAATCTTTACCTAATTTTAGCACACTGTTGACTCATTGTCCTCATGTATTCTCCTTCTTTCTTAGAGCTCATTTCTATAGTGCAGCATCAATGAGTTGACTTTCAATAAAAATAAAAACCGGTATACACATTTTCACCCTGCTGTGCATTAATAACTAATTTAATTTCCTGTCATGCTACACAAACGTAAATTCTGCCAGTATTTGCATAAGTCTGCTTGTTTATTCCAAATCTTGCATGCATATTATTAATTGGATTAAAAAGGAGATTTTAAATGGATTCAAATCTGAATTATAGATGAGCGCTTGTTTGTTTGCCTGATTAAATATAGACAGCTGTTTTGCACCAGATCTCATGCATTCCTTTTTCCTGACAGTGGTGTGTTTTGAGCTCTGTTTTGAATTCATATAATGTTTTTTTTTATGAATGCTGTAATATAGTGCTCCAGTCAGACTTACAGATAATCTCAATGAAAATATTTGACTTTTCATTTGTTTTACAAAGCATTATAACTTTTTAGACAAAATGTTAGAAAAGATCATTGTATAGCTCCTTGTTAAAAGACATGTTAAAGCTCAGTTTTTATTGTTTGAAAGTTCTGGTTGGTCAAGAGAGATATTATACATACGTAAAAAAGTTGTAACAATTTTAGTCATGCAATAATTATTTATTTCCTTTATGAAAATACAGTTTATTTCAAAGAATTGATATTACAAATGTACTATAACAAATGAAATGTTGCTGAACATAAAAAGGGAATATTTCAATGAATGAATTTTTAGTTGGCTCAATTTTTATTGAAGAATTAATTGAGTTCACATTCTGAGTGCGCTATAAAAAAATGTTTACCTGACTCAACTTGCAATTGTTGAAGCGCAGTTTCACAAAAACTGTTGGGTCAAATTTTCTCGTCCCAAAATTCAGCATATTTGACAACATTGATGTCAAAAGGGACTTCATGGTTCCTTGGTTGACTGTGTAATGTAATTCTACTTTTACACCGTGTAGTTAGCCAATATCTAAACCGTGTCTGTCCATAATAGTTATCTAGCTTGTGAAGCTACTTTAAAGCAGCCACTATATAAGCCCAGTCCCAAATGGCGCACTCCAGTCTTGTGTTCTTCACTCAAATCCACACTTTGATGACGTCATGAAAGCCAGACCTTTAGTCAATTCCATGAGGTTACACGTATTTGGGAGACTGGCGTGTCAACGGAATTAGGAATAGCTCCATTGGTGTTTATGCCACAGCTGTGATTCAATCTGAATAATGGCATTTTTTGCAAAAAGGCTTTTAATGCTGCAAAAGCGAATTTTGTCATTGTTTATTCATTGTTAATGAACAAAGAAATGAAGCTTCTGAAATACCTGGGATAAATATTGTCTTAAAAAATCTTAATCGGCTTTTTGTCCAGACTTGAGACTTTAAAGGGCATTAAGTGTATCTTAAAAAGACATTTCACCTGAATTCACTTCCCTCCTCCCTCCAGCTGAAGGTGATATTAATAATTTTTTCATCACTGGTACAGTTTTGTCAACTTAGCTACTTTTCTTGCTGAGGTGTAGGAAAATAAGGTCCATTGAACAAAGGCAATATAATACATGGATAAATGCCATCCAATCGAATGTTCCCTCTCATTTTTACTCTCCCAATTTAAAGACAATTTTGACATTCAGCTATTTTGCATTGGTGTTTCCGTAGGAAAGAATACAAGTCAGAGAAGAATATTCAAACTCCTATCACACATTCAGAGGAAAAACAGCAGTGTTGAGACTGACCACAGAAAGGAGTTTTAATTGTTTTAACCAAGCAGAAATCTCCTGCTCTCTCTGCCGATGTGTAATAGTCTTCTGTAATCTGCTTCTGCTTTGTCCCTTTCGAGGGTCGCCACAGCAGAATGAGCCGCCAACTATTCTGGCCTTTCCAGCCGCAACCCATCGCTGGGAAACATCTACATACACTCATACTCTATGGACAATTGCGATTAACCAATTCACCTGTACCGCATGTCTTTGGAATTGTGGGAGTAAACCCACGCGATCACGGGGAGAACATGCAAACTCCACATAGAACTGCCAACTGATTCAGCCGAGGCTCGAATCAGTCACCTTCTGGCTGTGAGACAACCGCTCTACCAACTGCTCCACCGTAACACCCCTCAGATGATAAAGTGGAGATGTATGTTGTTGTTGGCCAGTACAAAAAGTACTCAAAGAACTTAAACAAAGACTACCAATTTGCCTATTAGCAAACATCCCTGGGTATGAATAATGTTTAGCAGAGATGGCTGTAAATTTACATTTTGGTGATATATCTCTCAAGAGAATAAGAGGCCCTCGAAATGAAACTTGATGAACCTCAAATAGATGCGGATGAGTCTCCACTTTGCTTTGACAGATCTCCAGTAAACCAGCACATTTAAATGTGTGGTTTGTCTATAAAGACTATGTAGAAGGATCTGGCAGTGGACAGTATCAGTGGAAGCAACACTCTGTCACTAAAATGCAAAACTCTGTCACTATCCTTTCATAACGATAAGCCATACGTTTTAATACGTCTTTCAAAGTTTTGTTATAAGGATATGTTTGGTTCCGCATCGTGAATTTGCTGTAGTTTTTGAGGAAACAAAGCGATCGAGTGGCATGGAGCATATGTTTTCTTCTCTCTTTTTTTCTCTCTGTCTCTCTTTACCACACTCTTTCACACACCCACAAACACAAACAGTGAACAAGTGCTTTGATGGTTCGGGGATAATCACAGTCCCCAAAAATGACCCCCTGCACCTCCTGAAGGAAAAGAGGCACATTAAAGTACAGCACTGATTCAGTATAGGGGTGGAGCTGTGGTCTCACCACATGACAGACCTTGCTATGAGCTTTGTTGCTGCAACCAGACTGAGCTGTAATTGGCCAGACCTCCATCTCAAGATTAAGATCAACCAATAAGCATTTGATCCTTCACAGTCACCATGTCCACACAATTGATATAAGTCAGCTAAAAATTCTGTTAATAACTCCCACCTAAGATCATTACACACCAATTTGTTTTGCTTGCATTTTCTGTTCTGCTTTCTTTTCTTGCATCTTCTCTTGATTTTGAGCTTTAGCCTAAGGCTTTTTTGTAATAAGCATGCAGAACCACTCCCATGTTATATGGTGCTAAGTGCTTAACAAAGACTCACAATGATCAAACTGTATTGAGTTTTAATCTGGTTTTATTCATTAGCAACTTACCAAAAAATTCACAAATTAAAAGCTTCTGAGTCTTCTCCTGGGATTGTCCTCCCACTTAAATTTCAGATCCTTATTCTATTGACTTCGATGTTTAAGTAGCCAATAAGGTATTCAAATCATAGAGGGAATTGTACAAGGGCCCTGAGTAAATCCAAATATGCACTAGTCAGACTAGCTATTGAGAGCTCCCAACATCACCACATGGGTGTGTGGCAGCGAAGACCCCGTCCAGTAAGTAACATGTTTTAAAAGAATATCAAGCTCTAAATACCAACAATCCAAATAGCAGCAGGTTTCATTCTAATGTACTTCACATCAACACCGAAGCTCTAAATAATAAAATCTAGCTTTAAAACAAGATTTCAGTAAAGACATGCTCTCACCTCTCCATTACAGTGCTTAGTAGTCACAGGTCAAAGTTGAACTCAGTGGAAGTTTTGTTGGAGCGGAATCCGAAAACTCACTGCATAGACTGAAACTTCTGGTGTTGCTCCATTGTATGGGATCCAAGTCAATGGAGTTGTTTTCATAGTAAGACCAGGGCATTATGCCACTTTTCCTCTGGATTTTACTAAAGTATGAGTCTGCCTGGTTTGGTTTCAATTGGCTAACCATGTTTCGCTTATTGTTTCCACTGACTTTCAGGAGGCCATTGGCTTTGCTGAAACTGTGCTCAGATGGTCAAATCGCACATGTTACATCTGATGTCTATCAGGGGTCTGTCTTTAGGCCAGTATTTAAATGCTACTTGTGACTGGGCATGTTTATAGATGCATCATAGTAGACATGCTTTACCATAACACAATCCTGAATATTGTAGAGAGAAAATGTTTCTTCATGCATATCTCTATTTGTGACCTTCATGACAACTGCAAGAGATCAAATTTATTTCCTGCTCTTCTGTTTAATTTAAATCATGAAAAGTGAACAGTAGATTTCCTGAGATTCCAAGTCCTTAGTCATATCTGTTTTGCTAATTTCTGGCAGCCTGGCAGTGACTAATTGCCAACAAGGAAATGGTAGACCACAACAGGCCAAAGTCACACATCTAGAAAAAATTTTGGTCCGAAATTGGGCAGGTGAACCTGCCTTTAGCCAAAACAATGGGTGTCGACGTGAGCTCTACCGTTGACGATCATTGCAGGTCTGCCCTTTTGATGATATCTTTTTGAGTGCTGTTGGGACATAAAAGTGCAGCTCGATAAATACTCTTGCATCAAGATAAAAAATAGTTAACATAAAATGAGAATAATACCATTGAGAAGCTTTTCTTGTTCATGCCAGGTTGGTGGACAAAACCTACTAAGACTATAAAATGGCTTATTGTGTCACGGTTATGTTGTCTTCATACCAAGTGCGAATAATCTGGAAAGAGCAGTAAATCAGATTTTGATTTCTTTGTAAAGTCTGTGTAAAGTAGGGATAAGGGTAAATCAGATTGATCACTCTAGTAGAGAAAATTTCATTTGTTTAAACTTTTCGTGCACGAGAACAAATCAGGGCTTGCTCTTATAGTGATGTTGTGATGGTTTGGAAAGGAGGACTCAGATGCAGCAGAGTTGATGTGTAGGTGTTTATTTCAAGGGCAAACAAAAACCGCTAATCAAGTGAGTAGGGAAAAACTAGGGGAGATGAGACAGAGTCCAAGCTTAAAGAAGAGGAAGAAAGGCTCACAGATGGAGACGCAGCTCCAGGTTTCAACTGTCAGCCTCCTGGCGACCAGCACGACAGATGAGACCTTTCCTCATAGACACAACAAGACAGGGGGTAATTCTGGAGGGCACAAGAAACACTGGGTTTGAGCAGATACAGGTATGAAACAGCAACTAGCAAAACCAATTCTTTGAGAATAGTTCGCAAACTCGAAGTTAAATGGCTTAGGCTAAATAGATGGCCTAATCAAAGCGCAAGCAGCCGCACGTCAAGGGAATGAGGGTGAACACAGACAGGTTTTTTTTGTGAATACAGAAATGTGACGAGAGGAATGAACAGCAAATGACACACAAGACTAACCCAGACAAAGATATAAAAAGGGTTGATGGACACATATTTAAATGAGAGAGAAGGGAATAGGAGGAAAGAGTGGGACAGCAGCAGGGTCAGGGAAAAGGTGGAAGTATGATCCTGTCCAGTGGCTCCCCAGTAAACTTGCGCTTAGATCCATGTCATTCTCATAAGCAAAGGGAGCAAACGACTTCATGCGAGTGAACACAGGGTTTGAAAACGGTCAGATAGGTGCAAGAGAAGAGTTCTGCTTCCATGTCAGGGGCTTGGTGTAAAGGCATGGTTAGTAGTGATGACAAGCTTCGTTCATTTTGGGGATTCATTCTTTAGAGACTTGTTCACTAAAATCAGAATCAGAAAGATCTTAATTGCCAAATGTGCATGTGCATAATGTGCATACACACAAGGAAATTGTTGTGGTACAGGAGTATTCTCCAGAGTTGATACAAAAAAAACAACACAATAACATTGCACAGTCTCACAGGTTATATAGATACATTGCTCAAGTTAAAAGTAAATATAATATAGTAATATTCCAGAAATACGGGTAGTAATAATGTGAAGTAATATAACTTTAACTATAGAAGTCCAAGGTGCTTAAGAGATGTGCTTTGGAGGTAATGTGCAGACAGAAGGGTAAAGTAAAAATAAAGTGCAGCGGTAGAACAAAAGAATGTGGAGCGACTGAAATTGTGCAAAGAGTCCACATCAGAGTCCTGTTGCTTAGTGCAATATTTAGAGGAAATATATGCGAGTGTTTGTAGTGAAAGTTATGGGTTAATGAGCTGAATTGACTGAGGGAAGAAGCTGTGTTTGTGCAGGGCTAGCCTGGTGTTTGGGGCTTTCAAGCACCGGCCGGAATAGCTGGAAGAGGTGGTTCCTGGGTGAGCAGCATAGAGAGTGTTTTTGCAAGCCCTCTTTCTCAATCTATAGGTGTACAGCTCTTGGAGGGAGGATGGGGGAGCTTCAATGATCTTTTCAACAGTCCAAACTGTCCTCTGGAGTCTCTGGAAGTCTGATTTAGATGCAGACGACCGCTGAGTAGAACTGGGTCAGCAGCATTTGTTGGAGGTTGAACTGGCGCCGGAAATATAGCCTTTGCTGGGCGTTCTTTGCAATAAAGTCAGTGAGGGCACTCCACTTAAGGTTCTGTGAGATGGTGGTTCCCAGGAACCTGAATCACTCCTCTGGTGCCACAGTGCTTCTCATGATGGTGAGAGGGAGTAAGCAGGGGCTTTTCCTGGAGTCCACTAAGATCTTCACTGTTTTGAGCGTGTTAAGCTCCAGGTTGTTGTTGCCACACCAGAGAGCCAGCCGCTCAACTTCCTGATTGTTTGGAGATTCCACGCCATCCTGGATGAGACATATCTACTTGGATGAAGAACCATCACCTACAGCTAAACATGGCCAAGACGGAACTTTTGGTAATTCCAGCTCATCCCTCTGTGCATCACGACCTCACCATCCAGCTGCAATCCTCTACAGTCACCCCTTCTCCTACAGTCAGAAATCTTGGAGTGATTTTGGATGAACAGCTGTCCTTCAAAGACCACATCACAAAGACAACTCGAGCGTGTAGATTTGCACTGCACAACATTCGAAAGATCAGGCCCTTCTTAACTGAGCATGCAACTCAACTCCTGGTTCAGGCTCTGGTCCTCTCACGTCTGGACTACTGCAACGCTCTCCTAGCTGGACTTCCATTGAATACGCTCAAACCTCTGCAGATGATCCAGAATTCTGCAGCTCGTCTTATCTTCAAGGAACCGAAACGAGCTCATGTTACTCCCCTCTTCATCACTCTTCATTGGCTCCCCATTGCAGCTCGGTTTAAATTCAAATCGCTAACGCTGGCATACAAAACTATATCTCCAGATCAGCCCCTGTTTACCTCCATGAGCTCATACGCTCCTACATGCCATCCAGAAGCCTGCGCTCAGAGAAGGAACAGCGACTTGCGGTTCCATCCCACAAGGGCAGAAGATCTCTCGGCAGAACCTTCTCTTTCACTGTCCCTGGTTGGTGGAACAAACTCCCTAATCCAGTCAGGAAAGCAGCAACACTAACAGCTTTCAAAAAGCAACTGAAAACTCTTCTCTTCAGAGAACACCTTCTATAAAAAAAAAAAAAGAAAAAAAAGAAAAAAAAAACTACTACCTTCTTTTTCCCTCCTCTGTCTTTGTCTTCTTCCCCTACTGCTTTGTTTTTTTGATCTGTTGATACAATTTCTATGTGAGAAGTTGAGATAGACTTTGACGGTGTAACAAATTGCATATTGTCTCTCCCTAATGTAAGTCGCTTTGGACAAAAGCGTCTGCCAAATGCATAAATGTAAATGTAAATGAGACCAATGACAGTGATGTCATCTGCGAACTTCAGGAGCTTCATCGAAGAGTCCTGGAAGGTGCAGTCGTTGATGCAGAGAGAGAAGAGTAGCTGGGAGAGAGCACACGGCAGTGCTGATAGTGCGGGTGTCAGAAGTAAATTTCCCTATCCTCACTAGCTGTATGTTATCAGTCAGGAAGCTAATGGGATGATAGTGTTGAACGCTGTCCACAAACAGAGTACTCACACACATCTCTGGTTTGTCCAGATGTTTCAGCCAATAGTGCAGAACCCTTCTTGACTGTATCATCCACAGACTGTATCAGAGTACAAAAAACTTTACAAAATTTGTCAAAAAAAGACCATGATTTCACTGATAACAAAGAACTTGATTAAAAAAAAGAAATGCCAAACATTTTATAAACAACTATGATGAACAGAAACATTTATTTTCTGTTTCTGTCTTTTTTTGGAAATAAAATTGTTTGTTAATGTAGAGATTTTTCCTGAGGCTTTGATGTGAAGCACAGCCATTCATGATTCTCTCTCTCACACACACGCCCACACACACATGCACACACACAAAGAGTTGCTGTTTTGCATGTGCATGAAAACACAAGGCTGCAGAACTGCGTCTGTCTCAAGCCCCCGCTCTGACTGCTCTGAGAATCAGGGTACCTGTAGAGCAGGAGTGGAAAGTTCCGTTTGTTCTCTAACTATTGTTTTGTTTATTCAAAATGTGCACACAGATTGAGGCCCTGCCCCCCTGTATACGGTTATTTTGTAACCATGCTTTTTTTAAACGTGATTACAGGGTTCATCCATACGTAACCAGAGCAGCGTTTTTTACTGTAATCGATTTAATTTGAAAACGCCGGCCAAAATGTTTTTTTAACACTACTGATTAGTTTCCATGTGGACAGGACAACCGCACAAATTCTAATTCAGGCGGAGTTTGAATTAGTTATATGAGCTCTTTATCTGATCCGGCAGCATTTTCTCAGCGCTCCTTGTGGTTAATGGTTTACGCTCCACCTCTCTATGCTAGAGCAGATCTTTCTGAGATGCAGAGGACTACACAAGAACACGACATATTTCATAATGTATTTAACCGACATTTAACAGACGTCTCAAACCGCAGCAATGTGTGTTATTGTTACAGATGCGCTCCATCGTACGAACGCAAAATGCACCAAGTTTGAAAAAGAACTTCTGAAATTCTGAAAGTCACAGAACGGAGCTGAAGGAAGCATCTTATTGGTTGATTTAACCTCAATAGGGATTAGTCTGCTGCCCTCTACTGTGTTTTCTACCAGTGCTCGTGAGGATGCAATTTAGTTTTAAATGGGGTAAGAAAAAACTTTTTAAAAGCCTGCTCAAAAATGTTTAGGTGCAGTAAGCCATAATTTATTGGAAATAGGATCACTACCAAACATCGACAACAAGGTTGGCATTTTGGCTGATCCGAAATCAAGAGTAATTTGTCTAACATTGTTTGGGTTCATTTGATCTCTCCCTCTCACAATTCTCCAGGATGGTATTAGAGGATCCAGAGATGTAGATTGTATCTCATTTTCTTACTGACCCCATATCGAGTAAGACAACTGCAAAGACAGAAACACCAACTATGTGTTGCAATTGGCCCACTATCCTTACTTTTAAGTGTCAAAACTAGAATTTGTGTGTTCAAAATATAGTATTAATACAAAATTATCAAAGCATTATCAGATCTGCAGATGGTGCAGTTCAATGGACACTCAACTGGCTAATATTATGACAAAATGTTTGCACAAGGTGCTGTCAATTGGGTGGTGAATGACTTAAGAACTATGTTAAAGGAGTAGGTTAAGGAAAACACTTGACATCAACACAGAACACTCATATTTTTATAGTAAAGGCCGATGTTCATATTTTCCATGTTCTTCCACTGATTCCGTCCTGTTCCTGAGCAGCACTAACCCGTTTTGTAATTCTTCTGATTCTGTCCTGTTCCTGGACAGCACTTACTTTCTCAGAGCTTCTGCTGAATTTGTCTTGGTCCTTTGCAGCACTTACCTCTTCTAGCATCCTTCTGGTTCCACCTTGTTCCTGGGCAGCACTTACTAGCTCTGGCGTCATGCTCATTTTGTCTTGTTCCTGGGCAGCACTTATCTGCTCTTGCGTTCATCTGATTCTGCTTTGTTTCTGGGCAGCACTTACCTGCCCTAGCATTCTTCAGGTTCCATCTTGTGTCTGTGTGGCATTTTGCTAGTTCAATCTCATTACTGGACTTAACCTACCAGCACTTTTAAGTTAATTTGGTCATTAACACTTCCATCATTTGTTTAGTACACTGTAGTTATTTCAAATAATCAGCATATTTATATTAGTAAACTGGTAGTTAAAGGATTTTGTGAATTATTATCCTCTTTGAGTACTTTGTCTACAAGGGTATTTGAATAGCCATGTTTTTTTTAGAAACGTTCCTGTGCAGACAAGACAAGGAGATCCTCCATTAGAAGAGAAGAACGTGATTTGCATGTGATGAGAGAGTAAGTCACTTCACCATAGTAGAACAGCTATTTCGCTATAGTAGATAATATGATGGTTTTGCAATACACCACACTGTACAGTCCTTTATGGTTCAGAATTATAATAAAATTGTTTCATATTACTGTATTAAAATACAGTATTTTTACAGTGCTTTTCGATTGTGTGCTGGCTGTGGGACTGACACGGTTTTTATAAAAGTTTGCTTTTCTTTTCTGGAGTTATTAACAAAGTTATTTCCTCATTCAAACTAATGGATAAAACTTTTACTCATAAAAATAGACGCTTTGTTCATGATCATTGGAACATGCACTACAGCATGCATGATTTCATGTAGTTTCATTATACGATCTATGCTTGATTAGACAATTAAACTTACCAGTAAATATGTTTTTAATGCTGCTCAACTTAAACACTGGCAATTACAACCCAACAGTAGTATCTGATTTATCCTGTGGTATTTACACTACCTGAAACACTTCTGCGAGTTCTTCATTTTCCGTTTGTTCCCAACTAGAATAACAACCATCTGATTTAATTTTTTTTTAATAAACAATCTCACATCTTGTGTTTTTATTGTTGACATCTATATGAACATATCTTGTTAATCAAATAAAAACCCATCTGTAAAAAAAATTTAAAAATTTTTTTATTAACAAATAAACAAAAGTTATTTCAATTATAACCTAATTCTATGTAACACCTCGTTTCAAAAACAAGAAAGAAAATTACCTAGCATGATACCAACCAAAGCAACGCTTTAACCTTTATGGGGTATTCTATTTTTAAAAGCAATTAAAAATCTAAATTTACTCCATAACACATTAACATATATGACTTATCTCAAATTCAAAATATAAAAAGAACATATCTTGAATTATTGCAACCAGTCCCTACTAAAAAAGAATATACATTTGTAATATTTTTATTCTTGTAAAAATTTGAAACGAGTCAATTTGACCCGAAGGCCACACACGGGTTAAATGAGCGAATTAACAAAAGTTGTATTAAAATGCTCTGCTATACTTGAATGAACAAACAGAGTTCATGAAGTTTTGTATATGTAATAATCACATTTTTGATGTTTGTAAAAATGTATAGTTCATTTAAGAAACACCACATAGCTTATTGACTATAACTTTGTTTTTGTTCAGTCTGAAAAATATTTGTTTAAAAATCCCATACTTAAACAATGAAAACTGCTGAAAAATAAGGAAGAGACCACTTGAGTGACACCCATAGACCATTTACATTTATGCTTAGTAAATGCTTTTATCGAATGTGACTTATGCTAGGAGTTACAAAGGCAAAGTCTAAGAGAACTAACTTGCTCTGATCAACCAAAGGAATAATCAGAATGAAATAAAATAAGAAACCTTATTTTCCAAGTGGGGAGAGAAAGCTAGAGTGTGTTTCTGAGATGAATCCGATGCTGACTTCATGCATGTGTGTTTCACTCCTTCTGTCGCTGGGCTGATGTGGGTTTGAGATGGTCACATTCTCTGATGTGGCTTGGCCAGGGAGGAGATCCTTATGATGGAGAACCCACTTTGTGAAGAGTGAAGGAGGAGTAGCATGAGTGAGAGATTGAGGTCTAACTATATCTATAGAACATTAAATGCAGTAAAGCACATATACCACATTGAAATTGAACCACAGATTAAAACACTTTTGTTTGTGTGGGTCATTAGAGTGGAAACAAAAGCAGTCCTTGATAAATTCCATATTTTCTGTTATTCAGCTGAAATCTTTAATAAAAAATAATGTAAGAATGTAATTATATATTTACATATTTCCTCATCTTGAGCTGCTTTTAAAAAGCTAAATAAAACAATGTTTAATGTATAAACATTTGTGTACATTTTTTATGAATAAACAGTGTTTAAAGTAAGTGTTCAGTTGGCCACTTCAACAAATAATATTTGTTAAGTTATTATATTGCCACAAACATTGTTAGGTTAGAAAACAGCACAAAATTAATTACATGTCAGAATTTAAGAGTTCCCAGAGTAGTTTAGGATTATTTACATGGAAAGCGACGGTTGTTCATGCACCACAGTGTACACATTTTTGTGCTAAGGCTGATTTGTACTTTACCAATATTTGTTTATCTTGTTTGTTTGTTTTTGTTATTCTCTTGACATTACACTGCTTATATTTTATGCTGTGTACTGTTGTCTCTGTATAACTCTTTGTTATCTAGTGTTCTTTTATATGTTTTCTGCCGATATTATAGTGTATGCCTTGCAATTTTGTGAGCTTGGGTGCAAAAAGGTGCCTTCAATAAAATGTACTATTATTATTAATGTTAGTTCATATAAGCAAATCAAGGAATAAAGCAAACACATTATTATGAAGAAAGAAATAAACAAATCATATTAAGGAGAAAAAAGTGACAACTCTAACATAAAAAAATGCTTTAAACAAGTGAAGACAAGTAAATTATGATTAAAGCGTGAAATAAAACTGCAGTAAACTGCTTTGGTAATCAATACATGTAAGCCAAAAAAACGATAAAAAAAACCCCAAAACAGTAATCCTCTCAAGCTGTAAAAGGATCAGAGGATGTCAGTTGAATGAATTCAACCCCCTCTCCACTGTGTTTGACATTTCTGAAAGATTTGCTTCTTAAAGCATCAGTGCATCGGTTTTTATTTCAGAAGAACATTACTATAAAACACCCCTAACGAGAATCAGTGAACAATGAATCCTTTTAAGAAACACATTTTACTGACACAAAACCAGTCAATAATTTCAAAACCCTTCAAGAGATACTGAAACCAACATAATTCTGTTTTAAGTCATGACACAAGACCCGTATAGATTGAGCCAAAACTAAATATTTGGCAGTGAATGTTGTCAACTGAACCGGACCTATTATGAAGTCATGTTAATTGTTGTACAAGCTAATTGTAAGCTGTAATATATTACCACATTTACTTACACTGCAATGTTACTATTTTATGTAATGAGTTATTGGTTAGGCGTCACGGTGGCGCAGTGGGTAGCACGGTCGTCTCACAGCAAGAAGGTCGCTGGTTCTAGGCTCGGCTGGGGCAGGTGGCATTTCTGTGTGGAGTTTGCATGTTCTCCCCGTGATCGCGTGGGTTTTCTCCGGGTGCTCCGGTTTCCCCACAAGTCCAAAGACATGCGGAATAAGTGAATTGAATAAGAACGATTGCCCATAGTGTTAAAGTGTGAATGTGTGTGTGAATGTTTCCCAGCGATGGGTTGCGGCAGGGAAGGGCATCCGCTGCGTAAAACATATGCCAGTGAGTTGGCGGTTCATTCCGCTGTGGCGACCCCGAAAGGGAATAAAGCCGACATGAAGATGAATGAATGAATGAGTTATTGGTTCGATATTACTTCTAAGTTACTTACAGCAAATCAATAAACTAAACGATTACATGCATATAATGGCACACACTCTGCCTCACATCAGGCAGTTCTTTGCCTCCACGTCGTGCATTTCAAACTGAATGATGCAGGCTTACTTATGCCACAGTTTTGAATTGTCAACAATTCTATCAATAACTCAATAATTTATCTATCAAATAATAAATCTATCAATAATTCAACAATAACTATCACTATGCAAAAAAAGTAGTGCTGAAGTTTGATGGTGTGATGTCTTAACATTTAAAATGAATTATGCTGTTTATACGATGATCTTTGGACAACATTAAAATAATAAAGATATTATTAATGTTTGCTCTGCAGTACATACCCGCTACATAAGCTTGAGAGCTTCTCATTCCTGACAGAGAAAAAAAGTCATATAAGGTCAAATTAATCTAGATTTTGCACCACACTTGATAAACAGTTCGGTGATAAAATCTGTGGCATTTAAAAGAGATCTGGGACAAACATTAGGCAATAATTGAACGCCTGTATGAGCTTTTTGTCTTTATCAGAGACATTTTATTTCGCTTTAGCAAATACAGTTACTTAACTCTACAGGTCTGTCTTCAGTGCTACTAGATTGCAGCTTATACCCAAAATGCACATCAGGGTTGATGATTCACATTTTTAGAATAACTGTAGTTTATTCATGATTTCTACACTTTGAAAGTGTGAATCTCACTGTAACAGACAGACTACCTTCCCATAGTAGGCATTACATATAATTACTCACTGAACGTGGAAGTTTATCTGAGTGAAATTAGTCACAAGGAATGATTATTTACAACAATGTACCCTAATTCAAAAAAATTCAACCTTCCACTCAGTGTTGATTTTGGCAGTTATCTAAGTTTTAGTCTTAGTCTTTTTGACAAAAATGATTTCAGTTTTAGTCACATTTTAGTAATTTCAAAATGTAATAGTTTTAGTCAAGTTTTATTCAATGTAGATTAATATATATTTGATAATGCATTATTATTATTATTTAAATATATAGCACATTTAATTTTAAATAATAGAAATTGTGTATTTAAATGTATTTCATGAATTGAGGCTGCATTTCACATTGTGAGATTGTTGATGGGCTTTTCATTAATAAATACAATTACAAAAGGGTTATGCAAGATAAAGTGTCATCGCAATGGAATTTATCTACAAAAGCCAAGAACAAAAACATTCTTATTTTGGCTCCATTTTTTACAGAGCAATAAATATGCATGTATGGCCAAAATATGAGCGCTGGAGATACAGTAGCCTATTTTAACATAACATCAGCAACATGTGTTTCTGCTGTTAAGAACTCAAGTCAATCCTGCTGTTCATCTTCACATCCGGGGAACAGAAAAGTAAATAAAATACTGCATTTGCATCTGTGTTCCAGGCAGTCATTCATATCTGCGACGATAACACACATGCAAGCTAATAGACTGCAATGGACATTAGCTACTGAAGTTAGCAGCCTATTCTGGCCTGGAGTTTTGTGCACAACTTTAGGCTTTCTAAGAGTCACTAGAAGCGCTCAGTGTGTTAGTTTACGTGGGTTCTTGGTTATCCTCCAGGAAGACGGGTTGCTCAATAAAAGCCCCAGAGTACACTGCTTCAACTCCTGCTTCGTTCATTTGACACTTTACCTATAACTCGACAAACTTTACATCAAAGCCATTAGGCCTGACCGCCTCTATTCCCTCTCTCCCGTACTCTCCCATGCACCCACTCTCCGGGCTCCGCCTTTCTAGCGCAATATCTGACATAGGCCTACTCGACACTTTCTTCATTATTAGTATTATGTTCCTTTTTCTATCCTTACATTTTGAAACACAGATTACAGCCACAAATGTAACCGTCCACTCATTAACATTTTCGTTCACTCTCATTTTCGTTAACAAAAATTGGCACGCATCTGGTGAAGTTTTCGTCTAAACAGACATATTTAGCATTGTCGTCATCGTTAGCAAAAAGCTTCCACTGAGCTGGAGGAGCTCACATTTAAAACGACCATTATTAAAGCAAGTTAAAACTTCACCACAATCTCTTCAATGTAAAATATTTTCATGAATGAAAACAGGCAAATTCAATTATGAAACTCCTTGTTCTTGCTGTTAGACATCTTATTATTTACTGGTCATCGACTTAAACTTATAATGTTGGCTTCAGAAAGCCAACATACTGATCTTCGTCTTAAACTTTTTATTATTATCTTATCTTCTGCCCAAATTTCTGACACTATCTGCTCCTCAACACTTGAAGTTACAGACTTCAAACTTTTTTCAAACTGTTCCAACTTGTCTGGGTTCTCCTCATACTGCTACCACTAAAGGATTCTGGGTAATCGCTGGGAATGCTGGGATCGAGCTGTAGCTCAGTCTAAGAATGTCATAGAAACGTCAAACACACAACACTTAGAGATCTTAAAAGTCTGAACATTATCATACTCACCAAGGTGAAAAAGTATCTGACACCTAGGCTCTAGGAAGGGTCAAAGATCACAGCAATTGATTGAAAATGGCTCCCACTCAATCTCAAATATGAAACAAGTTCAAAACACAGGGCTGGCTTAGGTTTCTCATAGTGGCATGATAGAATTGTTGTTGTATATCCTCATACTGGTACCACTAAAGAATTCTGGGGAATTGCTGGGATTTTTTGCCTTTGAGTTAACATGGACTTATGAGTCAGAGCAGTACCATGCTGGGCAAGGTGAAAAAGTATCTGACCCCTAGGCCCTAGGAGGGGTCAAAGGTTACAACAATGAACCTTAAAGGATGCCAATTACCCTTGATTGGTTACCATGGCAACCATTTTCAATGTTTATTATCTCAGCTTAGGAAAAGAGTTATGACATGGGATTTAGTTTAAAAGACTCATATTGACAAGGGGAACATTTTGTCACTGACTCCTCCATAGCAACCATATTGGTTACCACGGAAAATACTTTGAAATGTCTGTATCACAGGTTAGAAAAAAAATAGTTAAGACATGGGTGTTGTTGTTTTTTGTACTCATACTGACAAGGACTCATATGGATTCATTCTTGAAATATTTAATGAAGCTTTACCAAGTTACAAAAGTTCAACGCTTAAAGCTGTTTATTATTTCAAAGTTTAAACAGCTTTTAGCTTTTAACTTTTACTAACTTGGTAAAGCTTTATCAAACTTTTAAAATCAGTCTTTTCAAGCCAACATAAATTTTGCTGATCAAACTTTAAAATTTAGTTTCCTTTTAATGTGTAATTACAAATGAAAAGTGGACAGTACATCGGTTTCTCAAAAACGCAGCAAGCTTTTGTTTTTGCCTTCATGCAGGCAGCTGAATTAATCGATTGTCTCTGAGATTTAGTCCAGCTCCTCAGATGACGGTTGGTGTAAAAAAGTTAATACAGTCGCCAAAACAATCTTAGTTGTGCAAATCTGTTAACTGTGGTCTAGCGAGTTCCCATTAAGTGGCGTCCACCCCAAAACTGGTAACACTAATACAAGTCATTTCAATGTTTTGGATTTGATGTAAATGTAATGTTGTCTGAGAAGAGATTTTGAAACTACAGTATTACACCTATGGCTTTTTAGCTTTATTAAAAAAAATCTTTATAACAACTAGCTCGTTTTCTTTATATTAGTGGTTTCTGCTTAATAAAAGTTTTCTAATCAGGCTCACAGGAGATTTTGAAACCTGGATTCAGACGTTTCTTTTAAGCTGTTTGTTAAAGTTAAATTTGCTCTGTAAAAAAGCTGCAGTGAATTTGTAATACTTACTTTAGTTCTAAACAAAAATAGAGTTATAAGAAATCTACTTTTGAAATCTGGCTATTAAACGGATCTAACTGAAAGTATGTTAACCGATCTTATAGCAGGAAGTTTGATTTGATCAATGCGTCTCTAAACAATAACTGTAAGAGAGCATCTCAACTGTCAGTGATATGTCGAGCATCCTTCCTCTCACGTTTCACAATCAATGTAGGCGGTGGAAACGAGAGCTATTTTTACTTTTTAGCAAATAAGGTACGCTTCTGCCCCAGTAAGACTGAGAGAGAGGAGAAGGAGAGAGAGAGTAGGTAGGAGTGATTTTACACTTAATTTTTGAGTGTTGAGAAAAAGACCCCCACTTGTTTACTCAACAGTAGTAGCCCAGATATATAAAATAAATACTAATGGATTTACAAGTAAATAAGAAATGTTATGTTATGTTGTACACCTTTGGGATTTTGGAATCAGCTCCAAATAGAGATCAGATGTGTCAAAATATTAGCTTAGATTATAACCAATAAAATTTTATTCACTGGATAAGTAGCTTTGATATGTTTGATCGTTCAAGCTCTGTTTGTATAATTTTCTTTCAATTTTTAAAAACAAAGCAGCAGATTTGTATACACATTTAATTATAAATGCTTATTACTCACGAAACTTCATCTTGGTTATAAAATGATTACATATACAATGAACTAATGGAATAATATCCATAGACAAAGATTTCTCATATGCACCAACATCAAATAAAGACACACAGACGTTGTCTATCAGATTTTTTTCCTCATGCACCCAATCCCTCAATGTTGCAGGAGCGAAGGAAGCTAGTTTTTTTCTCCCTGTTCATGAATGTCAAACGCTTGTGGTTTAAGTCTCAATGAAGTCGATCAAACCTCTTCCTCTGTTTTCTTAGTAAAAACAGTGTTGAAGTGTTGTTCTTTTTCTGGCAGACGGTCTCTCGTGGCAGAGCTGCAGATAAGAGACAAGCCAGGTCTGACATTTGTATTTACTAAAAAGGCAGTTTGCAGTTTAGTTTTAGTAGATAAATAAATTATTTTTAACATGTTGTAAAAAAAAAATAAGAAGCAGACCCTAATTTTAGATTGCGTGAACTTTAAATGTTACACTCTTTTAAATCTGATTATTAGGTTATGTGAGATCTTTATTAAATGAGAAATCAATTTAAAGACTTTAAGCTCACATTTTTGTCACATAACTTGAGAAAAAAAATTCAGTCACAACAACATTTAAAAACGAAAACTCAGAAACTTGTTAGAAGCTTAAAGGACAGAGCTGTGTCTTTGAGAAAAGAGACTATGGAGTCATATATCCAGTCCACCCAGAGGATAATTTCACCCTGTTAGATTTAACCCCTGGAAGAGATTTTTATACCAACAATGTAATTATGAATAAGTAATTCAATAATTATGAATCCATAAAATGTTGTAAAGTTTTTCTAAATTAATATTTTCATCTTTCTCTAAGATGTACCACCAAAATGAGTGATGCAGGTAAATGTTGGAGTGTTTTTCCTCACTCCAAGCTAAATGCATTTATTTGTGTATGTGTCAGTAACATCTTCCAATATAACTGTTATCCATTAATGAAAAGAATAATATGATTATATATTACATTATTTAATTCGTGTGTTATTTCACATTTGAATTAAGACATTAGTCACATTTAAAACAAATCAATGGTAATTGTTTGCGCATATTGCCAGGAGCATCTGCTCTTAGGTACCACCTGGTGGCTATGGGGCAGATTGCTCCACATATCTAAAGAATCATGTGGAGTGTTTTAGAAATTTCTGTACAGAAATTTGACCTACTACAACCATGTGTCCCTCTAAGTTTTATTGCTGAAAAAGTTACGTCTAGCTGTTTCCAAAACCAGGCACAAGCTTAGAGCCGCACCCCTGAACATCCGTGAGGCCTAGCTCACACTAAGCTCCTTTAAAACCCAAACTAAAATGCATTTGTTCTTCTTAGCGTTTGCTTGGTGAGTTATTGTTCTCACTGATACATAGTCTTATTTTTACCCCCTAAATTGACTGTATTGTTTTTATCTTTTTTTCCTCTCAACTGTTGTATTGTTTATATTTACATTTTTATTCCTATCTTTGGTGAATTTTTGACTTTGGAGAATTTTTATGTTGTCAAAGGTTTACAACAAAATTTAATTTAATTCTGTGGAATTCTGCAAAAGCTTTTTAATATGGAAAACAGAAACTGGAATAATTCAAGGCTTGAAGGTGGAATCAAAGGTGCTAAAGCTCACCAACACTCATTCCTATACCTTCAACCTCTGAGCCACACTGTAAAAAAATCTTTAAATTCACATCCAAATTTCACAGTACTGAACTGTTTTCTAAAACTACATTTTTTAAAAACATAACTGTCTCTGCTATTGGAGGAGAGTGGTGGTTATGTTATCAATGCACATAAAGTGCATGATTATATTGGTTCATCTATTTATGCGAGTTAGTGTTCATGAATCAACTGTGTAATAATGTGTGTATGTGTTCTCAATGTCACGCCTGTTTAAAAGAAGGCAGAGTGTTTCCACTACCGTCATCGTGTATCGTGTGTGTTTAGATTCCATGTTTGTTGGGATATTTTATTGCTGTTGAAACTGGCTGAGGGAAAGCTAATGTTCCCTTATATGTAGCTTTACTTTACTCACTCAGTATTCAAGGTTGTTATTCAAGAGCTTCTAGCATCTTTATTACAATGACTTGGTGTTAAGAGCCACATTTCATAACAGTATACTGCTGAAAACCCTGCTACCCTTATTTTGCAGTTAAGTTACAGAAAAGCTGTATTTGTAAAATATGTTAATAAATTAAAAAAACAAAAACAAATAGCTCATTGCTGGAAATCTTCTGTTTGACAGTAAAATGACAGGATCATTTTTTAGAGTGCACATTCATTTCTTACATTAGTACACTACAATCTGTGGAACTTTCTGCAAAAAAATGTGGCCTCAAATTCCATCTGGCCAGGTATGTAATGAGTAAAAGAAGGGATAGTTGACGGACAAGACTTGTACATTAAATATAAATAAATCAAGCTTAAAATGCCAAACATTTCATAGAGAAGGTAATATTCTCACTAAGATAATCTAAAAGTTCTCTAAAGATTTACAAAACATCAATGACAACATATGGTATATCTGTCTATACCAGAAATTGTGTAATGTAACATTAAAAATGTAAAAATGTATTTGATTATTGTGGAACATTTATTTGTACACAACAATCTACAAAGTTTATTTTTCGCTTTTTTAGTTTGCAAAAGAATTTGCATCATAAACAAGAAAATCTTAATTACAGGAAAACAAAGTCTTAATTGTCATCTTTAATATAATGTTTAAAATGAAAATACAGTTAATAACAGTTATTAAACATAATAAATTCATTATTTGAGTTATAGCAGAGGTACACTTTTGCATTTTTTTCGTAATAGAATTCATTGTTTAATTCTTAGAATGACATTCTATTTAGTTGTTTTGCTGTGTGTGTCTTGTATAACAGTATTCTTATTTTAAGGTGTTTTGTTTTTATAAAAATGGAATGGTACGTGGTAAAATAAATTTTATTCAGAGAAAGAGGAAGAAGCAGAAGATGAAGAAAAAGAAGAAGCAGAGGGAGAGGAGAAAGAAGGTGAAGAATTTGAAGAAAAGGAAACAGAAGCAAAGGAATGTCGAATAAATATCACCTTGCAAGAAATCCTTTTACTGACTCTTACATATTAGAGCATTAGAATACTTGCTATCTGTTTATGCATTTCTTTAACTACCTGCTAAATCTCTCGATCTTCCTTGTTGATAATCACACTCTAAAAAAATGTCTGGGTTATTTTGGTAACCCAGTGCTGGGTCAAATATGGACCAGGTCAGGAGAATGGTGACTCCATCCCCTGACAGTCCAGCAGATCTGGGAACGCTTTGGTAGAGCGGAGGAGACCTGTTCGCCCCCCGAGAGAATGCTCAGTGCTGGCTGTTCTACGCTCTGTCCCAGGCTCCTCTCGATATAGATGCGCTGTGAGCATTGCTGGCACAGGAAGAAATGCCTATATGCGTTTCCCCCAGTGAGCCTCCTTGCACCCCTCCTGTGTAAGATCAGGGAGGACGAGGCAGAGGTCCTAGTGGTGACATCTTATTAGCCCAACCAACCTTGAGTCGTAGAACTCTGTTTCATCGTGAACGTCCCTCTCTGGCCAGTTCAAAATCACGTTAGGTGGCGCTATATAGCCTTCTTTAAATCAGTTTTTGGACCGACATTTTTCACCGGGTTTGAGGCGTGTGCTAAAATCTGGCACTTTCTTTAATTTTAAGGCCCTCAAATGTCCCCGCATTTACGGTAAAGAAATATATATATATAAATAAAAGAAAAAAATATATATATAAAAATAAACATTCGAAAAATTCTTATTTATGTGGTGGTGTTATTATTATTATTATTATATATACAATACAACACCACATAAATAAGAATTTTTCGAATTACAATAGGGTCATTGCACCACTGGTTCTCGAGCCCTAATAAGTGAGAGTTTAAAATAATAAACTACTTGGGTTTCTACTGAGTTCCAAAGTGCTTTTTGCGCACCATATGCAACAGCAGCTTGCGCGCCGATCTGGCGTCATTACGTCACTCTGATGCGCTGTCCTCCTTCACGCGCACGTATGCACGTCTCTCCTCCGCTCGGCTGAGCCCTGTGTCTTTGCTCGAAGCTCCTTGGAGGTACAGTAATTCTTTCAATCTGTAGCTTAAAACTAATTCACATGTATTTATCTAACTGGTTAAAAGTTGTGGATTTTATCACTTGCGTGTTCTCTGTCGCGTAAGGTCTCGATTATCACAATGAAACGTGCACGCGCTCCAAATGAATTCTCCTAAATGCATCCGTTGCGTTAAGCGCGTGAGCGGTTGCTCCAACGTTAATCAATTTTGCCCTTTCTCAGAGTTCTCGAAGTGTGAGAGAGAGTCAATGATATTTGTCCTCTGGCTGAGGCCTAACGTTAACATGCGCCATCCCAGAGCCCTTGCCCGTCCCCGCGGGTGCATGTTCAGCTGTTTTATTGCACACTCGCATTCACATTGAACCACGGGCGTGTCTCCATCACTCAGGTCAGCGTCAATTCTCTGGCGCCTATGCGGAGAGAGCCGCGAGCAGGAGTGATGGCGACCTCACCTCTGAGAATCACATTCAGACTTTCAGCTCTGTATGAATAAGCTTTTCGCTAGTAGCTCGGTTCAGTCCTCTGTGAAAGGCTCTAGGTCTGCTTGACCTTCAGTCGGTATGTATCTTCTAATTAGATCAGTCAACGAGTTCAGCGCTCTGTTTTCCCCTCTGTGGCTGCAGGTGAGCTCCCAACACATCAACAGATGAAATGTTTAAATCAAACCTACTTGAAGCAAAACATCTGATGCTACACTTTAAATTAGGAATGCACCGATACGATACTATTTACAAGTCGTTGAGTACATTTCATTTTCATCACTCTGTTTTTATACTGAAAATAGAAGCCTATTTTTCTTCAAAATTTAAGAAATTCACTCGCCAAATGAGTAACTTAAAGAAAACACAACTGTTTCACATACAAAATAAAGTTTATTCATCAAATGAGACAGTTGTGTTTGTGAAAAATGACATTTCTGCTGTAGCAGCACTTACTCTGTTTCAGAAGTTTTCTAAACAACTGCTACAGTGTTCACAACAGTCCTTTGTCTGCCATAAGCCTTTCATTAACAGCAAGCTCAGCGAGTGCCTTCAGTTCAGAGAAGGAAGTGCATGTGCTTAAAGAAGGAACAGCGTCTTGTGGTTTCATCTCTCAAAGGCAGAAAATCTCTTAGCAGAACCTTCTCTCTCACTGTCCCTGGCTGGTGGAACAAACTCCCTGATCCAGTCAGGAAAGCAGCAACACTAACAAGGGCGTTCACACCAAGCGCCAAACATGCGGACAGAAGGCTTCTCTTGCGCCTATCTGAACTCTTCCAAACCCGCCGTTCACTCGCATGAAGACTTCCGCTCTGCGAATGGTGCAGATCTCAGTGCGAGTTTGCCTGTGTAGGCATGGGAACAACGAGACTGGGGCATACATGCTGCTGCCCAACTGTTTCTCTCCTATTCGTTTCTCCTCTCAACCTTCTCAATCTCTTCCTGCACACTCCCTTTGATGAGTAAACTAACTAGCATGCATTATCTTCAGCTAAAATCTGCGCATTAACAATTTCTAACAAGTTGTTAATAAAAAAAAATGTATAACTCCTCACCCACTTAATTCCAACCAAGGTCCTCTTTGTTTCTATGTGGATAATAACGCAAGTTATGCATCCTGGCTGTCCGCAAACTGCGATATTTCTGTCCTCCATTGTTGTCGCAATGTTCCCGCTTGATAAAAGTAATTTCACTACAAGAGCAAGCCCCTGATTGGTTGCCGGGTGTATGAACTTCACCTGAATAGAACTTTTCTCAATTCCCGCAATCAGTCCGATTTATCATGCATCTCACGTGTCTTCACATAGACTGATGGGGCTCTCACACCAAGCGCCAAACACGCAGACGGAATGCTTATCTTGCACCTATCTGAGTGCGTTAAAACCTGGCGTTCACTTGCGTGACTCTCGATATGAGATCCACTCCGAGAACGGGCTAGGCATGGGAATTACTAGACTGGAGCATACATGCTGTGGTCTTATTCTTTCTCTCCTTTTCCTTTCTACTCTTTTTCAAAAAGAGTGTGTCTTCATTTCTTCCTGCACACTTCCTTTGATAAATAACCCAACTAGCATGCTTAGCTTCAGCTAACATCAACACAATATCAATTTCGATCAAGTTGTTAATAAAAAAAATGCTTAATTTGCCTGATTCAGAGACCTCCTCACCCACTTAATCCGAAACAAGGTCCTTTTTGTTTCCGCATGGGTAATAACAAGTTATTCGTCCTCGCTGGCCACAAACTTGTCTCTTGTCTCTTGCGCCTCGTCTCTCACGGCCCTCGCACTGCATGGTCCGGACCCTTTGCGCCACCGGGAATTTTTTTGTGTCTTCACTAACTCTAAGTGAATGGAGCAAACAAAATAGCTCTCCTGGATAGCCGCTCAACCATCTGAAGTTCACTGAAAGTGAAACTCCACTCGACTCGCGTGAGGCGGAGCTTCTTGCAGGACTAAAAAAAACATAGTGTACTTGATGCTAGACGCGAGGTGCAAGAACCAAACTCTGACTGATGTGTAATCTCCCATTGATGCTTTCGGGTTTAATTCGTGGCATGTTCACACACGAAACTTCAGACCAAATATTCAGCTTGTTGTGCAGAGGCCTAAACTCCCCTAAGAACATGCAATATCAAGTAGAAAGAAAAGTTTTGCGTCTGAGACTGATTTTTCTCTCTCAAGAAGGCTAAAAGTCACAAATGCTTTCGAATGGCACTTGCACACCACTAATACGAATTGAGCTTTGAGATCTGCTGTTTGAACTTAGCTTTTTCTGTCTTCTCTTTCTCAGATAATGGCTGTTCCTCCCACCTATGTGGACCTTGGCAAATCTGCCAGAGACATCTTCACCAAAGGCTATGGTAAGAGTAAAAACCGTGTTCAGTGTATCTTGTCGTCTTAGAATTATTTCCTTTGTTTTTTAAATGCCCCCTTCAGTTCATATCTCTGTTGGCAGCAAAAACACCTACCAAAACAGTGCTAATGCCCTAAACTTGAAATAATGAATTGGATCGGTGTGTTTTTGAGTCTGGCCCAGGTTGCTGCTTTCCAGTTTGTGATCTTCCATCCATTCACACTAGCAGAAAACAAAATGAATCTTGCGTTAAGTTAGTTTGGTTTATCCCCTCCAGACAACAATTATTTCATTCTTTGGGCTGTACGATATAGCCCCAAAATATGTGGCAATGTTTTTTTTCTATCATCCTATATCAATAATTATCACAATATCATGATAATCAATCGTATCTTAACTTCTTGTTTAAAAAAAGAGTTTTGTTCTGGAGTGAATGTTTTATCAGTCAGACCATTAACTGATGTTTTTAAGTATTAGGTTTTGTCAAAACAAAGCAAACATTTTCTCAACATGAACATTTTAAGGTAATGTCATTGAGAAATAAAAAAATGATTAGGTGAAATTTTCAGATAAATTGTTGTAAAAGCACACATTGAGTACTTATTTAATACATTGTTTATTATAATTGAGTTCATTAGATTGAAGACTACATGTTCATTCCTACATCAACAGTGTTTCAGTGATATTGGTGTTACCTCTCTGAAGTGTTCATTTGTTGTTGTTTCATGCAGGTTTTGGGTTGATTAAGCTGGACCTGAAAACCAGGTCTGAAAATGGATTGGTGAGTAACCATTGGATTTTGTGAAATACGTGGGACTAACTTCAAAGCTGTTGGAAATTAATTACTTACCCAGCTACTCGTTTTGTAGTAGAGAAACTTAGATTTCAATAGCAGAGAGGAAGAGAGAGATCAAGAATGAGGGCGAAAGAGAATGGCAAAAAGTGATAGTGAGATAGTATTAGAGATAAAGAGTGATCATAGTGATAGTGAGCAAGAGAATGAGGAAAAAGTAAGTGGAAATTATTGTGACAAGCATATTGGATTCTCTTAGCTCATTTAATAGTATAATTTCAGTATTCAGAAGTAGGGAAATGTGGTAGAAATGTGATATAAGTGCATCCCTAACAAACACTGAAAGTTTTGCTGTAATATTCAATTCATTCTTCATTTATTAATAGGAGTTCAAGAGCTCTGGTTCAGCAAACACAGAAACCAGTAAAGTCGCAGGAACACTGGAGACCAAGTACAAGTGGAGTGAACATGGCCTGACCTTTATTGAAAAGTGGAACACTGACAACACTCTGGGGACTGAAATCACGCTCCAAGACCAGGTAAAAAATAATCTCCTTCAAAAATCCACACCATAAAGGCTTTCGATTGTCAATCAAACTGTACTTTTTTCTCTCCTCAGCTGACCAAAGGGCTAAAGCTGACCTTTGATTCTTCCTTCTCCCCAAACACTGGGTAAGGTGTCTGCTTAAAAGATATTTCAGGGGAAGGGGGTTGCATTTTTGAAAATTTGGCTCATTCACTAAGATGGCTACTCTGCAGAGAGCAAGAGATGCAAATATATTTTGCTGTAGCGGTTTAGGCGGGTCACAATCTAGCTAGACAATGAAACTTTCCATCAACCCCCAATTCCACAGCAATCCAAAGCCATTCTTCCACCCTTGTGTCCATGTTTTTGCCCTGGCTTTGTCAAACAACACTCTCTGATCAGACAACAAACAAGATGAGCTGCTTAACGCCCAAACACTTTTCCTTTTGTTCTTTTGCTTTGTCTTCTTTTTCTTCTGCTCTTCTTCTCTTGATATTTTATTCACTGTTTCTTATCGTGGGGTTGCTGTGAGTGTGTGTATCGAGCACCACCCACAGCACTCTGAGCATGTGATCAAAAGAGCTAACATTCATTGGTCGACAACGAGTGTAACAACTATTGCTTGGCCCGATGGCTCTACTAATATCTGCACCTTTTTTAATGTAAAAAGCTTAATCACAAATAAAGCTTTGAGTCTTAAATTTGTATAGATTTCTGGCCCTCAATTTAGCTCTATTGGCTTGGTTGAAACAACTGGTGTGGTTTGAATAGGGTTGGAAGAAAACCAATAGGGGCTTTTCTGTCGTTTTGAGAAATACTTTTATATTTTGCAACAATGAACTGAGCAATGAGAGGTGGGTAAATGTACTCAAGGAAAAGTACTTGTAAAAATATTTACTCACATAAAAGTAACTACAAAATGATTTACTTGAGTGAGATTACAAAAGTAATAACAAATACACTCAAGTAGATAGCTACTTCTGATCTGGAGTGTTTCCCAAACCTTGCTCTTGAACCAGCATAGTCTGATGCATTCTTCAGAAAATCAAAAACTGTTTCCTAAAATTATTGTTTCCTTGACGAAGCTCTAGTTTCAACGCATAAATACCACTTTTTACACCACATTGGGGATCCCTTTGTGAGCATAAGTTGATGAACAGCTGTCAGCACCTCAAACCAGTGAGGAACGATGCTTATCCAAACTTGTGAATACTCATTTGAACATTGGGACACTCTAAATCCCTTTTACTTGATAACTTGTTAAAAATAGATCAAAGGCCAAAAATAGTAATACATCTACACATTTTTAACAGTATTCAAAAAGATGTAGATACCCTAAACCAGGGGTCGGCAACCCAAAATGTTGAAATAGCCATATTGGACCAAAAAAACTAAAAACAAATATGTCTGGAGCCGCAAAAATTAAAAGCCTGGTATAAGCCTTATAATGAAGGTAATACATGCTGTATGTATCTATATTAGCCTACTATAAAAATGACTAAGTTGGCTACAAATACATAATGAGCCTTCATGATTAGATGTTTATTTTCCCTGCACTGAATCCTGTAGAGAATGATGCACCACGTGCCGCCTCAAGTTTAAAATTAAAATTAATTAATTATGTTTCATTGCTTTGATGAAATTAAACAAATGCAATAAAGAAATCAGATTTTTGATGTCATTTTTATTTTGAGGATTCCAAAAAACATCAAAATGGAACATGCATAACGGGCCCCTTATCTGGGTAACAAACAGTGCAATAAAACGCAGCCTGCATTTATAGAAATAAAACAGCAGCCTAGATAAAGTATATAAAATTGAATTAATACTGTTTAGGTTTCATTGGATAATATCTCTAAGTGTCATTCCAAATATATATTGACAAAAATAAGAATTCACTTTATAAAAACAGCCACTTTGTTAATATGTGCATGCCTTCCCTGGAAATGTCTTTTCACTTTACTCTTCTTGTTATTTGACAACTTCTCACTACAGAGCAAATATTCAGGAAATCCTTCCGCATTGACAATGAATGCAAACTATTCGGCCCAAGAAACGTTGAATCCTCTGTTCTCCTCAGTTATTTTTCTCTTTTACCCTTTGGGATCTACGGCCTATCACACAGTCGCCTGTGTTCCGTCAGTTTCCTCTCCCCGCAATTTTAACTGCCGCATCATTGTGCGCATGCGCATAACGTGAACCGCATCATTTTCAGTCTTATTGAGTGCTTGATCAGTCTCATTGTCTATTTTTATTTAAATCACACAAACTGCATTTTAAACATGATCGTGAAATCACGCTGTTTTGTCCATCTGCTAAATCAACATCATCCCAGTTTAACCATAATGACTAAAAGACCAAAATCATTTATGGTCATATATCGAAATATGCAGCAGAGTGCAGAAGGAAATGTCGATGGGGTAGGGAAAACCAACAGACTAGTCCATCATTTTTTACTGCGGCAGGAAAAAATTACGAGGCAGGAAAATCCGATAGAACACCGGTTTGTTTACAGCAGCCCCCGCCTGGCATCCTGCCCCCTGCTGGTAGAAGCGCGTGTCGCAGGCTATGACGCAAATTTTCGCTGATAGAAATGTTGACGTTAAATATTTCTTCTACACACTTTTGGAACACTTTATACACAGCATTGGAAAATGTTAAGAATGTTTGTCCTCCTATATATTTATCTCCCTCATCTTTTTCCATTTTCAAACATTTTTGAAAAAGCTCCAGGGAGCCACCAGGGCGGCGCTAAAGAGTCGCGGGTTGCCGACCCCTGCCCTAAACATTTACTCTGGTAAATATTTTTCTAATAAAAACAGGGCTGGTTTAAAAAAAATCTAAAGCAAAAATAAAAATTAGGGCTGTAGCAATCAAATATTTTAGTAATCGGGTATTCTACTGAAAATGTAATCGATTAACTGAGTAATAATAATAGTCTTTATTTTATAAAGCGCCTTTAAAGTGTTGTACAGAGAACAACAGTAAAACAGTACAAAAAAGAAAGAAAAACTAAATAAATAGTCAGACCAGAAAATTAAAATCCAGGGCTAGTTAAAAGCAATATAAAGTATAAAACATCAACAAGCCTAAGCCAGTTAAAAAAAAAAAAGTAATCGGATAAAACATGTGTGACATCAAAGAACCTGCTGCTCTATTCACCCATAGACATTCAATAGTAGAAGGTGCTAAAACTTTATATATTACGTCAAAATCGCTTTAAATCTATTGAAAATCAAGCAGAACATTATGTGTAGGTTACCAATAACATGCCACAATAAAGGTTAGACTCAAGGTGTCCTTAATTATTTTTTAAGAGGAATGTGCTGTTCTGGAGCGCAAGTTAGAGTAGAAACCTCTATGAGAAACGACGGTGTCTTACCTTTAACTTTAGTTTCCGAACAGCAGTTACCACTTTATAGACGTCGTCATTTTGTCCACTTGCATAATTAAGTTATTATTAAAATTTGGATAAATGAGTGGGACAAGACAGCTAAATGTTTCCCGTCAGTCTACATCTTGCTTTGACTACTCATTTCCTGAATGAAGGAGCTCCATCATCTCTCTTCAAAGGTGAATGTTTCTCAGTTTCATTTCCACTGTGCTTTAGAAACGCTGGGTGGTGTTAAAAGTAAAATAATACGTTAGCTAAAAGAATCCAAGTTGAGCAAAATCCATGAACGGGTACTGCACTATGATCTAGCCAGTGCATTGAGGGAACTGATTGGCTAATGTTTGTGAATAACGTCGCGCAAGGATACATACATACAGTAAACAAACTGACCTGGGGTAACCTGCTAGCCAATGATAAATCAATATTCAGACAGACCACTGTATAAAAGGAATTAATAGAGGCTTCGAGGTGGAGATTTTTGCCTCTGTTATTTTTTGTAATTGTGTTATTCAAATAACTCAAGAAATCGTTTCAGTCCTAACAAATTTTTTTTTTAATAAATTTGGTTAAAAAAAACTTGCATTCAAATGGTCAATACATTCTGTTAATGATCTGTTAGTTTTTGTTTTGTACACTACTACATTCTATTTTAACGTAATTGTATCCCTCATATACTTTTTTAAGTTCTGTCGTGACCTTTTTCCACTACACCATATCTTCATCCATCCACTGCTTCTTCCACATACCTGAAGAACATTATCCTGGAATTTTCTAGCTTGCATTATGTGTTGTTGTCTGGAATTTGAATGAAATGTAATAGAAATGTCCCTCTTTGCAGTAAGAAGAGTGGAAAGATCAAAAGCTGCTATGAGCATGATCACGTGAATCTAAATCTGGACATGGACTATGACATCAATGGGACTGCACTTCATGGATCTCTAGTGGTGGGGCTGGAGGGCTGGCTCGCTGGATACCAGGTCACGCTGGAACCCGGGCGAAACCGCATCTCGCAGAGCAACTTCGCTGTTGGATACAAGAGTGATGAGTTCCAGCTGCACACAAACGTGTATGTATTTTAAAGCTTTTAAAACAGTTATTCATAATCTCTCTACAGTTAAAAATTTTGTATTTTGACAGATGGGTTTTTTTGATGGCGTTGTCATGTTACGGCAACAATGATGTTGAATGAGAGGATAGTCCTAGCCAGGGATGCTCTGATCTAATTTTGGATCGGTATCAATGCCCTAGCATTTTAATTGAACAAATGTGGTTGCGAAAGATTATGGTGAATTCATAATGTTTTTTAAAGATCATTTCACCTCAGGTATTGGTACAGGTTTTGGGAACTTTGGATGTGTTTTGCTAAGATCTCATGAGATTCACATCCCCTCCTGTAGTATTTATTACCCCTTGAGGAGAGTTTGAGATAAAAGTCTTTGTGGTCAGAAAAAGAAGAAGAGCAGAGCAGAAGAAGTTTTCTTCTCCCCTGAGAGACACAGCACAACCATGGATTCAATAAAAGCTTTACTATTTTTTTAATAAATGTAGAAATTTTAATTAAACTAATAATGGCATCACGAAGTATAAGTGATTTATGACCCATCATAGATGTTATACTCTTTTCATCATTAGGGTGGCTCAATATTAGTGGCTTTTGGAGTGACATTTTAGTCTTGTCAAAATGTTATAATTTTAGTCTGGTTTTAGTCACTAGTTTTAGTCACCAAAAAAATAAAGGGTTTTGTCTGGTAGAAAATAACTGACACGCAAGCTATTCGACCATAGAATGAAACTGATTTTAGACAATGAAGGAAGTTGTAGCTCAAAGCAGCCTATTTTTGCCTGGAGTTATGCGCAAAACTTAAAGCTTTATTGCTAGTTGTCAAATAAATAGGTATTGACTAGGGATACACTGATACCGGTATCGGATATCGGCCTCGATACCACATTTTCTAAAGTACTCATACTCGTTAAAAGACCTCAGATACCGGGGATCGATACCACCATCTGAGAAATGTCTATGTTAGAGCGGCATGTAAGGGGTTAGTCACAGACGCTGAGTGCCTGCCCTGCCCCAGCCCCCACATACACACTCAGGCTGCAGTTCTGACTGCAAATTGTGCTCAGCAAAATTGCCCAGAGGACGCTGAAAAAGTAAAGATTAAAGTATTTGTACAAGTAATTTAATCAAGCACCTAAAATGTTCTGGAGACCAGATATGATGCCCCCATCGATATCTGCTTAAACTACACAACTCCGTGAAAATGAAAAAACATAATTATCCACACCTTGCTGAAAACATCTTTTGGTTTAGTTAGCCCCGTGTCTCTAATTAGCCTAACCTCCCAGAGTTTCACGCCACAACGAGCCATATCACAGGCGAAACATATATGCTGCTCGAACACCAGCCAGACTTAATTTATAAGAATTAAAACGTTGCACACGTTTGAAGCATTTGATCACAATATATAAATAATATGCGACTGCTTCTTCAATTCTATGTAATCAAAATGCCATTTCTATTTCCTTGCGCAGAAGTGGAAACTACATCCCCCAGAATGTTCTGTCAAGGGAAGTACAAATTCTCCTTCAGACACTCTTTAACAACTTAAGTATCTGATCAGTCTCAACTTTTAGAACTAAATCGTGTTAAGGAAAAGGTTAAGCAATTATTATTATTAAAATTTATTTTTAAATTATTATAAAAAAAAAAAAAACTTAGACAGATCTAGAAATATCTGTCTTCTTGTAATACTTTCAGTAGCAGATCATCTACTGCAGTGTTTCTCAATTATTTTCCGTAATGCCCCCCTAGGAAGAAGAAAACGTCTCTCGCGTGCTCCCCACCCCCTATAAAATTAAGTACACCTCTGCATAACACTGTATCCTTAGTACCTTTTAAATATGTTAAATATTTTTCCATGATGCCACTTGAGGGTCTGCTTCATGTCTACACTTCATACTCATACTTTGTACTGTGTGCAAAGCGCACATGCTCAGTGCAAACAAAACCCCTACATCACCGAGCGAATGCTCCCTGCGCACACTCTGCCAATGATTTGCAGTTTACTCTAGAACAGTAAAAAAAAAAATCTAAATAGAAAAATAAAAAAGCATTTGTCACTTAGGACTGCAGTCTGATCATAGCCTCAGTCTACCTCCTTTTAATGTTGTATTTTTATAAACTAGTTGAGGATCCCTTTATCTCTAGCTAGATATTGGTTAAAAAAACAACAGAGATTTGAGTTCACCTATCAGCAAAGTAAGAGGAGGTTCATAGTGATGATTTATTTAAAACCAGGGTTGTTTACCATGCCAAATAGGTTCTTGATTAATCTCCCATCAGTTGAAGGATTCTTACAGATGGTCAACAGATTGCCTGAGGTTCAGCTGCCTTAACCTTAAACTGCATGACTAGAAATAAAAAATTAAGCCAGACTGTAAAAAGGTTTCATATAGCTTCAATCTTGAATCATGACTCCATTCAACTTGAATCAGGACTGTGCATCGATTTGAAGAAAAAGGTCTTTTAAGCCATTAATTGTCTGTGTGAGAACAATTCTGGTAACTTGTGATGGATTCTTTTATTTTGAAATTAGAAATCAAAGTAGCAAATTTCTGTGCATTATGACTCTCTGAGTGAACGTAGTCTTGGTCTCAGTGAGTGTTTCTCATGGGTGTTCTTGTGTCTAAGGGTTGCAGAAGAGAGGAGGGTTATTTTTATGTGGCTTTATTCCCTGTAGATTGGATTTGTCTAGGCTTTGCATAGCACTGATGTTCATGCTGCTCCCTTTGTGTCATGGAGACTCTGAAATGTCGAGTTCACAATCCGAGCATAGGTCGCATGAGAAGGGATGTGCATCCTCTAGTTTCTCTTCTATTCTACAAAACTCCTAATGATTTGTAAAAAAAATATTTATATTTTCATCATTCTTGAACAACCTTTTTCATTAGTTTTCTAAAACACGCACACACACACGCACACACACACTAATATATATATATATATATATATATATATATATATATATATATATATATATATATATATATATATATATATATATATATTATCCCTCATAGGACTTGAATGTGTTTTTCCCTTTAATGGTCAGCCATTTAAGATTAATGTCTACTAAATGCATGAATATAAAAGTACATTGTTCAAACATTTTGCTTAGAAATTACTTTGTAAAATAACTTTTCCTCCTCCAAAATCAGTTTAATAAACTGTACAGAGTTGAACAAGAACACTGAAACTAGAGAATGAAGTTGATTATACCATTAATCTGTGAAATTACTTAACAAAACTTTTGAATTGTCTGTTTAATACATTTTGGAAGTTAAAAGAAAGTACCCCCAAGACTTTTGATGTTAAATAAAGTGGTTGCCTGTTAATATAGAATTTGTAAGCAGAAGTTCAATTGAATGAAGATCATGTATTGTTTTAATAAACTGGTCATATGGGCAAAACAAACAAGAATCATAGGCGGCATGAGTGTGTATGTGACCAAACCTGTTTGTTTTGTTTTTTATTGTATGACTGTTGCATTACAGGCAAATCAATTTGATCTCGTCAAGTGATCAGAAAGTGTTGTCATTTGTGTGTCATTTTGTGTTTTAGTAATGATGGGACTGAGTTTGGTGGCTCCATCTACCAAAAGGTGAATGATCAGCTGGAGACTGCAGTGAATCTAGCCTGGACCGCAGGCAACAGTAACACTCGCTTTGGCATTGCTGCCAAGTACCAGATCGACGCTGATGCTTCGTTCTCGGTGAGTATGATTGCTGATTTAATATTAGATATCTGAGAGTTGAGAGTCAGATGTTTTATCCCACACTGCACTAAAGACCATTTTCAGACCGAATAAACTGTTCAGCATGCATTAGGTTTGGGTCGATAGATGATGTCATTGTCCATAGTCGATGGTAGATGGCTGAGCCAGCATCGCGATCCTCCAATCACACCAGCCCCCACGTGATAAACACTTAATCACACTATAGCCAAATAAAACGAATGCTTTCAAATTCCACATCTTTAATTATTTTATTATTATGAGGACATAATTGCAAGAAAATGAAGTTGTTAACAATAACCATAGATAATACATGGAACTCCAATAGAATTATACAAACTGTGTTTACTTTAATTTATGGACCATTCAAACACAGCAGGAAAAAATTACTTTATTTTTATTTAATTAGATAAACAAACTACACCAAAAATAATTTTTTTGTTTTTTCACGACGAGCAAGCTTGGGACAAAAAGACTAATTTAAATGTTTTTTTGTGAGAAATACAAACGTTTTACACTTTCTGGCTTTAATATGCTTGAAGTGTTGTGACAGCATTACCGCTGTGCTGAACACACGTCCAGATGGGGCATGTATCTTGGGTCAAGCAAGGCTGCTTTGGGCATCATACTCACGGTGGCGTTATTGATACTTGACTTCGAACTGGTCTAAGAGGACATTCTTCAGGTCAGCGGTGAGTTTCACATCTTGCCTTGAACTCCCCAAACCACTTCAGATGTTTCCCGTGGCTGTCCTCTTTCATTCGGTGTAAAGCCAAATTATGGCCAGATATGTGAATGTACTCCGTTTTTACCAACCAAAATCCTCGATGCCATTATTACTATGCGGGCAGGCTTCAAAAAAATTAATTTGTTATGAATTATTTATACAACACAGCAATTATACAATTGCTCAAGCTGTATTCACACGAAAAATCAGAAAAGCAGATGCTATATAGTCACCTCGTTGGTGTGGATGGGTTTGAGCACTATAGAATAGATACAGAAGAGCACTCACACTTTTAAGCAAAGACGACCATGACAGGAGTGAAAGATGGTTGTGGTAGTGTTATGGAGTGGGACTTTTTCACCCTTTCTGAGACAGGAAGACTCTCAATGGCAGATATAACCATTAACTCAGCTGTCTAATAGATCCTGAATATCCTAAGTAAACTTGTATTCCAAAACACACCAGCAATTTCCTTCATCTGCATGGATAAAATGGCAAAAAAAATTGACTTTGGCGCAGACTCGACATCAATTGTAATGCTGTGACATGCATATTTCAACCATGTGTCCAAGTAAATAACGAGAGTCCTTCACTCATTAGCTGAGAATAAATTTACATATACATTTACAATTATGCATTCGCTCGTCCAAAGCGACTTATAGTGGGGAGAGACAATTTGCAATTTGTTAAACAGTCAAAGGCCATCTCAGCTTGTCATAATAGAAGTTGTATCAATTGATCAATAAACCATAGCAGGAAGAAAAAAAGTTTAAATTTTTTTTATAGTAGGTGTTCCTTGAAGAGAAGAATTTTCAGTTGCTTTTTGAAAGCTGTTAGAGTTTCTTCTTCCCTGACTGGATCAGGGAGTTTGTTCCACCAGTCAGGGACAGTGAGAGAGGACTGATTTGGAGATAGTTTTGTATGCCAGCATCAGTGATTTGAATTTAACACAAGCCAGTGAAGAGTGATGAAGAGGGGAGTAACATGAGCTCGCTTCGGTTTCGTGAAGATAAGACGAGCTGCAGAATTCTGGATCATTTGCAGAGGTTTGAGCGCATTTGCTGGAAGTCCTGCTAGGAGAGCGTTGCAGTAGTCCAGACGTGAGAGGACCAGAGCCTGAACCAGGAGTTGAGTTTAGAAGTGCTCAGTTAAGAAGTGCCTGATCTTTCGAATGGTGTGCAGTGCAAACTTAAAT
Source organism: Danionella dracula (assembly GCA_900490495.1). Lineage (NCBI taxonomy): Eukaryota > Metazoa > Chordata > Actinopteri > Cypriniformes > Danionidae > Danionella > Danionella dracula. The sequence goes on from UELW01000489.1 coordinate 852,546, forward strand.
GCTCGAGTTGTATTGGTGATGTGGTCTTTGAAGGACAGCTGTTTATCCAAAATCACTCCAAGATTCCTGACTGAAGGAGAAGCGGTGAATGTAGAGGATTCCAATTGGATGATGAGATCATCATCAATTGAGGATTACAAAAACCAGGATTACCAGAAGTTCTGTCTTGGCCATGTTGAGCTGTAGGTGATGGTTCTTTATCCAAGTAGAGATGTCGTTCAGGCAGTCAGTTATGCGGGTAGTTATTGATTGGTCGTCTGGTGGGAACGACAGATAGAGTTTAGTGTCATCACCATAGCAGTGGTACGAGAAGCCTCCACCCAAAACGGAAAGATCTACCAGTGAGATAGGACTCAAGCCAATCTGTTACAGTGCCAGTGATGCCCATCACAGAGAGTGTAGTGAAGGATCTGATGGTTGACTGTCAAATGCAGCAGAAAGGTCTAGTAGGATGATGACAGGTCCAGTCCAGCGAACCGTTCATCGATGGATTTTATGTTTGTATATTCTTTATCCTGGGGAGGTGTTTAGCGCCTGCCTCAGTCAGCGAGAGTCTCCTCACAGAGGGAACTCCTATTTACTCTACCTGATCCCCACAAGGACTTTGTGAAGTTGCTTTGAAAGCAATTGCTAAAGAAGCGCTATATAAAAACTGATTGATTGACAGATGATCTGTAGTTAAGCCTGGCACCACGCAGTGCTTCCATCAAAGACAACAAGGCCATCTCAGTTAAGTGTCGATTCTTGAAGCATGATTGGTTATTATCGAGCTTGTTGTTCTGAGTCAGGAAAGAAGAGAGTTGATTGTCAAGCTCAATGAGTTTGACAGTGTAGGGCAGCAGAGAGACAGGTCTGTAATTGTCCACCAGTGATGTGTTGAGCATAGGATTCTTGAGAAGCGGAATGTCTCTGGCCACCTTGAAAGTGTTAGGGAAAATGCTGGTAGTGATTGTGTATGTGATCGTAGATTATGTGAGTGAGGGTAGGTGTGGTAGGTAAGATGGTTTGTAGAAGAAGGATGGGATCAAGGGGGCAGGTGGTTGGATGTGCTGAGGGAAGGAGTTTGGACACCTGATCTTCTGTGAGTAGAGTGAACTAGGACATGCAAGATGACGAAGGTTGTGGATAAATTTGGGTGCAGGGTGGTGCAACTGTCTGCTGATGGTGAAGGTTTTGTCTGTGAAGTGATCAGCAAAGTCATCAGAAGTGAGAGGGGTTACTGGGGGAGGTTGGGGTGGACAGAGGAGTGAGCTAAAAGTCGTGAAGAGCTTTCGGCTGTATCTTGCTTGAGAAAGTTGAGAGTGCAGTTTGGTACGCTTCGATGTCTGCCGTGCTCGTTGATTTCTTCAAATTTTGCTCTGCTAATTTGAGGGTGGACCTCTGTTTCCTGAGAGCGCGTACGATAGCCAGGGGTTTGCTGGCGTTGCTCTGGCTGGTCTGGAAGAGAGAGGGTATAGTTGATCGAGGCATGTAGTGAGAGTGGAGCAGAAATGGTTAGTTGCATCATGAATGTTTAAAGAGGAAAAGTTGCCAGGTGATGAGAGAAAAGAGGACACAGTTGAAGAAAAGAGAGAATGATTAAGGGACTTAAGGTTACGTCGGGAGGTGGCGTGGAATGTGAACAGGTAGGCAGTGTGAGTTTGAATGTGATGAAGTGATCAGATCTGTGCAGAGGAGTAACTGTGAGATGATGAGGAGAGCAGCTGCGTGTTTAAATGAGATGTAGCTGATTTCGTGATTTGTGTGTGGTTGTGGTGGGGACAAGAGTCATGTCAAAGGAGGAGATAAGTGAGTGGAAGTCAGTAGCGTTTGGTTTATGAAGATGTATATTAATATCTCCAAACACAATGAGTTGGCTGACATCATCCTCGGGAAAAGAGGAAAACAGACCAGCGGTGTATAGTGAGGATGTACATTACAAAAGGTGACGTGATGGTGACAGCATGACATTCAAATGAGAATGTCTTACCAAAAGATGTGAAGGCAATCACATGCCTTCCAGCACCCTCACTTCGCGGAAAGTGTGGGAGAGGAGAAAGTTATTGGACAGGGCTGTAGGCATTGCGGTGTCCTTTGGACAGATCCATGTCTCAGTCAGACCAACGATGTCCAGTGGAGACTGGAGGGCAAAAAGTGGATATGAAGTCTGCCTTGTTGATAGCAGACTGACAGTTCCAAAGTCGTCCCACAGAGAGGGAGAATGGGTTCTGGTGATACGAAAGCAAGTATCAAGTGAGCGAAGGTTTTAAGGGTTGGAGTGCGTTTTACAGGGATGGGTGGTTGGATGCGTTGCTGAGAGGATGACCGGAATATACTGAAAGCACATGTTAGCAGAAGTGTGAGTAAAGTAGCAGGAGAAACAAAGGAAAATAATAAAAGAGAAAGAGAATATACAAGAATATAACTTACTGGAGTCGCACAGGTAGAATAGATCGTCTTTACTCCTTCACGCGACCATTACTGGCTCATTCCAGCACACCCTACACAGAAACCTGTCTACGCACTGACACTCGTGTTAACGGCCCGGAGATAGTCGCTCGTTGGCGCAGCTCGGCTGCAAACTTTAAACCTTTACCTGTAAATAAGCTGCAACATCTTATGTAATGCTTTCAACCACTGTCATGGACTAATAAATACACTTCTGACTGTACTAAACCCACTACACAACGAAAAGGGAGTGGAAAAGTCTTTCTACCTATCTGACGTCTCTGCTGGCTGATATTTGTGTAGTACAATCTATATGTAGACTTCAAGTGATGTTAATTTGTTGCAAAACTCTCCTTTCAGAATTAATTCTTAAAGCAAACAAATACTTTGTTAGTGAGATGATGGTTTTCATTTTGAGTTTTTTTGTGAATGGGGGACCTTTTGGAGCACTACTGAAACACTGTGTTGAATGACATTCATTTGGACACTTTCAGAATTGTCTGTAAGTTTGTTGATCTGGGACATATTTGCCTTTTATTTTTATCAGTAGGAACTTTTCTTTCTCTTTTTCAGGCTAAAGTGAATAATTCAAGCCTTGTCGGCCTGGGATACACTCAGACTCTAAAGCCAGGTAAGTTCAGTTTGAAAATAAGAAGATATTACCCTTGAACGTCGGGCGATTGCTGCTTGCTCTGATTTAATTATTACATTTCTTTTGTATGCAAACATCATTTAGGTGTCGACAAAAAATCACATCTTGATATTTTTTAGCTGATTGGCATTACTTTGAATATATATATTTTTATTTTAAAGTTGATCAAAAGCATCAAGGAAATCATGTTTTTACCCTACTGCAGAATCACTGTATCATTTGTTCATTTTACGATTTAAAAACTTTTTTTAATTGTAATTTTAAATTGAAAAATGCCAAAACAAATTATTAACTTGCTTGTTGCTTTCCAATTTTTTTTTTGACCTTGAAGTTTAATGCTGTCAACAATTTAAGAAACTTTCCAATGCAATCCTCAACAAAACTAGGAATGTTTTCACCTTGTGAAATGCGGTCTTGATTTAACTGTAGTTCTTCCAATCTCAGGTAACTAATGTAGTTCAGGGGAAGAGTCGGCGACAGACTACTGTGTTTAAATGCAAACAAGTTAAGCTTGCCAGCACAGCTCTATTAGCCAAGCTAGCTAATCTCCTCACTTACAAACTACCTGCGAGGCAAACCTAATGAGAGGAATACATGACCAGCATGCCGCAAAAGACAAGATGATGGTTTAGGTGAGGTGTATAGCACTGACTGGGAACCATTAGACATCTGTGAACAACGAAAATGAACGTTAACCTCAGAGTTACTGTACACCTCACCGGTGCCAACTGGGAACTGTGTGTGTGGGTAGTAATTTTTGTATCTAATTAATTACATGGTGTGGTGATTAATTATTACAAAAAGCAGTTTTTTTTACCATTTATTATTGAATACAAACCTATAACATAGGCTACAATGGTCATGACATTTGTTTCAATTACTGAATACAATCTTTTAAATTGGGTTACAGTATATGACAGTTGTAACTTATTGAACACAAACTTTGGTGTGTAGGTTTTGCCAGAGGCAGCGATTTTAAACGCATCAATAAGCCCCTTCTCTTTCACAACATTAACAGGCCTACAGTTCATTGCAATTTGTTTAGGTATCGCATTTGTTGATGATAGCGATGTCAACTAACTTAATTTGCAGTGACTCGTCTCAGGCAGCGTGGTTTGGTGGAGCTTGCCGACGGTCGCAGTCTGAGTCTTATGGCAGTTTGTGATATAGCTTCGAAATTGAATCTAGTGAAAGACATAGCATTCAAATTCATTCTGACAGACAGGGAAAAAACTGTGTAATTTGTGACACAATTAAATTAATTAAACGATGAAATTTCGTGACTACATCCCGAACTGCTGTGAGACTGGGCTGTGCAACTGGGAGTGAGGTGATGCGAGATACTTCGATGATCAGGCAAATTTCTTTTGTTTTGTCAATTGCTCCTTTAGCATTTCTTATATATTTAAAATTGCCCTTAAGCCGGCCATGCAGTGTTTTGTCCTTTTTGTTTGGCACCTCATTTATGTTACTAACCTGCTGCATACCTAAAATGTGTAATGTTGCAGATATGTAGGCAATGGGCTGCATTAAATTATATATATTTTTTATAATAATGATAAAATAATAATAATAATAATAATAATAATAAAAATGAATTAATCTAATTAATGCGTTGAATTCCCAGTCGCTCTGATCTATCTCTTTTTTTCCCCCCTCCTGCAGGGATCAAGCTGACACTCTCCGCTCTTCTGGATGGAAAGAACATTAACGCTGGAGGACACAAGATGGGTTTGGGCCTGGAGTTCGAGGCATGAGAAGCAGAGGATAGCAATATTCCTGATCTGACCTTAATAAGATTATTAATCTAGATTTTTTTCCATTCCCTCCCTCACTGACCTTGTTTATGATGGATGTTTCCAGGCGAAGAGTGAGCACTTTTCGTTTAGTCCAATTATTCATTAACGTTCTACTGTCCAACAGGCTTCTGATGAGAAGAAAAAGGATTTTTTCAACCATTTAGTACGATTTTATGTAAGTTACATGTTACAAGTCACATATTTATGAGGACTCCACCAGCTAATGAAATCATTGTATTATGAGAGTAAATATATGTTTTCAATATATTCTTCACTATTTATTTCTACATTACCGTACTTGCATATTTATTAAAGTTTGATGGATGAAGACTCTTCTCGGCAGAAATCTTAATGATCACATTTCGGTATAAAACAGTCATGTTGGTGTACTTTATTACTAACTGGGAACAGGTTTATTGTATTCAGTGCAAATAAAAAATATTTCAGGATGAAATGAGCTCATTTAGCAAGAAGGAAAAGTCCTGAATCCACTGCAACAATTTATTACAAAGGCTGTATTAACTTTTACAGATACAAATCATTCACAATTGCATCCAAAAATTTTTTGTTTGAGTTATCCATGTGTTTGTAAAAGCTTCTTTTGGACAAATCCCTTGTGAGCCCTGTATAAACTGCTGGGTCCAACAGAACAAAAGACTGTGTACCTGATGTCTGGAGTACACTCCTGTCACTGTCTATTGCAGTATACCCGTTGCATGTTCATGCTGAACAATGAAAACTATGTAACAACCTGTATTGTTGGTTATTTAATCACCAAGTAACGGAGGAATAAGTTCGTGATGATAGTGAACGGTTTTGGAGTTAACTCCTTCAGATCTCCTCAAAAAATGTCCCTCTCTTTTAATCAGTTTGTAATCTGTGCAGCCATTTCTCTGATCTGACAATAGCATTGTTAGCATAGCTTAGCATAGATCATTCAATCAGATTACAGCAGTAGCATTTTCATAGCAGAATTTTCTTTTATTTAATAGTTTTAAAACTTGACCATTTAACACAGCGTTCATATTTCTTGGTGTCTGTAGCAGTCATTGTAAAGTTATTACAATGCAAGGTTATTATGCCACAAGAGAGCTTAATTCGGAACATTAATGAGCTTTTGTTGTAATTCAACTGTAGAATGGTCAAATTTCAAATGGCAATTGCCACTACTGTTAGGAAATGCTACAGTTTCTGGTTTGATCTGATTCAGTGATCTGTGCTAAAATTGTTGTGCCACTAAACCGAGAAAAGAGAAATTGATCACCAACACTACTTATCTCAAGAGGAAACAATGAATGAGCTTAACTCGACTGTTGAAGTCTCTGACTGGGAACAGTCAAGTGTTCTCATCAAATAAAGACAAGTAAAGGCTTTCAGCAGTGAATAAGTTCTCGTGCGTGTGTGAGTCCATCCGTCTGTCTGTCTGTTTGTCTGTCTGTTTTTCCCATTACATACTGCCTGTAGCATCTGAAGAAATGTTACCACACCTGGTATTAAAGAGGGAAATTACCTTAATTGAAAGTTGTCATTATTTACTGTTCCTCCACTTTTCCCAAGCAGTTTTTTTTTTTTTTTTTTTAGCTGTGTTCGAATTTTTTTTACCACTTTTGTTACTGCTTCTGCATTTTATTGTAATTTTGGGGCTTAATGTATTAAGTTTCTTATGTTTGTAATGCTACAGTTAAGCCGAAACTGTAATCAAAAATATGGTAAAAAGGCTACCTTAGTAGGAAATATGCATATGAATTAATTTGTAAAAACAGATAACGCTAGACTTCCAAAAGAGTGTAAAATAAGTTATTCTGTTTTTTAATGATAATGGATATGTGTGAATACATTTTATTGTAGGATTGGGATTTTTTTTAGATACTTTTGAGTTGAATAAAACAATATTTTGTTCTACATCAGTTTTTAAGGCAAAAATGTTACTTAACAATATTTTTCTCATTTTGTCTTTAGTTTAAAACACAATTTAAGTCATGCCAGCTCTAAAGCCAAGGAAACAAACTGTAGCAACTATACAGGTGTATGTATGTATATATAAACTTCAGCCAATCAGACACCTTCACTATTGTGTGTGCGTGTGTGGGTACACACACATACATATACATACTTCACACTTAATAACTTTAAAACATTTTAAATAAATATTAGATCGGTAAGTCTTTGCAGGAAAACGTTTTCTCAAAAAATCTCAATAATAAAAACAATAAAGTCTGGACTCCTTTTGCTGTAAATTTTTTTTTTATCTGTAATTTAAAAAAATTGACGGCACCATAGTGGAAAATCCATGATGTAACCGCAATTGTTCTGAGCATGCGTACTCAGTTGATGACAGTTTCACTGAAGATGGCGGCAACACGGAAGAGAGGACGCCAGTGCTCCGTAATGCTAATATCGACTCTTTTATTGTCTCTTCTAATATCTTCTGGTAGCTGCGCTTCAATACAACTTGAAGGTTAGTGAACGTGTTCATTTTAGACTCTAATTTGATGATAAATTTTTCCAGTATTGTCGTTTACGTCAATTTTTATTATAGTAGATGCATAATGTAAAGGATGCCTATCATAGTAAAAGTTTTTTTTTACATAAAACTATGACGCCTTGTGTTAAAAAGAGATACTGATTAAATATACGCCAACAACGAGAATGTTTGATTTTTAACGCGGAAGTGACGTTATCAGTTTTTGAGCTGTCACTCTTTTTTTTATTTTTTTTATTATTTATTTCCAACCAAATGCATATGCAAACCAAATCAGTTAAACGTGATAACAACATTGCACGTGCAAACAAAATGGGCACGTCAAATGTACCACTGAACACAAATAAAGACAAACATTGAAAAAAGAAAACCTTAATTAAATAAAAAATGTAGATAAACTTCAAGCCATTTCACAGGATCCAAAACAACTCCAAAAATAGGTTACATTCTTCCACAGATCTCAATAGAATCATAGCATACTTCATCAACTTCATCAAAATTAAAGAATTTTGCCATAACTATAAAGGATAAAGGATAGTTGAAACTTTTACTTAAAAAAAAACGCTATGCTGCCGCAAATAAAAATTTACAATATATACAATCATAACTACCTCCAGATACATAAACACGATGGAGAAAACAATAGAATTGGCAACTGCATAATTAGCATAGTGTAGCAGTACATTTAGCAGTCAGTCTTGAGTATTTGTGTGAAAGGAAAAGCTTATCAAAAATTATCGAACCTTGAAATTGCACTTGACAGCAGAGTTAAACGATGCGTCACTTTGTCACAAATTTTGAATAGTGTTGCTCTTAGGCGGAGCAGGAAAATCATGACTATTCATGTAAACCCCGCCCACTATCTCATATCATCACAGTCACAGGATATGTTGAGACACTGGTAACCTCCAGGAAATTCTCTATATATATATATATATATATATATATATATATATATATATATATATATATATACATAAAAAATAACAGCACCAGGGGCGTAAGCATGTTTTTTCAGCTCCAAAGTTGGGCATTTTTAAAACTGGAGTAAATGACAATTTGCTCACTTCTGACCCACTCTCCTTATGGTCGGTCAATGCACTACAGTTCATTCACTTCCTATTGTGCTGGAGCAGGGAGAGCGACTTTGCCTCTTGCTCTCTATGCGTTATAGGAAGTGACTGCAGTCCTTGTAGCCGCTGCTTGAGGCTAACTCCAAAAGGGAGCATGTGCTCATTCAGTCCAATGTTAAAACTGCCAACTTTAGAGCAGAAAAAAAAGATGTTTCCACCAAAAACCTACGTCACGAACATTCTGTCCATGTTATATACCAGGGGTCGGAAACCCAAAATGTTGAAAGAGCCATATTGGGAAAAAAAAAAATGTCTGTAGCCGCAAAAAATTAAAACCTTTGTATAAGCCTTATAATGAAGGCAACACATGCTGTATGTATCTATATTAGCCTACTATAAAAATAAATAAGTTGGCTACAAATACATAATGAGCCTTCAAGATTAAATGTTTATTTTCCCTGCAGTGAATCCTGTAGAGAATGACGCACCATGTGACTACTCTGTTGTACGGTGCCGCCTCAAGTTTAACTTCATTACAATATTAATGAATTATCTTTCATTGCTTTGATGAAATTAAAGAAATGCAATAAAGAAATCAGATTTTGGATGTCATTTTTATTTTGAAGATTCCAATAAGCAACATCAAAATGCAACGTGCATAACGCGCCCCTTATCTGGGTAACAAACAGTGCAATAAATTGCAGCCTGCATTTATAGAAATAAAAAAGCAGCCTTTTGAAAAGATAAAGTATATAAAATCAAATTAATACAGTTTAAGTTTGATTTGATATCCCTAAGTGTCATTCCAAATATATACTGACAAAAATAAGAAATCACTTTATAAAAATAGCCACTTTGTTACTAAATACGTGCATGTCTTCCCTGGAAATGTCTTTCCACATTAATCTTGTTATTTGACAACTTCTCACTACAGAGCAAACATTCAGGCAATCCTTCCGCATTGGCAATGAATGCAAACTATTCGGTTTAAGAAACGTTGAATCCTCTCTTCTCAGTTATTTTTCTCTTTTTCCCTTTGGGATCCATGGCCCCTCTCACAGCCGCCGGTGTGTTTACAGTAGCCACCTGCCTGGCCTCCTGCCCCCTGCTGGTAGAAATGTGTGTCACAGGCTATCACGCAAATCTTTGTTGACAGAAATGTCGAAATTAAATATTTATTCTACACACTTTTACCATATTGGAAAACGTTAAGAATGTTTGTGCTCCTATAGAAACCATATTAAAACAAAAAATATATATTTACCTTCCCCATCTTTTTCTATTTTCAAATTTTTTTTAAAAAGCTCCAGGAGCCTCTAGGGCAGCGCTAAAGAGCCGCATATGGCTCCAGAGCCGCAGGTTGCCGACCCCTGTTCTATACAGTAAATGGTTCTCATGGACTCGAACTTTAGAGCTGAAAAATTATGTTTCCACCCCTGGCTCCATTATGTTTGTTTATGCAGATTACTAGTTTTGATCTTTATGAACACTCTGAGGGGGGTGAATTATTTTTACATTTGTTGTTTAAGATATATGTAATGTCCCGCATCTGTGGACATGTGTTCGGGCACTGTGTGTTCGGCAAGGGGCAAACTGCTTTCCCAGTCGATCTGTAATAGGAAGTGACTGAACTGTAGTGATGGCCAAACAAGGCTTTAAGAAACTTTGATCCCTATTGAAGCACTGGTTTGAAAAAAGGTTCAATGCTTGAAGGTTCATCCGATTCACTCACTGGTGACATGTATTATCTTATCAATGCACAGCCAAACGAAGCATTAAAAATCACATGCATATAATTGTAGTTTAATGTGTGGTAAATTTTTTTGAACCCAAGTTGTGACAATTATTGAAACAAATTTCTTGAATGAACAAAATGGCATTTTCAGTTTTTCGTAACGTTTATAAAAAATATTGACATTTTAATTGATGAATTAATAAAACAATTTAGGAATTAAAAAACATTTTGTAATTGTTCTGCTTGGAAATTAATTTGAATTAAATTATGACAGGTCTAACAGATCAGATGTTTTTAGAATAATCTATGGAGCAGGGCACGAAAATTATTAAAATGTTCTCTTTTTGCTTGTGTATAAAATTATGCATTAGGTGTTGTGCTTGGAGCACTAGAAACGTTGGCTTTTGTACCTTGGCTTAAACAATTACTCCTTTATTAAACAGCCTTTATATCATGCATATCACACTGTTCGTGAAACAACCCAACCTTGTTTGTTTCAAGTTCATACAGATGCTTATTTCTTTATATTTCTAACTTCACTTTTATTGACATAATTCCACATTTATTCTTTATATTAAAATCTACCTTGCCTAAATCTCTTGAACAGCACTGTCAGTAAGGCTAATAATATTAAATATATAATATTTCATTATTTTACCTAGAGATGGGTAGGTTTGGGTATCGTTTAGAGTTGTTCCGATACCGGTGCCAAACCGATACTTTTTAAACGATGCCGGTGCCTGAACCGATACTTTACAAAAGCTGCTAAGTTTGTTATTTGTTAGCATATGTTAGCATTAATGCAAAATTTGTGATTAACATTCCATTAGCTCAGGGCTGCTGCTCTCGTAATCATAATCAGTGACGGTGAGACTGGAGCGGGGTCAGGGCGGGCGATGATGCAGAAACTGGGATTGAGCCCATCCCAACAGGCTCAGTATCACCCATACCAATACTGATACCAATTCTTAGAAAAAATCTTTGTCTGTCACTTATTAATATAAATAACATTAAGCATTTCAGTAGTACAGATAAACAGAAATCATTTATTTACATGAAAACTAAAATGGATTTATAAATGAGCTTACTTTTATTTAAAAATGTAAAAAAAACTAAACAAGTGACTACATAATTTAAAAACCAAAATGTATTTTTAAATGATGAGGGTTGATAATTTACTTTTAAATCCAGATATTAATATATTTAATTCATAAATACCAAATTTACATGATAATCCACACCGATAGCACCACCTGTTGTTTGCAAGCGGTTGAACAGTGAATACACTGCATCCCACTGCTTTAAAGTCTCATCTGTGTGCGCTCAAATGTTTCATTAATTTTGACGCAACTGCTGTGAAACATTTAAAGCATGTTGCGGTGTCGAAATGCTTTAGTTTTTAATGATACCACACTTTTGACCGTTTCATTTCAAGCATTTCATTTAAAGGGAGTTGTTTAATTAAGCAAGCTAAGCTAACGGCAGCCCAGCTGCTTTGGGGTGATGACAGAGCAAGTGTGTAACATTTGTTCCTGCATTTGCTCGCTTCTCTGAGGTTCTTATCTACAATTAATTTGTTAAAAGGGAGATTAGCGACGGAGTAGAAAGGGACTCGCTCATTCATTGGATTATCTCCGTGTCCTTGTAACTGGACTGATGAATCGAGAATGACGAAACCAGAAGTCTTTCTGCTGTGTGAGGGGGAGGTGCCCGACTTTTTTGGGGTTATGGTCGGGGGCTTGTTGTGAAAAAGTGGGGCAGCTTGGTTCCTGCAGAGACTAGTTTTTCGAGCTGCGCTGGGAAACCAAGATTGGGGTGGGGGGGGGTCCTCGTCCTTATTTGGTGGTGTAGTCTTTGAGATGGTGTGGCTATCCTCTTTCGATGGTGATGTGACGACACAATAGTTGTATGTGTTTTTTAAATTATGATGTAGGTCCTAAATTTGATTTAAAATCATATTAAAAAAATCTTAATCTTGACATTATCAAACCTTCAGAAACCCTGTATAAACTTTGCATGCAGACTAGTTTCCATCGAAGGTCACTGTGGAGGTGTTGTCGACAATATTCAGCAAAATCAAATAATGGTTGTGGCCCTAGTGCTTTAAATATTATAATTATATTGTTTGTTGTATATTGTTATATATATATGTTGTTTGCTTTCCACCATTCTGCTGCAAGTGCCCTGAAACTGGTGCTGGATTTTTGAGGCTGGTAGTAGCTTCTGGTATGCTTCACTGCTTCCTATGAGCCAAAGTTCTAAACAGTTGCTTTTTATCTGTTCACAGCTAGTGCGTCTCGAAATGTAGACAGCAACACAACTCCAAATCAATTGGGAAAAAACAACGGGATTGTAACGAGCAGGCTGAAAGCAGGCACAGTCACTGAAACCTCTGATACAACCATTTTGAATAGAAACAGTAAATCAGCCAATTCCCCAGCTCTTGGATCTCTATCAAACCAGCAACAAACGTCAGAGCTTTTGAAAAATAGCAGAAAGAACCCAGCAGAATCCCTAGTAAAGCCAGATCCCGAAGCAGAACCAAAACCTTCCGTACAGCAAGGGCATGAGCCTGAACCTCCAGCATCGCACGGGCACGAAGCAGAGTCTCCTTTACCGCAAGAACATGAACCAGAACCTTCAGTGTCACACGGGCACGAACCAGAGCCTCCTGTACCGCAAGAGCATGAACCAGAACCTCCAGTGTCAATCGGGCACGAACCAGAGCCTGCAATAATCCTTGAGCCTCCTGTACCGCAAGAGCATGAACCAGAACCTCCAGTGTCAATCGGGCACGAACCAGAGCCTTCTATAATCCTTGAGCCTCCTGTACCGCAAGAGCATGAACCAGAACCTCCAGTGTCACACGGGCATGAACCAGAGCCTCCTGTACCGCAAGAGCATGAACCAGAACAACTAGTGTCACACGGGCACAAACCAGAGCCTCCTGTTCCGCAAGAGCATGAACAAGAACCTCCAGTGTCACACGGACACGAACTAGAGCCTCCTGTTCCGCAAGAGCATGAACCAGAACCTCCAGTGTCGCACGGGCACGAACCAGAGCCTCCTGTACCCCAAGAGCCTCCTGTACCACAAGAGCATGAACCAGAACCTCCAGTGTCGCACGGGCACAAAGCAGAGCCTCCTGTACCCCAAGAGCATGAACCAGAATCTCCAGTGTCGCACGGGCACGAACCAGAGCCTCCTGTACCCCAAGAGCATGAACGAGAACCTCCAGTGTCGCACGGGCACGAACCCGAGCCTCCTGTACCCCAAGAGCATGAAGCAGAATCTCCAGTGTCTCACGGGCACAAACCAGAGCCTCCTGTACCCCAAGAGCATGAACCAGAACCTTCTGTAGAGCAAGAGCATGAACCAGAACCATCTGTACCACTAGGGCACGGACTAGCACCAGAACCTTCTGTAAAGCCAGAACCTGAACCCTCAGTAAATATAGTGGATAAACAGGTCCTACAGTCTAGTCCTGAAGGACCCCGGGATTACCTCTCCGAAATACCATCTCCAGAGCCTGACATACAGTTTGGGGAAAACCCAGAGGATGATGATGATGAGAATGATGAAACTGGTGATGAAATAATTGACTTCATCTCTTCTCCGAATGTTAACCAGGGACATGTGAGAGAGGAGGTTTTCCCCAATGTGTATAAATCACCCTCAGCTCAGGATGAGGACTCCCACTTTTTCTTCCATCTGGTTGTCATTGCCTTCCTGGTGGCCATCGTCTACATCACCTACCACAACAAGAGGAAGGTATGGTAGTCCTGAGCTCATGTTTGAGTGCATACATTTGTGAAATGTGTATCTCAGAAAAAAAAAGAGTTCAATGAATTTAAAGCACATCCACTGTTTAATGTTCTAGGAACGGTGATGAAAGTTTTGTAAGTCGAAAATTATTTGATCTTAAAGAAGCTTCCACGTTTTGATCCCATGTAACGTGATGATGTAAATATCTAAACATCTGCTTACAAGATGTTAAAATATTACTGCTTACTCATAAGCGTGACCATGCTTTGAAAATCAAAGCTATGTTTGTAATATTTGTAGTATTAACAATATGGGGAAATATTGTAGTAGTTATTGTAGTAATAACAAGGTCCTTGCAATAATCACCTTGCTGCTTCTGTATTTAGGTCAACACATTGAAATGTATAGAGCACCGTGTTTGATTCTCTGAGAGTCCCCCCTTTTCTGATAAACTATATTGTAATTGTACAACTCTACACGGTACCCGTGTGTTTCATGAAGAGGGCCACGTTGAGTCAAAGTTTTTCCTGTTTGGAAAGAAATGCATGATGTGATATCCTGTTTTTTGCTAATCAGTCAATTGCTGTGCTCACTGATTGGCCAGAAGGATCCATCAATTAAAAAACGTTTTTGATCATTAAAAGTCCCCACATAGACAACATAAAGATCACCACTCCTCCTACTACTCTGTACGATCCGCATTATTTACCAAAGAAAACCAAGCACACTCAGAACTCACACTTCTTTCATATTTAACTGCTTCTCGTGAGCCAAAGTTCTAGATAGTTATTTTTTTATCTGTTCAGAGGTCAGCGTCTCAAAAATGTAATCAGCAACATAAATCCACTTATTGGATGGAAACCGACTTTTAACCAGGCTAATTCCCTGCCTCAACTACTCTAAAACTTTGAACATTGTCATTCCTTAATTCAATCAAAATTTGCTTTGTGAAAATAAATTCAAGGTTTTATTCGCATAACATAGTCAGAACAGGGTTGAATGATAAATAAAAAATGATAGTGACTTTATTTCTTCCTTTTACTCTTCTCTCTCTCTCTCTCTCTCTCTCTCTCTCTCTCTCTCAGCTGATGCTTCTGGTTCAGAGCCGTCGCTGGAGGGACACGCTGTGTTCACGTGGTGTCCAATATCATCGACTCGATCAGAACGTCAACGAAGCCATGCCTTCGCTCAAAATGACCCATGATTACATCTTCTAGAAATGGCTGTTGAAGCATGCTCCTTAAAGAGCCCAGAATGGACTTTGACATTCACCAAATATGTTTATTTTTCTGCCGTTGAACACAAAAGCATTTAAAAAGAAGGATTAACCCTCAACATCCCTTGCAGAACAAACAAAAGCACACACTGGAAGTCAGGATAGGGTTTTTCCTAACATTTATTCATGTTTTATATATATTTCATTGTATCTAAAAAATAACAGTACTACATAGCACCGAAACTGGTTCTGTGGCTTGTAGTTTTAAGTACTATCTAACACGAGTTTCTAAAGACCCTGTTTTGAATAAGACACTACTTTATTTAGAACCAACCACATATAGAGGCAAAGACATTTAGAGCAAAACCCCACAAAAGTATGTATTTTTCTGTGGTTCTTCATAATTTTTTTACAGTGTCATGTAGCAATTTTTCCATGTAAAGAACCAGTTGTTGTAAACCTGGTTGGTTCTAAATGGTGCCTATGGAGACTGTACCTAAATAGCACTAACAAAAAGTTCCCTTATAATTAGGAGCCAAAGAACCTAGTTTGGTTCTTTGTAGTGCCATAATCTATATTTTAACTAATGCTGTCTTCAAGCTAACTCCGAAACAGAGGAATAGTTTTTGCGTGTCTGGCTTGTACTCTATAATGTGGTTTGTTGAGTTCAGTGCCGCTCGGTGTAGAGGGTGGAGACATAATGTTTGGGGAACGCAGAAGATGGAGAGGTTGGATTATAGAAAAGGATGAAGTCTGTGAAATTTTGAACAACAATGAGGTGTATTCATGGATGAGTGAAATACTTTTGTAGAATGCATCAGTTTTTTCTTTCCAGGAAAGTATTGCAATTTCTTGTTGTTTTTATATATATATATATATATATATATATATATATATATATATATATATATATATATATATATATATAATATATATATATATATATATATATATATATAAATATTTATATATATGTATATATAATATTTTTTTTATATATATAAACATACTGTAATTATTTGTGCGACTTCATAATGCACAACGCTAAATACCAGTACATTTTGTGCTAAACTTGGCAAATACGAAATGTGCAAATGATTTGCACCTACATCTTGATGTTACATGGCAAAAAATCTTTTTTAAAGAATTTAAAGAAAAAGAAAAAATAGGAAACCCGTTTTTGCACAAACTTCAATTGATTTAAAATGAAATAAATTTAATGGAAACTTCAGTCAAAATAAGATTAACATTTTAAGTGGCAGATAAAAATATAAGAAATTATATTGGACACAAACAGTATATAAAATATATTATGAATGTAAAAAAGATTTCCAATAACAACATGAGCATGTTAAATAAACTATATATAAATCTTTAAAATATAGATTTTAAAATATTGGAAGATATTTTAGGAAGGAACAGCAATTGTTAAGGGATTAGTAAATATACAGTTAATAGTAAATATGCAGAAGATAAATTATTGGAGAAATGGTGTTTACCAATTTAAGGTAAAATATGGACATAGTTTGCACCTTGATTATGGTGCACTCTCAATTTTCTTACGCTGCCTTCTGTCTGTTTTACACTTCAGCTGAACACAAAAGTTAACCAAAAAATATTGCAAAGTAGAGGCCTTTGACTTCTAAGCTTGAGTGAAGGGTATATATAAATATAATTATATGTGCCTCTTGCTAATAATTTTACAAACATTTTGTTGCATTTTATTTCTGGTTCATTTTACTTGAGCCTTACGCTAAAAGGGACAGTCACCCAAATATGAGTATTAAATAATTTTATGTTGTGTAAAAAAATAGAAATGACCAATTTAATCTTATAAAGGTACTGTCCTTTTTTGGGGATTTACATGAGTGTGTATAGATTCTGTGTGCATGCAGAATTATTTTCTGCTCAATAAAGCTGATGCTGTAATTGTGATGATTGACTCAATTATATTTGTGCAGTGCATTGAAACACTTAAGTTTGTCATTATCATAATGAAATATTGTAATGATGGCTGTGTGTAATATTATAATATCAGTGGGATGCCTCTGGAGGGCAGTAGAGCCCATGGAACCCTCAACCCGCAGAACAAGAAACCAGAAATTGTATCAATGCATCTCCAAACCAGTCAAACTCAGAATAAAAAGGCAAGGAGAACTTTAACAAAGTTTATTGCAAATGAAATAGAAACTTGTGAAACTACATTTTGAGCTGAAGAGTTGGTTTTCGAAATGATGGCCATCCAAAGAGTAAACTGGTTAATTTAAAGAGAATAAACACATCTCGTTTATGTTGGATGATTTAATTGAATGAAATTGCACGCTGTCAAAAAAATCTGTAGAACATTCAAGACAATTAGCCTGATAGATTTACAGAATCTGCCAGTTTTCACGATCGCTGAATTTTATCCACATTCTTAAATTAGTGTTGCATTCTGTAATAGTCAGAAAACTAATTGTGAAACAAACAAACATACAATCCTGACAGTCATGAAGGAAAATGTTATTGCATAATAAAAAGAGAAGCTGAAAAATTATGTTCATATTACTTAAAAATGTCTTTCATGTAAAGTAGTAACTACATTAGTCATTTTTGACGAGAAGGAAGTGCCTTGTTTACCCAAACTAAACTATGACCCTAATTTTACAAAATGTATTTATTATTTAGAATCTACATTCCCAAGAAAAATACAAGACATATGATTTGTACAATATCATACGTCCAGAAAGAACACAGAATTATTCACATTCAAATGAGGAGAAAAAAATCAATCAAGAGAAATGACCGAGAAAGAGGTACAATAGATCAAACCCTAATGCCAATATTGCATTGTGTAACTAAGTGAATTCTCATAGAAATGTTAAAATCTCAATCTTTTTTTAAATATTTTAAGGGAATTGGTGAGTGGTTATATATAAATTCATTTAAATTAGGTGAAGGATGGCTGTAACTTTGAGGATCACATGTTCAAGAGATTTGCATTTCAGCTTTCCATACAAGAACATTATATCTGTAATAATGGAGGAATCATTTATGTCGAGTTACTTTAGGTTTTTAACTGTCAGAAGTGGAGCATATAACACTGATGCCCATGTGCTGGGACAGAGTAAAATTCACAGGGCGAGTTAACTGGAGTTCTATTCAAAATGCAGCATTTGCAGCTTATAAGTCAAGCTTTCTGTCAATCACAAGGTTATATGGTTTGAAATAAATATCGTTTTTTGTACTAAAGAAAGCTTAATTTGATCTTATATATATATATATATATATATATATATATATATATATATATATATATATATATATATATATATATATATACGCGTGTAATGTGATTCTTGAGAGACAATTAAGGTGTATTAAATCATGAAAACTAACCTTCACCCCATGTGGGACTGTAGGGAATGATGCTAGTCCTGCCCAGGTCCCAGTGTGAAAGTAAGAAGAATTTCTGATGTTCTCACCAAATTATAAAAAAACATTCTCTCTTTGAGACATTAGTTCTCTAACCTTTAGAACATTATTCACTCTATTTGCATAATAGTTCTCCTCAGCTGAGATGTGCATCAGGAAAATCCCAAATAAACATAAGCTGAAAAGTATGGGAAGATCTCTATCATTAAATGGACCCTCGCAGTGTGAAACTCATTTTGTAATCAAATCATATTGTCAGGATCATAAGTCGTAATCCATGGGCTGAAAATGGAGCTGAAGATGTGGTAAAGGCGATTATTTACTGCACTCAGTAAATCAATACCCAGAGAGAACTATTGACTGCATTGAGAACCCCTCCTGAGAGTTCACCTCCGAGGGCACAGGTCTATCTGTGAACTTCTGCACTCAGTTAAACCTATATAAATCAGATTCAAGATGATGTATATATTTATTTCATTTTCATTATTTTAGTTATTGTATTATGTTTACAATAAGATGGTTAAACAATTGCCACTTTATTCTTTTATGTTACATTTTTATATTGATGTAGATTTTATAATTCTTCCACCTTCAAGGTGCCTAGTTTTTTCTGCAAGCTTTGGAGCATGCAGCATGTTTTTACCTCTTAGTTTTCAGTAACCTCACAAACTCATAACCAATTTTACGGGTATGCCAACTGTTTGTGTCAAATAATTCGTAGATGCCAGAAATCTTAAACACTTGTGGTTGAGTCAGAAAGTACAGCTGGAGGTTTGTATTATCTTCAAGTGCTTCAAAATAAGTTCAGAGGCCACATAGAGTCCTAAAGCTCACTCAATTTAAGCTTTCAAATAGTGGGATCTGTTTATTCTCTCCAAAAAGCACTTGTCCCCTTCGTCATGGTCGTTCTTGGGAAAAAATATTATTTTATTGGCTGTGAAAAGGTCAATAAACGCCAGAAAAGTAATAGAACCCTCTTCACAGTTTTAACTTAAAAGTTGAGACAAAAGCATATCCAGACGAAATCTGTTCAGACAGAAGTCGGCAGAAACCCTGCAGACATTTGAATGTTAAAAGGCTGCTGAAGCGTCATTCTCTCATGAGGTCCAGTCTTGGTTGAAAAGTAGTGAAATAATGAATAATGAAAGTAATGAAAAGATCTCTTTCGTGTCTTGCTGCTCTGTTTCAAATATCACCCTTCTTGGATGTTGATATGCTTGTTTTTTCCCAATTAATTAAACCTTTTTATAGACATTGGCATCCATAAAACATAATAAAATTATAAATATCAAATTCTGTTCAGCCTAACTCGATCGTCTTTACGAAGCCATAAAACAAAGATTAAATCGTTTTTTTTCTTAGATTTTATTTTCTGTAAACCACATTGAATGACACTAGTGATGAGAGGCATTAGCCTTCTTTATTCTTCTCTATTGGGGAGGTTTTTGGGAACATTGGTGTCATAGTAAAGCACCAAACAAACATGTCGTTTTCACTCTGTTACTAAGACTTGAACTATATCTTAGAGCTATTTGGCTAAAACTATTATAAGTTTTTATTGGTTAATATGTTACTTACTAATTCTTTACAGCAATTTTGAAAACACATACTACCTCTTTAATTATATGTCTTGTACAACCATTCATCTTACAAAAAAACACAACCTTTGTGGATTTCAAATCACATTCTCCATGTTTTGAAAACCATTTCAATATTGTGAGCTCCATCTAGTGATTTAAAGGGCTATGAGGACCTGAAAAGTAGAATATAAAATATAGTAATTTTCTTGAATATATGGATTATAAATCTAACAGTAACTTTCTCCAAACTGTTTTTTTCTTTTCCTGCTTGTGTTCTGAAAGTAGAGCAAAGGTGTGAATGTAAAGTAAGAAACTGTGAGTACTCTTTGTGTGTCGTATAATTATACACTGTGTTTTATGCAAAGCTCTGCGAGCAGCAGTTGGCATGTGTTTGCCATCCTTTACCCTGGGGTCCCAGAAACTGGTGCATGCCCACCTCACTTTCACATTAAGGTGAACTGAGCCCCAGTATTCTGTGTTTGTTTCACAAATATCTTACAGTTCTATGGTCACACAGAACTGTGATCACATATAAAGGTTTGCACTGGGAGCTCCATTTGTTCATCTTTCATCACTAACTATTTTAAATCAAAGATTAAAGTGAATTTCATTCTGAAATTTGTATATTTATGAATGTCTAGATATATCTATAAATTAATGTATAGATTAATATAGATTATTATTTGTGAAATCTAACTTATGCTCTAAATGACAGACTCCAGGTGTATACAATGCATAGGGATTACGTTTCCAGGAAACATAATACTATATTCTTTCATACTATATAGAGGAGGAAAACAGCAAAGTATTGGCTTCCCCATTGCCATTGCTTGATTCTTTGCTGTGGCGTGGTAAAAAGCTGCTTTCTCTTTCAACAGAAGTCGGTATAGGAGTGGTAAAAAGATTAACAAACAAAGTTCCAAGGACTGGTGTGCTGACACGTTCTTGATCTGGTTTTATCACTTGGCCTCTTTTTAATGTGAATATTTCTAATGATGAATTTTCAGACCTGTTTTATTTGACATCTATTCACTGTGAGACTTTTCACATCATTAACCCCTCCCCTGCTGAGCAGTTTTTTGAGACTTTTAAAAGTAGTATTAGGCCTTATTGCATTTGTCTTTGGTACAGGTTCACTGTAAACCCCAACAGGTTGATTGAACCTAAAAAAAAATGGAAACTCACTGCGCTAAAAATTTACATTATCTGTCATTGAAACAGCAATTTATTTGTTTCCTTATGTACTTGTGTACTCAAGATTTCATGTTTCTTAAATTAACAACATTTAGTACACTGAATTAAGTATTCTTAGTTCATTAAATTTAATATCTTAAGTTCAATTAACTTAACTTTTTAGTCTACTTTTAAGTACAATAAACCTAAAAAATATTGTTATTAAAACAAGACCAAATAAAAAAAATTAGTGCAATGAGTTTCCATAACCTTTTTAGGCTCAATAAATCTGTAATGTTTCATCTGAACCCTAAATTATTATAGTGAGAGAACTAAAGCAATTGAATTTACTTGCTATAATGAATGTTTTGAAGACACACAACAGCATTATGTGAATGAAAAGAAGGATTTCAAATAACTAAACTCTTATTTGAATTATTTTGTTACTTTTTCAAGTTTCTTTCAGTTTACAGCTATTCTAAAACATTTCTTATAAGTTAGCAAACATGAAAATCACAGAACGTTATACAACAGCAATATTACAATGCACATTAAAAAGATTACACCACCCCAAAAATAAAAATTGTATTATTATTCACCTAACCCCATGTCCTTCCAATTTTAGGTTTGTTGGTTTAAAGCTTGGAGACAAGGGCTACTTCTTTACCACCATTGTACAGGTTTATTTTTTCTGGGCCTCACAGAGGTTGTGCTTTTGTCTCCTGATTTACTAGATCCAGGATCTTGCTCTTCAAAAACAAAAAAGAATAACCATGGCCTGAAGAATGTGTCAATACAGTACAGTCTTTAAAAACACCCCCCTCCACGATGATTCCCTCAGAGCGTGGGTGAAGCTGAAGGAACTGTTCCTGAGGTTCCTAAGCCACATTCTCAGTTTCTCTGCAGAGGATTTCAAATGGCACATACTTGTATTCGCCTCCATCAACAGAAACCTAGCCAGGAATATGGAAGAAAATACCATTTAAGAGTTAATTTTTCTCAATATATATTAAAAGACATTGAAACATGTTTTGGATGTTAGCATTAAAAGAAACCTCAGTACTCATAGTCAACAGAAGTTTAAGCGACTACCTCTGTCATTCCCTCCCTGGCTTCAAAATTGTCAGTCAAAGAGCCAATCAAATTCATCCTTTTATAGCACGTCATCGACATCATACAAAAACAACCTTTCTCAAGTGCATTCAATTTATACTTTTACCTAGAATCCTTTGCTCTCGAACATACTACACATTTTGGGTACATGTACACATAATTTGGATTTTGAGTTTATTGTATGTAGTTGGATTACTGGAGCAGAGAGAGAGAGCACATCGCCGCTGTCTTGGCCTCACACAGTGTCTGCCGATCTATTTTGGAGTTAAATGCTTTGGTTTTCAAGTCATTAAATTGTCTGTCCTCACCTTACCTTATTTTACATTTTCACTTTTATTGCACATGTAGATTTTGCTATTTTATATGCGAAACGATTTCGACTGTAGCTTTATGTAATTAGTGCTATACAAATAAAAATTGCTTGGTAAAAAATTAGATACCTTGAGCAAGAAAGAGCATCAAGTGCAATTCAAATGAAGATGGCTTGATACTGGAGAGTACTTGTCATTATATGTAATACATAGTCATTGCTAGTAATTTATACACACACACACACGCACGCACGCGGACACACACCCACATGCACACACGCACACACGCACACACACACAGCCTCCTAAAAGACGCTATGTCATCTGTTAAGGTTTAAATGCAAGACAATAGACTCATGTCACATGCATGACTACTTCTGCGTTTCAACACCGGAAGCTGTTTTTTCCGTTCGCTTCAATAGATGGGGTTGCCATGGTATTGCACACTTGTATCCTTATCTTAACGAAATGTATGGCTCTAAACTCTGGTGGGTCTCATTTAAATGCTTGTATAACTCTCTTTATTGATTTATTCTAGCGACATGCTTGTTTTGGGTTCAGAATATTATAACTAATGTTAATTTGTTAATATTCATTCGTAATATTTTACTCATTTATCAATTTTCCTTTCAGGGCCAACCTAACATGTGTATAATAACAGAAAACTATAAAGAAAATATTGGTTTAAGTATATTGTGTATGAATATATATTGGAGAATAATGCTACATATAAAATGTAAAATGCTATACTGTTGCATTAGAAACATCAAAGGTTTTAATTTTAATTGAGGCTTACCAATTTCATTCTTCTAAATCAATTTAAATCTTTTTAAAGCACATTTTAAGCTTTTTTTCAACATAACTTTTAATTAGTTCTAATACTATTAAAACTGTTGAAAAAATTGTCCATAGTGGCCCTGCAGTGTAATGCAGAATCGTTTCATCAAATGTGCAACAGCTGAACCTTAACCAGGAACAAACAGAAGGAAAAGGAGTGGGTAGACTTTCCAAAGATTTCTTACACCCTGGATGTAAAACCAAATGCTATTGAAAATGAGAAAAAAAACTTGTGCATGATCACATGATCATTGTTTGCCCAACTCTGGAAATTGTTGCTGTTATTTCTCCAGTCTGAAGCAGAATAGGTTTATAAAGCTGTTTTTTAGACATATCTTTTTAAATCAGAATTTGGTGTTTAAAGCGAAGCGAATGAAGGAATGGTTGCAATAAATATTTTCGACTGCCCTTGTGAATTTTTAGTTCTTTTTGTATGATAAAAAAAAGATGACTTACAGGTTTTGCAGATATTTTACTAAGACTCAGTTTAGCTCTTTTCAATGCTTTGTTTTAGATTTTTACATTTTTGTATATAGTTTTGCAATTCACACCATATTACTGACCTTGAAAACACAGTATAAAAAGGATAAAATACAAACTCAGTTTTTCCTCAGGGCAGCTGTGGTGTTTGAGTTAGAAGCTCCTCGCTGAGACCTTTACAGCATTTCTCATGACCGGAGCAAATGGGAAATAAATCTCCAGTAGAACTGGTAGGCCAATTACAGACCGAAAAGATGATTGATGATGCTCTGACCACCCTTGATTTCTCCTAGAACATATATTTCCAGAAAAAAAAACACCTTTACTGACCTCTGACCTCCGAGTTTTTCAGGGGTGAATGCTTCTTTGTAAAACACTATATTTTCTAAATATAGAAAATTAAATATAAATATAGAAGGACAGAGGTAAACCATTCACTAACAGATTCATATTTTTGGATTACAAATGCTGAGGGAGACCCTTACAAAGTAATATCGGCGCTATATCGCTGTAATGTGCGGGTGGATGTGAAGAGCGACTGTTCAGAGCATCATTTAGTCATCAATTAGCTGAAATGGCCAAATAAATAACTTAAGGGAAGCGATAATCTTCACCAAGGAGTTCAGTCATTTTGTTCACCAAATACTGGCCTTAGTAACCATTAAAAAACTCTTCCAATATATTAATATTTTTGTTACGATGAAGAGGGGATTAAAATGGACTTCGATTTCTTGAAGATCAGAAGAATTGGATGATCTGCAGAGGTCTGAGTACATTTGATAGAAGTCCTGCTAGAATAGCGTTGCAGTGAATTAAGAGAAGACTAAATAAATATTCATATAAAATAAGAATTCCTTAAAATATTTTCCCTACTTTTAAGTTACCAGGGTTTTAAAAGTTTGGATCCCACTCTCACTATTGTGAATCCACCAGAGGAGGAAGAGCGTTCTCATATATAGCCCCGAAGCTCTGGAACAAACTCACGGATGTTGTCCAGAGCTCAGAGTTCAAAACTAAATTAAAAACATATCTGTTTAATCTAGCATTCGAATAATTAGCTCCTGGTATTTGTCAAACGAATGTGTGTCTGAGCACTATAAACATACAAATTGACAAAAAATACAAATACAAAAAAACAATGTGGCTCAATGTTACTCTCTAACCTATCCTCATCATTTATCACTCATCCTGCAGCTGATGCTGATCACCTGTTTGTTGTCTGTGTTAGTTTTCTAACCGTTGTTTTTCCTTTGTTAGTTTCTGTTTTCTCTTAGTTTTTTTTGTTTCTTTAGCTCCTGCAAGCTCATTTCAGTCAGTCACGAAACATGCTGTAAAAAAAGAAATACGTGATTCTTTGGTAAGAAGGAGTAAGGGATATAACATCCGATGACAAGAAACAGCAAAGATGTAATAGACTAATCAATCAGATTCTAGTTTCAGCCGATCCGATGACTGAAATCTCAACTTTAGTTGCGACATCATTATTTTTTTATTATTCATTATTTTACCCTCAACCTGATGATTCAGTTGTTCTCTTTATCTGTTAAAATATCTATTTTACTCTCAACTATAATTAATTTCACCGAAAACATCGTATTAACACCAGATTGTGAATAAACTATGAACACAGCAGCAACTGTAATATTGTATTTAAAAATTGGTTATTTTACCTATATTACCTTTACCTTAACATTACTTGCTCTTAATAGAAGCAAAATAAATCTCTCTAGAGCAGAAGTAATATGTAAAAAAAAAAGAGAGAAAGCTAGCAAGAGAAAGGGATGTTTTAAAAAAAACTTGCATAGTAAACAAATCTGTGTGTTTATAGTGGCACATAAAAAAAACACTGTCTGTATCAGGTCGCTCTTTAAATCAAGGCTGAAAATGTGTCCCACTTCGGACCTGGAATATTCTCAATGTTCAGGATGTACAGTGTTTAGTATTGCTAAAATGAACAACTATATAAATATTATAAATATATTATTGAACTTCACTTAACTGTAGCTGATCAGGAGGGCCTATTTTAATATTTTATTTACAATTAATGACAAATCATAGTTTAATCATAGTTTAAATTTTATGTTCCTGTTTTCCTGAATTAAAAAAATGTCATTGTTGAAATATGAACTTGTTCTTTCATCGTAATGCCTTTCTCTCTTCAGTATGATTTGCTGTGACGTGGCCTGTTTACTGTTAAATTTTTATACTGTTAAACTAAATGTTTACTTTTATGTTAGGTTTGGAATTTTTTATTTCTATTTATCTTATTAGTGTCAGACACATTGAAGTGTTATAAACATTAAAATACATAAGAAATAGGAAAGTAAGGGGGCAAACATTTTTTTCTAACCACCGTATTTATCTAGCAACACTCTGGACTTTACCAAGCCCTACCACAGAGTTCATTTTTTTACTGTTGAAACGGGACATTTTCTTTCCTATTTTAAATTTTATGTTGTCTTATTTTATTAATTATTATAGTGTGGGATCATTTTGTATATTATATAACAACAGCTGTTATGTCATGAAAACAAGATAATTGTCATGATGATGATAAAACAATAGAAAAAACATTGTCCTTTCGTACATGTCTTCACCTTGATGTGGTTTACTTTGCAAATGCAGCACATGTTCAGCAGATGTGCACTGTTAACTCCAAGTTTTAAAGGCTCTTAGAGGTTTCTGGAGTAAAAAAAAATCAAAAGTTTTTAATGCACAGCAGCAACTTGCACATGTACCCTATTATACAGGTATCATACGATTTTAAATACTCTTATTTTTAGATTTTAAAAGGCTGGTTTAAGTAACCACACTAGGTGTTTTAATTAAATGTAAATGATGATTTAAATTTAAACCAGTTGAATAACTTTCTTCGGTTTAAATCGCTCTTCATTTGTCCTGAAGTCAGCGATAACCGAGTCTCTTTGGTCAACAACAGCTCTCAGATCAGTCCCAAACAGAGGGTTTCTCGTCTCTTGGCAGTAAAAGCAAGTCATCTATCCGTCTCCTCCTCTTTCTCTCTTGGCTTTGTCCTATATTGTACTCCCTCACCCCACTGACACTGGGGCACAAGCTTTTCTGAGGAATAATGAAACACATACTGAGTGTGTGCTTGTGCCTGTGTAGAGAATGGGAGGAGGTGGAAAAGGGATTGTTCAAGGAAAGAAGCATTTATTGTAGCGTTTCAGACTGCAAAAATCTACAGTCTCTTCCAAATCTACTGGTTTTTATCATTACAAATTAGAATTGTTTTCAACACAGTAAACTGTAAAAAAAACAGTAAAGCTGCCAGACAGTTACCATTATTTAATTGTATATAAATGAACAGTTATTTACAGTAAAGTTCTTTTTAAAAATAATGGTTCCTTCCTGTATATTCACGCTTTAATTTTATGGTCCAACTGCAGTACAATCACAGTTTTTTGTCATTTTAAAGATGTCTTAAAAGTGTAAAAAAAAAACTACAAAATACTGTTGAAAAAATATACATTTAATTAGTTAATTTTTTTTCTGTGACCTTACAGTTAAATGTTGTTTTCTAATGGTTTAATCTAGTATTTTAATGGCACAAAAGAGTTAACTGACAGAGTCCTACCGCTAAAACAAAAATATTTAAGTTAACAGGTTTTTGCTGTAATTTTACATGCATTTAAAAGTATATTAACGGCACAGAACTGTTGACTTAAAACAGGGAATTGGCTA
This sequence comes from Danionella dracula, assembly GCA_900490495.1. Classification (NCBI taxonomy): domain Eukaryota; kingdom Metazoa; phylum Chordata; class Actinopteri; order Cypriniformes; family Danionidae; genus Danionella; species Danionella dracula. Next base: position 880,305 of record UELW01000489.1, read on the forward strand.
AAATTATAATGCCTTTCTCATTTATTTAAAATCGATCATAAAATATAAACTGAATCTGTTGTCATTTCACAGGCAATGAATCACAGGTAATGTATTAAACAACAGTTATAAAAAACATACAAAATATAGTCGTATGATTTTTTTATTTAAAGAGTGCACCAACAAACATAAAGTAATTCACACAAAGGCACAGGGTAAAAGTATATTTACAATGGCACATAAAAAACGTAACAAAGAATGATATCAATGATAGCAATCAGTTAAAATAAAAAGGCAGATAAACACAAAAATTCCCATTAAAGGGACACTACCTCTACACATTAAAATGAAGTGATTAATTGCTTACCCCTGTGTCAGTCAAAACCCAGCAAGGTTCCTGTCCACATCAGGATTTTAAATCAGTTCAGGAAGGAAGGGACTCTCCATTCCATCTCACTCATGGCCCAAGCTCCAGCTGAACATCAAAATCATCTACAAAGTCCTCCATCTGTCATTAGCATCTTTTTAGAAGGGCTGAAATGAAGGTCCCAAGCTCCCGAGACTTCTTTATTCTGATAATGGAAGGAACTAGCTGAGCTCCTCACAAAACTAAAATCATTCCAAAGCATCGACTAATATAATGAAGAGAAAGAATGTGCTTTTTAAGATTATAGCAGGTCACTTGGAAGGTATGTCTTTTTTTGACAAAAAGCATCAGAAAATGAATAAACATCAGTTTTTTGAGAATAAGCATGTTAGATTTCAAAGGATAACATTTGATCTGACTTAAGAGACTTTTATTCTGCAGTGTTTAATGTCGCATTGTTTTTACTCATAGAAAAAAAACCAAAAAATAATTTAAATAGAAGTAAGCCAAAAAGTAAATACATTGAATAGACATGATGATGAAAACCTGATTGTCATTATCAATCATAACGATTTAATTTAAAAAGTAACTAAATGTGCCCATGGGTCTTTATTTTATGAAGATGATCACACTTGTGCTTTTTAAAAGGTGAAATTGTGCCTCTCAAGACAGGCAGCCCTTCAGATATTCTTTTATTGAACAAAACAGATCACTTTTTGTTTTTGCCTCATAACTACTGATTTGGTTATGTGGATTAACAAACTTAAACCAGCTGTGCCTTCTTGATATTAGTGTAATTTTTTTTTTACTATAGCACATTAGATGGGAAATTAAAAACATAATTGTTATGATGTACTATAATCATCGTTCTTTGTGCCATTCCAGCTTTTTTACAAAATGGTTACTAATCTCATACCTTTGATGAGCAGTAAGGCTCTGGTTTCCTGACTTCTCCACAGCGAGGCAGATTCCCACCTGTCATACAGCTTTCTCACCACATGCTTGCTCTATAGTTGTTTGTTTGGTTGGCACTCGGATGATAGAAATGAAGAACAAAAAAGTAATGTGTAAAACACTCTATAACCAATTATCAAATCCATTTACTTTAGTTTCATGTTTAATGCCCAAGCATTATCTGTCTGATTATCTGACAGTTCAAAGTGCAGAAACACAAAAAACAGAAAGTCTTTTAAAATTTGGTGTTCATCTGCTAAAATTTTGGTACTCAGTATGAATATTTTTATAGTTCCTCAGTTTGACTGTTTTAAGCATTTGTCCTAGATATTTCTAATCAGGACCATTAGAACTTAAATTCGATTTTGGGGAGAAAGGAGGCGCAGGGGTGAAGTTGGTCATCCTGTAAACAGAAGTTTGGCTGTTCGATCCCTGCCAGGTCCATTTTGCGTTGTGGCCTTGGACAGCCACTTCAACCACATTGCCATTTATGGATAGTTCCAAAAATATTATAGTATTATAAAAAATTTATACATTTAACCCCTTAAAAGTCAACACAGTAATCCCACTGAATAATAGCATCCGGCTTCTATAAAACCACGATATAGCCCCTCTATTAATACAATTTAATATCATTAATAAACGACACAAATAAAACTCATCATCTTACCAACACCGAGCAAAATTTCAACTATATGTATGTACTACAATCACCTCCTGTTGAAACAGGTGCAGCCATTTTGCCACCAGGGAGCTTTTTTACACTCTTGAAAACTCAACTAACATTACACTTGATTCCAAGTGCACAAACTTGATCAGAAATTACACACACACACACACACACGCACACACACTTTAAATCTCTTTACTTCGATAAGTTATATGAATTTCTCATTAGAATAACACACTTTCAAACAATAATAGAACCCTTCAACAACGTAAGACTAAATTGTATCACAGTGCAATATTTTCTCTTATGACAAAATATTAAAACGTTGATTTAACATATTAAACTATATTAGACACTTCAAGGGAGACAGTCTCAGACGTCTGTTCTTAAGTTGCATTTCATTTTTTTAGCGCAAGCAACTTCCTATGCTGGCGCCCTCTACAGGTGAGAAGTCGTTAATGCTCCTGATACGTGGATTTAATGTATATAACCCGACTATTCTACAAAAAGAAATGCTTCATAATAATAATTTAGTTTGGTCACTTTTAATCCACATTTTACAGTGTTATTGCAATTCCACTAAAGTACATTCACTTTTATGTTTAATATATGCAAAAAATATTATAACGTTACATAATAACTTTAACATGCACATTGATATTTTAATAAGAGAATGAGAATCAAGTGCTTCATCCTGTTGTTTTTACGCCTTAACGTAGAATATTTACTGACAGTAATGCTACAATAAACGTAATGTAAATTTAAATGGTGGAGTTCATCGTTCATTCAGAGTAATCAAAACGAAAATAGTATACTGCGACATTTTAAGAAAGCGCATCGTGTATCAACGTAAAACAGATTTCATATCAATTCAATAATATTGAATGTCTATGATCTGAAAATGTTAGGTTACATTTATTTTATATATTTTCTTCATCTTTTTACAATATTGCAATTGGGTATTGTTTATTATGTGGGATTTGTATTGTCTTTAAGGTATTAATTACTTTAGATATACAGTAAATTATCTGAAAAAAGACACGTTTTTTAAAAAAGGTATAACACTTTTTAATTACATATTTTATTCAATGATATAATATACAATTTTAAAACAGAATATAAAAAAATATAAATATAAAATAAATATAATATAAATTAAAAATAACGTTAAATGTCTGTCATTTTTTTATGTAAATTTTATTTAGTTTTTCCAGTGTCTGCAGGTCTTATTTTCATAATGGTGAGAGAAGTTGCCACAGTCACATGATACAACCTCAATTCAACAGGAGATTCGAACATTTTCAACTGATGCTGTTCAGAAGTACAGATACATATAGTCAGTATAATAATGGAAACTGTGGAAGGACTGGTGTTCTTTATGATATGTATGTGTAACACTCTAATTAACAGCTGTGGTGAAAACGGCTTGATGGCAGTAAAATAAAGAACTGTCAGGAAGCAGAGGAGAGCACTCGAGTTCACAGTTTCACAGTGATTGACCAATCAGGGATCAACCACATGTCACAATTCTCTTTTCTTGAAAAAAAAAACTTACTAAAGCGGTTACAAAAGAAATGATGGAAAAGGTAAAAAAAAAAAAAACATTCCGAATCATGTATAGTTAGAAAAAAGTTGAAGTGTTTTTTTAAGCTGAAAAAAATTTGACTTTTACAACAGACAGACCCTAATGTCGGAAGCATTTGATTCTGCAGATTGGTTAACTATCAACAATCCTACTTGATTATAAACTTTACTCATTGATGGTTATTTATGCATTAGTATGAGCCCAATCACCATTTAGTACAACACACACTAGAAAAACAAACAAACAAAACATTACTTTTATTTAACATTTTCAGACAATCTGGTAGAACAATGGTAAATTCCCTTCAGATGAGAATGGAAATCCTGTGACTGGCATCCTGTCAGGGTTTACTTCATAGACTAAATCTCTGTGTATAAAGTCACAGTGACTTTTATACTATACTTATACAAAGAGATAAAAGCTTAAAGTGGGCAAACTCAGCCATTTATACATTACCTTGGCAGGGACTCACAAAACGTGATAAATGAGAATAGCTTTTGCTACAAACCAAATATCCACAGTATGCACAAAACTAAAAGAACACTCCACTTTATATATATATCACAGACCATACATAACCAACATTGGTAGAAGCAAACATAGAAAAACAAAAATAGTTATACTTATGTATTTAACTAATACTAAAGTAACTAAAAGTAAAAAATAAAGAGGAACAGATGCAAAACAGCTGGGGGTCACTTCTTATAGTGCAATCCCAGTAGAAACTCTTCTTAACCCATTTAAGTGTTTTGCAAATTCTAAAAAGTCCTGACCACACCAGTCCATGTGCTTTTCTGATTACTCTCCTGCAATAAATTTAGTAGTGCCACACACAACCTCTCTTTTCACATATATTTGTCCACTTGTGGTACATATTCAAGTGTGATTGTTGCATTCCTGCTTCAGCAATTGAACCAACAGAAAATATGTCTGTCGACGTGAGATCAACCATGAAACACTTTTGTCGACAGTGATCGAGTTCAAACTGTAGAGTCTATACATTGCTAAATGAAAATCCACAAGCATCAATGAGAGGTTATTCATTTTCATCCATCACTTTTATAAAAGAATATCTCTCTATATGAGATCAGTGTGTCAGGAAGAGAAGGAAAGAAATGAAGCTGACTTATCACATTCCCTTTTCTCAATTTCATTCATCTTGATCAGAAAACAGGAAGTTTAATTGCATTTTGGGGTCATCCAGATGGTGCCTTTGTGAGGAGATTAATTGCTCCATGGGGCAACATTAATAAAACAAATATTTGCATGGATAAGTAAGTGTGTATCACAGAGAGCAGTGTGTAAGGAGGAGAGACCTGCTGAACCCTTGCAGTGTGACAGTAAACGAGAGCACTGTGCGGCGATTGTTCATTATTGAGAAACTATATGTTTTAGCTGCTTAAATGTGCACAATAATGCACAGCTTTCTCCTCCTAAATAAAGTTACTTAGTTTTAATAGACATGACTCCCAAATGTGCATTTTGTAAATGTGACAATATAAAAGTATGTTGGCATTGGATATGGAAACGTGCCGTTTTTTTACCCTATCAAGTGAATGATGTGCATTAGCAAATGAGCAAAGTTTATGTCTTGTAAATTTGTGTTTGTACCTAAAAATGGTTAAAAAGCTAGTCTTTTGCTGATCTTGTCACAGTGTGAGAAGGATTGGACCCAGATGGGAGGTGAGTTTCCACTTGGGCTGACTTTATTGTACAAAAGGATAACCAAGGCATTTAAACAGAAAAAGGCTCGTGGGGCAAAACAGAACCAAACTTCTCAAGCAGCAAAACGCAAACATAAAAGGTATCCCACCAGGACCCAGGCACAGAAAAACACAGGCTCAGAAAATTCGCTCTAATGGCAGAGAAGCAGGTGCTTGTTAGCTGTGCAAAGAGGTGTATACAAACTGACAATGAGACAGGACTAGACGAGAGACAATTAGAAATAGAGCATAACAGCGAAGCATTAAATAATAACTCGCACTGAGCCTGAGCAGAGTGTGCCTATAAAAAACCCAGGATAATTAGGAGCAGATGAGCCATTTAAAAAAAAAATCAAGCTCTATCACTGAACTGTCCAAATGGCAGCAGGTTTCACTCTAATGTATTTCACATCAACACTGAAGCCCTAGAAAATAAAGCTTTAAAACAAAATTTTACTAAATGCTCTCATTTGCTGGCAACACTCACCGTCATCATTGCTAGTGATATTGTCACCGAAGAACCACCACTTGAGATTGTGAAGTTTCTAATGCATATAAAAATCCCTGCTAACCATTCTCAATTTGTGCTCTGCTGTGAATAGATGAGAGAAATAAGTATCTGTGAGACATGTTATTTTTGCTAATTTTCCCTTTTGAGTAAAATAAGATTGTTTGTGTGGCTTGTGATAACTGATTCTCGTCATTTGATACAGATTTTTTTTTACATCTAATTATTTTTCTGTTGGACACATTAGTTAGCTTGTGAGGTCACATTTTACTGATTTAGATAAGAGTAGATTTTTGGGATCATACATTTTCATTTTTATTATTAGTGTAGAGTTAGAAGAAATAAGAATAGGGGTTTTTCTGACTTTACAGCTTTTCTCCCTTTTCAGGTTTATTTATTTGCATCATTAGGGCTCGAGCACCAGCGGTGCGAGAAACCTATTGTAATTTGAAAAAATATTAATTTATTATTAATTGTATTATTATTATTGTTCTTCTTTTCTGTTAACTTTGACAAACTCTTCCCACATATTTTATCAAACATATCCCAACTTCTTCAGTTTCCTCATAAGGAATTTGGATAGTTAAATGGTCAAGCTTTATTGGCTATTATAAAGTATGGTTGTGGTGGCCAGACAATTTGGCGATTTGAAACAGGAAGTTGTTATAACTCGCCATATAAGCTCCGATCGGGCTCCAACTTAACTCATTCTCATCATAGTCCAAGCCTGAACACAGTCATATGACAATGAACATCATCAGTCATAGCTCCACCTAGTGGCAAACATTGAAAGCCTGTTTTTTTAGTTTTGCTCTTATAATTCATACACTGTATTACATACACACTTTGTCACACGTGTGTAGGACCTTACGACCTATAAAAAAGTTCAGTGGGTAGAGTTTCAAAACTGGACAGGAACCTGGTTATTTTAGGTTTTATGTAAAAATGTATACGTCATACTTTAACAAACTCCTCCTAGAGATTTTACCCATTCATTTTTAAACTCTGCCAAAATAATCTTAAAGTATGCCCAACGTTAATTTGTGAAGCTTTTTTGGCTTCAATAAAGGTGTGGACTTGACGGCTGGAAAAAGTTGATATAGTGCCACTTAACATGTTTAAGCTATGGCTCACTATCAGTTTGTTGTACATGAATGAAATTTGATACAGTACTAAGACAAACAAAAATGTAATACATAATGTGTTTCAAAACTGACAGGAAGTAACTGCTAACATTTTAACAATCTCCTCCCACCGATTTTATCAGAACATCTCCAAATCCTATCAGTATCATCACAAGGCATATGGCATGTTAAATTGCTAAGCTTTTTCGGTTAACATAAAGGGCGAGGCTATGGTGGCTGGTGATTGGCCACTTTTCAGTTTGAAATAGGAAGTCATTATTGCTCAGGTATATACTGTCCAATCTGGCTCAAACTCATCTCATCAGTCGGTCACTATGACTTATGTCGGTGACGACTATGGGAAGCTCCACTAGGGGCGGTCTACTCATTCCACACTGTTTCAAAACGTCAATCAGCGAACGAGCTGATGGTCACGTAATCACGCCGTCCCGCATAAACTGGAAGCGAGCGTGACACTCTTTCTGTTTTTCCTTTGGAGCCATACTCTGACACGCAAGCGGCTAGTGAAAGACACCACAAAACAGTTGGATTAACACCTTGTGTGGATTTTGGAGATCTGGTGATTCGAACAGCAACCAGCGAGGTTTTTCGGCCGGCCGGAAGGTTTAAACCGCTGCTATGCCCCAGACTCCAGTACTTTCACCGCCTTCCACCAACAAGTAAGACTCCTTTTTCTTAGTAGAGCACTTGTTTTGCAGGTCGACTGTTTGTAGCGCGTTCCAAACATGTCGCAACCGTGCAAGTCTGTTGAATGCGGTGGATCGATTGCATTGACGGATAGCCACGATCGATGCCTCGGTTGTCTTGGGTGTAGACATGCGGAGGCAGCGGTTGAGGGATCAGAATGTGTGGATTGCACAGTTCTGTCCGGCAGCGCACTTAACACGAGATTGGAGTACTTTCAGTCCACCACTGGAGGCTTTGTAGCTCGTGCCCGTAAGGGTCAACGAGTGCATGTCCCCGGCGCCCAGTGGAGTCGAGCCAGCTACGACCGTGTGCGCTTCCCACTACCCCGGTGTGTCCGCTAACCGCCACAGTGAGTTATCGGATGATGCGCTGCTTGCATCTTTTGAGGACTCCTGTGCGTCTGATGATGCGATCTCCACTGCTGCTTCGGCGAGAGATGGCGCATCTTCCGAAGGAGATGGTACATCGCTCTCCTCCTCTGGGGTGATGGCAGATTGTGCTGAGGAGGAGATGGCCGGTGTTGCTTACTCGGACTGCCAGAGAAATTGGGTTGCAGGTGGCGCCGCACCTGGCACCTGAGATCTTCAGGCTGGATGCGTGGTTTGTGGGGTCGGGCCGGGAAGATATCCCGCAGCACCCTCCTATCCCGTTCTTCCCGGAAGTGCATCGGGAACTGACCAAATATGGAAGGCACCTCTGAAAGCAAGGTTGGTCAGTCTCTCTTCTCTCGCTCCCCTTGACAGCGCGGTAGCTAGGTGGTACGAAGCGATTCCCCTGGTAGAGCAGACGATGGGGTGCACTTATGCCCGGGTAACCCTGCCGCCTGGCGTGAACAGCCGAGGCCTCCATCCCGCCGGCTAAGCCTGTCATTGGACCTGACTTCGAGGGCTTATGCTTTGGCGGGTCAAGCTGCCGCTGCCCTGCATGGCATGGCAGCCTTTCGGGTGTTCCAAGCCAAGGCCCTTACGGAAGATCCGAGGGCAGCTACCTGTTGTCCCAGATGGCCTCTTCGGCTTCGCCGTAGATGACCTTACGTCGCAGATCTCTACAATCAGGAAGCAGGCGGAGGGTCTGGGAGAATTCATCACCGCGTGTAAGAAGAGACGTGGCAGGTCCCCTTCTTAGTCCGCGCCCCCACCGCCTGCTCGACGCCGGAGAAAACCTCCTCAGTCCTCCCTTGATCGTCAGCCTCCAGGTCGAAGACATCTACTAAGAGCGGCTACAAGGAGTTGACGGAGGACCAGTCCTGTCCAAGCCACCCAGGTTCAATGGGGTTCCAATGACCTCTGTCTCAGCCACAGAGGCCCCGGTCCTGCACGAGGATATCGATTCCCTTCTAGCTGCAATCGAGCCAGTCCCTCCTGTCGACCCGGAACCTTCGAAGTTCTGATTAGCTCGTTGTATGCGTTGGAGGACAGCAGACGGTAGTGAAGGCTGTCTCCAAACAGAGGTTGACCAACTGACTAGTGGAGGCCATCTCTACCGCATACACAGTGTCCGATGTCCCTTGCTCCCTGCAGTTGAGAGCCCACTCTATCGGGGGTGTCACAGCCTCCTGGGTGTTGGCAAGGGGGACTCCACTGGCAGAGATCTGCAAGGTTGCGGGTTGGTCGACACCCAAAACCTTCGCCAGGTACTATAACCTGAGTGTTGAATCCGTCTCTTCAGTCGTGCTAAGTGGTGGTAGCATTGTCTGAGATGTATTAAGGGGTGTCCAGCTTGGGTTGCACCATTCTTAGTGATACGTGTGCAATTTTTGCCCCTGGAGATAACTTCCAGCTTTTTGGCTCCTCTGTGGAGTATTCCTACATTCTATCCACGTGTGTGCCCTCTATGGGGGACTACCGGCTGAATCTTTTATGACCCCGGGCACGAAAGGGCCGAGCAGTTCCCCAAAAGGCTAACTCTAAAAAACTAGCTAGTTCAATCTATGCTATCTTCCCTCTGAAAGAGCTTTCCAAAGTGTAAGTATAGCAATTAAGGCTATACTTAAGGCCAGGGCGGAGGAGGGCCCGCTCGGTACCGGACTACTGATATGCCCGGCTTGCCTGGCCGTCGGCTGTCTGGTTTTCTAGGGGGTGAGTACTGCTCCAGCGTCACAACAGAAATATTTCATGCTCGCGTCCGGTTTATGCAGGATGGGGTGATCGTGTGACCTTCAGTGCGTTCGCTGATTGGCATTTTGAAACAGTGTGGAATGAGTCGTGTTTCCAAACTAGACAGGAAACCAGTTATAAGACAATTTTAGCAAAAATATAGGCTTCATTCTTTAACAAACTTCTCGTAGGAATTTACATACTCATTTTTTCACCCTGCCAGAATAATCTTAAAGTATTTCCATTGTTAAATTGTGAAGCTTTTTCTGATATAGCCAAGGGAATGGCCATGGAGTCAGGGAATATACAAAATTGGATTTGAAACAGTGATTTAATTTTTTAGGGCACAAATTCAAAACCTTTCTGGCCCTGTGTGAAAAGGTAATCACTCCAAGAGTGCGAACAGGTCATTCTGGAAGTCACAAAAAAAAAACCTAGAAGCACATCCAAAGAAATACAGGCCTTGCTGGCCTCAGTTAAAGTCAGTGTTTACTACTCCACCATAAGAACAAAAATGGCATCTACAGAAGGCACAAAGGCTCATCTCACATTTGACGAAAAGCATCTTGATGATCCTCATGAGGATGAAAGCATAGAAGGTGCGAGAGCCTTCCCATTGCTTGCAGCTTTAATTGTATTTTAATTTGTATTTTATTTTTCTAAAAGAAATGCAGACCTTAATAACAGAATTTGGGTGTTGACTTGCAACATGTATTATCTTTAGCACCTGTTTGGTATAAATGGTTGATCACAGGTATGACTATAATTCTACAAGTTCCTATCGTACAAGTGTACCTTTATTTCTGTTATTTGCTCACACTGAGTTTTATAAATTCAATGAAATAAATGATCAATATTTTCATTTCTGAATGCATTCTTAATTAGTCCACACCTGCCTCAAACTGCACCGTACAATACGTGTATTTTAGAAAGATTTTATTTGCATACATTTCTTCTCAGTGCAGACAGTTTGAGATAATTTTTGCAGATCATTATGCAAGCATTTCATCAAGATGTTCAAGAGCATTATGTTTGTGTATAATCAGGATTCCTTTCTTTAAGGTGACTTTGTGTCAGGTTAATCTGTGTACATCTGTGCATTTAATCATGATGCCTGTTTGTCCCCTGTTAATTAAAAGCAGTGTTTAAACTGGTCACTAATCTCTAAGTCAGTAGGCCATCGATTCTCCCTGTCTTTTCAAAGTCTGACAGAAGTTCAGGCTAATTACGGCAGGTTTTAGCTGAATTATTGAGTTTTTACTCAGAGGATTTTCCTCTGGGACATGATGATGCATATGCAAACTAACTAAAGGTCAAATGTCATACATGATAACCTGCTTTAAAGATAAATACATTAAACTAAAATAAAAAAAAAAAAAACCAGCAACTAACTTTACTCTACACAGTTTTAAGGAGGGAAAACGATAGTAAGGACTTTACATAAGCTACTGTATAGAAGATTGCAGTCATATAATCCAACCATCTTTAAATCTGCTTTACTCCACAATGTGACTATTCCAATTAAAATCATCAGACAGTAAGCATTCTGGAGAGTTCTGAGGTTACTAACCGTGCTGCTATTCTTGTACAAGCTAAACTTTAACAGCAAGAATCAGACACGTCCCCAAACTCAACTACTAAAAATCGTTTTTTATGGTTTTGGTAATGAATAGCCTAGGTTTTAAAATTTCTAGCTTCAAATATTTAAGGTTGTGCTGCATCTTAACACATTTTCATGCTATCAATAAAAAGAACAAACAATTTGAAAAATGCATGCATATTCCTCAACCAAAAAAAATATTTTGCTTGCAAACTATTGAGACAAAGACCCAAAACACAGAGTAAAAAAGAAGGAATCTTGGTAAATGGACTTGCTTTTCCTGTGTCTTCTGAGAATCTACACAAACTGCTCAATAATTTGCTTTGCAACAACTGACTCTTGACCTATTTAAATTTGTTAGTTTTATACAGTTGTTTTCAGTCCTGTGCCTTTTGACCAGATAAATGAGCATTCTTTATTTGTAGTGATCGAGGCTTTGTGAAGCACCGAAGCAGATGAGTCAATTGTTCCGTATTGGTTCGGAGCTTTGAACAATCCTACACCTTGCCTCTTGCTATAATTAAATCTAAAGAAATGTATAGTATTTGATAGGCTTGTTATACTTATATATTACATTATAGATATGTTCCCCAGCTTTAGAAAGAAAGTAACTGTGAACAAAGTGAAAAGGACTGAAACTCCTCACCAAGTGTTGATGTGCTCAGTTTCATAATCCTATAAATCAGTCGCAGTAACCATGCCAGAACACACTCCCGTTCCGGACTACTCTAGAACCCAGTGTTTCAACATTTTTAAGCCTTCCCAAACTCCCTTTCCGGCTCATACCCAATCACAATCACTCCTACTAATATCACATAAAACACTATAACATTACTATATCTAAATATATTTTATTACCTAAAGGTAACTACTTAAATCTAAATAGGTCTCAGGGAAAAGCAATTCTATTTGCACTGATGCTTTATGTGCACTAATGAAAAAGCAACAACAGCTTTTGGAAGCTGGGCTGAGACCATCGATAAACATGTGCAATGTACATATATGTGTCAGAATCCTGGATTTCTGACCAATCAAATGGAGTTTCAAGTGGCGCGGCAAAACAAAAACCTTGTAATATACGCCGAAGCATTGGTTATGTGCCGCAAGTGTTAGGAAACGTTTGAAGCGTCATTTGGCTGAATTCACATGACACAAATGTTTCGGATAAATGTTTCAAATAATCTGAGATTTGTTGAGACGTCAGTTTCATGGCATCTATCCATAGTTTTTTTAACTTCTTTATTTTGACTGTTTTTCAAGAATCTGTCTGAATTTTAGTTGGCTTTGGATTTTTGAAGCAAGAAGACCTCCTAATTTTTCTTGCTGCATTTGGGTCATTATAGAGCAGCCTTCTCCAATGGATCAGTGCTTAAAACCTGTTACCTGATAACTTTGAGATTTGGGTTTGAAACCTGCTTGTGACAATGTGAAAGTTTGTTGGAATATTAATGTACATCTATTATAATTTCAAAAGGTTCATTATTTGATTTTGGGAGTCTCAACAACAGGTTGACAGGCACCCAAGGTAAAATAGACAAACTTCTCTTGTCTTTTAATATGCATTTAAGCTTACCGACTTCCCAAATGATTCATCTATTGACTTGTTCGGACTAAGTGATAAGTGCACCTGTGAATAATACACTTATTATAACTATAATAATATTATAATAATAATATAATAATATTATAATATTATAACTACATTATAATAGCCTACCTGAGTATTGTTGCTGTACACGTCAATCCCTTTATGAGCACAATATATTAACCTTCTAATGCTACTTTCAGCAGGAAAACAAGCCATGTCATAAAGCACATATCATCTCAGACTAATTTCTTGAACATGATGATGAGTTTGCCATACTAAAACAGCCTCCATGCACGAGTCACCAGATCTAGAGCACCTTTGGGATGTGGTGGAAAGGGAGATTCACATCATGGATGTGAAACGGACAATTCTGCTACAACTGCCTGATGCTACCATCACAATATAGAGCACACGAATTGTCGGTGTTATAACCCCGCATGCTCAGAAGACACTCAGAGAGAATCTTTCTAACCCTAACCCTAACCCAGACAAACCTTTCAATCTAGCTCCTTTTACTCGTTGATCTTGAGGGGCAAAAAACAACCGTACAGCTTGTCGCAACCAAGAGCAGTTATACAGGAGTGACATCAGTGTACATGACGTGGGATAGACAAACATGCAGACCCAGACCACGTTTGCAAGATTGTCGTGCAGTAAGTGACGTTTGTGATATGCTGCCACTCTTGAAGGCCAGGTACAAAGTCTTCTTTAGATATACAACTGTTCTTTGGAGCCAGACTGATATTTTCCTAGAATTAAGATCAAGTCATGACTTAAACAAATGGTGAGTTAAATCACTCAATTGCCAAAATTCCCACAGAATGTTTCCCTTGTTGAATCTATGCCGCAAGGGATTAAGCCAGTTCTGAAGACAAAAACCAAGCAGCAGCAAGTGAAATTAACAAAGTGGCTGGTGAGTGTTTACACATTTGTTTCAGTCTGTAGTCACTGTAAGAATTGTTGTTAATAGCTGCTGGTTTACCTGACTATGTTTAGTGTTATTCTTGATTGTCCTGGTCTGTCTTTACTGCATGCGTGCTTTCTCTTTACTAGCAATTTACACTTTAAATTGGGATCATTTATAATTTAAACAGTTGAAAGATAGCATTTCCAAAGCATTAAATGTATGTTTTATATTGCATCATTTATCGATATTATTTTGATAAAATACATCAGTATTGTTACTGCTGTCCTATTTATTTCAGCGCTGACTGAACACTCCAATTTATGGGGAATTAATTGTATAAGGCAATACTGGAACGACCTTTGGTGTCATACAACTAAAAAAGAAACGTTTGGATATAGATTAAATAAATAGAATATGTGATGAGATTCTGTTTAGTTTAAATTTAGTTAGTGGTATTGAACGCTTGTTCGCAGCCATTAAAAGAAACCCCATGCCTTCTGTTTGCATGCCAGCGTTATCAGCAAATCAATAGCCCAACACTCGTTCCATTAGACAAGCATCTCCAAAAGAAAAAGAGGGAGCGAGGGCTAATCGTTGAGAGACAGTGGCTGTATGATATTGACTGGTTTGTCCTTCTCAATCATGCCTTTCTTATACACGACTGCTGGTGAAAAAAAAACTGGTGAACTGTAAAAACATTGAGAATTTTTTTTATTAGTACTATAACCTTTAATGTATCATATGCAGTGTTTAAAAAAGTTATTAACTATAGTTAAGGTACGTTTCACAAATAGTAACTAAGTTACTTTATTATAATATATTACATATATTTTTTATTTTATATATATATATATATATATATATATATTGTGTTTTCAAATACAATAAATGTACACCATTACACAATAATCTAATGCACTGAAAACTGTCAAATTACTATATATAAATATATATATCTATATCTTATATATATATATATATATATATATATATATATATATATATATATATATATATATATATATATATATATAAAACAATTATTCTGAAAAAAATGACCAAATAATACCAATAAATATTAAATTATTTTTTTTGTTTAATTCTGCCTGTGAAATGGTTCACAGTTACTCTACATCAGCCAATCATCACGAACTTCCAGTGACACCACATTCACAAATACACAAATCATTATGATGTGTTCCGTCACAGTCTTGAACATGCACACACACTTCAACCATTGAGAAGTGCTCTGTTCATGAGCTCACTCTGCTCATAAGTGCTTGGTATCGCAAGCATGGTTGGCGAGAAAAGGAGAAGCGTACTAGGCGAATTTTCCAAGTGTTAGTCCGGGACAGTTTAACAACTTGAGCCCGGAGAATACCCCCCTTAGATTATCAACTATTACCACAGTTTAAACGAGGAGTAGACCCAAAGTGAGAAGTGAAGCATGCATGGTGACTGGTGAAGGGGTGGAAGGAGGGATAGCTTGCATGATGTAGATGTTAGCTCTTTGGTCGTGTCTTATATACTGGAGATAAGATGGGTAGGTGATACCATTCGATTAGTCAATTATCAGCCATGCTCCTCCCGAATTTATGTTAATCAGATGATTAATGTCATTTTGCGAGACGCTGTTCCCATTAAAACCACTTTAGTCTTTGCAAATGTAGTCTGCTGTAGTAACGCACATTTTATGGACAGTAGAACTAACGACATTGTAATGAGGAAAACAGCAGTTGTTTTGATTATGCGTTACTGACAAAAGTAGCAATGTTAGTAAAGCTGTTTATTTATAGCATCGTTATTCCCATCACTGATCATGTGTTATTCTTTTTCTTCCTGTCATATTTAGTCAAAATGTGGCTGATTAAGTCTATGTGACACCAGTGATTGTTTCTGAATCATTTCCAGATTGTAATTCAGACTCTATTTGTAATAGCTTTAAATTCCAGGACTAGGAATTATTTACTGCTATTTGCTAAGTTATCCAGTAGATTAAATTATTTTGATTCCTTTTAATCATTATATTCTTAAACAATACTTAAACATCAGCAAACAGAAAGCAACTTTTGAATAGTAATAGTTGTATATACTCAATAGTAATAACAATAGATGATCAAATAATTGATCCAAACTTTTCGCAGAGTATGTAAATTATGTGAAACATAGTCAGTTGACGTCTTTCTTTTTCAGCAGCCTCAAATCAATAACAGATTTTTATAATATTAATAATAATTTAGCTCTAATTTAGTTGTTTTCTTGTTAGGATTTAGCAGAGATCATTGGCACAGGGGTAAAGCCTTTCATTAGTCGCTTTAGTTGGCTACAAGAAATGATTGTGACGCACATGCAGGGTTTGTTGTATGAAGCGATTGAATTTAATTGTTTTCATAGAAAAATAATGGCATCCAGTACAATACACAATGCTTCTAACGGCGTTACTTAGAGAGTTCCATGGAGTTGTAGTCAACAAAAATGGTGGCTGCAATCCCACCTCTTCCTGCCTATCTACGGTACTTCCAAACGCTGAGATTTTTTTCTCAGTATCTCTTCAAATCAAGTACTGTTAGTACCCCTAGTAGAGGTGGATGTAAATATACAGTGCTGCTGGCTTGTTCCCCAAGGCACGGCTCGCTGGACCCCAGTAAAGAAGCTATTAACGTTAACACTTTCTTGACTACAATCTCTTCCGTGTAAGATATACACGATATACATTTATCAGCCAGGGGTTCAGGGGTTGAGATGTATATTCTGGATCACAGCAAGGCTATTGATTTGTTGGGGACATTGCTAATACTTCTTCATTCGACTCATACAAGCAGATAATGGCGGACACGGTGTCCCTGTAACTGGAAACTGATGCAGGATATGCTTGACTGTCAATCAACATTCAGGTGTGAAGGAAATTGCATTGTCACAATACAGCGGAACTTGAAAAAATCTCGTTATTTGCACCCTATTTCACTTTTTACATGTTTTGCAGAAGAGAGCCAGTAAAATTAATCCACTCTGATATTGTTGTGTACGCAGCATTACTGCACACACTTATTTCTGAATGCCTTCCAAAATGTTGTGTTTCAATAATATTGTGAACTTCATCAGAGTGAACTTCCTCATACTTTTTCATACTGTCACACTGTGTCAGACGTCTCACAATGCACTTCTTTAAAAAAACTAGTTTGATTACTCTTAAATTGAGCAAAGTTTTGATTGCAACATTCAGAGTTGGGTTTAGCTATCTCTCAGGAAACAAAAGAGCAGGCACAAACAGAAACTTTAATCAAGCAAATGCAGTAGCTTTGTGTAAAGAGAAATTAGTGACAGATCTTTATCAAGTTCCCTTCTTCCCATGTGAATAGCCAACACCTTTTCTTTATTTCAAGAATGGGATGAGCGAGGTTATACAGTTGTCCTGTTCAGCGTGTGAGAGAGTGTAAGAACGCTAACAAGCACAGAGACAGCACACTTCATTAACACCAGTACCTGCAGGCTGTCTCACACAGCTGATGCACAGATAAAAAATCCTCAACTCTGACATTACAGATCAATTAGAGTAAAGCTGATTTTAACGCTCAAATGTTTTTGCTGTAAATGTGTTTCTCTGGGATTGGGTGATGAAGATGAAAAACTTCTTCTAAAAAGTCTAAAAATTAACTGACATGCTGTTTGAAGGTGATCTTGAAAGGATTTTGATGTTATAGACCTTTAGACATTGTCTGAAGAGATTTCAAAGTGTCCCTTGCTTATCTTGGAACAGATGTCTTCACACACTTACTGTATTTTCCATACTATAAGCCAGGCTTCTTTTTAATGGTTGAACTTTAATAAGATGAAGCAGTTTATTTATTAATCTTTCCAGGATAACCGCTATCTTGGGGCACTTGTAACAGTCAAGTAAGGGTTAACCATGTTCTCTTTGAGAATGTCCCTGTGAATTTCCATGCAGATGCTAATATGTGTAATATGGTGCAGGTATCTTTATTTTTATCTGTCTACAATCATCTAACTATCTCTGTCTATTGTTATCTTTTTCTGCAATAGCTAGCTTCTGTTGTGCCCGGAGCTGACACTCATTTCTACTCCTCTCTCATTAAACCTGCAGAAATAGAATTGTTACACTTTATTTAAGTGTGAACTCGATTATATTTTTGGAAAGTCTTTCATCAGGCTTAGGCATTCTGCCCTGCCATCACATGAAGAGAGAGAGAATGAGAGGTAAGTTCATTCTCATGCAAGGTACTTATACTTTCACAACAGTCTTTTAGCAAATCCTGCATTGGATTTCAACTCATTCAAGAAGAAGTCAGCATTGTTATTGAGGAACTAGACATACAATAACATAGGGCAGCAAAAGACATAGTAGTGGAGTAAGTCATCCTATTACCAGAGGGTTGGGGGTTCGACCTCCGCCAAGGGCCATTTTGCCATTGTTGCAGATAAACAATCCATGCTATTTTTATATAGCTGAAACTTGAGTAACATTTAAATCTAGACTAAAAACACATTTATTTAAATGTGCGTTTACTGTCCGAGCACTGCTCTCCGACCACCACTGTGCTTCTGAACTGCTGTTTTCTTTGTCTTGCTCTTATCTATGATCTGTTTTCATTGACTGTTTTATCTATGGTCTGTTTTCTGCTGTACAACACTTTTAATTGCCAACATGTACACAAATGTGCTATACAAATAAAATTGCCTTCTAATGCTGCCTTGTTTATATATAGAAATATATAAAAAATATATATATATATATATATATATATATATATATATATATATATATATATATAAAATGCAACAGACTCACACCCAAATTATTACAACCAACATCTTACAGAAAACAAAAGCTGGTAATGAGAAAAAAAAGGAAAGAAAATATGACAAGATTAAATAATAGCATACCTCATAAAGACTAAAATGTACATAGAGGTAAAAAACTGAAAGACTCTGGATTAAAGTTTTGGAGTGTGTGACATTTCCTTCTTTCATATCTAGAGCCAAACTACCTGGTGGTGGTAATGCACCAACAGCAAGGCTTGCAAGCCGCCATAAAACAGTCTTTATGGCTTCACTTGCTCAAAGATTTGAAGCACAATTTTTTATGTGTGCTGCTAATGTTTACAGGTACATACACATAGTAATGTAATTTTGTGAACAGTCCAGTGGTAATAGTAGTAGCCACTAAGGGCTAATGTTAACTCCGGTAAAATTTCACCTGACCACAACCATCATTTTAAGTCCAAATAATACAATATATTTCCTGTCATTCACTCCGTTCATATGGGAAAAATAAACAAATAGTAAATACAGCAAAATACAATAATTTGTGTAAATGAACTTGCTTACTTGTGTTTTCTAATTATTAGCAGTCTTATCCACATGCACAAAAAAATGTAAAATAAATGTTTCCAAAAATATTTTTTATTCATGAGTCATTTTGAAGATTTGCTCGTTTCACAAGGGACACATTACTGCTCCAGAGCACAAGCTAAGCGTCACTGCACCAAAATTAAACAGTAGAGGTGTGAAGCATGGGAAATGCACCCTGCAGAAAAGCCTTCCAAATGTTTGCATGAATCTCCATTATTATAGTTGTGCAGAGACCTTATTGTAGGCAAAACATAGTGAACACAACAGAAGACGAACATAGAATACTGGGAGACGCTTATTAGTGTAAACAAGATGGCGGCCATTGGATAATGAGATAATAATATAACGAGGGTCCGGGGCAGTGAAGAGGGGTGTGAGATAAGGTTCGTCTATGGGAAACAATGAACCGAAAACAATGAATGTCACGAACTAGAGACTAAGACATGACAGAAAGACTTAGGAATAACCATATAAACTCTTAAAATTTAAAACAGCTTTCATGCCAAAAAACACTTCTGACCACTTGGTCAGAAAACAGCTTGGAATTTTGATGCAATTTAACTTCACTAATTTGACAAAAACTGATTGAATGTTAACAACTGGACAAAGATTTATGTCCAGACACCTTGCAAAAGTTGATTTGGCCTAAATGGCTCTTTTTAAAACAAAACACGCTATCATGAAATCATATGCATCTATCACAGACTAAAAATCAAGCAAACATTTTATGCAATGGTTTTTAATGTGGCCAAACATTAATGTACCTCTATTGTTAATTATATTTCACATAGTGTGTAACATGGTTCTTATTTGGGGAACAGCCAAAAAATTGTGCATTTGCTATTTACTTCTTGCCTTAAAAAAATAGCTGACTCTACGTGCACACTTGGGTAAAAAAAAAGTAGATTCCAGCTGTATAATTTTGTGAAGACGACTGTGTTTAACTGTTGTTAGCTTTTTTTTTCATGCTTAATTTTAATCTCTGTTATTAGTCAATGAGCGAAGAAAGCACCACTAAACAAATAACTCTCTGTATTACAGGGACTAAGCATTACAGTCATTTAACAGCAGCGCTTCACTCCTGTGGTTAAAGTATGCTGCTGAAACCATCCTAATAATGTATTACTCAACTCAAGCGTTGCATCCATCACACATGCATACGGTGTGCAAGAGAGCACATAATGGCCTAGTTTACACTCTGGTGTCAGCAACTTTATGGCTATATATTATGTGAATGCAGTTAATGCTACCACACAAAGTTGAAACCACATGTGTTCAAACAAAGAGCATTCATTATCAAGATTCACACACCAGTTTACAACATGAAATTCACTGTGTATTTTGCATGTGTTAGAACACTACATAAATGCTTTTCATTTCAAGCTGTTAACCTGAAGGATTAGAATTAAACATGACAAATTGGTATAAAAGAGCAGAACTTGTCCACAACAGGATTTTTTTAACATATCAACGTAGGGTCAAGTGAGATTTCCATGGTTAAAAAGACAAGTGGTTCAGAATCGTGATATGTAACAAATGCACTGTTATATGTTTGTGGTTTGTTTTGTGTAGGAGCTGATGAGCCCTTGTTACAAGTGTAATAGAATATTCAATCATTGTAATTAATTCTCTAATAAGATTGAATTTGTATGAGCCTATGTTTACTTAAGATGGAACAGGAAGT
Source organism: Danionella dracula (assembly GCA_900490495.1). Lineage (NCBI taxonomy): Eukaryota > Metazoa > Chordata > Actinopteri > Cypriniformes > Danionidae > Danionella > Danionella dracula. The sequence continues at coordinate 901,148 of UELW01000489.1, forward strand.
GACGTAGAGGGGTGGGATTTATACTGAAAGGAATCTCAAGGGGTTACCTAGTTAGGGGCTTTTCCTTTGCTCTCTCTCTGGCCCTGCTGGCGGGTGGATGTGTGCCGCTCGCCTCTTCCCTTTCTCCTCTTCTTTCTTCTCTCTTCTTTCTCGCTTTCTCCCTCCATGATGCTTGCAATGTGATCACATTCTTCATTGATATCAAGGTATGAGCTTAATTCAGGTTTGGAATAAGTAATAAATTGCTGTTTGCGATTGTGTTCATAAATTATGTCTCATTAGTATTAATATTTCCATAACGCAAGAGACAAAAAAGTCCTTTTCAAATGCAGATGTTCTTCCTAGAAGATGCCCATAACATAACATGCATATATACATAAAATAAAAAAATTACTATATCAGACTTTGGTGCTTTTCCTTCCAGCAAAACATGCATGTTGGAGAATGACCTATTCAACTGAAGTTACATATCACCTGGACCTCATCACAGCACAGAGACAGCACTACTGAAGATAGTCAATGACATCCGGTTAAACACCGATTCGGGAGAAGTGACTGTCCTGGTTCTACTCAATTTGAGCTGCATTCTCCATCCAAAATAGCAGATGTTGGGAAAAGGTGAAATAAGTAGGGCAACTGTTAGTTCTGTACATCTGTGGGCCTGCCTGGTAGACAAAAAAGGTAGTGCGTATTATCATGAACATGATATGAGTTGGACACGTGTAGTGCCATGAAGGCAAAACGTGGATGAGGAACTGTGGAATGTGTCATAACCGGTATAAAAGATGAAGACATGCACTGAGCAGACAGACACGCATTCTCCCCTGTTTGTGCTAGACTAGACTAGTTAATGTATTGCTAATGTCTGCAGTTGGAAAGAAGAAAGACGATATAGTATTTTTGTTAATAGCTGTAACCCTAAATTAATAACTTTAACCTGATATTCAGAATTGAAACTAGATTGATGCAATTTAAAGCACGAGTTTATGGTAACGTTAAGCTACTCTTTGCTAATATAATGTGAATGCTGACTCAACTGATTAACACTTCACAATTAAACATTCAACATGAATATCTGAAAGTAGATCTGAGTTCATAAACACAGCCTCTCATTATAATTTCTCATGCTAATATTAAAACTCTTGAAAGATATCATGATTATTTAGAGCTTGTGGAAATAGGGCTAATGCCAAAATACTAAAAGAATTGTAACAGGATGCATCAATTAGCCACAATCTGAGGCCAGTCCCTAATTATGCGCTAACCAATCGGCGGCATGTTGGCATGCATTTAGACTGCCCTCGACGACCATCAGGCATGCGCCACTATCAAATCACACTATCAAAGCTGTGCCGCTTGCACTGTTTATCTTTTATTTTATCTCTGCCACTTTACACATTTTTAAAAAATGCTGTTTGCACTTTATTGTCTGCATGGTCTGATCTCTCTACCATGTTCCCTATTGGACAGTATATCTTTCATTTCTCTATTTTATATTATATGTTTATCTGTTTATTCGTATTTATACATATATATATATATATATATATATATATATATATATATATATATATATATATATATATATATATATATATATCTTTTTAAATTTTACCTTCTGTATTTTATTTAATGTTATTTTTTATTTTATATTTTTATTTTTTGTATTTGTATAACTACGGGTCAGAGAGTAACAAAATTTCAATTCTCTGTATGTCCTGCACATGTGGCAGAATTGACAATAAAGATTGACTTGACTTGACTTGACTTAAAGGTGCGCCAGGCTTGGAGGGCGTGATAGTAATGTCAGTGGTGCTGGGCTCTGTGTGTGTGTGGGGACCACCTGCAAGAGTGAGGTCATGGAGTATACGAGCACTGGGAGAGCATGATTTGTAATAGCATGCAGTGCTGTGTAGAGCTGGCCCTCCAGTTTAGGCTATAGCTCCTGGTTAGAGGTCAGTTTACACATCTTGTGGCATGGGTTTATCGTGGTAATCCAAATTGTGAGCTAATACTCCCCACCATAGGCAATTGCAGAGTCTGCTACTCCATTGCGACCGCTAGGACTCCAGTTCTTTCTGTCCTGGCATGTCTACCCTTCTCTACCCCTGTTCTAAGCCTGTTTGTGAGCAATACTGGTATATACAAGATGTGTTGATTCGCGTGTATTTTCAAATAACATATCGTGTTGTATCCGAGTTTCTGGTCTCTGCCTCCATTTATCCCTTTACATGAGTGGGCGATCCTGAGTGTTTTCAATTGTAGTTAGATGAGACATTAGTCTCATCGGGGGCCTTACATCCTCGGGTCACAGAATGTAACATTTACACGCCCATAGTTTACACAGAGAGAGATTACTAACTTTATCTTCATAATGAATTAATTTATATGTAAAATAAATATTAGAAAATAAAAATATTACTCAATATTTTGGATCATTGATTTTGTGATGTATCTTGCAGGGATAAAACAAATATTTATTAATACAATTAAAACTGATAACAACCTTGTATTTGATTTTGATATCAGGTCACAAGTAAATCTAGTTTGAAAAAGCGACTAATTAACTTCAAATCAGAAAGATGTAAAAAAACCTACATGTCAAACACGCATATGTGTAACAAATTGCACGAAGAACGTTGATTGCAGATGTAAAACAATTAACTACTGTGTGTTTTTGCCAATACCCTAAAAAAGGAAAGAAAATGCATGACTGTAATCCTGTGCCCCAGTAATTGTCGTGCCATCACACATCTTGTAAAAAATCATGGTAGATCGCAGCACCGGCTGCCAATGTCACATCGGCATCGGCTGGCCAATGTGCTTAAACCCCAGGGCCACAAGATTCGAAGCTGATGTCAGTGTTCAAGGCATGGAAAGATAGGCAGAGAGAAGTGAGAGCCAGAAAGGAACAATTTGTGCAACAGGCATGAATGAAGTCACTCAGTAGAGAAGACTGGAAGAGGTGAATCCAAGAGAGGATCTAAGAGCCACAACGCTATGTTACTCACGTTTGTCTGTAACTATAAACAAGCAAAGTTGGTGATCAGCCAATCATTAGAGCAGCCCCACTTTTTGCTTAATGTTGTCGGGCATTAAGTGTAGACTATCCCAGCAAACATTTCGACGTCGAAAAGCCTTTGAAAAGTTGTCTTCTCACAACATCCAGTCTTGGTTGAAATGTAGTGCTTAAATGAAAGTTCTTTTTTTAATACATCTTTTTAATCTATTAACCGTTGTAAAGCCGTCTTTACTGGACGTTCAAGTTCAACCACTTCTGGATGTGTGCATGCACTTTTTCATTAATTAGGCTATTTTCTACAGTGTTTATAAGTAATGTATTTAATTATATACATATATACATCAAGTATGCTGTATCTGATGCAAGACAATGAATAAATGATAAAAGCCAGTGCAGATTCAGTCCGGTCTGACCCAACCCTGTTTTCAACATGTTAATCAATTATAAATCCTAAAAGAGGAACATCACCAGACTTTTATTTATATCAAACATTTATTAACATCACAAAAATAAGTTATCAATGCAGCTTTTCACAAATCAAACAAGCTTAATAACTTTACTTTCTTTATTAATGTGTGTTGAAGTCGGCCCCACTTCTTCACTGGATCCAAGGAGAAAAAAAATATACATTCAGAATTCCTCTTCTATTGACAATCACCATTTATTCGCAGTTTCGCATGCTATGTTGTTAGCATGTAACTGTTAGACCGTTTATTATATCTGGTAATTGTAAAAACCACAAAACATCTGCATGTTAAAGTTAACATCTAGTCTTACCAAAGAGCAAAGCAGTAGTTGGTTTCCTAAATGGCGATCAGGTCAGGCTCTTCTTCCGTGGCTGCCTTTGTGGAAATTTAACATAAAGTCTCATTAGCATATCGCTGATCTGGTGCATTACCACCAACTAATGTTAAACTTTTGAACAGTATACAAACGAAAGCTTTAACGAAATGAATTAGAAGTATGTATACTCTCTTAGACCCTTGTACCTTATACTTGCACAGTCACCTAACACATAAGCTGCATTACCTCCACTAATGTTGGAAAAGACACATACTTGGAGTTTGCCAGTGAGACCTTTAAATACAGCAATGCCCGTTCCTGATTTATTGTCGACTGGGTTGATAAGGGTGTGCAGCATCGATCGGTTTTGACCATCTTTTTAACGACGTGACCATGTTTTCTGGGAAACTGCAACAATATGTAGATCAGTGGCAATGAAAAACTAATCAATAACTTTACAGGAAACGCTGGCTTTCACAGAACCAGTAGAACCTTAAGTTGGGGTTCATTTTTTAAACAACATTTTGGCAAAGAATGGCAGGACATTTTCAGTTTAAAGAGGATGTTATTATCACACATTGAAAGGAAGGAAAAGTTGATGAGATGAAGCTGAAATTATAACAGAAACCAGTTCTGAAACTTTTGATAATATTCTCTTTAAATCATTTAACACTTTTTATACTATTCTATTCTGGAAAGGTATCCAGCTAATTAAAAATAAAATACTTTTATTTGTGAAATGTTGATATTTGCTAAATGATGGCAGTATTTTGGGGAGGTTTCATGTTGGAATTCAATCTCACAATTAAACAAACAAAAAAAAAAAACTAAATTGAACTGAGGATATGCCCCTGAGAAAGGGCCATAGTTGCTCATTTATAGGGTTAAAATAGTACTGATTGATTAAGATCCTTAATCTGCAGCAAATAATTTAACTTGAGCAGATAGAGTTTGACTCTGTTGAAATTAAAATCCAAATCCTCTTCTCTGAATCTCTTACATTAAGTTTGAAGGGAATCTTATGACAATCGCCCCATCAGAGTGCATCTCATTGCTAATCCATCTGTAGACTCTAATTAATGTAATTTTCTTGTTAATACACTGCTAATTATGCAGGGCTCTTGGCAGCAGTAATAAGAGAAGTGTTCAAGGCTCTGTACAGAGGAGCTTTGCTTGTGTTGTATGATGAGATTGCATGATTGGAGGCTGACATCAAAGTCTGTCAGGAATGGATGCATTCCAAACTCATGGGCAGGGCTGGAAAGAGTATAGAAATATTGTTCTTAAGCAATTAAACTAAAAATAATGGATTGCATTTCTACTTAACTTTAAACATCCATACATTTCAGCAGCACACATTTGTTGCATACACAGCTACCAAGCATTCATGAACTCTTAAGCTATAGGTCTTAGCTATGGTATAGAGTTAAGTTATAAGTAAAATGGTTACTGATGTCAGCCTTTTAAAAAAATAACATTTATTTACATAATACAAAGAAAATTTTTCTATTGTCTTTGAAATGTCTATTTTAGGTATCTCCAAGCAACAATTTTTCTTTGAGTCTGGTTTCATCATAGGAGGTTACCAAACAATTCTTTGAGTAACCAGTTTAGATTGGGGTCAGAAGTGGACAGATTTCCATTGACACCACTCTTAAAAATGACTAAATTAACAGTAAAACAACAACAACACAGGTTTAAAAGTACTTTGATTACTTTGATTCATGTCGCTTATTTCAAACTTTCGTCACAGGTAGCATTTCTTCTTAAATTATTGTTTACATATTTAAAGTGAAAGCCATTTATGTGCATGATGCACATTTAGGTTGGATAATCATTTTCGTTCTATCAAAATACTTCCTTCTTACCCACCTTTGACTCATACTGCCTATAGATAATAGCTTAGAGCATAGGCTGTGAGTCTCCTTAACTCACATCAGAAATCTGTGAGGACACAACATCCATAATTTATTAGAAATTATTGTGTATGCTGTAGTTAATAACAGAATTGAGCTAAACACTATATTGAATATACACATGCTGTGGGAATCCTTGCATGGAAACACTTGAATAACTAAAAGTGCATCCTTCAAGGTTGAACACACCAATTTATGACTTAACCTGATGAATGTGTGAGGTGAAACAAGCTTGTCAAAGCAGAAAGATCCAGCAAGGTCAGATTTCTGGAAAGGACTTTAATCTAAGGTGAGAACCATGACATCTTGAGGGAAAACAAGGAAAATCTCTTCATGTGCACATAGGTAGTCATCCAAAATGTAACAGTTATAGTGAACAAAAGTCTCTCAAACACCCCCTCACTAACTCACATAGTTTAACTAATTGTAAAAAAAAAATGAAACAGGTAAACGCAGCAGCTGGAGCACTTATTTAAATTTCATTTAGATTAAATAACTTACCATAGAGTTAAGTTTGCATTACTTTTGTGATTCCTGTGGTCGTGTTGAGGACGTAGGGGTATAATGTTGCTCCACAGTAACCATTATGTTATGCTGTTTGAACTCATTTACATATTGAACCTCAGCTACCACAAGAGCTCAAATGTACATGGTATTAACAATTTACAAGTATGGACACAGACTTACACCAAAGGTACAAGCCTTAAAGAAAAAGTAGTTGGAGAAATGATCCTTTTTTTAACGTTTGAAGTATTGAATGGTTGCTTTACCTTTAAAAGGTAATTGTAGCGCTGAGTTTTGCTGCAGATTTTTCTCCTGCACAAAGTATTTGCATTTTATGTTAACATACATACCTTACCTTGTTCAAAGGTAAATCTGAAAATCTATCTCAATTGATTTCTATGTTTAATTTGATTGGTCAGTTTGGTGAGATGTGGCTCTTGTTTATTTACATTGACTTTGGAGGTGGAATATTGTACCTAATTGTTCAAAGGTGATTTTGTAAATGTAAGTAGTGTTTTGAAATTGTAGTAAAACAAAACACATTTCTTTGAGAACACGTTGCTTCTTTGTAGATTAATAAACACATGCAGTTTGGTGAAGATGCGTATTTTTTGTGGGCTCTCAATGTGAATTTTGCTCTGTAGTTCAGACAGGCTAAAATTTGTTATGATAGCATAATTTAATTGTGTGGAAATAGTGTGACATAATGTCATATATGTTGATCCAACAAAAGTAAATTGTGTACAAGTTAATTGACTCAATCTGCCTAAAATAAGTTGAGATAACAATTCAGTTTTGAGTTAATTGCATAATTCAAAATCGTTTGATCTTATTGGATGACATAGACATGTTCAATTTCATTCAAACTACTCAAAATAATTTTGGATAATATAATTAAATTATTTATTTAATATAATAAAATTCAATTGTTTCCCAGCAATGGGTTGCGGCTGGAAGGGCATCCGCTGCGTAAAACATATGCCAGAGAGTTGGCGGTTGATTCCGCTGTGGCGACCCCGAAAGGGAAAAAGCCGACATGAAGATGAATGAATGAATAATTCAATTGTGTGGAAATGTGTGTCATACTTTTATTATGTTGATCCAACAATTCATTTTGTGCAAATGCATTTGTTAATATAGTATCTTATGAGTTATTTCGAACCATCACATAATAACTTAAAATATAGCTTCATAAGATTGTAAAAACGTTTTTGGTAGTGGCTAAAAAATGAATTGCGCAATAAATCAAATATCTTAATGAAGTGTCCAGCTAAGTTAATCTATTTATGACATGAACAACTTCATGTAACTCACAACAGTTCTCTAATAACTCACAAGCAATTAGTACAATAACTAATGTTTAATTCTTTAACAAACTAAGTCATTATTCATCATCATTTGTGAGCAAAGTGTAACCAGTTCTTCAATTATCCTGAATAAATAAAACAAAGGCATAAACAGAGTTACATGCACTGTGATTATCTAAGCATACACTAGCTGGTCTTTACCCATTTAAGGGTGAACAAACACACAAACTCTCAAAAACTCACAGAAAAACAACGATATTACTGAATGATCAAAGTACAGTGTGCTCAAAGCCAATAAAGGTTAAGCAAAAATAATTTAGTGGTCTGAGGTTACTTTAATAAATATGCCAGAAATGGTTAAAAACAAAGCCATGTGCAGCTATCTTGTTGTGCTCAGGAAGAAACCAAATGTTGGAAGCTCTGCTCAAGGGCACCTTAATATTGTAGGCGGAAGAGAGTGCTCTTAATTCCTCAATTCCCCTAACCACTGGTGCCTTCTGCCAGCACTGGGAATCAAACCTGTAATATCTGCTTTTCAATTCTCTAACTGTTTGCCCACTTAAACTGCTAAAACTGCCAAAATTTGTTACTCTGACTCAAACCTGTTATCCTGGCCATGCACCTTAACCATTAGGTGCCATTAAGCCTGTGGCCCTTTAGGCTCCTTTTTCCCCATCCAAAACTTAAGGTTCCCAATTTTCTTCATAAAACATTTATTTAACTGAATTGGGCTGATTTGAGCAATTAAAATTTAGCTGGAAAAGTGTTAAGTATAATAAAGGGGATGAAGTAAACAAGCAACAAATTTCATGCAATCTAACTATTTTATTAAAAAAAAATTCAGTTCATAGGAAATCATGGTTGCATAGATTTTAGTTTAGTAATTAAACTTCACACCCACAGCCCAAATTGTGACATCTGTTGTCATACAATGAGGTAAAAGTCAGATAAATGTGTCCTGGCTGTTCAGACAGAGATCACATGGCAAAAACAGATAAATATGTTCCTTATGCTAAACTACAATAAAACAGAATTTGTACTTTTTGGTTTCAAAAAGGCAATTCAGAATCTTTTAATTTTAAATAGCTTGAAAGACACACTGTTATTTTTTCCTTTACTGTTAAAAATATCTACGTAATTAATGGATAGCAAACTGATCTGAACTGATCTTCTACTGAAATAAGACTGCCTTATTTCATCTGAGGAACATTGCTAAAGTTGAATTGCTAAAGGGACATTGCTAAGTTACTAAATATTATATCTGTATCCAGAAAAATTAGTTGACTATAAGTAACTTTAAGTAACTTTTTTAGTTGACTATAAGATGCTTTTTCACATGAAGGGGAGGAATGCAATACGATATAGGGTAAGCATAACACAACCAACTTTCCTAGTTGAGGAAGAAGAGGAAGATGATCATGGCACACACAGAAAAGATGAGGAAGGAGAATACAAACAAAGATGAGAAAGAAAGTCGACAATGAGTTCACAGGGAGAAACACAACTATTGGTGGATGGGGAGTGATAGGAAGTGTAGTCCTTAAATGAGACTGCAGCGGCCAAGGTGATTAGTATCAAAACAACTCATGGAGACTTATTTTGATCTCATAGAAGGGTTCTCAGGGGAACACTCAGGGGAATTCTTCTTGTTCAGCATGTGTGAGGGGTTCTTCGTTTCTTTTCACAACATTGGAGACTGGACACTCTATTCAAAATCAGGCTTAAAAAAAAAAGTTCCAATATTACAACACTTTCTTCATACTATTAAACCTGCATTGTTGACTAAAAAAAGGATAATTATTCCTGATCCTGATTTCGAAAAGAACTCTAGTTCCTAATTTAACAGTATGGGGTAGTTATATTACAACAGGAATTTGTATTTAAAGGTGGCATAAGATGATGATGTGACTTTTCTGACATTCTTCATATCTTGACGTGTTGTTCCTTCACCAAGAACATGCCTCAAGTAGTATTCTCATTAGTTCCGAATATTTAAGCAATCCTTTATTCCATTTTGCTAAAAAGTTGCCAGCCACAACAGAAAAAGTTGCTAGATTTGTCATTAGTTGCTAGGACACAAGAAAAAGTCGCTAGACAGTCTAAATATTCGCTAAATCTAGCAACAAGGTCGCTAAGTTGGCAACACTGGTTTCGCTGCAGTCTGCACATAGCAATCAGAATATAGCCAAAAGTAAGTGACATTGATAGGAAGATGTTGTTGATGTTCCTTCTTGATCTACTCCTCCTTTGTGTGAAGCTTTGTGTGAGCCTAAATAAACATTTCCTTTGGGTAAAATGCTTCAGGTAGCAAGTTGATGGCACAGTCTCATGGTCAATTTGCTGGTATACTGTATTTCACCTGATTTTTCTCTGCTCTTTTTAACGGGCTTTCTCATTTAGTGTGTGAAACCTATCCAGTTCTAAAACTGAACTAGGATGTTTAGGAAATGTCATTAGATGACAAATAATTAAGGTATTGTGTAAATTTTTATTTCCGTAATTTCCCAAGTGATAAGGGAATAGAGCTCTTTCACAGCTGCTAGGGAGGCTTCTGCTTGACTTATTACCACACTTATAACACAAACAGTATTTCTCACACTAAAAGAGAACATCCTTGAGCATTCAACAACAATATAATAGAGATGTTATTAACTCATTTTCCTTCAGGGACTATAAAATAAATGAGTGTGGGGAAAAGAAGATGTTAGAATCTATAAAGGTGAAGTTGGCATTGCCTTTGAGAGCTGGCTCTGTGTATGTCTTGAGAATCATGAATCTAGAACAGCTCTGAGAAAAGAGAAAGAGACCTTTTTTAAATGTGTTATCTTATTGTGGATTTGTTTTTATTTTGGTGTAGGCTGCATTCATAAATACTGACTATTATTACATTTTTAGACATGCAAAATCACAGGCCTTTTATATCTGTTCAATGTGTTGATTAAAATTGTAACATATAGCATATACCCAGCCATATCACTTTGCACTTTCTGTGGAAATGGCCTGAGCCTGGTTAGTACCTCCATATGGAGAGATGCAGCCCAAATCATGCAGACACTCAACATTTGTTTTTCAATATTCAGTTTTGGGATCCATGTTCTTTCTTCCGGTCCATAGCCTTCTCAATCTATGAGATACTCGAAGCCTTTCCTATGGTGTCAATAGTTGATAATTTGCCTGATGTAGATGGTGATGGAGTCTTCTAATTCTGGAATTAGTGGAGGAGGAGGCTCGGCTGCAACATCCTGATGTCCTGGGGAAACAGAGTTTAGGTGGGGTGAATGCGATACCTGTATGGTAGGTGCTGCCGATACTTGACCTTGTTGATGACTTCTTGAAAGATGACCATAAAGGTAGATCCTTTGTAGACAACCAGGTCAGCCCCCCTGCTGGAATTTTACGGTCAGCGAAGTTCACTCTCTCTTTAATTGTTGAAAATCAGCTGTTGTGAACCTGATAAGTCTCATTAACGTATCGCTAGATCTGTTTTGGTACATCCCCACCACCTAGTGTTAAACATTAGAACAGTAATTTGATTTAACGGAATTAATTTATTTATGTTAATTGCCAGTTGAAAAAAAGAGATTAATTAAGCATGTCACATTGTCTGATTTTCATACCGAGACTTATATTCTGAGTATGTTAATCACTGTAGTAAAAAAAACGGTCAAAATGAACTCAATTGCCATTTGCCATGCATTTGCATATAAATACGTTTATTTAAATATATATCATCCAACCGGGACTGTTTTTGGACGTTGGCTGCACGTTCGGACCACTTTTGGACCGCAAATCCTTCAAGCGAACTGTCCAGCATCAAACGGATTTGGCCGTTCTCTCAACGTCGAGACCATGTTTGCTGGGGAGGAGCAGTGATGAGTCCAGTGATGAATTCAGTATGCTATAACTGACCCTTGACATGGTGACAGTGCCTTGTTCTGTCAGGCATCACAGAATGAGATGTATCAGTGATTCTTAACCCTTTATTATGACATCAGATACAGAAATTGAACAACCCTTGCTTTAAAGGCATATCTCATTCTGTGTGATGGTTGCTTCAGATCAACGATACTTCTAGGATCGTTGAGATGAGTATGGTTTGCAGAGATGATAACAGCACCTGTATGGAGATGGTGAAGAGCAGGATGGAAACAGAAATGACTGGAGACAGGACTACACAGGTATGTAATTCAGCATGGAAAGGGAGTGCAGGGTCAGTCACGATGATGATGATGGTGACAAAGAGGCATGGGGCAAGTGTTGGAGACATTTAAAGTGAAGGGGCTGGGATTAGTATTTAGGCGACTGACTGTGCATGGAACACCTTATGAGCTCATGATTTGATTCCGGTGTGATGTTATATTGCTCATCAGGTGCCTGGCTATCGGATCTTACAGGTAAGAGAGACTGTTCCTCACTCAGTTTTAAGCCTCTGTTTCAGTTCATGACTGGGTTTCAACCTATGAGTTCCTAGTGGAATTGATGCCGCTTTGATGAAATTGATGCCGCTTTGAAAAGGTAGTGACGCCAAATTCAAAGCTTAATCGACTCTAAATATTGTGCAATACCTTTTTTTCTTTGCTAATTAATTTTTTTTTAGAACAGTAAAACTATTATATTATTGTGGACAAGGGAGCCTTTGTTTGTAATTGTGTTGAATGTTTACAAGAAAGACACTTAAATAATAACTGTTTTGAGAGAGAGCGAGAGAGAGAGATTTTTTTTTATAATATCATATCACATATTTGATTGCTAATACGTTTGAGACAAAAAGCATTACCTCTCTACCAAGAACATCTATATTGGATATTATATTTATTGTGACATCCAGATACCTTTGTCAGTTAAGTGTAAATCAATAACTGTTTATGGTGTTAATTTGCTCTGGGCAACGATGTCTCACAGATATACTTCACACATAATTTTCTAACAGCAGCAGCTTCAATTTCCTTCCCCCTCCCCACATATTAGCTGCTGGAAATTGCATCTAAAAATATCAAAGGTGACATAACTTGCACTCCTTAACTACTGCTGTAACATTTTCTTATTTACGTCAGTCTACAAATTCAATGAAAATTTCTAAATAAATGTAAGTACATAACTAAGTAAAATGTTTTCATATAGCACTTTTTTTACAGCAACTCTTCCCAAAATACTTTAGGCTAAAATAGACTAGAACATTAAGAAAAATCAAACAAAACAAGAAGGTTGTGATAAAAGCTGGTTTTTAAAAAGAGCCAACCAATACAGTCACACCAAAAGCTAATTTTCTGTGACAAAAACATTGAATTCTTTGCATTGTGATTTTTTTGCAACTGTGGCTCATGGTATTTAAATAAAATGCTGCCTTTTGACTAGACTCTTTATGTTTATTAACTTAAATTAAACAAACATAATTAAAACCAGAAATAAAATATAAGTAGGGTTTCATTTCCAAATAATTCAAATTGTTACTTTATTAGTCCTTTAATTGAAATTTAGTTATTTATTTCACTCTCAACCTGTAATTGTCTTGAAAACTCAAATCAGAAACCCCACGAGGTACACAATCTTAAAGTCTTATCCAAAACCACAAAACACATGTGGACTGGTTGAGCAAACTCCCACAAACCCTCGAGAATTCTGGAAAGAGTATAGATATGGTCCAGCGTTCCACGGCCTGGACAAAAACAACATTGTTCCTCTTGAATCCAAGATTCAATTATTGGTCAGATTCTGCTCCCCAGTACCTTGTCATAGACTTTCCCCGCGGACACTGAGGATTATGATCCTCCTGTAGTTGGAGCACACTCTCCAGTTCTCTTTCTTAAAAAGGAGCCACCTAAAACAACTAAATCTAGTCTTTAAGAAGCAGCCAAAATGAGAAAGTCAACACATAAATGGTAACAAAACATTGTTCACACTTTATACACAATATTTACATACAATAAGTTAAAAAAAACATTTACGTAAAAAAAACGCAGCTACAAACCATTATTAACCATTAACCCCAGATTTATTCATTCACTTGGGAATGTGAGGAATAAAGACAATATAATATAACAGTTGGCTGGCAAAATACAGAACCTGTTGTCAGACCTCAAGATGCTCTCAACGGCAACATGACAGTCAGGTGTCCGATAGGTAGGTCACAGCCATGAATTTCATCAGCTCTGACTTTATATATAACAAGCCTACTCTTGTTAGCATTTAGCCGACAAGCTAGTGCTGTTTTTGTGCTGATAAGTTGATGTATTTGCATTTATATTATCTTTTTAATGATGCATCTGTTAAATCCTTATTTGCTTTCGTGTTATACACTGGAGCTGGGTAGAAAACTTTAAACTCACCAGAAACCAGTGAAGTTTGCTTGCTTTCTTTCTTCAAAGCAAATGTTTCTTTGATTAGTTTGTGAAGAAATAAAGTTTATTCTAGAAACTCATTGCTTTCCTAGTAATTAAGTTGTCTGCCATTTTAATCAAATTTTCAAGCTTGGCAAAAAAGTGCGTGATCAGCAGGTCCTGGTTGACTGGCGGAAATCTCGATATGAATATCCGCTGCGAATGGGCATCTAATGTTCAGATATTTTTACTTTTTCGGTGTCTATGCACGTTTCACTTTTCACATTGATGCCACAACGCATTTCCCGCAACAATGTTTCCATTGTTAAGGCACTGCAATTGCTTCACAGATCCCATGCTGTGGCTAGCCATTGACTTAACACATGAATCACTCGCCGACCAAATGAACGGGGGTCCAACTGAAGATTTGTATGGAGGGAGGGGGATCACTACAGTTTTGGGAAACACTAGTCTGGATTAAAAGCTGCTCATTTGTAAATCTAGAGCATTAATAGTGTTCTTTTATCCTTTTAAACAAGTGTTGGTTTATTTTTAAATGAACTATACAATGTCCTTCCTCATTGTATTTTGACACACTGAAGCTATTCTGTCTGATCTTGCGGTGGTCAATCTGCGGTCACTCATCCGGTTCTTCCCCAAGGTGTCCTGTGTCGCAGAGCATGGCGGAGTCAAGGTGAGCAGAACAGGACACGCATGGATGAGTTTTCAAGAAGTGTTTCAGGCCACGAACCAGTCTGTCTGTCATTAGCTCTTCACCTGGATCCCTGCACTGCACTGATGAGAGCAGACAGACAGATCAACTCCAGCAAATGTCAGCACTTCCCAAGAGAAGCTAGCTAATGTCAGGATGAGCAGCTGGCAGAACACTCACACATAGGCTGCTGGCAAGACCCAGGCAAGGCTGAGCTTCATCCAGCTGTGCCTGCTCCCACCAGTCGCAGCTAATTGTGACATTATTGATTACTCCTCATATGTTCCATTTTTCCTGCGCTGGGGAAGATTGATCGACATGTCATTTTGTCATCAAGGTAAAAGCATCTGACCCTCATGTAGTGATTTTTTTGTGGGAGTTGACTTAAAGCAGCTTAAAGGCCATTTCACACAGAGATGTAAAATAACATGTCAAGACATTAAAAACTGTCTCAGAAGATTTTTTTGGTCTAATTCAATTGGACTGACAAAAAAGATAATTTCACTAGTTTATTTTACTTTTAATAGTCAAGTATGCCTCAAGGGAACCTTTAGTTCCTTTGATCAATCTTCCACACGCCTGTGTCACAAACAAGATATACTTATTTAGCATCTTTGGTCTCTAGTATATCACATTATCTGTGATAAGGAGAACTAAACTCTTGATCTCTATGTAGTTTCAAAATGTCCCTGCCAAAAAGAACACCACAATGGAGATCACATAAAATATACAAATATATATAGATCTTAAAAATATAATCCACTCAAAGAGCAAAGTCCGTTTTTTTATTTTTACATATTGTACAAAACATACTCAAATGTGCAACATTTATATCCACCTTAAATTTGGTCACGATCTCAGGCACCAGTGTGTAAGGTCCATTACTTGTGGAAAGAAGTGCCATTGTCAATATCAATATTGCCATGATAAAAATAGTAAATACTAGCTACCCCCCCCCCCAAAAAAAAAACACCACATGTAACAAGGGAAGGTTATTTAATGTATCACCAAATGTTGACTATCATTCAGATAGTCAGATAGACTATGTATACATGTAAAGGGTTTCTTGTAGCCTTGACACCAAGTATGCAAAGTATAGATTAGCATTTCCTCTCTTTTTTGGTTTCTTCTCTGACATGTGCATGACATGTGAGACCTACTATAGTTTGAGCAAGTCAATGCCAGTTT
Source organism: Danionella dracula (assembly GCA_900490495.1). Lineage (NCBI taxonomy): Eukaryota > Metazoa > Chordata > Actinopteri > Cypriniformes > Danionidae > Danionella > Danionella dracula. Next base: position 916,897 of record UELW01000489.1, read on the forward strand.
TCTTTATGGTTGCATCTGGCTTATTTTGTACTTACTTATAAATGCATTACAAAAACAGTCCAAATGTGTAAATCTACTTATCGATAAACTTTTGAAAAACTAAAGTAAACTATCAACCAGGTAAATTAGACTTTTATTCTCCGGCAGAAATGTATCTAAGCACAAAAAGGGTATTGAAAAGCTAACTGATTATGTTTACTCCCTGAAAACAGCTTATCAAAGCATCATTAAGTCAGTCAGAGTGGCCTCTCTTACATCAGGAGCTAATGATGCATGTAATGCCTCTTCTTTCCCTTTGGATGTTTAACTCTCCACGGCATGCTGTTTGGCTTGAGATGTGCACTCAGACACAAATGACCTTTCTATGAAGATTCAGAGTCCTTGTGTCGAGCACATGACCTATGTTTTCAGTGCAGTGTAGAGAACATTACTTGTTTCTGTTTCCAAATAAAAGTCAAGGAGCAATGTAGAGCGAAAAGACATGGTTTACAAACAGGTCGTACTTTGGTAATTTAAGGCTTTTTTCACACTCAAATTAAAAATTCTGTTCCACATGCTTTCAGTGTTGACAACTTAGCAACATTGTTGCTAGATTTAGCAACTTTTTTCGTATCGTAGCGACTAGCAACAATTCTAGTGACTTTTTCTGCTGTTCCTGGCAAGTAGTATGAACTATGAATGAAAGAGGGAAAATTAACCTTTTCCATTATTGTTAATTTATATTCTAAAATTATAGCACATTATAGAATCTGTTATTATTTCCCTACTCTCTTTCATAATTTCTTTTCTTTCCATTTCATATGTTTTACATTTAAGTATTACAGGTTCTATTGTTTTCTCTATTTTTCTACAGTTATCACAATTGCTGGTGCAAAGTTTCGAGATTGTGAATCTTTACTACAAAAACAATGAGTACTATAAAATGTTTTGTTTACATATTTGCACAAGATTATTAGCAATGCATGTGTGCTGTTTTCGTCCCTCACACAACATCCATCATCAACACATATAATATAAAGTAACTTTTTGACACTATAAAAACATTTTTTTTGTTATTAATTTCTTAACACCAACCGTGAAATAAAAATTGATCTAAAAACATGAATAACGTTAGTTTAAAATCACAGAGCTTACCTTTCATTTTCAAGCAACAGCAAAATGTAATTTCGTTCTCATTGTTTGTATTACTATTTATTTTATTTAGCATTACATGTTTGTTTTATAATGTCATATGTGTTAATTTAAGGACTTGAAACACATAGAATACTTTCATATTTGCATTGATAAAAACCCCATTGGGGGCAGGGAATGTATGTCACGCACATCACATGGTGTTATGCATATTAGGTGATGACGTCTTTTAATGACTTTTGGGCCAGCCTATAGCGACTTTTCTTAATGAGGAGAAAAAAAAAAGAAATGAGGAGTTGGCAACAGTGCCTGCTTCTTCCTATGGAACATGATTGTAAGTGTTTCTGTGTTCCACTCAGAATTAACCAAACTCTCTTGGTCTAAACTAAGCTAATTTTTTAAGACTTAATCATTAATACCAAGATTAAATCATAAAACCAATTTCTTTGTGAGCATGATAAGAGAATGAAAAGCTGCCTGTTGGTTGCACTAGCTGTTTTGTAAAATTAAAGCTGAACCACTAGAGTCAATTGTTAAAAACTGTCTTTATGAAACTACAAATAAAATTGAAATGGGTGTTAATTTTTATTAACTAATCTGCCAGCTTTATTGTCAAAATTCTTTTGACAAACAATGTTGTAAATGTAACAAAGAAACATTCCATGACAGCTCAGTCCTGAAAAAAAAAAATCTTGTGATAAATCTAACCATATTATAGTGATTATAGACAAAGGGATTTGTTCTTAATACAATGTTGAAAAAATTAGTGATTGGTCCTGAGAAGTTTCAGAATGTTTAGTTTGGTGCTAATTGGGATAGTCTTTAAGTTAAGTCCTTTGTTTCTTAAAGTAAACAAGTGGGTCTTACATTTTTTTCATTATTAATGCATTTCAGTAACCTTTTACATGTTTGATACGCTTCATGTCCTTTAAAAAAACTTACAGTATATAGTTTCTTAGATCTTTAATCTTCAAATGCTGGCTGAATATTGCATCTGTTTTATTCAGCTGATATTGGTGAAAAAATGTGACGGCTTTTCTTGAGGTGTAAAACTTGGCCTAAATTCAATACTCATTTGACCTCAGATATTTTTAGCTTTTCTTTTCTTATGAATTGAAATATGTCCTCATTTGGATTTGTTAAAAGTTTTATTGTTTGTTTTATTAAAAGTAAGGTATAGAAATATATTATTTTATAACGTGTCATGTTAGTGTGGTGTATGAGTGATCCTAATTAGACCCTGAACATAGCCAATCAGAAGGATTTTTTGCTATTTGAAGGCCCTTATTTGGGCATTTTGTTGCAATTCAGACTCCGGCTTCACCCCCTCTGGTTCTGCACTTTGCGTGCAGAAACCAAGGCATGTAAATGCTATCTCCGAGGTATATAGTTAAACTGGGAGTATAGATTAAGTTAATTGAATCATAATTATGTCCTATTATCATTGTAGTTAAATTGAAATTTTTATTCATCCCCTCCATGAATGAGTATGCTGACAAGACTGAGCTTTTCCACACATAGCAGCAAAGATTTGGATGACATGCTCCAAATTTGTGATCACTGAAGTGTAATAAGGCTTAATGTACAACAGACCCTGTGTCAACACCGCTGCTGTTTTGTTTATATAAGTTATATCTTTTCCACTTGGGCTCTGCCATGCCTAGGTGCTGCTGTTGGGCAGTGATATAAAAAATACTGAAAATAGAGTAAAAGTATCTTTTATAAATCATACTCAGATTATGAGTAAACAGTAGCTCTTTTGAAAAGTACTCATGAGTATTGCACTGCAAAATTTACATTTACATTTATGCATTTGGCAGACGCTTTTGTCCAAAGCGACTTGCATTAGGGGAGAGACAATATGCAATTTGTTACACCGTCAAAGTCTATCTCAGCTTCTCATAATAGAAATGTATCAACTGATCAAAATTATATTTATATGCTATAAATAAAAAATGTAGAGTACATGAAAGTAACATTCTTAATGAGATGCCAGGGCTAACTACAGATCAACTATCGTCATCCTACTAGACACAGTCAACCATCAGATCCTTCTCTCCGTTCTCTCTGCGATGGGCATCACTGTCACAGTACTCAACTGGCTTGAGTTCTGTCTCACTGGTAGATCTTTCAGTGTTGGGTGGAGGAGTGAGGTCTTCAACACTCATAGACTACTCACCGAATCTTCAACAATCACTCCTTCTCCTTTAGTCAGGAATCTCGGAGTGATTTTGGATGAACAGTTGTCCTTCAAAGACTACATCACCAAGACAACTCGAGCGTGTAGGTTTGCACTGCACAACATTTGAAAGATCATCTCCTTATCTGATCACGCAACTCCTGGATCAGGCTCTGGTCCTCTCACGTCTGCAAAGCTCTCCTAGTAGGACTTCCAGCAAATGTGCTCAAACCTCTGCAGATAATCCTGAGCTATGGAGTTCGTCTTATTTTCAAGGAACCGAAGTGTGCTCATGTTCCTCCCCTCTTCAATCTTCAGATCAGCCCCTTTACCTCCACAAGCTGAAACACTCCTACATGCCCTCCAGAAGCCTGCGCTCAGAAAAGGAACAGCGACTTGTGGTCCCACAAAAGTAGAAAATCTCTTAGCAGTACCTTCTTTCACTGTCCCTGGCTGATGGAATAAACTCCCTGATCCAGTCAGGAAAGCAGCAACACTAACACCTTTCAAAAAGCAACTGAAAACTCTTCTCTTCAGGGAACATCTATAAAAAAAAATTGCATTTATTCTCTCCTCTACAGTAACTCGCTTTGGACAAAAGCTTCTGCCAAATGCATAAATGTAAAAGTATAAAGAAATACAGTTTTATTGCCAATTGAACACAATGAATAATGAACTTGTAATCAATTAACAACTGTACAAAAATACACTTAAAATGTAACAAAACTATATTTTTACTTAAAATAAGGTTGCAAAGCTTCGTAAATGATTTAATAGCTGGTAGTAAAAATAAGAAAATGAAACTGAAATGAATACTCCAGACAAGTCCCCAAATAATATGAAGCAACAGCAGTTTGTTGTTGGCATTAACAAAACAAGACTAAATTTTGAACGTTTGGTTAAATTCAACAATGAGCTTGTTCTCAAAGTTTGTATCCAGCCTTGCATGTTTTGGGGTGAACAGGTGTCCAGCACCTAAAAAGGTGCTCGCATGTTGCAAAAGCAGGCAAGAGTGTGTTTTCACCTTAGGAAATGAGTGAAGCAATCCCATTTCTTCAAGTACAAGTCAAGTACCACTCACCCATTACTCTGTTGTTCAGCACTTAAAAGAGAAATAAACGATCAGAGTAGGGCTAATCATTTTCTCTCAACTGTAACTGATATCTATGTTACATACATTAAATCTGATTGCATTTATTGCAGATTTAACATATTAAACTTACTGATAACTGATCTTCAAATTAAATGTAGAATTATTGAAGCCTGATACAGTATTTTATTAGTATGGCAGGCAAAGTTTGCAGGCTATGATGACACAGTTGCCCTTCTTTTCTTTCAGTTGAAAAAACTCTTTCAGGTACGTCCATGCATGTTGAACTGATTTTTTTTTGCTGATGCATGCCAAATCTTTCTCAACTCCTGTGTCCTTCTCCACAACTAAGCAAACCCTGGTGCTAGAGACAGGCGTGCTTACATCAGGCATTGCGTATTTTATGTGTGATTTTGATTGGACAAATCTTGATATCAAAATTTTTTGATGTGCCAATCATACAGATAAATATAAACAAATACAAACGTAACGACACCAAGTTGAAGAAAATGAACACAATAAAAGTACAGTTACCGCTCTAAAAATGTACACAAGTAAAAGTAGACAATTTTAAAACTACTTGTTAAATTAAGATTTCTGGGAAAAAAAACTACTAAATTACTGCAATCAGCGGTGGCAGCTGGAGTTGAGAAGGAACGCGCCGAGTCGCTGGCCCCTGTCCACTGTAGGGAGGGTGTCACAGTTGGGTAAAACTGTGACTGTTGAGTGTGTGATATGCTACAAGTTAATCCGTAAAGTGTTTAGTTTCCTATGTTTGTACGAACAATGATCTGCCCAAACACTCCATTTGTACATACGTTGAAATAAATACACTCACACAGTCATTTTGGCACAATATTTATTAGAAAATTCATTGCATTTACTTACCGTTGTTACTTTCAGAACCAAACCTATTCCGTTCAAAACCTGGTCCTTTTATATTTGCCAATACCATGCCATGCTGTTCCGCCATCTTGGATTATGACATCAGGATCACAATTACATTTTTTTATAAATTTGTTTATTTATCAATGTTTTGTCGGAATTGTGTTGGGAATAATTGTATTTTCAGTTTGTAAGTGCTTTACTGTTTTATACATTTTTGTGAAGTTTATCCATAGCTGTCAATATCGTCACCATCTGAAATGGTATGATCCATGGGGGCGGAGCTTGGAATATATAAGGGCTCCCAGGCTTCCATTTGGTGTGGGTTGTTGTAGGAGTAGGATGTGTGTGGCACAACTGCAAAAGTTTATTCCTGTATATATTGTAAATATTGGCGTTGCTAGTTTTTTGTTAACTTTTTTTTTTCCTGGACGTTTACCTGGATTATTGCGCCTGAACACCAATAAAATCTTTTTTTTTTGTCACAACTGCAAAGTTTTGTCACCGGTAACAGAGGGCTTTGCGGAGTTCTTGGCTCATGCGGCGTGGAGAGTGGCTCCACTCGGTTGCCGCTCGTATTGTTCAATCGTGCTCCCTGTTCAGTGTTTGTTTGAGTTTGCCTCCGCATATGTTTCTGTTTGAGTTGAATTATGTTTCCTACCCAGTGTGTTACGTATGTTCTCTTCTGGCATCCAGGGTCTCAGAGACAGCCTAGTATGTCACGTGACATTCTGCATGTAGGAAAATTTCTTAGACACACTAGTTTAGCGGTGTGCGCCAGGTTTGCTTATTGTAATAACTTTCTAGTTAGTGTAGATTAGGTCTTTGTGTGTTATTTAGTTCGCTTGGAATTGTCTGCCCTTTCTAGTTAGTTTATGTGCTGTTTTACCTGTCCCTCAGTCTCTGTCCCTGGAGTGTGTATTTGCATTTGATTTGTTTTACACATTGTAGCACCAGTTTTGTTAATTAAAGCACATTTGATTTGTCAAAAGGTTATCCTTTGTGTCCTGTTGTTCTCAGTTTTCATTTCTGTTCATCCACCCTTTTTTACACCCCGACCTTAAACACCATCACCTTTTTGGGATCGTAACGGGGGACAAATGAAATTTGCTATCAGGGATCATTTTAAGCTCCTCTCAAAAACAAAGAGGCTTTAAAACAACCCATGGTGACAACCATTTCCTTTTAGCTTATAAAATTCCTTACAGACCTAAGTTATGAAATGGTGGTGCATATGGTGGAAAAATTAGACAATTAACCTTTAGGTACCTGCTTGGCCTTTCATTTGAGTTGTGTAATTAGTGTGAAAATGCTGTACAGCTCTGTAGATACTCAATTTCACTCGCCCAGCACCTCTGCCAACCCGCAGACCCTGAAATGACCTCTCTGTGTCCTCTCCATATGTGCTGACAAGAACAACACTATGCAGACTGGCTATTGTAATTTTATAGTGAGTTGAGTTCACAAGTGGAGAGCAGGTCTGACAATACAGCAGTGGCTCCGGACATTGAGCTTCTTACTCAAAAAATCTGTCAGCAGTGTCCTCGTGTAAAAATTTATGGAGATGTTTGTGGATAAAAATTGTAACTGAGCCGGAAAATATCTGATTCAAATTAACCAGCGACATATGGACAAGGCCTTAGATGCCATTGCCCGATTTAATGCATTTTCCAACTTTCACTATGAAGTTAATCAAACTGGAATCCACTAAAGCTACTGCAAACATGTTATCAGTATCTTATTTCCTAATGTATGTTATCAAAATCTTCATCTATTTACAGTTTTTTTAAATGACTACCATTTTATAATTTTTTTTTCTTTGAACTTGTTTGAAAATCCAATATAGACGTTATCCAAGTTCAATAAATAGTGTTTCAGTAGTATTTAATCAGACACTGTTGTCATTTGACAAATAACATTCATTTTATAAGTGTTATTGAATCTTTTAACTGTTAATTATGAATAATTTAACTAATTTATGATCTAAATAAAACGTCACAAAAGAGTCCTTTGGGGATATAATACTCACTAGTTTTCAGCAGATGTTCAAAAGGAGCAAAGAAATCCTAGCGGAGTGACAAGTCAGACAGGACTTCCAAAGCTTTCTCTTCTGAGATGATACACTGTGAAACATGGGTGAGATTCGCAAGGCTCAAAAAGGGAATCAAAGCCTCTCTGAATGGTGTTGACTAACAGACGAGCCTTGATCTCTGCAAGTTTATTTTGTAATGAGACATTATTCACTTTTTCTGTCTCTTGATAGCAGATTTCAAAGATTCATCTGGACATTTAGGTAAGCTTTCTTCCAGCTTGTCATGTACCGATACGACAACAGTGTTACTGTTAGGCACTCCACATCAAGAGTTCTGTTTCCTCTTTCAGTTGTATGCACATTTACACCTTTGAACTTAGATTTCGGAGCATAAACTTAAAAATAAACTGTTCACAACTTCTCAAAACTTTGAGAACAAGATCCGAGTTGGCATCTCGAAGGAAGCATTCAGGGTAATAGAACTAACCTAAAAAATAGTCCCTGTTCGAGGAGAAAAAGTTAATGGTTTGTTTTCTCTATGCCACAGAAACTTTTATGGGGTTGAAATATACATCTCAAAACTATTTGATAGTTCTAAAAAAGATCACCTTTAGCAGCGCTTTTACTTAGATTGCAATAAACTGGAGCAATAAAAAATACAGAAATGAGAGAGAAAGGCAGCCAGTTTTAGGCTGACACTGATTTTAATCTGGAATAAAGCATCAGCTAAATTGTTATTCATTAATTATAATGAGTCCCGCTAAAGATGAATGAGATTAAACCGATTTTATTGATTACAATTTTAATTATAAATGCTTCATGAGATGTTAGATTAAATGTAATTATTGGCCATTATCAATACTAACTTATAATTGTTAGGTACACAATACTATTTCATCTTTTTTCATTGAGCACATTTGATTTAGTTTATCATTTATCCCAACTAATCATTAATTAAGGAAGTAATTCATAAGACTGTAATTTACAGATTTGTTTAAAGTTATGTGCGCACTTTGGTGGGGAGTGGTGGGTCGGTGTGGGGAAAGGGGGTTACCCAGGAGGCAGCATTTTTTTTTGTGGCCACTCACAATTGTCCTGGCACATCATTATGGGCCAATTATGGGATTGCATAGACCTTAATCAGGTTTATAATTTCCATGTAGGTATTAAGGAATACAGGGGCATAAAGATCCCCACCACTTGAAGGTGGGTGCTGCTGTGAGGGGCGGCTGTAGATCAGCCATAGGGGTATTTGTCCAGAACACCAAATAAGCTAGCCCTGCCCCTGTTTACAGAGTATTGTTACAACATAAAATACATTAAAGGCAACAATTATGTATAATACATAAAGATGATTTCAAAGCTTTAAAATCATAAATGATACAGCAATATTAACTAAAGAATATTATTGTTATTTAACCTGAAAAATACTCCAGAATGTGAGATTTCACTTTTACAGGCTTACTGAAAATTAAAAGTTCATTATTATATAATATCTGTCAAATAACAGAAGATTATTTTTACTTGAAATGTTCAATCTTTGCACCTCCACACTCTTCTTTTCAAATATTTTCTCAGATTTTCTCTTTAGCTTTTGAACCCAGTTGAATCTCTGTTGAGTCAGTTTTCATGGATGGCTAGGCTTTGTTATTGTTTTCAACCATTACTTGTTCAAGAACCTCTTGAATTTTTGAACCTCATGTCATTGTCACTGGTGGCTGGCTGTGGTTTGCATCACTTTGCCTCTGGTTTCAGTGTTCTGTTTTAAATCACTTGGCTGCTGCGGTAATAAAGCTCTCTTTCTCTTTCCTGATGAATCTTACATTAGAAATATGAATATTTCAGGCATATTCGCATTCATCTTTGATGCTGCATCGCACTGTAACCACGTGGCCTCCACGGCACACTCTTGCAGACACTCACTCTTGAGGTTTTATTGGTCTGGCTTTTTTAGTTTTTGTTTTGTGCCATTAATCCCATTTTATTTAGATGTATGTTAAAGGTTTTAATGGGATGCAATGTCAATTATATGCTGGGTATCCTGGACATGTTAAGAAGATAAGTTTCATTTCATAATATCCAAGCACGGCTTGAGGAGGCTGGGACTCTCACAAGTTTGAAAGAGGAAGAGGATCTCTCTATCAAGGGGATATTTTTGGAACTGGGAGAGAAACGACATTTCATAGCATTCAGCCTTTTCTTTAAAACTTGTAAAAAGCTAAATGGGTTGAAAAAAATATTGTTTTCATAAGCCATTTTGCCATAAATTACATAGGACTGTATAGAGAAAGCAAAGTTTTCTATAAATGCAGCAAAAGCAATTTTTTTCATTCCGTGCATCAAACTGCTGTGATTGGTTCCCTTGTTCACATGGCAAGTTGCCTGACTCACCACTAATTGGTGCTAACCACTCAAGTTGGCCAAGTAAAAATGCTCACTTGAAAACACAGAAAAAAGACAAGAAGAAGTGTCCGTTGGGCATTCGATCGCTCACAGACAGAATAACCTCTCAAACACACAGCTCACCTGTCTCATTTTGTGTGTTTTGTGTTTCATTAAATGACAAAGACACGTTTACAGTAAATGAATGCTTTAAAAGTCATGTGAAACTGCGGTCTAGATACAATATCTCATTTATTTCAGAGATGTAAAATGATAGAAATGAGAGCTTAGTCTCTAAAACACACCGCTCATGTTTTGTGTATTTTCATGGTCTATTAACTGATAAATACATGTTTTTACTGTGAAGGAGTGCTTTAAACGCAATGTGAAAGTACCGTCTTCTGTACTCAGAGGATGTACGCACAGTCTCTTGCTCTATTACTAGAGGAGCACTAAACCTGTTGACACAGTGTGAAGAAAAAAAACTCTACAAGTGAACAAAATTCTACAAGCTTTTGTTACGTTTAGGAATTGTGTTCATTGTTTACAAAAATTTCTTTCTTACATAAATGAGGAGAGAAGTTTGCTTTTTTTCTCTTAACTTCTTCTCACATTATCTCAGATAAAAGAATGGCAGAAAATGAAGAAAATATGGAATTTGTTTTTCTAGATAACGCATAGTTTGAGTTTATATTGGCAGGTTGACTTTCAGTTTACTAAAGCGCCATCTAGTGTTCAGGAGTCTGTGCACTCATTTTTGTCCCCAAGAGTATTCACATGCTGCAGAGGCATGCAGCCAGGTGTGTAAGAGCCTAACGCAGAACTAGGCAGTGCCTTGCAGACTTTAGAGGTCACAGTCATCACTCCAGATAATACCTGACCTCACCAATCCATAAATTCCATAAAGCAAATCGTTAATTGTTTTTTAGCAGTCACAATCGTCACATTGGAGCATTTCGTTCACAAAGTAAACAGACATTAATTATATTGAGAAATTAATTATAATGTGAATGACCCCCCCCCCTCTCTCTCTCTCTCTCTCTCTCTCAGAGAGAGAATGAGAATGGGAGGGACAGAGAGAGGCAGAGTGTGAGTGAATCTGTGAGACTGAGTGTTCCTCCGCTACCGCACTCCTCTCGCGCCGCATCCTCATCGCCTCGGTCTCTGCGTGGGAAACACCACAGGTAACTAACTGGCTACGGTTCTTGCTTTCCACTCATTCTACATGGGATAATAGTACATTAAGACCGGTTTGCTAGTTATAGCAGCATATACTTTATGAAGCGCGCTGGAGGAGCAAAGTGGATTCTATGTTTTAGGAGGTTTGTGCTTGTGTGTATTAAATTATTTCACGGTGTGGATAATAACCGCTCTGCCTTGAAGCTTTATTACAGAACAAAAATTGACCGGTGGAGCATTTAATGAAACAGCTTCATATAAATGAGCAGAATTGATTACAGCAGGTGTGTTTAACACGTGTTGAAGCAACTGTTAATGAGATGTTTTAGTTCAGTCCTACATAGTTTCACTTCCAAAAGTAGCCTTTCATATTTGTTTAATATTACTTTATATTTAATTGAAATTATATACAGTAACATGATCCAGAAGAAACATTATTTTGTGTCATTACAGCTTCGGTTAATCAGGATTACCTTCCATCTGCTATTAGATTCTAAATTAATCAACCCTTTATTTCGGTCATAATTATTGAGTAGGGGTTTGAGTGATAACGTGATTATTTCGTGTAATCTGCATGAATTGCAAATGTAAATGTTATCACGGGAAGAATATGCTATTTTTATAATATGAAATATTTACACGTAAAAGAGGTGACCATATGTAGTCACTTTAAAGTGACTTTTTAATTGTAATAGTCTTCTTATATATATATTCTGTTATAGTTATAGTCTGCATATACAGTTGGATCCAGCTTCACATTAATTAAAACTAGCATCTTACTAAATAATTAAAATCAGTTTAAATGTGCATTTTAGCAGACTTAGTACTGATGTCAAAACCAGTGCTGCTCAGTTTTCTCCAGGGTTAGTAGTTTCTTGGAATCCCAGTTTCGGGTTTAGTGCGCTCCATCTTTTCCTGGTCTTTGGGTTTGGAAATGACTGTATTCTTGCCACTGTTTTTTCTACAACGTGCAAAATATAATTCTTATTTAAAGTTACTAATCAATAAAACAAGTAGTTTAATTAAGTAAGTAACCAGTTGTATTTATGCCATTTATCTTGTGCGCTGCCTTTCAATGTTTTAAACATAAAAGCGACGGAGTGTACTACTGAAAAATCTATCAAAGAAAGTTATGGGCATTTGATCAGTGATTTAAAGAAGTTGGCGTTTTAAATATCTGTTATATAAACACAACAAAAAAATATCCAGTCAAAATGGATCCACACAAAATGAGAAAATATGACTGAAAATGAATTTGGATTTGTTCTGCCATTCAGGTAGGAAACAGTCCGAGGAACCACATTCTGCATCCTACACCATTCTAAACAGACTCTGCAGCCAATGGGCTTGATAGTATGTGAAGAGTGAGCTGCATTTGAACACAACTTGTTTATTGTTTTGTGTGTATCATCTTGTGACCAACAACTTTTAAGCACTTATAGGGAAATTGTATCATCCTAATGAACAGAAACTGATGCAGATGTCTTAAAAACCATTGCATTAAATAAGTACTGCAGCAGATGATATGCTTCATTAACTCAAACAGATTTGTCCCTGCACAGGAACAGCAAAAGACTGGACTTTACAATAACGATACACTAGCAAATATATCTGTTATCCTATCATGATTAGTCTTCTTCCCTTTGGTGGCAAAATAGATTTTCCAGTTTAGGTCAGGGACTCACGAGCTATGCCTAGTTCCTTCTATTTACTGAATCCCTTGGTTTTAATCTAAGATTTAAAATGTTTTAATCTTTTTGTTTTTGTTGATGCAAATGCTGCTAAACATTGGTATTTGACAAAAAAATTGCCGGCCATAGATGATTTTCTTAACAGACACTAGGCTAGTCCAATGAAATCATAGGACCCTCCCTCCCATGCTTGACCAAGGTTATATATCTCCCATTCGCATTGGCCTCTGAAAACAAGCTGTTCCATGTTTAATCTAACATCTAGTGTAATTTTAAACAGGCAAATACAGGGTTTGCAGTCAAAATATGAAAATGTGACAAAGGGGGAAACTACACAACTAACTTTATTTTTACAATGAATTCATTTTTTATGTAAATTAATTATTAGAAAAAAAAACATCAATGTTTTGCATTAATTTTGTTTTACAGGAATGAAAAAAAATGTAAGCAAGTGCCTCAGTAATAGTCACATACCACTGCACATCCTGTAAATAACCATGGTGGGCAGCCATAGCCAAAAAGGTCAGGGCATTTTTTTGGTCCCAGTCCAGCAGTTCAACAGTGGGATTTGAACTTGGTTTATTCAACGTACAGTTGTGCTGTATGACATGCTCACTAAACCATAAACCACCTACACCAACAAATAATTAATGAAAACAAATCATATTAATAACAGGGATGCACCAGTCCAGTGGCCATAAATCTGTATAAAAAGTGTTACTTGCTGCCTCTGTGTCCGAGATTACTGAAACTGGTCCCAGTTTTACTGTTCTCTCGTTCTCTCTCTCTCTCTCTCTCTCTCTCTCTCTCTCTTCATCAAAAACCTTTATGCACTCTACTTAACTCTTAATTTACTTAATTAACTACTTAATTTATTTCTAAAAGTAGTTTCACAAACAGAAAATGCTTAACTACATAGAAAGAACAGCATGTGTTCAAGCATTCTTTTTATGGCTTTTAAAAAAATTTAAATTCTAGAAGACTCCCTCAATCCCCCTGCCCTCCATTTGTAGAGGCGAAGGAGTGAAAGAAGCTCGGGATAGTTTGCACAATGTTGATGCTGTCCCCTTTGTGTCTTATATACTGGAATTATAGATAGGTGGGCCCATATGATGGTCAATTATCAGCCAACCTCCTGAACTTAGGTTAATTGAATAATAAAAAAGTAATTAACACACAGGTGAACAAAGTTTGAAACAAAGTGATCAGACAAGGGGTGGAGACTTCAATAATATCTTATTTACAGAACAAATGGGATCTCTTACAATTAGGACTAAACATTAGAAGAGAAGGAAACACATCATCACTAAGGCGTGTACAAAACCAGGGAAATGTAAAGAGTGTGAGCAAAACAGACAAGGAAGAACTCAAATATGCACATTAAAAACAGACGAGAAATAAACAGGATCTGACAATTCCAAACCTTGCTGTCCAAGGGAGGGCTCCGAGTCTTAGGGTGTCAGCTGGAGCCCGGAACCCCCCAACCCCCCACCATGAGTTGTGGAGAAGGGAGTTGTGGAGACGGGAAGGTGGAGGCTTTTTGATGAACGTCTGAGGGAATACAGAAGCAGACTGCTTTATAGGTAGTGTTGGAGCCAAATGGATGATTCTATGTTTAACCACTGTGAGGCGCTAGGTGCCATTTAAGGAGACACCTGTGTGCTCATCAGGAGAGATTGGAAGCACACAGTTTTTCAACCGTGAAAAGCAAAGTTGTACAGAATGTGATTCGGAAAGTGAACTTAGGTTTTTGAAGGTATTTATTTTATTTATTAAATAAAGTCAACGACTTGGTTCTTTGCTTCATCACCCGTCTGAAACCTGCTCACGCCAAGCTCTCAGTAGCAGTTTATTGGATAGCCGCTACGAGGAGGATATGAGCTAAATTTTGTGTACTACCCCTTCTAATTATCTTTCGTGGACTCATGAAACTAGCTTAATGGCATCACTTATGAAAAATAGCTGCTGTTTCATTTATTACAGTTCTTTACTTTTTTCTGTGTGGAAACAAATGATTCACTTATACTGTACATAGATCTCCCTGGAAGCACAGAGCGAGGTGATGTGCAGATGCTCAGTGATGGAGCTCTTTCAGGGGAACAGATGTGAGAGCTCCTGTCATACTGATTGTGTGACGTCTCTATTCCCTCATAGATGCACTCAGATTATAAGTGTGGATGATATATTTAAGCAAATTTATTTCTTTGCAACATGTAACACATTGTGAACTAAAAGTGAGCAAAGTACAGCATACCTTTTTAATTTTCAAGGACATTGGTAAAATATATTTGTTCAAATATTTCACAGAATTTGTAAAGTAGCTGAAAACTTTCAGAATACACCAAGAGATTCTTATGAGGAAAAAAAACATTTACAAATATAACCATCATATCTGAAAATCAATGTTGCACAAAAATTAAATAACTGATTGAAAAACAAATAGGCCAAAAAGTTAAAATAAAAATAATATGCAGAACAAATGTTGATTTTAACTGAAAAAAAAGATATACAAATTGTGTGTCAAGCACCTTCAACTCAAAATCAACATCAATAAACGACTCAGTTAGGGTTACATGCGGCTCTGAGGTCTGTCTTTTTTTTAACATCACAACTCCATCTCATTAAACACGGAGTAGTGCAACAGGAAACTGAACACCTTTTTCCCATTGTTTTAGTTCGATTTTTTAGCCCCTGCTTGTTCACGACATTATAAGGCGCCATGTTTTTACCATAGTAGATGTTCTCTTTGTGCCTCTCTGAGCTCTTTCATATGGAGCGATGGCTGTTTAGTACAGCTGCACACTGCCCAATCAGTACTCTCTTTGCCTAGTTACAACAAAAAAATAGTACAGAATTTTTTTTCATGTTTTTGCAATAGTTATTTTGCATAATTGTGACTGCGATTCAAATTCGATTAGAGAATTTTATGATTATTTAGGTCAATATTAGAATATGCAAGTCAATTTTTAATAAATGGTATCATTAGTTAACTTGATGAGTTTTTAAAAAAGAAATATACACACATTTTGTTTTTTTCAAACGTTTATTTGTAAAATGTTTTGAACAAATCACTCACTTTTACAAAACAAATTTACTATGAACATGTTTTCACTAAAGTTTATCAAAATTAAACAGAACAAATAAAAAAATGTAAATGATCAAAATTAAGAGTTTTGAATGTAAATAAAGTAAAAAATAGTAAACTCAACTGAAAATTTGATAGAACAGTGCATTTCACTGAACAGAAAGTACCTCCGAATCTGGAATCTTTATTCAAACAATCAAGCTAATGTATGGTTCACATTTCCTGCAGTATTTTATTTGAAAATAATTCCACTGCAGCCATTTCTTTGAGGACTTCATCACAGCATGTTTTATAAAGGATAGAGAACTTGGGAAAAATAACTTGGTGAGGGAAGCTGGTACAGTGTGTGGTTCATTGTCTGAAGTCTCTTTTCACTGACAGTGTGCATCAGCATCATGTCTTTTGCCAAGCAGTATGTTACAGAGCATGCAATTTATTTGTGTCTTGACAATGCTTTATCAAATGGTGCAAAAAACCTGAGATATAGTTTTTTCTGTTTGGTGAGTTTGTGGCATTTCTTCAGGTGTCAGGGATCTCACCACCATGTACCAATATGTTTATCTCTGTGCTGCTTTACATGGTTTGTTGTGTTTCCATGTGACATTGCCACTTTTCTCTTACAAAACACCTCTTTTGCCTCCAATTCATTGTCCCATTAAACTTGAAATAATGGCATAACTTTTTTGGTGTCAGATTAGTGTGATTGATATGCACCTATTTTTTTTGCTGGTCCTACTCATGCCACATATGACATAAGCTTAATCTCATTCTTAAGTTTTGTTTACATAATCAAAATAATGTCATGACATGGCATGTGGTAAAATCACAATGTGTGATTATATTATTCATGCAGCCCTACTTTAGACAGATATTAATAACTTATTATCTCATGTTAATGTTAGAGTAAATAATGTGTTGATGGTTAGTTAATATGGTTTATGTAGGGATTTAATGAGTTCCTGATTAATACATATCAAAGCTAATTATTAATGTATTGTTAACTCACTGTTAAGGTTAATGTATACATTGACTATTTATGATTAATGTGACCCAAATCCAAACTGCTACCATTCAAGCACAATTTTATTTTTATTTTTTCAAATCTCATTGATGGTGTTTTGTAACTTTTTTGTTAAGTTGAGAAAGAAATGGGTTCTCTAAAGCTATGCAGACTGTAACTACAGAGTGCTATACAGTCTAGTTCATTTTTTTTAGTTTAGAATATAACTCTATAATAACTATTATTGTTTTGGTTTGATCACCAAACATGTGCTTCTTTTGTATTCCTTGCCCGCTTGTTAAATTCTCCATAAATTCCTTGTCATCTTGTTACCCTATCACTGTGTTTCTAGTTTGATGTTTATGGTCATATTTTTTAACACTCTATCTGATCAATAGACCTTTTTTTGCAAACCCTGTAATCTAGCATTAACCCTATTCGGTTTTTTGAAAGACGTTTCTTCTCTTCATCCAGTGTGTGTCAGTACAGTTTTTGCCTGTTACACATTCATATCGTCATAATCACTCTTCTGTACTACATTTCTTCATTGGTGTTTGTAGATTTCAGGGGGTTAAGTCATTCTGAAGTTAAATGAGTCTGTGTCTTTGTATGTAAATCCAGATTTAATTAGCAATAACTTAATTAGCATAAAACGGAATTATAGAATGTAATTACCCAATTGTAGGATAAAGACGAAACTAGTTATTCTAGCACAAACACAGCTACCGAGGGTGATAATGAGCAGAGAAAATAACCTTGCCTCACAAAGCTTACAATCTACATCTCAAGCGATGTGCTCTCAAGAGAACTGTTAGGCTATTTATAACAACATTTATCTAACTGCTTTTTAATTTGAGTTATTCTTTATGGAAGCCATTCTGCTTGAACAGGCATTTCCTTCCTTGAAGGTAAAGTGCACAGGGTATATGAAGAAAACATATATGGAGTGAGTGGATAAATGCTCACTTGTGAATTGTCGTATTGTACAAATCCAACACCTAGAAATGTTTATAACAAACCGTTGTTTTGATGAGAATTTAAAGGAATCATGATTGAAGGAAATGAAGATTTGTTGAGAGCTGACAATGTTTAAGAGGGGATTGTTTTGAGGTGGTACTAGACGGATTCGCTGCATTTGAATGGTCTCTAGATGGAAACACGGTCAAAATAATAATTTCAGGAAGCATTAAAGACACAGAAGAGCATTTTTTTCGAAAACAGAACCCATGTCCGTTGCATACACTGTAAAAAATGTAAAGTAGAATTTACAGTAATTACCTGGCAAAAAAGTTGATAATAAAGTTCTATCTTATTGTACTTTTTACAGCAATACATTTTTTTACATGTAATTTCCAGTATTTTTTTTTGTAATTCCACTAAATTACAGTATTTGCCTGGCAACTAAAGTTGCCAATAAATTTTGTAAGTTTATGTCTCTATTGAAGAAATTAATGTACACTAGTAAAATGCCACTTTCAATTACTGAACAGCAGCACTTCATACTTAAGCATTCTGGGTTGAAAAAAGATTGGTTTTAGCCGTAGTCTATTGCAAACAATCTTGTACTTGACATGGACAAAGAAGACACAGAGAGCGCAGTCTCAACTCCAGTTCCTTTAGTTTATTTTTATGCTCATAGTGGAAGCAACTAAACAAGGTTGATAACCTTATAATCAATCAAACAAACAATCAAAACCAATCTACAAAATAAATACATTTCATCAATAAACTTTCATTAAAAACAACTTATACAACAAAAAAGGTTTCGAAGATCAAACAAGTTTTCCAAAGGAAAAAATCAATCTTAAATTTACCAAATTAAACTAAAGAATAAACATAAACTTAACATACCAATGGTGTGAACTCTACAATGGTTTGTCTCTAGATGCTGGGTTGACACACACTCCTTCAACAAAGAAACCATGCTTTAATCTCTCTTCTTCACGAGTAGCCTCTTTCCAACCTTTGGCTTTTTACTGCTAGGTAGTGCCATGGTTCCAACCTCAAATTTGTTTATTGTTATAAAAAATGAATGAATAAATAAATTCTTAGAATGAATGTTCTAAGTTAACCAAGCACAATCTAACAAGTTTAACTACACTGTTAAAAGTTTTTGAAACAATCAAAGCTGTCAGGTTCTTAAGGGAAAGACAAGAACCCAGGTGCAAGTGAAAAAAATGAACTTTATTCAGAGTTTCAGCATAACCAAAAATCTAAGTCAATAAAAGTGAACTACAAGCTCATTGCTCCCCTCCAGCTTCAACACAAAACAAGGTAACAAATATTATCTCCAGGGATTCTCCAGGATAGTAGAACTAAAAAAAAGACCTCCAGGGGAGCCAACTAAAATAGTAAGGACTACACTTTGATAGGATATCCAAGCAATAATCAAGCAACTGGAGTAGACAAAAACAGTTTAATATATATTACAGCAGTTGGTCAAAATTGGGCACTGGTGTAGAGCAATGAGCGTCACACAGCAGAGGATCACACCCAGCAAAAATTACTTCACATAAAAGCTTAGATTGACTGTTCTTAGTCACACTATTTTGCAAGATCTAGTGACAAGA
The DNA here is from genome assembly GCA_900490495.1 of Danionella dracula. NCBI lineage: Eukaryota > Metazoa > Chordata > Actinopteri > Cypriniformes > Danionidae > Danionella > Danionella dracula. The sequence continues at coordinate 936,121 of UELW01000489.1, forward strand.
CCTCTTACTCGTATACTAACTTACAGCCACTATGTAAACATACAGTTAAAAATGTAATTCTTCTTTTAACCCATAATGAATTAAAAATTGTGAAATCTGAAAACAGTAATTTTCTATATAATTTTGCAATTTAGCAAGTTGTTACAGTGTAGAAATCATCAAACAGCCATTATTTGTGATTGTTCACGGCTAAAGTTGTAACGGTAGGAGACAATACAAGGAAACTGCTTCATCACCTCTACCACAAACATGTCCTGAGACATGAAATGAAGATCTAGAGCCTTTTCCACGTCTGCAGGTTAATGTTACAAAATGTTACAAAACGTAACTTAGATGTCACTCAGACACGAATGAAAAGTAGACAATGCTAAAAGCAAACGGTATTACCACCACTGTTACCAAAACTGTTGAGAAAGTGTGCTTTAATTTAAAGTTCTTTAATATTTGAAATTCTTAAATACTACCTGGTTGGAGTTCAAGCAACAGTTGCAATGATTAATAAAGCAACATGGCAATAAAGATTTTTATGATTCTGATTCTGAAAATGTCACATATTCTATACTTAATGTTAGCGGTTTCAAAACTATTTATTGTTGCCTTAATGAAATCCCAGTGCAGTTACTGGGAACACACTGTAACAAGTAGACGTTTCTTTTTACGTTGCAAAACTTGCATTGTAAAGTGTATGTTGACAGCAACAATCATGCATTCTGATTTATTCACCTCATTACAATTATGAGTGTTTGTAACAGCAGCATTCTGTGAGACCATTCAAACCTGGATTAACACTTGTCTGCTAATTTTAAATGCAACTAGTCGTGCATGAAAAAAATACCGTCAAATACCTTAAAACTAGGGATGTACTGAAATGAAAATTCTTAGCCTAAACCGAAAAAGAGAAAACCATGGCCGAAAACCAAAACACAGAAATCAATTTTGCCAATTATTTGTACCATTGCATTTATGGCTACGACTCTGTACAAACCTTACTAAAATCAAGGCATTGCAATTGCATAAATTCATAATAAGTATTCAAAGAAAAATTAATTACAAATAAAAAAAAATATTTGACATTGTAAAAATGACAAGTGATAAAATGACACATTGTAAATTTGTAAAAAAAAAAATTAAAACCTAAATGTTTAACTTTACTGCACTAATGCTTACGTTCAATAATAATGTGCAGGCATTCTCCCTCTCCGTCTCTCTGCAGGTTCTCCGCATTCACCGCGTTCTGGATCATTTCTTGTGTGTGCTGCTTTATTTCTGCATACAAGTAATGATCTTTATAATGCGCTTTAAGTAGTCGCGATGACGTGCAGAGGTTCCGAAACGTGTGCAGACAGACTCTAGAAGTGTATTTTCATTGCTTCACTCAGTGGTCTGTCTCAACCTCTTTGCTTAAGAGACGCTTTAGCGCTGTGATTAAAGGAATAACATCCGCTACAGATGCATCAGAGGAGCTGATCCCTGTAGTTAGCTGCTCAAAGGGGGCAATAAGAGAGAGAATGTTTAGAGAATGTTTTGAACTTAAGAGGTGTGCAGTGAATGTCGCGGGGAGCTCATGATCTGTGCTATATGCAGCTAAAACTCGCTTTTGATAAAAGAGGCTTTGCAACATGTGCTGTTCCATCGCGTAATCACGTCTTGCTGGAAGTGTTGCTTCCGACAAGCATGTGCAGGCTGCGACATCACTGTTTTGGCCGTGTTGTTTCGGTGGAAAAATTCTTTCGGCCGAAAACTGAAAATGCACTTTTGGGCCATTTATGGCCGAAAATTTTCGGTGGCCAAATATTCGGTGCATTCCTACTTGATACCGTTAAAAATTATAAAAATACCCTAATATATATTTTTGTCATTCCTCCCAGCTCTAGCATTTGCAAGCCTTCGATTGATGTCTCCGTCGGGTTTTGAAGAGACAACATTAACCTGCAGACATGGAAAAGCATGTATATCTTTGTTTCACAAGCCAGGAAATCTTTGTGACAGAGTTGATGAAGGAAACTGCTTGGGTTGCCGTCTGCGGCTAGTGTTACAACTTTAGCCCAACAACAATTACAAATGATGGTTGTATAATCAGCATATTTTTCTAATTATTTCTTTTTTGCTCGTTTTTTCAGGAAAAGCTCTTCTGAAATAATAGACAATCATGTCCGCACCACTTTCTAAAGCAGTAGCATACGCTGGGTTAGTGCCAATGCTAAATAATTCCCCTCTGAAACATTGTCCACCGGCAAAGATTCACTGCTCAGTGTGCTTTCGTGGCTTTGTACATGCACACTGTTCTTCTTTGAGAGGCCTTAGCAATTTATCAGATTGGTTAGTGAACAGCCAATCGGCACAGCTATGGCCATCAAGCCATTTCAAGCTCCTTGAAAAAAAAAACATTTTTGCACCAATTTGTTTGTGACTTGAGGCATTTTTAAATGAGAGAACAACATTAAAACATGCTAGAAATGTATTTAATTAGTTGAGACAGGTATGTTGTGTGATGGCTGAAGTGAAGCTTACAGGACAGCAGCCCTCTTTGACCATCCTTGCTTTATAGTAAGGCTTATCTTGCCCTCTGACCAGACATACTGTTTTGTGCCTTACAAAGATTAAAGTTGAGGTCAAGGGCCAGTTGTGCTGCATTACTTCTCACCTTCAGTTTGCCTGCATCCATCCATTCGGGTGAGGTATAAAATTAACTTGATTTAAGTGAAGTCAATCCTCAAGTTTTCCACTCTGTACTTTGTTCCGACAGTTGCTGATGGGCTGTCTGGGGATATTGGCTGTGTCCGTCCTGCTGGGATCTTCATTGGGAGTGAATGAAGCTCAGCTCAGAGGAAACTTTAGAGAGGAGGGTCAGGAGGAGGTAAGATGTTTTTTTTTATTCAATAGCGTAAACAAGGACTGAGGCCATCATTGTTGTGTTATTTGATGTAGATCACGCAATGAGCTTTGCTCAAAATCATATTTGCTCTAAAGCTCATTTTGCATTGTTGATTTTTGACCTCACCTTTGGTCCCGTAAAAGGAATAAAACATCTGAAATAGTCAAGAAAAAAAAGAAAATCAGTCAAGAAAAAGTCAAAGAATAAATAATGTAAAAGCTGTGTTTTAATTGATTGTGTTCATAATTTAGATTTTCGATCCCCACAAGTGTTGAGTTATTTTTGATTTGCAGCTTCATCAAAATAGGATTGCACAGTTCTGTCCCGCAGCGCACTTAAGGCGAGGATGGCATACTTTCAACTCCTCTTTCTGCCTCCCCTCTCTCGCTCCTCTTGACGGCATAGTGGCTAGAGGGTAAGAACCGATTCCCCGAGTAGAGCAGGTGCTGGCGGTGCAATTATGTCCGGGTAACACTCGCGCCCAGACCTCTAGAATCTCCATGTCTGGCACATCATGCCGTGGAGGTCCCTCAGTTAATGCCTCTGTGGTTCAAACACTGTGTCTTGCCAGAGTACCCTCAACTAGGGCCTCTTATGTCGACAAGTGGGGTCGGTTCGTCGACTGGTGTCACTCTCGCCAAGTAGACCCGAGCAGCTGCCCTGTGGAAATCGTGCTAATCTTCCTTTAAGAGGGTCTGGATCAAGGACTGTCACCATGCACCCTGAAGGTTTACATCGTCGTGATTTCTGCCTATCACCTCCTGGTTGAAGGTAACAGGTTGGGACGACACGAGTTAATGGTCAAATTCCTCAGAGGGGCCAGAAGGGTTAGACCCTCTAGGCTGTCCTTAGTTCCCTCGTGGGACCTTTCCATTGTCCTTAGAGGACTTCAAGGTCCTCCATTCGAGCCGCTTGAATAAGTAGAGCTTAAATTTCTGTCAATTAAGACACCGCTCCTGGTCGCGTTAGCCTTGATGAAGAGGGTGGGGGATCTGCAGGCACTCTATGTCGATGAGACCTGCTTAAAGTTCGGAGATGATGATACTCATGTTACTCTTAAGTCCAGGTCTGGGTATGTGCCCAAGGTTTCTACCATCCCCTTCAAAACTCAGGTAGTGAACCTCCAAGCTATGCCCAGAGAGCAGGCATCTATGTAGAAATGACCTGGAACCTTAGAAGTTCTGATCAGCTCTTTGCTTTGGAGGACAGCAGCCGATAGGGAAGGCTGTCTCCAAACAAAGGCTGGCCCACTGACTAGTGGAGGCCATCTCTACTGCATACATAGCGACCGATGTTCCTTGCCCCCTGAAGTTGAGAGCCCACTCTATCAGGGGTGTTGCGACCTCCTGCACACTGGCAAGAGGTACTCGGTTGGCAGAGTTCTGCAAGGCTGCGGGTTGGTTGACACCCAACACCTTCGCCAGGTACTATAACCTGAGCATTGAATCCGTCTCTTCAAACGTGCTAGGTGCTGGTAGCATTGTCTGAAATGTACGAAGGGGTGTCCAGTTTAGGTTGTGCCATTCTTAGTGACACGTGCACTATTTTGACCCTGGAGATAACCTCCAGCTTTTTGGCTCCTCTCCCCTCAACAGGCGTAGTAGAGTAAGCGAGTATTCCTATGTTCTGTCCACGTGTGTGTCCTATATGAGGGACTACCAACTGGATCTTTTATGACCCCAGGTACGGGAGGGCCGAGCAGTTTCCTGAAAGGCTAACTCTCGAAACTTTTGCTCTAGCTAGTTACATCTGTGCTATCTTCCCTTTAAAATACATTTCCTTTGTGGTTCAAGGCGCGTTTTCCATGTATTAAACTGCGGAAAGTCCAGCCCTTGAGGTGGCGAGTACAGCCTCCGTGCGTCTCCCTTCAGCTCTGGGATTGATGCTCACTCCTATGGTATTAGTCGGTATGAGGGAATTTTTGCCCATTTGCCAATTAAAAATAGAGTATATACATAAGGCCAGGACGAAAGAGGGCCCGCTTGGTGCCAGACCACTGATGTAGCGGAGCTTCCTATAGTCGTCACCTACATAAGTCTCCATTCCCTATTCTGGGAACAATGGTTATGAAAGTAACCATTATGTTTTGCAGTAAAAAAAACAAAAAAAACAAACAAACATTTGAAGATATTTTCTTGATGAATAAATGGTCTTGTTTCTTGTGAATTGTTCTTGTTGTTCTTGTTTAAAATATTTTTTTCTTTTCGAAATGTGTGAACCAGTTAGAAAAAGAGATGAATGAGCTGACTTTGGTATGAGTAGAATGTTTTATCGTGAAGTTATTGGTCATTTTTTGGGCATGGTACTTTGTGGACACTCCTTTGGTGTTACTGAGATCATTATCTCATCATGTTATTTGTCCACTTTTTAAGAATTTTCTCAAAGTTGGACATGTATTTATTTTGCTGTTAATATTTTACTGGCAGGCCAGTCCGAAATGGTGTCATCTCTCCTCCTTTTGACTTTAAATGACTCACAATTTATGTTACAGTTTCTTAGTTTACTAGAACTGTTGCATATGTGCTCCACAATTGTATGTCTGTGGGGCATAGCGCTAGAAGTTAATGCAAGCATTATCTTTCAAGATATTAATATATTTCAAGAGTTAAATGCAATGTTTTAATTTATGTACACATTTTTAAGGATTTCAGGTATGAATGATTAATATTAAAAGGTCTTGATTTTTCCTATCAAGGTTTGTTCGAACAAGATAACATGAGGTTGAACGTTGCAGGGTAAATTAGACAGAACACAGAAACAATTTTGTGAGATTTGCAGTCAACATCAAAGCTGAAATGCCCCTGGGGATGAGGACAGATACCACTGCAGCAGTGTCAACCGGCAGACCAGGACAGCACCGCTCGGTCAAACTCATGACAGAAAATGTAAAGTACATTTCGCTGATCTCGCACATGAGACACTCATCTATTGAAGACAAGTTCTTTGACACTCTTCCAGAGCTCTTCTTCAAAGACTTATCCCCCCATGTCATTTAGAAAAGCAAACTGGGTATCCTTCCTAGCTGCCTGTTTAGTCAGGATCTCGTTACTGTCCTGAGCTGTGGACAAAGTGCCATCTTCATTAAAGCCAACTGGACTCCTAAGTCTCAGAGGAAGAGCTTTGAACCTCCCTGGCATTGGTAAACTCCTCGGCATTGGCAACTTCAGTGTGGATTCCACTACTTTGCAAAGTAGTAGGCTCAGTCTTATGGACTGGATCTAAAGGAGTTTTGTGGTTTTACTAGTTCTCTTTGACAGACACCTGTGATTGAGAAAAGATTGCTCCATTGATTGATGGGGTGGATAATATCCCTCACTTGGAAGCTCTGATGGCAATGCTGAGGACTGGAACACAGAAGGACTTAGGACAGGTTCCCCATACCCCTCCGGAATGTATTCCCTCTCTTTTAACCTATTGGCAGACCTCTTGGCCTCTTCTTTCTCTGACTTCTCGTAAGAGGAGACTCTACCCTAGGGGTCAGAACTGAAGAGGTGGGTAGGTCAGGTAGGGTGGTTAGGAAGGGGCTAATGTACTGGAAAAATGTATAGCCCCCCTCAGGTCAGCAACTAAATACACCACCTTCCAGAATTACCAATTCTGGACACAGGTCTCAAAGTTTCACTGAACTAACAGGTTTTTAAGTTCATCCAAGGAAAGCTGGATCAGGATGCAGTCCTCCAGTTCATCAACTACAAAAAGTCATCCAAGCTTCTTGCATAGTTGGGCATCGTATCTCCACACTGCAATGGCAAAATGAAGTGGGTCAGGTACTCCAAAACATCAAGAATGACTGGTGCTGTTGAGACTTTTGGTCGGACTGACTGTTTCATGGATTCCCCCATCTGGCTGTTTGCTGGATTCTTGAGTGGTTACAGCATTCTGTCAGGATTCTCATAAGAGAAGGGTAATAACAGAACCAAATCAATCAAGACAGTTAACAAGACAGAAGTGCATATACAAACCGCAATGAAATAAAAAGAAGCTAATTTCCATAATGACAGAAAACAAGCAGACTTCAGAATAAGAACCTACAAGAGCAAACCAAAACAGAACCCTAACACACAATCATTGTAATTTTACAGTAAGATGTAATAAAGTAATGGTTATAACAAACAACCAACTGGTGAATCTGTGACAATCAAAGTGTGATTGTAGTGAATATGAGATGAAAACAATGAACCAGAAATGTATTAATAGCCACTTTTCATTCATATCATCTATTACAGTGCAGCATATTAACAGTTTTAAAAATTTTACAACCCTCATGAAGGAGCAGTAAAGACCCACTTCAGTTGGAAAAAGTTATCTTTCATAGTTTATGCAGGTGGTATTATTCTCAGATGAGATCTTGAAGATCTCCAGTCTTTGACCTGATGATAATATTCACTTCAGGAATAAATCATTGCTGAAATTTAATGAATGCACTACATTGCAGCTTAATGCTTTGTCAGGCTGCAAATGTCCACTTGGTGCCTTAAAAATGCATGTTTTTTTTCTATTGATTCTTTCCTTTATTCTGTGGAAACGGATTTTTATCATTCAGTGGAGTTGCTTTAAAGGACACCTTTTATGAAAACTCAACTTTAGAGAGTGTTAGGACATAATTGTGTGCATGAAGTTGGTCCTAGAGGGTTAAGTTTGACGTGTACTCTACACTCTGAATACATTTTTCTTTTGTGTTTTTGTAAATCTCTTCTTGTCTTTTCTTTCACAGAAAAATGGAGTAGCAGAAGAAAAAGTCAAGCACAGTAAGGCATTGGTTTGCTGCTGTTACGTGTGTAATTTTCAGTTGGCTGACAGACTGTTGCCATTGTTTATGAGCCTGGCATCTTCTGCCTGTTTTTGGTTTTTAACATTGGCAAAGCTGTAAAAGGCAGAAGTCTAACTGTGAGCAATGCAGAGAACAGAGCAGTGCCTTCATGCCCTACAGGCATCAGGGATCCTGTAGATCTAACTTCAGATCAAAGTCAGTGCACTTTTAGAGGAGCAGTACAGTGAACCTACGATCCCACAACCTCTGCATCCATGGCAAATGTTCTATTTTCTGCAAGAGGAAAAAGATGTGTATGTGCATGTGTGTGCCCACACTGATATTACCTGATATGTTATATTTCTATATCTGACCGCCGGGGCATCCTTTGAAAGGGGTTTCAAACACATTGTTTGTATTACTGCAGCAACAGGTCAAAAATGCAGCAAAAGGTAAAAAAGTTAACGAAGAACATGAAACGCCAGTTGTACCGAGTTACTATTATCTTATAATACTCATAATTATACATTTTACTTAAAAAACGCAAAGGAAATTTATCTCACGCAAAGATTCATTAAAACAGAGTTCATACATTTTCTAGTAAAAGCAAAAGTAATATTCCTCGAATTCACTCACACAAGCATTTAATAATATTTGCTTTAATCAGGTTTAATCATCATTTATGAGATGTATGGTTTGATTGCTTGATGGATATGAAACAAGTCAAAAGTATAAAAATTGCTCTGTATTTATGTACCTGACAAGAGCAAGTCCTGAGCTCTTGCTTCAGCAGCTCATGAAGTTCAAAACTGCGCTCCTAAAGCACATTGCTGTGACTGGACGTTCAAGTTAGGAGTTTGTCGATTATGTGTTGAATTATATTTATAGTATTATAAAACAAGTATAATGGGACCTAGTCTAGAAGTATTTGAGAGACATTATCCCAAATTTAGACATTATTTTATCAAGAGAGACATTATTTTAGCAAGCAATAGTTTACCAATGTACCCATTTGCCTTACAACTTAAAAACAACTTACAAATAGCTTACAAACACTAGGTAACATCCCTGGGTGGTTTTGAACGCCTTGAAAATAAACACGTTTTTTGAAAGCTTGAAGTTGAAGATTGATACAAACACATGATCTAGAGATATCTTAAACATTCACTTGTTGTTGTCATTTTTATTCTTTCTTAGCTTGTCTCTTATTGTCTGTTGTTTTGGCTCGGACTGCTGAAAACAGATTTAGCTGTTGTGCTGAACAGGCCAGAGCATTGCTTGTACTCCTGCTAACAGAATGAACGTGCTATCTGTATTGATTGAACAGCTTTGACTTTGCCAAATCAAAAATAACCTTTGGACTTTTTATTGAAACGAAATTACTCTGCCAGAGCTGCTGTAGGCAGCAAATGAACATGTCTCGTATACAAGGGTATTTAAGAAGCACATCTGATTACATTGAGTATGCTGGACACATTCTCCTTTCACACACACACACACACGCACACACACACACTCACACACACACAACATGATGACATTTTGATAACCTTGTGTTTCAATAGTTTGTAGGTGCTTGTACACGGAGAAAGGTTTACTGCATTTTCTCTTGAAAATCATGCAGTAATGTTAATGTAAGCCTGGAAATTATAGAAGTTTTCCTGGGTTTGGGGTGTTGATTTTAGCAATCACATAATAAAACAATGGGGTATCTTCTCTTGACCCCTTATCTCAGGGGTCGGCAACCCCGCGGCTCCGGAGCCGCATGCGGCTCTTTAGCACTGCCCTAGTGGCTCCCTGCAAATTTTTTTTAACATTTTCCAATGCTGTAAAAGTGTGTTGAATAAATATTTAATTTCAACATTTCTGTCAGCAAAGATTTGCGTCATAGCCTGCGACACACATTTCTACCAGCATGGGGCAGGATGCCAGACGAGGGCTGTCATAAACAAACTGGTGTTCTATCGGATTTTCCTGCCTCATAATTTTTTCCTGCCGCAGTAAACAGGATGGACTAGTTTGTTGGTTTTCCCTACCCCATCGACATTTCCTTCCGCATCCTGCTGCATATATCGATGTATGACGATAAATGATTTTGGTCTTTTAGTCATTTTGGTTAAACTGGGATGTTTTTATTTAGTAGACGTACAAAACAGCGCGATTTCACGGTCATGTTTAAAAATGCAGTTTGTGTGACTTCAATAAAAAATAGACAGTGAGACTAATCAAGCACTCAATAAGACGGAAAAGGACCCGGTTCATGTTATGCGAATGCGCACAATGACGCGGCAGTTAAAAATTACGGGCAGAGGAAACTGACGGAACACTGGCGGCTGTGTGATGGGCCGTAGATCCTAAAGGGAAAAAGAGAAAACTAACTCTTTTATTTCACTGTTTGTTGCCCAGATAAGGGGCACGTTATGCACGTTCCTTTTTCATGTTTTTTGGAATTCTCAAAATAAAAATGCCATCAAAAATCTGATTTCTTTATTGCATTTCTTTAATTCCATCAAAGAAATGAAAGATAATTCATTAATATTGTAATAAAGTTAAACTTGAGGCGGCATCGTACAACAGAGTAGTCACATGGTGCGTCATTCTCTTCAGGATTCACTGCTGGGAAAATAAACATTTAATCATGAAGGCTCATTTTGTGGTTTTGGTGTCATTTTTATAGTAGGCTAATATAGATACATACAGCATGTGTTGCCTTCATTATAAGGCTTATACAAGGCTTTTAATTTTTTTCGGCTCCAGACATATTTGTTTTTTTGGTCCAATATGGCTCTTTCAACATTTTGAGTTGCCAACCCCTGCCTTATCTCTAGCATGAAAGGGCCTACAGCCCCCACCACAGAGTTAATGTTTTGTTAATCAGTTCATGTTTAATATTGTTTTAAATATATTAGAGAGTTTAGTGTAAAGATTGTTTATCACAAAATTTGAATCTTTAACACTCTCAACAGCTTTGACTGATGCGCTCCTGATTAAGTCACACCTCTATGGGAGGAGATTGGTTTGAAGAAGCTTTCAAAGGCAGATAGTAAACAAAAATCCTGGCCTTTTTGTCTCTGAAATGATCCGTGATAGAGTTCTAGAGCTCTCTTCTGTAATTTGTCTTGGAATTAATTTTATTGTCTTTTTTTAGAATGATCAGTTCCAAATTAATGTGAAAAAATGTGAATTAATAAAAATACTTTTGCACTGTTTTTAAGACAGAACACGTGAGCCTTCAGTTTCGATTGGTATTCGTTTTTGGACCAAGTACCGGGACCCTACATTATATACATTTCACTCATAATTTTTCTAGTAACTAGTTATGTGCTAAGTAACACATGACCAATATAATGCAGCTTTTGCATTGAATTTTAACTTAATTAAACAAAAAATGGATGCACTATTTCACATTCATGACCTAGAGCAAAAATGTTCTAAAAATAATTTTAGGTTACTCTGAGAGGCAAGGCAAGTTTATTTGTATTACACATTTCGTAATTCAAAGTGGTTTACATTGGAAACAAGGAAAAAAGAGAAAGTACATTTCATAAAAACTGGTCATATAAAAGCATAGTGATGGAATGCTTTTATGCTTTTTTTTTTTTAGAATGAAAATGAAAAACAGTGTTGCAACTATTGGCATGCCTAAAAGTTGAATAAAATTAAATAAGAATAAAAACAATGGGAACAGGAAGTAAATATCATTAAGTTAAACTTAAGCTCATTGCTTTTGATCAATTTTGTTTTTGCTGTTTGTCAGGAAATGAAAACATTTTAAGAGTTGTGTGAGCTAGGGCGGAAAACCTTAGCCATACTATTCTTGAGATTCCGAAGAAATGAGATTGAGATTTAAATGAGATTTAAAGAATTCTTTAAAGAAACCACCCTGAGAACTTCTTCTCATTGTCGCATCTGACGGTTAGCAGCTATATAATATGCCTGACTCACAAACATAAATAAATTTATTTATGTATTTATTTGAATTTCGTGATGTATTTTAGACATCATGAATTTAAACTGGTGGCCCTCTCCTGATATTCACCATCCAGGAATTAAGCCAATAAGAGTGTTATACTTGCACATGGTCAATTTATGTGATGTTTAGGCTAGGAGATGTATCGTCTCTTGCCTTCCGCAGAAGCTGACGTGACGTGATCGCTTGCGCGGGAAGGAGACAGAAAGGCACAGAGTTGCAGCAGCTGCTGTTCCATCTGAAAATTCAGAAAAAGTTGCTGGATTTATCGCTAGTCACTAGATTTATATAAATATCGCTAGGCATTCTGAAAATTTGCTCAATCTAGTCACTAAATGGCAACACTGATGGAAAAGGCACTTTCAGATTTTAAAGGTGCCACATTTTGAAAACTTGACTTTTCTACTTTTTTTAGGGTTGTTCCCTCATAAAAACATGCACTTTGCACTGAATTTGCTTGAGTAGATTATCTTATAAATATTTGAGTGCGAAAGCAGCCAAAGTGTGTGAGTGTGTGCGTGTGTAGTTGTGTGAGCGTGTGTGTGTGTGTAAGAATTTCAAAATCTTTTATGGGTTACTTGATGCTTTATCAGATATTAATTTCTGTTACATATTAATTAACTTGTTTGCATAGCCAGGCATAAAACGTTCTTCACAACTGATCATTGTCCTGCTTTTTAATAATCAGTTATATTGTTTCCCCAGTGCTGAGGATAAAACATTGAGGTAAATCTCACGTTTTCAAGAAAATAGAGTGATGGAGGATGTACTTACTTTCTACACTTTAGCCACATTTGCATGTTCATGTTAAGCTAGAGCGATTCCAAATTTTTTTTTGTTCTGGCTGATGGCTATTATTTTGTTAGAGTTGTAAATATGTAAAGCTGAGCTATATCCACTAAGGGATGAATCATTGGCTTTTTCCAGGGTAAAATAGCAGAATCACAGAGGCATGTTTGATTTTCTCTCATGTCTGAACATTATCTAACTCCACCTCATTTCACAAAGTCTCTTTCTTTATGAGTGTGTGAGGATAGTGCTGGCGTTAATCAGACTGGCACAGTTTCTGAACACCCAGAACACTCGAATGACAAGTTAACACTACCTGTTTGGACGACAGCCTTTTGCCTCACACACAAACATATCATAAATAAATAAACAAACAAAGTGCTTGAATGTGGGTGCATGAAAAGGTCAGCGTGGAAGAGAGAGACCAAAATGGCACTTGAAGGTCTGTAAGAAACCACGATATACAATCACATCAGCCTGCTTAAAAAATGCCTGATGGAGAGAGTTGTTTAATGTTTAGAAATAATAGCAAGTGGAAAAAAGGTGAATAAATATGAATTAAGTAATTCTTAAGGAAAAGAAATTGGAGTAAAATTGGATATAAAGGAATTCTATCAGGGATTTAAGTACACCTGAACAGAGGAGTTCCTTCAAGCAAGGACAATGAGCTGTTGAGAAAAATATGCAAGTAGTCCTTGCCTGTAGGACGATGGTAATCTTATACGTATCACTAAACCCTGTCTTGTAACATTACATTACATTACATTTATTTTAAAAAGCATTTTGAGCTCTGAACTTTCAATGTTTTTTATTGTTGTTTTAGGACTTGCATATAAAAATATCAGGGACTTTTTGCTTCACCCACCTTTAGATGAAGCTTCAATTGACAATTGATAATTTTCTTTTTTTCGATTAACTGTTTCAGCCCTAGTTTATATAGTTCGTAATTACTAGGTCAAGCTAAAAACATCTCATCCTCGAGTGCTCTTAACAGCTAACCTCAGATAATCCTGATCCCATCACCAGGACTAACCAGGTAAAGAGAATGTATAGCTGGATACATGTTCACCAAGGTTTAATTACAATGACAAAAATGTTTTATTTGACCATTTATTGACTTTAATTAGTCAACAAAGTACATAGTTGGCTCTCTCAGACGTCATCAACCTATTGAATCAATGAGACCGGTTATTTTGGAGGGTGCAGATGTACGTCATTCAGAAGAGTACACACTTTCTCACAGAGTGTGTTTGCATGTCTCTGGGGCTGTGGAAATATTAATCAGACACTGTCACATCGGGTTACATGAGTCAGTAAACAGAGAAAGTTTGAAGCAAGCGGGGCTATGACATCTAATCGATAGTGAAAGAGCAGAACACTGCAGAGGCATTTCCTGCATTCAGCTGTGAGAGAATTGCTTTAAAAGAGCAGCTCAAGCAATATCGAAAAGTTACACGTTACCTCTTCAAAATTGAGTGTCTACAAAAACCAAAAATAATATTTTTAATAAGGTGGCTTCAGTTTCAAAGCTGGGAAATTGCCAATCATAATTCTTATTTATAAATTACTCTAGAATGCTTTAAAGGTTAACCAATCTGTGCTTAAATGAGAAAATACATTTTCTATGTATTTATATATTATATTTTTTATGTTAGATGAACTTTTAATGTGTTTTATATTTCATTGTGAAAAATGTAAATACTTAATTACTTGCTTACATTTACATTTATGTTTTAAGCATATGCTTTTGTCCAAAGCAGACATGTCAAACTCAGGCCCGCGGGCCAATTTTGGCCCGCACTACGATTATATTTAGCCCGCGAGATGATTTCAAATATGTATTACATCTGGCCCGCCGGCCCGTTATACAGCGCACGTACCGCTAAAGGTGCTTACACACATTGAATGCGTCAAGCACTGGGTGGCGTTAGCGCAGCCATTTATTTTGTATGTGCGACGTCAGCGACACTTTTTGTTCGTGTCTTAAAAACACGAACGGAAGGGAAATGGAGCGGGCTCGATGTGTGGCAATCGTCCCGCAATTGCGGCAGCATTTTTCTACGAGTGCCGGACTGTCTGTTTTGATTGTCGAAAATGCCGCGGCATTGGCGGAACTCGGGGCTCGAAGTGTTGGCATTTTATGTGGCCGTTATAAATTTTTTATTATTTAATTATGATTATTGTTTCACCAGTATTATACCAGTCTTTCATGTCAGTTTTAACAATTTACGCACTACATATTAAACATTTTTAAAACTCCATCCGACCTGAAAACAGCTTCTATATGTGAATAACGCACCAAGCAATCTCCAAATGGAGCTTATTGAGCTGCAGTGTCATGACACGCTCAAGTCAAAATATGACTCCCTGACACGCTGCCCGAACTCCGTGCCCAAACTGCGCAAATGCTCTCTATGTTCGGGAGCACATATCTATGCGAGCAACTGTTTTCGTTAATGAAGATGAACAAAACACCACATAGGAGTTGTCTCACAGATGAACACCTTCATTCAGTGCTGAGGATTTCCTCTGCGCAGAGCCTGACTCCAGAAATTGATGCACTTGCGTGTAAAAAGCGATGCCAAGTATCTGGCTTGGACCCATGAGCATCATCAGAGTAAATGAACAGTGAAAAAAACTAAAATGGATAAATATTATTTTATTTACTGATGGCGTGGTCTGTTCAAAGTTGAAAGAGATATTTTTTTAGGTGTTGGCCTTGATGGTCTGTGATGAAAAGATTTAGGTTACAATTAAAATGAATAAAGTTAAAGATATAGAAGCCTGATATTTTTTTCAGTTTTTGTTTTTATTATTTTCTTAAACCTGTTCTGGTTTCAGTATTTAAGCAAAAAATTCAATTGTAATATATGAGGATGGTTAATACAGTAGTTTACTGTATCTTAAAGATAATAAAAACATAAATAAATAAATTTAAAAAAATTGGTCTGGCCCTCGACAATTTTCTTTTTTTAATTGTGGCCCTACAAGAAGTGACGTGCTGCACCACAGAGCGAAAGGCTGCCGGCTGCTGCTCCCAGGCATCTCAGGCGATGTCCAGTAGGCCTCGAGATTGACCTCCAAACAACAGTTCGAAGTGCGTGAAACCTGTGGATACTTGTGGGACCTCTTGGACGCAGAACAGGACATAGATTTTCATCTGGTTCCAGTCCTTCCGGTCATCGGCTGCCACCCGCCTCAGCATTTGCTTGAGCGTTTTATTAAAACACTCCACGAGGCCATCCCTCTGGGGGTGGTAGACTGAGGTTCGAAGCTGTTTCATTGTAGAGGTTATCTATTAGCTCGGCCATGAACGGGGTACCCTGATCGGTCAATATCTTAGTTGGGATTCCCACCCGGCTGAAGAGCATGAAAAGCTCCTGGGCGATGTTCTTGGTCATGACTTTCCTCAGGGGAAAAGCGTCCGGATACCAAATGGCGTAATCCACGACAATGAGAATGTGTTCGTGGCCCTGGGCAGAATTCAGCAACGGCCCTACGAGGACCAAGTAGGGCACGCCTGGGAGAACCTCTTCACCTCACCGTCGAGGCCGGACCAGTGAAACTGGAATGCGTATCCTCTGGATGGTGTACCAGGCGACCTGCTATGGGCTGCTTGTGTGCAAGGAATCCATTACGATGTCCGTCTTGGACCTTGGCACTATCAGCAGATGTTTCTCCTGCCCCCTCCGCTGTGCGACAGATTATAGCAGGCTATCTTTTACGATGACCTGTGGGAGAGGATGGGTTCCAGGTTTGACCTGTATCCAGCAGTGCTTTATGCGGTCATCTTCATGCTAGTCGAACACCTGGAAATCCCTGCCGAACAGTACTGGTACCGGTAACGTATTAAGTGACGTGATGAGTCTTCACATTTTTTGTGTCCCCATGGACGCACGTAACAGGCAGGGTGCCGCCTGTGTCAGGTCTTGGAGGGAGTAGGTCTAATCGTACGTGGCTCACCATGCTTCCTGAATCCAATAGTGCCCTAAATTCCCTCTTGTTCACCCTCACTTCCCTCAGTAAGTTAGTTTTGCATTTTCCACATGGTTAATTTCCGTTGCTCCAGAGGTGATGATTCCGATGGCATGGGTTCATTCACTGGGGAGGGAGCCGCCGGCCTGCTCGGGTGTCGTGCCCTATTGAGGGCGCTGCTCCTGTGCCACCCTCCTGTTGAATGGCGGCGCTCTCTGCCCGAGGTTGCAGCGCTGCATTCACCAGGTCAACCGCCAGCTCAAACGTCTCGACCAGCTTCGATAGTGTGGTGGGGTTCTTCATATTGACCACATGGCGGTGGGTTTTGGGAAGGGTCCGCATCTTGTCCATGGCGACCCTCTCCATAACCTGGCTGGTCGATTAGGTTTTTGTTCGTACGCTTCTATGTCACTGTGAGGAGTTAATTTTTCCAGAAGGTGTGCCACTCGAGCGTGTGAGTCTGAGAGTGGGATATGCTGGGCACACCCTGCGTGGAGCTCCACCAGCTCGTGTACCGCCTCGCCCTGCTTCTTTGCGAGGTGTTCCGCAATTTGTTGCTGGTGGATATTTGAGCTGCCTTCATTTTGTTTGTTTTTTTGCATGTAGTAGCATACCTTTTTTCAATACTACTTTCATTAGGGTCCATGTGAGTACAGCTGAACTAAGGAGATGTAAAATTAACTGTCTATTGACTGCGCTATGCTAATGTCAGACACGAACATAATGTTTAAATTAGTCGCTAGAAACCAAATTGTTCAACAACTTAACCTAACCCAAACTGTATTCCAGTTCAACTTTCCCCTCATTCCAAATGCAAACTTATAAAATAAAGTAATAGTATTTGTGTGGAAAACATGAAGATATGATACTCTTGGCGCTAATGTGCCAACAAGCAGTTCACCAACTGCCTTAAATGTCAAACAAAGAAGAAAACATCTTACCTGTAATTTTGCAATACTTCTTTTCAAAGGTCCCACTAATTCACCTGTAACTGTTCACAAACCACCTTAAACAAACAAGTGAAGACAACCTATGTTGTTTAATAAATTCTGGACTAGACTTCTTTCCACAGCCAAGAGTACTTCAAACTAGCTGGTGTGCCCCTAATTCAGCAGTGTGTTGCTATACCACTAGGAGTGTCTTTTTCAGCTTTGGATGCCCAGCAACAAGCAGGAAACACTGGTTATTTTAAGTTTAAACGTATACTCTGAAACAATAATAAAAAAACATTTAGTACTCACTCAGATAAGTTATATGAATATCATCTTAGACTTATAAAACAGACTTTAGGCTACAAACCGAAGTGTGTCCTTTTGTCTTCAGGAATACCTTCTCTATCTTTGGCAAATTACATCAGGTTCGGTTGCAGTAAAAGAATATTCAACAATGTATTAACAATAATATTACAAGACGCAAGGCATTTGCGTTTACAGCAAAACATGAATACAATACGTTGCTGTAAAATTAATTGTAATAAATTAATTGTAAAATTAATCAATAACAAAGGGACCTCCTCTCCAGTTGTATTTCAAATATCTACAGTAAATAACAGTGACACTCCTACTGTCACACAATCAGAGCTAGAGAAAACACAAGTTGTGATTTGACAAATTAAAGCAATGAATTATTCATGAGCAGATGGTAATGAGGCTCAGGTGAAGCAGAGGAAAATCTATCTTTTTTTTCTTTCTTACTCTCTATCTCTCTACAACATCCCCTCCCCCCTCTTTTGCCCCTCTCTCTCCCTCTCTAATTGAACTGAGTGGCAGAACCATATTTCTCAGCTTGTTTTGGATGCTTTTTACATTAGCATATAATAATTTGTCTCTCGCGTTTATTCAAAATGACTCAAACAAGACAAAAAGAACAAGACATCAAAAAGCAACAGCACTTAGTTGATGAGTTCCATTCAAAGGCTGAACAAGATACTTCCATAAATCAGCATGCTAAAAACAACTTTTAAAAAATTGCACTGCAGTCGAGTGGAATCAGAGATGGATGAGTGAGAGAACCTGGAAGTATTGTTAGAACTTTTTAATACCTGCCATATTGTTTCAAATATTTCCAGTCAAAAGATTTATAAACAATTGATGCTAGGCTATGCTAATTGAGTTAATCATAGAGCTGGAGAACAAAATAATAATAAATAATAAAAACGCAACTTAATAACTTAAGAACTGTTGGAGTGTGAGCCTAATTCCAAAAGAAGTGTATTGTTCCTTTAATAGAAAATAAAAGGCGGTTGTGTATTCGTTTGAAAGCCATTGTGTATTGTTTCTCAGTACTTGTCTGGGTGCTTTAGCTTTAGCTCTTCCATGTTAAACCGCTGGAAGCGCGTGACAGCACTTTGCTCTCATGCTGTGCTCATTTATTTCTTCCATATGCGCCCTGTCATCAATGTTTCTATTCCGAGGAGAAAAGAATCACTCAAGCATTTATGTCCACATCCTTTATTGCATTATTACCTTTTTGTCTTCTCTCCCTTTGTATAATTAGTATTTAATTAAGAATATATATTTTTTCTATTAACATAAAAAGATACCCTAATGAACCAGTCTGTTCTAGAATAAAACTATAAAAAGGTTTTTTAATGTAAAGGTTATTTCTTCTCTTGTGATGAATGGAGAGAACGGAGAGAGAGAATGGAAACTGATATTCTCAGATGAACCTACTAATCTACTTCTTTGTGATCAATATAGAAATTTCAACATATTTTTTTTATAAATTTCTAATATTACATCAACACATCAAAAATCACCTTTATTATTGTGAACAACCAGCGTTACTTGCAATAGAACATTTTAACACTAACTGACAAATTGTGATGAGAGAGCAACAGAGAAAATAGAGAGGAGTTGGAGATGCTTGTCAACTAATTCGATCACAATCACTCTCATCTTCCTGCAGAGATTGTTGACACACTTCATCCATTTTATCCACACTAAAAGAAAAGCAATCATAGTATATTTCTCTTGTTGTCTGGCCTTTGATTTGCAAAACATTTGATGAAAAAAAATCCAAAATAGTAAGTAAACAGCGAGTTTACTCTATTAACCCAACTTTATTACTATGTTTGCTTGAGAAAACCAATATACTTTTCTATCTATTAAACATATTACTATTATTATAACTAAAATTCCAGAGCGGTTTGTTTCTAATACTCATATTCACAAGATGAACATTATAGAATGAAACCATAGTAAACAGGCAGTTTACCCTAGCACCCATTTTCACAGATTTATATCTCAATTTAGGACTTACAACATGGGGTTCTTGTATATGACTCATGTTGACATGAGGAACATTATATGGAGTTACTGATCCCTCCATAGCAACCAGGCTACTTACACAGCAATCATCTCCACAAAACTCTTATCTCTTGATAATAACTTCAGTGTTTTTGTCTTCTTTTTAATCATCAAACTGTTAAAATACTTTAATACTGATTCTAAAATCTAGTTATTGTTTAATATTTGCTACTTTGCAGAGTTCTGTAAAAGGTCTTAAGCAATTTTCACTGCAGACCCCGACTGCACAGTTTTTTTAGAGACCAAGACAGGAAAACTATTCCAGGGTAGTATTCAGCCTCAAACGATCAACCAGTTTGTAACCATAATTGTATGAACTGTTTTTTGCTTTTCTCCTGGTCAATCCACCTTCACACTCTGTCCTTAATGCTGGAATGAGAGACCAGTTTAGCAGACACAGAAATTAAAGCACTCCTATGAACTTTAGAAAAGTGTTTGAACATAAATATTTATATGAATGAAAACAATCTTGTTATGCAACTTTTCCAGTGGATTGCAACACGGCTGTTTGGCTTTGCTTGACTTGCCACAGTTCATGTCTCCACCGTCTTCTAGTATCAGTTCTGAGCAGGCAGTGTCACTGCGCTACTTTACTTGGTTAATAGTCTTGTGACAGAAATACAAAAGGCTGATCAGACACAACACAGAATAATAGAGAGGCATGAGTGGTGTTTTTATGTTGTTTGTGTGTGGTGACATTTAACGCAAGCAAAACTCTTTGTTTAAAAGACCAGTAGTGGCAATAGGATGAAGAGCCTCTGGAAAGTCCAGGAGAGTTTGCAACATCTTTCTCGTCAATCTTTGAACTCAGTGATCAAAGTCAAAGATGGTGTGAGTGATGAAACACCTGATTACTTATCTTCAACAACTCTGGTGCTCTTGAGCAAGGACCCAGTTTCCTGACTGCTCCCCAGGCGCTGCAGCCATAGCTCCAGCTATGTGTTCACGGTGTGTTTGTTCATAGTGTGTGTACCGTAGGAGGCGTTAAATGCAGAGCACAAATTCTGTGTTCAGATCACTACACAAATTTCCAATTGGCCACTTTGACTTTCACATTAAAGGTAAATAAACATGCTAAAAAATCGTATAGTTTAAAAGGTGTCTAAGTCTGTTTACGCGCACACACACACACACACACACACACACACACACACACACACACTCCCTCTATTCTCTCTCTGAATCTCACAGCACGCACTCCCACACAAACCTCCTTCTCAGTGATCTAGTCTCTCCTGCAACACACACACACACGCACACACACACAGAGCATTGATATAAGTGGAGAAATATACTCGCTTTTGTGCTGTTTGGAGTTTAGTAAAAATCCCAAGTAATGCACTGTGTACAGAGTTATTAGGCAAGTTATGTTTTAGAGGAATTATTTTATCATTGAGCAACTACTATATTCTCAATCAACCCAAAAGACACATAAATATCAAAGCTGAATATTTCTGGAAGTTGGAGTGGGGCTTTTTTAGTTTTGGCTATCTTAGGAGGATATCTGTGTGTGCAGGTAACTATTGCTGTGCAAAATTATTAGGCAAATTAATAAAAAACAAATATATACCCATCTTACTTATTTATGTTTGCCAGGCAAACCAATATAACATCTCAACATTTACAAATACGCATTTCTGACATTCAAAAACAAAACAAACAAATAGAGATCAATATAGCCACCTTTCTTTACAAGGACACTCAAAAGCCTTCCATCCATAGATTCTGTCAGCTTCTTTATCTGTTCACCATCAACATCGCGTGCAGCAGCAACCACAGCCTCCCAGACACTGTTCTGAGAGGTGTACTGTTTTCCTTCTTTGTAGATCTCACATTTCATGAGGGACCACAGGTTCTCTATGGGGTTCAGATCAGGTGAACAAGGGGGCCATGCCATTATTTTTTCATCTTTTAGACCTTTACTGGCCTGCCACGCTTTGGAGTATTTGGAAGCATGCGATGGAGCATTGTCATGCATGAAAATCATGTTTTTCTTGAAAGATGCCGACTTTGTCTTGTACCACTGCTTGAAGAAGGTGTCTTCGAAGAACTGCCAGTAGAACTGAGAGTTCAGCTTGACCCCCTCCTCAACTCGAAAAGGTCCCACAAGCTCATCTTTGATGATACTAACCCATACCAGTACCCCACCTCCACCTTGCTGGCACCAGAATCGGAGTGGAACTTTTTGCCCTTTACGGGCACGGCCACGTGCCCATCCATCTGGCCCTCAAGTCTCACTCTCATTTCATCAGAGCATAAAACCCTAGAAAAATCTTCAGATATTTCTTGGCCCAGTCTTGACATTTTATCTTGTGTGTCTTGTTCACTGGTGGTCATTTTTCAGCCTTCCTTACCTTGGCCATGTCCCTGAGTATTGCACACCTTGTGCTTTTTGACACTCCAGTAACGTTGGAGCTCTGAAGTATGGCTGAACTGGTGGTAAAAGGCTTCTTGGCAGCTTCACGCATGATTTTCCTCAGTTCTTGGGAAGTTACGTTGTGCCTTTTTTTCTCAACTAGCTTCTTGCTACCCTGTTGGCTATTTGCCGAGAAACTCTTGATTGTTCTGTGATCCCGCTTCAAAAGCTTGGCAATTTCAAGGCTGATGCATCTCTCTGCAAGACATCTCACAATTTTAGACTTTTCAGAGTCCGTCAAATCGCTCTTCTGACCCATTTTGCCAAAGGAAAGGCAGTTGAATAATAATTATGCACACCTGATATATGGTGTTGATGTCATTTAGACCACACCCCTTCTCATTACACAGATGCACATAAGCTGATATACTTAATTGGTAGCAGGCTTTCAAGCCTATACAGCTTGGAGTAGGACAACAAATAAAGGATGATGTGGTCAAAATACTTATTTGCCTAATAAATCTGCACACGGTGTAATATAGTAGTGCTACAACACGCTCGTGGGCTTCCTACCTGCTCTCTAGAGGACGCCCCCTTCCCCTCCCTTCTGTTGTCTGTGTTGAGTTCCTTGTGTGTAATGAAAGTGCTACTGGCAAATGTAACGCAATTAACTACTTCTTTACTGTAATAATATTATCATTTTCTGACAAGTAATGCCTTACACTACTAGTTACTGAAAAAAGGAATATCATTACAGTAACTAATTACTTTGTGACTAGTTACACCCAACACTGCTGGGGACCAAATCATAACGTCATAATGATCAGATGGAGAATGGCAACATGCTCAGGAAATGCGTATACCAGTAGGAAATATCAGTGATGGTTGGATGGGCAGCACCTACACATAGAGCAGAGAAATTAAAGTGGAAGACTGAAAAATAGCATGAGGATTAGCAAAAAGAGAAGGAGTAAGTAAGAGCAAGCACACGCATGCACACACACACGCACGCACACACGCACACACACACACACACACAGTAAACAAGCTATTGACTAAACATAGTGTGGTGTATAACAACTGGCATGCACCTCGTGGGCCACACATAGTCTAACAGAATCTTTTTGCTTATGAATACGGCATAAGCCAGAGTCGAGTCAAATAAAAATGGCTTTATGGGGTAACTCTGTGAGTTTTTAAGACAACTTGTTCACTTATTGTTGCCACTATTCTAGAAACACACACTCAGACGATCCAAAAATTATAGTTTTGTATCACTCAACTAAGTAAGTTTTACATTTTCTAACTTCATAATATGAGCAGTCTGGAAAAAATACATGCTGTTTTTGAACACACCCTTAAAACAGTGTGGCAGTTCAGAAGTTTTCAATTAAAAGATTTACATTGTATTTTGAACTGAAACATACATTTTCTGGTTCAGGAGACCAATGAGTTCGTAACTTTAATTAAGAAGTGCATAATAAATGTTCTATATTCTTTAAGACACTTAATATATTGGGTATTGATATTGAGTTTTACTATTTGCTTTTGACCTTCTTCTTACTCCTTTGATTAATTTATGACATTTAGGACTGCTTTGAGTCTGCTCATACTCCTGAAGCTCATTGGTGAAATTCTTCACTCAATCATGCCTGAAGTCCCAGAGATCCTGAGGAGCTAGGCCAGCAGACGCTCATCTGTCCTTCAGACCACTGGGAAATAAATTAAAAATAAAAACATGTGTAAAACTCATCTCCTTCCTCAAACAGACTAGAGTGGGGGCAGTTTGTACAAATATCATGTTTAATGGGGGCAGGAAAGAACACACCCCCGAGATGGCCATTGCCATCTCTCATCAGTTACTCTCACAGAATTGGGTCAGAAGAAGGAATATGTGCCAATGAAAAAGAAAACCGAAGCTGGAAGTGATCAGGGTGTTCACTTGTGTGTTTTGGGGAAAGGTGTAAGGGATGTCATTGAATGAAGAGCCAGAGGAAGGGATATCATTGGATGAAGAGACAGTAGAATAGATGCCATTTGATGAAGAGCCCATGGAAGACTGGCCAGTAGATGAAGAATCAGTATAAGTGTTGTCTTTGAATGAGGGTCCAGTGGCAGAGATGCTGTTAGATGAATAATAAGTTGATAAAGAGTCAGTGGACAAAAAGCTGAGGACAAAGAGAGGAGGAGCTAGTGTAAGAGATGTAATTAGATCAAGGACCAGATGAAGAGATGTTATTGGATCAAGACCCAGTGAAAGAGGTGCCAGTAGATGAAGAGCCAGTGGAAGAGATGCCACTAGATGAAGGGCCAGTGAATGAAGAACCAGTGCATCTGTTGTCTTTGAATGAAGGGCTAGTGGAAGAGATGCTGTTGGATGAAGAGTCAGTGTGAGACATGCTAGTGGGTGAAGAACCAGTGTAATAGATGCCAGTAGATGCAGAGCCAGTGTAAGTTATGTCCAGTGTAAGACATGTCAGTGAGAGCCAGAAGACGAGATGTCCTTGGATGAAGGGCTACTGAAAGACACACAATTGGATGAAGAGCCAGTGGAAGAGATGTTATTGGATGAAGAACCAGTGTAAGTGATTTCCAGTGTAAGACATGTCAGTGGATGAAGAGCCATCGGAAGAAATGCCAGTAGACGAAGAGTGCGTGGAAGAGATGTTATTGGACGAAAAGCCAGTGAAAGAGGTGTCGTGTCATTGGATCAAAAGGCAGTGGAAGGGATTTTACTTGTGTGATAAAAGACAGAACAGGTGACAGAATTCATATAAGATTCTAAGGAAAGATAATGGCCCAGAAAAACCTCATATGATTAGGAAGCTTCAGAAGAAGTTAATGGAGGAGGGAAAAGAGAAATGATCTTATTGTATGAGGAGGCAGCAGAAGAAGTGAGGTCATGGGTGTGAGAGTGATGCAGACTCAGATGGGATTATTCATTCATGGAACTAGTGTTCAACGCTTAATGATTATCATCCATAATTGAAATCATATCTTAATATTATTTAGCCAGGGACAAAAATATGAGGATTTCTCAGAGCAGGCAGAATAATCTCACATGATTCATTCATGTCATTTCTCATGCAGTTATAAATATTTTAAATATTTGTCCCAAAGCGGGTCTCAGCTGGGTGATGTGGGATTGCTGAATTTCGCGTCATTTGATTCAAAACGGCTTTTGCAATCCTTTTGGTGTCGAATGAATTTGGATCAAGCCATTGAAATGGATGCACCACAACACACCTGTGAAATGGATGAGATCAAAACAGTTGTTTGTCAGATACTGCTAGAAAAACTGAAAGGTAGATCTTGTGATGTCAAATATGAATGAATTTAGAATACAGACACACCAACTGATAACCAGTTTATGTATTAAAACGAAAGTGATGCAGCTCTGAAGCTCACAGAAAGGACAGGTAAATAAACATTTAATCCATGCAGTGGGTGTAGATTGAGATGTAGTAAATGGTGCTAGCCTGCATAGATAGATTTAGCTGACTAATCGTGATTGGGTGGTTTTTCATGCATTATTGTTGTGTTCATCTGGAAAAGTTTGATTCCACTTGAAGGTTTAAAGCTTTGAAGGGTTTTCAGGGTTTAAAGGGTTGAAGGGTTGACTTCTTTTATCTCAAAAGAAATGATAAAAGGAGTCAAGTGAAAAAAGAAGTTACTGATAAAATATATACTCTTTTAGTAAGAAAGGGAGTGGCTGCTGGGTTTTTGGGAGCTCCTATTGAGACTTACACTTCCACTCGAAGCTAGGGTTAATTATTTCTCTCCCACAGAGAATGTGTATGCGTGTGCATGTGTGTGTAGATCAGAGGAGACTCTCAGTCAGTATGCTGCTTTTCCTCCAGCTTTACAAACCCAACAAGATAACCCTGCGACAATATAGGTTTCTAGAAATGCAGGGCTCAGTTTTAAGAGGCAATGTAGATACATGTAAAACCAGAACTAGTAAGTTATGTTCCCATATCAGTCATTTTAATGACAAAAAAGGCAAAGATACATCCAATTTAGGGTTGTATCTGAATATAACGAATATTTTTTTATTAAAATTTTTGGGAAGCTCCTGGGTTTCTGAAAATTTTACCACTTCTTGTTGAGGTTTAAATGTCTGGTTTAAACCAGTGTTTTTGATGAAGGATTGGGAGTGTATCAGTGTTGGTTGTTGACTTTACTTCCCTAGTCAGAGAAAATAAAACAGTGCCATTCTGAAGAAAGCCATTAGTCTGTGATGAGACATCTGTCCATGTGTGTTTGTGTGTGATAATAACTTATATTTATAGTCGTTTCGGTAGCTTGTGTGTCTTTCTCTCCACACTGTTTGCTTTAATGACACTCTTCTGTGGAAAGCGGCAAACTTCATCTGTCACCACAGCGTCTGGCGAGCTGAGCGCAGTGACAGACCAGAGCCATGAAGAAAAGGAGGATAAAAAAAGAAAATGGAAGGGATGCGGACTAACTGAAAGACAGAAGCGAAGTACTTAGAAAGGGCAAAAGGTTATTTCTAGAGCTCTGCAGAATCAAATGAATGATCACACTGGTTGATCATCACACTGGAGCAGTGATCCTCAAATGGTGGCTTTTGGGCTAGATCCGGCTCGTAAAGGGTTAATGTCTGGACCCTCAATCTTGATGAAAAATTGTTTGTTCTTGTCATGTTTTATTTGCTGCCATGGTTTATTTTCCACTAAAATTGCAGCTCTTTGCTCAGAAGCGCAACATGAAATTAGACAACAGCAAGTTTTGTCTGTGTGCTGCCTGTTAACTTTTCCAGTATACCGGATTAAAACACACTAAAAGAGAGCATTTAAAAGTGCAAAGTTGACTGTAAAACCATTAATTTAAACTCTAATTGTCTGAAGTGTTTTTGTTTCCTTCTGAATCCAAGTGCTTCAAAGAATTTTTAAAACGCTGTCTTCAAAATTGGTTTGCCATAATTGATCTGAAGGATGCGTATTTCATATTTACTCCCTCAGCACAGACGCCTTCGGTTGGCCTTGAAGGTCGAGGCCATCAGTAATGTGTCCTCCCCTCGGCTTGTCTCTGTCCCCTAGCACGTTCACAAAGGTGTTTGAGGTGGCTTAGTCCTGTTATACGGGAAAGGGATTCCTGGTGTACTGGACGACTGGCTGATACTGGCCTAGTCGAGGTCACAAAGAAATAGTCTTATGTCACCTCAGCCATTGGGTTTTAATCAACCCAGAAAGAAGCCGTCTGACCCCCGGCCTGAGGATGTCTTTCTTCGTATGGAGTTGAACATGTGAGCACGGTATCCTGAAGGACGTGCCCTGAGCCTCCTGAAGGCAGAACGCAGAGTCTGCACAAATTGTTGCTCCTTCTGACATCCTGGGCATATGGGCAAAAGGGTTCTGCAGTAGCGGTTATTCCCCATATGTGACCACTCTAGCTTGGCTCAAGGTCCGAGTTCTATCACGACCATGGCCTTAGGGCTGAAGATGAACGTAGCACATCGTTGCCATCTCCATCTCTGTCTTGGAAGGACATTCTGTTCCTCCGGTGCCGGTGTCCCCCTAGAGAACCTGCAAGGCACATAGTAGTGATCAGCAATGCTTTAAACCCGGGGTGGAGTGCTGTATGCCAGAAGCACAATCTCAGGGTTGGAGCGAGAAGTTTGCTTGCTGGAGCATAAATCAGCAGTGTCCCTAGTAGTAAAGCACTTCTGGAGAATGCTGCAGGGATATCACGTGTTGGTCAGGACGGACAATATGGCAGTGTTGTATGTCAATTGACACAGAAAGATAAGCTCACCCCATTTTCAGCTCTCACTGGCAGAAAGCTCCTCTGGAGTCAGCACTGGGGGCTGTCCCTAGTCGCAGTCCATACTCCTGGCATGTTGAAACATTCAGCAGATACACTGTCTTGGTGGATACCCCGGCCATAAGAATGGCTACTCCATCCCCTGGCAGATATAGGACTGCTTTGTATAGCAGAGGTAGACTTGTTTGCCACCCCAGAGAATGCTCAGTTGTTTAACCTCTGTCCCAGGCTCCTCTCGGGATAGATGCGCTGGCACATTGTGGGTACAATGAAAGAAACACCTATATGCATTTTTCCCAGTAAGCCTCCTTGCACACCTCCTCTGCAAGACCAGAGAGGACGAGGCAGAGGTCCTAACAGCGGCACCTTATAGGCCTATTCATCCTTGGTTCATAGAACTCTGCTCCCTCATGACAGTCCCTCCCTGGCCAGTTCCCCTGCACTCGGTCCTTCTGTCCCAGGGATGTGGGCACAATCACCTGCGCCCAGACCTCTGGAACTCCATGTCTGGTACCTTAGCTGCAGAGAACCCCTGTTTATGCAACGTCCGTGATCCCAAAACTGTGTCTTTTCAGAGCTTGTTATGCTGGCAAGTAGGGTTGGTTCATTGACTGGTGTCACTCTCACCAATTAGACCCGAGAAGCTTCCCTGTTGAACTAGTGTTAAACCTTCTCCATGAGGGTCTGGATCGAAGACTTGTCTCCATCCACCCTGAAGGTTACATCGCTGCAATTCTGCCTGTCACTTCCAGTTGAAGACAACACGCTGAGATAACATGAGTTTACAGTCATATCCCTCAAAGGGGTCAGAAGGGGTAGAGAATCAAGGCTTTACTTAGTTCCGTTCCCTCCTGGGAGAGTATGGCTCCAGCTTCAGAAACAGGAAGAGTGCCACGTCTGCACCTACTTTATGTGTGGGGCGTGGTCACGTGATCATCAGCACGGCCGCTGATTGGCGTTTTAAAAAAGAATGTGGAGAGAGTAGAGCGCTCCTAGCAGAGTTCCCATAGTCTTTACCGACATAAGTCTCTGCTCCTTATCAAGGAACGCCTGTTACGAATGTAACCATTACATTCTCAAGGGAAAAGGGGTCCAATGCATAACTCACAAGATGTCACAAAAGAGATGTCACAATTCTTGAATTCTAGTTATTGGGAAAGTAAAGAAAGATGAAAAAGATTGTTTAAATTGTTGATTTCATTCAGTAATCTGATTTGATAGACCAATTGATTTCATCTGAAAGGCAGACAGGAAGGTTGTGTATCATCTCTGGTTTCCTCTGAATAAATACTGTAGATGAGGAAAACAAATCTAACTCTGAAAGAGAGCACAGCATCATAGAGCTGTTGGTTTCTCTGACCTCTGGCTCCACATGCCATGAGCAGAGCAGCTGTTTTATGTCTGATACACAGATGTTGTCTGAGAACACACCTGCCTAAGTGTAAGTGTACACATCCCTCAAACACATTCTAAAGAGTAAAGAGCTGAGTCTGGCAACCTAAGCCTTACTGACAACGGAGATCTTTTTTGAAGCTTCCGGTGCAGTCTACAGGGTTTTTCTCGTTACATGGTAATTATTACATGTTAAAAGACATTCTTTTAGGCAGATTACAAATCAGTGTGTTTTTGACTCAAATTGCTGGACTATAGGGCAGCAGAGTGTGCCTTTATTAATAATACAATTTGCTCCAGCCCCATTCTCTGTAATTGAAGTGAAGCGGGTCTGACCCTGGTTTGTACCTGGATGGGAGACCTCAAATTAAAAAAAGGTTTCAGTGGGAAGAGGTCTTTCAGATGAGATCAAATCAAGGTCCTGACGCTCTTTGGTCGTTAAAAATTCCAGGATGTTTTGTCAAAAACAGTAGAAGTGTTAAGAGTTGAGTTGGCGTTCCTGGTCAAATATTCTCCTAATAATCTCTGTGTTCTAATTGGCTACATTCCTCTGATTGGCTCCCTATGTCTCCTGTCCATCATTAGAATGTGAGTGGTGAGTGTTCAGGTGCAGAATGGCATCCCTCAAATCTATTCTAGGTGTATGCTGTACACTGCTGCTGGATTCGAAGACTGCTCCCTCTATATTTAAGTGTCTCCAACCATATCAGAACTTAATATTTAGTGAATCCAAATACATTTGCTTAACCATGTGATCTGAGTCAAGCACACATGGCAAGAACATCAGATGAGACTAAATGGAGTATGCAGGAAAAATCCTTTGATCAGTACACAACGCAGACAGGTGAGGATCTATGAGGACTGTGCATGATTGACCAGAAACCCTGACACTATGTCTCTAACAAAACAGAGTTATACAAATCTTACCAAAAATGTTAATAACCAGAATCATATGTATATAATCATCAGTCAAATAAATGTTTTAATTGATTCAAGTAGTAAGTATCCAAGTGGAATCACTGATGTAGTAAAAACATGTTCAGTAAGAAACTGCTCTGATAAAAAGCATCATCCATCCACCCATTTTCTTGTCGGCTTTCATCCCTTTCGGGGTCACCACAGCGGAATGAACCGCCAACTCCTCTGGAACATGTTTTATGCGGCGGATGCCCTTCCAGCCAAACCCATCGCTGGTAAACATTCACACACACTCATTCATTCACACTTTAACACTATGGACAATCGTTCTTACTCAATTCACTTATACCGCATGTCTTTGGACTTGTGGGGAAACTGGAGCACCCGGAGAAAACCCACGCGATCACAGGGAGAACATGCAAACTCCACACACAAATGCCAACCGACCCAGCCGAGGCTCGAACCAGCGACCTTCTTGCTGTGAAATGCCCGTGCTACCCACTGTGTCACCGTGACGCTTTAAAAAGCATCAAAAAAGATGTTTAACAAAAAAATTAATAAATATCTGAACACATAGTACTTTTCACATCAGATGTTTGTTGTCGGATTCATATTAAATATTCAGAAGAATCTTTCAAAAACATTGGAGGTCATCTTAATTCTGAGCAGGAAGTAGTTCTGAAAGTGAGCTTTTGTTCCTACAGAGAGTGAAGAGAGAAAGGCCAGGGCTGCCATTGATTTCACGCACAACATGACCTTTACTTGCACTTTTCAATCTCTTCCGACATTCGGTTTGCTTTCATTTCTCTCAGTGCTGTTTTAGACATATTTTTAAATAAATACTTCCATATGGAGCCAGCCAGGATGATATCATAACGATTGTGTTTGTACAATTTAGTCATAAATAAATAGCACAATTAAAATGTACAAAACCCAATATATTCGTATATTCAAAACAATGTTCGTACATTTCCAAGTGAAATCATAAATATTTCCATCAACTCATACACTTTTGCAGTGTACCTAAATTAATTTGAAAACAGGTTCACAGATTTCATTTTAATTACGTTTTTCAGCTGCTTGTTATAAAAAAAATTTACTTTGTGAGATGTACTCTTTGT
Organism: Danionella dracula; assembly: GCA_900490495.1. Classification (NCBI taxonomy): domain Eukaryota; kingdom Metazoa; phylum Chordata; class Actinopteri; order Cypriniformes; family Danionidae; genus Danionella; species Danionella dracula. The sequence goes on from UELW01000489.1 coordinate 967,362, forward strand.
ACTCTCCTCTCTGGATTTGTGCTCGATACATTTAACACGCTTCTCGCATATTTTGGGATCATATCCATAACTTCAGAGCTGCTCCTGTTCTCCACCAATCAGAGCGCCAACTCTAATAAACAACAGCTGCAAGTGTAGCAGGTGTCTTTTAAGTTAAAAATGTATCGACAATTAAGATATATATAAAAACCTTACAGTTTGGTCTGAATAAACATTGAGTTTGTCGATTGGCTCATTATATTATGTAAAATTTTAGGAATTGTAAAACATTTTCTTAAATAGTTAATATTTCAACATTTAAACAAAGTAATAAATTCAGATCCGTTAACCTGTATTCAAATTAATTCATGTAAAATGCACACATGTTAAAATTGAGCGAAGTATTTATGCTTTCACTTGAAAACGTACGAACATTGTTTTGAATAAACGAATTGGATTTTGAACATTTGAATTGTGATATTTATTTATGAACTGATTCGTATGAATACAATCTGTTTGAGACTGTTTTGGTTCCGTACTTCCAATGCTGAGATGACATTGACAACACAAACATTTTAGAAATCAATGAAATGTTTGATTAAAATGTATTTTATAAAAATGTATTTTGTGATTTAGCGTATGGCTTGAAAAACTTCCCATTGATCTCTGAGTACTTCCTGCTGTGCTTCCTTGTTACTCTGATTTCTCGCACCTGACTATGCACTGCAAATCTTTCTCTAATTACCTGAGTCACCTCTGCTGTGGCTGGTTTGTATGTCTTTATCTGCTCTGTCTCTCCCTCTCCCCCTTGTTAGCTTATTCAGTGTTCTCCTGCCTTCATGCCACTGCACATCTTCAACACCTAGTTCGTCTTGTCTGCTGGCTGATTAATGTAACTCCCTTAAATGTTACCTAACCTACGCTCTGCCCGTAGGCTTTTTGAGAAGACCTTTTTTTTCGTTTGGACTGGCTGAGTTTTCCATTATGGGAGTTTTTCGTTGTAGTCAAGCCCTCTCTCCACCTGGACTATCTTCTACGTAATTGGTTTTCTTCTACACTAAAGAACGTTCAATAAATCGTCCAGTCCATCTGTGTCCAGTACATCTCTCTCTCACCTGTCAGGGACAGTTTCTAGGGTGTATTGTGCCAAGAACAGAGGTCAGAATGGATCCTGCTTAAGCAACCACGGTCACTGAATGGCCTCATCCTTCAAACCGGTTGGCTCGCCAACTGTTTTTGGCCTTCGCTAACTTCTATCGGTGCTTTTTTCACGGTTTTTGTCAGATTGCCCAACCCCTTAATTTGCTCACATCCCCTAAACACGGTTTTGTCTGGTCGGAATAGGCTCAACACTCATTTGACTCTTGCAACGGTTCACGACGGCTCAAATTCTCACCACTCCAGACCTTCAGAACTAGTTAATTCTGGAGGTGGATGCTTTCCAGACTGGAGTGGGAGCTTTCTCAGCGCTCGACAAAAGATGACAAAGTGCATCTTTGTGGGTTCTTTTCCCTAAGTCTCTCACCAACCGACCGTAACTACGATATTGGCAACCGTGAACTTCTAGCCATTCGCCTGGCCCTTCAGGAGTGGTGCCACTGGATGGAGGGGCCAAGGTTCCTTCTCTGGTGTGGACTGACCACCGAAATTTAGAATTTATTCACTCCGCTAAGCAAATTGGTGCTTGACAAGCTCATTGGTGCTCTTATTTACACAATTTAATTTTACCATATAATTCAGACCAGGCTCTAAGAACACTAACCAAGACGCCCTTTTGCTTCAATTTGATGCTTCACAAAGGGCTACCACTGAGCTGACAATCCCTTCCAAATTGATCCTGGGGGGTCTACAATGGGGTATTGAGGAGACTATGAAGTCTGCTCTGGAGAACGAGACCACTCTGCTTAGCACGCCTTGTGGTAGATTTTTCATAACCATGTCAGTGAGAGCTGCGGTCTTGCGCTGGGATTTTTAGTGTATCTCCTTTATCTGTTACCTAACCTACACTTGTGAGAAGACCTTTTTATTTAGTTTGAACTGTGAGTTTCCGGTTGTTGGAGTCAAGCTCTCTCTCCACCTGGACTATCTTCTACATAATTGGTTTTCTTCTACACTTAAGAGCTCTCAATAAATCGTGGTGAAAATCGTACCTGCATATAGGTGCAGTCCATTTCTCGCACCTGACACTCTCATACCATTGGGTTTTTTTCTAGCTCTTTTGCACATGACTACATATATTAGAAAAGAATTCAAGTGAAATTATTTATTTTACTCAAAATATATATTTTTTTAATTATTATCTTTGTATATCACCATACAGGTTGTTAAAAAGACAGAGTCCTTTTTTTAGTTCAAGGCTTATTCTCTAATTATTTAAAGCAAACAAATAGATGCATAACATTTTTGTGTCATTACATAATGTAAACTTATCACTGAAATACAACAATGTAGACACCAAAAAAACAAAAAAAATATTACAAATTAGAGTAAACATGAAGCTTTATTACTAAGCTTGTTGCCACATTAGCCTTGTTTATTTGGTCATCACTGACAAAGCAACAAGGAATGCTCAGCTGAAGATTTTTTTATGCCAAACAGATCACACAGTCTTCCTCCACAGACTCAGGGCTGTGCTAGTATTCACTATTAAGTGATGAATATTAATAAATACTAATGCAGGTGCTTCATTAAGTAACTGTCAGTGAGAAACAATGCCCCCCAAGGGTCCATATACAGATTTCTTTGATAAGAAGCATGAACCAGAAGGTTAAAAAAACACACACACTTCAGAAATTGCACACGAGTACAGAGCTGGGATAAATCAACATGTAAAGCATTACTGCTGTTTCGTAACACAGTAGTCAAATATTTTAGGCTAGTAAATATTGTTTTCTCTATGAAGAATCAATAATATTGTAAAGCTGCAGTAATTGAGCCTAGCAACGTTAGCAGGATTTTAGAGTTGAAAATGGTGAAATTAGCTCAATAGGTGACTTTTAAAAAAAGAAAATTTATGTAGGCAATAGTGTTATCATTGAAAAATATCTAAAAGGGCACTTTTGTAATTTAGTTCAGTAATTTAGTCATGAAGCATAGGGAGTCATTAGAGAAGGACAGAAAAGTTCTTGCAAGCTTCAAAGTTTATTCATTCAAAAGCATGAATAGTGTTTGTCCAGGTTGTGATGAAAAAAAAACTTTACAATGCTCTGTGTCAACTGGCTTAAATACACTCAAATCCTTTCAAATTATTTGGGTGAAACCATTTTAAACAAGAATTTGGATACAATCAAAAAAACAAACAAAAACATGTAGATATAACATTTAACTAAAATACTTTAAATGCATTCAAATTATAATTAAATTATTATATAATTACATTATATTATTTGTATATCTCAAATTAAACACAACACAATAGTGTGATCCAAAAAACGTACATTATAAAAGAATATGGTCTTGGCTCTGCCCCCTTTTGACGTAATCAGAAAATCCGCAGAGTGATAAATAAACAGTAACCTCAAAAGATTGTCTTTTGTGCTTATGTGTTATTTTATAAAGATTGCTCTCACTGTTATTAAGGTTGCGATTTTCACGAATATGTGCACACATCTGTAAATAAATACAACCTTCAACAAAGTGACCGCTCTCCTTAAAAACGAGTACGCACTGCTTTTAAACTGGTTTTATCTTATTTGGTGATGATGTTACACTCATTCATCCTCATCATCACAGGCACCTATTGTAAGATTTTTGAAGGTTGTATGGATAGAATGTAAGGTGTAGAGAGATGAAGAAGATGAAGGTGTAGAAGAGCATGTAAGGTGCACACTTTCATACACACTTCTGTTATGCTAAGTTCAGATTACATTATTTTCATTGTATTTGTGTCCCAGATCTTTTCGGACTACAGGACTCTCTGAGCATTCACTCGCTGCTTTGTACACAGCAGGTAGATCAGCAACACAAGTTTTCACACTGCATGATTTTACAAGAAACGCCAACAACTTTGCCCCATTTAAACCAGATTTCACATCAAAATAATGCACAGTCACATGAGCAAGACCAGAGTCACTTGAGAAGTTACAAATTTACAAACAAATAGCTTGTGCGCTAAGAAGAGTTTGACAGAAATAAGTCAATTATTTTTTAATGCGTTGCAGTTTGTGCTACGTTTCTGCTATAAATACCTGGGATATTTATCTAGCTAGTTAGATAGTTTATTCTGTTAGAATAGGTCCTCAATTAATACACTATAAACTCTATTCTTATGCTTCTCATCTAATTAGATTATACATAATTCCATATTTTGCTATATTTAATTTGCAAAGATTTCACAATGCATGACTCTGTGTCATTGACTCATTTGTGACTCACTCAAATTGTGTCTTTGACATTACATCTGTGTCACTTGCATGCACATGGTCGAATATCTATGATTTCTTAAAACTTGTCAGTGAGTCAAATCGTGCAATCTGACCACCAGGTTTCCCTCCTGATGCATAACAAAGTGACTGAGCTGCAGTTTATTTTTTAACCACTAGAGTTTAACTTCAGAAGTGAGCCTATATCTTCATTTTCAGAACAGGCTTAATGCATTTTTCTCTTCAAGTTCCTTCTTATGACCTTAGAGTATAAAAAGTGGCATTTATTTGAAAATATTTATTTTTAAGGGGCAAAAAAACACGGCCAGTGATCTATCAAATTTGGGTTGAACCTCTCAGTTTTAAGTGCACTAATTCATGCTCTCTGCGGTCTTACTCACAGTTTTTCATTCGGTTTCATCAGATTGTGCCTCTCGAGATGCAGTCTGGCATTTCAGACGAGGACAGTAACTGAGCTAATGCAGCAATGCATTGGACAGCCACAGACACACACGCACGCATGAGCGTGCGCCTCCAGGCTTATGTAATCTTTATAAGAAAAGCGAGTGCCCCGCCAATGCACCCTTGTTCACCCTGGTTTCTGCTGCATTATTGATGATCCGCAGGGTCAGCGTCTGCTTTTAGTCTCTCCCTCATGACTAGTCTCTGAGTGTGGAGGGGAGTTCATGGATGTGTGTGAGTTCTTGTGACAGGAGCACTCATCAGATCATGACGTTCACCAGACTAATGCATCACTGTGTGTCAGTCTCTATGAAAATGTAGGGAGAAAGAAAAAGGAACTCATCAGATCATAACCTCTGCGTTCTACAAAACTCCGCCCAGACACTGCATGGATGAATGTTTGCTTTCCTCAGCAAAGCACAGCTGTAAACATAACTCCGTTTAAGCTGTCAGAGTTAAAAAGGTTTTATTATGTTTAAAACACAGAATGTTATGGTAGTTAAGTTTGCTACATTGCATATGTTCAAAAACCTTATTTTTGTCACCTTCACAGAATTAATTTAAAATAATGAACACTGTTTTTTTTTTTTACACCAAAACATAGTATTGATGTGTAGTATTTGTTATGGACACATAATTCATTTTGATGAGATGAAAACAGACAATTTTGTCATTTTTTTATATATTTTAACATGCAATTTTTCGGTGTCGTTTGGCTGAATTTTCAACTTCTTTTGCTGGTGCGCTCATTAGCATATATGTACTGGGAGTATTTAATTTGTGCTCAATTTCATATGAATTGGAAAGACCCAATCGAATCTGCATGGGAACAAGACACGTTGAGATTAGTAAACCTGAATTACCTTGTGAAGTACAATCCCACCTTCATCTGTACACAACGCTTTAGTAAGTACTCCATGCAAATATTAGTACATGAGGCATTCCTTTACACGTTTAATATATATTTTGACACACAAAAGGCTTTCCTGCCACTTAAAAAATGACATTTGACCCATTCTTAACCAATGTCTTTCTTTACCTTTAAGATGAGAATGAAATTGGGAAATTAGTGGTGAAAATTGCTCATGTGAGTTAAATATCTTGAGTCGTGTTCAAAGGATGACTAAAATACAGTCTTTTTTGTCTTCATGGTTCTACACTGAAGTGGAAACACATCCTTCTGAAGCTGATGCTCAAATATTCATTAGCTAAATTAAAAGAGCTTGCAAAATGATGCTTTTTTGTGTGTGAAATATAGACCAGTACAATATAAACTATGTTGAATACATTGTTAATTGTTTTTTTTGGCACAAGAGAGCTTGTGTTTAGTACTAGAGAGTACATTGTTAGCAAAAACATAAATAAAATTTAAAAGAAAAAAAAATTCACTGGCATTCTCTAGTAATGAATAGCCAGTACAGGGGAGCCTTGTTTATCGAGGGTGTGATGTAAAAATAGCCAAAATCTGTGAAATAAAGTCAGCTTTATTTTTATTATTCTAGATGTTCTAATGCTGTAAACCCCTTACTTATCTCTTGTTCAAACACTCTTAAACTCTTTAGGATGTCAAGAAGTCCATCTTTTGTGGGATGGTGAGCATCTTCCTCTGCCTTTTGAGTGCCAGATCAGGTTAATTTGATAGTGCAACATTTTGTGAACCTCGGGGGGTTTGTTGAGAAGAGAACACACACAGCACAGAACTTCAGAGTCACACTATAAAAGATATAAGATTTTTAGAGCTGAATGCTTTCTGTATTGTACAAGAGACACATAGAGGACAATGATCATCAGTCGACTACAGCCAGTCAGTTTGCAGAACAGAGCGAGCTATTAAAGATGCTGAATATAGTGTGCTGTAAAAAGCACAAGTGCACATGCAAAATGGCATGGCAGCGGAAGGTGAACTGTATACTTGTTTTGTATAGAACCACTGTAACATGAATTGAACAGACTGGAAGGCTCATTTCTGAGGTCAAACGTCTTTTTAAATTTAATTTCCGGTTAGTAAAACAATAATCAAGTATGTGGACAAGCATGCCAAACATCTCACTTTTCTGGTAGTTTTTTAGTTAGTGTGAGGAGAGAGCACATCACCAATTTCCATATTCATCTAAACTTTGCTCTCAGCAGTTTGAGGAGCAAATAACTGCAAAGGTATTCTGTTTATACCAAAACAAGAACCAAGAAAAGCTTCACTCTGAAAATATTATGAAATCCAGTTTTACAATTCTTAAAAAAGCAAGACTATGGGTGCACCAGTGATGCGCGAGTCAATGATCTGAACCCACCTGCAATTCGGACCACAAAGAAAAGAAGAAAATATTGTACCCGACCCACTTCCTGACCCGCAAATTTTTCAAATGGTGCACTCGCTGATTTTTCAGCTGTCTAGATGCATAATATTATTAATGAATGCAATGTTTGTTTCGATCCTGTGTTGCATGAGTGAAGTTAGTTGCATGAGTGAAGTTCGTTGCAGAGCTGCGTATGAGCAAAGTGGGAGACATTCTGTGTAGTGTAGTGGGAGGGATACGTGGGTGATAGCAGATGAGTGAACGCGAGTGCAACACGAGAGGAAGATAAGAGCAAAAAAACTGTGATCTGTGAGTGCCACCCGGGTGTGTGAGGTGACTGAACCTGAATAAACTGCTGCTGAATGAAATCACAGAAGCATCAAGGAAAAAGTTTGTCTCTTATCATTACCAAAGCAAATGGCTGCGCTGCTGTAACAAGCATTTAACGGCAGAATAGTAACACCTGCTTGAATTCATCAGCAGGTCTACTGAGAGAAGGCCCACTATAAGAGACTGATGAAACGGGGGACTTGAATGTGAACTTACCTTAGTATGTCACACAAGTTGACGTAGAACCGATTCCAGGAATTTCTGAATAAAACTTCCTTTTACTAAGCCAGAGTTTGCTGACGTCATGTGTCTGAGACGCGAGCACTCGCAATCCAAAGTTGTTCTTTCCTGAGCAAACTGCTTATCAACGTTCTATTTGAAGCGGGTTGCTGCATAGCCAAGCTTGATCGCGGTTAAATGAAGTGTAGGCTCATGTATTTCATAGAAAAATGTGTTTAGACTGTATAAATTATAAAGGTTTAATTGGCATCTTTATTTCAAACGATCCAACTTACCGCGACCGGAATATCTTTAAAAATATGTTATAAAAAGTTTATAAAAATGAAATGTACTCGTTCGCCCAAAGGATGTTAATTCCCCATTTGGAAAAGTGAATAACAAATATGTATATATTTTCAGAGCCAGATATTAGATTACCTTTTTGTAGTCTAGAGCCTGTTAAGTAATGTAACAACCTATACTACTAATTATCTTATCTTATAAGTGTACCTAATATTAACTATCCCTGTCCCCTATCTTATCAACTTTGGAGAAAATTTAGCTGTTTCGGTTTTTATGTCAAACACTTATCTTCAGTTCTTTTGCTGAGTTGTCTTATTAGGGGTCGAGCACCGAAGGTGCAAGAACCCTATTGTTTTTCCTCGAGACTTTTTTTTTTTTTTTTTTTTTTATTATTAGGGCCCGAGCACGCCAGCGAAGCTGTGCGGCGAAGCCCTATTGTATCTGTTAGGATTATTATTATTATTATTATTATTATTATTATTATTATTATTCTTCATCCGCCGCAATCGTCGCAGATTTCACCAACTAGGCGTGCTCGAAAACTCACCAAATTCGGCACAAAGGTCAAGCTCGCTAAAAATTGCGATCTGGCACGCTCGGCGTGATCGTAGCATAAAAAATGGCTCTACAGCGCCACCTTTTAACTTTACCAAAAAACATGTTTCAGCTGTTTTGACACCCTTAACATGTTCGAAACCGCACCAAATTTTGCTCAAACCTCATCCTCAATAAATAGAGTAATCTGACAGTGTTTGCGCAACTTTACGTTGGACGACAGCTTTGCAGCGCCACCTAGTATGCGAAAAAATCTCATCTCGCATTTTAACGAACTCCTTCTAGGAAAATAACCAGATCGAGCTGAAAATTGGTGTGCTTACTCAGGAGACCTTCGGGATGAAAAGTTATCAAAAGCGCAGCAGTTTGTAAAACGGTCTTTGGGTGGCGCCCCCTCGAATTTCACCAATCAAAAATGTGATAGAAATTGACATACTTTTGAGTATATCTCCGTTCTAGTTTATCCGTTGTCCACGAAAACGGCCTGACATGATGATCTTGGAAGGCTGAACAAAATGTTAGACCGCAATGTGACACAACTCTAAGAATGGCTCCACAGCGCCCCCTTGAATGTTACTAAAATAGATGTTTTAGCTGTTTTGACACCCTAAACATGTTAGAAACCCCACCAAATTTAGCCTAAACCTCATCCTCAATAAATATAGTAATCTGACACTGTTTGTACAACTTTACTTTGAACGACAGCGCTGCAGCGCCACCTAGTATGTGAAAAAAGCTCATCTCGCATTTTAACAAACTCCTCCTAGGAAAATTGCCAGATCGAGCTGAAAATTTGTCTGGTGACTCTTAAGACAGTATGGACCAAACGTTATCAAAAACGCAGAAGTTCGTCGCACGGTCTTTCTGTGGCACCGCTTCGAATTTGAGCTTTCTCAAATGTATGGGGATAATGGTACTTGTTACTGTACCTCTCACATCCTTCATCCAATCAATGTCAAAAATGTACGGAATGATGAGCTTACCCCTCAGAACAAGTAGATATGCTTACTTGATGATACACTCATAGCGCCTCCTGCTGGCTGTATGAATTCCAAGGGATCCTAACGTATTTGTTGCTATATATCTTACATATTTAACTCAATGTACATGACAAAAAATTTGCATGATGAGCTGGTAATTCTAAACGGAATAATATGCTCATGGCATGAGACTGTTATAGCGCCACCTGGAGGCTTTCTGAAATGTGTTTAAACTAGCTGTTGTCAATAGGCAGTGAATGTAAAAAATGTATGGAATGATGAGCTCACCCCTCAGAAGGGGTAGATATGCTTACTTGATGATACACTCATAGCGCCTCCTGCTGGCTGTATGAATTCCAAGGGAAATTAATGTATTTGTTGCTGTATCTCTTACAAATTTAACTTAATGTACATGACAAAAAAAATGTAAGACCAGGGGGCGGCATCTTTGGATCCCGCGGATGCATCGTGCGAGGGCCCGCCCATCGCTGCTTGCAGCTTTAATTATTATTATTATTATTATTATTATTATTATTATTATTATTCCGGGAATCATTGCGGGCACTTTTCGGTACCTGAACATATATGAAAAGTCACCGATTTTTGCACACGCATCAGACCCGGTGAAAAATTTCGTAAAATTTTGGTCCCAAAACTGATTTCTAAAAAATGGCTCTATAGCGCCACCTAACGCGTTTTTACAGCTTTTGAGCATCCAGTTTGTCGTAGGCGGATGAAATTTGGTACACATGTGTAAAGTACCAAGGTGTAACTTTTACTAATTGAAAGTCTATTTCCAAAATAGACAGGAAGTCAGTTATTTCGCAAAAACCTCTAAAAAAGGGCGTTTTTGCTCGCTCTACTTTTTGACGAACTACTCTCACAGACTTTATCCAAACATCTCCAAACTTCTTGAGTATCATCATAAGGCATACGGCAATTGATATTGAGAAGCTTGTTTGACTATCATAAAGTATGTGGTCGTGGCGGCGGGCCAATGTCCAAATTTCGACTCGAAACAGGAAGTTGTTATAACTCGGGCATAGAATATCCGATCCGGCTCAAACTTGTTTCATTCTCATCGTAGTCCAAGCCTGAGAACAGGCGTATGACGACGAACGACATCCGCCATAGCGCCACCTAGTGGCAAGCATTAAAAGCCTGTTTTTCATAGTTTTACCCTTCTATTTCAGCCAGTGTATTGCATGCACACTTAAAACTTGTCGCATGCGTGTAGGACCTTAAGACCTACAAAAAAGTAAATTGGGTCGAGTTTTGAAACTGGACGGAAAACCGGATATTTTAGGTTTTATGTAAAAAACACAGACTTCATACTTTGACGAACTCCTCCTAGGCGAAATGTCCGATCCAGCTGATAATTGGTGTAGTTAGTCGTAAGGCATTTGGGATGAAAAGTTATCAAAAACGCAGCAGTTCGTCAAACGGCCTTTGGGTGGCGGTCTATAGCGCCACCTGAAGCGGTTTTGTAGCTGTTGCGCAACCAGGTTATCGTAGGCGAATGAAATTTGGTACACATATGTAAATGACCAAGCTGCAACTTTTACTAATAAAAACCCGTTTTCCAAAATTGACGGGAAGACAGATGTTTTGCAAAAACCTAAAAAAGTGTGCATTTTCACTCGTTTCAAACTTTGACGAACTCCTCCTAGGCGAAATGTCCGATGAACCTAAAAATTGGTGTTGTTACTCATAACACATTAGAGAAAAAAAGTTATCAAAAGCTAAGAAGTACGTCCAATGGTCTTTGGGTGGCGCCACAGCAAAGTTCAACCTTCAAAATTGTGCAAAAACAATTTACATATTTTGGACTTTATCTCCGTTCTAGGTTATCCACTATCAACAAAAACAGCCTGCCATGATTAATCTTGTCAGGTTGAACAAAAGGATATGCATCACTGTGACTGCGCTCCAAAAATTGGCTGTACAGCGCCCCCTTACATGTGACCAAAAACATCGCTTTAGCTGTTTTTTAAAGCTGTTGCTCAAGCAGTTTGTCGTAAGCGAATGAAATTTGGTACACATGTGTAAAGTACCAAGCTGCAACTTTTACTAATATAATCCCTTTTTCTAAAATCAACCGGAATTGAGTTATTTCGCAAAAACCTCAAAAAATGGGCGTTTTGCTCGTTCCACACTTTGACAAACTCCTCCCACAGAATTTATCTAAACATCTCCAAACTTCTTGAGTATCATCATAAGGCATACAGAACCTTAAAATTAGAACTTTTTTTCAGCTATCATAAAGTATGTGGTCATGGTCGCAGCCAAGGTCAAAATTTCGATTTGAAACAGAAAGTTGTTATAACTCGGGCATAGAATTTCCGATCCGTCTCAAACTTGTTTCATTCTCATCGTAGTCCAAGCCTGAGAACAGGCGTAAAAAAACGAACATAATCCGTCATAGCGCCACCTAGTGGCGAGCATTGAAAGCCTGTTTTTTATAGTTTTACCCTTCTATTTCAGGCAGTGTATTGCATACACACTTAAAACTTGTCGCATGCATTTAGGACCTTAAGACCTACAAAAAAGTAAATTGGGTCGAGTTTTGAAACTGGACGGAAAACCGGATATTTTAGGTTTTATGTAAAAAACACAGACTTCATACTTTGACGAACTCCTCCTAGGTGAAATGTCCGATCCAGCTGATAATTGGTGTAGTTAGTCGTAAGGCATTTGGGATGAAAAGTTATCAAAAACGCAGCAGTTCGTCAAACGGCCTTTGGGTGGCGGTCTATAGCGCCACCTGAAGCAGTTTTTTAGCTGTTGCGCAACCAGGTTATCGTAGGCAAATGAAATTTGGTACACATATGTAAATGACCAAGCTGCAACTTTTACTAAAAAAAAACCATTTTCCAAAATTGACGGGAAGACAGATATTTTGCAAAAACCTCAAAAAGTGTGCGTTTTCGCTCGTTTAAACTTTGGCAAACTCCTTCTAGGCGAAATGTCTAATCAGGCTGAAAATTGGTGTGGTTACTCATAACACATTAGGGAAAAAAAGTTATCAAAAGCTAAGAAGTACGTCAATTGGTCTTGGGGTGGTTCCACAGCAAAGTTCACCCTTCAAAATTGTGGAAAAAAATTTACATATTATGGTCTGTATCTCTTTTCAAGATAATCCACTATCAACAAAAACAGCCTGGTATGATTAGACTTAACAGGCTCAACAAAAGCATATGCATCACTGTGACTGCGCTCCAAAAATTGGCTCTACAGCGCCTCCTCACTGCCCCCTTAAATGCTACCAAAATCTTCGTTTTAGCTGTTTTGACCCATTGAACATGTTAGAAAGCCCACCAAAATTTGTTAGAAGGTCAAGAAACTCGAAAAAGGCCGGGAGGCGGTGCTTTCGCTCCGGCGGATGCATCGTGCGAGACCCCTTCCATCGCTGCTTGCAGCTTTAATTTAAATTTACTTCTTTAAATAAATCATTTGAAAGCACATCTTTATGTGAAATGTATCTTTAGTGACATTTTTCCTTCGATGGATACATATCAGTCTATAATTTGAATAGTTTGACTCCTTGTACTCAACATTAAAAGTAAGCCATACTTAGTAATCACAACTTAATGCAGACCCAAAATGTTGAAAGAGCCATATTGGACCAAAACAACAAAAAACAAATATGTCTGGAGCAGCACAAAATTAAAAGCCTTGTATAAGCCTTATAATGAAGGTAACACATGCTGTATGTATCTATATTAGCTTACTAAAAAAATTACTAAGTTGGCTACAAATACATAATGAGCCTTCATGATTAAATGTTTATTTTCCCTGCAGTGCATCCTGTAGAGAATGACGCACCATGTGACTACTCTGTTGTACGATGCCGCCTCAAGTTTAACTTTATTACAATATTAATGAGTTATGTTTCATTGCTTTGATGAAATTAAAGAAATGCAATAAAGAAATCAGATTTTTGATGTCATTTTTATTTTGAAGATTCCAAAAAATAACATCAAAATGGAACATGCATAATGTGCCCCTTATCTGGGCAACAGTGCAATAAAACGCAGCTTGCATTTATAGAAATAAAGCAGCAGCCTTTTGAAAAGATAAAGTATATAAAATCTAATTAATACAGTTTAAGTTTGATTTGATAATATCCCTAGGTGTCATTCTAAATATATACTGACAAAAATAAGAAATCACTTTATAAAAACAGCCACTTTGTTTGCATGCCTTCCCTGGAAATGTCTTTTCACTTTACTCTTCTTGTTGTTTGACAACTTCTCACTACAGAGCAAATATTCAGGCAATCCTTCCGCATTCGCAATGAATGCAAATGATTCGGTCTAAGAAACGTTGAATCCTCTCTTCTCCTCAGTTATTTTTCTCTTTTACCCTTTAGGATCTACGGCCCATCACACAGTCGCTTGTGTTTCATCAGTTTCCTGTACCCTAGTGGCGCGGCATAACATAAACCACGCCATTTTCCATCTTATTGAGTGCTTGATCAATCTCATTGTCTATTTTTACATTATAACAGCATTTTTAAACATGACCGTGAAATCACGCCGTTTTGTCCGTCTAAATCAACATCATCCCAGTTTAACCAAAATGACTAAAAGACCAAAATCATTTATCTTCATACATCGATATATGCAGCAGAATGCGGAAGGAAATTTCGATGGGGTAGGGAAAACCAACAGACTAGTGCATAATTTTTTACTGCGGCAGGAAAAAACTACGAGGCAGGAAAATCCCATAGAACACCGGTTTGTTTACGACAGCCACCTGTCTGGCATCCCGCCCCCTGCTGGTAGAAGTGTGTGTCGCAGGCTGTGACACAAATCTTCGCTGACAGAAATGTTGAAGTTAAATATTTATTCTACACACTTTTACAGCATTGAAAAACGTTAGGAATGTTTGTCCTCCTATTGAAACCATATTAAAACAAAAAATATATCAACCTCCCTCATCTTTTTCCATTTTCAAACATTTTTGAAAAAGTTCCAGGGAGCCACTAGGGCAGCGCTAAAGAGCCACATGCGGCTCCAGAGCCGTGGGTTGCTGACCCCTGAATGCAATTGACAATTGATTTCTGAGTTCATGGGAAATAAAGTCTCAGTGATTGGTAAAATGTTTCTGTTGCTGCCAATCAGAGACAACATTGAAGATCTTGTTAGAGGAACCATTTTGCTAGTTTTTTTAAGCAGGTTGGACAAAACTGTGGAAAATGTCCCCAGAATAAGGAAAGCTCTTTGGAACTGTGAAAACTCAATTTGATGAATGGAGCCATCATTGCTGCTCTGTTCACAAACAAGTTTTCTAATTCAGAACCTGCCCGATTACTCCAGCAAGTGGGTAATTCTTCTCCACACCTGCAAAAAAAAAAAAAAAACACACACCACACAACTGACAGATCAATAAAGAGTTTTTACACTAGCTGGTGTATAGATGGGGTTGTGTGTTCTTCATTTCAAACATTTTAAAATTGACCTGTCAAACACACACATTTCAGACCTTGCAATTTTACACTGAAGGAAAGAGTTTTTGTCTTAGCTGTTGAGAGCCACAGCTTTTGGCACTAGCTTCCTGCTCCCCAGACCAGTGTTGTTTTTAGCAGGCATGTAAGTTTTAGTCTTAGTCTATTTGATGACAAATTATTTTAGTTTTGTTCACATTTTAGTCATTTCAAAAATTAATTAGTTTTAGTCACGTTTTAGTTGACGAAAGTCAAAAACATTTTAGTTTTGTTTTAGTCACCAAAAATAAGGTTTTTATTCTAGTTTTAGTCTATGTAGATTCATTCAATATTTAACATTTCTTTCAATATTAGGAATTGCGTATTTAAATATTTAATGGCTTAATGCTCCACTTTACATTGTGAGATTGTTGATAGGCTTTTCATTAATAAATACAATGATACATATTTATGATCTAATAATTATGCAAAATAAAGTGTTACCACAATGAAATTTATCTTCTTACTTTAAAAAAGCCAAGAACAAAACATTCTAAACTAGGCAACTGTAGCTTTATTTTTGACAATGACCTTAAGTGCAATAATCAAATGCATGCCCAAAATATGAGCGATGGAATAAGAACATGCACTTACATATTTGAAAGCATTAAAATACCGCAGATGCTCAATTTGTGCTCAGTGTGTCAGGTAGAGGGCGTGACCGGACAAGGATAACCTGTGGAATTTTAAATGACTGATTACAGGCAAAAATCATGAAAAAGCAGAAATGTCAACATTTTTAACTTGAAACCGTCCACTCATTAACATTTTTGATAACTCTTGTTTTTGTTTGTGCTATCTCAGGTTTTCTTCAAAACAAAGACATATTTAGCTCATCAACATCTCGTTATTGTCACGAGAAAAAGATTTGTCAACAAAATAATTTCGTCATCGTCATCGTTGGTGCAAAAACCGTCTAAGTAGAACAATCATCTAAGTAGAAAGGGTACTCCTCAGCTTCAAAATAGGCTTGAAGCACAAGTAACTGGGTGCTGAACAAAATTTCTAAATAAAATCAAACCACCAGACCAGCAAATAATCCAGCGAGAAGGGACTCAAGGCACCAGCAGTCAGCCCATGCCTCAGTGGAACGCAGTGTCTTTGACCCCACTCTGGGCCTGCTCTTTCCATTTCATATGTTTTCAAATTTAAGTATTACATGTTCTATTGTTTCTTCTACTCCACAATTATCACAATCTGGAGGTGTACAGTTTTTGAAGGGAGGATAGGGGAACTCCAGTGCTCTTTTCAGCCGTCCGAACTGTCCTCTGGAGTCTCCGGATGTCAGATTTAGATGCTGAGCTAAACCAAACAGTGATGGGGGTGCACAGAACAGACTCAATGACCACTGAGTAGAACTGGGTCGGCAGTATCTGTGGGAAGTTGAGCTTCTTCAGCAAGTGCAGGAAGTACAGCCTTTGCTAGGCCTTCTTCTTTCAACGGAGTCAGTGTGGGTGCTCCACTTAAGGTCTTGTGAGTTGGGGCGCAGCACAGAGGGAACTGTCTGAGAAGCATGTGCAATATGAATCACACACTTTAATTGCTGTAATATAATAGTGGAAATATTTATTTTTGAAGGTGTCGCGGGTCCTTTTCCCATGATAGCTGTTGAATGGTAGAGGAAACACGGCACTGCTTTCCTCAAGCAACTGCTATTGCAAACAACAAGATCATAAACCCTTTAAGCAAGCACAGGATGAAGCAAATCGCTATTTTGGGAATAAATGATGCTCTGAAATGACAGTTAGAAGATTTTTTTTTATCTCTTTCAAAGCCTGAAGTTTGAATGCGGAATTTTTCTTGTGGTTACTTTGACTAAATATGTGGCTTCAAAAAACTGCTGCTCTTGAGGAGTGAATTTCGAAGACAATTTTATCTGACATCACAGAAATCTCTTTTCCTCAGACGGGCTGCACCTAAACAGAACTCGATCAAGATTTTGTTAGGCAGTAGCAGACGCATCCCAAATGCAGAGGTTAGAAGTCTTTATTTGACACTTTAAATGAACAGAATCACCATTTTCTGGGTGGAATGAGAAGGAACAGGAAAATGTAGCTCACAGACAATATAACTGAAGATTTACCAATAATGAGAAAAGAAAAAAGAACACAATAAATAAAGGAACTACTGAGGAAAACTAGGAACACCTGAACAAAATGAGGAGCAGATTAGTACAGAACAATATCTTCTTCTACCTCCTTCATCCATCTGCAATGTAAAAGATCAGTTCTGACAAGAATGGTCCAAGATCATCAAATGCCCACATACCATTACAGTGTCTGACCTCCACATGCATCACTCTTTACATCCATGATGAAGCACAATGTTCCCATCACAGAAGATAATGAAGAAAAAACAGACAACAGAGAGAGATGCTAACATGAAGAGTCATCCTGATCTATCACCACACCAGAAAAACCCCCTTTCTTTGTATTTCAAGAAGGCAGCATCTCTCGAGACGAAGCTCTCTTAGACCTTTGCTGTTACCCCACAGCGTCTCCCAAAAAAGGAAAGCCTCCCCCCCAACAGAGCTTTGAGACTACTGTTGATTTGTCTGCTATTTTTATATTTAATCTTAATTCAGTTTAATATCATTTGGTTTTTATCATATTTAGCCAAACTCAGCATATTTTGATTTAGTTTCGTTTAATGAGACTAAAAGTGAACAATTGCAGTCTTTAGTAAATGTTTT
This sequence comes from Danionella dracula, assembly GCA_900490495.1. Lineage (NCBI taxonomy): Eukaryota > Metazoa > Chordata > Actinopteri > Cypriniformes > Danionidae > Danionella > Danionella dracula. The sequence continues at coordinate 985,025 of UELW01000489.1, forward strand.
GTTTTTTTTGTCTACTTTTATTCAACTATTGATAATTTAATCTAGTTTTAGTTAAGACAATTATTTTACCTATTTAATTTGGTAAATACATAATATAGAACATATTCACATTTTTTCCCTATGTTTACCAAATGTACTATCATCATTTAAAGAAAAATAGAAAAAACACAGATGTACGTCTTAAAAATATTTATTATAGACGAAAAATAAATACATATAAAATGTTTAAACATATAACGATAATGTTAAATGTTTTTTTATGTTATAAAATTAAGGATGAGCTTAAAAAAATCTTTCTAACATGCATGACATACATAGTATTTTTGCCCGTTGTTGTTCATTTTTTCTTCTCAGACATTTGACTTTCTCTTATTTGTATGATTAAATGATTGACGCTGGTTGAAAACATTCTCTCTATTTTGCTGTACCTCCTCTAGAAGAATATTAACACCTTATTAACAGACATTTTAACAGTAAAATGTGCTATTTTACTTCTGATGACTTGTAGAATCTAATAATAATAAGATAAATATAAAAATCTTTTTTGTACATTTAAAAAATATAGAGCAATGAAATAGAAAATGTGTTTGTGTGGGAGGGGGGGCAGACTGAAGCATACTGAAATATCTATTTTTACATTTGGAGAAAATTGGCTTCAATTTTTCAGATTTCAAGCAGCCATTTTCTTAAAAGATACTGCATAAGACACATTCAATGTCAGGAAAAACAAGCAGCGACAGAGTATAAAGCATCGTTATATGGAAACTCGGCCCTGGTTGGTGCAATAAAATTATGCTGTGTCTTGTTGCTCTAGCACTGGTTCCTTCTCGCCCAGTTTTAAGCCTCCCAACGAATATTGTGTCTGGGTTTCAACCGATGTGTGACATTGATTTTAGAATGTCTAATATAATTGGCTGATCATCCACCTGACTATAATACTACAGAATCTTGACTTAGAACAAAAAAAGACAGCAAAGTCATGTTTTTTTTTCTTTTTTATGAAAAAACATAAGCAATCATTATTTATGTGTGTTACAGCATTTTTTTTCCACACCTGCCTAAATAATTTTTTACACACTTCTACATTTTGGGTGATATGATCCCTGTGAAAAATATAATTTAGCTATTACCATGTTCATTTGTTAATTTCTGTTCCTGTTTACATTAATTTCAGTTTAATGTTTACATTCCTGGCATATCTCTAAACCTTTTTGGGGGAAAAGAGAACCAGTTGAATAACAGCATTTTAGAGAGTGCCACAGTATACCTTTGTTTCTGGCACTGTGTTGATTATGGTGATTACAGTCTCAGAAAGTGTACTAGAATGACAACCATGGCTCAGAGACTAGTCTCTTTTATCTGGGGCATTAGTGTGATTGATGCCCTTCCAAAATGTCTCATTTTGTTTGATATTCAACATTTCTTTCCATGCTTTGGTTAGTGAAAGAGTGCAAGCCTTGCTGGGCTCAGTGAAATACCAGATTTCTCATGATAGATGAGAAAGAAGCATGGCATCAGTGTATAGATAGCTTTTTGTTAGTAAAATGTGTATCTAAAAGAGCCATTAAAGATAGCTCTTATATATATAATTGGAAATGCATTCCTTAGTTGATAATAAGGAATAAGATAAGTTACATACTTAACAAGCTTTTAAAATGTATCACTCTGTCTATGGAACAAAACGTTTGCTGCTAAACACAGGAAAGAAATTCTTCAAAAAAATAATATAAGCTTTAGCTGTGTTTCTTTGAATTCTGTAACTGTGAGAGTATAGGTGACTCTTGGCAGACAGGAAGTGTCAGACAAAAGACTGATTACGCCAACCTGATTTTCAGGGAAATCTGTTCAAGACACACAGGGTAGACAATAAAAAGAGGGGGAGAATGGGTTAGAGTATAATTTATATTTATTTTCATTTGTTCAACTGGTAAAAACTTTGTTTTGAAACACTAGGGTCATACTCATGAACACAGCAATACACAGTAAACAGGTGTCAGCAGCAGAAGACTTGATCTGATGAATCCGCCTAGAAACAGCAAGTAGAGTGCAAGGGAAAAAAAGTCAAAATGAAAACAAAAGCAAAGTAGCACCTCAAGAAGTCTCCATAGACTTCAGAAACCCTACAAAATGCTACAAAAACCCCAACAGAGACCCATTCCCTTTCTTGTTTTGCACCAACTGAGGGCTCTAGAGGTGCCAGCCTGCACAATCCATCACAAAAGAACACTGTCTAGAGTATTTTTTAAATAATTAAACAAAGTAAGGTTACGTTCCTCAATCTTTTTAAAAGACACATACTCCTTTGTCAAAATCACTTCTGTTAAAAATGAGACTTTAATGACTTGATTATGTTATCTCTTTGTTTTTATTGATCTCCATCTCATCTAATCTGAAACAAGAATGCTTTTGTGCTTGTTGCTCTGCTGTGGGGGAGTGTTAGCAATTGCCAACATTAAGCCATTCTTTTACTCAAAAATACCCAGAGCATTGTATTGCCTGTTGTGGTATTATCAATCCCACTTTGCAGTGCTTTAGTTGAGCTTTAAAAGAAATATGCGGATATACAGAGCTTATCTTTAACCATTAATCCACTCTGTCTGATAGCTATTTCGTCTGCAATCAACCGCTCTGCTTGTTCCTCATTTGTGCTGATAGAATGCTTGCTGCTCCATAGGCTTCTGGGGCTTTTTAGCATAGTGCTGAAAATGGAAAAGAGAAGGGGATTTGGCTCTACAGTCAGGCATGACTGGCCATAGGGCATATCAAGCAAAAAATAAATAAAAAAATACATTTTTGTCTTTTTTAAGAAAAAAATAAAATTACTGTTGGCCATGGTGACAGGGATCTAAGACATGAATTGTGGCACATTGGTTGAGTATCCTAAAAGACAGTTGGCTAATCCAATAAAACAAAGACCCCTCCCTTGCAGCGGCCCTTGACAAAGGGTATAAAACTTTGTGGTCATTCTCTGAAAGTAAACAAGAGATGAATGTGAGATGAATGCAGTTGCAAACCAATGGTTGTAGCAAATTATGCCAAAATTGCAGAAATGATTGCAGTAAAAAAAAGCAACAAAAACCCAGGTGGACGGTCATCAACCTCTGCCTTTGATTGCTGCCCATATGGCAATGCACCCTGGCTCCACGCCTATTCTGATGGGTGGTGGGCCCAAGGGAAGGTGGCCCCATGATGTTCTCGTTTCAGAGGCACATTCAAGGGCGTGGCGTCCAGATGGTTCTAAGCTTCCGTGTTTTTTTAAAAGGCTTTTAGGTTTTAAAATATATGTGTAGTATTTTCATCTGCAATAAAGCAAAGGAAACACTTTTACAATCATATATCTGCTGCACTGCACAACATATATCCGTAATAAAATCAACTCACAAACTTATTCAATTTGAACTAGTACTCATTGCCACATGTCCGTTGTACTGTCCAGTAATTTATAGATTTTGGAACCAGGTCAAAAGAAAATGTAAAAAGATGTTTGGGTATTCTATAAATACAGACCCTTGATTTTTTATTATTGGTTTGGTACATGATGAAACAACCATCACCGCTGGTTCTCTTCCACTTGCCCCCAAACTACTGTTTATTGCTAAAAAAATGCATTTTACTTAACTGCATTTCAAACATTAATGCATCAATGGTTCCAAGAGATGCATTTCTGTGCTTCCATTGAAAGAGTCAAAAGGTCACAAGCACCTTGTCTCCCTTTCTTGATATTCTACATAACCAATTTAAGGCTACCTTAGATTTCAGTCATGTGGAACTCACCTGGAAAACCCAATAAGATACAGTTTTTTTGCATTGTACTTGAACACTATCATTGGGAAATTTGATTTGATGTTTGTGTTTGTATTGAAAAAGAACAGCATAAAACATTTCAGTCAAAACAAAAATATATGGGTACACTTGGAGAGGCCCAGAGTGGGTAGTAGATCTGGGTGGCATCTGCAAAGCAAAGGGCTAATGGTATAGCCCTACAGATCCTCACATGAGAGAGAGAGAGAGCAAGAGAGAGATAGAGAGAGAGAATATGCCGTTTTCTATAGTTGGACCTTGACAAACAGTTTGTTGGGTATGACCTGAACGATTCCAAAGCATTCCAATTCCAAGAAATAATCACTTGTGAATTTACATTTGGTTGGTCAAGACAAGAGAGAACATCTGAGCCAATTATTATTTTACTTCAAAATTTGTGAATCAATACAACAAAAAATGTTAATGTGAAAAAAATCAGCTTATAGCAAATCACAAAGTTGTGTTTCAAGTGTACTTGTTGGCTATGAGTATATGTCACATCTTTTACAGCATATTTACTGGCAAAAGGATGAAACTATATTCATCCATATATAATCCCGTTCTTCTGTATATCAGTGAAGGACTGGACAGATTTGGGAAACTCAAGCCGATTCTTTTTGCCAGAGCTTTATGATGCAAGGCTTCTTGATTTTGGGCGGGTGGTCTGTTTTAAATGTCAGACTTTTAATCCTCAGTTGAAAGTCGAACTCAAATCTCTTCAAACAAGCAGAGATTACTCCACTGTTTCTCTTCTCAGCTCGACTCCCTTTCAAACGGAATCAATTAGTCACATTTGCTAGAGGACAATGGAAAGATATCCAGAACAAGCTAAACAGTCCTTCCAGAGATTCCCTTAGAGATGCCTAGGAAATGTTCAAGCATCCATCATGCAGTCCAGTGATGATTCTCTATAACAATCCCCAAACCTGGCATCAATAAAGAGAGGCATTAGTTGCTCCACTGAGTTGCTGGTGCTTTAAGATTCATGTTTCTTCATTCTCTCAAAGCCCACTTTGAGCGGATCACACTCTTTTGCTTTAGGAGATTTCAGCCATGTGTATTACAAACCAACTCTTCACTTATGTCTCATGTTCTTTATTCTTTTGCCTCTGAATTATTAACAAAAAAAATCTCTCAATGCGCAACATATCAATTATTGATCTTGATGCACACTATAAATGGATTACAGTTTTGCTTCTTAAAACTGTTCTTGTCGTTTAAGTACTTCAGTAAGTCTGCATACAATAAAAGTTCATTTTTGAAGTGCTGAATGCAGGGGAATGCATGTAGGTCCCTGTCCATTTTGCTTTGTAAATATAGAATTTTCTGACAGGGATGATTAGTTGAATGATAATGTTATTGTAATACATATTATTATTTGTTCCAGCAGAAGGAAAATAAAGCATAACATTTTAAGGGATTTTAATAAACAGGTTGATTCCTAGATGTACAATAATAAATGATTGTAAATCCAACAAAAATAACACCTGTTCTTAAATCACTTCACTGGCTCCTGGTCCGTTTCTGTATTGGTTTTAAAATGTTGACCTTCACATACAAAGCTCTCCATGGTCTTGCTCCTGCATGCTTCTCATCACTTTTAGCTTTATATAAGCCAAACTGCTGTACCACGCATGTACCATGTCTGTTCCACACAAATCTATGAAGAAACAAGGCTTTTTCTCTCTATTAACCAACAATGTGGAACTTTGTTAAATCCCATCCTAAAACTGACTTTTTTAAACTGGCCTCTTGATGTTTTAATGTGTTTTATAAATCACTTAAAACATGTTTTATTGACCATGTATTGTTTTATTATCTGCAATTATTGTTTTGTTCTGAATGTCCAGTGCTTTGTGAAGTATACCTTTAAAAGGCTCTTCATAAAATAGATTTTATTATATTACAGTCAATGGATGACCAAAATAACTTTGCCGCAAAAACTGACACTATTACTATTACGTTGGTTCCTTGTAATAGCAATGTGACAAATTAATATTTCTAAACAGTACTAAATGGAAGAGAATTGAGCACTGTGGCAAACTCCCTCTAATTTTTCAAAAGTATTCTAAATGTTTAAAACCCCTCACTACACACTTTATGAACTTTTCTCCGACCATTAACATTTTCACTATTTTCTCTTCTTTAAACACTCTCAATGTACAAACCTTCGCTTAGCATGTCCAGAACTTCAGCTTTTTGTATGATGGTTGCATCTTCTTCTGCCTTTTCGTTGACATAGTAGGGTTGGTTGGGGACTTCAGAATTCCATTGCTAGTAATTGAAGCACGGCCAGGAGGAGACAATCAAACTTAGGAACACAAGTGACTTTTGTGTCTTCCCAGCTAAAGGTGTTGATGTATGGCATCATTTGAGGTGTTTATGTTGCTTGTGCTATTTTTGACATAAATAATTATTTTTGGGATTTGGGCAAACACTACACTTGAAGGTCATCTCCTCTTCCTTGTCTCGACAATTTTTAAAATTGTATGATTGAGAGCACTGTGCGAATGTTACTTTGTTTGCGATCCTTGCTAATCATGCTTTGTACGTGGCACACTTCTTTTAATTTTTAATTATTTTATTACATGTTTTTACTAGGGCTGGGCGATAAATAGATTGTACCGATTAAGTCAAATGTGTTGGTAAAATAGATTCTCCTTTTTCAAGTTTTATCACTGAAACAACATGCTTGAAACAAAAAGATTATTGAAACAATTACAAAAGCAAACTAGAGAATGCGTTCCTGACAGCACAAGTCACTGCGATTTATACAGATCTGCTCTTCACAGACACTTCACAGACAGAGAGTGAAAGAGAGAGAGAGAGAGATGAGAGAGAGAGAGAGAGAGAGAGAGAGAGAGAGAGAAAGAGAGAGACAGATTGGTTTCTTTGTTATTCTGACCAAGCTGACAGCTACACAGTATAGGGCAAGAAGTGTCTAAGGCTTGAAAGTTTACAGGGCATAGTAAGTAATTGATTAACTAAAAGCACACTTCAAAGTTGTATTTAAGCAACCACCACAATAATGTAATACTAATTAATTTTTTTTTATGTAAAAGTAATAAACATATTATTATATATAAAATATATTATATATTTTATAGATACATTGATAGCTTGTTACTGTAGGCTCTTTTTTTAGCTAGATGTTTTTGAAACCATAATGTTATAAATTTACACGTTTAATCTAAACTATTTCAAAGCAGGCCATGTTTGAGAACAACCTATTAACCCTGTTGCCCTGCAATTTTAACCTTTATCTTGAATATTCCCTCAAGAAGCCCTACCATTTTACCCTAAAATGTGTAAGAATTTAAGTAAAGATCAGAAAATGTTACCCTTATTACAGAGCGAGAAAGACACAATCTTAGATGACAAAATTGAATGATCAGTCTCAGGAATCCTCCAGGCCCACACTTTTTTCCCTTAAAGTGCTCCGAAATCAAAGGCCTTAACCCTATGCCCTCTCTGTTTTAACTCTTAAATTGCCCCCAAACTAACGCATTGAACCTTAAACGTCTATACATAGTTTTATTTTATTCTTTTAGTATTGATTTCCTTTATTTTAGTGAGGTTAGAACAGAGTCATAACCATAAACGGAATGCACTATTATTTGTGTGATTCCTTTATGCATTGGTTTTCTCATGTCTGGCTTTCATTTTCAGACAAGAATGTTAATTTCAGCACAGCTCTACCGTATATATTGTGATAGGATTAATTCACTTGCTTAAACTTTTGGACCCAAGGTATGCAGTTTAATGTTATGTTTTCAGTGTTCACAATAGCAAAAGGCCAATTTATTTTTGTTTTCTTCTCTCTAACTTTTATCCAGATTAAAAAAAGTGTATGTAAAATTTAAACAAAATAAAGATTAAAATTGTTTTGAACAATTTATTTGTTCTCAATTAAAAAATTTGTGTCAAAAACAACTTTCACTCTTTCTCCAAAGCGCCCCAAGATCTGAAGTGATTTTGAACCCTTTTTGAATTCAATTAGACTCAAAAAATGATAAAACACTACTGATTGCCTTAAGTTGGTGAATAATCTGCAAAAACACAGTGCTCTTATAAACCGAACGGGTTCCTTCTGTTCCAGCAGATGTGCCTGTCAAACTCTCGCCTCACATGAAGATGAATGCACCCTTGACCCACTCTAATCTCCATGTAATGTTTTTCATCACTTTCAATGAATTGGCATGATGTTTATGTCTTCTCGCTCTGATTTGATCTGTACTCTGGTTTCTTCCCACAGTAATAAGCCTCAGGCCTCATCTAAATGAGTAGCACAGTGCCTTTTTGGGACTTTATTTCAAAATAAAAAATCAAAGGGAATCTTGAGCCCTGAGTACATCTTCTGTTGAATTAAAAAAACATTAAATGATAGAGCTGCTTTACGCATTGTGTGGTTAAGTAATATAACATCAGTTCAAGTTATCGGTAACCACTCTACTGTCTATCTGGGAGCAGAGAAAGTAAGGAGCTGGGAGGACATTAGGTACCCTGAGAAGAAAAGAGCTTTCTTACAGGAGCAGAGCTCAGCTAAGCGGCTAATCTTCAATGCTCAGGGAATATAAATCATCTGCTAATCGTCTGCAACCTTCACTTGGAGAGGAAAGAGGTCAGGGTGTCGGGAGGGGGGGATTTACTCTGTCTTTTTCATTATTGAAGAGTGGTAAATAATTAGTAAACCAAACCACACAGGTTGAGTTCTTAAAATGCAATGCATATCCCCTACTTTCAGGTTTGGATAAAGCTCGGCACACTTTATTTCATAGCCATGTCATCCTGGGGTCATAAACCTCCACAGCTCAAGTCTGTGGTATGTTGTTCCCTATCTCAATATCATGTCCTTCATTACTACTTAAAACACAAACGATCTCTTTCTCATTTATGACAAACACATTTATTACTAGTTTAATACTTTGTAAACATCAAGAATCTGCTACTTACACTTATGTCTATTTGCAATAGATTCCCAGATACAGTCTAATACTGTATACAGTAAAATCTAGAGAGTTGAATTCCTGATTCTGTCTATTTAGTCTTTCTCTATATAGGTTTTTAGGTTAAGCTAATAAGTATATTAGGTTAAGCTTTATTATTACGTAAAACTCTTGTGAGTTTTGTATAGCAACATACAAATATGTAATCCAAATTTTTTGTTTAAAATTTTTTAGATATGCCCCTTAGTGATGTGAGGGATAATCAATGTTAGGCTTAAACATAGAGGTGAAAGACCCGTCATTTACCAATACGGGTCTGACTGCTTCTTTTGATTTTTATTCAAGAGACTTTTCTCTCTGGAATCTTTAACATACAGAACTGACTACAGAGTGAAACTCACTTGCTCTATACACCACAAAGCATGTCAAGGTGGATTGTTTTAATTTTTTAGAATAATTGTTGTTTACACAGGATTACTAAATCCACAATTTTCCTCCATTCTCTAACCTCCAAAGCTCCATTCTTTAAACACACAGAAAAAGTTATCAAAAAACTGCATAGCCAAATGGAGCTCTTACTTTTCTTCTGCTTCCTATTCATTTAAATAATTGAAAACCAAGAAAAGGGGACTAGATATTACTCATTAATTCCAAATTGTTCACCATTGCTTTCAGAATCAGCTTTATTGCCGTGTGTGTGTGTGTGCACACATACGGAATTTCCTTTGGTACAATGGAGCCATCAGTGTAACAACATAAGTACAATACAAACCACATAAGTACAGTAAAGTGCAACACAACAAGCAGTTAACAGAAGGCTATGAGGTAGAATGAAGGATTGATGAAATGTAAACAGTTGAACAAAGTCTATAAAGTGTAGTGTGCTTCAGTGCAAAATGTAAGGAGCTGAAATATGCTAAGGGTTAAGAGTTCAGCAGACAGATAGCTTGGGGAAAGAAGCTCTGTTTGTGCCGTACAGTCCTGGTCTTAGTGGCTCTGAAGCGGCGGCCAGAGGGCAAGAGCTCAAAAAGGTGAGTGGGGTCTAGAATTATTTTGTCAGCCCTCTTTCTCACTATGGTGGTGTACAGGTCTTGGAGGGAGGTTAGAGAAGCACTGATGATCTTCTCAGCTGTATGAATAGTCCTTTGAAGTCTACAGACGTCTGCTTTAGAGTCGGCCCAATGATGGAGGAGCAGAGAACAGACTGGATGGCCGTGGAGTAAAAGTGAGTTAGCAGTGCCTGTGAAAGGTTGAACCCTGGATGAGACCAATGATGGAGTTGTGCGAGGTGGAGTCATTGGTGTAGAGGGAGAAGAGAAGTGGAGAGAGAACACAGCCCTGGGGGACCAATGCTGGTGGTTCGGGTGCATAATGTGAATTCCCCCATCCTCACAAGCTTTTGTCTGTCTGTCAGGAAGCTTGTGATCCACTGAGGTGGAGTCAGGGATGGAGAGCTGGGATAGTTTGTTTCGAAGCAGTCTTGGGATGATGATATTAAATGCTGAGCTGAAGTCCACAAACAGGATCCTGACATAGGTCCCTGGCTTATCCAGATATTGCAGGATGTAGTGCAGCCCCATGTTAACTGCATCCTCCACAGACCTGTTAGATCGGTAGGCAAACTGCAGGCGGTCCAGTAGGGGTCCAGGGATGTTCTTTTTTATAATCTATAGTCTCAGTAAAACAAGACTCAGAGATGTGATGCTTGGGGCTAACGGTGATGAGTGGAAAGGTTAATCAGACTTGACCAAGAAGTAAAAAGCCACATTTCTGTCCAAACAGGAATATGGTTTAAATGGATACAATTATTATTAAAATAAAATCAAATGTTTGTATGGTCAAATTTGTTGGAGCTTTTTAAAAAGCAATTTTGTGCTTCATTTTCTCACATATTTAATATAGCATGTGCAATTCTTAGGTTAACAACACATGAAAAATTAAAAATAAAAAACAAACAAACATGCAACTACATCATTTAATGGTAGATATTTAAAACAGATAACCAAAATGAATTTTAAAATGAGGAGGGTTGTGACTTTAAATACAAAATTTTACTTTCAAATTTATCATGTAATCTACACCGATAGCACCACCTGTTGTTTGCAAGCAGTTGAAAAGTGTACATAGTGTATTCCACTGCTTTGAAGTCTACTCTGTGTGCATTAAAATTTATGTTTCATTAAATTTGACATGATTCCTCCTTTATGTGCAATTGCTGTGAAACATGTGCAGCACGTTGGGGTGTCGAATTACTTTCTTGTGTAATGTGGCTACATTCAATTCAGGCATTTAGTTTAAAGAGAATTGTTTCATTTATCAAGTTAAGCAAGTTATTGCCCAGTATGGATGTGTGTGACTGGTGGGGTGTGTTTGGTGGTAGTCAGGAGGATGTAGGCGCAGGTTGGCAACCAAGATAGCTTATCACCACCAGAGTGTGAATGTGGAGTGAATAAATAATGCTCTGAAAATTGTAAAGCGTGGTTAAGCATCTGGAAAAAGCACTTTATAAATTGAAGTTTACTATTATTTCTTAGTGAGTGTATTTCAAACTTCTTTTGAGTCTAATTATGAAGTAAAGTTATTAACAATTATTTAGAGTCATATATTGTACTTTAAGTATAATAAACATGCTTTAAGTATTTCCACTTCAGCATATAATATATACTAATTATATTTAATAGTGAGCTTTTCTACAATTTATTTACAATTAAAATATGTTTCATACAAAATCAGTTTTTTCCAAAATAGCATGCTTCAAGTTCACTATTCATGAATACATTTGAAATTTAATGATGATCATTGTAGCTTCAAGTACACAGAACTATGTCAAATTTAAGCATACAGTACATTTATTTTTCACTTGGGATCATTTACAAGATTTCTATGTGTTTCTCTAGACTCGGAAGCATGCCTCTGGACATCGTGCGGTCGAGGCCGGGAGTGTGTGTATCATGCAGAGGCAGCGAGAGTGGAGTGTGTGTGCCAGCAGAGATGCCGGAATTCCTTTGTGCCAGTGTGTGGATCTGATGGACACTTCTACCAGAACCACTGCGAGCTTCACCGAGCCGCCTGTGTGCAGAACCGGAGGATACACACTCTCAACAATACACACTGCTTCCTCACAGGTCAGACTACTTCACTGGTGTACTGCTGATTTCCGCTTAGTTTACGAATATTTTGAATAAGAAGCAACTGCAGGTTCATTGTGGGATTGTGTACTAATGATACGGTGGATGTAGTAAATCTAAACTTAATTCACTAGCCATGTGTTATACTGCATATAGAAAGTAACTTTTCAAATCGATGTTATTGAGTGTGTTCAACTTGTTTATATATGTATATATATATATATATATATATATATATATATATATATATATATATATATATATATATATATATATATACATAGCTGTTTCATAGTACGTTATTTTTATTTTGATGCTGACCATATGGTGGCTTGAGCTGCTTTTATAATTAGTATAATTAGTTTTCTAATTGTTCTTTCGGTGGTGAACCTGAGCTGGTTAAATCTCATTTTATCTGTCTATATTAATAAATATTACACGTTTATCTAATTGTCTTGTCTGGGCTAACGAATATTTAAGTTTGTTATGTTTTGAACTGGGTTTAAAGCTTGCTTGCACTAGTTAAAGTTGTGTTTTGCTTGTTTAAACTGGTTAAGTTCTGGTCTTGAGCAAGGTTAAAAATGGCTTAAAGATTTCCAAGGCCTGTTATGCTGGTCTTGGGTTGGAAAGTACTGTTTTACTCCTAACATCAGCAAAACATAATAGACCGAGAATTTTTGCATCAGAAAGGATAAGAAGTGAAGTATTGTGTATTTTTAGAGGACATTTATAATTTGTGTTGAAGAACATTGTGTGAATTTTGATTATAACACAATTTTTTTTTTGTTCAAACAATGGGAAAAACAGAAACAATTTTTCTGTGCAGTTTTCATCTGAGGGCCCGTTTTAAGCTTGGTTGAGCTGATACAGTTCTGGGGTGTCATTCAAAAAGAAATTATTAGAATCCTGACTACAACAAAAATAAATCAGTTATTAATTAGTCCATACAACATTTTCAAACAAATCATGTTCCCAATTATATTGCAATATGTTGTTACACTGTCGGGTGATTAAACTCAGTCAAGTTAGAGTTTAAAAAGTTTTATTTTTCTAGTATTGTACTTTGCTGCCTCTTTTATAGGGTTTTTTGGGTCTTTTTTCTCATTACCCCTTTAGCTTTTAAGACTTTAAGTCCATTTTCACAGACGGAACAATGATGGGCATGATCATGGGGAGCATGTGCACCCAAACGATGCCACCATGGACAGCGATCACTTTGTCTATATCTATCATCCCTGTACAAAACAAAAGTTTCATATGAATAAGCCCCTTTTCGAATCAACCAAGATTTTCACAAATATTTTGCAAAGTGTTTGTACATACTGTAATGGAACAAAAGACTCTTGAGTCAAAAATTTGAGAAACAGCGAAGCAATTTTTTATTTTGAGTGTCGTTGGACACAGAATGGACATTACCCTGTGTTTTTGTTTGCTTGACTGTCTTTACCAGGTGTTACTTGTGTACGGACCTTCCAAGGTTGTCTTTGCAAGAATAGAATCATACAGAGTAATACTGTCTATTCTATAATAAGAATATATTTCCATTGATTTTCAAGAATCTTGAAGCCTAAAGGTTTGTACACACAACAAGCAAATAATGTTTTAAATGTTAAGGCAATAATAAGATGTCACCATGAGGGAAAATCAGGAAGATTGGATCAGGTTTGTATTTTCTTTGTTACGGTGCTAGTTAAAGCAGATAATGCATTATTGCAGCAGCAGGAAAACCATCCAGAAGATGAAGAATCTGAACATTTAGCAGAATCTGACTTGCAGACTTGTGATGCGTTGTTCAGTCTTAACGGGAAAAAAAGTCCCAGAGACAGCACCCAAGCCTTGTATTGAAGGTTTTTTTCAGTTTAAAGTTTTCTATTAATATTGGAAATGTAATGTCACTCCATTAGTTTTAGCTGTTAAGCTAGCAGGCTAAAGCTCCTCCACAGTATCCTTTGTGTCAACCTCAACATGGAACAAGTGGTCTATCTGCTTTTTGGGGTGTAAAAAATATATTTTATATTATATTTTGACTAATTTAACGGAGAGCATATTGCATTATCAGGCAGTATTTGGAGTAAGAACGTCTCAATTAAGGGTGCTTGTATTAGCTCCTGTTTGCACAGTATTTTTGAGCAAACATTGAGATTCAAGTTGAGTATGTACACAGAGGATTTTCATCTGCTCTCATGCTGTAATAGCTCATCCATCTAATTCTTATTCTTATGAATAATTATTTGGGATTCATTCAAATCCACTATGAACTCAGCAAAAAACAGTACTCTCTTTTGTTTCACTCTTTTGTTTTCTCTGATTTAGATTAATGCCTTGCATTACTAGAATTAACAACTCATGTTTTGTATTTTGAGATAGGGAGAGATATTATTCTACTAATGAGAAAACTTTGTATTCCATTAAAGCAAATTCTTTTACAACTGAATTATTTGTTATTTTTAGTATGTAAAACGGTCAGTGTAAAATATGTTAATATAAAATGAGAGAAAATCAAGACTAACAGATGAAGCTGTTCTGAAAGAACTTTCTTCTGAAACATTTTAGTCTGTATTTCTAGTAGTTATGCAAAGATCTATGAATCCATGATTTAGTTAGAGTTTGTAAATATTCCTGCTGAGACAAGGTGCTCAGGTTTATGAGCCTGAACTAAATGAAGGTCATTCTGAAGCACCGTAGGATGTTCCAGCTCATAAATAATAATAATATTAATAATAAAGTGCTGTAGGTTTGTGCATGTCTGAGCAGATCCAGCAAAATAATTCCAAATCAAGAAGAGGCTGGCTGAACAACACTAGAGAGAAGAAACTCAATTTCAATTTACTAAGGGAGAGGAACAACAAGCTGGCAATGTCATATTCTGAGAGAAAGAGAGAAGTGGGAAATAGAGATGGAGGGAGGGAGAGAGATAAGTAGAAAGGGGTAGAGGATAGAGAAAAAGAGAGATAGGGGAGGAGAGGGAAAGAAAAGAGAGAGAGAGAGAGGGGAGAGAGTGAGAGAAAAGAGAGGGAGAAAGAGAAGAGGGAGAGAAGGGGAATTAGGGGAGAGTAAGAGAGAGGAGGAGAAGGAGGGGGAGAGGAGAGAAAGATATGAGGAGAGAGAGGGAATTCAGGAATTCTAAGCAAAATTAAATATTAAATAGCTACTGTTCTTGAACACAATGTTTGTTTAATTATATTTTTGTCAAGAAGTCAAAGTCTCATTGGTGTTCATAAAATCATTCTGTTTAACTGCATTGCAGATACAAATTTAGATTCTACATTTAATAAGTTTTAAGTTTAGAATATGTTCTTATCAATATAATTTTTCTTACAATACCTAAAAGTTGGGCTTTGTTAAATGACATGTATATGACTGGAAAAACAAATACAAAAGGTGGACAATGTCATCAAGTACTACACTGTTATTTCACAATTCAGACTGTACATCTCTCAAATCAAACGGTATACCTCATTAAAACGTACTATTTTAATGTTATAGCTGTGACAGTTTACAATTTTGATACATTTAATCTTCTGACCATGAAACTGCAGTCGGCGTAATCAATTAACTGAATTTTTCTATTTGCTATGGCAACTGCCAGGGCAGCCATAATGACTGAAAGATAACTTTTTCTGCTATTTTAATTTAGTCATGCATAAAAGCAGACAATTCATTCTTTTCAAAACATGTTCAGAGTAACCTGTGCAGAATCCTTTGCCTCTCCTAATGGCTCAAAGTGGTCTGTCTCGAAGTGGACATTGCAATTTTTTGCTCTTCTTAATTTGGAGTGTGAACTTAATTCACAGGTTTAAATGTGTATGTTCTTAAAGATGCAGTGCTCAGTCTTTGTATGCTGCATCTCCTTTGATCCCACAGAGGGCTTTTGAAAGAGAAATTTCAAGAGCTCACAACACTTTGCCACACAAGTATTTTGCAACAGAGAGAGTCGATCAAGGTGGATAGCGTTTTTGACATTGGCTCGTGCTATTCTTTTTCTTAAAATGATATGATACTTTGGAAAATTATTAAAATGGACCACTATAATAAAAGTGTCATCAATAGCGTGTAGTGTTAGAAATGGGCATGTAAGAGAGTGACTGTCATGCTTGTGCAGAGACGAGGGAGTGCATGCTTACAAAACTCCGGACTCAGAAGGCATGGTGACACAAACATTATCGGAAAACTTAATAAAGAAATGGAATCTGTTTTATGGTGTTCAATGAATCCTTTACAATGTCAACCTTTTTATTTATTATTCTCAGGTTAGGTTATGTTAGTTGAATCTGCCCTAAACCCTAAGCTTTTCTCCACTCAAACTTTTGGTTGTCCATCTTCAGCTGTCATCTGGCCCTGGATATGGAATGCTGTTCTCTCTCCCGTCTGTCTGAAGACTGTTTATCTTTACTTTTTATTTTCTTTATGATGCAGACTAAACTCAAGAGTTCATTGGCTTCTGCTCCACATGCTCTCTTAAGTGCAGGTGTGTGCACAGGACATGGCCTGTTCATGAGGGTTCTCTAGTACCTCTTCTGTCCACCAGACTTTTCCTCTATGGAAACAAAGGAGTAGCGAAATGCATTTTGAAATGTAATATGCAATATGGCTATGTAATATGTGAAATGAAAATGCCTTTCTGGAATTAAATTTAATTTGCGTTTTCACATTACATGTGTGCCACTTTGTTGCAAAATTAAAATTTAAGTATATAATATAGATTTGCCTATTACAGCTGTCATTTTAGAATGTGAATTGCATAAACATTTTTTTTTATATATATAAACCTGTCCTGTCCTACTTCAAAGCAGCCCCATGAGAAGGGAGGTGCTTTGTATGAGTTGGTCAGTTTTGCTCTTTCCAGAGAATTGAAGATATTATATATTGAGTATTCCTCTGGATAGAAGCTTTTAATTTACTTTAATCGCATTTATCACAATAATTACATTAATCAATCATATAAACATACATCAGGGCAGGACGGTGTTAATAAAAAAAGGGGGGAAGGAGGAGAGAAGTAATTCAGGGGGAAAGAGAGGTAGAGAAGTTTTGGAGGGGGAAAGAGAAAGTGAGAGGTAATTGTGGGGGAAGGAGTCAAGATTGAGTTGAAAATGAGAATAAGTAAAATAAATAGTATTAGATACCTACCTTAGTATATCCAAGTAGTTCGCATCTTTCTACACATATGCATACAAATATAAATATACATACAAACATGCAGTTAAAGATCTATGCACCAGACAGAAAAATAATAATAATAATAATAAATAAAATTAGTAATACATATACATATATACATACACACACACATATATACACATATATACACACACATACATATATATATATATATGTTTTGAAACTTATAAAGCATTAAAATGTTTATGCAAAGTATATTATGTATATATATATATATATATATATATATATATATATAGATATATATATATATATATATATATACATTATATATTTGCATAAACATTTTAATGCTTTATAAGTTTCAAAATTAAATTGAAAATAAATTAATAAAATTGAATAACAGGTGTAACATGTACAAGCAACTAAAGTAGCAAAATGAGCGTGCAATTGCTGTTTGTTCCAAATGCATTACATTTTCAACTAGCAAATGCAGGATTGCATTTTCATCATGAGGACGTGGGTTATGTGTTGCAAAATTCAAACTGGCTATGCATTCCTGCTGACCATGTTTACCCATTGTATAGTTTGAAAAAGCATTCACGATTTAAACATATATTTTGTGTCATAGTAAACTGTGGCTACTGCCAAAGCCACATTGTTGCAGAAAATTGCTGATTTCATTAAAGCGATGTCAAAGAAGCACATTCTGTATTCGTGTAAAATGTAGTGTTATGTGTGATACGCCTATGATAATGGTAGCATAATTTTTGGTGTTTTAATTCCAATATGTTTTACTTTTTTAAGTAATGCTAATGTGTTTACGCTTGTATTACAAAATAAATGAAATGCTTATTTATCTACATACTAAATGTATGTTTACATCTATAAAGTCTACATAACTGCTTTCTTTTTGGGAGTTGTAACCCCAACGCAAAACAATCATGACAGCAGATAAAAATTAAGATCTGGTAAGCACAGGTTAGCTGTATAACACACCATCTGTGGTACAGTAAGGACGGGACTTCTGTCACATTTTGTATGTGCGAAGATTGTTTGTTTGTTTATTTGTTTTTTAATGCCATGTCAGCTATGAAGGCTATCTTCATGGCAAAAAAAGTTGTCATTAACAATCAAATACCGGTATTATTTATATAAATACTTAAAAACACATCAATATAATTTTTTTTATAATTTTTTTTGTCTCGGTTGTGCAAAAAAGTTAAAAATATTTTGAGTTAAATTTTTATTATAAAGTTCTTTAAAAGGTATGTCCATCATAAAACAATTCTTTTTAACCTAGCTACACACAATCCAGTAGAATATGCTTTACAGAGAGCGGGTGCTGGCAGTGAGGGCACAGTGGGGCTTCACCACCATTTAGTAAAAAACCATGAGTGAGTTTTGTGTGTCCAATTCGACATCTAGTTAAAACTACTTGATCAATTCTATTCTTAAATTGTATGATAGACTGTTTCAGACTTCTGTTTGAATTTCATATAATTTGCTGTTTTTACATTTTTCCCATTCCTTCTGCCACTTACCCAAGAGGTAAGATGAAATTAAAGGTTTTAAATCATCTGTAGGGAAGGGACAATCCATAACGTCTTGGTTAAAATGCTTAAACAAACAAAACCCCTACACCACCGGGCGAATGCTCCCTGCGCACACTCCAATGAGAGTGCCACTGCCCCTAATGTAGTGGAGTGGTATTACATTTTTTTCTAGAACTCTAAAAAAAATCTAAACAGAAAAATAAAAATTCCCCAGTAAATAAAATCCTCAATTTCACTGCCATTTGGTTCAATGTTAAACTTCAGTTTGTAGTTGTGTGCGTTATTTATGAGCCTGAAGGTACGGCTATCCATCTTGTAAGAGGATGAATAAACAGGTTTGTCATTCCCTCGGGTCATATGACCACTTCATTAGCTTCATAGCTCTCCTGGTATTCAGGACGTTAATGTATTTGCTGCCTGAAATGGATGCCATGTTCTACATAGAGATATCCCTCGTTCCCTCTGCTCATAAACATTACTCTCTGAGAATGATCAGATGAGTGTTCGGACTCGCGAAACTTAAAAATGCTCTCATTCATTAAAAACCAATACAGGACAGGTGGTGTCAACTCATACCTTTGCTGTTCTGAAACAAGCCCTGCCTACCTAAAAGACCAGGCGAAATTCTAACTGTAAATGATCACAAGTTCAACTTGTGGATTCATCATGCATACAAATCTAATGCTGCAGTGAGCATGCTCAGTTCAGTCCAGTCAGATCTGACAGTGAATAATCTGCTGTGAAAGCGCTGACAGGCTGTGGATAATACTTTTAGCTCTTTCTACCCCTCTCACTCATGACTTACGCCTCTCGGCTTTCAAGCTGTCATACAAATGAACGCCAACCCTTCAATCTCTAATTTTTCATTTACAACAACACTTGCTAATTTTACACAACTCCATCTCAACACCTTAGCAGATTATTGTCTTCCATTTCTCTGTCACAACTCTGAAATTCTCTCATAAGCTGCTCAATAGCATCAGATTTTCCACCAAGTGCTAGAGTATGAAATATTTAAGGCGTTATGCTGGGAAAGCGTATCAGCAGCTTAAGAGAAAGAGACTCAAGCACTAGCCAATACAGAGACAGAAATGAAGTGAATCCACCATTATTTACTCACTCACTTTCTCCTTGCACACAGGCTACTTTCACTTGTGATTTAAAAAAATAGTGTTATTTTGATATTTTTTTTATTTAATCGAGTTTTTACACTTGTAGTATAGTCTCAGTGTCATGATTGGGAGTCTTAGTGAAGACAAAGCAAAAAAATTAAATGTAAACTCTTACAATTGTCAGGGAATTCTTCTTAACTACAATTTAAATTCTGAGCTTTCTGAGCAAAGCTCTCACCTAAAATAATTTTTTTTACAACTAGACGAGTTTACAAAAAATATATAATTTTAAACATAATACAATTTTTTTTTTTACATTTTTCATAAAGATTTTTTTTCATGAAATTCAGGGAGGAAAAAAACACTAAGTGTAATTGTTTGACTTTTTTATTTTATTTTTTTATTTTATTGTTTTTGTTCAAATAAAACAGACTTAAGAACGTACACTATGTGTAAAGGTTTTCCCACTACAGGAAGTAAAAAAAGTTTTGTCCTGAATACATTGATTTGGTTAGAGACCATTTTAAAAAGGAAAAGTGGCAAGGAGCGCTTCAAAGAAAGTCTGATTTTTGAACCTTGATTTGAGCAACTTTTTTGTTTACGCTCACACATATATGAGTGTTTGTACTGAAGAGGATTAGAAAATAAGAAAACTGTAGAAAATAAAATAGTTCTGACTATTTTAAAATGTTCTGACTTTTTTTTTTTTCTCAGAATTCTGACTTTAATCTCAGAATTCTGACTTTTTTCTCTGAAGTATGGGTGACCGTGAGGACATTTTTCATCTAAGTTATCTTTACATTCACAACATGCAACTAACATAGATGGTGTGAATGCTGAAGGAACCACAAAAGTGGATAAATGGCCAATTTAAGTGCGTTTTTGCGTGTCCGAGAGGTCTCGGAAGAAGCCATCTTGAAGAACAAAAGGTGAGTGGAAAAAGTGTGAATTCGGTCAAGTTAAGTAAAGCTTGTCGACTGCATATTCTGTTCTTCAAGCAACACGATGGCTTCCTCTGAGAGCCCTCGGACACGCTAAAATATAACTTAGATGTAACATGTTCTCACGGGCACCCATACTTCTGAGAAAAAAAGTCAGAATTCTTAGATTAAAGTGAAAATTCTAAGCAGAAATTTAGCATAAAAGAGTAGCATAAAAATGTGCTCTTAAAGGCATCCATCTTAATTCAATTCTGAATGTCTGGTCTAAAACTTTTTAAAACTATTAGCAAATGTCCCATAACATCTCTCTTCAACCCAGCATCAGAAATTAGTGATATATTAACTTAACTTAATCAGGACAGGTGCTGCCTGTCGCAGAGAGGGAGAAAGCACATGAGCCACAGTTCATAACCTCAACACAAGTTTAAATATCCTTGCTGACATACAGAATTTTTGTATTTTGACCTCAAACTCCAATATTTCGCCTGTTTAAAGTTACACTGGTTATGAGATTAAACATGGAACAGCCTGTTTTCAGAGACAGTTAAACTAATTTAACGGAAGGCTGATCTGACGCGAACAAGAGATTTATAAACTTGGTCAGAGGCTGGAGGGAGGGGCCTTTGATTTCATTGGACTAACCTAGTGTCTGTTAAGAAAATCAACCAATGGGCCACGATTCATGCGTCATTCACAATTCATTAATGCACTTTATGCACATTAAACTTTCATATTAAGGCGGAGGCCACAAATTATTAACTCGCAGGCCACTAGTTTGAGATCCACATTCTGATGATGATTTTGAGCATTGCATCTGATGCTTTGCATTGCACTTGTTGATGTATCACCTGGATACATCTGCACGGCCATCAAAACCCGTTCTATGAAGCTCTCTGCACACTGTTCTTCAGCTAATCTGAAGGCTATGTGATGATTGGAAGTCTCCTACTTTGTAGTATAGCATTAGCTGACTGTGGCCAAGTTTCTGTTTTTCTCAAATGGTTCCTTTGCCTTCTAATAATTACTATGGTAGTTTACGCAGAAATATTTAGAAGCAATGAAACTTCAAAGCTGTTTTTATTGCACAGGTGGCATAATATTCCATGCTGGAATTCACTGAACTAATAATTGTGCAGATGCTTGATTTTACTCTTCTGCAGTCATGAAAGTGATTGAAACACCTGATTCTGACCATTTGGATGGGTGAGTAAATTATCACTATATTTTCCAGAGCCCTTAAACTCAACAAAGCAGACAAATCTTTCTCTGTTACAAACCAGACTTGTATTTCTCTGTGGCTCATTTACTGAGACGAAACGGTGTCAGACAGTGTCTACAAAGTGCGAGTGCTGGTCTGGAGGGATTTTTCTCTTTCCTTTGATTACCATCTTTGAAGCCTCAATTACTGTGGAAGACCAGCGATTATGCTGGGTTAGGATTTTTAATTTCCCCCTTGAAACCTGAGTTTATTGTAAGAAGCAGGCTGTTTAAATTGCTGATTTATCTGACTATCAGACTGATCAGAAAAATAATAATAATAATCAGAAAATTGTATTAAAGGAGCAGTACAACGTCGTTCCATGCAATCAAAGTTTTTTTTTACTCTGTTGAAAGTGTGGTATTCTTATGATTAAGTACAGCCCAAGAGTAAAACATGATTTGGGCTTATGACAAGTGTTTCTGTTTTAAAAATTGTAGCTCCCTTTTGAAACTGCTTTATTTGATCTGTAATACGTAATGAGTGGAACTCCTTACATGGGCAGAAGTTTGCATGGGTTGAAGTCTAGATATTGCCTGCTTGGGAAAGCTACTGTACGTTACATTGCAGTTGTACACGAATGCTAAATGTAGTTAAAAACACAAAAATGCACCTTAAAAAGTGGTTTCAAATGGAGTTCTGAATCTGAATCATGAAAAGGGCATATGAATTTTGCAGAATGCTAGTTACATGATTTGTGCGTTTTTGCAATGCACAGGTTATACATTTAATCCAGTGCTTTCACGTCTATTGAAATGAGATGCTTTAATATAATCAAACCTCTCTGCTTCCTTCACACACCCGTATTACTATATGATGAATTGGCTCCATTACAGACTGTATATGATTATCCAGTTGAGGAATTCATGATGGCATCCAGACGTGTGCTTGTCATCTTAACTCTCTCTCCATGGCTAATATCATTGTGGAGAGCGTTGACAAAATACTGCAATTGATTTGATTTCCCCTTCCCCCTCTCAGTTTTAATGCACATCCTGGCAAGATTTCAGGACTAGCCATTCACAGGCATGAATGCATTTCTGTGTTTGAATCACAATGAGAATGGATCATCTGTGGGAATAATGTAAGTGCTGGTCAAACACTTTACTGACTGGAGATTAAGATACATTTTTGAGCCACCTTTGCTACAATCTGTCTCCATTTCCTTCTGTCTCTCTGTGGTTTTCCATGAGAAGCTCAGTAATAAAGAAAGAGCTTGGTGAAGGATGACTGTACAAAAGCCCTTTCTCTTCTGATTCCCTGTTCATACCGACGATAATTAGGATCTTGAGGTTGTGGATTTAAAGCATTATCTCCCATATAGAAAAACAAGGCAGATAGTAAGGCTCATTAATGCTGCTGATAATCTGAACCCTCTCAAATGAAGCTGTCGGGTCTTCTCAGAAGGTGCCAAACGCAAGATGAGTTTATTTTCTATCGTAAGTACAACAAGGCGAACAAGGTCTTAATCTAAATATTTACTGTATGTAGCTTTTAAGAGAGGGTTTTATTTTAGAGCAACGATGCTGAAAAGGCATTTATTATGTCTATTTTTCCATCATTATTCTTTGTCTTTCTGTTGTGAAGTGTATGGCATCCCCTAAAGTAAAGGTGCTGCATGTGAATAAAAAAAAAACACTGAGAGAATGTTGAGATATGGTGGAAACCAATAAAACATTTTTTGTTTATGTTGGTGTCACGGATCACAGAAGGCAGAGGCAAAGGGTGTGATTCACACAGTGTTTATTCAACACATTAGTCTTCGTACCGACGTACGAGCGACAGTTCAAAGTAGAGAGTCTAAGTGGTAGTAGCGTTACTTCCCTCGAGCAGAGCAAGCCGGTGACAGGGGTTAGTCTCTGGGTGCAACGAGTAGCAGAAGATCGGGATGAGAAGACGGAGTGAGATACGATCCAGTGAAGATGATACCTGACGGTGAGTGAACGGCGTGGGTGAGTCTTTATAGGGTGGTGTTGATGACTGGAACAGATGACGGTGATGAGTGCCCAGGTGTGTCTGGTTAGTACTCGGGTGATTGAGTGCGTTGTGTATTGGCTGGAGACTGTGACTGGTGATCGGGGCTGATGGAACGTGCAGGAGGTGTGACAGTACCCCCCCTCCACGGGTGACTCCTGGCACCCTGGACCGGCGGCGTGGGCGGCCGCGACCTCGAGGAGCCGGACAGTTGGGATGTTGCTGGTGGAATGTTTCGAGGAGAGAGGGATCTAATATGTCCTCCCGGGGTGTCCATGACCGCTCCTCGGGACCGAATCCTTCCCAGTCGACTAAGTATTGGAGTCGGCCACCCCGCCGCCGGGAGTCGAGGATTTCCTTGACCTGGTAGATGTTTTCACCCACGACTTCGGGTTGTGCTGGAGGGGGAGGCAGCTCTGGGTCTGTGGAAGGAGGAGAGACAGGATCAGTGAAGGGTTTAAGGAGTGAAACATGGAAGGCAGAAGAGATACGAGAATGAGGTGGCAGATTGAGGCGGTAGGTGACAGGGTTTATCTGGGAGTGGATAGTGTATGGCCCTATGTAGCGGGGACTCAGCTTCCTACAGGGCAGTCGGAGACGGATGTTCTGGGTTGAAAGCCACACTTTGTCCCCGGGTTGGTATACCGGGTTGGGTAACCTGCGGCGGTTAGCTGCTTCGGTGTGTCTCCGCACTGCCCGTTGGAGGTGGACGTGAGCTGAGCCCCATACCCTCTCGCTCTCCTGGAACCAATGGTTTACCGCGGGCACCTCCGAGACTTCGCCGGTCCACGGAAACAGTGACGGTTGGTACCCTAAAACACACTGAAGTCCCGTGGAGGCCTGGCGAAGGGAATTCTGGGCATACTCTGCCCACGGTAAGTACTGGCTCCAGGTGTTCTGGTGATGGGCACAGTATGTCTGGAGGTAGCGAGAGATTTCTTGAATTTTCCGTTCGGTCTGGCCATTCGTCTGTGGATGGTAGCCGGACGAAAGACTGACGGATGTGCCCAGTAACTGGAAGAAGGCCCGCCAGACCCTGGAAATAAACTGAGGTCCTCGGTCGGAAACGATATTCTTTGATTGAATAGTGCTTCAGCGGTTTCCAAAGCAGTGGGTAAGGTTTTGAGCGGGATGAGCTTGCACTGCTTGGAGAACCTGTCAACGACCACCAATATGGTGGTGTGACCCCGCGATGGAGGCAGGTCTGTAGCGAAGTCGACACCAATGTGGGTCTAGGGTCGGCGGGGAATAGGTAGTGGCTGGAGTTTGCCTTCAGGCAGACGGTGAGGAGTGGTGGTTACGGCACAGACCGAACATCCCCGGACATACTGGGCAACGTCCTTGGCCATACCCGGCCACCAGTATTTCCCACGTAGGAGCGAGAGGGTTCGCCTGCTGCCCGGATGTCCTGAACCGAGGGAGGTGTGCGTACTTTCGAGGAGGGTGAGACGGTGACTGGACGGAACGTAAGTTGAGCCGGGTGGTAGATCCGGAGGGGCTGGCTCCTCGAGAGTGGCAGTTCGGATCTCCTCGTCAATCTTCCACAGGATGGGAGCGACGGAGATGGAGGGTGGTAGTATGGGTTCGGGAGCATCTAGAACGGGATCTGGCAAGTACAGGCGGGAAAGGGCGTCCGCTTTGCAGTTTTTGCTCCCCGGCTGGTATGTGATGGAGAAATTAAATCTTGCGAAAAATAGTGACCACCGAGCTTGGCGGGCGTTCAGGCGTTAGGCATTCCGGAGATACTGTAGATTTTTATGATCTGTGATAACGGTAAACGGGAATCTGGCTCCTTCCAGCCAGTGTCGCCATTCCTCGAGGGCCAGCTTGATGGCTAGTAACTCACGGTCCCCTATGCCGTAGTTCTGCTCAGCAGAAGTGAGTTTCCGGGAATAGTACGCACACGGATGGAGAGCTTTGGGTTTGTTAGCCCACTGGGAGAGTACGGCCCCCACTCCTACGTCTGCCGCATCGACTTCAACTACGAAGGGTAGTGTAGGATCAGGATGCCTGAGGATGGGTGCTGCGGTGAATTTGCTCTTGAGGAGTCGGAAGGCGCGATCTGCCTCGGAGCTCCAGGCGATGGTTTTCCGACCCCCCTTGAGGAGTGATGACAGGGGTGAGGATATGGTACTGTAGTTCTTTATGAAGCGTCGATAGAAGTTGGCAAATCCGAGGAAGCGCTGGAGCTCCTTGACGGTTTGGGGTACCTTCCAGTTGTTTACGGCGTCCACCTTGGCGTTCTCCATCTGGACCCCCGCAGCGGAGATCACGTAACCGAGAAAGGAGATGGTGGATCGGTGGAACTCGCATTTTCCGGCTTTCAGGTAGAGTCGATGCTCACGGAGACGTTGCAAGACTTGGCTGACTTGGTCACGGTGGTCTTCCAGATTACGGGAATAGATGAGGATGTCGTCGATGTATACAATGACGCATTTGTGGAGGAGGTCTCTGAAGATTTCGTTCATATAGTTTTGGAAAATTGATGGGCTGTTTGCTAAGCCATAGGGCATTACCAAGTATTCATAGTGCCCTGTGGGGGTTATGAAGGCGGTCTTCCACTCATCTCCTTCTCGAATACGGATCAGGTTGTACGCGCTGCGGAGATCCAGCTTGCTAAACACTCGCGCCTCCCGAAGTTCCTCAAGAGCTGCGGGTACAAGTGGTAGCGGGTAAGCGAATTTTACCGTAGCCTCATTCAATCCTCGATAATCGATACAGGGTCTGAGTCCTCCGTCCTTCTTGTTTACAAAAAGAAGCTCGATGCGGCAGGGGACTTGGATGGTCGGATGAACCCTTGGCTGAGGGCTTCGTTAATGTAGCTCTCCATCGCCTCGTGTTCAGGACGGGAGAGAGGGTAGATACGACCGTGCGGTAGCTTGGCATTGGGCAGCAGGTCGATGCTACAGTCGTAGGGCCGGTGAGGAGGAAGTTGTGCGGCACGTTCCTTACTGAAGACATTTAGGAAGGCGTGGTAGGTGGAAGGAGTGAGGTCCGTTGAAGAGTGATCTAAGGTGGTTGAGTGAAGGGGAAGAGATGACTGGTGGTTCGATGAGTGATGAGTGTGATCCTTGCAGGTCTTGCTCCAGCCGAGGATCTGTCCAGTGCCCCAATCGATGGTGGGTTGGTGTTGGACCAACCAAGGTCGACCCAACACAATATCGACATTGGCCCTGGGCAGCACTAAGAGGTAGAGTTTCTCCCGGTGGTCTGGGGAAATCGTTAACTTGACCTGACGGGTCCGACGGGTGATCTGGCCTTCGCCCAATGGTGAGTTTTTGAATAGTGAATATACGATACCGGGTTTCGTTGATGACTGTCGGGAGGCGATGTTTATTGATGAAGGTTGTGGAGATGAAGTTCCCAGCGGCTCCGGAGTCCACCAGGACATTAACGGGGAAGTCACAAGAGTTCATGGTTAGCGTGGCTTGCAGATGAGGAATTTTACACATTGATGGAGTGATGGAACAGGCACTCACCATTGGACGAGGAGGGCGAACTGGACAGCAAGAGAGTAGGTGGGAAGCTTCTCCGCAGTACAGGCAGAGTTGGAGACTTAGTCGTCGGTGGCGTTCCGCGGAGGTGAGATGGTAGGCATCCGTGCTCATAGGTTCCTCCGAGTCGGGTGGTGAGGTAGCAGGGTGAAGACGAGGGGCTCCAATGGTGGTGAGTGATGGTGAAGGGTGAGGATGAAATGGTGCTCCATGGGGAATGGTAGGGATGGAACAAGCGTTGAGGTGCTGGGAGATGCTGATGGCTTTGCGGATGAACACCTCAAGGTCCACGTTATCCTCGTAAATAACAAGATGACGACGAACGTTGGGTTCAATCCGCGCCGGTATGCGGCTAACAACGCTACGTGGTTCCACCCACTACTGGCTGCGAGAGTGCGGAACTGAAGAGTGTACTCGTGGATGGTTAGCTTTCCTTGGGTGAGTGAGATGAGTTCGTCGTGGACCGATAGTGATGTGAGTGCTGTGCCGAATACCTCTTTAAGGTGCTCGGTGAAGGAGTGACAGGAGTGAAGGACTGGGTTGTTGGCGTTCCAGAGTGCGTTTGCCCACTGAAGTGCTCGACCGGTGAGGAGAGAGATTACAAAGGCCACCTTGGAGAGCTCGTTGGGGAAGGAGGCGGAGTTAGTCTGGATATACAACGAACATTGCAGAGTGAATCCAGCACAGGCTTGAGGATCGCCAGCATAACTGGCGGGACGGGAAAGAGCTGAGCTCGACATCGCGAGTGGATTCACGGGTTGCTGGCGCAGCGCCGCCGCCATACCCGGGTATGAGTCAGCGGGGCTCCCGGAAGTGTTAGCGAGACCGTCCATGTTCCGGTCAATTTTTGTTCGGTCAGGTATCCTGTCACGGATCACAGAAGGCAGAGGCAAAGGGTGTGATTCACACAGTGTTTATTCAACACATTAGTCTTCGTACCGACGTACGAGCGACAGTTCAAAGTAGAGAGTCTAAGTGGTAGTAGCGTTACTTCCCTCGAGCAGAGCAAGCCGGTGACAGGGGTTAGTCTCTGGGTGCAACGAGTAGCAGAAGCTCCTGGCAGAAGATCGGGATGAGAAGACTGAGTGAGATACGATCCAGTGAAGATGATACCTGACGGTGAGTGAACGGCGTGGGTGAGTCTTTATAGGGTGGTGTTGATGACTGGAACAGATGACGGTGATGAGTGCCCAGGTGTGTCTGGTTAGTACTCGGGTGATTGAGTGCGTTGTGTATTGGCTGGAGACTGTGACTGGTGATCGGGGCTGATGGAACGTGCAGGAGGTGTGACAGTTGGTGGTTTCCGTGTGGACTTTTGAGGAAGTTTTGAGAGTTGTTGATAAAGACTGCCAAGTGAGTGATTTTTCATTTATAAAAGACGTTATTCTTATCTTTGGTGTAAGCTGTATTTCCCAACCATTAAAAGGAAATCTTGAAGTCTCAGTGCAGAGCTGAGAGAAGCATCTGATTGGTTGATTTACCCTCAATGGGGAAGAGTCTGCTGTGCTCTACTGGGTAGACACATTCTCTGCCACGTTTTAGAGTGGTTTACCCAGTTTTGTGTGGACGCGATTTTTTTTTTTTTTTGTAAATGGGGTATGAAAATACAAGGTTTTAATAACCGGGTTTGTGTTTTTTTTTTTTTTTTTTTGCAGTAACCTTTTGGTGGTTCGCTCTTTTCAAATGCCCACTATATATCAAGTAATCCATACACACTGTTTGAAATTAAATATTGTGGGAGGGACTTGTTTTAACCAGGCTGTGTTATCTTCGTATTCGGTTAATTAACTTTTGATGGTTGCCAGTTAGGTGGTATTTGAGCATTCATGAATCAGATATTACAGATTTACAGATTTAAACTACTAACATCAAGATCTCATCCTCAATACTTTAAAAGTGGAAGTCCCAGCCTTGTGATATGATGTTTATGGAGTTTTATCATGTGGTGTTCTTGTGGGTCTTCGCTTGTGTGATGCATTAAAAACTGAAAACAGATCACTTGTCCTCCTCAAATCCCCTAATTACTGAAGTCCTGCCCTTATTTGCACACAGACCACATCCATGACAATGTTGAGGAGATGCCTCCATTGTATAAAAAGCTGAAAGGAACAACAACATGATCAAAGCTTAAACTAAATTCTTTAAGTCACAAAGTTTAACTATAGTTACTTGGATGATAAGAAAACATCTCAAATGTAATTAATGCTGCAAGATTGTGTTGTGATAATGGAATTAATGCAATTCTTACAGATTTTAAGCTAACCAACATTTAAATGATCTGATTAAACATTATTTTTAAAAGTTTAATTGCAGTGTCAGTAAAGACTAGGTGATGCAGATTCCACCAAGCTCAGAAACAATCCATGGAGAAAAGCTCAAGATCTCATGGCAGTGCTTTACCCCCTCAAAAGCAGCTTGAAATGAAAGCAAGTCAGAATATACGAGATCATCACGTCAAATATAAATCTGAGTGCTGTTTACTTGCGCTCATAAATGAAAGCAAACAAGCATGACATCTCGATACTCCAGCAGCAGGTGTAGAGGCATCTGCTGTGACTCCCTCTGGAACCCGAGGAGCATTATTTATTGAGATATGCATTATTCACCGGCCGGTGCCATCAGCCTGGCTAAATGATGAACACAACATGAGGAGGAAAAGTAAGCTTTAGGAGGAGTACCAAAAAAGTCAATGTGCACTGCTTTCAAAGCTCCTCCTTGGCTTTCGTTGGTTAAATATATCAGATTTTTGTTACCTGCGTTTATACATTTATTTCAAGGCACCTCAATGCTGCAATAGTACAGATTAGTACTGATTAAACCCTTGATTGTTCATCACATTTATGCATGGATTCCCCTTATTAATATTATGGAGTTAGATGGTTTTTAAAAATGCTGTGTTTTTGAGGCTCCGTGGTGGGCTAACATTATATGTAGCCATGTCTTTTTACCCCAAATAGCCAATTTCAAGCTGTCCAGCTTACCTAGACTTAAAGTCATGGCGGTTCAGTTCATGCTACCCATCTAACAACTATATCGTACAAGAACGTTCTGGGAATGGTACCGCTAACATTGCATAAACGTTAGTTTGTCCTGTTTTAAACATTCGGTGAACATTCTCTCAAGGTGAATTAAAACATTTGTAGAACATTCATCACTCACAAAAAAACGTTCTATGAATGTTCTAAGAATATTATTTCAATAACGTTTTTAGTTTACCATTAATTAGAATGCTACTGGAACATTCTTTTGGAAACATGAGCCAATATTTAGACAAACTTTAAAGGATGATAGTAAATGTTACGCGAACGTTCCCTGTTAATTGGGTAAAAGGCTCAACCCCCACATGTACCAATACACAATTAGGGATGTTATAACAACCTTCTTAAACAAGTCACCCATCTGTGTCCCAAAATGATTAATTAGTGAGAAGTTCTCCAGATTTGTGTTGTCAGTGCACATAAAACCCTATTTTCAAAACGTATAATAAAAATAATAATAATAATGATCAAATTTATTTTTTTTTCATAACACTCCAGGACATCTTACATTGCATCACAAAAGAGTAAGATAAACATAAACATAAAGGTTTTAAGGTTCGTTTTGAACTGTTCAGCGTACTGTTGCCTTTGATTTGTTCCACAATGTGTGTGCAGCACTGCTTAACGCTTGTGACCCCAGCATAGATTTCAAGGTTGAAAAGCAACCAGCGTGAGAGCTGATGTGGAGGGGTAGTAAGGAGGTCAGTGATATAGAGGTGTGCAGAGTGAACACAGGACACAAAATTGAACAGGAAGCTGTTGTAATAAGGGAGGGATGTTAACAGAATGAGTCGTTAAAGTAATAAGAATAACAACTGCATTCAGGGTGAGCTGCGGTTTATGGATGGATTTTAAAGGAAGACTAAAAAAAGAGTGCATTACACCAGTGGTCCCCATCCCCTAGGCTGCAGAACAAGTACCAAGTCCACGGATCAAGTGGTAAAAGGGCACCCAAGATATAATTGAATTTTCCAATTGTTTTTATTATCTGAGTTTAGTTCAACTGTAAACTAAAATAGAGTGGCGTCTTGAGATACAAATTTTTCATGTGACAAAAAATTTAAGATGCAAAAGGCCAATTGAAGAATATTTTGTTCTATGATAGGGAAAAAATTCCAAGATACAAAAAAACAATCAGAGAAATATGTACGCATACATATTTGATATTTGAAATACGCCATGACTGGATTCAACTCATCACCAACTCTACTTTTGGTCAGTTTCAGCCCTGATGCTGTGTTTGTGTGTAGCATCCTGCTCTCCTATTGGTCAGATCATACCCATGGCGCCTTCTTAGAATGAAAGACATGAAAAATAGTGGATACTGAACGCAGGTACCACTGTTTTTAAAATCGAGTCCGCAGCGAGAAAAATGTTTGGGACCACTAATTAACTGAAATCCAGACAGTAGCATGTACTAAGATACCTGTGGTTGATTGTTGCATAGCTGGTCAATTTGTATTTTAGATGTGAAAAAATGCAGAGTGGATGACAGAGATCCAGTATTGCCAATAAGCTCATTATTTTATATAGCACATTATTATCAATTATTATTTTATTAAGTTACTACTTTTATTATCCCATGAACACTTCTAGTTCAAATGATCTCCAGACACATTTGGAAAACAAAAAGGTGCTTGTTTTATCTATCCGTTATTTATTTATATTTAATTAAGGTGCTCCTTGTTTTCTACATCTACATATATCCTCCCAAATGAACGTAAGCAAGCGTTTGTCTGCTCTTATATCAGTTAAATAGACCAACACAAGTCCAGAACTTTGCGTGAAACAGCTGATGTTATGAGCAACCTCACTCACCCAGTCCTGATTATGGCAATGTCTTGTCTCGTCTTCTCCTGCTTATCCGGGGCCGGGTCGCAAGGGCAGCAGTCTAAGCAGGGATGCCCAGACTTCCCTCTCCACAGACACTTCCTCCAACTCCCGAGGCGTTCCCAGGCCAGCTGGGAGACATAGTCCCTCCAGCGCGTCCTGGGTCTTCCCCGGTGGGACATGCCCAGAACACCTCCCCTGGGAGGCGTCCAGGAGGCATCCGGAATAGATGCCCAAGCCACCTCAGCTGACTCCTCTCGATGTGGAGGAGCAGAGGCTCTACTCCGAGCTCCTCCCGGGTGACGGAGCTTCTCACCCTATCTCTAAGGGAGCGTCCAACCACCCGGCGGAGGAAACTAATTTCGGCCGCTTGTATCCGGGATCTTGTCCTTTCGGTCATGACCCCAGAGCTCATGACCATAGGTGAGAGTAGGGACGTAGATCGACCAGTAAATCGAGAGCTTCGCCTTTCGGCTCAGCTCCCTTTGTGGTTGTTTTCCCGCAATACAAAATAAACTTTTGAAAATAAATTCAATAAAGACAGACTACAACTTTCAGTCCGATTTCTCTTTACTTTTCAGCACAAGATCTTTTAGGAAACAGCAATGTGATGGGTTACAGAACCTGGCTCGAAAACTGCACCTCCTTTGGTGTTTCATAGGCGCGATATATATACAGGAAGTTATCTCTAAATCAAGCTAATTCAGCCCACATTATGTTTAATGTTCAAGGTGTTATTACATCAGTATCACGTGGCAGTTATTCTGCTGTTACTAACATTTCCTTATCAGAAAAATGTCACTCCGTTTTAAGGTCAGACTGTCTTTTTCATGGAATCAAAACCAATGTATGAATTCACCACAACAGACCGATACAGCGACCGCATCACTGCAGATACTGCACCGATCCGCCTGT
This sequence comes from Danionella dracula, assembly GCA_900490495.1. Lineage (NCBI taxonomy): Eukaryota > Metazoa > Chordata > Actinopteri > Cypriniformes > Danionidae > Danionella > Danionella dracula. Next base: position 1,018,139 of record UELW01000489.1, read on the forward strand.
CGATCTCGCGCTCCATCCTCCCCTCACTCGTGAACAGGACCCCGAGATACTTAAACTCCTCCACCTGAAGCAGGAGCACTCCACTGACCTGGAGAGGGCAGGCCACCTTTTTCCGGTCGAGAAGGAAGATTATGGCAATGTCTTCCACAAAATATAGCAAACCAGTTTCTTTTGTACTAGAGACAAAAAGTATGGAAAAGTTAGGTTTATTTAGAGACACTCTGTTATTTGAAAGAGAGGTTTTACCCTGAAAGTATTTTAAAAGACGAAAGTTATTTAGTAAACAGTCCAAACATACGAAACAATCTGCATTGTGCTGCACGTCTGTCTCAGCTGAGCTCCATCTCTGATATTCAGGCTGAGAGACAGCAGTCAACTCCTGGGTCCATTCCTATAAAACATTTTATAATTGAAAGGTCATATTAAAGATATTTTCCTGTCATGTACCATCTTCATCAAAAAATATAGTGCTTTTCATCTTTACAGTGAAAATATGTCCTTTTTGGAGTGTTCACTTTTTATGTTTTGCTTCATCAAGTAAGTCTTATTATGGCCATGAGCATCCATAGAATATAATTATTCTCACATTAACTGTCATTATGAAAGAGTCTATATTACGTTTAAAAGAAGTAAATTCGATTACGACAAATGCGTACATCTTAAAATAAAAAAACCTACTCTTACTTAAAAAAGGGATTCTTACTTAGTTAACTGGGCTTTAAAGAGCTGAATGAATGTCTGTTGACAGAGTTGAAGAGTGAGAGAGAGAGAGAGAGAGAGTTATAGAGTGTGGGTGCAGACGTGCTGGATCTTCTATGACCAAAGAATACTAATTTGTAATGAGGGTGTGAAGAAAACTAGTGTCTGAAGACCTGAGAGTGAGACCTGGAACGACTGAGATCTCTTTGATACGGTGGAGACAAGACCATGGAGTGCTTTGAAGATGTAGAATTTTATACATTATTGTGTATTTTACAGGTAGTCAGTGAAGTTGTTGAAGAATAGGAAGATGTGGGTAGATATTTTTGGTAAAAGTGAGAACACTAGCTGCAGAATTTTAGATTTACTGATCAGAAGATGGACTCAGTGCTCACTTTTCATTCTAACTTTGATATCTACTGGCAATTTTTCTGTGGCGTCAAAGGTAAATAATCTGCACATTTACACAAGGAACAGTACATAGCAAACAGGAAATCACATAAGAAAAAGGAGGAGATACAGGTTATCAATTTTGACCAGGTGAGCAGGTGTGTGATATTCTACAATCTATTGATTTTCAGATGGTTCTCTCTAGAATATCACTCCTTGGAATAGTTGATGCTGCCACAAAATTGCAGAAAACGTTAAAAAAGGTTCTTGGCATTAAGGGTGATGCCTCTCTCTCCATGCTACCACACCCCATCTCGCAGTACCTGTTGCTCTGATAACTGATCGCACTACTGATTCTCCACCTTCGCCACATGGATTCCATATCACAGCTAGCGTTTGACGTAAAATTTATATACTTAATAATGAACAGTGAAGGAGGTCAAAGGATAATGACATTACAAGCCCAAAAACAGTCAAGTGTGATGAGACGAACAATGGGTGTGAATCAACAAGAAGCTTCAATCAGAACATTTACATTTATGCATTTGGCAGACGCTTTTCTCCAAAGCGACTTACATGTAGAAGACCTAACTACACAAAGCACTGAAAACCATGTACACTTAACAAAATGTTTTTAACTACCAATAGTTCAGAACCTGAAAAAATAGGCAATTCAAAACGTCCTTAGTCTTGATAATATAAAATATTATATCTTGAAAATACAGCTCCATCCTCCAACCCAGCTATAATTATACACTTTTAAAATCTACAATTTTATTACTTGATTTTCTTAAATTGACAGTGGGAACAAAGAAATCTAAGGATGAAATGTACTCAATTATTTGAAAACAGAGAATGCAAGGATGTCCCAAGGGAGGCATAGGACTTAAGTAGTGTAGTGTCAGAGTGATCAGATCAGGGGTGCTTTCACATCCATGTAAGGTGAGCTGGAATTTGACAGGCACATCTGCTGGAGCAGAAGGAAACCATTAGCTGTCAGAGCTGAGAGAGGAATAGTCTACTGTAAAACTGTTAAATGCTAACCCATTCGGATATTGGTCCGTCCTGGTGTACCCTGGTGTGAAGCTTGATGAGCTTTCCCCAGTGATACAAATGCGGATTCAAAAAATCATTCTGTGTTCGGCAGTCAAGTGTTTCTTATCTAATTCCTTCTTACCTTTTGCTCCATTGCGACCCTCAATTTATACCTTTGGAGTTTTGTTAATTAAACTGAATTATGATACTAACAGTCATGACTAAAAATGCATTCCAAAAACATAATTGACATACTGTTTAACAATCTAGCACAAAGCAAGATTTACAGCTGTTTTAGAAAGGTCATAAAGCTCTCTTGGGCATGGGCTTAAACTGATAGACATGATGTCCAGATGTTCAGGTTGATTATTTCCTCAGTAAAATACAAAATGAAAAAACCCACAGTAAAAAAAGGAAGAAGAAAAAATGCTGTCATATATAATTATTGCATACCGGTGCCAAATCGATATTTTTGAAACCATACCGGTACCAAAACGGTGCCTTAACCATAACCTTGCAAAAGACGCAAAATTGTGGTGGATGACTCAAGAACAAATTTTAACTTAACAAAAACTTTATCCTTTAACAATATATTAAATGTTTAAAGTATATAGAAATATATAAGTAAATAGAAAAAACACAACAAAAACAACTTAACCGTTTCAAATCATTTGACTGTTTGCAAATAACATTACATTAGCTCACTTTTAAGTTGTGCAAAGGCTGCTGCTGTCATTATCATAATCAGTGACTCTTGTTTGTGATATGCGAGACTGAAGCTGGGGTTAGGGCTGGAGATACTGCAGAAACTGGGATTGATCCCATACCAACAGGCTTCTTTTGGTAATTAATGTTAATACCAATTCATAATATCAGTATTACACTTAAACAGAAATCTTTTATTTACTTGACAACTAAAATATATGGCATTATTTCCTCTCAGAGCATACAGTTGATGGGTTTATAAATTAGCTTTCTTTTAAGTAAAAAATGTAAGTAATAAAAGTAAATAATTTTAATGCCAGATATTTAAAACTGATAACAAAAATTTATTTTTATATTATGAGGGTTGTGACTTTCCTTTTAAATACAGAAATTTAATTAACAAATACCACATTTACATGATACAATTGTATTTGTCAACTTTTTTAGAGCTCCTGAATACATAAATATTAATTGATGTACACTTGGATGTTCACTGCCTCTCTGAATTGACAAATGTTTAACAAAATAGACTGTATATATTGGTGGGCTATTATTAAACAGATAGCCCCACCTGTTGTCCGCAAGCTGTTGAACATGGTTTATCTCTCAGCTTAAACTTCCTGCACCCTCAAATGTTTCATTACATCTGACGCACTTCCTCCTTTATACACAAATGCTGTGAAACAATTGCAGCACGTTGCGGTGTCGGAATCCTTTCATGTATTAAACTCACACTTTCTAAGGCTTAGTTTTGGCATTTAGTTTAATGTGAGTTGTTTGAGTTAGCAATTAAGCTGAGAAAATTGTAGAGTGCCTGCTTCCATGTGCCTGCATTCACGCCATTGACTGTATATAACAGATTCACGTGCGTCTCGATCTGCTGTTGATTTGTCAAAAGAGGTGATGAGGATAGGGGGAGAGGCTCTGAGTCCTCAAGCACTGAAGTTGCACCAAAACAGGAATCGGTTTTCACGCTCTGTTTCGGTCCAAACCGGTTCTAGAGGTACCGGTTCCGAATTTTTGTTTTGATACCCAACCCTAGTCCCTATGCACTTATTATAATTTTCGCAGTTTAGGTTCATGATTGTTAAAAGTTAGGTCTTGCAAAGTCTTCTTTTAGGCTGTTTTGAGCTGATTTTCAGGAGTGCTGTTTTTGAGGTCTCAACTATTTTTGAGATTTTTATGAGTTTCAGCTAATTGTGTGTCGTGCCGTTTACCTGTGGTCATAAGAAATGATTAACCCTTTTTCAACCAGCACCTGATGAATAATTGTTTGGTCACAAGTAAATCAAACTTGTTTGAAATCCTTGTAACCTTTTGTTAGGGTGTCGCACTGCACTGTTGAAGCAGGGCCACAATCAGATTTCACTTAAACTCATTTTAAGTTCATTAATCTCATTCAGTTTAGATCCTGATTCAAGGGAATGGTAGTTTTATGTAAACTTCATGAATGTAGTTTTTTTTGTCCAGTCTAGCCCATCGGCAAAATTAAGATGCAGCTAACCTATTTGTTGTGTTGTTTATTTTACATATCCAATAAAATACTTTTGGAATGTGGTGGAATAGTGGATTCGCATCATGGATGCGGCCGACAATTCTACAGCAACGACGTGATACAACCCGAGAAATAAACCTTTTATCTTGCTACATTTTTATTTGCTGTGAGTTGACAGCAATTAAAAGGAAAGATACTGTACACTTGGCTATACTGCTTTTATGATTGGCATCAATCATTGCAGATGGACATGTTTCTAAATACATAATAAGTTTAGTAATACTCTAGGGAAACTAATGGGTCAAGAAAAAAAATTCTTGTTTTTTGATCTTCAAAGACAAAGATATTGATGACAGAGAACCAAAGATTGGAGTCAACTATGTGATAAAACAAATCCACTGCTCTGAAAAGCGTTTTTATTTTTATTTTTATAAAAGTAGCACATTGAAAAACAGGGTAATTGAGATTTTGTAGAAACATATGATAGCTGCAGTCAGTGTCTGAAGCAGCTGGCTAAGAAGTGTCTCAGATTGTGACTGGAGTATGTGTTTTCATGTTGAACATTCGCTGTGGAAGCACTGAATCAAAGCATGAATCCTGGAAAAGCGAATAATGACAGGCTGTCGAGAAACAAACCGAAATGAGCAGCGGCTGAGAGTCTGACATCTGTGTTTCTGCTTCTCCTTCATCTGTGCATTCACCAGGACATCTCACTAGCTGCGCCTCTGAGTGTGCGTGTGCCTCTGCATGTGTGAGGAAATGTGTGTTTCTCAGCCCCAATAATAGCAGTAATAGCAATGTCTGTGTCTACACGCAATTACATATAACATATTCCACAAATCTGTGTCTGTGAATGCAAATGAGCAAGAGTATCCACAAAGATTTTATTGGGAGCATCTGCATTAAATTACATATTACTCTTAATTCCATTATTTAAAGAATATATTCTCAGACCAAAGAGTAAAAAAAACCTCTAAATTAATTAACTTTTTATGTCATATTTGACATACTATGTTATAAATATTTTCGGGATAAATAAGTTATTGATTTACACTTAAGCTGTGTTCCCAACAGTGGGAAGTCTATTAAAAAAGTCTATTGGGTCGTGTTTCCAAACTGGACAGGAAACCGATTAGAGTACACTTTTAGCAAATTTTATAGAGCTTCAAACTTTAACAAACTCCTAGGGGTTTTACAAGTTAATTTTTAAACTCTGCCAGAATAATCTTAAAGTATGTCCAATGTTAAATTGCAAAGCTTTTTAGGATACAGCTAAGAGGGTGGCCATGGAGCCCAAGGAATGTGCAAATTTGAATTTGAAACAATAAGTTGGTAAAGCTCAGCCATACAGTGGTGTGGGAAAGTATTTGCCCCTTCCCGATTTCTGTGTTTTTTGCATATATATATATATATATATATATATATATATATATATATATATATATATATATATATCGCTCAAAAAGATTTCAGATCATCAAACCAATTTCAATATTGCAAAGAAACAACCCGAGGAAAGAGGAAATGCAGTTTCTCAATTTTTTTAGGGCACAAAAAAAGTCCAAACCTTTTTGGCCCTATGTGAAAAGTTACTGCTGTGGTGTGACCTAAAATGGGAGGTTCATGCAAGAAAACCCTCCAATATAGCAAAATTGGAACAATTCTGCAAAGAAGAGAAGGCCAAAATTTCTCCCCAGCATTGTGAAAGACTCATCACCAATTATCACAAATGATTACAGTTAATGCTGCCAAAGGTGGTACTACTAGCTATTAGATTCAGGGGCAATTACTTTTTCATAAAAGGTCAGACAGGTTTGGATTTGTTTTGTAACCCCCAGAAATGTAATCATCATTCAGAAACAGCATTTTGTCTTTCCTTGGGTTTTTTCTGTGTGATATTAAACTTGGTTTGATGATCTGTAAACTTTTTGAGTAATAAATATGCAAAAAACGCAGAAATATAAATACTTTCTCACAGCACTGTACATTGCCCAATCTGTCCCAAATGATCAGATTCTGATAATGTTTAACACATTTGTATTACAAAGCATACAATACGTCAGCGCCACCTAGCTTTTTTTTCCTAAATTTATAAAAGGAGGTTCTAGTGACTATTCTAGGATCAAAGATTTTTCTTAAACACAGAGAGATCGTGGTACGTTGCACTACGGATTTGCTGTGAGGGTGAAAGCGCCAAAGGTGCGAGATTCTTCTTATTCCTCCTGATCTGCTCTCATGCAAGTTGTGGCTGACTTGGGCCTAAAACACTGTAATTTAAATATTTTATATCCATCCATCCATCCATTTTCTTTTCGACTTTATCCTTTTCGGGATCGCCACAGCAGAATGAACCAGCAACCCATCACTGGAAAACATCCACACAAACTCATTCACACTCATACACTATGGACAATTGTGTTTACCCAATTAACCTGTACCTCATGTCTTTGGACTTGTGGGGGAAACCGGAGCACCCGGATTAAACCGGGGAGAACATGCAAGCTTCACACAGAAATGCCAACTGACCCAGCCAAAGCTCGAACCAGTGACCTTCTAGCTGTGAGATGACTGTGATGCTACTGCGCCATCATGACGCGCTAAATATTATATATTTAGACTGGAAAACAATAGAATACCTTAATTTTATCTGACCATTTTACAGAATTCTTCATTCAATTCTTCCATTTTTCTCTTGATAATATACCATTCGATTTCTATAAAGAGCAAAAAGCAAAGCATGTGAAAACCCTTGCTTCGGGACTGAAGGGGTGAAGGAAAGGATGCATTGAACATGTGAATCCTCTTACAGCTGAATCTGAGGGATATTGATTTACTCCTGGAGTGTGTAAAGGTATACCTGCTGTGTCCTGCACACATCATCCTCGCTCGCCATGAGAAAATAATCAACACTTCCTGTCTGTTATCAGCCTACTGTTTGTCTTAGGAGACAATTGTGGGGTCAGGACGAGGACACCACAGTCAACATGTGTGGGGACATTTATCTATTTCATAAAGGTAATTTTTACGTTGTTTGTTGTATGAAAAAAGGTTAATTTGGGCCTAAAAACTGATTATGAATGACACAGTACTCTTGCATTCTAAATAATAATCGTTTTAACAAGATTAATAACTAATCTCCATTAATTAAAACGGATTGTGGATCAAGGAGGTTAATTTATTTCTACATTTTCTACTCTAACTGAAAATACAGCTGGTACAAATCAAATGAAGTATTTTGTTTCCAAGGTGTTGCTGTTAATTTAGAATAACATTTCAAACACAACATTACAATAAGACTCCATATAAGTACTCAAAAACTTTTTTTTGTACTTGTTAAAGAAAACTATACATTGTTTAGAATTTAGGTGCAGTATATAAGGAATGATCCACAATTAATCATTAAACTGCAACCTGTCATCTGGGGAAGAGGAAAAGGCGATTTGTTTAGGTCAATATCCCTTTTAAGTTATGTACCACATGTAAAATCCACTTTTCTGAAATGTCTAGGTGGTTTTAATTTGTTGTTTCCACATTAAAACATAAATAAAGATGTATTCAGAGTCATTCTTGCATGTTTGTGTAATTCCATTTTCCTTTTCTGGGAGCTCAAAACTGATTGATGATCATAGCAACTCTCATTGTTATATTGCCACCACTGACCAATCAGAATAACCACTTATGCAGCTCAACTCATTGTACTTCGGCCTTCCTGACTGATCTGGAAACATATCATCTCAGAGAGAAAAAATCATATATATGCTAGAATTTATGTTTGTGCCAACAAGTAAAGATAACTTGAATTTGTGAGCAGCGCTTCTCTTCAGACTGTAACAAAGTGGAATTTGATAGAGGACTTTTAACAAGGCTGGCTTTGAAAATGCATGCTTTTCTGACTGTTCTGATGATGAGCGCCCAACATTCAGAGGTGATTTACCATGACATTGTTTACGATAAATACATTCTTTTGAAGGTTATGGGTGCAATAATAGTATACAGCAGTCAAATATTTATTATAAATGCTTTAAAAGGGGCACAATACGACACCTTTATCATTTAAAATGGCTTAAGTTAAAGGGCCTGTACCATGAACGTGGCTTAACAAACTCTGTATTTCCGGATCGGTTTTGACTTGACAAAACCTAATTGTTTCAATCAGGTTTAATTACTACCATGAAGAGCTCATCAACTTTCTTTGTCGAGTCAGGCTTTGATCCTGAAGCTATGATTTGTTCACGGGTGCGTGCACGTAAAAATGAATGATGCACTGAATAACCAATCATGATGAACATGATGGAGCCAAATAGTTTTTTTTTCAATGCGTGTCGTAGTAATACTGTGAGCGTCACGGTGGCGCAGTGGGTAGCACGGTCGTCTCACAGCAAGAAGGTCGCTGGTTCTAGGCTCGGCTGGGGCAGGTGGCATTTCTGTGTGGAGTTTGCATGTTCTCCCTGTGATCGCGTGGGTTTTCTACGGGTGCTCTGGTTTCCCCACAAGTCCAAAGACATGCGGAATAAGTGAATTGAGTAAGATCAATTGCCCATAGTGTTAAAGTGTGAATGTGTGTGTGAATGTTTCCCAGCGATGGGTTGCGGCTGGAAGGGCATCTGCCACGTAAAACATATGCCAGAGAGTTGGCGGTTCATTCCGCTGTGGCGACCCCGAAAGGGAAGAAAGCTGACATGAAGATGAATGAATGAATGAATGAGTAATATGTGGCTGTGGCTGCAGTGAAAGCCAGATGAGATTGTTGGCGGAAATTTCTGATTTTGTGAAAATGATGTCAAAGAAGTTTATGTAAAATTGAGTATCATGCGTGATATGCATATGAGAACGATATAATTTTTTTGCCGTATTAATTCTAAAACATTACAAATTTTTAAGTCATTTTTTATGTCAAATGTATTTAAAATTAAATGTTCTTTATAACTGTTTTTATTTTTTGGATGATGTAACTTCATTGCAAAATGATCATAGCAACAGAAAAAAATTAGGGTTTGGAATAGGTTAGCCGTATAACACACCGTCTGCGTTACAGTAAGGGCAGGATTTCTACGTGTCACATTTTTTATGTGTGACGAAGTTCGCAAATGTATATCCCTTCAGCAGATCATCAGTATCTTTCATGTAAATACATGTCAAGAAATGCTTAGGGATTTTGCCCCTCTGGAAATATTAAGTGAGAGTTGAAGAGTTTGCAAAAAAAGAGTTTTTGGAATTATTTTATATTTTAAATAGTTTCTTCCACTTTATAAAATAATTTCGTATAGCTTTTTATGCAAATGTTTGTTCCATTCTCAAGAACTTATCTAGCATTGATGACATTAATAACTCTTTTACTTACTCCATAAGTATACCAGTTTACTTTTTTAAAAGATATGCAAGAATGGAGCTTTAATCTCCAATGCCAAGCCTGACAGGACAGTGAAATGACACGCTGCGATCTAAAAATATGCTGCACTTCCTGTGACATTTATCTTCGAGGATTAGTTGTCTTTTCATAACCTTAAATACACTCTACAGAAGCTGTCTGGCTGTCAAAAGGCAGATTCTCTCTCTAATATAAAGGATGAGATAAAAGCATGCTTATAATGCAAGAGTTTCTTCTTGGCAGATTTGTGTTCTTGGTAAAGAGAAGCTTTTTGATCATTTTCCTCTTGTACTGTAGAGACCCTAGCAAAAACAGATTGTAAGAACGTTCTTCCTGTCATATTGTGCTTAAAACTCAGTAATAGCTTAAAACTGAGGGAACAAGTGTGTGTGTTTACACCAGCGCTACTATCAAAGGTTTTGCAGGATTGAAGTAAAAAGGTTTCTCTCTGTGACAAAAACAGATGGTTGTGTGCTTTTGGTCATTTTAACAAATAATTAGTTTCAAGTAACAGAGTCTAAATGATTTGCGCTACCTCAAGTTCATTCCAGAATTGGGGTTTTTATGTTTTACCTATCCTTGTGTTTCCACAATGTACACCAGTCAATAGCATGCTTGTCAATTCAGCTGAAAACCCTCATTTTGCTTTTGAAGTGAGTGGTGATTGAATGCAGCTTCTATTCAACAGAAAATAATTACTTTCCAAAGCAATGCTATTGTAAAGTTGCATTGAACAAATCGTAATGGTTACTTTCGTAACCCCTGTTTCAAGAATAGGTAATGGAGACTTATGTCTGTGACGACTATGGGAAGATCCGCTAGGAGTTCTCTACTCTCTCCACACTATTTCAAAATGCCAATCAGCGAATGCGCTGATGGTCACGTGATCACGTTGTCACGCATAAAGCTAACACAAGCGTGACGTTCTTCCTTTTAGGAAGCTGAAGCCGTACTCACCCCCTAGGCAACCAGACTTACTCACAACCTTACAGTTGTGACTGGGGGACATAAGTCTTCGTTCCGTATTCAGGGAACGGGCGTTACCAAAGTAACCATTACGTTCCCCATCAGTCGGTCACTACTCTTATCTACCCTGGCCTTCAGTATAGACTTAATTGTTTTGGGCAATCGGGCAAAATGATCTCATACCAGAGGAGGGAGCATCAATACCACATTTTGCATAATTATCACAAACATTTATTCTTGATACTTGATAGCTACACTTTTCTCATCTGATCACCCTTCCGAGAGAGAGAGAGAGAGATAGAGAGAGAGAGAGAGAGAGACCATCACGTGGACAGTGCAATTCTGGGCAGTGTAGTCCGTTCTTCCTGTTCCAGTTGTGCTGCCTTCTGAGAAATGCAGCTCTAGACGCCCCCAATATGACCTTGAACAGAACTTTCAGATCCTCTCCTATTTATTCATAACAGGGACTTTCCAGCTCTTCTAACGAGCAATTACCCACACCTGGATACAAAATGAATGTTATCTGAATGACTGTCCTTGAAGGCTAGCAGTGAGATCCGTACGCAGGCAGTCTGTTTTCACTGAGGCCTTTAGTTTTTGGCTTGACCCTCTGTAACTACTCCTGACAATTACAATACACACATTAAAACACCTATTATTTCTATTACAATATAATTATCGTTACTTGCCTACTAATGTAAAAACCCTTAAACCACCACCTACAAAATCAATGATCCCATATACAACTACCATTTACTAGCATATGTAGCCGTGTGGAGTGAAAAGGCAAACGCAAGTTGTCATGAACACACTCCGGAAGGGCTTTTTATTTACAGTGCCGGTGTAAGGTGAGGTGTGCCGGTGTCTTCGGGATGCTTCCCGTGGTGTCCCGTGAGTCCGTGCTTCCGACGCGTCCGTAGGTGGGTTGTGAGTGAGAGGTTGGTGCTGTTTGGTCCGTGCTGCTGTGAAATGCCGATCGCCCGATTCGATTACTCCTTGCTTTCTGTAAGCAAGAGAGAGAGAACTTCTCTCTCGACTTTTCTGACATTCCTACTTGAAATGTTGTTCCCTCATCAAAAAGATATAATATTCAGATAAGTTTATATTAAGATAAGTAGTCTTCAGATAAGTTAATGCATTTCCTTTATTCCTTTTTGTGAGCTGAAATTTTCCTTATCACCACCATTTTTCCTTATCCCTGCTCAAGCGCCTCCCACTTGTTAGTCATATGTATCGCTAGTACAGCCCCTCTCTACGATGAGCAGGAAACACCGTTTGACCTGGAAGTGTGAGAGCAGCAGACCCATGCTGGTAAACAGTTTCAGAAATGTGCGTTCCAGAAAAGTCCGGAGCCTAACGTTTAGCTTGGATTACCAAAGACTGAGTTTATTAGTCAGAATTAGTCAGTTCTCAACACTTGAGAACCAAGCTAACAGCAAACGATGAGCAAAGACATAAATCATGACCGTTCTTTTTGACGTGGCTTCTGGTTTGACTGCCATATTATAATTGTAATGTCTAATGTGTCATTCAGCGTTGTGGTGGGCGCTATTAAAACAAATTTCAAACACTGTGTTATAATTTTACCTGAAATTTTCAGCGAGACATCAACTTCAGTTAGCTTGTCATCGCCTTCAAATAACGTCTCTCTTTTTCTCGTAGCTGCTGCGGACACTTAATAAGGTTATTGTGGGGTGGGAAATGGCTGAATTCAAACAAAAATGGACCAATTACAGCAAATTAAGCATCAAGATAAATAACACTTGCTAGTCAGTTAAGTGGGACGATAATACACGTAAATTTGGAAGTTTAATTAGCAAAACAAGTGAGTATGCCAAGGGTATACACGATTATTTATCAGTAGAAGTCGTAATACCCAAATAGCCAAGAGAAAAAAGTAGGCTTACGGAGTATATGTGCGTATAGCCCCAGCTACACCACTGCTGGTCACCGCAATAATAAAAATTGTCAGAGTGTTTGGTTTTAACATTGTGACACTGCTAGAGAGAGGGAGGGTTGTGGAGAAGAGTATGTCAGTAAAGAGCAGCTTTCAGGTAGAATGGAGTTGGTATTTGAGGCATAACTCAGATTTATGACATGTCATCACAGTTCATGAGTTTTAGCGGTGACCTTTGGCTCAACGCTACAGTGATAGATGCAATTCATTATCATGTGTGAAAAGAAATGGTTTTCTGTCTGCAATGTGTAAGATTGTGGGTGAAATCAGCAGGTTTTGAGTTGGATATGGAGATGACTCTGATGTTCTCTGGCAGGCTTGACATTGAGGATGCAGTTAAAGGAAATATCCACACAGTTGCAGGTGCAATGTGAATGTTAACGGACAAATTTGGTACTGACTGCTAAATCAAGTCACTGTGCCACCAGGTGTTGAAATACCTGTCATTTCAAGTCAACATAAAATGAATGCAATAACTCATATTAAACCTTAATTCTGTACTAATCTTCGGCAGGCCGGATTAAAAACCCCAAAGGGCCGTAGTTTGTCCAACCCTGCAATAGAGTCAGTTTTAGAGTGAAGCTTTGGTGGTTTTCTGCTGGAGTATTTATGGGGTTGTCTCTTTGCAGACGCTCTCTTGGTGTCTCTTTTCAGCTGCTTCTGAATTGATACCAAAACCTTGCTGTGATAGCCAAAGAAGGAATATTTTCCGTGATTGTTATGTGATTGTTTTCGCTCCGCAATGTAAAATAAACTTTGAAAATAAACGTAATAAAGACAGACTACGACTTTCAGTCTGACATTCTCTTTACTTTTCTAGCATAAGAGCATAAGATCTTTGAACAGCAACAGTGGGGAATACAGAACCAGACAATACAAACTGTAACACACTTGATTGTCAAAAATCCCATGGTATTTATACATGAAATAATGACACGTTGAAATACAGATTCATGTAGAGTCAGATCACGCTGTGTTCAAAGAGCACTCTTTGTGTTTAATTGTTTGTTTGTCATTCACTTGAATTCATACTTCATAATTCAGGAATTATGGTGGTGTGAGACAGTCCACACAGAGGAGACATGAGGGTTAGAACGAAGACAGACAGAAATGCACATTGAGAATATTTTTAAACATTTTAAAAGTAGTAGTCAAATCAGGTATAGCTATAATCAGCAGGACAAGTCTTTGTGAGTTGCCAGTGGCGGCTATTCCTCAGATGTGCTGCTAGTCTCATCATGCATCTCGGTTATATTCTGTGTAGATGAGTGTAAATGACTTATTCATCTCAAATATTTCACTCTCTCATCCAGCGAGCATCTGTAACATATCATCACTCGAGTTGGGATCCATGTGCAGGCTTTTATTAAACGTAGTCAAAATAACAGGCGGGTAGTCAGGGCAGGCAGCAAAGATCGTAAACGGTAAACAGGCACGGTCACAACAGGCAGACTTATAGACAGGGTAAATGCTCAGAGTTGCAGCACAGAGACAAACAAGACTTCGCCTCGAGCAAAGGGAATCAGTCTGTTAAATACAGGTGATAATGTTCCTCAGCTGGATGTGTAATCATGGCGGACCTGGGGTGTAATGTTCTTCAGCTGGGTGTGTAATCACGATGCCCCTGGGGTGTCTGGGAAATGTAGTGTGGTGCAGGTGGAGGAGCAGGAGTTATTGCAACGAGGGGACCCTCTGCTGGTTAGAGGAGGGAGTGACGAGGTTAGCCTCTGTGACATAGCCCCCTCCCTATGAGCGACTCCTGGCGCGATGAGGCAGACGGTGACGGGGTCTCCCACGTGGTTGAGGAGCCGGTTTGTTCGGGTGGTTGCGGTGGAAGGTCTCCGTGAGGCCTGGGTCGAGAGTGTCGTCCGCGTTACCCAAGAGTGCTCCTCTGAACCGTACCCCTCCCTGTGCCTAAGAGGCAGTCCAGGGAGGAGCTGGTGGCAGGAGCCATGCCACAAAAAGTGACCTCAGAAACAAGGCCTGTGGCATCGGCAAGAGCAGGCGAAGAGTAGGTGCCGGCGGAGCTGGGCAGCAGTGCTCGGGTGACGCCGGCAGGCGCAGAGTAGGCATCGGCAGAGCTGGGCAACAGCGCTCGGGTGGCGCCGGCAGGTGCAGGGGAAGAGCAGGTGCCGGCGGAGCTGGGCAGTGGTGCTCGGGTGGCGCCGGCAGGCGCAGAGTAGGCATCGGCAGAGCTGGGCAGCGGCGCTCGGGTGGCGTCAGCAGGTGCAGAGTAGGCATCGGCAGAGCTGGGCAGCGGCGCTCGGGTGGCGTCGACAGGCGCAGAGTAGGCATCGGCAGAGCTGGGCAGCGGCGCTCGGGTGGCGTCGGCAGGCGCAGAGTAGGCATCGGCGGAGCTGGGCAGCGGCGCTCGGGTGGCGTCGGCAGGCGTAGAGTAGGCATCGGCAGAGCTGGGCAACGGCGCTCGGGTTGCGCCGGCAGGCGCAGGCGAAGAGCAGATGTCGGCAGAGCTGGGCGGCGGCGCTCAGGTGGCACCGGCAGGCGCAGAGCAGGCATCGGTAGAGCTGGGCGGCGGCGCTCGGGTGGCGCCGGCAGGCGAAGAGCAGGCATCGGTAGAGCTGGGCAACAGCGCTCGGGTGGCGCCGGCAGGTGCAGGGGAAGAGCAGGTGCCGGCGGAGCTGGGCAGTGGTGCTCGGGTGGCGCCGGCAGGCGCAGAGTAGGCATCGGCAGAGCTGGGCAGCGGCGCTCGGGTGGCGTCAGCAGGCGCAGAGTAGGCATCGGCAGAGCTGGGCAGCGGTGCTCGGGTGGCGTCGGCAGGCGCAGAGTAGGCATCGGCAGAGCTGGGCAGCGGCGCTCGGGTGGCGTCGGCAGGCGCAGAGTAGGCATCGGCGGAGCTGGGCAGCGGCGCTCGGGTGGCGTCGGCAGGCGTAGAGTAGGCATCGGCAGAGCTGGGCAACGGCGCTCGGGTGGCGCCGGCAGGCGCAGGCGAAGAGCAGATGTCGGCAGAGCTGGGCGGCGGCGCTCAGGTGGCACCGGCAGGCGCAGAGCAGGCATCGGTAGAGCTGGGCGGCGGCGCTCGGGTGGCGCCGGCAGGCGAAAAGCAGGCATCGGTAGAGCTGGGCGGCGGCGCTCGGGTGGCGCCGGCAGGCGAAGAGCAGGCATCGGCGGAGCTGGGCAGCGGCGCTCGGGTGGCGTCGGCAGGCATAGAGTAGGCATCGGCAGAGCTGGGCAACGGCGCTCGGGTGGCGCCGGCAGGCGCAGGCGAAGAGCAGACGTCGGCAGAGCTGGGCGGCGGCGCTCGGGTGGCACCGGCAGGCGCAGGCGTTGAGCAGACGTCGGCAGAGCTGGGCGGCGGCGCTCGGGTGGCGCCGGCAGGCGAAGAGCAGGCTTCGGCAGAGCTGGGCGGCGGCGCTCGGGTGGCGCCGGCAGAGCAGGGCAGCGGCGCTGGGTTGGCGTCGGCAGAGCAGGGCAGCGACGCTGGGTTGGCGTCGGCAGAGCAGGGCAGCGACGCTGGGTTGGCGCCGGCAGAGCAGGGCAGCGGCGCTGGGTTGGCGCCGGCAGAGCAGGGCAGCGGCGCTGGGTTGGCGCCGGCAGAGCAGGGCAGCGGCGCTGGGTTGGCGCCGGCAGAGCAGGGCGCTGGGGCGGCGAAGGCGGACACGGAACCTGGGGCGGCGCAGGCGGACACGGAACCTGGGGCGGCGCAGGCGGACACGGAACCTGGGGCGGCGCAGGCGGACACGGAACCTGGGGCGGCGCAGGCGGACACGGAACCTGGGGCGGCGCCGGCAGACACGGAACCTGGGGCGGCGCCGGCAGACACGGAACCTGGGGCGGCGCCGGCAGACACGGAACCTGGGGCGGCGCAGGCAGACACGGAACCTGGGGCGGCGCCGGCAGACACGGAACCTGGGGCGGCGCCGGCAGACACGGAACCTGGGGCGGCGCCGGCAGACACGGAACCTGGGGCGGCGCCGGCAGACACGGAACCTGGGGCGGCGCCGGCAGACACGGAACCTGGGGCGGCGCCGGCAGACACGGAACCTGGGGCGGCGCCGGCAGACACGGAACCTGGGGCGGCGCCGGCAGACACGGAACCTGGGGCGGCGCCGGCAGACACGGAACCTGGAGCGGCGCCGGCAGACACGGAACCTGGAGCGGCGCCGGCAGACACGGAACCTGGAGCGACGCCGGCAGACACGGACCCTGGGGCGGCGCCGGCAGACACGGACCTGGGGCGGCGCCGGCAGACACGGAACCTGGGGCGGCGCCGGCAGACACGGAACCTGGGGCGGCGCCGGCAGACACGGAACCTGGGGCGGCGCCGGCAGACACGGAACCTGGGGCGGCGCCGGCAGACACGGAACCTGGGGCGGCGCCGGCAGACACGGAACCTGGGGCGGCGCCGGCAGACACGGAACCTGGGGCGGCGCCGGCAGACACAGGCGCTGGAGCGGCGAAGGCAGACACAGGCGCTGGGGCGGCGCAGGCAGACACAGGCGAGGCAATAAAACAAGCAGGACGGCATAACAAGAACCCCCATCCTTAATGACAGGAACATGGCACACTTCCACCACGACTCTCCCCTCAGCCTCAGGGATTAGTGTTTTCGGGGCAACACTGGCGCGGTCTCCACTAATCCTCCGAGCAGTAGACTCGGTCGTACTGACTGAAAAAGAGAGAGTTGAGGGGTTTGAACCCCTCCTTTTCCTCCTCCTCTTCTTCTTCGAAGGAGGTTGTGGTTGTGGCACCCCCGTGGAGGTGTCTAGACCGACCCTCTCAGGGCATGAGGCAGACGGAGTCTGGATGGGAAGCTTTGCGCAGGGTATGTGGGGAGTGCGATTCTCCACCTTGGAGGGATCTGAGGCACTAACGGGCTCAAAAACTTGAGGACTGAGGATAGGAAGCCCATACCACTCTGGGAGGGCAACCTCTCCTTCAGACCTCTGGACGGCCCTTCTCAGTCTCCTCTTCTGTGACTTATTGCGTGTCTCTGTTGACTTTATACTGCTTGGGGAAGATGGTGAGTCCTGGAAGTCATCACTGCCCAGCAGAAGCTCGAGATCCTCACCATAGAGCTCCCGCTCCTTCTGCTGGATGAAGTCATCGACTAACTGCCAGAAGTCCCAACTCCACTTGTCACCTAGACTGCTGTGGTTCACGGGTTCCTCCAGTCCATCCAGGAACAGGGAAAAGAGCCAAAGGTCTGGCAGCCCAAACCCCTGCAAACTCGTCCACAGCTTCTCAGCATAAAGTCCATAGGGCAGTTCATCCCGCTGGAGCTCTTGCAGCCTCTGCGTTAAGAGCACGCTCATATGGACCTCAGAGAGATCCACTGGAGACTCACCAGGACTGTCAGCTGGGGTCCATACTGGGCGGTACTCTCTGTCCTGTGAAAACTCCGGCAATCTTTCACCTGCGCTCTTGCCCTCACGGGGCTGATCAAACCTCTCCGGACAGGCGAGGCGAGGACTGACCTGCGGCACATCCACGGCGGCGGAAGCGGCGTGAGCGCTCGGTGACGTCATGGCTGCCGCTGGGTAAGAGACATGCACCTTCTGCAGCGCGATTACCAGCTCCTCGGTGAGGGACGTCAAGCAACTCAGCTGATGTTGCTGCGCAGCGAGTTGATCTGCCTGAGTAGATAGCGCTGATGACAGTTGTGAGAAAGCCGCTGGATCGTAAGACGGCGAAGTCTTCTGTAACATATCATCACTCGAGTTGGGATCCATGTGCAGGCTTTTATTAAACGTAGTCAAAATAACAGGCGGGTAGTCAGGGCAGGCAGCAAAGATCGTAAACGGTAAACAGGCACGGTCACAACAGGCAGACTTATAGACAGGGTAAATGCTCAGAGTTGCAGCACAGAGACAAACAAGACTTCGCCTCGAGCAAAGGGAATCAGTCTGTTAAATACAGGTGATAATGTTCCTCAGCTGGATGTGTAATCAAGGCGGACCTGGGGTGTAATGTTCTTCAGCTGGGTGTGTAATCACGATGCCCCTGGGGTGTCTGGGAAATGTAGTGTGGTGCAGGTGGAGGAGCAGGAGTTAGTGCAACGAGGGGACCCTCTGCTGGTTAGAGGAGGGAGTGACGAGGTTAGCCTCTGTGACAGCATCATTTTGTCATCTCTGTCAACACCTTTTTCCCAGATGTCAGAAACACTCCTCCTCCAACTCCAGAGAGCCCTTAAAAAGCACTCTGTGGGTGGCCTATTTTTGCATTTGTTTACTGATGGTCAGGAAAAGCTGACAATGACACAATAGATTGATCTTGGCTTTCATTTCCTTCACTGTCATCTACAGTGAGAAGAGCACCAGACTTAAAGTGTTGGTCTGAATACATCAAACTCTTATTCAAGTTTTAACTTTAGTTTTTGGGAGTGAATCACAAGGTAAGAGTAAATGTATTCAAGGAAACAGTTCTGTGTGTAAATACAAACATGGCACAAAAATGGCACAAACTACAGCTATTTTTATAGAGGAAAAATACTTTTTGAAGGAGCTAGTTAATAGAAATTATTTAATATGTTTATTATTTAACATGTTTTGTTGTTTGAATTTTCAAAAGACTTTAAGCAAACAATGCAACTTGTTTTTGAGAGTATTTAGACAGATATAAGTAAAAAATATGTAAAAAAAAATTTCCATGACTGCAGCCACACTTTAGATTTCTCAACCCCAGACAATATGATATGTGCATTTTTATGCTTTCATTTTTAATGCTTTATTTTAACAGTGCAGGAGCTAAAAACACACCTTGGTAAACATCTATGTGTGGTCTTTCTTTTTTTTTGGTTGTTAATTTGGTTGTCTTATTTTTGTACACTGAAATGTATTCTCAGTAAAGTATATACTATTTCTTACTTTTTAATTATTGTATTATTTACTATTTATATAATTTAATGACTATACATGATATTTCATTAAAATTATATTTTTTATATATTACTAAATAATAATACTTATTTTTGAGCTTTTACAGATTTATATTTTTTTTTTTACAGATTTTTTGTTTCTGTGCTATGATAACAAAATGCAAAGATAGAAAAAGAATCAGATTACAAAGATCATGAGAGACTTTGTTTTTTTGTTTTTGCCCATCATGAAGTGTTTGCTGTGTGTATCCTTGATAATGAGAAATCTTTCTATGCCATAAATTGGGGCAGAAAGAAGGCGGAAAGATGGCGTAGTGGTGGATATAATTGGAAAGTTGGCGGTTTGATCCCTGCCAGATCCATTCTGCTGTTGTGGCCCTGGGCAAGACACTTTTCATCCACATTGCCCTGCATGGATGTGCGTGACTGGTGGGGTGTGTTTTGTGGTCGTAGGCGCAGAATAGCAGCCACGTTTTGTCAGAGTGCCCCAGGGCAGCTGAGGGCTACCAAGGTAGCTTATCACCTCCACTGTGTGATTGTAGAGTGAAAGAAAAATGCTCTGAAAATTGTAAAGCATCTTTGAGTCCAGAAAAGCACTATATAAAATGAAGGCATTATTATTAATATTCTTATTAAATTAGAACTAAAGCAGCTGATGGGATTCGCTCTCAATGCTGACAGATTTCAGGTAATCCGATCGAATAAAATAAAAATGGATGTGTCAAAGACTTAATTTCCCAGCTGTAATCTTTATCTTAATACATGTTTGTTTTATTAATTTTGTAACTGTCAAAACAAGTAGTTGTTTCACATTTTACGTGGTGCTATCCCTTCCCGGGGTCTTTAAATCCATTCCTGGAGGGCTAGAGACCTACAGATTTTTGGTTCAATCATCATGAAACAGACCTGTTGCACTGATTAAGGTCCTCTCTGATTGTCTAATGCTAGAGGAGTATGCATACTAGAGCAGGGTTGCAACTAAAATGTGCAGGGCTTAGGCCCTCCTGGGCCGAATTTGGGGAAACCTTCTATATATACTCTATTATTACTCTAATATAGTACTATATTACATTTTGTCTTCCAGGTAGCACATGTACCATGTCAGAGTACAACCGGCTGAAGAGCATCCTGCTGGATTTACAGCCAAGGACTTTCACAGATAAAGAACAATCCCGCAAAAACACAATGGCCCAGAGAAGGAGTCAAGTGGACGCCATATTCAAAAGCTTTGACAAGAACCAGGATGGGCGAGTGAGCACAGAGGAACTGGAAGAGGTAAAAACCTGCAGTAGTCATTCTACAGTGCCGTTCAAAATATTGGAAGTGCGTTAATCTTCATAAATTCTTATTAAGTTCCCCTCTTTCTTGTGGTGCCAGAGAAAACCGATGTATTTGTTTCAGTTGTGGAAGAGGCAGACAATGCAGAAGTAGAAAACTCTGCTTCCTTCAATCAATTAGCTTGTTGTAGACAAGTGATGTCTATCGAAATAGACGAGAAATTTCACAATGTAAAAAATTAATAATAATTATAAGAAAAGTCACAGTGAATGGACACCTGCTTCTGGAGCACACAAATCTTTTAGAAACACAAAACAGATCTTGCTCTGAGTATAGTCAGTATAGAGAAGGAGAATCTGGTGAGTTTCAAGTTTACTACTCATTTTAGGAAAATAATGACAGTGAAGACTTATTTGAAGTACTGGAGAATTGAGACTGAAGTTCCTCCTCCATGCACCCACATGTTTAGGTTTGCCGTCTGGGCAGATTTTTTTTTAGATCAGATAATATTTAAAATTGTATATGTTTTTGAGGTCACCTCAGTGCAGTACAAGGAGTTTTTTTTCTCTTTCTATGGAAAACCATAGGGCTGCATTCAGACTGCAGGTTTTAATGGCCAATTTGGATTTTTGAGTGAAATCAGATTTTTTTTAGTTCGGTCTCTCACATTACAAATAACTTGCACCTGCTATCTGACTTCTGGGTGGATGAAATGTGGCTTTTGTGTGAAAAACATACACACCACAAGAGGAAACTACGTCCCCCAGCATGCATTGCTAACAGACGTAAACACTGAAGCACCTGTTCTTGGACATGTTTAAGGCTTTGGGGCCTAAATATCTAATCGGAATTTTCTTTAGTAACTTTATTAGACTAACTTTATTAATATTACACAATATATAAAAAAATATATTGAGACTGAAAATAACACACATTATAGTATACAGCCGGAGGCTGACTTAAAAGTGCTAGGATAACAACTGCGACTTTATTAAGCTTCAAATTCGCCTTTGGGCTCTTCCAGTAACTATCTCAGTACAAGTTCGTCTTCTCCAGTGACTCGTACCTATGAGAAACTATGTTTAAGTTGGGTTCGATGATGCAAAACCCAGATAAATGTGACCTAGCTGTTCCAACTTAGGTTGCATGGCAAAAATGTATCGGAATCAGGAGCTCATATGAAAACAACATGAGTTGGATTTGAAAAATCGGAATCGAGCTGCTCAGACTGTCCAGAGAATGTTACACACAAATTGCATATGTGTAAGAAAAACTTTCCCCCATAGTGTGTGGTTGGTTTACCTAGTGTTTGTGCTCTGTAATTTGTTCAGATATGGCTTGTTTTGTCTCCTTTTCCCCATGTAATAATAAGGTAAACCTGAAGAATTTAAAGAGGCATGGCTCAGTGGGCTGGAGCATGGCTGTCATCTAGTGACAGTGCATTGGATGTGATCTACCCTCAATCTGTTTTAGGGTATCCTGTGATCAGTGTTTAGTTATGAGTTATAATGACCTATTTATCTCATATTTCACTCTCTCATAAGGCTCATCCAATAAACAATCCTCCCACTCCTGAGGGCTCTTAAAAAGCACTCTGTGGGTGGCCTGTGGTTGCATTTGTTTAACGATGGTCAAGAGAAAAACTGTTGCTTACACACTCGATTAATCTTGGCCTTCATTTCCTTGGCATTCATTATCAAAATGCAATCAAATGTACAGTATGTTTACCTCAGTCAGTTCCTCTTGCTTGATTACATGGCAGACTTGCTAGCTGCTCTGACAATGGTCATTAAGGGAGGGTGAATGTTCTGCTATGATATCACAATTTTGTAAAAAAAAAAAAAAGAAATTTTCTTTCATTCTTTTTTTAAACAGGCATTTACATGACTTTAAAACAATAATTTCCATCATTTTACAGAACATTTATTAATTTAATATTGTAATATATTGTAATGTTACAATACACATCTAAACAAAAGATTATGCACATTTTGTATTCTTCACACCTGAGATTGTGAGTCCTGCACACTACCCAGGCATGGACTGGCCATCGGGCATATGTCCGGTGGGCCGACACACAATTTTGTGCTGGGCTGTCATATATAAAAAACACATCATCGGCTGTGTAAGTGTGTATCTAACAGGTAAGTCGCCCCCATTGTTTAATTTTCTTAACAGACACTGGGACGCCCAATGAAATCACAAGCCCCTCCCTCCAGCCTCTGACCAGGTTTATAAAGGTTCCGTTTGCTCCGAAAGAGTGTTGCCAACTTAGCGACTTTGTCACTATCAGATCGTCTAGCATCTTTTTTGAATATTCACTTTATATAATAATCAATGCTCTCGGCCGGCACCAGGTTCTTCTTCTTCGTATGCTGTTTAAAGGCAGTTTGCAGTCTTCTTAACGGTGCATTACCGTCACCAACTGGACAGTAGTATGATCTATATATGAAGAAGGGGAAATTAACATTACCTATTATTATTCATTTGTGTTCTAAAATGATTCTTAGTCTATTTAGAAAATAAAATGATTGCCTTATGCATTTTTGTTTGATTTAGGATTTTGATCATTGTTAAAGGCACTGTAATTATTTCCTTAATCTTTTTCATAATTTCTTTTTTTTTCATTTCATATGTTTTATATTTAAGTATTACATGTTCTATTGTTTCCTCGATTCCACATTTATCAAAATTCCTGATTTTTCAAGATTGTGGGTTTTTTACAAAAATTTATACAATAAATTGTTTTGTTTAAATTTTTGCACAAGAATAGAAGCCTACGCCTGTGTGAGGTTTTCCTCCATCATACAACATCCATCATCTTCATCATTACATATAATACAAAGAAACCCAATCTTTTGACACTATAAAAATACTTTTTTAGAAATTATTTTCTTGACACAAACCATGAAATCAAAATTGATCTAAAGACATGATTAATGTTAGTTTAAAATCACAGAGCTTACCTTTCATTTTCAAGCAACAGCAAGAGGCCATTCCATTCTCATTGCTTGCATTATTATTTAATCTTATTTAGGATTACATGTTTGTTTTATAACGCCATATGTGTTATTTTAATGACATGAAACATGTATGCCTGCGTTGCTTTTATGTTGGCATTAATAAAAACCTTGAGGGAGGCGGGGAATGCACCTCACTCACGTTACGTGGTATTATGCAAAATAGGTGATATGCGTCATATAGCAACTTTTGGGCAAGCCTATAGCGACTTTTCTTACTGAGGAGTTGGCAACATTACCCCAGACTCTAGACGGAGTTTAGCCATCTCTGGAAACATTTGTACATTAAGTTTCTTTTTATCAGGCTAAAATAGCAGGGTTTGCAGTCAATGAATCAAAATGTCAAGATGCAAAAAGTTTATACGTCAGGAATATTCCTGCACAGGTAAATAAACTTTTGTTGAGATTACCTAAAAGTGAAGATAGTCACATGCACACGCATTCTCCCCCTCTGTCTGTGCCTACAAGTAGGCTCGTGCCTGTTGTGATGACAGGAAGATGCTCCAATGTTAATGAAAAGTTAATGTATCGCTAATGTCTGCAGTTATAAAAAAGAAAGACGTTATGGTACGTTTGTTAATAGTTGTTACCTAAAATGAACCATCTTAACTTGATTTTCAGAGGTAAAATAAGATTTATGCAATTTAAAGTACGAGTTTATGCTAACCTTACTCTTTGCTAATATAATGTGAATGCTAACTCAACAGATAAACTCTTAACAATTAAACATTCGAGCTGAATATCTGAAAGAAGGTCTGAGTTCATAAACACAGCCTCTCATTATCATCTCTCATGCTAATATTAAAACTCTTGAAAGATATCATGACTATTTGGAGCCTGCTAAAATGCCAAAATACTAAACAAGTATAACATTTACTCGTCCATAATTTACATAAAGAGAGGTAACTAACTTTATCTTCAAAAATGTATTAATTTACATGTAAAATAAATATTAGAAAATAAATAATCAATATTTTGGATCACTCATTTTGTGATGTATCTTTCAGAGATAAAACAAATATTTATGAATACATATTAAAACTGATAACGACCTTATATTTTGTTTTATATTAGGTCATAAGTAAATCTATAGTTTGAAATAGTTTGCACAGTTCTGTCCAGCAGCGCACTTATGGCGCGGTTGGAGTACTTTCAGTCCACCACCAAAGGCTTTGTAGCTCACGCCCGCAAGGGTCAACGAGTGCATGTCTCCGACGCCCAAAGGAGTCGAGCAGGGCCGCGGGTGCTTTCAGCTCCCGTCGCCATAGATAACCTTACGTCGTGGGTCTCTACGATCAGGAAGCAGGCGGAGGGTCTGGAAGAATTCATGACGCCACATAGGAAGAGACATGGCAGGTCCCCTTATAAGTCTGTACACCCATCGTCTGCTCAACACCGGAGAAAAACTCCTCAGTCCCCCCCTTATCGTCAGCCTCCAGGTCGAAGACGTCGACCAAGAGCGGCAACAAGGAGTCAGTCCTGTCCAAGGGCCCCCCTAACATCATCAGGGGAAGAGGATCCATCGGAAGCAGCCCTAGGACAGGCCGCCCAGGGAGTCCAGCTGCTAGTGGGACCTCCTCGGCTGGAACCGGATGCTGCTCCAAGGCCATTAGTGGAGTTTCAGGAAGCCTGATGGGAGCTTCCCAATATTTTCCCCTATCCGGCACGGTTATTGTCTGCAGTTTGCTGCCAAGACGCCAAGTTCAACGGTGTTCTAATGACCTCTGTCTCAGCCACAGAGGCCCCGGTCATGTGCTAGGAGATCGATTTTCTTCTATGCAAAGGTGCAATCGAGCCGGTCCCTCCTGCCGACAAGGAAAGAGGGTTTTACAGCCCATACTTTCTAGTTTCCAAGCGCACAGGCGGGTTGCGTCCAATCCTTGACCTGCGTTGTCTGAACGCCCATCTTCTGAGCTTTCCATTCAGGATGACATCCCTTAGACGCACGGTCCACTCAGTGTATCCAGCGGATTGGTTCGCCACAATAGATCTGAAGGATGCATATTTTCACATGAGTATACTCCCTCGGCACAGACCCTTTCTTCGGTTTGGCCTCGAAGGATGAGTGTATCAGTACAGCATCCTTCCCTTCGGCTTGTCTCTGTCCCCTCGCACCTTCACAAAGGTGATCGAGGCAGCTTTAGTACCATTAATATGAGAAGGGGTTCGAATCCTGGCTTACTTGGACAACTGTTTGATACTGGCCCAGACACCACAGAGACAGGGTCTTATGCCACCTCAGCTGTCTGGGGCTTCGGATTAACTCAGAAAAAGACCCATCTAACCCCTGGCCAGAGCATATCTTTTCTGGGTATGGAGCTACACTTGTTGAACATGTGAGCAGGTCTCTTTCTAGAGCGCGCACTGAGCCTGCTGAAGGCAGCTTGCAGAGTCTGCACAAGATTAGTGGTTCCTCTGAAGAACTTCCAGAGGCTCCTGGGACATTTAGCTTCCGCAGCAGCGGTTATTCCACTCGGCTTACTACATATGAGACCACTCCAGCTTTGCCTCAAGTTCTGAGTTCCGTCGCGAGCATGGCATCCAGGGCGACTGATGGTGAACGTTGCGACTGAAGGTTGCCGCCTCCACCTGCATCTATGGAAAGATGTTCAGTTCCTCCATGCCGGTGTCTCCCTGGGAGGACCTGCCTGTCGCGTAGCAGTAACTACCGATGCTTCAAGGACTGGGTGGGGTGCTGTATGCCGGAAGCACAAAGCCTCAGGGTTTAGGACCGAGAAACACACTTTCTGGAGCATAAATCGCCTAGAGCTATGTGCAGTGTTCCCAGCAGTAAAGCACTTCAAGAGAATGCTGCAGGTACATCACGTGTTGGTCAGGACAGACAACACGGTGGCGGTGGCGTAGGCGTATATCAATCGACAAGGAGGGATACGCTCACCCCATTTGTCAGCTCTCGCCCCCAGAATGCTCCTCTAGAGTCAGCATTGGGGTCTGTCCCTAGTTGCAGTCCATATCCCCGGCAGGTTGAATCAGACAGCGGATGCACTGTAGCGGTGGAAATCCCGGTCAGGAGAATGGCGATTCCATCCCATAGCAGTCCAGCAGATCTGGGAACGCTTTGGTATAGCGGAGGTAGACCTGTTTGCTGCCCCCAAAGAATGCTCAGTGCAGGCTGTTCTACGCTCTGTCTCAGGCACCTCTCGGAATAGATGCCATGGCGCATTGCTGGCCCAGGAAGAAACGCCTATATGCGTTTCCCCCAGTGAGCCTCCTTGCAACCCTCCTGTTCAAGATCAGGGAGGACGAGGCAGAGGTCCTAGTGGTGGCACCTTATTGGCCCAACCGACCTTGGTTCTTAGAACTTTGCTCCCTTGTGACAGCCCCTCCCTGGCCAGTTCCCCTGCGGTCAGACCTTCTGACCCAGGAATGTGGGCACAAGCACCCGCATTCAGACCTCTGGAATCTCCATATCTGGCACATAATGCTGCAAAGAACCCCCGGGTAAATGCCACAGTCTGTGGTTCAAGCTCTGTGTCTTGCCAGAGCTCCCTCTACTAGGGCCTCTTATGCCGGCAAGTGGGGTCAGTTCGTCGACAGGTGTCACTCTCGCCAAGTAGACCTGAATAGCTGCCCAATTGAACTCGTGCTAACCTTCCTGCAAGAGGGTCTGGATCAAGGACTGTCTCCATCCACCCTGAAGGTTTACATTGCTGCGATTTCTCCCTATCACCTTCTGGTTGAAGGCAACACGTTGGGACAAACCAAGTTAACAGATAGATTCCTCAAAGGGGCCAGAAAACCCTCTAGGCCGTCCGTAGTTCCCTCCTGGGACCTTTCCATTGTCCTTAGAGGACTTCAAGGTCCTCCATTCGAATAGCTTGAATGAGTAGAGCTTAAATTTCTATCAATTATGACAGCACTCCTGGTCGCGTTAGCCTCGATTAAGAGCGTGTGAGATCTGCAGGCACTCTTGAGACCTGCTTAAAGTTCGAACCTGGCAATACTTATGTTATTCTGAAACCTAGCCTGGGTAAGTACCCAAAACTCCTACCATCCCCTTTAAAACTAAGGTAGTGAACCTCCAAGCTCTGCCTGGCAGCATCAGCCCCTGGTCCTATTTGCCCAGTTTGTGCACTGAAGATCTATGTAGAATGGACCCGGAACCTTAGAAGTTCTGATCAGCACTTTGTATGCTTTGGAGGACAGCAGGAAGGCTGTCTCCAAACAGAGGTTGGCCCACAAGGCTGGTGGAGGCCATCTCTACTGCATACACAGCGTCCGATTTCCCTTGCCCCCTGCTGATGATAGCCCACTCCATCAGGGGTGTCGCAGCCTCCTGGGCATTGGCAAGGGGGACTCTGCTGGCAGAGATCTTCAAGGCTGCGGGTTGGTCGACACCCAACACCTTCGTCAGGTACTATAACCTGAGCGTTGAATCCATCTCTTCAGCCGTGCTAAGTGGTGGTAGCATTGTCTGAGATGTACGAAGGGGTGTCCAGCTTGGGTTGCGCTATTCTTAGTGATACGTGCGCTATTTTTGTCCCTGGATATAACCTGGATATAAGCTTTTTGGCTCCTCTCACCCCAACAGGCGTAGTAGAGTAAGCGGAGTATTCCTACGTTCTGTCCACGTGTTTGTTCCCTCTATGGGGGACTACCGGCTGAATCTTTTTTGACCCCAGGCACGGGAGTGCCGAGCAGTTCCCCAAAAGGCTAACTCTCGAAAACTATTGCTTTAGCTAGTTCCATCTATGCTATCTTCCCTCTGAAAGACCTTTCCCCAGTGGTTCAAGGCGTATTTCCATGTATTTGCATGTATTAAACTGCGGGAAGTTCTAAGTCCAGGCTTCGAGGCGGCAAGTACAACCTCCCCGCTTCTCCCTTCAGCTCAGGGATCTATGCTTCTTCCTCTGGTATGAGTCAGTAAGAGAGAAAATTGCTGATTGCCTATTAAAAATTAAGTCTATTCTTAAGGCCAGGGCAGAGGAGGGCCCATTCGGTGCCGGACTACTGATGTGCCAGCATGCCTGGCCTTCGGCCGATTTGGAAGGACCTAGGTTGTGGCGTTTTGCAGGGTGTTCCCATAGTCGTCACCGACATAAGTCGTAGTGACCTACTGATGGGGAATGTAATGGTTACTTTCGTAACCCCCGATCCCTGAATAGGGAATGGAGACTTATGTCCCCCAGCCACAACTATAAGGTCGTGAGTAAGTCTGGTGTCCTAGAGGGTGAGTACAGCTCCAGCGTCACAACAGAAAGAGTGTCACACTCGCGTCCGGTCTCCAGGTCAGTGGAGTGCTCCTGCATCAGGTGGAGGAGTTTAAGTATCTCGGGGTCCTGTTCACGAGTGAGGGGAGACTGGAGCACGAGATCGACAGAAGGATCAGTGCAGCATCTGCAGTGATGTGGTCGCTGTATTGGTCTGTTGTGGTGAAAAGGGAGCTGAGCCGAAAGGCAAAGCTCTCGATTTACTGGTCGATCTACATCCCTACTCTCACCTATGGCCATGAACTCTGGGTCATGACCGAAAGGACAAGATCCCGGATACAAGCGGCCGATATGAGTTTCCTCCGCCAGGTGGTTGGGCGCTCCCTTAGAGATAGGGTGAGAAGCTCCGTCACAAGGGGGAGCTCGGAGTAGAGCCTCTGCTCCTCCACATCGAGAGGAGCCAGCTGAGGTGGCTTGGGCATCTATTCCGGATGCCTCCCAGGTGTTCAGGGCACGTCCCACTGGGAGGAGGCTCCGGGGAAGACCCAGGACACGCTGGAGGGACTATGTCTCAGGGAGCTGGAAGAAGTGTCTGTGGAGAGGGAAGTCTGGGCATCCTTGCTTAGACTCCTGCCCCCGCGACCCGGCCCCGGTTAAGCGGGAAAAGATGAGATGAGATGAATAACGAAAACTCAGAAAATTGACAGACTGAAAAAAGTTCCAAATCATTCAAAAGGTCCTGATACTTTCACATAAAAGAGCTGAAGCGACAATAGGAAAACACAAAGTTTCAGAGCTAAAATGCTATGTTTATTGAATACATGTTATGCCTTTCTCACAGCCAGTGACAAAGAGTTACAAGACAGTGTTTAATAATGTCAGGAAATCTAGATGAGAAGCTAATGTTATCAAGCCTGAATACAGAAAATGTCAAACTAAAAAAATCCCTGAAATCTAGCTTCCCTTCCCAAAAGACACTTGTAATTGGTTTTCACATTTTTTTATATTAATTTTAATTTAAGTGGTAAAATGGCATCATTTGTGCAATTACAACACAACAGTAAAAATGAAAACACATGTGAACTGTATAAAATAGAGTAAGTATTAATTAATGCTGTCTAAAATAGCTGAAATGTATTTTTTATTGCAGAAATGCTGTGCAGAAAATACATGGAAAAAAATGAAAAAATCACTGTAACTTTCTACCAATGCTTTCTCTGTTTTTCAGATTTGTTTTTACAGTGTATACTTTTATTGAATCATTCAGGTTTCCTTTATAGCTCGTATATGTCAACAAATATTCAAAT
This sequence comes from Danionella dracula, assembly GCA_900490495.1. Taxonomy (NCBI): domain Eukaryota; kingdom Metazoa; phylum Chordata; class Actinopteri; order Cypriniformes; family Danionidae; genus Danionella; species Danionella dracula. The sequence goes on from UELW01000489.1 coordinate 1,048,365, forward strand.
AATAAGTTCATGACCCCTTTAATCTCTAGCATAAATAGCTTTCATTCGCTTGAGAATAAACAGTGGATTTTTATGCATTACCCTTTATTGTCATAGATGTCTATGAGCGCACATTTGGAGGATCTCTTACAGCAGTGCAGTGCTCAGGATCTCCTGCGCTACGATGATTACAACAGCGATGCTCAGCTGACGCTTCAGGAGCTCTACACAGCTTTCCGTAAGTCTCACAACCGGTCTCAGTAGTGTTATTCTCCAGATACTCAACCCTCAGGATTGTGTACAGCACACATCTTCTCTGTAGTGCTTTCAGTCAGACACACACATGCACACAAACACAATAACACCAGCTATTCAGCACAAATCAGCTATGCACAGATGTTTATGAGTCCAGTCAATCGCTGCTATCACACCAGCATTCAGCAGACTCTGTCTCTCTCTCTCTCTCAGCATCTGCGGGGTTTGTTCTCTCTTCATTATAAGTCTCTCATTCACTCCTGAATCATTGGGCTGGCCTGTGCCGATCATGATGCCACGGTGCGAGATGAGGTGCTTTTGGCTGGAGGAGACAGCAGAATGAGATTATCTTGCTCATAGCATTCATAGCCCATGATGCAGAAGTATTACCCTGCCCATTTTGGGACATGGAAAGCTCTATGCACCTGGCACTGTCACATTATTGTTATTGGTCAATTATGCTACTGGATGGGTGTCCTGAAAAGTTTTTCGAAATTATACTACAAATAATTTTTATGGCAACAATTTGACAATGAATTATTTCTTTTATTTTATGATTATTGCAATGAGCAGCTGTAGCAGATGACACAAGCTGTACTTTGTTATCTTTGATTGATTTTACAATTTCCAGCACCCTGGGCAAACATTGTGTTGTGGTGTGGCACTTTAACAAATACATTTTGATTGATTGACAAGCTGAAAACATTCTCCCTTCTGAACTCCTATTACTCTCTACTCTCAATCGCTCATCAAACACATCAGCTTGACTTAAGCATGACCAGGTGTGTCCCTTCAGATTCTCCTGTTCTGTCTGGAGAATTGGGTTGGTCTCTCAGACTCAGAGAATTGGCTGTTGTGTCTCTCATGTATGGAGGACATCAAGTCTCTATTCTGGGGCCTCTTCTTTTCTCTCTATATTTATTTCCTCTCTGTGCAATTTTTTGTAAGCATGGCTTACATGTTGAATTGAGTTGCCATTGAAAAAAGAAAAGGCTCAGTCTGTGGATCAGAATTTGGAGAGCATTGAAGAAATCAAAGTGTGGATGTCTAAATTTTCAGTATTTTAATGACAAGACGGGGGTTATGTTGTTTAAGTGGTTGGGCTTGCTCAATCTATTTGTGAAATATGTTGCAACTATGACTGGAAGGATTTTAAATTTTACTCCCAGATTAGTTTAGTTTCCCAATTGAAACAGCTGGCCAAAGTCAAACCACTGTCTTGGCATTTATTTGATATTTTAGTCCTTGCATTTATTATGAATTGTTTAGACTACTGCAATGCACTTTATTCTTGGCTTGGTTATATATCATTTTGATATTAGCATCAATTCATTGACACTTGATTGGTTTTCACATTGCTTTTAAACTCTTTTTTTTTTTAATGTTTGAATGGTCTGGCCATATGCAGAAAAAATAGACCATTTCAGTCGCTGACCCTAAGCTGTGGAATGAGCTGCCTTTGCCCATTAGCAGGCAGTTATATCCAGATGACCAGTCCTCAGACAAAACTGGCAGAAAGATAGAATGCAGTTCACCTAGCATAGCAGTATCACAGATTCTTTACAGATTTTACTCACAGATTTTACAACACATAGTGTTCTGCGTGCTGATTAGTGCTAAACACATGAAAGTTCTCAAAGGTGATCCAAGGCTGCATGTCTGTTTGTAAGAATTTTTTCAATAACAAGAAAAAAGAGGGGCACCAACTACACTATGTTCTTTAGTCAGAAAAATTATCCTGTGCCAAGTATTTCAGTGGAAAAATAAGCTACAGAGAGGCAGCACCAGGGCAGAAAGGAACTGTGGAATACAGTCACCATTAATCGTTTATTATTTGATCTGACATTTTCCACTGTATCTCACGGAGATACTGAAGTGATTGTAAGATCAGTGGATAGTGCATTTGCTGAGTAACTGCTGCTGTCCAATGACACGATTTCATTCCATCCAGAAGATTATTATGGACACCATCACTTTAGAGATGCTCATTTTTACAAATGTAGTCCAGCTAACTCTTTCCGCAAGATGGCAAAAACTATGATTAATGTGAGCCATCATTGTGTGGAAGAGTACAATTTAAGGTACTGAGGTCAATTGGAACACTCGAGAGCTGTTCCCATAGTCGTAATTCAACATACGTTTCCATCCCCTTTTCCTTTTATGCAAGAAACCATAGACATCATAGGTTGTGAGAAGCTCACTGTCTACCTTGGTTAAAGTTTAAGTTGGGTTTGCATGGTATTTAGACATGTGATTGCAAGGTTATGAAAAATCAGTGTAGTCTCTTTTGAGAATGTAAACTGTTAGAACATTTGAAGTAGATAGTCTTTTAATTTTATAATGACTGTCAGTGCAACTTTAAATTAAATAGTACTTACCTTAGTAACTGCAACCTAATGATCTTTTTAGTCCATTTGTACATCAATCAAAGCATTAGAGGCACTGAGTGACCCTTAATTCACAAATCGGCTGCTGGGGCGAAACCAAGCTTCATTAGCCATCAACATCCGTCATTAACCTCACTAATGGCGAGCTGTAACGAACGATTCTTGTCTCATCATTACACAGTCACTTTACTCTCCTGTTCAACTGTACAGTGCTTAGATGCACAAGATAAATGAAATCTTGAGTTTATCAAGCCCTTTTCAAGGTGATTGTCCCGTTAAAGGAACAGGTCTAACTTAAAAATCTAATCTCGTATGTATATTTGGTTCACTATATTACTGAAAATTAATTCTGATGTGGCATTTGTATTATCTGTAAATGAGTCGATCTTCAGAATGTTTTAGCTTGTATGAGGCAACATTTTCTCTGCTGATAATCAGTCTTGTAGACTAGAGGACATAGCAGTGCGCTGATGCACAATGCAGCCAATTTTATGATGAATGTATCCAATGTTAATGAAACCCATTCCATGCTGAACGCATAATATGATCAAAGGTATGTGCTCGAGTCAAATATGACAATATGTGATAGTGTTTTCATTTCCTTTTTCTTACTAGAATGTGAAAATATTGTTTTACTTATGTTGTGATTTCAGAATTGTTTATTTATTTTCTCATTTGCTGCACTGCTTTCTTAATTGTTAATGTTTTATTAAAATTGGAATTTAGTTTTTAACTTTGTTTTCTAACAAAATGTAACTTTCATAATGATTTTTTAAATTCTTCCTTGAGCTGTATGGTCACTGTACTAGTAAGTAGTTTGTTTTTACACTTTGCAAGTAAAATTTTTTTGATTGACTATGTTTTCCATATAAAATGAAACAAAAAAAATTGTGTTCAAAAAGTAAAACATATCTCAATTCTGGAATAATAACACTGAGTGATGTGGTATTTCCAGTGTTAGTTTCAAGTTTTTGGGTCAGATCTTCAGTTGGCTTACATTTTTCTTCCTGATTAAAGGTTGATTTGTACCTTCGTGTGTAAAAAAAATTACATCATTTATTCCACCGCGAGGATTAATAAAGCAGATCATAGCAAAGAAGCTTCAATAACACAAGTCCCTCTTGAATTATTCTGACTTGGAATTCTGATTTTTCGCCAAAAATAGATCATGGTTTTAACAGTAGAGCATGCCATCTGCAAGCTCAAGGTTTTGTCTCTCTGTCTATAACAGTCTATGTGTGTACACAATACCAAAAAAACATAATTTAATATTACTGTGAGCGAGGTCTCATTACGTCAACTTCGGGAGTAGCGAACATATAATTACCAAACATCAACAGGGGTTTCCACCTCTTTCCACTATCTAAGACATGAAATGTTAAAAACTTCATTCCATTTCATAGATTAAAAAGCAAACAGTCGTTGTGCTCATACGTGAATGAATGTTGCATTTGCATTGTCTGGCTGAGGGGTGACTGACTCACAAAATTGAACATCATGTCAGTTTTCAAAGTTATGCCAATTCACTCAAATTCATAGCCTTTATTTGGGATTCGCTGGAATGGGGAGTTCTATTTTGCAGTGCATCTGTTTTTCTGTTGCGAAAGCAGCCCAAAAATGTTTCACTAGTTTTTGAAGCAGTCTGCTGTATACTGACTGACAACTTCGGCTTTCCGCATCTCCTGCACTTGCTGTATGATTTCCTAATAGTCTCTCAGTCACACTTTGCTACAGCTTCGCACCTCCTCCAAGCCAAAAGTATTTGCCAACCTCAGGATCTTCATCTCAGAGGAAAAAACTCCGGCCCTGCAAAAATCATCAAAAATAACAAAATTAACATAAAATTGGAAAAATTCCAGGTGAGTTTGCCAAAAGAAAATATTTTCTCATCTCCTCCACTGTACTCAAGAAAGCAGCATGTACCAAGCAGGAGCTAAACTTTGTCATGCACATCATTTCCAAAGGCATCTGTCATTCACAAAGGCATCCATCGGCCCTTTGTATCGCACCTCCTCTCTCTAGCCTCTTCTGTAACCAAGCTAGAAAGCAGTTTAGAAATTCCCGAAAGCTGATGTGGTGGTCTTACCTCTGGCTGTCCTTCCTCAGGCAGTGGAGTGTTATTTCACTGTTTTACATCTGTCTCTCCCAGTCCCCCACTGACATTAAGCTCTTTAGAGACGCCTCTCCTTCCCTTAGGTTCGGAGGTTACTATCAGGGTCATTGGTTCGTGTCTACCTAGCCAAGTCAGCTGGAGTCACACCCCTCTTCCCCAGAACTATTTGAACTCTACCCCCAGTAGCAGCCCCATACTTATGGGTTGATGAGTGGAGTTCTAAATCCATCCTTTTCCACTGTGACACAGTGTGACGCAGTCGTGCAATGCATAAATAAATGCCGCTCCAGCTCCCCCTCCATGACTCAACTCTTAAGGCGGCTCATATGGATCTCTTATTATCAAAGCTAAACATGTGCCAGGGCACCTTAGTGTAATTACTGATTCTTTGTCTCATTTCTCCTTACAGAAATTCAGTGAACTAGCACCAGAAATCAATGCCCTCCCAACTTCAGTCCCTCCCTAATCGGAACTAACTTTCTTGTAAAACACCTGCCCAAGGTCATAAAAAAATCATACTCTCCTCGCCCAGCGTGTCTGGCCAGGTTTTGCAATCAGCCTACATGGGTGTAGCACTCATCTTGATGCAGCAAATCATGGAAAACAATCGTTTCTATCTTCTATCCCCTCACCCAGCTTGTCTGGCCAGATTTGCAATCAACTTGCATGGTTGCAACACACATCTTGATACAGTTAGCCCGGTTCCAGTTTGGGTTGAAGAAAAAATACCTCCCTCTTTTCAATCCCCTCCCCCAGTGTCCCTGTTCCTGTAGCACCTCCCTGCCGCTTCCAAGAAACCGTAAGTCATAGAGCTCTGCTAAAAAGGCCAACCTTGCACAAGCCACTTCATCCTCCAGATCACAAGCTTTGGATGTTCTAAACATCTGGCCACTGTCTAAACATGCTATTTGGCGGCCTTTCTGGCCTTGGTCATCTCTTGGCACGACAGGTCAGCTCGTCCAGTACTTTCACCCCATTCTCGCCCAATCTTGCTTTGCGTTCCTGCGGTAATTCTATGTAAGCGAACTCGTGAAGTGTAGTTCTGTGAACACAATTTTGGGAGGAGCAATCATATAATTAGCAAACATCAATAGGTGTTTCCCATCCTCCTTCAGCTCGCTAAGACATAAAACATTAACAACTCCATTCCATTTCGACAATTAAAAAGCAAGATCCTTTCTCCACCCCTCTCTCAACTTCTTCCTGAAGAGGATCTCATGTGGATACATCTCCTCCCATTCTCTATCTTCGTTACATTTGAATATGTTAGTGAATGCACCGAAGAATAAACATATGATCAAAAGATAGCATAATCTAGCAAGATAACCAATACAGGCTTACAGATAATTGATTAGAGGTGCCATTTGTCTGTGACCGAAGCAAGATAATCTATTTTTGGTATTACCTTGTGAATGTGAAATAAAACTGGCTCTTTTCCAGTTATTCGATGGCTTGAGATTCTGTTGACTATTCAGTGCCTTTAGCATGGGTCTGGGGAGAGTGTAGTCAAACTTTAGATTAAATAAATAAATACTGACATTAAGAGGTTACATCATGTATTAAAAAATCAAGTACATAGGCAATTAAGGAAAATGCATGAATAAAATGTTGCAATTGCTGTTTAAGAATTAATCTCAACCTCACAAATTCAATAAAAAACACACTTTCAAAAATGACAATTATAAGCAATCTTATAAATGTTTAAAACATTTTAATGGAGCTTTAATTTAAAAACAGTAATCTATTTAGAGTTTAAGGCTGTTTATAAACCAAACTCATTTTAGCTGGATTTAGCTATAAACGTGAGTCTAGGCTAATTATTGCTTGTGCTACTATTTATATGCATAATTAAATTTTAGGTTTTGTTTTATTTTAGGTTTTGTTTGAATAGTGTGGCTATATATGAATAATTTTTTATGTGTTTGGTAATTAGTTCCCCAGTGTTGGAATCCTGTTAGTATCTTTGTTGTTTAAAGAGCTCTTATTATACATATAATACATATATAATCATTTTCTCTAGGGAATAAATGCAGGACACTAGCCATCCGAAGCCTGATGTAGGATCGATGAGCTCTACTGAGAGCAAAGATGAAGGCTGCAGGGGTGCATGGGTCAGTGATGGGGGTAATTGTTTGAGATAGCAAGTGTGACCCCAGGTCTCTCCTGGAAGGCCCAGACCAGGAATATGCAGCTGTCCTTGAGCTTAAATGAGTGAAGTAGACAGGAAGTTAATGAAACAAGTCAACGGAAGACACTTGCATCACTTACTAGCTGTCAGGCTATCACTAACTAAACGAAGAGGGCAACCCTGCAGCTTCACATGGTCATTTTCACCTTGATCTTGGTGTCCAAAATATTACCTACTCTAAATTGTTCATTCTAATCTTTCAGTTTCATTCAACCTAATCATTCAATCATTGTTCAGTCAGCTTAGATTATTTAATGACCCTGTTTAATCCATTTTTCTCTTTTAATGCCCTACCATGTAACCCTACCAAAATCACATATTTAAATTGAGAACATAACAATTATTGATGACTCACCTACCCATTCACTAAAAATGAAAATGTGACCTACATCAAATAATATTTCAATCATACTGTATATTTGGTCATTCTGGTCTGATTGGTAACTGCATTTAGTTACTTTATTTAAGGTCTTGAATGAACCTATCTCTCAGCTTGAGATGACTGGGAATAAATGTTATCAAATGGTGAACAAATGTCAGACGTATAATTCACAAATGCAATAAAGAGGTCTGTACCTTGATTTATAAACAGTATACTGTGTATGGAGGTTCATTTGTATGGATGTAGCCATTTAAAAAAAATGTAAAAAGAGGGGAATATCATTACTGAATTAGTATCACTACTAATGTGCCATTTTCTGAACTGCTATTCACAACAACGGTAGATTAAAAGTGTGTGAGTAAAGCAGCTTTTGAAAATAGGTTTGTCTGGCATTTAATGTAAAATCATTTTGTACAAATTTACAAATATGGCACAGAGGATCAAGCGCATTAATATTTGTGATGCTTCTTGGAGAGTCTTCTCCTGTTCTGGTAATACTGATGCTTTTTGCTGGAGAAAGCAAATGTTATCATCTTTCTTATTCTTGTAAAACTTCATGAATTTGCCATTCTCCTTCCTTTTATAACTTTATTACCATGCCTTATTTAAAGACATTTAATGAATTATGGCGCTAAATGAGGATGTGCTGGAGTTGTCTTGCAAGAGAGGTATTCTTGAGGTGAAATAAGGAGGGCAAATGTTAGAACTGGACATCTGTGAGCCCCCTGGTGGACAAAAATAAAAATAAAGTTTGATTCTTCCTTAAAAGTACACATTTTAAATCTAGTAAATAATAATAAAACTATGAAAACAGAATAAAATTTACGAAAAATAATAACCTTTTCCTTCGAGTGAGGCAATGTGGGAAAGTGTCAGAGGAGGTGGTAGAGGAGAAGAACGGATGGTAGCGAAGAAAAGCCATGGCCATGAACATACGCTTTGCCAAAAAAGCAACACGTAATTATTCCCTAATTTAGCACACCAACATATCTAAAGGGTGCATGAAGAGTGGGGGAGCGCTTCTGGGAAGACATCATGTGGTATTAGCCGACCAATAGGAGAGCAGTATACTACATATGAAAACAGCTAGAACACAGAAGCTGAGTTGACTGGAATATGGATACTGCCAAATGTAAAGAAAACCTGTTGGAGTGTGGTAAACACTTGAGACTGGGACAGATAGTCACCTTCCAACAGCACAACAACCCAAAACATAAACCCAAGGTTTCAAATGAAACATATTGGGTGTGTTGGAGTCCAATTCCGAATCTACAATATTTGAAAAATTGACATTCACAAATACTCTCAATCAAATCTTACCCAGCTTGAATTGTTTTGAAAAAAAGAATGGGAAAAGAGTTTAGCCTCTAGATGTGCAAAGCTGGTAGAGACATACCTTAGAAAACTTGTTGCTGAAATTGCAGCAAAAAGGGGTTCCACAAAATGACTCAGGGAGGCTGAAAAGTTTTTTACACCGCATTTTAAAAAAAATTTTTTTGTTAAAATCTTTAATCATGTATAATTTTTTTTCTACTTCACTGTAGTATTTCAGTTTGTGTTTGTCACGTTTCGTAAGAGAGATCGACAAGACAAGAATTATAAGGGAGTGGCTTTTATCAGAAAACTCAAGGAGGAAGAACAGAGTAATGCCACTGGCGTTAAACAAGGAGAACAGGCTTTGTGAAACAAACTTAACAGTCCGCAGAGGAGATAATCAAACCATGTGTTGAGGGGCTGGATATGGGAAGGAGAAGGATGGCTGGCAAAGGAGGAATAATCTCATGGACGGTGAAGCGATCATCAGCGGGTGTGTAACCTAGAGGACTGATCGGTGAACTGAGTGAAGAGTGAGTGTTTGTAGCAGTAGTGCCGAGGTGCAGCTGGGGATCGTTGTTGAAGATTCTGGTGATTGTGGTCGCGTGACTGTGCGCTGTATGGTTGAGCCGGGTGAGGATGTGTTGTTTTTTCACATAAAATTGAAACAATTTCTATTTGTGTCTGTGGTCATTTTTAAGGAAATGTGCAAATGTTCAAGAGGTATGAATACTTTTGCTAGACAATGTACTTCAATGATCACACAGAATTGACTAAGGTCTGCATTTCATATTTCTACCTGAAATATTCCATTGATTATCATTAGATCATGTTATTGTCCCAATAACCAATGACCAGATGTTATTGCAGCTTTTGTACTTGTACAGTTTGTGCTGTACAATTAGAAAATGAACTCCTTTTGACTTAATTATTTTGAACTCGTTTTTTTCAGCATTCATCTCTTCCCTGAAAACCTAATAATGGTCAATACAAGGACTCACCTTTGTAGAAAGACCCCTTAAGTATTTGAAACACATTTTGGCTGGTGTGCGTACAACACATCTGTACAGTTAAACACAATTTCATTAAATCTGGCAGCAGGTAAAGTTATGTTTAAACCAAATTAACTTTAATTGTATGTTCCTCCTGAACAGATTATTTCAAGACTAAAAATGCATTGTTGAGCTTGATGAATTAGTTATAGTGAAAGCACTTTAATTTCCTTCTCTCCTGATAACAGATGGATGCAAGCCATGGCTGTCATTAGCAATGCTGTCTTGTCATGTCCTGCATCCGCTGAGGCTGAATGTGAAGGGCCAGCTGTCTGTGGGAATAAAAACCACCCATGCATGCTGTAATGTGCCCTGTAACGTCTGCCACACAGAGAATCATCCACCAGAGTCTGAAACAATATAATCTGTGCATCGATCTGATCCATGTTCTGTAAATGTGTGAATGGTAATGCTCCAAAGTTTTAACCTTGTGCTATAAATTCTTTTACATGCAGATGGTTTAATTCATTTGTAAACCTCAAAAAGTTTTTTTTTTTTTTTTGCTTTGAATCTGATTTACTCTGCTACTTTCTCTGGGTAAAAGAGGCTTTACATTAACATATTTACACCTACCATAAAACACATCTGCCACTATCTCAACTCTTTTGTAATATAATGAGACTATTTAAAATGTTATCCAACCATTTAAATGAGCCAGTTGGTAAGGTAGATTCATATATTGGTAGCTCAAGAATGTTTTACAAAAAGTATAACAAAAATAAATAAATAGAGGAATGGATGGATGATGGATGGATGGATTGATGGATGGACGTGAAGTGAAGTGAAAGTGACCCACAGCAGTGAACAAGCAGTGAAAGTGATAATGAAATAATTGCATGAATGAAGGAACTATTAGAATAAACATAAATAAAGAAATTGGTTATGTCCCATGTGTAACAGTTGTCACTGTTAATAATTTGTGATTATATTAATTCTGCTTTTGGACCTAGCAAGGACTATCAGAAGGCTCTAGTACCCGCTCATGGAGCTCTAGTACATGGCTCATGTTGTCAAACCTTTTAAAGGAAATATAATAGACAGAAAGAAATTAAAACTACTATAGAAAAAATAGAAACCGAGACGGTAGAGACAGAATTTGCTTTAAAGTTCAAACACTTAATACAAATAATCAGCTGATATCAGTCTTGCAACAAATATTCCAGGGTTATATATGTGATGAAACAGGCATATAGGATACACTTGAACACAACGTGCATGGAAAATTACCAGTTCATAGCAATGTTTTAAGTAAAAAAAATTATAAAACCGTTTAAACAATACACAATAAATTAAATTAACACTTCTTTTACAACAACCAAGTGTAGTGTGCTTATTTAACTTTAACTAAACAATTTGAACATTTTAACAATAAAACTCACCACGTCCAGCAATCATTCAATGTAGAATAAAACTCCTCATAAGCAACGAGCTCAAATACACTGTCTATGTTACTTTCCGTAATCTGCTTACTAACTTTTAGCAACCAGCTTTAATACTTCTTTTTAAAAAAAACAGCAATATAGCACTCCAAACATGTTCTATCTCTTCTTTGGTCCTACGCAAACTGAATGAGTCAGCAGCACTGTTGCTAACTCCTGAGTAAGAAAAGTTACTATTGGTTGACCCAAAAGTCGCTAGATTACGCCATTGTTTAATTTGCATAAATACGTGCATGACATACATTCCCCGTCACCAAATGGGTTTTCATCAATGCTAACATAAAAGTGTTGCAGGTACACACAGGGCTGGACTGGGACCAAAAAAAGACCCTGGCATTTTTTAAACCGGAAAGCCTAATATGATTTTTTGCAAGATGTGTGATGGCATGTATGACGACTACTGAGGCACAGGATTACAGTCATGCATTTCTTTCCTTTTTAAGGGTACTGGCACAAAACACACAGCTGTTAATTGTTTACATCAGTAGTCAACCTTCTACGTGCAATTTGTTACACATATACATGTTTGACATGCAGGGTTTTTTTTCTTTTCTTTCTCATTTGAAGTTAATTAGTCGCTATTTCAAACTAGATTTACTTATGACCTGATATCTAAATCAAATACAAAGTTGTTATCACTTTTAATTGTATTAATAAACATTTGTTTTAGCCCTGAAAGATACATCACAAAATTAATGGTCCAAAATATTGAGTAATATTTTTATTTTCTAATATTTATTTTACATATAAATGAATTCATTTTGAAGATAAAGTTAGTTATCTCTCTCTGTGTAAACTATGGGCGTGTAAATGTTACATTTGTTTAGTATTTTGGCATTAGCCCTATTTTCACAGGCTCTAAATAATCAGGATATCTTTCGAGAGTTTTAATATTAGCATGAGAGATGATAATGAGAGGCTGTGTTTATGAACTCAGATCTACTTTCAGACATTCATCGCGAATGTTTAATGTTTAAAACGGTTAATTTGAGATAACAACTATTTAAAAACATACCATAACATCTTTCTTCTTTCCAACTGCAGACATTAGCGATATATTCACTTTTTTAACATTGGAGCATCTTTCTGTCATCACAACAGTCGCGAGCCTACTTGTCAGCACAGAGATGCGAGAATGCGCGTGCGCGTGACTATCTTCACTTTTAAGTAATCTCAACAAAAGTTTATTTACCTGTGCAGGAATTTGCCTGACATACTTATAAAGTTTTCGCATCTTGACTTTAGCATTTATTTTAATTGACTGCAAACCCAAAAGTAAATTGAGAATACAATTATTATCACTCCTTTTATTAAATGACTATGTTTTTTTAAAGAAAAATATTTGTAATACATTTTTAGAACTAAGTTATAACGTATGTGGGTTTCACATGTGCTTATAACATTGAGATTAAAGTACTTGTTTGATTTGAAAATGATCGTATCAGGGAGGTGTGGTAAGGGGTCTCATGAGATGTATACTACTAATAATGGTAATTGATCAAATAAAGTTTTGTCCACTAATCTGTGCTATAAATGCAACTTCTATACAATTAAAATAATTAAAATATTTTTTACAGTAAAAATGACTATTTTGCTTTTTTCCTGCTTTGTTGCCGGCTATTTTCAGCTGCTTTTGGTTATGCTGTGCTGGGAAAACTGCCATCTTTTCCAAAAAGTTTATAAATATAATAACATAGACTATGATTATAAAATGACATGGTGATTACATAAAAGTGTCACTTAGCTGTCCAGTTAGCGTGAATTTCCAGAATTTTTTGCTGACTCCCCAACAGAAGAAAAAAACATCCACATATATGTGAAACATATGTAAATATATATAAAAAAGTGCAGGTGCAGTCTATATAGAAAAATATTTACCATTTTTTTGTTTATTTTAGAAAGCTATTTATAATATCATGCTCTGTATCATGCTTGTCTATAGAGCGGGTTTGTGTTCACTGGTAGGTGTTCATATTTTCTATTTTGAGTTTGTGCTGGAACCTGTAATTCTGATCTGGCAACCCTGATTTCCTGTTCAACTACTGTGTAGGCACCAAGTTCTGCCTCAAATGTTAGGTGGTGCAATCCCTTGAAAATTTGTAAGAGTGAGGCTCTTTACAGTAAGTCACTAGTGTTCAAACAATTGACAGATATCCAAATAATGGTCTGCAATGTTACTGAGGAATTGGCAAGTAATCAAAATTGGGAAATATATCATCATATGCTTCTAGCTATTTCTTGTCATCTAAAGTTTTGTAAGGATTAAATAGATTCCCTTTAAAAGTTTGCGAGTAGATAGTATTGCTCAACCTGCGAGAAATAAAGACTAAAGTGTTCCTGCATTTTGATTATAACATTACAGAGAGATGATTAGTTATTGCTTCTATGTGATGCATGTTTATTGCTATTTACCCTTGGAAAAAAACATAGACAAAAAAAAACTGTTTAAATGTCTGCTGCATGGCATCAGGATCCAGGGGCTGCTTCTCCTTATCTCTTTTTCCATCCCATGTAAAATTTCAGCGATTTATGTTAAGCTGAGAATTTAACTATAAAGCTCTATGAACATAAAGGTATAAATTAGACTGTTACATGTCACATATTATAACAATGAACTAAGCTTCGCCCTGCATTTTGAGCTGAATCATATTGAGTGCTGGTTTGGTTGGTTTTAGTTAATGTCAATAAACTAGGTCAGAACTTTGCTCATAATATTGAGTATGAGGTTGTAAGCAAAAGCATTTTTAAGCTTAACTTCCAGGGCAATTTCACCCCACTCTTGAAAACTCCTTCAAAAAAACATTTTCCATGTTAAATGTAAACATACTCAACACAGAAGAGTGCTAATTGAAATGTTTCACAGTCCTTTTCTGTTCGAACAAGCTCTGCTTTATCAATTTAGAAGTGGCTGTTAGCTGCTCAGCATGGAGTCTCTTTTATCTCAGTCTCCGTTGTACACCGCAAGAGGGAAATAATTTATTAGCGCCGCTGCATTGATTTATTCCTTCTGCATTATTCCTCTGCGAGTCTGACTTCAATCCAGCGCTGCTTTTACAGCGATATCTTACAAGTTCCCTCACTGACCACTCTCCCAGTGAGCAGGACTTAAATTGTGTTTTTTAACGGGAACCTAACTTGAAACCAAGAATAATTTGACATAAAAATATGAGTCCTTTAAATCCAAAATCTTAAAACATTTGCTACATAATGAAAATGTATGTATTTCTAAAAGAAAAAAAGAAAGTATATTCTTTTCTAGAACAAAACACAGATTTTTGATTTTTTTTTTATTCAAAGTGTTGTAAAACTTATTCAATATATATTGTTATAGAACAATATACTGTTCTATTGATATAGAAATATGTTTATGCCAGAGGGTGAAACCTTTAAAAGATGGTGGCTCAGTACTACTTAAATTGTGTACTTTTTGATATGCTTGCTAAATTAGCTGCTTTTTTTAATTGAATAACACATCTTGCATTATCGTTCATGGCATGGCGTCCTTGTATATTGTTAGCAAGACCGTACGTGTCCCAGTAAATAGCAAGAGGAGTGAAAGCTTGGGCGATGGGCAGCAGTGTTGAGTCTCATCTTCATCAATTGTCAGTTTGAATGCTTTTGAAATCCAGGGCTGTTGCCATGGCAGTGGAAAATGCTCCCAGGTGAAGATGTCCTCAGGAGAAAAGACTTTAGTGAATGTGCAATCAGTCCAGCTTGATTGAACCTCAAGAGAAAACCAGAGACCCCTGATTATTCTGTAATGATGGTGCTTTTAGATGGGATTATCATCTGATTCAAGTGAAAATTTGACCAATAGTTGAAACCTCTTTCATTATTCACTCTCATCTTTTTGACACTTTCTTTTATTTAATAAAAAATGTAATGTTTGAGCTCAAAAATGTTAGATCAACCCTTCATTGACATTTTCTTTGCATCAATGGGGTTTCAGGCTCCCAGAAAAGCTTTTAATTTATAACCAGATTAGTTGGTCATTATTTATTTTTGATCAATGAAGCAAACATCGGAAAACATACTTTTTTATTTCAACACATTCAAGAATTTAGGTATATAAACCTCTACCCTTAAAGAGCAGATATCCCACTGTAAAAGCCTCATAATTGAAATAGGAAAATAGAGATAAAACAATTCTATATTTAAGACCTCAATTTAAAAATGCATTCGATTCTGTTTGTCTGTTGGTGTATGAGCATAAAATATTTCACTATAAAAATGTTTAAAAAAATGTTATTTCACAAAGGGAATACGTGCTTTGTTGTTAACCTACAGTATAAATAACTACACAAACAAATAAACAATAAATGTATTGAAATCCATTATACTACATTCTTTCTGCATTTAAAAACTACAGATACAGGGTAAAATACAACAATTTGATGGACTTTTAGGTATTTATGGTTAAAAATAGCAAGTTTCAGATTTATAGTGCAAAACAATTAAAAAAAATTTATTAGAGATATCAACATGCATTTTTAAGTAGTGTACGAGAATACTTGAGAATACTATACAACATTTGAAACACTGAAAGACTGAAAAAATGTTTAAATCATTTTAGATGTGTTTTCGTGTAGTTCCATGAAGCAATTTCAGGAGGAGCGCTCATATAATTAGCAAACATCAACAGGTGATTCCAATCCTCCTTCCGTTCCCTAAGATATAAACAATAGCAACTCCACTTCCATTTCGACGATTAAATACAAAGTGCCCTCCTCCACCCTTATCTCCACTTCTTCCTGAAAAGGATTGTCTAGATCAGGGGCTCTCGGCCAGGGGCACCTCTTTGCTCCAAGGTCCTTCCATAGACAGCTCGCCTAGTACGCTTATCTCAATCTCACCAAACTTGCTTTGCGTTTCTGGGTTATTTCGATGTAAGGGAGCTTGTGAAATTAGGGATCTGAACAATTCTTCCTACTAACTTGTATTGCGAACAGTCTCTTTCTACTCCTAGAGGGTCTTTTTTCAAACCGGTCAACTCAGGTGCTATTGCTGCTCATACTGGCAGTATAAAGGATACTGGTAAATCATTGGGAATGACAGATTCATAGGTTGTCCCAACAGCTGGCAAAAAATCTGTAAACTACTTTCTCTGAAAATTCCCGATTATTAAAGGAATTTAAATAACATATTATAATCAGACACAGAATGACCAGCTCAAGTACTTATTATTATTTAAGTCAGATGAGTGGAGACCCCGAAAAAGTCAAAGAAGAACGAGACGAGAAGATTTATCTATTTTTTTTACTTTACGAGCCTTGTTTGTTTTCTCCTGAAATCAGTAACATCACTCAAGCTTCGTTCATGTGATTTACAGTCAACCTTTGTGACCCAGTGTCTGACTGTGGACTCCTCACATTTAAGAATGGCATCAAATATAAGACAAATGATAATTTAAGAAACATTGAATGAAAGAGAAAGTGAGTGAATGTTAAATCAGTTTTAACAAGTTATCCAATAAACGTTTGCGTTTAATCAATCAAGATCTTATGGAGACCTAATATTGTGAGTTGACTCAAAAGCTTTAAAAGGTTAAAAAAGATGATTTGCTGTGATGTTGCATCTGTCTTTTCCTATCTATCTGGAGGTGATCACTTCTCAGCTAATGGATCCTGCTGAGGTATATAATTGTGTGAACACCGTAGGCTACTTTTTATCCCATTAGAGTTGAAAATCTGTCTGCGAGTCTGTAAAATCATAAGTGTTTTTGACATGAAATGTTAATATCGCTTTCACTTATGTCCTCTTTCATATTTCCCTCCACACTAAATGTCATCTACATTTTAATGAATGAATGGATGAAAAAAATCGAGCCAGATCAAATATAAATTGAATGTAACTCCACTGATGAAGAAATAGATAAAAAATATTACTCAATGAGAAATATTAAATAAATAAGAGTTAATGAATATGTATTGAATGTTCACTTTTAAATGTTCTGAAATTATTTAGTTATTTGTGAAGGAAGAACATTAATTGTATTGGTAATTAAAGTGCTGTAAATTTAGTTTAGAGCTCTGAAAATGCCAAGCATTAAAATAAAATTATAGGCAATGAAAGTAACTCAGAAAACCCATTATGAATTGTATGCGTTTTATACTGTCAGGCTTGCGTGTTATGTTTAACTGTTATCTAGAAAGTCACATAAGTAATAAAATGCACTATTATTATTATTGTTTATTAATGAGTGCTCAGGCTCATAAATAATTATGAAGTACTGATGCTTCATTGATGGACTATCTGTCACATTCGGAGAAAAATTATTTTCAAAAAGGAATTGAGAAATTGTGAAGACAATTATCACGGTTTTCTCCACAATTAATAGTAGGAGACTATTGTCCTTAGTGTAATAATAATTCAATCATATAAAATGCTTGAAATTATTTTTATTGCTTGCAAATTTTAGAAATCTTATAATGTTTACTTTGAGGGTGCTACTCCTTGTAAATTGTTTGATAAAAATTCCCACCATCGAGGCATCATTCGCGAACAAGCCTGCTCTGATGTCGCGGTCAGACCATGAAATCAGCTTCATTCGCTTGAATAGAGTCGCATATGATGGCGCAAACCCAGAAGTTCCAGTCTCTGCAGTGAAATTTTGCATTCCGCTCCTACAAAAGTTCATCTAATTATCTTTGACCTGCTATAGCGCATCACGTGAGGTGACTGCTGAGCAAAGATTTGAGAAATCAGAGCATGTGTTTACTGAAATCTTGTTTTAAAGCTAGGTTTTATTTATTTTTGTGTTAATAATGTAGAAAATGCAATATATTAAAAAACAACGTCTTTGAATCACCTCTTTTTGGCCCGGCAAAAATGCGGCTGTTTATACCGGGCCCTCCCACAGATGAGCTTTCGGTCTGCCCCTAGTGGTCTCAAGCTCGTCCGGTTTGAGCAAAACCAGAAAAAATTATGAGCAAAGCAAATGTGAACTTTATGATATGTGAACGTTCCCTGTTAGCTGGGTTTCTACATACGATCCCATTCAAGTGATATAAACTGATTTGGTAGCATGACTGGAATTTCAAGTTCAAATTCATAGACTGGCCATTTTTGGATGATCCCAAAAAGGCCTTGAAGGAGAGACCCTTTTGTTATTACACTCAACTAAAACAGGGATCACCAAATCTGGTCCTGGATTTCTGAAACACTGTATATTTTTTGTTCAATTACCATTAAACACCCCTACTGCACTGATTAAGTTCCCTTTAACTTGTCTGAAGCTAGAGTAGTATGCATGCTAGAATAGGGTTTCTACTTTTTGTTTATTAACATCCTTTACTTTTTTTTTATGTAACAACAATGCAGTATGAAAATGGGTAGTATGGTTGATATTTGAACATACTTGCTAGCTATATTGTCTGTATAATGTGGCAAATGACCCCACCCACCAGTCAGTTTGTTTTTAAAATTACCAAGCTCAAAAAATATATAATCCAAACAGCAACAGGGTTACATCTAATGTACTTCACGTCACCAATGAAGACCTAAAAATAAAACCTTACTTTAGAATAAAATTTCAGTAATATTATCCTCTCACATCTCCAATCCAGTGCTTTGCAGTCATGTCATTAGATACAATATCGCAGTTAAATTTAGCTCAAATTTCATCAGAGCAGAACCCGAAAATGTATGCATTTTGCCCTGTCATCCCGTTCAAGTCAATGCATTTTTTATTGATTTTTTAAATGGTTTGTTAAAAATGTATTATTTATATATTTTTTATATTGTGGCTGAGGCGTTACATTACCTGGATATTATGCCGCATGAAGTAAGCTACACCTAACTTGATGTTTCAGATTTTTTCTTCAGACTTAATGTAACTGACAGCTTTATGTCAATCAATCAATCAAGGTTTTATATAGCGCTTTTTTAGCAGTTGCTTCACAAAGTCCTAGTGTGGGTCAGGGAGGGTAAATAGGAATTCCCTGTGTGAGGCCCTTGGGAGCCTCACTGACTGAGGCAGGTGCTAGTCACCTCCCGAGCATAAAGAATATACAAAAATAAAACAAAGACAAAACAGAAACTAACAAACGAAAAAAAAAAAAAACAATAGTTAGAAAAATATAACACAGACAAACAGGTGATCAGCATCAGCTGCAGGATGAGTGATAAATGATGAGGATAGGTTAGATAGGAACATTGAACCACATTGTTTTTTTAACATTTTGTATGTTTATAGCTCTCCGACACCATATCCGTTTGGACAAAAATCCCAGGAGCCAATTATTCAAATGGCCAATAATTCAAATTATTTTGGACTACCTGTAATTTATGTAGCATGGCGGCTGAGCAGCTAGCTAACAGAGCGTTACAATAATTCATTTTTAGTCTATGATGTAGTCTATGATGAATGTGTGTGGCAGAATACATTTTGATTTTAAGTAAAATAAAATGTCTAACAAATGCTACATCTTAGAATTCATTATGCAAGGGATTGTTTGTTTTAGCAATGAAAGCCATCACTGTAACAATAGCAGCAATGTTTATTAGAGCAGGAAATGAAAACAATCATTGCATGGTCTGTTGCTGCTGCTTGCGCCTGTGAGGATCATTTCAACTCAGTGTCAGAAAAATATTGTTCTCTTTTAAAATAGTTATGCTATGCTAATTTACAGAAAGTCTGTTTCATTTGCTCAGAAAGATAGCGGAATACAGACACCATAATTAAACTGTAATATGCTGTAAACACGGCAACCTTTCATGTGAAATCATGAAAAGTAACATCATTTATCATTTTAAAGCAGCCCTGGAGAGTCCATACTTTAATGCTTATAACAGCTTACTCTCTAATAGAGCTTGTTGAGAATGGTAACTTCTGCTCAATCCTCTACATTTATCTCAATTCAAACCCAAAATATCTTAATCTTAAGGAATGAATCCCAACGGTTTCTGCCTGTGGTTATTAGATGCACTTAAAAGGGACTTGGACAGCAGCAGAGAAGGTAAGGTGAGTGAGTGAGTGAGGTAACAAAAGAGGATGCTTTAAGTTAGACAGAGCTTGATTAATCAGGTAGAAAAGTCATTTGAACATTGCAGGAAGAGCAAAGGAACTTCTTGGAACTTTTACACACACACAAAAAAGAAATTTATAGGTACACATAATCACTGCCCAGTGAGTGATGTGCCTTATGTGTCATGCATCAATCATTATTACCAGATCACATTTGTTTGCCAGATACTGTAGAAGTAAATCAGTAAACATACAGGACACATACTCTGTTGACATAATATAATAGGTCAGTTTTCATGATTTATTGAGTTTTATCTAAACTTTGAAAATTATGTTACATTCTGGGATAGTTTGCTGACACCCCTCAGCTACCATTATCTTTTTGTTCAGCTGGTCAGTGGAGAAGGTGAAGCTTGATTAAGTGAGATGAATAAAGCTGGGGAGACAGTGTGATTTTTGGTCCATTTTGCAACAACTTTTCAGTCGTGTGACTGTTTTGCTGATCGGCATCAGTTTCTGTATAATCATCTGTTGTAGCTCGTACAGTGTACCTGGAGTCACAAAAATTTTCACATCACCGCTAGCTACCAATCCGAAATCACATGGCCATAAGAAAATCAAACCAGTTTGAAATCCTTATCACTTGTAAGAGTACCTCACTATTAAAGCAGTACCACGAGCCGATTTAACTCAACGTCTAACTCTGCACATACTTAATTAGTGGATGTGAATGTTCCAGAAATGTTTTTTGCTTTTATTTTAATCGTTTCTGCACAGAGATTTGCTCAAATTCCCAAGGCAGCTTTTTTACTTAAGAGAAAGAGGCACGTCTTCCACACTTGCAGTTTTTTGTGTTTCAGCTCCTAAAACAAGAGTGACATGTTGTGTTTGGATGATGCACAGTATGCACTGCCAGGTTGCATCTGAGCATCGGTAGTACACTGTGAGAATGTGAAGCTTGCTCTAAAACCTAGTAGGTTGGGACCGGCACCTTATTGGCTAGACCTGAGACCTTTCTAGGGTTTCTATCCATCACTTCAAATATATAAATAGTCTCATATTTGAACAAAAATTTAGCCATTCCCTTTTGAATCAATACAGGACTTTAGCTCCAGAGAGTCGTATTCTGGAAAACAATGGCTTCCCTTCTGTTGTAGCTGCTGGTCCAAACGGGGAGAGACTGCTTTCAGTTACTATACTGCCTGCAGCTGGAACCCGCTTCCAGATGAGATCAGATTAAAATGAGACTAAAATCTAATCTGATTAAATGTGCGTTTACTGACTATGCACTGCTGTCCAAACAGCAATGCACTTTAAACTTAATTTTTTAATAAATTGTAATACTTTTAATGTCTTATTCCTTGCTTTGTTTTATCTCAGAACTGTTTTATTGTTTGTTTCATCGCTGATGTTCGGTATCTTCTGTAAAAGACTTAAAATTTTCCAATGTGTCTGAAAATGTGCTATACAAATAAAACTTGCTTTTACATTGTGATGGTAAAAAATGGTTGTGTTTTGTTTTTAAAGTAAAGTGAAGAATTAGCTGTTTAGATGATAATCTCGTAGATATTTTAACACAGTTTGAGTTTTATAAATACTCTATTCAGAGTGTATTTGGTGTTATTTTCGGTCTGGCTGTTGCGTATGTGCAGTCTAATACCGGCAGTAGCAGAGGTGCATGCACAGTCTACACCGTCAGTGTCAAAAGCGCATGCTCGCCCGGTACGTTTCAGTGGAAACTGCTTTTGTCTTAAAGTAATTTTGCCAGCACTTATTTATAAGCGCAAAGGACCCTCACAATCTGTTATTTCCTAAATATCTCGTTCTTCCTTGTTGATAATCACTCTTGCCCAATTTTCTCATTGGTCAACCAAGATATCAATTACTTGAGCCGCACACAAGCTATATCTTAGTTTCCTTGACAAACACCACGTTTCTTTTACGTAATGGTAAATTAGATAGTTTCTATTCTATTATTATTTACTGCTCTTTACATTATTTTAATAAAACTGTTTTTAAATTGTACATTTAAAATGTTTTAAAATATTTAGTTTTAAAAGCCAGCTAACTTTATATATTTAATGAAATCTGTCCTTGACTACTTGTAATAGTACACTTAAAACTAGTTTCCACCCATAGAAAATAGGATTGTATCATATACAAGTCTAAATAATTGATCTTTTTTTTAATGTTTTTTTTTCGCTCAGGACACATTCCGTTGTTTCCTTTTATAATGTGCTTTTATTTTGTAAACATTGTTTATTGTTTGAAAGTCATGACTCAAACCGCATCACAGCCATGGGAACGTTTCAAGCAAGACCTTGATGTAGCACTATAGTGAAAACTTTTTTATTTAATTCATCCAAACTTTCAGACTTATGAAAAAGTCAAAATAATTGATACATTATTTTTTTATTTTATTATGTTTTTGGTCAGGACATCATTTTATATTGTGCTTTTATTTTGTACACATTTATTGTTCGAAAGTTATAACTAAAACCTCATCACAGCCTTGGTAAACTGTTCGAGCAAGACCTTGATGTAGCACTAAAATAAAATAAAACAGCAGTTGTGGTTTTTCTTTTTACTAGTCAAGGATTTTTCTGAGCAATTTTTTCGCAAGAGAGCTGAGAGAACTATCAGTGTGAGTTTGTGAAAGGCTTCCCAGGGTGTGTGTAATAAGATTAAAAATATCACAACGACAGCCCCATGAGCATCAGCACCTGCTGCTGGAAAACACGCTGAGGAGAGAGAAGTGTTTCTCAGAGACACAGTTACGAGCTCTTCATGAATTTAAACAAGCAGAAGAAAAAACATTATAGTCAGGGAAGATCCATGTAGTTATTAAAGGGATATTTTGTATATAGATTACAGAAAAAAAATGTAATCTGAAATGAACTTGGAATGCAGAAGTTCTTTCTCCCCGGTGTCTATTATAATCGACAATATCACCAACATAAACACAAAGATGTGGACAAATTCCACAACTTCCAGGATGGTGGAGTAGTAATGAAAAGGATATAGTCATGTAAAGTCATGGCGATAAAGTCATAGTTATGCAAGTGAGAAGGTTTTTTCAAAACAATCAGTAGCAGATACAAGCAAACACCCCATAACTGCACCCTCATCATGCAAGCTTTGTGTTTGTCCATCTTGGCTACTGTAAACACACAAACTAAAAATCGTTTGAACTGAAAGTAGATACCAATAAGAATAGGAACTCATCAGAATTCATCAAGAAGTGGAGATTAAATTAAGACTTTTAAATTGGATAAAACAAATAATTTTTATTCAAACTAATGGAGCAATTAAGTAAATATTTTCTGTTTTTTAACGTCCAGATATGTAGCACTTGAATATTTACTTTTCTTTTTTTTATGTTTTTAGTTAAATAATTTTGGATTATATATGATCTTGGAGTTTCATTAAAGTGTTACTTGACTTTCGGTAAAACTACTTATCAAATAGCCGCCCACAGCACTGTGTAATTTCCTGGTATTACTTTCATTGATTTTGTTCCCAATTAAAAACCTGTGTGCTCTGAGGCAAAGCTCCACATAAAAAAACAGAAAGGGTGGAAAGTGAAAGTGGGTGTATGGGACAAGCAAAAAGGGTCAACTACACTGTCCTTGCTTACACTTCAGGGCCTAATGATTTTTTTTACACAACCTAATTATGACTGATATCTATAGAGCGGGAGCGTGGAACTCTCAAATATCACATCCTAACAATTAAAACCATTTATAGTGTTAACTAGAGCTCAGTCATCTTAATCCATATGCTCAGGATATAAACAGACCTCAAACTTCCATTCATTGATGACAAAGAAACTTCCCTAATTCTCTTCTGAGTGTGGGTCCCAGTTCCTGAGCCACCTCGGAGCCAGGATTAAACTCGCCCACCTTCCATTGCAAATCAAAAGGTTATGTAGTATGAACTCTTTAAATACCGCAATTAAAATTTACACAATTTAAACCTAGTACAATTTCAACGGAAAACATAAACCTTGCCCTTATATACTCATATACATAAGATTTTACATGAATAATTTAATTAATGCTAATATTGTAATTTGTATTGGACTGTTGAATGCAAGTATCAGCTAGTGTAATTGCTTGACTAATCACTTGAGACTGTTTCCAGATGTGAGCAGATTACAATTGATACAATGTCAAAACTAACAACTCTAAGGGGTACATTTTTTATTTACTGTTTTGTTAAAGATTTAAAGTTTAACATAATTAAGATCAGGACTACTCGAGTGAGAGCCTGTGAAGTCTCTCATCATAACTCCTATTTTGTTATTTAAATATATATTTAAAATGATAAATATGTTATATGCACACACATTTTGCCCCTGCCCTAGTGAAGACACATGTAGTCAGGGGTTTCTGTGAATTAATCGATGCAGAAGCTGTAAAATGCTGCCCTAGTTGTCTGAAATTCCACTTTTATCCATGTTTGGTTAAGAAGCTTAGCCTTTACACCAGAGAGAGATCAAGAGGCTAATCAGATAATGTTCTAATCAGAACATTATCCATCCGAAGTTGTGATTATGAATGGGTAACAATAGTAATATTGCTGGTACTTCCATTCTCCTCCCATTGCCAAAATAGTTGCACAACTTATTGATCATGTGAGCGTTAAATATGTCTATATAATGTAATAGTAAAAACAACATTTTGGCTTTCAGTGTTGTTGTATTCCCCATTCTTGGTTCTCTGTTCTTGACCCTTTCAATTATTTAAGCAGCCTGATGTTTTCTCTGCTTCTGTGATAATGGGGTTTCTCTTGTTTTGTTTCAGAGGTGATAGATCTCAATCTGCCGCAGGACATGCTTCTAAGTGTCTCCACTGTGAACGTGGGCCTGAGTGCTGTCCTCACCTGTGCCATCCAAGGGAACCTAAGGCCTCCTATCATCTGGAAGAGAAACGGCATTACCCTCAATCTGTTGGAGCTGGAGGATATAAATGTGAGAATGCACACCAAACATTACCATAAGAAGATACCAAAAAAAAACGGACGAAAAAGCTAATCCTGTGGCGAGTTGAGCACAAAAACTTCAGGTCTCATCTGCTCAAACTGCACACCAAAACAGGAGGGATTTCTGTCTCCATTCTCCTCTCCTTCAACCAACCTTCATCTAATATCTTCTACTTTTACTTTGTACACTTCATGCACACTTCAACTACAAATATAAGCCGTTTCCTTTTTTTTTTTTTTTTTAGAAAAAAAAAGCTTAGCTTAGCGTTTGTTAGAAGAATTTTCAGTTTTTGTTAATACAGGAAAATAAACTTGACGGCTGTGCAGGCTGATCCATGATGCGTACCACTCTGAACACTTATTCTGCACACTTAAAGTAGATGTGTGTGCGTGGGTGTGTGCGTGTGCGTGTGTGTGTGTTCTAAGATGCCCTTTAACGTCACGTGACGGAAGTGATAATAATATCTGATATTTGTTTTGACTAAAATAATTTAGCTTGAAAGCAATGGCAAACAAATTTTTCCAATTGTGGAAAAAATGGCTTAGACTCTATAGAATTAAAAACCTGTTTTCTTCCAAAGCTCTGTAAAACAAATACCTAAAATGCACATTTTATTATAAAGACACATGTTTTTTTATATTGACCATTTATTATGTCATCGGCAAACATACACTAAATGTAGATTTTTAAATTGTATTTCAGGAACACAACAAAAATAACTGGCAAAGGCAGCAATTGAATATGACTTGTATATAAAAACAGATCTCTAGAATAACAATTTGTTAACAAACTATCATTAAATCTTAATAAGATAAAGAATTTTTTTTTGGGGGGGGGTGTTAAAAAAATCCTCAAATTTATGTCCAGATAGAGAGAGTAACCCTAAAAAGTGTACACAATACACTTAGATCAGTTGGAACCCTTACATTAAAAAATGTTCAGACACAACTCTCCAGAAGTATCTCAATAACAGCAACAGCACATCACTGTTTGATTTATCATACTGTTCAGAGACCTCAGGAATTAGTTGCAAAAGCTCTCTAAAACTAATATATTTGTAGACCTATTTTTGTTGGAGTTTTTGTAGTCCACTACCATCTCCACTGTTTTGAGCACGTTATGCTCAAGTTGTCTCCAAGTTGTTCTTGCCATGCCAGAGAGCCAGCCGCTCCACTTCCTGTCTGTATGCACCCTCCTCTTCTTCCTGAATGAGACGATAACCGTGGTGTCGTCAGCAAACTTTAGAAGCTTCACCAAGTAGTCTTGGGAGATGCAATTTATGTTCAGCTTATGTTCAAGGCATCTTCTAAAGTGTTACCTAGGAGCTTACAAAAAATTGTGAAAGAGAAGGGGGATACAATTTAAAAACTTAAATTAAACAATGAGAAGGAGCTTTTGTATTTCAATGGACGGTGTAAAACTATGGAACTAACTAAATAAAGAACTAAAACAAAGACATAATTGAATGCAATAAATAATTTCATAAGTAATTTACTTCTTGCTACTCGAACATGTTAGGCTTGCTGTTGCTAGATAGTGGAAAATGGATTGCATTTGTCAATACTCAAGCATGTCTGTTACTTAAAATCATCTTCGAAAAAAAAAGTACTCAAAAATTTGTATTCTTAAAGACATACTATTAATTTGTATATATTATTGGAAAATATTTACACTAATTACACTTACAGGATTAGCTGCCTAAAAAGTTCACATATTAACATTTTACAACTGTAGGTAGCATAACCTAAATGACCAGGTCATTAATGCTCTGTGTGTGTCGGCTATATTCATTCAATTTCATTTCAAGTCACATGACATCATTCAAGAAGCTGGTATTACTATAAATTACTGGAAATTATTACTGGAAAAAAAAATCTAATTCTATGTTTAATCTGCATTTTAAAGATTAGAAGCAGAAGCAGAAGCAAATACATTACTAAAGTAAATGTTAATTATCAGCCTTTATTCATGTATTGCTTTCCAATTACTGCACACATGTTCATATTTCCTGATCTTTTGTGATTGAGGGAACATGCTGGGGGCGCTCTCTGAAGTCGTGCTGTGTTCAAAGTGTATGGACGGAGAGGGTGTGTTTTAGTGAAGCTGCATTTAATGAGGTGTGTGATGCTGACGTTCGGCTCACCTGGCTTCCTGACAGCATGAGCGCATGTTTACACTCTCACTCATTACAACACAGTGCGCTCTGACTGCATGGTAATGAAACACCCACTGGTGTTTCAGTGATGACCGAGTCAACAAGAACAGACGCTGTAGAGAGATCAGTGAAGCTTTGAGGACGCTTTACTCTGTGAAATATAGTTTCCTGCTCAGTCATAAGAGCAGAACCTATTTTCATTTTTTTCCAGTGAAGTCTGAGCCAGTAGAAATCATAAGCAGAGTGAAAGACATTGCTTAGGAGGACCCTTAAGATGCTTGTGTTTAAAGCATTTTCTCTATGTTCCTCTATTACGCTTTGTGCCAAAAGAGGTGCTGTCATAAATTTTACTCCAACGGGACTAGTTCACCAGGGTTCACTATAGAAATTTCTGTTTCAAAAGATTTAATGTTTTTCAGCAAACTCGGCTGCCTTCTGTGAAATCTAATCTTGTTCGCATGTGGACGTCTGTGATTGCAGAGAATGTTTTTGTGTAAAACATGGGTATGGGTGTTTTGGACACAGTGAACTTGCCGTAGATGTGCCAGAATGAACGTTTACAGTATCACTATAAACCTTTTAGCTTACAACAATGAATTAGGATGCAACAACTCGAAGCTTTAAAAAGAAAAGATGAACAAGTAACAGCTACAAGTAACTGAATACATCGTTATAAGTTTCAGGTAAGATCATTTTCATTTTAACACTTAATGACATTGCGTTATTATTATTTACATTATTATTAATATAATTAATAGTGTTATTACACTTAATTGTCACTTTTAATTATGCCATTTATCCTCTGCTTGGTCATATTTCTGTAAAAAGATGTGTTAGTCCCATTAGCAGAGGACGTGACAGACATCCTCCGAGAAGAATTTTAACTCTAACATTGTTTGGAAAACTAGTCCCGTCCGAACAGGGATATATTTAATTATTTGCCAAGAATAAACCATGAAGTGGGTGAAAAAAAATTTGAAAACTAGAAATGAATGAGAGTTCAAGTTTTTGGTTGAAGAATGTCACAGAAGAAATGAAAACTCATCAGCCCTTGTCATTCAGCTTTTGCTAAATGTGCCATATTATGCCCATTTTAAATAATTTATCATCATTAGTTGAACCTTCTAGACTATCATTGCACCCTGAATCACCTTAAATGGTTGTACTCTGCAAAACGAGTCATGCACACCTGTTCCTCTCACTGCCACACTTCCACCCCCTGCTGGGTTTTGCTTGTTGGCACGTTGACAATTCTCTCATTACCAATGAATATATTCAAGTTTTGGCATGGGACTTCTTTGTCCGACTACGTTTACACTTCCAGGTCAGTCAGTTCGTACAGGTACTATCTTTATTGAGATGAGCCACATTAACAGTTCATCTGATTGGTTAGGTTAGTGGGTGGTGCTATGGACAGTGGGCGTCCCTACAGACAATGAGTCTTTTTGAGCTCCCAGAAAAGAAATTAGGATTACACAAACATGCATGAATCAATCTGAATATGTCTTGAGGCATGTTTCTGATTAAGGAACAACACTAAAAACATGCTACAAACATCTGAAAAGTTTCGTTTAATGATACGGAACCTTTAATAAAACCCATTATGAGATTTGTCGCTTGCCTTTTAACAGCATCCCTGTCCTTGAGAACAAAAGCCACATCTGCCCTGTTCATCCCAAATCTTCTCCCTCTGAGGCAGAACTTGTGTTTTACCAGGGTCCGCTCATTAATCTCTGCAGATCAGCGTCGACCTCCTAAACAAACAGAGTGCATGCTGTTCCCCCGTGTGGCTTCCTAGCGCCGCAGGTGTGTGTTCGGGTGTAAAAGCGTGCTTGCCTGTCCTCGAATCATTTACCCTCACCAAACTCACGTAACTACAAAACACTTTAATGCTTTAATCCCCCCTGAGTCACCCTAATACCCCAGATGAGGCCATGCATCCTCACACGAGCTTCATTAATCAGGCTAATGCTGGCTGTATTTTTAACCCTTCCCATTAATCAGCCTGAGAGACTGTGTGTCGGAGAGGACCAGTGGTTCGTTCATGGGATGGGGCTGATGCATCGCCTCTCCATCCCTTAACTTCCTGCTTTTTTTGCTCCCACTGAGGTTCAGTACCAGACAATTTCCTATTTATTCTATAAGCAGAACAGTTCTCAATACACTAGGAAACTCCCAGTTGATTTTGTTCAAGAGCTATTGCTAAACATTTAATGTTTGTTTTGATGTTTACCTCAGTTTGATTAGTTTTGACAATCCTGCTAGAAGTGTTGATTTGGGGCTGTTAATGTAGATTTGTATATAACTAGACTTTTTCAGATTAAACTTTTTTTTAAACCCAAATGCTTTAAAAAAATTATAATATATACTTTTTACAAGATGTGATTTTAATCCTATGGGTTTCCTGAACATGCCAAGTAGTTATATTTAAAAATACAATTTAGATATTTGACAATGATCGCATATTTTTCGGTGCTGGTCCAATCTTAGATTTTTAGGGTTCCTTTAGACATTAATTAGCATCAGCTGCAGCTTTATTATTATTTATGTTGTTATAAATTATATGATTTAGTTACTTTGTGCAGTGAAACTGACTGCTGTATTGTCCTTTTGGAAGCAAATACACTCTTATGTATTGTTTTCTCAAAAAACAGAGAGAAGATTGGAAGAAACATTGACAAAAATATTTGGAAAATATTTTTTTCCCAGTCAAGAATAGCTTTAGGCAACTGCACCAAAGAGTTTCAGTTGCTGCCCCTCGTCTCTGGAAAGAGCTTCCAAGATAAACATTATTGGTGGGCAGGGAAGTCACTTCCCTATTAACCTCAAAACAGCTTGAAATTTGGATACTTTTTGTGTGGGTATAAAGACTAGTTCAATACTATAATTCCCTCTATCATAAGTGTGTTCAAGTGTGTCTTAGTGCCGTGTTAAATCGCACAATTGTCTCACAGCAAGGTTGTTAAATGTCATGATGTATTGTGAAACTGAACAGCTATATTATAATACTATTTTGTTATTTAACATAAGTCAGACACACTGCAAAGACTGTTGGAAAAAAACACAATTTTAGCATTAGTAAAATTAACTACATTTATACATTAATTAGCAGGTAAAAAAAAACTAGCAGGTACGAAACAAATTGCTCAAGCAACTCTTGTGAATTAAGTAAAAGATTTGTTCACAAAGTGTGACTATCAACAGTAATTCATATGTGGGAACCGACTCCAAGGATTTGACTCAGTGACAAAAAAAAACACTCAGGACTTTAAAAGTAATTATTTTCCCAACTTTTGAGCTGGTTGTGAACAATAAAATACATTTTATTTAGATAAAGCTAAAGGAGTTTGTTAGAGGAATGGGATGCAAATACGATGGTCTGTCTTTTGTCCAGAATACATGTTTCTGGTAAGATATTGGCCCATGTGAGATGCTTTGCAGTGATCATCAAAAGGAATGGTCGTCTGCAAGTAACTGATCAATGAGTAAAGCTGAGGGAATGATATTTGAGTGGCGGCTGCTTAGGGTAATTTTTTACACAACGCCCTGGTAAATTCAAGAACATTACCACCAATACTGAAATCCCATTCAGAGATCAAGCACTGTAAAGTAAGGAACAAGTAAGTATTCACACTGTGGCATATTCACACTCCCATCAGCAACCTACAACACTATGCATTTTCATAGTCTTTGCATAGTTCAGAGACTCAGCCAAAGGTCAGTTTGAGTCCACACAGAGAGTGATATCTCTTCAGTTCACAGGTTATCCTATTGATTGTTGTGTTTGCTCCAAAAGGCAAAGGTGCAAACATCTCTGAAACCTATCATTTTGAGGAAATGCTGATAGCTGATCTGTCTCTCTCTCTTTTTCTCTCTTTCTCCCTCTCTCTCTCTCTTCGTATTTCCTACTTCTTGTCCATCCACCAAGTCAATAATACTCCATTGTTTATGTGAATAACTTGGGCTTAATATCTGCCAGATCACAGTTTGATAATAAAACAGCAATTCCCCAATAAGGTCATCAGCCCGTTACAGTTTAGCTCCTGTACATTTTCTGTCCAGTTCTCTGAGGCTTTGAGTCTTGAGTTTGAATCACTGGTTTGCAAAAAACATTCTCATCATTTGTTTTAAACACTAGAGCTTTTACCATCTATTATGAAATTCAGCAATCTGTCTAAATACATTGTTATCTCTCTTTTTGTTCATTTAGGACTTTGGTGATGATGGCTCACTGTACATTATGAAGGTGACAACGGTGCACATGGGGAACTACAGCTGTCATGCAGAGGGTTACGAGGAGCTGATCCAGACACATCTGCTCCAGGTCAATGGTTAGTAATTGTTTTAACACTACTTCAAATACATCTTACTTTAAGTGCTTGTTGTTTTCTAAGACTTTAGCCTTTTACCATTTAAACTGGTAAGAGGGTTTTGTAAATATCAGTTAGTCTTCAAGAAAACTATACTCTTTTAAAGCATTTTGCATTTCAATTTTATTGAACAATGCCCAATTTTAAACTTGAAAATTAAGTTTTTCCAGCTTTTTTCCAGTTAAATTGCATTTAGATAATTTTGGAGAATTCTTAACCATATTCGTAAAGGATATTTTTTGCAGGATGTGATATTTATGGTATGGCCCTCCTAAACGTGATGATGTAAGATTTAGTTCAAAATGCAATTCATATATTTTATAAAAATGTTTATAGTAAACACCGTTTTAGGCTTGTCTTGCTTCGCATTTAAATTAGCTTTAGTACTACGGTACAATTCACTACAATGAATTATCAAAAACATTTTTTAGGATATGATAACTTGAAATACAACTTCAAGGGGCCACATATTTATGATAAAGTATATTAGGCTATAAAGCATACACAACATTTAAGGAGAAACAGGTTCAAAAACCTTGATATTCAGATGGTTTTATCCTGAGCTTCAAACCCAGAACATGTTTGTCTGAAGTCCAGTGTCAGCAGAACTGGACCACTGAAACTGCTTTACAGCTAAGTTTGTAGGTATATAATTTTGCTAGTTTTGGTTATGATGTCATGTACCAAGTTTGGCTTTCAAAACCATCAACTTCATGGAACAAAGCATATAAGAGGAAGCATATAAGAGGAAGCAGCTCCAAAACTTTAGTGAGAGACACTGAGTTAGATAGAGAAGGAACAGCAGGAGCGAGGAGTAACGAGAAAAATAGGACATGTAAAGGCAACAAATCTCTTTCTCTTTCTACACAGATTATATAACCTAAACCTTCATGGCTTTTTTTTTACATCTGCCCAGGAAGTCATTTGAACAACATGTCAAGCAACGTCTGAGGCTGAGACTATACGTTACGTAAAGCCTGATTTAACTCGACGAACTGCTCTATCTGCGGAAGCTCTGCTCGGACCCATATGTAAACAAATCATTTGTAGTTGGGTGCTCCGTCTTCACTGCCTACGCACTGATCAATACTGGTTTGATAAGAATGCTAACTGCTAGCAAACCAAAACACAACACAGATACAAACAAAAGACAGGTTTTAATTACCTTACCATATATGGTTTCAATATAAGTTCTTGGAAACATACGCTGCTGCTGTGGAAGCTCTGTTTCTAAACTGATCAATATCACAACCTGGCAGGATGACTATGCTAACTTCTAGCTAGCTAAAACTCAGCACAGATAACAAAGGAAGGTTATTTACTGAATAACCAAAGCTTTATTTCATAATCCAGCATTTAATATGGAGCACAAGTCTCTCTCTCTCTCTCTCTCTCTGATCTGCGTCAGTATTCAGATTACGTAGAGGGCAATTTGTCAAGTTGACGCAGAATTTCAAATTAGGCTTAACACTTGTAGAGCTGTATCTCCATCAGTTGATTTCACTTTAGCTTATGTATCATCCACTATTTAAGCACATAACAATTAATCAGTATTTGTGCAAATTATACTCAACATTCACTTGTGATGCCAGACAATTATAAATGAACAAGTGAATGAGACTAGCTTAAGTCAAACTACGGGTTTTGTGCAACAAATTTTAATTGTTCCTTCACATAACCTCTCCTTGAGATGACAATCATTATCAGACAACATTTCCAACATTGTAAAAGATATTTTGATGGAGTTATTTAAATACATACATACAAACAAACTTTTCAATTGCTTGTATCTGCCTCAAAGAAAACCATTGAAACCCCTTTTTTTTCAAGCCTCTTTTGTTTATTGTCATATTTCATTTTCATCTGCTAAAGCGCAAAACATTTGTGATGTGCATGAAGCAAAACATTCGTGATTGTATAACTACTGCAGCAGAAAGTATTTTATTGTCTTTCTGCTCCATAAAATATATTTCGTCTTTTGTTTATTCAAGCGTTTAATTACAAGGCATCAGTCTTCATTCGAGGAATATAAAGGAGTGAACAAACAGAGATAACAATCCAGTTTCATGAGCTGCATTAAATTAGAAACCAAAAATATATTGGAAGGATTTTCAATTAACAAACACAATGAGCATGATTGTTCTCGAGCGTGTATCTAAATGTCAGGAAGATTTACTGTAATTAAAGATGTTACTCCAACTCCATCTCCAGCTCATTACAGTTAA
The DNA here is from genome assembly GCA_900490495.1 of Danionella dracula. Lineage (NCBI taxonomy): Eukaryota > Metazoa > Chordata > Actinopteri > Cypriniformes > Danionidae > Danionella > Danionella dracula. The sequence goes on from UELW01000489.1 coordinate 1,082,173, forward strand.
AATGACATTCACCATAAGATTTCCTTTTTCCATTTAATAATAAAAATTAATAATACAAATATTTGTGGAAAGTTGGGGAGGGACTTCATTTTCATGAATAAGTAATTTTATCAGAACGTAATGGTTACTTTTTGTATTTTGGAGACTTATGTCAGTAACGATTATGTGAAACTCCGCTAGTGACGCGCTGATAATTATGTGATCAGGTCCTCCAGGGGGATACCGGCACGATTGAACCAAATACCCTTTCAAAGACAGAGATGGAGGCGGCAACAAGGTGTCACTTTCAACTTTAGTTGCCCCAACACCATGCTCTGCACAGAACTCAGAACTTGAGCCAGACTGGAGTGGTCTCAAATGCTGAATAACTGCTACTGCAGAACCCATATGCCCAGGAGTCTCTGGATGTTCTTCAGAGGGACCACCAATTTGCACAGACTCTGCAGGCTCAGGGCATGTTCAGGCAAGGGTTCAGACGGCTCCTTCTGGGTTGGTCCGTAGCCCCTACGGCTGAGGTGACATAAGACCCTGTCTCTGTGATGAATAAACTGAGACCTTGTCTGGGCCAGTATCAGCCAGTACACGAAGACTCAAACCCCTTCCCGTATAATGAGACTAAGCCACCTCAGTCACCTTGTGAAGGTGCGAGGGGACAGAGACAAGCCAAAGGGGAGGACGCAGTATTTATACACTTGACCTTCGAGGCTAACCGAAGGTGTCTGTGCCGAGGGAGTATACTTACGTGAAGTATGCATCCTTCAGATCACTTGTAGCAAACCAATATTCTGGACGGATTAATGAACCATGTGTCTCAGGATGGCAACTGGAATCCCTGGGTGCCTGTCCTAGGGCCGCTTGATGGAACCTCTTCCCCTGATGATTTTGGGGGACCCCTGTACAGGACTGCTCCTCCATCGACTCCTCGTAGTCGATTTCCCTGATTTCTCTTTTTTTCTTTATTTTTCATGGGGGCTGATGATCGGGAAGGACTGAGGAGGTTTCCTCCGGCGTCGAGCAAGTGGTGGGGGCGTTGAGCATGCGGTGGGAGTGCCGATCTAGAAGGGGAGCTGCCATGTCTCTTCCTATGTGGCGTCACAAATTCTTACCCTCCGCATGCTTCCTGATCGTTCATCTACGGCGACACTGAAGAGGCCATCTGGGACTACCGGTGCTTCCGATCATGTGGGAGCATGTCAGCCAGCATTTTAAAAAGAGTGTGTAGCACTGCTAGCAGAGCTTCCCATAGTTGGTATCGACATAAGTCGGAGTGACCGACTGATGGGGAACTGAATTTAATTGTCTTGTTCAAAAATGGGTTGTTTTGGAACGCAATCCTGGCTCCGGTTAAAATTGTGTAGAAGATTCCTCATTCCTTTTTGTATTTGAATTATTCAATAGAAAAAAATCAACACAGGTGTAGATAACATCTGTTTTGCAGCTGTGCCTCGGCTTTTTACTTCTCAATTCAAATCAAATTGACATCAAAATTTCTCCACATCGAGAGGGGTCAATCTAGGTGACTTGGGAATCTGTCTTGAATACTTCCTGGTCGGTGCATGCCCTGATGGTTGGAGGCCTCAGGGAAGACCCAGGACTCATTGGATAGAGTATGTCTCCAGATTGGCCTGGGAACACCTTAGTGTCTCCCCAGTAGAGCTAATGGAAGTTTCCTTAGTGGGGGAGGTCTAGGCCTCCTACCTCAGCCTGGAGATGGATGGATGGATGGATGCTTTATTAAGTTACAGCTTTGTACTTTTTACTTTGAGCAGAGATGTGCAAGCAATCCAGTACAACTTAGCAATAATCTTCGTGCAACCCCTGGTTTTACTAATTATTCACTACTCTTGAAACTACACTTGGCTAGTTTGAAGCTACTAGTTTGTGTTTTGAACCAAGGTTACTACTAAATTAAACCAATTTTTGGTTTCTGAAGATGAAGAAAAGAAATCGAAACAGTTAATTATTGTATTCAAATAGTGCACGTTTGAAAAATAATTTGTAGCAGTACATGATTCTGAATTAATTATTTAACTACATCACGCTAGGTTTTGCACTCAGGAAATACTTGATGTAAAAGGATGGCAGGTTCAACGACTCAATTTTAGTGAGAAATAGGGACAAGGATGGTAACGGGCATAAAAACCATATGGTTTTATTTGATTCAAAAATCCAACAGAAAAACATATTTCAAGTAACTGAGGAGTAAACAACAATAAAAAGGCACTTTGGTTTCACATATACGCCCAAAAAAGTTGAACCAAAAAAGCACTACAATTAAAGTGGTCTTGTTCTCTCTGTTCCTCTCTTTCGCGCTCATTAACGCACTCTCTCTCGCACTCTGTCTTTCTCTCTACACCTCTCTTTCGCTTGCTCTCTATTTCTCTCTCTCTCTTTCTCAAACAGTTCCTCCAGTGATCCTGGTGTACCCAGAGTCCCAAGCACAGGAACCAGGTGTTGCCGCCAGCCTTCGATGCCATGCAGACGGGTTCCCAGAGCCCACTCTCTCTTGGTTGAAGAATGGCCTGGAGCTCCAGCCTCATGCTAACAAGCATCTCTCACTGATCGGTATAGTTCTTTAATTTCATCTTCAAACCAACATTAGAGCATAAGAGTTGGAAGGAATATATGCTTTTAGATGTGCTTAGTATGCATGTTATTCCCTTTTAATCCATAGGAAGTGTCTGTGTGATTAGCAGTACTAACAGTCAAGTACCTTTTTGCTGTTATGTGATGTGATGGTTACTGTAATGTTGATATGCTATGCTAGCTAAAGAATAGGAACCATTTGTTCAAAGAGGAAACAAAATAACACACAGGATAAAGAGTTAACTGAGTTATTTGTGACACAGAGTTTGTAATTTCCAAAGCTGCATGTGTGCGTGTGTGTGTGTGTGTGTGTATGTGTATGTGTTGCAAGATGCATTGAATCCATTTTCTCCTTGTATATGGTGTCAAAGCAACGTAACTGGTATAACAATGAATTCTAATGCTGCTTTAAATTTTTTTGTGTGTGTTGTTGTACAATGTAAATAAAGCGTGCAATGTGTTAGTATATATTGTATTTTGGTTCATGCATACATATCTGCAGAGTTTCCTAAACAAGTGTTTTTATTCAAACCAAACTATTTCAACCTTTCCCTGACACACGTTAGTTAATCTTCAAGTAAGAGGGAGCTGAAGCTTGATCTTGAGTGAAGGGCAAGCGAAAAGCTACAAAAGGGTAGAAGTGTTAAAGCGAGGGGCCACTGTACCAAACATTGAATTTCTTTATTAAAATAACTGTTCTGGAGGAGGTTTGGTTTAATTTGAATTCATTTGAAATCATAACTCCAGAAGATGTGTGAAGTAAATAATAATGATAGTAGTAATAATATTAATTTTAATTACTGGTACTTTTTAAGCCACCTAAGGTGAGTGTGAGCAGACATGGAGTAGGTTCCTGAGATAGGAGGGACCAGAGCCATTTAGAGACTTATATGTGAGCAGGATTATTTTAATGAGGATCAAATCGTGAACGCCAAGGCTTTTTGCTTGAGGAGAGACCGGGCTTGTTGGCAACCAATAGAGATTGAGGATGACTGTATTTTGGAGCTAGAGGATTTAGAGCCAATTAAGATCATTTCTGTTTTGGAGCTATTTAGTTTTGGAATATATGAGTTGAAAGGAGGAATAAGAGAAGCCGAAGGCTTGATATTGAAGAGTTTTATTCACCAATTTGAAAGTAACAACATACAAGGGCTTCCAGTCCCAATATTCTTTACTTAAGCATTAGTTATTATAAATTGTGCATAACTCTTAAGTTCTCTTCACCACTGCCATCTCCCTCTCGATCTTCTTCTGTGTCTAGTTTAAGATGGTGCTTCTTCCTCCCACACCCACATCTCCGCAAGAAGGACCTACCATGAATTCTGATTGACTCCCAGTTTTTTAGGTATCATGTTCCACATATCCTTAAAATGGAGGTCCGTCGTTGATTTCTAAACAGGGAAACAAAATACCTATACACACATGTGGTTTCATGCAGGAGAAAGAACTTATTAATCAATTAATCCCTAATTCACAAATTTTTATTAGTAATAAAAAATATTAAACATAACATAGCAAATAACTTTGAAGTAATTCATAAAGGAAATGATGATATATTGCTTAAATTAATCTAACATTGGAGATATAGAGCTGATTGTTATCAGCATAGCAGTAGAAGTTTATTCTATGCTTCCTAATGATGTTACCAAGAGAAAGAATATAAACCAAAAAAGTACAGGCCCCAGGACAGACCCCTGAGAGACACCAGAGAGAACTGGAGATGAATTACAACTGTGAGACCTAACTTGAATAAACTGTATGATTGGCAGGAGAGAAAGTGAACCCTTTGAGAACAGTTCCAGTCAGGCCAATGTCGTCCATTCTAGACAAAATAATATTGCGGGCTGCTGAAAAATCATTTAAGGCGATAATGGAGAAAGTATGCTTTTGTCGTTTTTTTAAGTAAAAGGAAATACATTTTAAAATAAATTGTATATTGAACAGCAACCAATGATTACACCCATTATTTATATACACACTGTCCACCATCTTGCAGCTGTGGATTAATTGTAAATTGGATGGTTAGTAATTTGCGGAATAATTTATGCTTGTGTTGCTGTATGGTAAGTTCACGACTCTGTTCAAGGACATCCATGATGATGATGATGATGATGTTGGAAATAACAATAAGAACACACACAGGACATGAAATGATGATGGCGAGAGCAGGAAATGGGCTTTTCAAAAGAAACGCATGTTTCCGTCAGTGGCATGGGACATCAGGATTGTTTTCAGAGTAGCCTCTTATTAAAAAGCACTTTATTGGTCGCGTTCGGATCATTACCCTTTGTAATGGGCTGCTGGTTGGATGGAAAGATGAAACCCTCAGGGCCTGGTTTCTTTTATTTATCTGTTGCAGATTCTTAAGTGGCTCTGGTTGTTTACTGGCTTGGTAGGTTGGGTTGTTAACATTAAAAAGTAAATGTTATTATTACTCCAGGCTCTTTTGTGCTTCCACTGAACACAATGTAAGAAAATTCCGTTTGCTCTGGGCACATCATATACCCATTCCTGACAAGTTTATGAGATTCTTTGTGTATAACAAATTAAGTTTGCATTTTTTACCTTGCCAGAAACATTTAGGTGCTCAGTCTGGCTTTTTCTACTGGTTCTACTGGTAGGACACCACAACAACACTTATAATAAACACAATAATTTGTTTCACTTTTTCCACAAGGCAATTTCACACATCTCTGTTTCACAGATTTTTTCTTGTTTGTATTGTGCAAATGTGCATGTGTGTGCTTTTTTAACATAACATTCCCCTCTGATTGAGCTCCAGTTCCCTCTTGCTTGAAGATCTAAGAAAATAGAGATAGAGGTGTCAGGAAAAGTATGAATTAGAAAAGCTGTTATTACAGACAAACATTACTAGTGACTTATTTACGAAAATAACCCAATTGGTTGGTGTTTTTTTTATGTTACAAAGACAATATTTTGATATCTTTATGGGACTTTAGGCAAAAACATAAAGTAATCTAAGCATTGAGACCTATATACTGTATCATCTGTCAAAAAATGTTGAATCTTTACTATTTCTTTTTTTGAGGAACCCAATTAATTGAGGGAAATAAAAAATAGTTTGTTGATCTGTGTCAAAGTGATGCATTGAGTTAAAAAAGTATATTTTTCTATGAATATTTATAAATAAATTTGAGTAAAATGTACATTATAAAAAATCTTTGAAACATTTTGATTTTTTAGTTATAGGCTCAACTTTCTCCCTTAGTGTCTTCAGATTATACCTTCAAAAATCCAAAAGATCTTGAATTCTGAATCATAGCACTGTTCAAACTTTTGTTCAGAACAGTTCATCTCAGTATCTAGAAACTCTGCACTAGACAACACAAAGCAAGTTTTAGCGTGGATGCATTTCCATGGAAGATTTACATGCAAGAAAAATTTATTCACTGTAGACTCACACTCCTTTTTATTATGCTCACCACCTGAGTTCTTTGTCTTCATGTGTTTCAGCTAATGGCAGTGAGCTCCTAATCAACAGTGTTCGTTACGAGGACACCGGAGCCTACTCCTGTATCGCCCGGAATGAGGTTGGCGTGGATGAAGACATTTCGTCTTTGTTTGTGGAAGATTCTGCTAGGAAAACATGTGAGTCTCTAAACAGAGGAGGCGGTTGTTATAGCTGCTGTCTGTTGTCGATTGAGAGATTTAGTTTTGATAGCTCTAATTTGATATCTCTAATTCGAATAAATGGTCAACTGACCAGTTTCACAATTCAGGCTAAATCTAAATGTACAATATTAATTTCAAGAAAAAAAATATATATAATCAAACATGGCCTTGTTCAACCATACATGTACTGTATTACTGTAACCTTTGTTTATGAAACAATGACAGCTACATTTAAAATGTCAGCTAGTTAAAATTTACCCAGAGCTAAAAAGAGTAAAAGAAATAAAATGCAAATTGTTATGCCATGCATAAAAATTTAAAATAAATGTTTAATGTAACAATTACCATGAATCCATTTTGTTAACAAAGCATTCTCTTACAATTGCATCAACAAGAATCCGCTCTACATCCAAAAACTCTTAAATCCCTTTTAAGACTCCTTCACTATGATAAGATACTCAGAAAAATACTCTTACAAAAAATTAAGCTGTTGAATCAGTAGGAGCCCTGAGTCTGTTTTGGTTTATGTCTGAAATGGTTTTTGTGTGAAATATTTTAATGTCAAAATTCCAAAAGTTCTTTTGAAGATCTGACTGATTTTTCTTGGAATTTTAACCCAGAATATGAGTAAAATTGTCTCATTTGCAGAGAGATAGAAGTAAGGTAATCTTTCAAAACAATCGTTTTTTTTCTGACTAGAGAATCTGTCCCTTTGAATGAGGAACATTTACACTAGGCAAGAAATGACCTCAGAAATAAAGTATTTATTGTGTGGTTTATTTGGTAAGTTGTTCTCTGAATCATTATATTGCCTTCAATTTACATGTTTTTTTCTTGTGAAATAAATGCAATGATGTGGAAAGTGCAGTTTGTCATTCAGAAGCTTTTCTTGCCATTCCCTCTTAAAAAAGTAGATAGTAAACCTCTCAGCTACATTTGAGCAGATTCATAAGCGCCCTCCACACAGTTAAATTCCACTGTTTGTTTAGAGTCAAATGAAGGTCAGAAGAGCGGTTTGAGGAGAGCCAATCTAAATATCTTAAGTATTTCAAAGTGTTGTATTTTCTTGATACAATATTTGAATTAAACGTTTTCCCATCCAAAATATCATATTATATCGTTATCGCCATAATTCCCAAAAATATTGTGATATTATGTAGGCTCATATCGCCCACCTCTAATTCTCACAATCTTTCACAAAAATCAGTAAAAGTTCTTTAAAGATGAGCCTTTGAACCCTATGGATTAGAAGACTGTTCAAAAACACTTAAACTAATTTCCTGCTGGTTTGTATTCAAACGCTGTTTCAAGAAAAACACCAGTAATTCCATGGTGACAATATAAAAAAATTTCAATTGACTTGAATGGGATCGCATTATTTCTGAAGAATGGGATCTCGTGAAACTGAAGTTCAAACCTTTGCATGTGAATTTGTAAGTTGAGCTGAATATAGCTTTGACCTGCGATACAACATGATGTGCAAAGTCTTGTTTTAATGCAAAATTAAATTTTTTAGGATTTCAAAGTTGATGTGAAGTACATGAGAGTGAACCCTGTTGCCATTTGGAAACTTAATCAGAAAATAAACTAAGTAATCAAAAGAAGTATATTAGTCTAGTCAATATAATTCGGCATAGGATGATATAACAAATAGGCAGAGCTAAAGCCATAATGTAAACTACAGAGAAACAAAGATAAAAGAAAAAACAGAGTCCACAGGCCCTGGCACAAAGTTTTGTTGTTTTTGTTTTGTAAATTTATAAATCAATTATCTCTATTTTTTACATTTTCCAGCACTTAAGCAATCAAAACAACATAGAACGAAACAAGCAAAATAAAATACTGATTTTCACTGAAAATAAATAATGAAAAATGAATGCTAACATTACGCTAAAACATTTGAAACTCACTGTAGAATTAAAACGTACTCATGAATGGGATAAACCCAGAGGAATAGAAAAGGGTTTTTCCTGACCATAAAGTACATATTAATCATCCAACCCTTCTCATTTTCATTACCTGGGTGTTCTTATGAAAATCCATACGTCAGGATTAGTTTCATCAGGCACTGTTCCTGTTGGATTTAATAAGAGCTAAACAACAGATGAGAAGCTTCAGATGAAAGGTGCTATTGTTACTGTACAAAGACCATTTAACAAGTGCTCTGGTAGTAGCGGATGATGAAAGATAATTGAGATTGTATTAAGCTATGTAATTTGTTTTATATTATGTTTCTCGGGCATTATATTGGCAAAGTGAGTAGCGCTGTTGCATAACCAAAGCTGGCTCTTGTTAGGTGAACTAGCTGTTCAACTAAGGTGCCACCTGCTAAAGCGGGAAAACTGCAAACGTGCCTAAATTAGCAATTGTAAGATTCTCTTATAGTCTGTAATCTCTATTTTGAGGCAAACAGCTAACCACCCCAACTTTCATATAACTTTTATAATTACTATACAGAGAGCTATGTGTTTTATACAGTTCCTCTCGGGTTACTTTGCTGTTACCCTGTTCGTTGAAAAAGCGGAAATGAAATGCTGCATGCAAATGCTATTGAGAAACAACTTTGGCATGTGTGTTTCAAATGTGCCTAAGCTTTTTGCTTATATAATCTCTGTCAGGGGACATCAATGAGTAAACCGGGAGAAATACTTCTCCAGATCCCTTTGGCTGGACAGGCATCTAAGATCACACCCCAACTCGTTATGGAAGCATCTGTCATTAGCATCTTGCGACAATAATAGAAACCTAGCGTGTGACCCAAAGTCAAAAACTGTGGTCTGACCACAAAGAAATTGTTACAAAGCCCCTGGCGCGTAACCCTCATTTGCCTTAGGCAGGGGTCGGCAACCCACTGCTCTGGAGCCACATGCGGCTTTTTAGCGCTGAGCTAGTGGCTCCCTGGAACTTTTTCAAAAACGTTTGAAAATAGAAAAAGTAGAGGGAGGTAAATATATTTTTTGTTTAAATATGGTTTCTATAGGAGGACAAAGATTCTTAACGTTTTCAATGCTGTAGAAGTGTGTAGAATAAATATTTAACGTCAACATTTCTGTCAGCGAAGATTTGCGTCATAACTTGCGACACACGCTTCTACCAGCAGGGGGCAGGAGGCCAGGCAGGTGGCTGCTGTAAACACACCGGTGGTCTATCGGATTTTCTTGCCTCGTAATTTTTCCTGCGGCAGTAAAAAATGATGGACTAGTCTGTTGGTTTTCCCTACACCGTATTCTGCTGCATATATCGATGTATGACGATAAATGATTTTGGTCTTTTAGTCATTTTGGTTAAACTGGGATGTTTCGATTTAGCAGACGTACAAAACAGCGCGAGTTCACGCTCACGTTAAAAAATGCTGTTTGTGTGATTTCAATAAAAAATAGACAGTGAGACTAATCAAACACTCAATAAGATGGAAAATGACGCATTTCATGGTATGCGCATGCACACAATGACGCGGCAGTTAAAAATAACGGGAAACTGACCATGGGTCCCAAAGGGAAAAAGAGAAACATAACTGAGGAGAAGAGAGGATTCAACGTTTCTTAGACCGAATCATTTGCGTTCATTGCCAATGCAGAAGGATTGCCTGAATATTTGCTCTGTAGTGAGAAGTTGTCAAATAACAAGAAGAGTAATGTGGAAAGACATTTCCAGGGAAGGCATGCAAACAAAGTGGCTGTTTTTATAAAATGATTGCTAATTTTGTCAGTATATATTTGGAATGACACTTAGAGATGTTATCCAATCAAACTTAAGCTGTATTAATTTGATTTTATATACTTTATATTTTCAATAGGCTGCAGTTTTATTTTTATAAATGCAGGCTGCGTTTTATTTCACTGTTTGTTGCCCAGATAAGGGGCACGTTATGCACGTTTTTTTTGGAATCCTCAAAATAAAAATGACATAAAAAATCTGATTTCTTTATTGCATTTCTTTAATTTGATCAAAGCCTTGAAAGATAATTCATTAATATTGTAATGAAGTTAAAACCTGAGGTGGCATCGTACAACAGAGTAGTCATGTGGTGCGTCATTCTCTACAGAAAAAAAGAAACATTTAATCATGAAGGCTCATTATGTATTTGTAGCCAACTTAGTCTTTTTTATAGTAGGCTAATATACATACATACAGCATGTGTTGCCTTCATTATAAGGCTTATACAAGGCTTTTAATTTTTTGCGGCTCCAGACAAATTTTTTTGTGTGTTTTTAGTCCAACATGGCTCTTTCCACATTTTGGGTTGCCGAACCCTGGGCTTAGGGGATTGGCCCTTGAATTAAATCTCCTAGCTTTTAGTCACAAATGAAAATGATCTAATGTGCAGAAGGTGCAAATGTATCATCATGTATGCAGCTATCTTTAGTTCTAAAACACAATGACAGTAATGAACCGTAATTTTCTGGCCTAGCCTGATCTTTCCTAGGGTGATGAAAATGGACTCTACACATGCAGGAGAGAGCTGTGGCTCCATTATGATCAAATGTCACATAGCAAATGACAGAGCGGGAGACCAAACACTTTTCTTTGCGTTGAGTCTCAACCCTAGAGAATTCCCCATCGCAACAGGGTGGCATTGCTAGGGCAATTGGAAGGACCCGATACTGGTAAGCTTTGCCCTGAAAGCAAAACTCAGAAATGTTCGGTATTGTGGCAGTCTTTTCGGACTGTACTGTGAATCTCTGTATTTGTGCTTCACTCCTTGTAAGAACACGACCAAGTCAGGACAGGGTGTCAGTCAGTCCAGACTCTTGAGCAAGGCAAAGGAGAAAAACCCCACAAACGCTTACTCATAGATATACGCCTCCTGAATCTAGTGGAGATGGCATTAACATCAACACCAATAAGCCAGAAAGTGAGGGTATCAAGGAAAAGTTGTGAAATGCTTATCCTTATACCTGTGAGGTTTAGCCACAGATGTCTTTCCATGCAAACGATGGCAGCCATAGACAGCCTTTCAGCAAGTCACCGGTTATGCCTGCAAAACCACCATGGTGTTGTCAGAGAAATATTGAAACTCATGAGACGTGATTTATGAACACAATCGCAAACAGCAATTTATTACTTATTCCAAACATGAATTAAGCTCATACCTTGATATCAATGAAGCATGCGATCACATTGCAAGCATGACGGAGAGAGAAAGGGAGAGGAAAAAAGAAAGAGGGAAGAGAGATGGAAAGAAGAAAGGAGAGAGAATAAGCAGCCCTTCTCTGAGCAGACTCGGTAGCAAGAGAAAAGGAAACAGGGCCTCCATTGTGATTCCTTTCAGTATAAATCCCGCCCCTCTACGTCACTCCCTGTTGCATCCCAAATAAACATAGGCATATACAACTCAATCTTATTGAATAATTAATTACAATGATTAAATTTTCTATAACAGTGTGCAAAACAGTACCAACTTAACTCCCTGTCTGCAAGCCTTCCTTACCAGTGAAGATGTAAATATTCATGCCTTGGAGGTGGGAGTAGTCTTTTTCATTGACAATGAGCTCCCAGGAAAGAGATAGCCCACAATCGTCTCTTCATTCTGGGGCATCATATTATAGTCAAATAAATTGATGTTGACACACAAAACATGGGGGGAATATGGCTTAAGAAAGGAAAACATGAGAGAGAGTTATTTATGCCCGGCCACCCAACAGAAATCTATTTTAATTTAATTTAATGTAGCTTGGGCATCGCAGGGTGTTCTTCTTCACCTGTATTTGACCTGTTTGGCCTTCCATAGGGAGGCGCACTCACATGAAACACTCTCCATCTCCCCTCTTAGAAGCATGAAAAAAAGTCTATTGTGTGGATATTGCACTCATAAAGTTGACTCATGCCTTTTCACCAAACACTCAAAACAGAAATCGTGGAGATCCTTGTCATTGAGAAGTTCCTCACAGGGTGCTACACTCCACCTAATAAAGTCAGCTTCCTAGTTAATCTGATTTGTTCTCACTTTCTGTTTTATTTTTGCTTTCTAACAAAATGAACACAATACAGTTTTTGAAGTCAAAAATACTTAAGAATTTGTCTGGTTGGTGCCTATTTATAACATTCTGCTTCACATCATTAATTGATGTCACCTGACAAAGGTTATATAAGCCAAAGTTTTGGGGCGCTTGATACACACATGCTTTACAACCAGTCGCCCAGAGAGTGTCCTCAATGGCAAGCCTGACCGTAATAAGCTTGGCTGACCCCAACAAGAAATGTAAGCTTTGACAGTAAAGAAACATTCAAAAACAATAAAACTAAAAACTAAAATGTTGTGTACACAAGAGGAAGAATTTAGATCATAGATTTAGAGCATTGAGGCCCTAACCCTTTCCATTTGTCTACTTTATTTCTGTGTTGCAGTGATTTTCAGATCAAAATGTGGCATGCAGTATAATAAAAAAGGAAACTGGCAATAAGCACTTAATTATTTCTGAATATTCAATCTTAACATGGATTCTTGCATTCCAAACAAATGTATTGATGATGTACTCTTGAATGAACAGCATTTGATACTATTGGAAATACGTTTTTTTTACACTAATTCTCTCTTTATGTCCTCATGCTGACAATATAGTGGCTAACATCCTCTGGAGAGAAGAAGGTAATTCTTCATAGGATCATCTGCAGTATTTATATAGCATTCATGCTTTAAAATGTCCAGAAAAAGTGAACCGCTGTAGTAACCTCATTAAGGTTGAATATAATGTAGCAATCCTGGCACACTGTAATTGTTTGTTTTTGTCAGGTCTTAGTGTGGGGAACATGTTTTATATCTTCTCCAGCGAGGGTATCACCATCCTGCAGCCAGGAAACTGTGAGATCCGCAGACACATGACGCCAACAGAGAGGATTCTGGACAGTCATGTACGTCTCTCACACACAAATACAGTCAAACCTTATAGAACGTAAAACTTATTTTGGCTGGTATAGAAATGGAATCATGTCCAATGTCCAATGGGATCAAGGTCAAGGAGAGGACCCAACCACCAGAGGATTAAAATGTTAGGGTCAGTGTGAAGATCTGGAATGCTTTTTACTCGTCTATGATCGATTGTCGAAAGCCACTAATATATGTATTTGTTAATTGGGACTAATTTTATTACTTACCCTAACTGCGTTACGTTTAGATCTATGCATTTATTAGATACTTTTATCCAAAGTGACTTACAATAGGGAAAGAAATATCATGCAATTCGTTACATAGGCCAAGGCTAATTCAGGTATTTCACAATTGAGGTTTATCTCAGCTGATCAACTGAACATAGAAGTGTTCTGAGGAAAAATAATCAGAGGGAAGAGGATTCTTTTTTTATTTGTTCATGAATTCATGAAAGATAATAGATTTTAGTTGCTTTTTTAAAGTTGCCAGTGTTGCTGCTTTTCTGACTGGATCAGGGAGCTTGTTCCACCCACTTGGAACAGTGAGAGAGGAAGTTCGGGTGACAGATTTCTTGCTTTCTGAGATGGAACTACAAATTCTGTTACTTCTCTCAACACAAGCTGGAGTTGCATGCTGAGTTAAGAAGGGCTTGATCTTTCTGATGTTGTGAGTGCAAATATTTAAGCTCAGGTTGTCTTGGTAATGTAGTGTAGGTCAGCTATTCACACCAACACTACTGACTGAAGCAGAGAGGGGAATTGTTGAAGATCCAAGCTCAAAGGTGAGATCATCCTGAGGAGAGGTATGGCAGGAAATAACAGCAGCTGGTTGTTTTTCATATATTGATGATGAGATATTATTCAGGGAAGCTGCTATGTGCCTGTTACTGATAAGTAATTTGGGGGAATGACAGGTGTATGGTCGGGCCCCGGAAGTAGTGTAGATGCAAAAAGGGAGAGGACCAAGAACTGATCTTTGAGTAACCATGGTGAGCAGTTGATGAGTCTTGGATACATCACATCTCCACCCAACACTAAAAGACCTACCTGTGACAAAAGGCTCAAACCAGTTGAGTGCAAACAATGTGGTGCTCATTGCTGAGAGAGTGTAAAGTAGGATCAGGTGGCTGACAAAGGTCCAGTAGGGTGAGAGCAGATCTGGAGTCAGCCCTAGGACCACTACTACATCTACTCTTGAACCCTGATTGGTTGTCATTCAGCTTGTTGTTATGTGTCTGGAAGAAATTTAATTGAAGATTATCCGTAATTTGTTTTTTTGAGTAGCAGGGTCATTCTAGCTATGTTGAATGTGTTTGGAAAGGTGCCAGTGGTTATCCAGAGAGCTGTTGTTGGAGGTGCTGAGTGAAGATGTTTAGAAAATTGATCTTCTGTGAGAAGAGTAAATGAAGACATCTGAGGTAAAGCTGATGATAAATCACAGCAAAATATTAATAAATACAAAGCAGGGACTTCACCAAAATACTGTACAAGCTACTGTATTCTAAATGTGTTTCAATTTCATTGACCAGTAAAGTTTCATATGTTTGTTTTTGTATTTTGTTTAAACTAAGTTTTTTCTATTTTTAATTCCTTTTTAAATTAGATATGTTAATTATAGAATTTGTGAATATATCTCTTCCACTATCTTGCTTTCTCTCTCTCTCTCTTTCTCTCTCTCTCTCTCTCTCTCTCTCTCTCTCTCTCTCTCTCTCTCACACACACACACATGCACACACGCACACACACACACACATACATATACAGGAGGAGCTGTGTCCTTCGGGTGATTGTGTGTGGGCCTCTGCTGTCAGTGTGAGAGACAAACTTCTGTATGTGTCTCAGCCACTCCAGGACAGACTGTTGGTGATCGATACACGGAAACAGAGAGTCATACAGGTGATAGTTGCCCACTTTGCAATACAACAACAACCCTTTTTAAGCCTTCATAATATATGATGCTTTGGCACATGGCCATTTTTAAAAACTGAGAAAAACCCAAAGCATCAAAACAAAAGCACTCAGTTGACTCTAACCCTGAAGTTATATCAGCCAGTCAGAAGCTTCCAATCTAGTTTTACTTTTGAGTCGTCACAGGTTCTTTCCCTCAATGCCTGGGCAAAGCAGCACACACAAAGGTATATACAATGATTCTGAAAAAAAAATCTTTATTTAGTATTTAAATATCAAAAAATATATTGTTTCTTTGAGGCTCTATCTGGTTTTGTCAGGCACCATTACATGTCAAGTGAGCAAGAATGAGTGCACCTGCAATAGTGAGCTTCATATTGTTGTGGTTTGGCATGTCTTTCTGTGACTAAATACATTATTAAATATGTTAAGTGTGCATTTAATAGTGTGGATGTGCTATCCCAAGCTTTAGCACAGTGAACAGCAATGCAATCCCACTCTTGGCCTTGGGGTTTTGTAATCAAAAGCAGTAGTCAAGGTGAAACTCCACCTATAACCAGAACAAACAACAACAACAATGTACCTACCATTTTCTAACTCCACCTTGGCCAATGTTTTCAAAAATACCACGTTACTCTGAAATGTTCCTCCGGCATGTACGTGCAGATGCACAAACGCCTAAAACGAGTAAAAAAATACAAATTTTTTTATAACCAGGTATGTGTGGACAGGGTTTCTTGGGTTTCTCAGCTGGGTTTATTTAGGCAGGGCTGGACTGGCACTCATTGTTTACAGCAATTCAATTAATACTGAATTAATTAGCACGCTGGCCATACTGAACTGTACTCTCACAAACTATAGCAAATTTGGCAAAATGCAGTGGGAAAACACCTTTCTCTTGCCAAGACCAGCTCATGAGGCTGTCTGACTGGCATGTCAAACAAACACACTTACATCGTTTCACATAGAGTCATGTTTCTGTGTCTGAAAATATCACCATAACATAATTGGAACTCCTTTCGCAAGTATGAAACAGCAGAAAATGGAGTGAGTGTTTATAGGCCAGTGTTGTTTAATATTATATTATATTTCACCAAATTGAAAGAAATATTTGTAAATCACTTTATTTAAAGGATAGTGCACGATAGGCTAAACCAGGGCTGGACTTTGAATGTTCATTGGTGAATATTTACAAGATATCCATTGGAATGTATGACATGTTATAAGAAACAGTCAGCTAGACTCCCAGGACACATTAGCATTCTTAGACACATGATTTTGATAGCTATCTCTGTGATGAACTTTGCCTCGAAAGCAGCCATGAAGACACTAGCTACAGAGTATTCTTGTGGAAGCAAACCAACTTTTTTGAATGGACTTGTTTGTTTTTATAAATTCTCTTACACAATAAATTAGAAGGGAATTTTAGCTTTCCTCTTTTGACCTCCGAGTCTCCTTGATAAACATACACTGTTTCACCTTTAATTGAACTGGCCAAGAATATATTAACCAAATATATTCATATATTTCTGAGATTTAACCAACCATAGTAGTATGAGAATACTTTTATGAGTTATCTGAACGTATACCGTCCATATCAGAGAAAGTTAAGAGAATAAATGGAAGAGGATGTTATCATATGCACATGTGGTTTCAAAATTATTCTATGATTATTTAATTTCCTGAAACATACTGCTAGGTAAATTTCAGGTTTTATATGATGCGCCACTTATGCTTCTTTAATTAATTCCTGTAGTATGTGAAGTAATGTGTGAATCTAACTTAACTTTTCTGTTCCTGGGCTTGAAAACAATACATGTCTCCTTGCTATCATGTGTGACCGTTAGTCAAGACTCAAAAAGACCACTCATTCAAGCAAAGAGATTATGTAAGCAAAACCCCCAAAACAGAGGTAGAGAATATGCTTCTAGATGCTAAACTGGATATCATCAAAAACATGGCGTAAAGAGGACGTGCTGAATGGTTTTTGAAGACTGACCATGAAGCGACTCCTTAAAATTACTTTTGTGTTTAAACTGGGAAAATGGCAAGAAAATGTAGATTGGGAATCCTACCAGCATAAGTACATTGAATTTTTTTTACCTTTTTCTAGAACAGTCCACTTAGTTCTTTCACCGCACAAAGGATGTAAAAAGGAGCATTATTAGAAACAAGATTAAAGCAATATGTTTGTGATATAGACATGAGAGTGAACAGGTCGGAAAAGGGGCCATGGTCGAGTGGTTCTGCTGTGTTTTGAGTAGTGCGGTCAGATATAGGGAGGTTTGTCTGCAACAATAAAAATATCATCCAGCATATAGATAAAGGATGTTAATACATCTTTCCCACTGTCAAATTCCTCTGCAACAATTGATCCTCTGTAGTTAGAGACATTTAAGGTTAGTTAGAGAAGTGTCGAGTGATCTTTTGGAGACAGATGAGATTTGCTCCATGTAAGTAATTTAGATATAAGCCATGTGAGCACAATGTACATGAACAAAATCCTTGCCTTGTCCACCATTAGACTTGTGTATTTGTAAACAAAGAAGTTAAACAATGAGGTCAAGACAGGAAGCCCACCAATTGAAGAATAAACCCCTCCTACAACCAAAAAAAACCAACCGAAATGGATCAGCTGCCATTTCCAAAAAACTTTACACTGGTTTTCAAAAATGCCCGGTTATGTCTAAATGCTGCGATGTGCACGTGTGGACGCACATCATCACCACAGTAAAGATTTTTGTTAACATAGAGTTAATTCATTCTCTGTCTTTCGCATGCTATATTAGCAAAGAGTTTCATAAACTTGAGATGTGAAATTCATCAAACTCATTTAAATGGTGAATTTTTTGGTTAAAACTACTTAAAATATGACCATTATTAATTCCAGCTGCAGACATTAGTAATATATGAACTTTTGTGCTTACTTTATGTGAACTTTAGAGCTAACATTCTCCTAACATCAGGAAAAGCAGGTACCCTGTCAGCATTTAGGGGAGAATGGAGCAATGCTCTGCTTTCAAAGACGATCAAGCTTATTATCAATAATCCAGAGGGTCGAGCAGCAGATTTATAATCTTTGCCAATGGCTGGAGGGAGGGGCCTGTGGTTTCATTTGACCAGCCCAGGCTGCTTAAAGAAAATCAACCAATTGGCCAAGAATAATGTCTCAGATACCCTGCCATCATGGCTGGTAAAATGTTTGAATGCCAGTCAATGCCTGACTTTTGGGACTGATGCACAGTCAAGATAATAATAGCTACTTTTGATGACAAGTCTCTGTTTGAAGCTTATAGATGACAACCATCTATGGTCATTGAAACATTTTCAAATATAAATATTTTTCTCTTTGCGGTCTGAATGAATCTCTTTCTCTTTTGTGCACCAGGCTGTGGGGACGGATGTGATGCCAGTGAAACTGCTCTATGATAAATCTCACGATCAGATCTTTGTGTTGAGCTGGAGACACAGGCTGAGGAGACGCTCTACACTGCAGGTGAATCACAGAGCTGTGCAAATATTGCAGATGAGAAGTGAAAAAAAAACTCAAAGGCTTCTAAGGCAAATATTTTTTAAAGCATGCTAAAAATAAATCACAGGTGCATTTGCATAAATTTGTTCATACAGCTGATTTTGGTCTAAAGCATGATTACAAGGCAGGGACATTACAGTAGAGACTGTAGAGACAGATGTAAGTGATAGTAGGATATAAAAATTCAGTGCGATCTAATGCGACATGTAGGAGTTTACATTCCTAATTGATATATATATATATATATATATATATATATATATATATATATATATATATATATATATATATATATATATATATAAAAATGTGCATTCTGAAATCTCTAAGCCTGAGAAAAGATGTTTACTCGTTTTTGGTGTAACATTTAATGTTATAGTTTCAGCCTCTTTCTGTTGGTTAGAATAGTAATTACATTACTTAATATATAGAGCATCAAACACGCTGGTTGGTTATCAATCATAGCATCCATGAAATCAATACTTTCATTATGAATTACACAAATTGTATTTATCTTTTAACACTGACAGTGAGTGACAAGTGATTTACCCAATTAAAAGAAAGCACAGTCACCTTTGTGACTCCAAACATATAAAAGGTCATCTCAATAAATTGGTGTATATATCTAGAACCTCAAATGTCTGATCTTGTTTGAAAGACATTTACATGATGCATTTTTTATCATAATTTTTTGTATCTTTAATTTTTTTCCTAAAACTAAATTATATATTAATTATTTAATTAATTAACTGAATTATGACTTTAGAAAACTATTTCTTAAAAATGCCTTGGCTATTTAATCTTATTTTTACCATACTGAGGCATATATCTGCTTAAAGCAGTGCAAATTTGGAATGAGACTACCAACGTAAATCTAAAGAGCACATACTGGACACATAAGTGAAGTCTTTCCTGTTCCGAAGCTGTGATCTTGGAGCTTTGGAGGACAGAAGTCTTTGAGATAACTAGATGCATGGTTTGGAATAATTTGGGTGAGGATTCAGGATAGCTTTAACTAGACTAGGGGTAAATCTATACAGGATGGTTAAACTGACAGAGCCTACAAATCCCCAATTCTCTTCAGAAAAGTAAAGACCATAAGAAAAACCATCTTAAGAGTCAAAATCCTTCCTGACAGTTTCAGAAAGGAGTCCTAACTCTCTTTTGGAATGCCTCTGTTGGAATGAAGACACCCCACGATCCTAGACAGCACAACTTTTTTTAAGGTAGTAAAGAACCTCAGGTCCATTCTTTTCTAAAGGCAAGTCCCACCCCAGTCCCTACGAGCTGTAATTTGTGATTTATTTAAAATCATCTTTATTTAAATATTCAAATATTCAACTCTGTTTTCAAACTCACATCAGAGAAGGAGATTTCTCAACTAAATCCCAGAATTTAGTTTAGCTTGAGTTAATACTACACATTCTCAGCACATAAAAGAATACACAAACACAAATATTAAAAGAATATTAAATTAAAATGAAAAAATGTTTTTTCAGAAGAGCCAGAAAAAACTAAAACAAGAGTTTAAACTGCACAGCATAGCAATGGCTACTGTGTAAAGCATACAAAAGGGGTCAAGCATATTGTGAGTATTAATGCTAAATTTTTCCCCAAATTGAATGGTGATGACTATGTTTAAGTGTAAATATAGGGAGTTAGAGAGCAAAGTGAGGTGAGTGGGAATCTGTCTAGGACAAAGACTAGCATGTCTCTAGCATGACTAGTTACAGAGATGTTACAATGGTACTTGTAAAACCCTCAACTACTCTCTGTGGTCTAAATATATGGTGTTTTAATGAAACAACTGTCAGAGTAATTGCTTCTCTACATGAGATTTCCGGAGACTGAGCATGCTCTTGGGCTTACATTATGCAGACCTCTTTGCTCAATGCAACCTCTTTACTCTATTGCGCGCTGTTTGCTATAGGACATAATTTTCTTATGTTGTGTTTATGATACTTCGTTTGACTCAGTAATGAATGCTGTAAAGTACTGGTTGTTGTTTCACTTCATAATACATACAATCTGTTAATGTCCGGTGATCTGTGTTGTTTCGCAGGGGGAACAAGTTTTCTACTTTACAAGTATTTTTTGCAGCCCTTCCAGTTTTCGCTTGCAGCTCTAGTTATTGGAAAAAAAAGAAGAAAAAAAGTTTTATTCTCCATGGCATACACCATCACTAACTCAAGCCTAGACCCATATCGCGCTCTTAATGAAGCAAACAGCCGGCGTTTGGATGAATCATGAGTCATTGTTGCTTTACTAAATACACGGGAACCTCAGGTGTGCAGTCACTTTCAGAAATAATGAATGTGTTGTGTCTCCAAAATGCTAAAGAGTGCCAGCGGCTGTAGCAAAACCCCAACACAAATAAGCTGCGGATATTACCACATTGGCTCTGAATGAGGGTAATTGACCTGGGCAGTGGAAATTTGCAGACCCAGGGGTAGAATTTGAGTCTTGATGTGAAATAGTGAATAATAATTTGATTATTAAATGGCTTAATGTTCAAAGTTGGAGAAATGAACATGCTTGTCAATTAATTTGAGAGAATAAATGAAACAGCTCTGTGTCTGGGTGTGTTTGACTAAAAGAAAGAGAGAGAGAGAGAGAGAGAGAGAAGGAATGTGTGTTTCAGTCACAAGACAGCTCAAAACTATTTAATTCATTTTCATTTAATGGGTGTGTGCCATACATTACAATCTATTTAGCATCTTTTGCCACAATGCTTGATAACATTAAAAAAAAATTATTACAACGATAAAACCAACACCATGGTGAAAAACAAGCAATTTAAAAAATAGATTTGCATAAAAGGAGTGCAACAGTAATATGTTTTGTAATATACTTAAAACATAGTAAACATGTTTAGTTAACTTTGGTTTTTCAAGTGAAAACAATTTGTAAAATGTCCTAATCACGATATAACAGTATAGACATTAGTCTCTGATTATCCACAGATTAACCTTGGAGGGTTATTCCACACCAAAAATTTAGTTGTGGCCTTTTTTTGCAACTATGCAACTGCATAGGCTCCCCAAGTCACAAGGGGGCCCTCAAGAGGCAGCTTCATCCTAATTTAAAGAGAAAAAAAAACTTTTCTGTAGCTTTACCATAAACACTCTTTTCCTGGCTCAGTAACTCAATATATAAGTGCTGATAATAAACTGGCGAGGACACCTTTTAATCTGTGTAAAATAGGCAACAAGCTACAAAGCTGTTTTAGTCAAAATATTCTTTTTCCACTTTCACATAGATGTATTGGCAACAGTGCACAAGCCTGACAGTGGAGATGGCCAAAGAGGCATCTGCAAAGAGCCAACCCTAAAAAAAATTACAGCATAAATGACCAAAACCCCAAAATCAGTTCATTCTTCACTGTTTTCTTGCTAGTTCTAATTTGAGATAATTATTATTTATTTTTTCCTGCATGATTTATGTCCATATTTAAAACTCTGGGAGTTGGTTCCATTTATGGGCTGCATGGTAACTAAAAGAGTATTTACCCTGTTTGGAATTTACCCCGGGTAGATCTAATTTATTTGATCTGAGGGATTTCAGTTCCCTGTTTTGTGTGTATTCACTGATCATGTCTGTTAGGTATTTAGGTGGTTAGTTATGTTTGGATCTATATACGAGCAGCAGAACTTTAAAATCTATTTTGAAGGAGACCGGCAACCAGTGTAGAGACTTAAGAACTGGAGAAATGTGTTCAGACTTTCTAGTTTTGATTAGAATTCGAGACGTTGCATTCTGAACGAGCTGTAGCTG
This sequence comes from Danionella dracula, assembly GCA_900490495.1. Lineage (NCBI taxonomy): Eukaryota > Metazoa > Chordata > Actinopteri > Cypriniformes > Danionidae > Danionella > Danionella dracula. The sequence goes on from UELW01000489.1 coordinate 1,104,473, forward strand.
TTTAGTGGTCTTTTTGGGAAGAGCGGTGAGAAGAGCGTTACAGTAGTGCAGCCTGCTGGAGATGAAAGCATGAATCAGTTTCTCTAAAGCATCTGATTCTTACAATGTTTCTAAGATGGTAAAAAGCCGATTTGGTCATTGCTTTGACGTGGCATTTGAAACTAAAATCAGAGTCCAGAATCACCCCAAGATTCCTGAGCTGATTTGTTAAGCCCTTGGCATTGAGATACATGTCAACCTTAACAACCTCACATTTGCTTCCGAATGCAAGGACTTCAGTTTTGTCCTTGTTTAATTGAAGAAAGATGTTTTGCATCCGGTTTTTAATCTCATCAAGACACTGGCAGAGAGAGTTTATGGGGTTTTGAAAATACCAATTTCATAGACATTTTCATTGGTTATTTTTTGTTTATCTTCACATGATTATCTTTAATATGATACTCATATTATATTATTTTCTTAATTTTGAAATGAAATTTGCTTTATTAAGAGTGAGAGTATTAAGTATACATTTTTATTTAGAAAAACATAACTTTTCTGGTTGTTATCAGGATCTTATCTGTGGATGTTTATGGAAGAAGCAGGATGTAATTTTTTCTCCTGTTTCTATCGATGTGTTTAAAGGTGATCACATCAGTGAGTTCACTGGAGCAGCATCGCATTGTTCACACATCATTCCAGAACGTGAGGGACTTCTACATCCCCCAAACAAACCTCATCATAACACACGTCAGGTATACTGGTGTACCAAATATTACTTAGAAGAAGTAAGCTTGATCACATATTGAGATCCATCATAGCAAAGAGGGGTGAAATCCAGCAGTATCTTCTGATTATATAAATGTTGAGAAACCAAAATGTGTCTCTATATTGATTGCATTTCTGATTAGGTAAACAGGGTGAATCTAAAACCATTGAGAAGTTTACAAATCTAGGTGTTTTCTACTCAAGACAGCTGGTGCATTTTTATCATGAGTTATGCAATCTGTAATTGTGTTTTTAACTTGGTATTATGCTTTCCTAATTTTTAATTAACTTACCCCTCTTGGCCACCGTAAAACCGTTTTCAGAGGAAGCCAAAAGAACTGACCTAGCTGTTTCGTTGACCTTTTCTATCTTAGGTTCGGCTTTGTGTTGTCAAAGCGGGAAATGGCAGTTCATAAGATCGACCTGGAGACACTCCGCCTAGTTAAAACCATCAGTCTACTCAACTACAGTTGTGTGCCTGCCAGCATGGCATACACTCACCTCAGTGGGTACTACTTCATTGAATGTCAACCTCACAGCCAATCATCTCCCAGCTGGCAGCTTCTCATCGACGGTGTCAGTGATGTTGTAATAGGAAGAAATCCCAACATCAGCGGGAAACCCTTCATCTCTCCAAATGGCCGTTTTGTGGTTTCACTGGAAAAAAAAAAGGGTAAAGTTTATACACAAAGCATTTCGTTTGTTGGCAAGCTTTGCTTGCTTCATGAGACAGAACTATCCCTGCGCATCACAGATTTGGAGTTTCAGCCGTCTATGTCTGATGCTAATCAGTATACAGCTGTGGTGTCATCAGCTGAGGAATCGCGGTTGGTTTTTCTAGATCTTTCATCTGGGAAAACAAAATTCCTCGATGGTGTCAAGGATCCCATTGATGCCAGCACCTGGCACTGGGGAGATGCCAACAGGATGGTTGAATCCAGTGGGATTTTTGGAAGATTTCTCATCACACCAGCCATGGAGTCAGTAGTTGTTCTGGATGGGAAACAAAAAAAGGTTCACTGCGAGGTTTCACAGATCAGAAAGGGGAACACAATGGTTTGGGTGGGTGAGGTATGAGGGATCATAGTTGACAAGATTTTATTAGAGAGATTCTTGGTGGGCTGCTAAGATTGAAAAGATGTCAACTTAAAGGGATAATTAACCAAACCTTCAAGATTTTCTCATTAATTCAGCAACCTGGAGTTGACAATTTCTTGAATTTTTAAGTTCATAGTATAACATTGTACCTGGAGTGCCACACATCTGCAGATTTTAGCTTCAACCATCATGAATCATACCTGCTGATTAAATCCATTTTGTAATGTCTTGAGAATCATTTAAGCCAGTTGAAGCATAAACTTACAGCGCTGTGGCACACCAGAATCTGCTTTGACACCCAATAGAAAAATCGCTGGGCCTGAAAATAACATTGATGTCCACATCTGTTGTTCCAAAGCCCCAGGAGGATGTAACAATGATAAAATCACTTATTGTGACTCCGAGAGTTCAACCTCAATTCGATACCAGAAATGTCTTATCTAATCATAGGTTTGAGATTGATCAGGGTCAGCTTTTTATGTACATTATGTTGGCATAATGTATTATTGTTTTTGATTTGCTTCATGAATCTGAAGAGTGGAGTTTTAATTAAATCAATGGGGTTTCAAAAGTATTGGGAAAACTGATTTTACTTTATTGGAAAAAAACAGCATGAGGCAGAAAAATAGAAAGAGTGATCCATAATAGAATTCTGATAGATAAATTATTACTGTGAGAAAATATAAGCAGGTCAGAGATTAAAGTAGTTCAACACACAATTGTCCTATCACTAAGGCCCCACACCCTTAACAATCAAATATTACAAATGGCATATTTTTATATGTAGTAGAAATTATGCAATAATCACACACTACGAAGTTCAAACTGTTGTCTGTTTTTCACTGACTTTTTTTCTGGCAGTTAATTTTCTGACCACTTGAGTCTGACTCAAGAATTGAGCAGAACGCTCAACTGTACAGTTAAAAAAAATTCACTCTTGGCTCCAGTGGTTTTTTTTTTTTTTCTCCTATAGCTTGAACTGACTTTCATGACAACTTTGAGGAGTTTAATACAATTTTTAAGTCGTTTTGCATAATTAAGGGCTGGGCGAATCATGTAAGTGCCACTCGCCAAGCTGTACGGTTTTGTTATCATCATTTTCAATCAACAAAATAATTTTTTTTTCCCATTTTTGAAGTGATGCTCTGTAAAGGTGGATGTGGCTGATTTACCCACACTCCAAGCCTCATTTCTGCTAAAAACTACAGGTGGGGTTGAACAGATGCAACAGCTCTCTGCAGCCTGCACAGATAATACTCTTTGGGATGAGAAAAGACTTCAGTGTGACCATCAGCTAGTTTAAAGTAAATTTTTTATTGTTATTTGCACTTTCTTGTTATCAGAATTTGCATTAGGAAACTGAAAGTTTACCACAGAGGGTTGTCTGAACTATGCACAAGGCTTTTACCTGTAAAGAGGGAATGTGTTTTCTTAAGTTTGCTTAAACTTCAATCGATCAGGATCATAGCTCATTTATATCAATAATATGATTCCACTTCTTTCGTTTCATGTAAATGTTTAAATGGTGTGATCACCTGACAAAACCAGTACAAAAAACTGTTCTCCATTGTGTAACATTTCTCAACATTGAAAAATTTGATTTGTAGAGTGGTTTCAGATTGTAAATGTGTCTCTTATGGTCTCCACAAACCTAGATGAATTGAAATTTGCTCGCTCCTTTGGATGACTTCTCTGCAGGGTTGCTAGCTTTACACTTCTGATGTTTAATGTTGATGTAGTTATACTCCTAGCCCTTGGATCATGCTCAGGGGACATCAGTGACACAGTCAGATATTTTTAGAATCTTTGTGAGGTTGATAGATGGACACCAACAAGACGAGTTTCTGAGTGTCCATATTCTCCTCCTCCGCTGTTTCTATTTTGGCTCAACTTCAAGTTGTTCTTTTTCTCGGTTTCCTGTCATGAGGTCGACGTGAGCATTTATATTGAGTGCCACCCAACTGCTCTTTTATGTGCCAATGGGACGTAATTCATTAAAGTAGCATTATAATTCATTTGTTGACCGCTAGATTTGTTTGCTGAAAACCAACATGGGTTACAAACCTACAAAAAGTCTACATGGCAGAGCCATTATTTTGTCGCACCATTACTCGGCCAAATGTGTAAGCTCATGTTGATGCCCATTGTTTTGACTCGAGAAGCCTTCTAACAGCTCATATCGCATTTTTCTGGCTTTCATGTCATCGAGTCTAACTTATACACAGTTTCTCACAGAAACAAGTCCCTGGAGAAGACATTCTTTCACTGGAATTGTTACAGAAAGACACAATTGAAGCCTAATTCATTAAGTCCATGGTTATCCCAGCACTTCCAACTCCATTTCCGCTTATAATCCATAATACATTTTTTTTTACATCTACTATCCTATATGCTATACTACTTTATTTAAAAAGCTACAAGAGCACCAGAGAGCATTCACTTCAAAGCTCACCATTAGCAATGCATTCTGGGGTAATGTAGTTTTCTTTTTTGCGCTGCCGTGTGACATTGGAGCCACATTTTCATTCACACAGAAGACAGATTTCAGTCACATACAGTTTACAAAAAAAATGTATTCAAATGAGTATTAGTATCGGTAATAACATTGACGATATTTGTGATGAAAAAAAAAACCGTGGTAATGGATTAAATAATAAAATCCTTGGTATCTCACATCGTTCTGTTCCACATGTAGCAGATATGCCAGTCTTTTACTTGTGTTGCTTTATTAAATACTCAAAACAATTCCAATTTCAAGTTTTCATTCTACACAAAGAAATATCATGTGAAGCTCTAGGCTGTGAGGCAAATAAGATATATTTGGAATACCTTTTTACTTTCTAGAAGTCCCCCAAAAAATTCATCAAATCAAAATTCAAATAATGCACAGAACATTTACAATAATAACATATTTTAAAAGCATTTCCCCTTTGTAAGCCCAACTGTCTGTAAAAAAAGACTCACTAATATGATAAAGAATAAAAAATAATTACTCATTATGTAATAAAAAAGGTGATTCAGGGAACAAACCCTATTGCCTTTTAAATTATAACACGAAAGAGAAAGAGAAACACACTTATTCAGTTTAGCAAATGCTCTACCACTTTAGCATTTTATGTTTACTCTACATGTGTGTATGGAAAGTCCTGAATTTACTGATTATTGATAGTGTCTTATTAAAAATAAGTGTGTGAGCTTGCTGTTGACTTCCGATACTGATCAAGAAAGTCCCAAGTCATCCACAGCTAAAAGGGTAGGTGGCTGCTCAGAGAAATATCTCATGGGAAAATGGTATTACCCGAAAACCCTGAAAAATAAGAGCAAAATTAGATAGATTCTTCTTTTGCTAAAAACTGTGTAGTACAAAGTTTCATACTTAACCCTAAGTTAACGTGTTGTGTTTTTTTCATCTTTATAACTTTTTAATTTCCTCATTGCATTGTGAATATTACAAATTTTTCTGGCTTTCAGGCTTCTGTATATATTTCGTTTGTTTGGATGGGATTGACACACATTGATGCCAAATTTCTTCTCAAACATTGTTTTTAAAAAGCGCTCCAGACAAACAATGTTTCTCTCAAGGTGACCCAAATGAACCAATCAACTCCACACACTTGAAAGCCAATGATTGTGAAACAGTGATTGTGTTTCCCCAAAGTACACCTCTGCCATCTGCTGGTGAAAACTGAATATCCCATTCCATCAGCTGAGCTCACATCGAGGCACTCCCACCATTACCCAGATGGCATCTTCAGCGCTGCCAGAGTTGAGCAGTATAGCAGGTCTCTGTCAGGAAGCAAGCAAGGGTAAGTCATGGTGCTGTTGATAGGTCACAGAGACAGGGTACTAGATCCCCTTAACCAATTAGGGCTTCAGGTCATTCTGGAAAAACCCACCTAACCCCTGATGGCAGCTTGCAGGGTCTGCATTTCACCTGTGGTCCCTTTAAACTTCTGCCACAGAGAGTTATCAGAACATGTGCTGCTGGCATCTTTTGATTACTCCGGTGTGCTTGATAACACGATCTCACTGCATCCGAGAGCCGGTGTATCTCCCGAAGGAGACAGTACATCGCTCTCCCCCACTGGTGGTTGGCTGGTTGTGCTGCGGACGAGATGGCCGAGTTGCTTTGCCCTATGTCCTTTATCTCACCCAGAGAGGCCCCCGGACCTTCGCGAGGAGATCGATTCCCCTTACGCATGGTACAATCAAGCCGGTCCCTCCTGCCAACATGGAAAGAGTGCTACAGCCCATACTTTTTAGTTCCCTAACGCACAGGCGGGTTTGTGTCCAATCCTCAACCTGCGTCTTCGGAAGGCTTGTCTCCTGAAACTTCCTTAGGATGATGTCTCCAGACGCAAGGTTCATTTAAATCATCCAGAGAATTTGTTTGCCACAAGTGATCTGAAGAATGCGTACATCATGTCGTATACTCCCTCGGCACAGACCCCTTCGGTTTGCCTCGAAAGTTGAGTGCATCAGTACTGCGTCCTCCCCTCGGCTTGTCTCTGTCCCCTCGCACATTCTCAAAGGTGTTTGAGGTGGCTTAGTTGCGTTAAATGGGAAAGAGTTCAAATCCTGGTGTACTGGACGACTGGCTGATACTGGCCTAGTCGAGGTCTCAGTTGATTTGTCACAGAGACAGGGTCTTATGTCACCTCAGCCGTTGGACTTCGGATCAACTCAGGAAAGAGTCGTCTAACCTTCTGGGTATGGAGCTAAACTCTTCGAACATGTGAGCACGCCTCCCTGGAGGTCGTGCCCTGAGCCTCCTGAAAGCAGAACGCAGAGTCTTCACAAATTGGTGGTCCCTCAGAAAACTCCAGAGGCTCCTGGGCATATGGATTCCTCAATAGCAGTTACTCCGCATAATAGACCTCTCCAGCTTGGCTCAAGTTACGAGTTCCATTGCGAGCATGACATTAGGGCAACTAAAGGTGAACATGACACCTTGTTGATGTCTCCATCTCCGTCTTTGGAACGATATTCGGTTTCTACATGCCGATGTCCCCCTGAAGGACTGCCAGGCACGTAGTAGTGACCACCGATGCTTCAAAGACAAGGGTGGAGTGCTGTATGCCAGAAGCACAATCTCAGGGTTGGACCGAGAAGTACGTTTCCTGGAGCATAAATTGCCAAGAGCTTGACAGTGTCCCTAGCAGTAAAGTTCTTCAGGAGTGTTACGCCCCTGATCTTCAGTGAAGCAGATTGGCTCAAAGAGCGTACATTGAAGTAAGGTCAGTTAGGAATAGACAGCACCAGAGCCACAGGGTTAGAACTTGCATATACTCTGCAGGGATATCATGTGTTTGTCAGGACTGACAACATGGCAGTGGTGGGGTATGTCAATCGACAAGGAAGGATAAGCTCACCCCGTTGTCAGTTCTCGCTCGCAGACTGGTCCTCTGGAGCCAGCACTGGGGGCTGTCCCTAGTCACAGTCCATACTCTCGGCAGGTTAAACCTTTCAGCAGGTACACTGTCTCGGTAGATACCCCTGCCAAAAGAATGGTGACTCAATCCCCTGCCAGTCCAGCAGATCTGGGAGTGCTTTGTTTAGCAGAGGTAGACCTGTTCGCCACCCCAGAGAATGCTCAGTGCTGGTTGTTCTATGCTCTGTCCCAGGCTCCTCTTGGGATAGATGCACTGGTGCATAACTGGTCCAGGAAGAAACGCCTACATACTTCTTTGCACCTCCCCTGTGCAAGACCAGGAAGAAAGAGGCAGAGGTCCTAACGGTGACACCTTATTGACGTAGATGACCTTGGTTCATAGGACTCTCCTCCCTCTTGACTCCTCAGAGGGGGCAGAAGGGTTAGACCCTCTAGGCCATCCTTAATTCCCCCCTGGGGCCTTTTCATTGTCCTTAGAGGACTTCAAGGTCCTTCATTCGAGCCGCTTTAATCAGTAGAGCTTAAACTCTGTCAATTAAGACAGCACTTCTGGTCGTGTTAGTTTCGATCATGAGGGAGGGGGATCTGCAGGCACCCTCTGTCGACGAGACCAGCTGTTCGAACCTGGTGAAATTCATGTTACTCTTAAGCCCAGGCCTGGATGTGCCCAAGGTTCCTACCATCCCCTTCAAAACTCAGGTAGTGAAACTCCAAGCTCTGCACAAAAATGAAGGCAGCACCAACCCCTGGTCCCATTTGCCTAGTCCAAGCCGTGCTAGGTGGGGGTGGTAGCATTGTCAGCAATGTACAAGTGCCCAGCTTGCCTGGCTGTCGGCCGATGCTGACCGGCTGATGGGCAATGTAATGGTTACTTTCGTAACCCCCCATTCCCCGCATATGGAATTGAGACTTATGTTACCCAGCCCCAACCTTTAGGTTGTGAGTAAATCTTGTTGCTTAGGTAGTTATTATGGCTCCTGCTTCACAAACAGAAAGAGTGCCATGTCTGTGTGTGGTGTGGTCACATGACCATCAGCACGGCCACTGATTGGTGTTTTAAAAAGGGTATGGAGAGACTAAAGCGCTTTATTTTCCCTGCAGTGCATCCTGTAGAGAATGATGCACCACGTGACTACTCTGTTGTACGATGCCGCCTCAACTTTAACTTCATTACAATACTAATGAATTATGTTTAATTGCTTTGATGAAATTAAACAAATGCAATAAAGAAATCTGATTTTTGATGTCATTTTTATTTTGAGGATTCCAAAAAACTACATCAAAATGGAACATGCATAATGTGCCCCTTATCTGGCCAACAAACAGTGCAATAAAACGCAGCTTGCATTTATAAGAAATAAAATTGCAGCCTTTTGAATAGATAAAGTATATAAAATCATATTCATACAATTTAAGTTTGATTTGATAATATAGTGTCATTCCAAATATATACTGACAAAAATAAGAAATCACTTTATAAAAACAGCCACTTTGTAACTAACTACGTGCATGCCTTCACTGGAAATGTATTTACACATTACTCTTGTTGTTATTTGACAACTTCTCACTACAGAGCAAACATTCAGGCAATCCTTCCGCATTCGCAATGAATGCAAATGATTCGGTCTAAGAAACGTTGAATCCTCTCTTCTCCTCAGTTATTTTTCTCTTTGGGATCCAAGGTCCATCAAACAGCCTCCAGTTTGTTTACGACAGCCACCTGCCTGGCATCCCGCCCCGCTGATAGAAACGTGTGTCGCAGGCTATGACGCAAATCTTCTCTGACAGAAATGTTGAAATTAATTATTTATTCTACACACTTTTAAAGCAATGGAAAACATTAAGAATGTTTGTCCTCCTATAGAAACCATTTTAAAACAAAAATATATTTACCATCCCCATCTTTTTCCACTTTCAAACATTTTTTAAAAAGCTCCAGGGAGCCACTAGGGCAGCGCTAAAAAGCAAAGAGTAAACAAACCCAATTTAACTACCTGTGTGGTTGTCAGAAATGGATCAAAACCTGCCAGCCAATCAGTTGAGTGTTGTTAGGGCTCATGACATAACATAATGTAGAAATCCAACAATCAATTACAGACATAGAGAAATGTTATTTAACTTCTTGTCAGACTTATTATTTTAAACAAATAAGTACAATTTCCATATTAATTGCTTCTAATTTTCACAAGTTTGGTTGAGCTATCCCTTTAAGAGGCTTTGTGCTGTAAATGAAAAACTCTATGCAACACATCTTCAGCATAAGGCAATAACTCTTCAAATCTGTTTGTTTGCTTTTCATAATGTATTCAAAGCACCAGCTTTCTAGTCAAGCTCCAAGTCCTCATATGTCTGTGTTTATTTCATTCAACATGTTGTTTAAATGTGAGATGTTTCACACATGTGAAAGACAGCCTAGTCTTCACTCCTAGACAAGCTTCAATAAAAGTATTTCTCTAACAATATTCATAACTTCATAACTTGTTCTCTTCATGTTCATAACTTTAGGAACTGACTGTACAGTAGTTTGTCTGTGTGAAAAACACTATAGCTAGGTTTCTCCACACACGCACACACAAGTGTTTATTAATGCAGCCTTGTTTGTATAGAAAGTTTTACTGTAAAATAGCCATGCCTGGGTTTTACTGTACTGTATATTTCTTCCAGTTTTACAATAAAAGCCAAGAAAAGAACGGTGTAAGCTGTGTTGATTATAATTAAATGTACTGTATATTTTTATTAGATTAAACACAATCTTAGACAATTATAAAAGTGTTAGGTAACAGTGATTTGGTTCTTTTCTTTTCTTCACCTCAATCCATGAGCTTCCGTATCAAACTGTTCAGGCTTCAGTCCATAGCAATTACTTCTTACATCTGACCAGTGAAACAGTGTTGATTCCCTGACTATCATTGACACTGCAGGAGTAAACGAAATGCTCCGAAAAGCTGAACATATTTTGTTAAAGTTAGAATTATCCAATGAACAAGTCCATTAAACAAAGAATTGGCAGAAAACCTTAAATTGACTGCATTATTTGGTACACTATAATATGCATCTCTGGCCTTGTGATGGCCTGATTCACTTGATATTTAATAAGAGTAACTAAGGAGCCCATACAATCCATTTGCATTATGCACTTAAAAAATAATCTTATTGATCAATATGTCTCATCAGGATAAAATTCCATGTCGTTTTGCTTTCATATTTTAACAGCGTATAGCATTTTTCGCATTTTACCAAACCATCTGGCTCATTATTTTGAAATATAATAATAATGCCTTCAGTTTATATAGCGCTTTTCTAGACACTGAAAGACCCTAAACTTCTTCAAAATATGTGTCCACTGGAAACAATCAAACGTTTTGCAGCCTAAAAACACAATGGGGGTAAAGAAATTTTGACTGTTATGCTAATACAGCATAGCCAGGATTAAAACAAAAGTTTCCTTCTCATTTAACCAGTTGGAAAAATAAGTTGTGAAAGTTGCCTAAAAATTAATGTACAAAGTACAAAGAGAGAGAGAGAGTGTGTGCGGAGGAGTGCTTTGGTTCGGTCCAATAGCTGCGAGTGGTGGCTTTCTCTTAAATTATGCTATTTGTTTTTCAATCCTGAAGGCCTTCGAGGGCTGCTCTCAACCTCTCACTCATTCACAGCAGACCAGGAGAGAGGAATAAAGAACAGCGCAAGGAATAAGTGAAAGTGTGCTGGGATCGTTTGGGGGCATCATGTTTTCCTAATGGAATCAGTCTCACAGGGAATTCACTTCCCCCGGCCAATGCTTTTATTCTCTTTTTCTTCTGGCATCTCTCTGTGAAACAGTAAGCTTGTACAATTTCTTCTCTGTCCCATTCTTGTTTTTATGATAATTGTTGTGTTTATACCCAAACTTTTTCAAATGTAGAGAAGAGGAAGCTGCATTTTACCTGCAAAAATAAGACTCATATAGACTATCGTGCAAATTGAGATGCCTTTTCTTGCTACTGCATCAAACAATCTTTGAAGAATGCAGACTCCAAATTAGGACACTGTTGCCAGTAGACCTACCACAGCAATCTTATATGTGGCAGAAGAATCTTACCCTGTATTAGAGAAAAATGAGCTGGACTGAATTAAAAAAATTTGAATTGAATCCTGCTTTCTTTACTCCAGGAAAACAGACATTTATATAGTATTGGAGATATAACTCCTGTTTTAGTTTCACTGAGATATAAGTAATAAGATATTTATTTTCTGAAGATGACAAGCCTTTTCCTCCACTTAACGTTGAAAACCATTTTACAGAGATCCAAATTCACCACCTCCTTAAGAGAGATAAGTATGATTTGTCATAATTTCATGTTTACACTGCAGGTTAACTCTTTCACCTCTCAATTATTGTAAACAAAATTTGTGATGCATTCGCAAAAGACAAAGCAAGCATGTGAAGATCCTACAGATTATTCTTTATAAACATTTAATGATGATTTCTCCCATAACTCCCATAATCTCTATATTACCAACCAGTATTCCTAACCTCCCCACAGGTTTAAATGCAACGATACCAAATTATCTGCTTTTGTCATCTCATTTATATCTATTGGTTTATTACATTTTCAGTATAATACATAGTATTATACATACAGTATTTAATACAGTGATGGGTTGCGGCTGGAAGGGCATCCGCCGCGTAAAACATATGTCAGAGAGTTGGCGGTTCATTCCGTTGTGGCGACCCCGAAAGGGAAAAAGCTGACATGAAAATGGATGGATGGATGGTTTAATACATATAAAATATATAATTATAGCATTTTCCTCTTCATATTTAGAAACTTTTACTAATTTGATATTGACAAAAGCAACAAACCAATTATTTACCTAATCATTTCCTAATAATATCACATGATAACAATTAATCAATTATTTTACTTACTCCCTCCTTCTGTTGTAAAAAATAATCAATGTCAAATTGATCTTAATGATCGCATTTCTAATGTTTACATTTCGGTATTCGATATGTTCTAACGTTGCATCAGTGTGATAAGCTAAGAGTAACATTCTTGAAGTCAACCAATTAATAATTTATCACCACAGCTATTGCTACCTCTTAGAATTTAAAGACCACCCAAAATTCGGCATTGGTGAATATATGAATCTAATATAACATAACCATTGCCTGTATCTGTGTAACCCTTATACCCATAAATGAATGGTTAGATATTCCAAGTCAATAATTAGACAGCATCACATCACCCTTAACATCTCTGAAGTAGCTTTTTGCCCCAAAATTCCAATTATGAAAATTGACAATAGAAATGATAATTCAATTTGATTTAAAAAAAAAAATTCTACCTCTCCTACTGCTTTCTCTACAGTTATCTTAATGTTGCATTGTAAAATTCCCACATCATAAATGCCTTTTCAGGGGGAAAAATACAACCTTCTGCATTTGTTGTTGTTACTTGAAAACTTAGCTTTTATTACATAGGCTTCTCAGTAAAGCAATTTTTAGTTTGTATTTTCTCTGGAATTAAACCATTTTTCATTGCTTCTGCCATTAAAGTAATTATAGCCATAGCTCTATGAATTTTACATTGAATTTGGGAAACAAGATCAATAGTAATTTGTTCAGTGTGTCATTTCTGATTCATTTGTAAACATATACAACAACTCTGGTTAAGTTTCAAACTATCATGTTGTAATAATGCTAAGGCACATGCATGATTTTCCTTCAAATCTAATTTTTGCTATTTTATCTTGTTTCACATCCTCTGGTAAATTTGTAGTCTTCCATAGTTACCGCTTTATTCATTATGTCAGAATCGCTAATGATTTGTTCAGGATTTTGCATTAGATGTATTAAATTCTGTGACACTGGGGGAGAGACTGTCTGGACCACATGGTTCACGTGAATCTGACGCATCTGCTCCTATGGCCATCAGAACTTGCCAGCACACTTCTCATTGCCCTCTGCCAGAACGAATTTGATGAAGCTCCCTGTTTGCTTCATGAACATCCTATTTCCAAAAGAAAGGAAAAGGACAATATACCCAATACATTTCCCTGTACCTCCTCTCTGCAACAAAAAAAAACAAGATCTTTCCCTAAGCTTTCCTTCCAGCCTGGTTTTAGAGCTCCCCTAAAATTGCCAGCAAGACTGCAAGCAAACCTCCTCACAAATGACCTCTGTGTCGTTAGGAGACGTTGAACTGGATACCTTCACCGCTGTCAGTCTGCCAAACTCAATCAGTTCCAGTGTCACCTTTCTCACAATTCAACTTTCTTCGAAAACAAACAGTATGAGCGCAAATCCAAACTAATTCTTAGTATTAGTCACTCACACAAAAGATGAAAAAAAATTATTAAAAAAGCCAAAGAAACAAAATAACTTAAAACAGTGTATGTTTCAATTTCATAATAGTAGTTTAAACTCAAAAAAGATCTTAATCCTGGATCTTCTTTTTCTCCTCCAATCTGTAAAATATCAGGCACAAATAAAACAAACACAATAACAACATACATCAACATTTAATCTCGCATTCAAGATTAAACATTTGATTTACAGTCTCCACCATGTCCCTGTTACCTAAAAATCATCATAAAACAATCACAATACAAATCTGGTAATGATTTAATACACACTGCTTCTGCCATGTGTAATAAAAACAAACTTAATAATAAGGGAAATGTTATCAGTGTCATTTTGTCATTAAAATGCCACTTCTCTATACCATGTTTTCCTTATCTGTAATCAATTTACCACAGGTCTCAATGTGCTTGGAACATTTTCTTCTCTTTGTTCATTATTTAATCGAATTACTGATGGATAAGTTACCGCTTGTAGCTTATCCATGAACTTCATAACACAGATATTTGTGTTTCCTTTCCCATAGTGAAACAGAAATTGAATGTACATCTTGTCAAGATGCATGTTTCCTCATTTCAGTTTTTTGTCTTCAAAATGTATTAGGTTTGTTCTGTAACAGAACTCAACCAAACCCTAACTAAACTATTCTAAACTCATCATTCCTAATTCACAACAACCTCGACCCCTGATGTGTAAAGGCGTAAGACTAATCTTCGAGTAACGAAGAATAAAAAAATCTCACAAATCAGTATGCATCGTCAGCACACTTCCAAAACAAAACAAAAAAATCATTGGCCTGATTCTCCACAAAAAAATGCTTTCACTCTATCAAAATAAATCTCTAAGAAATGTACATGAGAACGCTCTTCCCCCTCTAGTGAATTTACTAATCAGCGAAATAATCAATAGTTCTGCTTCTTGGGATCGAAGAGAGCGAGCTGGAATTTATCATTATAGCAGACTGCTCAGGTAGGCCGGAGTTAAGCCAGTCAGCGCCTTAAAGGAAAGGAGCAATATTTTATAGTCAATGTGATATTTTACAGGAAGCAGATGAAGAGAGCAGAAAACTGGTGTAATGTGGTCATATTTCTTTGTTCTTGTGAGCTGCGTTCTGGACTAACTGTAATTTTTGTAGCATGGCAGCTGAGCAGCCGGCTAACAGAGCGTTACAATAATCTATTCTGGAGATCATGAAAGCATGCAATAATTTTTCTGCATCTACAATAGACAGCATGTTCCATACATTAGAAATGTTCCTTAAGCTAAAGAAGGTGGTCTTAGTAACATAAGTAACATGGTTCTTAAATGTCAGTTCACTATCTATCATAATGCCAAGATTTTTAACTGTAGTGGAAAAATAACAGTGCCACCCCAGCTTCATATTTTAAAAATTAGAGATTCTGTATTTGCTCCAATATTCCAATCAATATCCAATCATTGATATCAGCGACACATTCTGAGATCTTATTAAGCTACCCTAAGTGTCCTTAGGGTGAGATTTTGTTGAGATATAGAGCTGGGTGTCGTCTGCATAGCAATGGAAATTAACCCCATGTATTCTAATAATTTGGGCAAGGGGCAGCCTGTAGATTGAGAATAGGATGGGTCCCAGAACAGATCCTTAAGGAACTTCATACTCCACTGCTATTGTGTCTGATGAGTCTCTATTTACATGAAAAAACTGACTCCGGTCTGAGAGGTAAGAGTTAAACCATCTTAGAGGCTGGCCCTGGATTCCTGCATCGTTCTAATGGTCCTGGATGCCTGAGGTCTAATGGAACTAGAAGAGAGATATTCTCTTCTTCAAGATCGTTTGAAATGTAAACCAGCGCAGTTGCTGTGCTTTTATGCACTCTGAATCCTGATTGAAGGTCTTCATAACAGTTGCTCTTCTGTAAGAAAACATTCTCTAATATTTTTTGACAAGAACAAAAAGTTAGAAATTGGCCTATAGTTGGATAACTCAGTAGGATCCAAGTGCGTTTTCTTGACTAGTAGTTTAATCACTGCGTTTTTGAGCTGTATAGCAATAGAGATGAGTTTATAATATTTAGAAATGGTTCTTGAGCTATTTGTAGAAATTCTTTCAGTAATTTTGTTGGTACAGGATCGAGAGAGTATGTTGTTGATTTAGATGCTGTTATTATTTTCGGCAGTTCTTTCAGGTCAATATTTTAACATTTTTGCAGCAAGTGAGGCAAAGGCAGAATTTGAGTTAAGCTGCTTAGATTGAATATGAGTTTTAGTGAATTTGCACCTAATAGTTGTAGTTTTATTTTGAGAAATATAATATCTGAGGTTAATTTCCTGGTATGGACACTGTTTTGATACACTGTTATTAGGTCAATTTCTGAGGCAGTGTTCTAAGGTGTTATATTTGGAATTATTTAGTCAGACGCTAATATGGGCGCTAAAGATGTTATCTGAGAGAAGTTCAGAGGCTAGTTTGCTTGGATGGAGGCTGTCAGGACGGAAGAGACTAAGGCACTCCCAGAAGAGATTCCAGTTGTCAACAAACAGTAACTGCTCTTCTCAAAAGAACGTGGTGAGCCACTCTCTGAGCGCAAAAAGTCTGCTGAGGGCCAGAGATGATAATTTGGGTCATGGGTGACAGGTGGCGAGCAGTGAGGATCAGTTTACTGTAATCCGCACTTAGCACCTCTGACTGACGACGAGACGTATCATTAGAGTTGATGTGCAGAGAGAAGTGAAGAGGATGATGAGGATGTCATTACGACTTATTTCAGTGACAGCTTAGGGTGCTCTGCTCTCTCCATACATATTCAAAATGCCAATCAGCGAACACGCTGATGGTCACATGATCACAACGTCCCTCTCAAAGTGGACACAAGCGTGACACTCTTCCTGTTTTTTGCTGGAGCTTACTCTCAACAAGCGAGCTACCACTATCATTGCCTCAGTTGTCTTTAGCGTAGACATGCTGAGGCAGCGATTGAGGGATCAGACTGTTGACTGCAAAGTTCTGTCCGGCAGCGCACTTAAGGCGAGGTTGGTGTATTTTCAGAGACGCCGGACGTTTGACGCCAGAAAAAAAAACACAGTCCTCCCCTGATCGTTAGCCCCCACTTCGTAGACATCGTCCAAGAGCAGCTACTAGGAGTCGACTGAGGAGCAGTCCTGTACATCAGAAGTTATGATAAATAAAGGTTTCCGGACACAAGAATTAAATAAGCATTACAAAATAGAGAAATTTTGTTCAGGGTGTTCATAGACAGTCAACAGGATCCTGAGATACAAATTTAATTCTGAGCAAGTTTTTTAGTCTGCTAATATAGAATGTTTAATTCTCAGTGTTCCTGAAAAACAAATTGTTATGTATAAGGCTGTTGGTCTCTCATCACATCATAAGATCAATTAGAGTTAGCAGTGGGTGTTTTTCAATGAATAAATACTTATTCGCCACTCCACTGAAAGCAGTCTGAAGCTAGGGGGGTCATTGTAATGTAATCAGTCTGAAGATGCTTTCTTCTAGTCTCTCAAGGCACTGTGAGCTTTTGTTTTTAAGAGATCATTATCTTCTGCCAGCATCTGCTGTTCCTCATTTGCATTCAAAGCGAGAAAACATGCATAGAGATTTTTTTTAAGGTGGGATTTTACAACATTTAATGTAAATCTTGATTAAGCAATAATGTGCAATTGTCTGTTTTCTAATCTATAGGAATTTAGAGTTTCAATTTAATAATTTTTTTGTAGATTAGCTCTGAGAATTTGAGTTAAAAATTAATGCACTAGACTTATTCAATTATTATATTCATATGTAGTTATTAAATCGATTTTGATAACAATCAGAGCTGGCTATTTTTTAAGTTTTTAAGTGTTTAAGTTTGTAAATCGATGGCAGTAAACAGAGAATATTTTTCAATCCAACCGTCTTTTTTACTGCAATTGATATCAAACCTGTAATAAATGTCTGTTTTGTTTTGGCTGATTGGGGGTTATGGGATTGCTGCATAAGTGAATGGATATATTTTTTGCAGCAGTTGCTATCTCTGTTCTATGAGCCCGTGTGCACTCAGATTCACAGACAAAGGATCTCAGTCTGGATTTGTTTAAAACAGCTTATTTACATTGGTTTTAAGAAACCTGCATTTTCCATTTCATATCATTTTAATTTGTTTTGATCTATCTGCAACTAGAGTTTACATTTTAAATACATTTATCTTTCTCTTTTAGCACATTAACTGACTGAATGTAAGCACCAACAATTGTGATATTTTATTCTGATAAAAATTTAGTTCTAAAGCACTACAGTTTAGTTGATTTATTATTAGACTGTTGAACGTCTGTAATAAACAAACTTATTTTAGATATCAGGTAAATCTTAAGACTTCTAATTTTTTTAGTTGTCCAATTTAAAGAGCTAATAGTGGATATTGAAAGGAGCAAATTATGGATGTTTTAAGAAGTGTATTCTAGAGAAGATTTGTCTTTGTTTCATTTTGTTTATTTTGGTTTGTGCTCTTTTGTCTGAATTCCTGCAAATGCTTTGGACCTGGAATTTCATCTACTTTCTATTCTTGATACCCACTTAACAATGCCTTGAAACGTATGTTTAGCTGGATCACCAAATAAAAAGACATTTTGAACGAGCACTCCCGCCTTGTTCAATAACAGGTCCCGGAGCTGTACATGATTTTGGTATGCATCTTCAAAGCCTGAATATTCTTTGTAAGTTACCCAAGGCTGCTCAGCAAACACTTGAAATGGTTCATTGCTTTCTTTGTTCTTCTTCAAGAGTCTTTGCCCAATTTGCCTGGCTGGTCCTCAGAGGTCTAATAATACCTTTTTAAGCCGGAAAAAGATTGTTTCTTTACTCTCAATCTCAATTGCGATTTAAACTCCTCTGGAATAGAGATTATGGCTATCTGCCATACATTTCGGGGCTCTAACTAACTTGTCCCAGTATGATTGGAGAGGGACAATTTTTGTCAATGGCCCACAATCTCTGTGTTTCTTGAACACTCAAAAATTGTTAGATGATGACTCATGGTGCAGATTTCATTGATTTTATTTTTAATTGTTTTTAAAACGGCAACTTCATTAAGTTTTACTGAAACTTTTCTCAAGCACGCTGATTTAGAATCAGAATCAGCTTTATTGCCATGTGTGTGTGCGCACACAAGGAATTTCCTTTGGTACAATGGAACCGTGGGTGCAAACAACAAAGTGCAATACAATCTACAATACAAACCACATAAGTACAGTAAAGTGCAACACAACAAGCAGTTAACAGAAAGCTATGAGTTAGAATTAAGGCTTAATGAAATGTATACAGTTGAACAAAGTCTAAGTGTGGTGTGCTTAAGTGCAAACTGCAAGGAGATTAAATGTGCGAGAGTCCAGGACCAGGTAACAGATGACGGGGAGATAAGAGGTAAGAGTTCAGCAGACGGATAGCTTGGGGAAAGAAGCTCTGTTTGTGCCATACAGTCCTGGTGTTGGTGGCTCTGAAGCGGCGGCCATAGGGCAAGAGCTCAAAAAGGTGGTTTCCTGGGTGAGTCGGGTCTAGAATGATTTTGTTAGCCCTCTTTCTCACTCTGGTGGTGTACAGGTCCTGGAGGGAGGGCAGTGGAGCACCGATGATCTTCTCAGCTGTATGAATAGTCCTCTGAAGTCTACGGACGTCTGCTTTAGAGGCGGAGCAAAACCAGACAATGAAGGAGGAGCAGAGAACAGACTGGATGACCACAGAATAAAACTGGGTTAGCAGTGTCTGTGGAAGATTGAACTTCTTCAGCTGTCGCAGGAAGTAAAGTCTTTGCTGGGCCTTCTTCACAATGGAGTCGATGTGTGTGCTCCACTTCAGGTCCAGAGAGAGGATGGTGCCCATGAACTTGAATGACTCTACTGGTGTGTCACAGTGCTGTTCATGATGGTAAGGAGAGGGTGTGCAGGGGGGCTTCTCCTGAAGTCCACTACCATCTCCACTGTTTTGAGAGTGTTGAGCTCAAGGTTGTTTAGACTTCACCAGAGAGCCAGCTGCTCCACTTCCTGTCTATAAGCAGACTCTTCACCATCCTGGATGAGGCCAATGATGGTAGTGTCGTCTGTACACCACCTCACATTGATGTAGAAGCATGTGCCTCCGCCGTGGGTTTTCCCTGTTGCGCTCGAGTCGCGGTCCGCTCTAAACAGTGTGAATCTGGGCAGGTTGAGAGCGGCGTTGCTCCAGGTAAGCAGATGAATCTCACCTATTTTTTTAGGTAAAGAGCGCAGATTCGCCAGATGAATACTGGGCAGCGATGTTCGAATCCGCACTCCTGCAGCTTCACGAGTTTCCCCGGACGTTTCGCCGTCCTCCTCCTCCTCTTGAGGAACGTAGCGTCATCGCTAGCTAGAACGCTCAATAAAATGTCCAAAATTTCAAAACCTGGTGGAAAATGTTCTCGGAGTGCTTCTCAAAGATGAGCAGTTCCTCTCGGGTGTAACGTATAATGTTAGGAAAAAAAATAACAGGACAAACAAACCAAACTAAAAAATAGTAAAACAAAGAAAAACACTACAAAGCTGTGTACCGAGGCTGCCATCCGCAGCGCCATCTTGAGTAATTCAAGCTAATCTCTGGAAACTTGGATTCTCGCTCCATCACAAAAGTTCTCAAGAGCATAAATCTGATCTTGCCTCTGTAGGTCCTCTTTTAGGCTCTCTCTCCCCATCAGTCTGTAAGTGCCTACGATCTCCACACTCTTTTATCACATGGCCACTTCCCAAAAATGTGGGTCTTTCACTAAGTAAGACTCCTCTTTGTAGTAATATTAGAGCACTTGTTGCCAGTCGACTTTTTGTAGCATGATTACAAACATGTCGACCGTGCAAATCTGTGGATGTGGTGGATCGATTACATTAACGGATAGCTTGATCAGTGTTTTGGGTTTAAACATACCAACGCAACAGTCATAGGATTTGAATGTTTAGAAAAGTGCACTGTTCTGTTATATAACACATTCGAACAAGGCTAGTGATCTTTTAGGCCGCCATCGGAGATGTTGTGACTACAAGTATGCATCTCCGGCGTTCAGAGTGTCTGCTGGTGCGTTTGCCATCTGCAATAGAGGATTATTGGAACATGCAGTGCTGTCATTTTCTGATGACTTCTGAGTGCCTGATAATGCGATCTCCACTGCTGCATCTCCTGAAGGTGGCAGGAGATGGCCAAGTTGCTTACCCAGGCTACTGGAGAGGTTGTGTGACAGGTGGCTCTGTTCCTTGCATCCAAAATCTCCAGGCTGTCTGTCAGTCTCCTTTCTCTCGCTCCCTTTGATGGCGCAGTAGCTAGTACGACGCGATTCCCCAGGTGGAGCAGGCTCTGGTGCGTTATGCCCGGGTAACCCTGCTTCTTGCATTCTGACTCACTGGGGGACAGCATACATTTCTGGATCTTGCTGATATTTAGGTAGTGGTTCTTAACCCAGTGGAGTCCCCAGTAACCATGTGTGTCTCTATAAGATATTATATTTACAGACTGCTCCCCGGGGGCTGCAGCTATGGCTGCCCACTGCTCCGGGTGTGTGTTCACACACTGCTGTGTGTACACTGAAATGGGTTAAAAGCAGAGCACAAATTTTGGGTACGGGTCACTCTATATCTAACTTGTCGCTTTCCCTTTCACTTATTTTGGTAAAAGACACTGCATGCAGCACCTGCAAAGATGTGTAAAGGACTTAAGTTTGCACTCAGGCTTAAAAGAAAAATTAAAATGGCTTATATTCAGAAACCAAACCTTACACCAAAACAGACATGAAGATCTAAAAAAATCTTCCAATACACTGCTTATTTCTGGTGACAAAAAAGGAAAAGGAAAAACTACTAGCAAATTCCCTGAGTTTAAAGATAAACTGCAGCACCCCCTTACACCTTAAACATTGATTCAATGCATCTGGGTGCTCCTCCTGCAGAAAGTTCTTTGTTGCAAAGAGGTTTATGGTTTCTAATAGCCAGGGTGCACAACGCATTTACCATGCTGTTCACTAGTTTTAAGGCCAGTTAAAACCAAGAGTGTGACAAGAGCTCAATTAAACCATTGCTCCATGGCTGAAGCTGAACACACTTCAGCTCTGACCAGAAAGCCAATTTCCATCAGCATATGGGCCATTTTCTCTCCTCGCTGGCTTAAGGTGGAGCTGCTTGACTGCTCTGATACTTTATTTGAATGGAGTGACGCTGAATGACGTCCTATGTTACATTAATGTCCATTTTAAGATCATTTTCACACATCATAAATTTAAAAATAATGCACTAAGCTTGAGAGGTTTTGCTAATAGGTTAAATGAACTAAATCCTGCGGCATACATGGATTACAAAGAGATGTATATGTTTGACATAAAGTAAAGCTCCAGTTGATGGGACGTCATCCTGAATATGTTTATATTCAGGATCTTACAGAGCTGTATCAACAAAGTCAGATTAAAGAGATTAACCATATCTATCAAGTCTTAATAAAGAAGCTGAAGTATTTAGCAAAAAGTGAAAAAAAACCCAAATCATTACCCCGTACATTTGATGGAGAATAAATCAAAATGATGCAGGATTTCCATTATTGTTGACATCAAATATTATCAACTCTATTTTCACAGGTCAATAGGACCTACTACCTGCATACTTCAGCTACTGATAGGCCTCACTCAGTGCAGATGGTCCATATAACCCAATTGCAGTTTAAGTATTAAGATTGATCCCCACTAAAAGTGTTTTTAATTCTTTGCCAATGTTCATACAAAAAGAAGCATGTTTAACTGTTATTATTAGCAAGTTGGAGTTTACTGTAGATGAAAATGCAATCGTAATTCAAATTAATTTTAAATAAAAAGAAAAAAAATATTAGAAAGATATTTAATCAATTCATACATCATATACATGTTGCATTTGTAATTCTGTATTTATTGTATTCAATACTCTGAAGATAAAATAGTCTGAAGAAGTTATTGCTGTATTTGATTATATTACTGTGGTCAGAAAAAAAGCCTATGGCATTAACCCTTCTCACACACGCACACACACACACTCTCTGGGCTGCACCTGTTCGGCTTTGAAGCACATTATGCATTCACACCTGAGGAGTGTGAGATTCATCCAGCCTGTGTCCAGCTGAGGGTGAGATTTAGAACACCCTTTCAAAAATGTTAAATCGCACACTGCATACTGTGGGAGTGCACTGACAAGAAAAAGAAAACAGAGAAGCAAAGCACACTGGAAAAGAATGAAAGACTATATGCAGAAGAAATCTATCTGACAAAATGACAGTAGGCCATTGAATATGCTCTGTTGATGGGTTTATTTCCATATCCTGATGACTGAATAAAAGTCAACGACAAACCATGTGTTGATCAATCTCATATCACACTAAAGTACCATTTATAGTGCTATGTCATTCTTCTTTTTTTTTAAAAGTCCTAAATTTTGAAAATTTTATGAGCGATGCAGGTTTATGAAGTTTTTATTCATAAAATTTTATTTATAAAATTAGCAAAGTGAAAGGAGACAGATGGATTTCAGACAATGCGAACACGCACTGCTACCTATAAGCAACCTAAAACAAGCTTTATCGTTGAAAATTACATCCACTCATAAATACTGTATCTGATCCAGAATCAGACCCTAAATCTGAATGGAGGAAAGACTCACAGCAGCAGCGAATCCAGCAGAAGGTGTCTGTAGAGTTAGTAACTAAAATAGTTTGTTCAGTGTTTATTGCTAATCGGCTGTGACGCTAAGGTATCTGTCTTGACATTGTCATTTTGTATTTAAGCATGTTAAAAATTGTCTGAGGCAGATCTCTTGGAAAGAAATTAAACAGGTAATAAAGAGCATGTTTCAATAATTATAACTTTGATGGATCCATGCTTATTTACCAATCTAGAGGGTTTGGTAACGTCAAGTTTTTGTATTTGTTTTTTTGTTTGTTTATTTTTTTGCAATCAATGTCTGCTCAAACTTGACTTTGGCATAGAAGACACACAGAGTAAACAGTTTTAGTCTTTTATTCGGGAACAAATGAGTTCAACTAATTAAGGTTGCTAACCTTAATCATTACATTTCATTATCAAAATTTTATCTTCATATGGAAAAGTCCCAACAAACAACATTGGAAAAGTCAAATAATTACTAATTTCTGAAAAAAGTTAATCAAATGCATACATTTTTCTTGATACAAGGTCAAATTAACCCTTAAACTGCCAAACCAAGAAAAAAGCAATTGAAAAATAATTTTTTTGTAATTCTTAGCTACTAATATTACTATCATTCAACTTGTTTCCACATCCAATAATTTTCACATCCAAAATATAAATTAATATCAAATGCTTGATCTATGATGATTTTTATGGTAAAAGTACCACCCATATATACATCCCCCAAAATGAACTGCAATACTGATTTATTTTGAAAGATTACTAAAAAAAGAAAAAAACTCATTATGTTTAATGTTTTCTTTAATAAAATCTTTTCTAATTAAGGTTAAATCACTTAAAACAAAACCAAAACATTAGTGTAAAAGCTATTAATAGGCAGATTAATGCACCTGAGAGAATTGTGAGAATTAAATTAGAGCTTTCACCTGTTTGTGCTTGCATTATTTATTTAAACAAAATCAAAAATATATTTTTAAAGAAAAACATTTCTTTTGAAGTCGAGGTGCACATTATATGCAGCGAATAAATGAGATGACATAAGTACATAATATAAATTACGTGTTAGGCTGCCTTTTGCGAACATACTTTTTTCTGGAAGTGAAAAGGGACATCGACAGTCAGGAAGGTTGTAGGGCCACCAAACTCTGGGGCCCATGTCAGGGCCCCCAGCAGAACGGATGAGCTTAATTTGGGGCCCCTATGACCTTGCGACCCTTAACGGTAGACGCCACACTTGTGGCCTTAATGTAATAGGGTGGTCTCGGGGCACATCTTAAAAGGTACTGGCACCAAACTCGGAGTCATGCGTCAGGGGCCTGTGGACTACCCGCGCACCGAATTTGTTGTTTCTTTAATTTTGCGTTCTATCGCAACCAAACCTTTTGCAATCTATTCCACCGCTAAATAGGTTACAGGTAGGATGAATTTTTTAAATAGTGAAAGTTGGCAAAAAAAAGCTAGTGAGCGACATTTGGCAGACCTTCCTGACTAGATTTTGTGCAAAAATGTGAAAAAAGACATTCACGAAACACGTAGTCATTTTTTGAATGGGATAAGTTGCAAATGGGAGGTCCGTTTCTCAGCTCCATGGCCAAATTTTCACACGAAACTTTCACTTCCTTCCATGGCATGGGATGCTGAGTCAGCACTGAGTTTCGTCCAGATCGGAGAAGGTTGAAAACGTGACGTAAAAGACAGAAACACAGACATAAAAACTGTAACATTTGACCAAAATCTTGTTGTTTTTTGCAAACATTTTCAAATTCGCAATGTTGACTCTGTATCCCCTGAAAGGGAGAGGAGTAGTGGTTGCATCTGGAAATCTTTTTCCAGAGCCGAGAAATCGATATCCCTCTTGTAACCTATTCCATTACAAAAGTAAGATGTTTGTGGACATTGCATTTTCCATATTTTTAAACATGAATTTTTTCCCTGCAGGCTCTCGGAACACGGCCCCACTATTTTTATTCTCAAGATTATCAACGGTTCAATTTTACCATGTATTTTTACCTCCCTGAGACTACCCCCCACTTAGTAGGTCATGAGAACAGACCATTTTTTGTGTCAAATAGGTTGCAGGTGGGACCATTGGTGGTTCGTGGACCAACCCCGCCCCATGATAGTTCAACCGAGGGAAAAATACTGTGTCAAATAGGTTGCAGGTGGGACTAACAATGCAGGTGTTTCGTGGGCCACCCGAGACTCCATGGTGGTGCATCAGAAGGTAAACCAAAAATGTTGTGTCAAAAGGGATTACAGGTGGGGGCCATAGGCTTTTCCTGGACCTTCCCATGGACCTCCAAGAAGATCAGCAGTGCTAAATAAGCTGTAGCGAGAATGTATAGATGTTCCATGGACAGGTTCAAAGTTCAATTGTGACAAACCCCACTAAATAAGCCAAGGCATAGACACATAATGCTTTCGCGAATGGGACCACCAACCCCTCTCCAATGTTTTTCGTTTGACTGCGTAGACGATAGGCCGATCTACCAATCAGATGGTGGCATCCGCCAGTTGATATCAAAATTCATCCATCAACTTGGATGGTAGGTGGGAGCTGGAACCTGCCCTGATGACTCGGGAGCGCCCATGGGGGTCAAAAACCGGGTCTTTGCCCCTCACACTTATGTGAAAATCCACCCACAAAAGCTCCCACCTAGCTAACTAATAAGCGCTCTGGGGATGTCCAGATTGTACCTCATGTCCGATGATCTGTCTACTGGTCTAGCTTAAAATTGTCCAGCAAGTGCTTATTTGACCGTCTCCTTTGGGAGATGTGCCGTCTCTCTCCGATGCAGCAATGGAGATCGCATCATCAGACGCACAGGAGTTTTCAGAAGAAGCAAGCAGTGCATCATCCGATAACTCACTGTGGTGGATAGTGGACGCATCCTGCTCGACTCCTCTGGGCGCCGGAGACAAGCACTCACTGACCCTTACGGGCGGTAGCTACAAAGCTTCCGGTGGTGGACTGAAAGTACTCTAATCTAGCCTTAATTGTGTTGTCGGACAGAACTGTGCAATCCACACAGTTAGATCACTCATTCACTGCCTCAGCATGTCTATGTCCAAGACAACTGAGGCAATGATCGTGGCTATCTGTCGATGCAATCAATCCAACAGACTTGTGGTGTTGGGACATGTTTGGAACACGCTACAAACAGTTGACCAGCAAAACAACTGCTCTACTAAGAAAAAAGTTGGTGGAAGGCAGTGAAAGAGCTGAAGTCTGGGAAGTGGAGCTGTTCCAGCCTCTGGATTCGTCCGAAAACCTTGCTGGTTGTCGTCGACTCACCAGATTTCAAATAATCCCCACACAAGGTAATAATCCACTGTTCCCTGTGGTGTCTTTCTCTTAGTCTTTTGCGTGTCAAGAGTAGAGTCCAGCAAAATAACAGGAACAGTGTCGCACTTGCACCTGGTTTATGCGGGACAACATGATCACGTGGGCATCAGCACATTCGCTGATTGGCATTTTGAAATAGTGTGGAGATAGTAGTGTGCTCCTAATGGAGCTTCTCATAGTCGTCACTGACACAAGTCGTAGTGACCAACTGATGGGGAACAGCCTGACATGAATCGTTTATGCCACAGTCATTGGCAACACTCGCACATGTAATTTATTGATAATATTTGAGATGCAATACATGAGTGGAAACTGAAGGTTTTTCTCATCAGTCAATCTTGCTTTGACTATGCAGAAAAAATGGTGCTGAAGTTTGATGTGGAGATATCTTAACATTTGATGTGGTTTATGCTGTTTATACCATTATCTTTGTGGATCTAGGACAAAAAATGGGGCGATAACTGAATAGTCTTTTGCTTTGGTCAGAGGCATTTTATTTAGCTGTAGCATAACCTTAGCATTACAGGACTGTCTACAGTGCTCACTGGCATGTAGCCCCATACACAAAAAGCACATTGGGATTTTAGTAGTTAATTCGTGATTTTTAAATCCACATTGAAAGTGTGAAACTTACTCTAACACAGGGACATTTACTCTGGCGCACATGATTCCCTTCCCAGAGAAGGCTCCGCTTATATGCACTGAAAGTGAACTTTTATCTTTTTCAAATTTCACTGACCTGGATGAGTTCAAGTTGAGGGGGAGTGAGAGTTGCTATGAAGCTAAATTAGTTATGTTAACACTTCAAATCATCCACAAAGCAATCAACAAAAACAATCACCATAAAAGAAAGTTAAAACTTTACCACATTCTCTTCAAGCAAGAAATTTGCATGAATGAAGACAAGGTAAATATGTTTGTTTGTTTTAATCACTCCATGCTCTTCTCAAAGGTGCAGCTAGCTTTTGTTCTCCACCTTTGCACTGTCAGCTGAATTAATCGAGGGTCTCTTGGTTCCAGTCCAGTTTGCCCTGAAACAATGGTTGGTCAAAAAAAATCACTGCACAATTTAAATAAAATAAATAATCCAAGTTGTGCAAATCTGTAAACTGTGATCTAGTGCGCTCCCATTAGGTGTTCAGCTGATGTTTGTTACTATGGTTAACAATGTAGAGCAAGGATACAAACAGACCTGGACTACGTGTGCGGTAATCGTAAAGTATACGTGTCAGCCAATCAGAATCGAGTATTCAGACATATTATGGCATAATCAATATAAGTAGATTCACTTAAAATATGCAGTTGATTTAGCAAAATAACAAGTCCAACTAATTAGTTTTACTTTCAGCATAAATAATGATAGATTTCCACCAAAATAAATATCACAGCACTCAAAAAATGTTAGGAAAAGCTGTATTTGAACAACATTAGTGTGCTTGTTCATTAGATCACTCACATTACAGCTTGCAACACAACAACCTCACACGGACAAACTATACCACAAAACATAACATCACAAAACAATCATTCAATACCCATGTGGTGAACACATATATCAGCTTGCTGTGTTGTTTTATTTATCTGTAAATGCTCAAAATATAGTCTGATAATAAAAAAACAACTTTTCATGGCTTTGACTACCTGAAGCTTATAAACAAAAGCCGTGCCTCCAGCATAATATCAAAATTCATGACCTTTTTAACCAATGGCACAATTCTTCAAAAGAAACCAAATTTTTCACACAACACCAGCACCCATGTATGATTGTAAAATTAGGTCATGGTTAATAGCTGTCATGAAAATTATTATCTTAAATAAATGTATTGAGTGGATTAATACTTGAAGTACTGCTGGTGTTTATTGCGTTCTTATTTGATCTACATTTGCCCATCAGCCTAACACAGGTCTTGACAATAACTATGGCGTGGACTTTCTGTAGGTGTGGAGGTAACACTTATCCTACGTTACTGTGATGAAGGTGTCAAGTTGAAGGATGTTTTTAATATTAAAATGGCACATAGGCCAGTAAATGAATGAATGCCTGTTCTCCTTACTTTTGCAGAGGAAAAATAGAGCTAGTCCTTAAGCAGTCTTCAGAAATGGAGTATGTATCTAATCTAACCTTAGAGAATGTTTGAATGCTCAAGGACATCACCTCAACCCACATTCAAGAGAAAGAACTCACAAACATTTTTGATGAAAACAATATTAATATCAAATATCTGCTTTTCAAGGAGCCCATTTGGGCATTAAAGAGAGCACAGGTACTGAGTTTTTTGCAAGTACAAAGCACTGGATTGGAGAGGATGAGAGCATGAGCTTACTGAAATCTCATTATGAAGCAAGATATATATATTTTTAGGATTGTATTATTAATAGGAACTATAATAGAGTAAACCCTTTTGCTGTTTGGATTAAGTATATTTAGAGATAGGTCATTTTTAAAGCGTGCTGCCTGGTACGCTGGGTCTTCCCTGCTACACACCTATGCAGTGTCCATCAAAGCCCTCAAAAGCTAGTCTGACCAGCTGTTGAATTTCATAACTGCTAATCTTATAATTTTCCACTAACCAGGTGTTCCTTCTTTAGCTGATTACCTATCTAGCATATAAGCACAACCCAAATAGGCAATAAATAAAGTCTGTGCAAACTATGTCACTTTCAAGCCTTTCCCACTGCAGATAATATCTTGAAATAGTAAATATAGATTCTATTGAATTGTGGTAACAATAAATAACACCTGGTAAAACCTGATACTAAGTGAACTCTCGTGAATTTTTTGTAACAGTTAAAATTGGATAATTTACAAATCATTACAGTTATTTCTAAAACATATTTTTGGGATTAAAGCGATTTGACTAAAGAGTCTTCAGCTAAAAGGTTATTTCATATAAATCATTCAAGAAACAAGAGTCAAGGACTAAATGAGTTTCAAAGCTAACTGGAACAAAAAGAGGGGGTGGTAAACAGTTCCCAACAAAATACTCTTCTACAAATGTCCTAGATATCTTGCAATGTTAACCAAATACACACATCCCCTAAAGTCAGCAGGAACAGCAGGAAGTGTTTGTTTTATGCTTTTGTCCTGGATGCAAATGTCTCAAGAAGGTGAGAGGACTCATCAAAGTCACCCGAGACACAAACAGTCACAGTCCACAGGTGCAATTACTGGCATAATACGCCAGTTTCGCCTCCAGACACACACAACCTCAGTTTTCAATGACTGCCAGCACAAAGTAAAAGTCTCTCAGTCACCTTTCCATAATGAGAAAAGAGTAAGGTTAGTGGTGACAGCTCAACATGACCCACAAACCAAATTAAGGTGACAAACCATTACATTATAATGCAAGTGAACTCATCTGCTCTGCCTGTCCTCTACACCCATACGAGTGCATAAAATACAGACTAAATAAGCCATTTGTTTTATTTCTTTTTTTTGTCCATTTTAAAACTTCATGTGTTACTTAGATTTAATTCCTTTGGTTATCTTGGATTTCATGAAAACATCCGTTGATTTGAGTATTGGTTCAGTGGGTTTTTGATCACTGCAGACCCCTTGTTATTCCACATCAGCCTCATTTACACTCCTTCTGCCACTCTCATGGTGTTTGATCACAGTGGGAGAAGAAGCGACCTGCAGAGCATTGAGCTCAACACAGAAGAAACTACATCTGTATTCAGAGAGAGAAACCCCACTCTGAATAAAGGTTTGCTGCTGTACAATAGTCTGACAATCAGACATATCATTCCAACTCCCTGCTGTTCAGTACATGAACAACAGACAATAACTATATTGAACTATTTATTGTGCGTCACAGTCAACAATCCTTGGGAACATTGGCACTCTGGCACCCAAAAGAATAGTTAAGTGTGGGTATGTAGTACTGTAGTTTTTAACCCAAATGCTGGGTATACTTTTGAAGTTTGAAGGTCACGTATTAAGTGTTTTGGATATGACGTGAGTTTAATCATATGGCTCTCATTAACATTGTTCATCTTGTTCCGTAACTTCACCCAATGTAAATGTTTTTAACCCTTGAGTTGTGTAGCAGAACGAGGTGTGAATGACAGTGGTGTTGACCAATCAGAGGGTGGCGCTGTAGTATTTAAGTGCAACAGCTCGAAGTAATAGTGATGACTGCCCTTCATCCAGGTAGCTGCACTCTGGAAAGGTAGGCACTTTTTTTTTTGTAGGCAATGTTTTGTTTTTAGGAAACTGGCAGTAATCGACCACATAAGGATTGTGTTTAGTACCATTGCAACCTAATCAGCACTTTCTCTCTTTTACTCTGTTCGGTAACTGATTCGGTGAGTAACGGTGCTCCTGCGTAGTGAGCTCTTAACTGTGTCGCGATGCAATGACGTGTGAGACATGGTGTTGGTGTGCTCTTATATAGGGTTTAGTGCACTGTGTGTGTTGTTTCTGAAACAGCCCATGACGGAGCGAGAGCTCTACCTATCATGTACGTTCAACTTTAATGCCTTTCTTTTAGACTTATCAATTCCAAACTAAGTGGAGACAATAACTCCTTACACTTGTTTCATACTTTATAAGTTGTATGTAGGTTGAACCTAATATATTACTTATTTACTACACATCAATGATAATAATAAATGTTTGAACCTTTTTCAGTCATTCTTCTTTTACTGTAACACTTTTAAAGGGTTAATAAGGAGATTAACATCAAGTGTGAGTAAAAATAAAGTGGGTGAAAATGTAATTTTATTAACATTCACATTGATCAGTATTACCAAAAAGAATGGTAAAGATAAAACAATAATCAATTATGGAGTCAGAGATACAAATTTTTTAAAGAATTATTACAAATCCTTTAGCACATTTTTAAGGACAAAACATGTGAGCCTTCAGTCTCAACTGATATTTCTTTTTGGGCCAATTACAGGGATCCCTGCAAAAGAAATAATTACTATTTTGATAAAAGTAGAAGGCATGAAGGAGAAAGAATAAAACTTACAGAGATAATAATGCAGTTCCCTTGAATTTAGCAACTGCAGTGCCATAGTCTCTGCAATCTCTGTCGGTTATCAGATGAATCACACTACAAATGACAACTGCCTACCAGTTTATGGGACTGCAAGGTTAACTAATTCGTAGCATCCCATTAGTGTCATAAAATAAAACTACTTCCTTAAAAAGCTCACCTGTCAATAGGTGTGGTGTTGTAATAAAATAACTCCCGAGGAAGACATGATGCCCAGTCCCTCTTTCTTGACATCAGCAATGCATGCAGAAGGTTGTGCAGCATTACAAGCAAAGCTGTTGTACAAGTAGGGATTCAAAAATATGGCCCTGATCTGAGTGGATCCAAGCAGGGACTCCAAATCGATGGAGCCATCTCATCCAGGATTTCTGCACTAATTTGGTGGTGAGTTCTATAATAATAATAATGCCATTAATTTATATATATATAATTTACATGCGCTCAAAGGTACTTTACTGTTATCAGGTCATTATTTATTCACTCCACATTTATGTAACATCAGCACTCTCTCATATGTCATCTAAAGATTCTCATTCATTGGGGGAGCGTGGAACTTTGCCCGGCGTCAGACCACGGTGACAAGGCAGCCGTCTGCTGATCTGTGGAGGGCTGTCCGCGGCCATTGATTGGAAAATAAAAGCGAAGCGTTGAGCACGCCCAGTACATTTTCACAATTATCAGAGCACTATTCATTCACTTCACATTCACAATCTGGCGGGGATAAGCTACCTTGGTAGCCCTAAGCTGCCCTGGGGCAGTCTGACAGGACGCGGCTATCATTTGCACCTACAGCCTCCTGCCCACCACTAAACACACCCCCGCACGCACAAACATCCATACAGGGCAATGTAGGTGAAGTGGCTTGCCCAGGGCCACAACGCCACAATGGCCCTAGCGGGGATTGAACCACCAACCTTCCGGTTACAAATCGACCATTTCCACCACTGTTCCACCATTTCCACCACCCCAATATGAGTAGCGCTAACTCGGAAAGTCAAATTCAATGAGTTATGATCCTGTTTTGCTTTCTTATAACAACCAGACTGCTCTAAAATTTGAGTAGAACTGGACTGAGACACATCTTTTAAGTGGTTCAGGTGATTGGGCCCATACTTAACCAAATAATTGAGCAATCACATAAGAATTATTTTTAAACTAGCAAAATATGACACATAACCATGTGCTGGATGATAGCTTTGGAAATGTAGCACAGAGTTGTACAGATGTAGTATAACACACAGCTTTTTAACACAACCTGTAAAGGGGAAAAAAGCCTGAGGATGCACAGGTTTCAGTGAGCCTCATCCATCACTTCCAGTAATGATGTTTTAGAGGTCAGTGACCGGTCATTGAGAAAAGTCCATCGATCACCAGGAAATGTATAGACATTATAGAACACCAGTAGCAGCTGACTGACTGAACACAAAAGTAGACAAATTATATGGATGTCTATTTTAACGTTAGAGACCATCAAAGTATAAATAAATCATACAATACCAATTTAACTTTTTATAATACCAGGAATGTTGCTGGGAAAAATGTAGCATTAATTTCATCCAAAGAATTTGTGAGTAATATGGATTTGATCATCATGACTAAAGCAAACTCAAGATACATATTTAATATAAGCATTTGTACTCATACTTTGTCTGTGTTTGAGAGCTCCGCCTCCAGCTGGTTCCTCTGTCTAGAGCAATTTTGTGTTTGATGCTGACCATGTTGATTTTTTTAAACCTTTGTTCACACCAAAAAGGTGACAAACTGCTTGTACCATGCTGAGGTGAAAGCAAACACTACAATGTAAAAAATGATAAAGCTAACAATGTGTATTACGTTCCTGATGTGAGTAGAAAACTTGAGACTCGCTGGATTCTCTTCCTCTTCACTGACACTTTTCCAAGCAAAATCCTCTGTTTCTGAAACATCTATTAAGGGAGTGGACATTTGTTGAAGTTTGCCACTGCAACCCATTATTATACAAGAAAACATCCAGTGAACAGAATGCAAATTAAGCTACGAATCTATTTGCCAATGCATGAAGTGATCCTCATACCTCTTTCTATACAATATGACATTTGTCTTATCTATAAGCTTGTATAATTCTCAAGGGGAACAAAAAAAATTCTGAAATGTCACAAAATGTCTCTAGTTATTACTAGCCCTGTACCTATACTCCAGTGTAAATTAACTTAATGATTATCTTAAGAAAGGTTAATGGAAAGTCATTGATCATTAACATAAAATGATTCCAACCCAGAGTCTATAATTGTAGTCTTTTGTTTCCATCAATTTTATGAAAAAATAAATAAATAGATTTTAATCACTTACAACAATGTCACCTTTAGCACATCATACTTCAGCATACTTCAATTATGGAATATTTATATGATTAGCTAGAATATTAAAATAGTAACTATAGTGCTATATAAACGAAAATTAAAAATATAAATATTATGAAAGTGCTTCACATAGACATAACATTTATAGATGCATATGTTTTATCAAATGACAAAGTTCAAAATCAAGTTAAAAATGTGTTCTCCAAAATATGTAGCTGTGATAATGAAAGGATTAGAAAGTGTGTATGTTTTTGTTGTTTAACTTTGGAATTGTTTCTGTATTACAATTACTTGCTTAATAGATTAACTTTTTGCGGAGAATCTTTTTCTATTACTGGAAACAGATATCAGCATGTCCAGAAAAAGACTCTCTTCAAGGACCTGCTATGGTATCATTTGGGGTCCTTTTGTTGACTAGTTTGCCTTCATCCACCAGGAATGTAGTCCACTGAGACTTGCTGAGGGCTTCCTTCATGTCACTTCAGACTGCCAAGCTTAAATACCTGTGTTTTACCTCAACTAGGGGAAACTTGCAAGCCCTGCCCAAGTGTCATTCTTCTTTAAGATATGCTTGTGTGAAGCAATTCTGTATACAGTGTTATTGACTCCTCTGCACCACATGCTTTCCTTCTTCTAAAAGGTCCACTCTCGATTTGTGAAATTTCCTTGAATTCATACTTTGATGACTTCATGAAAGTCACACTTGGCAAGATTTGGTGCTTACGTTGGGTAATTATTCTACCTATGGGCCAAAACTTTGTAAAAAGTGCCCATTCCCTATTTCGGGAACCATAGATTACCAAATAACCATAGACTATTTTAATATAAATGAGGTTGAAGTTGATCGTAGCCCTTTCCATACATTAATATATTTAAAGCCATCTCACAACTTATTAGGGTTTATTAATTTCACAACTGTGGCAAACAGGGTTTTTCTAGACCTTATGTATTGCTTCATTGCCCATTCCCTGAATGTACCATTGTACCTTGTGAAAATGTAATATTTTATTTTGAATCTTTGTTTGTAAACTATCGTAAAGGAGAAAGTATCAAGTAGTTACTTAAAATGTATTCACTTAAGATATTTTATTCACTTATTCAATCTAGAAGTCAAAAATCCAAATGCTCCATTAAAAATTAAGCCCCACTAGTTTTTACATGATATATTTCTACATGATAGAGCCCATAATCATAAAATTGCTTGTTAATAAAATAATTTTCAGCAAATCTCTGTCATTGATAAGAGATGAATGAGAAATGTTAATATTCATCGACACGTTCAAAGCTCTGCTGAGCTGACAGGGAATATTTCACATGATTAATGAACATTTTTTTTCCGTATGGTATGCATTATAGATCAGAAGACCAGATCAGGATAGGAAGACCAACTAGAATATGATTAAAGTAAAAAAAAAACATACCCTAACAGATGTACCTAATGGTTTAACAAGAGCAGTTCTCTTTAAAAACCTTAAAGATAAACAAAACTCTGTGTTTCAGTTAAAGTCTCCAATTGTAGGGGTGTAAAACAAGGCAAACATTTTCTAAACTTCAACAGTTTGTTGTAATGTAGACACTGATGGTTACACAGTGTAACTTCTTGTTTTCACTTTGAGCTGTACCCCTCACCTCATGCGAGCGGCTCACAAAAAGACATTACAAGTGTTCTTTTCTGAATGTGTATTTCTAAAATTGTGTATTATAAGGAGATCGGGTGTTATGGCAACCAGCAAACACTGGTGTCACTGGTGTCAGAGCTGCTGCAAACCCCGGATTCCTTTGTCTTAAGAAAGGTTGTGGACAGCACAAGTGGACATAGAGGGCATACACGTGGACAGTACGTAGGAATACTCTGCTTACACTACTACGCCTGTTGGGGCAGGAGAAGCCAAAAAGCTGGAGGGTATCTCCAGGGGCAAATAAAGAGAACGTATCACCAAGGAATGGACACCCCTTCGTACCATTCAGACAGCG
Source organism: Danionella dracula (assembly GCA_900490495.1). Lineage (NCBI taxonomy): Eukaryota > Metazoa > Chordata > Actinopteri > Cypriniformes > Danionidae > Danionella > Danionella dracula. The sequence goes on from UELW01000489.1 coordinate 1,140,362, forward strand.
CTGGCACCACCTAGGACAGCTGAAGAGACGGATTCAACCCTCAGGTATAGTACCTGGTGAAGGTGTTGGGTGTCGACCTATCCACAACCTTACAGAACTCTGCCAGTGGAGTTCTCTTACCAATGCCCAGGAGGCCGCAATAACCCTGATAAAGTGAGCTGATCAAAACTTCTAAGGTTCCGGGTCCTTCTACATAGATTCTCAGTGCTTGAACTGGGAAATTGGGACCAGGGGTTGGTGCTGCCTCCTCTCCGGGCAGAGCTTGCTGGTTCAATACCTGAGTTTTGAAGGAGATGGTATGAACCTTGGGCCCATCCAGGCCTGGGTTTAAGAGTAACATGAGTATAACCAGGTCCGAACTTTAAGCAGCTCTCGTCCCCCACCCTCTTAATCGAAGCTAATGTGACCAGGTGCACTGTCTTAATTTACAGAAATTTAAGCTCTACTCATTCAAGCAGCTCAAATGGAGGACCTTGAAGTCCTATAAGGACAATGGAAAGGTCCCAGGAGGGAACTAAGGACAGCCTAGAGGTTCTAAGCCTTCTGGGCCATTTGAGGAATCTGACCGTTAACTCCTGTCGTACTACATGTTGCCTTCAACCGGAAGGTGATAGGGAGAAATTATGGCAATGTTAACCTTTAGGGATGATAGAGACAATCCTAGATCCAGATCCTCTTGGAGGAAGGTTAGCACGAGTTTAACAGGGCAGCTGCTCAGGTCTACTTGGTGAGAGTGACATCAGTCAATGAACCAACCCCACCTGGCATACAAGCTCTGACAAGACAAGTTTTGGGACCACCAACGTGGCATTAATGCAGGTTCTCCGCACCTAAGGTACCAGACATGGAGTTCCAGAGGTCTGGATGCGGGTGCTTGTACCCACATCCCTGGGACAGAAGGTCCGACCACAGGAGAACTGGCCAGGGAGGGACTACTACAATGGAGCAGAGTTCTATGAACCAAAGCATATTGCAAAACATATTTGCACAGGAACACAGGTTAAGTCATGGTCACTTAAGTTACAGTTTGCTTAAGCTAAGTTAAGGTCAATTGGTCTAGATGACTAGAAGAATAGATGACGTAAGGGGCCAATTAAACGTAAAAGGCATCAATCATTTTGACATAACCCACAATGTATTTTACTACTATAGCCTAAACATAATCAGCTTTAACAATTACACTTTTCACAATAAATGTTTCCCTTACTGAGGCTTTGGTCAAAGATCACTAAAGACTAACATACATTGTTAACTAACACACAAACGCCTATACAATTGCTTCTCCTTCAGTCTCCATGATGAGCTTCTCAGAGCGCCATGGTTGTCTTGGTGCCTGCCATTTAAGTGTAGCACACAGAACAGAGGTCAACACCTTCTGATAATTGTCAGATTATACTAATGTTGTAGACACGAAATAAACAAAAAATTAAAGTTGTTTCTTCAAATTTCGGTCTTTTCACAGTAATAAAATAACAGAATGTATAATTAATATGGCCATAGCAAGTTTCAGGGATATGTGCAAAAAGGGCATGTTCAGTTGGAGCTTTGAAAAATGTTATCATCCTTTTCTCCAGTAAATCACTTCTTGTGCAGTCTCTGTGTCATAGTGGCGGCCAAATCCTGCTCGCAGAGGTTTTAAACCAAGGGGAAACTTCTCACTCTCCCTGCCTCTGTCCAATAGAAAGTGACTGAACTGGAGTACCTTGACTGGCCGCAAAGGTAAGGGGTCAGTAGTGAGCAGGATGTCATTCAATCCAATGTTAAAACTGCCCAACTTTGGAGTTGAAAAAACATGTTTTTACCCCTGGTTCCGTTAGGTTTGTTGATTCAGATCACTAGTTTTGACCTTCATGAACACTCTGAGGGTGAATTATTTTACATTTGTAAAAAAAAAAACCTATATAAAATTTTTACTTTCACCCAATCAGACATCTGTGCTATGCCTATGTGCCGCCTCTCTGGACCAATTTTAGGTTGTCAGGAAGTGAGGCACTTCCACAAAGGTAATGGTTGGCTACACCCATTTTTCGCCTGCTTCTTCAATCATACGAAATGTTGCGCGTGCTACGTCCATGTTATATACAGTCTATGCTTTAAACAGCCCAAAGGCAGGAGGCGACGTTGCATCTTCCTTATTTTTTACAGCCATATTTCATGGCCGGTATAGTGGTCAGGAGTGAGGGCCAAGGGGCAGCCTCCTGCTTTCTCTCTTGATGCGTGATAGGAAGTGACTGAACTGCAGTTCCCTGAGCAGCCTCTTGAGGCTTACTTCAGAAATAAGCAGGTTCTCATTCACTACATCTTTAAAACTGGCCAACTTTGGAGCTGAAAAACAAAAACATGTTTCCGCCCCTGACTCCAATATGTTTATTGTTTCAGATCGCTAGTTTGATGTTCATGAACACTCTAGTAAATATTTTTCAATTTATTTGTTTAAGATATATGAAATGTAAACCTTCAGCCAATCACACGGCTTCACTATGGCGTCCCGCATCTATTTACATGTTTTCAAGTATTAGCTATGCCCAATTTGAGCCTCATTTACCTTTGCCAGAAACCTATGGCTGATGTCACGGTCCCTCAGTCCATATTATATTCAGTCAATGGTGAGGGCCTTGATTTAAAGTTTAGATTATGGAGCTGCTGGCTCTTTGTCTGGCCACTACCCTCTCTCCCACTTCACTTCCTGTCTGGGCCTACTGTCTTATCCATTAAAGGAAAAACAGTCCCAAAAATAAAATACTTTGAAGTAAAATGTATTATTAAATACCACTATATATCAATTTATAATTCCTAACTTATAAAACTTATACATTCTCTATATAAAATAGCCAACTGCAATATATACATGTACAATGCTAAACTTATAACACTTAATATATTCTAAATTTAAAAAAAGAAACAAATATTTAATGTTTTTGTTGTTGTTTTTTTAGGTCTACGTATTAAGAAACATGATCCTTAATGGTATATTAGTCTCTGGTTACATTATCTAGGGGAAGGCTTCTGACTTGAATATCAATGAGACATTGATCTTTTTCCACCAACTTGACTGTTTAGATTTGCTACCTGTATATTCAAAGTGTATTTTCCCTCACTAAGCAATTAATTGCATTGAATATGAAATTAAATAATTTAATCTATTAATGTGTTGTTTGTCTCGGAGAGTAATCAAAATATGTCAGATATAAAAATATGTCTACAGAGTAAAGAGTGCACCTTTGAGGTTTGTGTCTGATTTTAAAAAGACATGCTATTTGGCTCGCCTGTAAACTGCATCTTAAAGAATAAGCGAAAATCCTGCTATTAAAGCTAGGCCAACAATGACATCTGCTGGATGTTTTGAAAACGATATTTCATAGAAAGGTTTGTGTAACAAAAAAATCATTGTGTGCACAAAGACATGCCAAGACATTATATTCAAACTTATGAATAAGAGCTTTCAAGTTTCAAGTGATGATTTCTAAGTGCATTTAATTTCATTGAGCTTTAACTATTAAACAAAATATTTTGGAAGAGTATTAAAGTGGGTTTTGCAATAATATAAAACAGGACAATGGCAAGAATCTCTTGCATGTTTTAAAAGGTCCTGGGTCATTTGTTATCCCACTGTGTACATAAATCTCATAAATTAGCAGGAATCATAAACTAATGTGTCCCTCTCCAAATGTAAAAAAAGAACTTCAGTCAATAATATTTGTGAATAATATATAGTAATATAATGTATAATATATAGAGAATAATGCATTCGTGACATAAGCAGAGCTTTGCAATCACTAAATTTCTTTTCACAGGTCAAAGTTGAAAAAAGTTAAAACTTTGAGTACTCTCTCTTGTGGTTTGTGAATTAAAAGTATTTTATTTAACTCCTCGAGGTAAGGTTAATTTTGTATATAGGATTTAATTGCACCTCAATAAGAATCGTTGGTAAAAGCTTCCACAGGAGAATTTGCTTTGCGACAAATTATATTTTGGTTTGGAATTCAGTTTGAACACATTATAGCCATTGCTATATCATTCTATCTATTTTTGAAATTGATTTTAGCATTGCATCTTAATCTTAAATTACCCAAGGACTTTAAATCCTATTAGTGTCCATAAGGTAAATTGTTCTCATCAAACAATGTCAATTGCAAAACTGCGCTTTAAAATATGATAAAGCAGCTTAAAATAATTTATTTTGTATTATTCACATGTTGTTGGATCTAGTGGCTGGATATCATGCACTCTTATTGGCGCACTGGCAAATGATCTATAAATCGGGGAAGTGAAATATAAATAAAAGCAGGTAATATTCACGACCCAAAAAGATCATCTGATCATCCACTAAACATGTATGCAAAGTTCAGATATAAAGGATAGGTTAAAACTTTTTGGGTTGAATTTTAGGCTGAAAGCATAAGCATTTGTGACAGTAAAAGTGACTGTGAAAAGTAATACATTTACTAGTCTTAGTCAGGCTGGCTAGGATAGCAGCTGTGAACGGTTTTAACCATTTATTGCATGTAACATGGATTGAGTGTTTGTGGTATCACCTATGGGCTTCTGAGAGAGGGCATAGCCATAAGTGAAATGCACCAACAGAGTGTTCATTGAGGTCAAAACTAGCTATCTGAATTAACAAACCTTATTGGAGCAGGGGATGGAAACCGTACTATTGCATACTGGTCAATTGTTAACGCTACTTTTCCATGCCTGGAAGCATGGTGCTAGGTTAAGTGAAATGGAATTGGTTGTTTGGCATGTTGGTCGAACAAGGTCCTGGACGGGTCTTGGCCAAAGAAAGACACGAAAGGCTTTCCCTGTGTACACAAGAATATGATTTGACAATGCCTTTTTACACACCATTATGTCCTTATTTTAAGTAAAAGGTGGGGTGTGTGATCTTTAGAATGGTTTGAGTGGGCCAACACCATAACAAGCTATCAGCAGGGACTTAAAATTTTCAAGTATAATTTGGACCATCGGTTTGATTTGGGGATTTCAACAGTCAATATTAACTACCAACCCAAACTTGAGCAAAAAAAATCAATTAGAAAATCAGAAAAATATTCATCTAAAAATCTAAACATTATTAGTGAGAACAAGCATAATAAAAAAAAAAAAATCAACTCCATTATTCAGCTAATTCTGTAACAAAGTTGATAAAACCGAGAGCTTTAGACATCAATTGTCTGCAGTGATGTTTAGGCAAGCTACTATTGTGGGGGTAATGAGAACAAGTAATATTTTTAAAACATCAAAAAAGATGATTCGTACTCAAGTATAATCAATTTTACAAACTTTTTTGTTGATTTTACACATGTAACTTTACTTATACATTTTCACAGATTATCAAACTTTTAAAACATTTTTATATGATTTTTATTTCTTAACATTAATAAATGTTTGCCTACTGTCACATGGAGGTGTTTTATCGAGAACTGTTCCCCTTTCTCTCAAGTAAGTCAAGGCACATGATTTGAGGTTCATTTTTCAGTCGTTTAAATACACCGACATCACATTTTATTATAAAATGGGATTTAACAAGCAGCAGCAGCCAGTGTTGTAGTGCTAACTTCCATACAATAAATTTGAGCAAACCGTGTTGGAATTTCGGAAGGGGCTTAAATGTAAAAACAATTATAATAATTTAAGAACAATATATTCAAGGTAATTCACTGCTTCTGGCATTCATTTGATGTGCACAAAAGCCCTTTTCAAAACAAAGTGCTAGATCTGATGAGTATTTTAACTGTAACGGCATTTTCATGAGACTCATAACATTAAAGGAGGTGGTGAACTTTTTGCTGTGTTTCCTGGGGGTATAATTATATATGAATCGTGCATTTTTTTTCTTTCATAATGAACTCATCAAAATAAAATAAAACCACAATGTTTCTGTGAGGAAATTAAAGTTTTGTTCCTTTCTTGAACAGAGTTATGCCTTTTATTCCCAATCATTACCAAACATTAGGGTTCAAAACAATAATGTAGCGGTTATTTTTTCAGCTAAGGTTATTATGTTAGGAAATAAAATATGTTCTCTTGAATCAACACTAAAAGAACCACATGCACACATGGTTCAGTTTCCCACAAACAGCCATATTTACAGTCACTTTAATGTTCTTGATAAAAACCCAGTGTGCATGTGGAAAATACTTTAGGTACAATTTAGAGATTAATAATTTAACCCATAAATTATCTCTGTAACATATCACTTCAAGTATTCATTAAAAAAAAGAAATCAACAAGACATCTGACTGATATTAAATCTTCATTTAAGAGAGACACATTAACACACAAATGCATTAGGACACAGATGGAAAACAAACCATAATTACAAAATAAAAGTCCCATTGTGACAAAGCAAAAGAGCTTTATCAAGAAGCTCTTACTCTTCAGTGCAGTCTCTTTATCACTCTGTGTATAAGTTATTCCAGACCCAGGATATAGTTGATGGCCTGTACCAGACCAATGATGACAGGTTGCCAGGCAACTAGGTATCGTAGCCAATCAAGTAGCTGGCCATACATCACATGCGGACGCTCCCAGCTGAAGAGAACTGTCAAGGGCTTGAAACAATACACTAAATATTAAAAGGTTTCTATAAATAATATAATAATACAAACAACTCAGTGGTGTGATAGTTCACAAAAAAAGTGGTTGATTGTTGCAATCAATATGACACGATAGCGTCATGATTTGGTACATTTTAGATACAGCAACAAAAAAAATTCAAGACATTTTTCCAGATTTCTTTTTCATATACCTAATAACTTAAAAGTATGATCTTTGACTTTCCTTTTATTTTCTTCCTGAACAGTGAGAGGTATACTTTTGCAATTAGTACTTCAAGAACTTCCATAAAACCAAAATATAATTAATTTTACATTTATAGTTTTACATTTGAGGAGAATATGCAATTTGCTACACAGTCAAAGTCTAATTCAGGTCGCTCGTAGTAGAAGTATCAGCTGATCAATCAACCAAAAGCAGGAAGAAAATCCAGAAACAAAGCCTTTCTGTTGAATCTTGAAGCTTGAATTTGAGTGGAAGCCGGATTTTACAAATCAAATGTAATGTTTTGGTTGAAATAAACAACAACAAAAAATGCTAAAAAACGTTTTTTTTCTGAAAGATGAATGTGAACCTTTAGCTAGATCCTCCTAGTAGTGATATATACAGCTGTAGCCACCAGCTTCTGTACACTACTGCCACAGCCAGCATGTCGTCACTTCAAACTGTTGTCTTAAACAACTAAATGCAACTAGTTGAACCTCCACCTTACACCCAATTCAAGTGGCCACTAACTGCACCCTGAACTATATTGCACTTGTGTGACTGTCGATGGGATGTGCCTGAAGAATATGACTTTCCATTTCTCATTCCGCATTAGTGTATTGTGTGTACGTTCACCAAATTGTTTGGAGATATTATAGTGAAAGAATGGTTGTTTATTGTTGCTTAACACCCTTGAGAATATCTTTAATTTCTGAAGGAAGGATACGGATTACTGAACATCCTTTTCAGATCCACCTTCTCTTTGCAGTATGGACACGTCTGCTTCTTTCCCACAATGCACCAGCCACGTATGCAGAACTCATGAAATCTGAGATAGAGGAAGGTTAAGGCACTAACAGACAACAAAGAATATATATATATATATATATATATATATATATATATATATATATATATATATATATATATTTAATCAAAAATACCTGAAAAAGAAAGCATATTGAAAGCTCAAAAATCCAGTGAAAATCTGGATGTCATGATAAATATTGATCTATGTGAGGATACACATGGTTGCAGGAGAGTCTGTATGTGTTTTCAATGATGCCCTCTTCACTCACATCCACTAGGATTTGCTGCCCGCACACAGCACAGATACTGTCAGACAGGTGCTTGGTGGGCATCCCCGAAGCGCTGTAGTACTGCAGATAAACACAAAATCTTGTCTGCCTCAACACATGCTCAGATGCTAAAATAAAAAAATTTTGCAATCCTTTAACACTTTTACTCCTATAATTATACTATTATTATAACAGTTTGCCTGGTATTTTTGTGTTGTTTTTAATCATTGTGTCAGAAAAAATTTGTATTATGATTTTTGCCAGTTTTCCTTTTCAGAATAAATAATACTATCAAAATCTGTCAAATATGTTTTTATTATGTTATAAAGGGTCAGAACAGTGTGTAATAACAAGAAAAGTAAACAGATTTGAATTTTCATCAGGTTTCTCTTTATAAACAACTATAAATGTAGATCAACAAGACTTTTGAGATTACAAAAATGAACCTCAAACTATTTTACATCAACTCAAACAGTTTTGTTTGAATAGGGCTTTCAGTGTCCATTTCACAAGTTGTTTTATTTACATATGTGCAGACTTTTTTTTGGTGTCCCTAATTGTTACGGCCCCAAAAAGGTGATGGCATTTAGGGTCGAGGTGTAACAAAAAGGTGGAATAGCAGAAATGAAACAACAGGATACATAGAATAACATTTTGCCAAATCAAATGCGCTTTAATTTAAAAAACTGGTACCACAACGTGTAAATCAAATCAAATACAAACACACATTCCAGGGACAGAGACTAAGGGGCGCCAGGTAAAATAAAACAAACCAACTAGAAAGGCAGAAAACACCGAACAACAAGGACGAGCGTTGAGCGAGTGGTGCCACTTTCTCCACTCCACTCTCCACAAATAAGCTGAAGACTCAGCCGAGCCCTCACTGCCAGACAGGTGACGACGCATTCCATTTCAACTCCACCTGCCACCGCTGATTCGCAAAGAAACTAAGGGGGTCCGCCTCCTCAATGTTGATTGGCACACCATGCAAGACACAAGTAGGTGAGACAGAAAAAAAGAAACCGCCGCTATACGGCAGAGGCCATAACACTAATGCTTCGGCCTCTGCACAAGCTTAATTTCCAACCCTCAGGAGGATTCCCCTTCATCAGAAGAATCTCTATAAATATAAAGACGTTACATAAGATTTGTCCAAAAAAACTTGTGTTTCTAAACAAAAATAACAAAATATTTAATAAAAAGATATAATGATTAGATATAATAAAAATAATGTATGAAGCAAAATGTTGTTGAATTCATGAGCAGCAATAAAGCAATATTATATAATGTCAATTAGAAAAATTACAGTATAACTTGAAAAACATTATTGTTTTAAAGCTGTGAATAAACCATGTGAATAAAAACTATAACGTACTGTGGTTGAGACGGAGACACACCACTGCTTGCTGCAGGCTGTCCTCTTCCATAAATCTCCCAGAGGCGAACTTGGAACAAAAACTCACGAACAAATGCAACTTTAATGTCAAGATCGTCTTGACATCTTTTCCATTTTTTACAAATGTTTTGGCAATGAAATCTAACACCAAGTGTGCCAAAAAAAACTGAGGAAAAGGAGAGAAAAACATGATAAAACACTCTTTGGCACGGTTGCACCGGATTCACGGACACAGTATAACAGTATAAAAAAAACTAGTACAATCTAACGCTAATATACTTATAACTATAAAAAAAATGCATATAGTATTATATAGAATATAAAAACACAGCTAAAGTATTGTCAAGTCAATCAGAAGTCCGCTCTCCTACGCTCCACAAAACTCCCGTCCCTGGAACACAAGCAATGTTGTCATTTCTGTAATAAATGCTATATCCGTTGAAAGAGCCGATTCTCAGCTGTTGAGATTTTGTTTCGATAGTGTGAAAATAAACAGAGCTACGGTAGTTTGAAGTGGGCAAGTCACTATTCCGCCGGCCACAGCCCTGTTATAAGTGGGTTAAAAACACTTTCTATCCAAAATCTGTGTTTAACCCTCAAACTGTTATAATTACAGTATAATGACAGGAGTAAAAGGTTTAAGCTGATATAATAATGCATACATCCTGACTTTACCTAATGAATAAAAACTAAGTAAAGAAAAATTCTCTTTTATCATCAAAAAAAAGACTCTCTTATCACTCAACAGGAGAATTAAGTGTAGTACATGCTCAACCTTAAAATATTTACTTTGTACATTTTAATACAGATTTGTGTTGTTAATAGTTGTCAGTTATCAATCATCAAAATTAAAGGAAAAAAAGATCTGAAATTGTGTGTGTTTTTTAAATTCATTTATACAATACAGTGTTTAGTTTTGTGTTAAGCCGAAGTGGCTCTATATCAAGTCATTAAAGCATGTGATTTACCTCAGCTCACATTTTAATCCCTGTGAGTGCTTCTGAAAGGAAACAGAGCAATAGCGGCTTTTGTCATGGACATTTCTCCTCCCAAGAAATTCAGTACTTTAGCAGAAGGTTGTTCAGTGCATGACCTGTTTAAGCTAAATATGCAGACTTTCCATTGTCTTTTTCCATTGACAAGCTCAAACTTGTCTTTTTCCCAATCCCCAGTCAATACGAATGAAGAGCAACTTGGTGGCTTGCAGTTACAGATGCTGTGGGATTTCATACTGCTAATGCCATTTCCCCTATACTTTATTCTAATGTTATCCCTTATGCTACTGTTTACGCCAATGGTTCTCAAACATATTTCACCAAGTACCAGCTCAGAAAAATTGGCACTCCAAGTACCACCATAATGAGTAACATTAAAATACATGACTCCAGTATAGCCAGTTAAAACAAGAGGCAATATTATTGATAATAAAAAAAACATTTTAGCAACTTTATGAATGTAAAGATTATAATTTTTAAAAGTATCAAGCTTGATGGCAAAATATCTGCTTTTTAGCTCTCCTGTATCTCTCCCTCCCGTATCTCTCTCAGATGATGAATGTGAGACTGTATTTGAACTTCAGATACTCATCTCGGATGTTTGGTTTCTTCTGATCAGCGCCGGTTTTTGTAGGGGAGCGTAGCATAAACCAGTGCTGTAATCATTGCTTAAATCTCGTAAATTGTGAATTTCTGGGTTAAAACCAGTCACTTTTGGGATAAAACTCATCTTGAACCATAACATCTTTCTTCATTCCAGCTGCAGACATTAAAAGATAAATGAAGTTTTATAGTAACTTCTGAGTAACTTTAAAGAAAACATCTTCTCGCTGTCATGAGAGACAGATGCACGCAGGGCAGAATGCGCATGAGTTTCACTTTTAAACAACCTTAAAGTAACATTATATGATTTACCTGTGTAGCAATTTCTCCTGTTTAAAATTAAACTCGATGCGAGATTGGACTGAGGCAAAGTGCGCTCCCGGGTCTGTAGCAGCATTGCTCTGGTATCAAACACGATCAAACTCATTCTCACAACTGCGGAGGGTCAAACAGCAGATTTACCTAGAAGCTGGAAGGAGGGGTCTGTGCTTTCATTGGACAAGCCCAGTGTACTTAAAAAAACAAAACAAAACAAAACAACCAATGAGCTAGACGTCTACGACAGATAATTTTTTGTTTAACACCCACGCCTACAGTAATGACAGCCACCGGTGTTTTTTTTTTGACAGCCCCGGTGTTGTATACCACCAAGAGGCTTTGAAGTGCTATAAGTGGTAGGGGTACCACAGTTTGAGAACCACTGGTTTACACTGTTTAAAGTTTTGATTTTCCAATATATTGAGAATTCAAAGGTGTATTCACAAATTACTGCGATACCAATAGCAGAATTTTACTATCATTGCTTGATTTAGATCTCCTGCAAAGACCGTTAACTTCAGAATAATTGTTTTGTATTTATTTCAACCAGATTGTCCATTGGTGTATGTTTGACATTCCAGTTTCTTAAGCTAGATGGTCATTACTAAACTGAATGTTACTAAGATGATACTGTTGGAATTGTTTTAAGCTGACTTATTAGACATCTTTTTGAAAACTAATTTAAAATGATGAATTGGGATTTAAAAAAATAAAAATAAATAAATAATTGCTCTCATTAAATAAAACATTGTCTGTTGGGATACCTCATGACCTGGCCCACTGTGCCAGACTAGTGTAGGTACATCCTTAGTGCTTTTTTTTGTTTCTGTTAAAAAAAAACTATTCATAAAGCATAACATATGTCACATATTTAATACAACCAATCGACCACATAAAAGGTTTAAGTGGAGATACCCCGACAGTAGACGCCATGAAATCTGCACACATCTCTGCAAAGTCTCGACCCAGCACGCCATAGTACAGACCGTAGAAGAGCAGAGACACCCCAAAGTCCATAGCGTCCTCCGGCTTTATTCTACAGTTACAAAGAAACATTTATGGAGACTCAAAGTATAATGTATTTGTTACACACAAATGATATCAACGGAAAAGATAAGATGTCCCAATAAACTGCAATCTAGGAAAAGTACTAAAGTAAAAAAAAAAACACTTTCATTATTTCAACAATATTCCAACTGCAATCTTACAACAAATGCTGAAACATATTGAAAAGTGATGCAGGACCTGTTGAAGTCCATACAAACACCAAAGCACAGGGGCCTGTACCATGAAGCTGGATTAACTGGCTAGCCAGCTAAATTTAGGAGTTTTGGGTACTATGAAAGGATCTAGGATTTAATTAATGTTTGTCACCCTGGTTCTATACTCCAAATACTCCAAACACAACTTACATTCGTTCAAACAGTGGTTAAAAAAATAAACCTTTAAGTGACACCAGCGTTGGTAACAATGGCTTCACCTTTTCTTCTCATTCCTATTTTTGCGCAAATTGTTAGACGAGGATTTAGTAGGTAAATAGTTTTGAGATAAACAAAATCCCTTAGCATTTCCTGACACATACTTGTATGAAAGATACAGGTTATCTGCAGAAGGAATAGCTTACATTTGCGAGCTTCTTTGATCGCACATGCAACACATGACACGCAAAAGTTATACGCTTTTTGTACCACAGATGTCTTATATGGCTAACCTGCTCTTAATCTAACCTGCTCCTTAACTAACCATTTTAATCTGCTGCTATGATCATTTTGTGTTTGGGGTTACATCTTCCAAACAAAGAAAAAGGAAAACTTTTGAGTTTAAACATACATTTATTATGTTGGGAAATAAACATTTCATTTATGTTGTAATACAACCATGAACATGTTAACATTACATAAAAAGTAAAACATAAAGGAATTAACACACCAAAAAAATGATGCTACCATTATCATGCGCATATTGTGCATTAACACAATTAGTAATTTTCTGCCCTCAGTCTTGTCTGGCTTTGGCAGCAGCTACAGTATTACTACGACATAAAAGTATTTGTTTAAACTCATCGTATTTTCAAACAATAATCTCTTGCTTCTCCACAGAGAATTAGGCTATTCTGTGCCTTTATGTGCACAAGGCCATGAACTAATCAGCTTCAGGATCAAAGCCTGACTTGACAAGAAAATTGATGAACTATTTCATGGTACCAATTAAGAACAATTGAAACAGTTAGGTTTAGTCATCTCGAAACCAATCCAGTAATTCTGAATTTCTTCAGTAATGTTTATGGCACAGGCCGCAGGAGTCCATGGATCAAGATAAGCTTAACGGCTCACCTGAAGATGAGATTGATCCCAAAGAGAGTGAACATGACAACAGTGTATCCCACGATGCCTGTGGTGTAGCTGATCTTGTATAAGAGAAGAAACCATTTATAAACCAGTCTGTGTGTGGATGAAGAGAAGAGAAATAAAACAGCAAACTTTAGATCCATAGATCAATATATCTCAGCATGAAAAAGCCCATTGTAGCTTCTGGTTTAGCCCCTTATGTGGGTATTTTGCGTTTGTTTTTTTTTCACGCTTTTAAAGGCTTTTCTACTGAAAAGTTTGGAAGTATGTGATTGTAGTATAATTATAATATAATGAACCTGCATTATGAGCTCGTATTTCCTGGAAATGGTTATCTTGAGGTAAAGATTTAGCTTTTTAGGAAAACGTTCACAAATATAAAGAACTTACATATATAGTCTAAAGAACCATACTAACTTAAATTGCCATCAGATGTCTCCTTTAAAACATCTCGTTCCAAGTAATTTTCAGTTTAACATGAACCCATGCATGTACTTTAATAGTAGTCTTTTACCGTGGTGTGGTGCAGTCAAGTGGTTTCCGTGTGGCCCGAAAACTGATGAAAGCGGTCACCACAGAGAAGAGGAACCAGGTGAAGAGAAACCTGAACCAGTGAAGCTTAGTGGTGAAGTACAGAGGAACAACCCACATCTGGAAGAGGGTGACCAGCTGAAAGAAGATCATAGTTTAAAAAACAAAACAAACAAAAGGAAACATTAAGGAATATATATTTGACAATTTAACCCATCTATTCTACAGCTGTACTTTGTTTCAGTAAAAAAAAACAAAAAAAGTACCAACATCAAAAAAATTCCCTCTTCAGGCTATAGGCTAGTGTGCTCAGCCGCCTAATTTAATGAAAGTAATTTCATGAAAGTTGACTTTTTAAGAGTGAATGATGGGAAAATTTCAGCATTCATGTCATTATTGTCTGTGTGTGGACTGATTCGGCCACACATTTGTAAACACAAATTTACAAGTTTAGTTTCATCAAAATATCTATTTTTTCACCAAGACATTCTTAAATTTTCGTTGAGTCTATAGGCCAGACTCACATTTTAAAAACATTTTTCTCAATCTCTACCTCCTCAATGAAATCTAGCTTTTCAAACATCTGACTGAAACAACTCCCCACTGAGATACTCCTATAAACCTAGTAAAATCAACATTTTAAAATAAAACATTTTCACAAGTAATTTTCCTTCATGTCTTAGCATTCCAAATCTAAAAACAGACTCAGGGTAAATCTGCAGTTTGGTAGCGCTCTGTTCCTCAGCCCAATCTCTCATCAAGTTTCATTTTAAACAGGAGAAATTGTAGTTAAAATACAACATTTCCAAGTATGTTGGCACTAATCCTGCGCAGGTAAATCATATAACATGGTTGTTTAAAAGTTGACGAGAGAGAGAAACAAAAAGCTGATATTTTGCCATCAAATTTATACTTTTAGAAATTTTTATTATTACATTCCTAATGTTGCATACAGCTACTAAAATTAACTACATCATTTACTAGCAATAATATTGCCTCTTATTTGATCTGTACTTAACTATAGTCGAACAGGAGGGCCTGTACGCTGTGGCTCTACTGGAGCCGTATATTTAAATGTTGCTCATTATGGTGGCATGAGTGGCAAATATTTTCAGAGGTGATACTTAGTGAAAAAAATTCGAGATCCACTACTCTATATCATTAGTTCATTTTTTTATCGATTGACAGCACCAAAAAAATATGATTTACTTATTTATTAAATATGTTTAGCTTTCTTATTTCTTACAAATAGTCATTGCAAAGCTGCAAGACAATGCATAAAAAACACTATCTATTTACATTTAATTCAGAAGAAGTTTATTACTATAGATGACTATAAATAAGATAGATGAAACTGTTGGACCAAAATCAGGATATATAAAATAGGTCTTGGGACGTTAATATTTTGGTGATTTTCAAATATAAACACTGTCTCTGAAAACCACATCTGGCATGTGTACTGTTCCATGTCTGAAGTTTCAATTGAAAGCACAAAACTGTGATAGTTCTGCTAAAGGTCAACACAGCAATACAACTCAAAGTGGCTGAAAATGGAGAGCAAAGGGCCTGGAGAACTGTTTTGACTGGAGTGTGAGTAGCGAATATCAGGCTCACATTGTATGATTTAGGGTGCCTCTGCTTCCACTGCACCAGGACCAGTTGGGCGACGACTAAAGTGACAATGAGAATCAACACCATCTCTGCATGCATGGCCTCGTGACCCCTATGCTTGGCGTGCATTTTAGCATGTTCCAACCTGAAGAGAAGACCCCAAAAAAACACAATCAGCTTCTGCTCGTCAACCAAGAGCAGTTTGGATAAATGTTAGCTACACCACTAAAAACTGTATAATTTCAAAAAGCATTTAAGAGAGTTTTAATTTTGTAATGTCAAAGTTTAGTTAACCCTGTAAATTTCCATGATTTTTCTTTATAAATCCTTGGTTGTCTGGATAAGAAATTTCACTTAAATATATTATATAGGAGACAAATGCAATGATATTTGAGAAGTGAATGAAATATATATAATTTATGGAAAGTGTGCAAGAATTATTTAAACAAAATTGGCATGCACATAAATTTAGGCACTTCAAAAGTCCTGGAGAACATTTTAGTTCCAAACTTAATAGAAAACACAAAGTTATGATAATTAAGCGTGCTTTAACCAACTGGAAAGAACAAAACTGTGCATTACATCCCCTCCTGTAATTGAGTTCATTCATATTCTACATTATTGCTTCAATAGCATTTTGTCACTCGATCTGTAACTCCTGGGTACCATGTCTTGTGCATGTCCTCAATTGAACAAATAAAAAACAAAAGCACCATGAATCGAAATCTTCCAACTAAATCAAAAGGCTGATCAGAGATTTAAAAAAATAATCTATTTTAACAAAATTCTAAAGTTTGAATGTGTATTCAAAAAAAAATACATGACCTGGACACTGTTCTGAAGATAATCATCTCAAGACTGTGTAACAAGGGTGCACTGGCCTAAAAATGAGACACTGGACAATATATTGTATATGTACATCCATGTTTAAAGTAAAAAATATAGACATTTACCTCCACTTCTCCTCAGGTGAGAGCTGGGAAAGATCAATCTGTTGGAACACAAATAATTTCAGACATTAATTAGAATGTAATCATTAGAATGAAACAAATGTAAAAAAAAATGCAGCATTGCCTTTATTCATCTTCAAAAGTACAATATATAGATAAGTGTCAAGCCAAATCATTTTAGCTGCACTTTTGCATGACTGTGGTAATGGTTAGTCAGAGCAAGCACTTCCTATGTAGCACCATAAAGGTATCCAGGTGTCCACACAACAAACAAGAGGATGAAGACCAACATAGATGGGTAACAAATATTGGAGTGATTCAGAGCACTCAGAGCACAGCTCTGCAGCTAGCAAGTTAAAAGATTTTGTCACTATTTACTCCTGATCAGTTACATTCTACCAACATTATTGACAAAAGTTGACAGAATAGTGTGATAATTCAGAGCTGTATGTGTCACACAACATCGCCACCATAATAGGAGAGAGTTACTTACAATGCAGATGGTGTAGAGGAACAAGTTATGGAAGATAAGTTGCCATGACAGAATGCTCAGAGACATTATTTTTCAAAATTATAGTAATAAAAATGTTTGTGTGCTGGTGGGTGTGTGAAGTGCTTCTTTTCTATAATTCTGTAAAACTTGGTCAGCTAAAAACTGGAGGTTTATTGAACTTCTGAGTTCAGGTTTAAGCAGATGGCAAGCTAACTCTGCTTTCTAAAATCTACCCCAGGTTGAGGATGAGGCTATTTATTTTATGTACTACACTCACTAGCCACAATGGATATTTGTAATCAGTCAATCAAATGGCACCAACTAAATTAATTTAGTCATGTAGACAAGGTGAAAACAATTTTCTACAGTTTAACAGAGCATCATAATAAGGAAGAAAATGGATTTAAATAACTTTGAACGTGGCATGGTTGTTGGTACCAGACAGGATGCTCAGAGTATTGACGAAACTGCAGATTAAAAATGGAAAAAGGGCATTCAACTCAGTAAAGTTGAAATACCTAATAAATTGGCAGACTTCTGGCACATATCAGAACAAACAACTATAATTCTGGGTGATATATTGAAAATTGATATATTTTCAACATTAATGTCATTGGCTTTGAAAGAAAATAAGCAGATATTGAATTGAGAAATGATTGTTTGTTGGGCTCTACTGACAGTACAATCTTTCTTGGTTATGTAATCTTTATGCTGTATATTTGGAGGTTCCAAATCCAGTTCTGCAGGGTACACACACCCTGCAAATTTTTGTTAAAACCATGCTGTAGTATGCATAACACCCTAGCTTCAGACAAACAAAAAGGACCTTCTTAAGTTGAATAGGTTTGTTTTATGACCGTTGAATCAAAAATAGTCAGGGCTCTGGTCCTCCAGGAACAGATTTGTATATCTCCCCAAGCCAGTTGTCACAGAAGTCTGCCGTTACCTATTTAGGTAGGTGTGGAATGCACACCTTAGCAGTTAGACCCTTCTGGGTTTGGACTGTAAAAGCTATCCAGAGCAAGTATGCTAGCCTTAAAGGAGATGAAAATATAAAAACTTTCTAGTTGTTTAGACAGAAATGTGGCTCATTGATATCTGTGCAAATGCCTCGTAAAATTATAAAAATTCATCCAATGGTTTTATTTTAATGACAACAAATGCTTTAAAACAGGAGAACAAGCCTGTGTGGAAACTAACAACAAATAATCAAATAATGGAAGGCCCATGCCATTAATTACTGAAAGCTCTGCCCTTCTGCATCAGGTTGACCTCCATTGTGCTCACGAGTAGCCCTGGCTTTGAAGATTTGCATTGATTTGGAATGTAACAAAGACGTACACAACTGTGCTCATTTACCATCAAACGAACCTTTAAGGACTGAATGGCTAACTGTTATTTATGGAGGAAATGCGCTGACAGATGTGTTTGGTTACTTTTTGGTCAGCAAAGCATAAAAATATAAAATGAAATCATTAAAGAATCCAGCTGCTTTAGTCTTCTGATGAAAAAAAAATTTCCCTGGAATTATTATGATTATTATTATTACATAGCTCTTGCTTTACGAAACATGACCGACAGCTAAACGTGCCTCATTTCAGAAAGTCATGGTGAGTTGAGTCATCTTGCACAGTGCACAAAACAGCTGGTTTTTACTGTAGGTGGCTTTATTAAGGTAAAATTGTGTTTTTACAAAACATACAAAAATATAAACATTCCAAAAAAATACAGACCATACATATTTATCCTAAAGAACCAAATTAACATGGGACCTAACCTGAACTCAAATCAGGAACCTTTTGAAGGTTTCAATATTTTCGAGTTCAGTTGGCTTGAATACTTTTAATGTTTGTATTAATTCAAAATTGTATGATGTTACCATGAATTGGGAAAATTGGTTTAATTTTTCAATAAAAATGCACATTTTTGAAACATATTGAAAGTGCCAGTTTTATATATTTTAAGAGATACAGCGTATAAATAGTTAGACAGAGAGAACGAATTGGGATTTTAAAAGATAGGAAAAGATAATTGTAGGAAGTTGTGGTCCGGTGGATAAGGAGATCAGAAGGACGCCGGTTCGATCCCCGGATCCACTGAGTTGAAGGTGGTATAAGTGATGAAACACTTGTTCTCCATCTTCAACAACCACAGCTGTGGTGATCTTGAGCAAGACACCAGTTTCCCGACTACTCCGCGGGTGCCACAGCCATGGCTGCCCACTGCTCCAAGTGAGTGTTCACTGTGTGTTTATTCACTGCTGTGTGTGTACACAGGGATGGGTTACATGCAGAGCACAAATTCTGGGTATGGGCCAACTGGTCACTTTCACTTCACTTCACTTCACTTCACTGACAGAGAGGTTGGCAGATCAGGAAAAACAGACAGGTGTATCTTAAACATAAAAGCGCTAAAACATGTTTGACAAAAACGAACAAAAAACTCTTTTGTGAAACAACAATGTTAGTGACAAACGACAACAATACGCCTAACACATATAATTATCTTGTTACAGCTAATAATCTCTAGAAAAAGTCAGTACAAGGGTTATCAGATTCCCTGAGCAGACAGTTCTGCAATTTTTTAAGTATGGTTGTCGTTCGAATCTCAGAATTACAATAACTATAGATATGTTTGTGTGGAAATGTTACCGGTTCTCCAGCGTGAAGATGCTCGTGACCGCGGTGTTCATTCGTCTCGAGCTCTCCACCGTCAACCTCCACCTCAAACACCGCCGCCATCTTCCTCCGCTTGTTCACCAGACTTCGCGGAATGATAACTTCCGGTTCATCTTCTTCTTCTTCTTCGGATTTGTTTATTGGCAGTTTGCAAACCTGACTATTAGTGCATTACCGCCACCTACTAGAGATGTGTTTAGATCAGGGTATGAGGAAAGAAAACATTGTGTTTTTTATTTGTATTTTATTTAATTACTTCATTTAATTATATTTTGGGTTCTATGAAGGAAGATTAGTATTCCCTTATACATCCTGGCATCACTTAATAAGTTTGTTGCTGTGAACTGTTGTATTTTATTGTTTACTGCAATTTCCTTCAGATCTTTTCTTTTCTCTTCATACCTTTTGCATTTTTAGCACGTGATCCGCTGTCTCGTCTTCATCGCATATTGCACATTTCCCTGTCAGATGGTTTCCTATTTTGTATTGATGGTGATTAAGTTCTGTATCTCCTATTCTTAATCTTGCTATGGTAGTTTCTTCTGTTCTGCGTCTCTGAAGATGTTATTGTTCCTTTTTTTGTATACCATACAAATGCCTCCCTGTCTCACCCTCATCCCATTGCTCTTGCCATATTTCTAAGATCTTGTTGTGTATTATACTTTTAACCTCACTTTTCCCTATAGATATTTCCATTGTTATTTTATCTTGTTTAGCTGCTTGTTTTGCTGCTGCATCCACTTCTTCACTTCTGTCGATTCCTATATGTGCTGGTATCCATAAAAACTGTATGATTTTATCTTCTCTGTCCATTTCTTCAATCTTGCTATTTATTTTGTTTACTATGTCTTATCTTGCTTCTGATTTTTTGTTTCATTTATGCTGATTAACGCAGATGAACTGTCTACACAGATGAATGTATTTTTGTCTTTGTTTCTACCTATCCATTCCAATGCCATTTTTATTGCAGTTAATTTAGCTGTGAATACGCTTAAATGATCAGTTATTCTTTATTTCTTTTTTTTTCTTTTTTTTTTTTTTTTTTTTTTTACCTGTCCTGTCCTACTTCAAAGCAGCCCCATGAGAAGGGAGGTGCTTCGTATGAGTTGGTCAGTTTTGCTCTTTCCAGAGAATTGAAGATATTATATATTGATTATTCCTCTGGATAGAAGCTTTTAATTTATTTCATTCGCATTCATCACAATAATTACATTAATCAATCATATAAACATACATCAGGACAGGACGGTATTAATAAAAAAAAAGGGGAAAGAGGAGAGAAGTAATTGAGGGGAAAACAGAGGTAGAGAAGTTTTGGAGGGGGAAAGAGAAGGTGAGAGGTAATTGTGGGGGAAGGAGTCAAGATTCAGTTGAAAATGAGAATAAGTAAAATAAATAATATTAGATACCTACCTTATTACATCCAAGTAGTTCGCATCTTTCTACAGATATGCATACAAATATAAATATACATACATACATACATACAAGCAGATAAACACGCAGAATAATAATAATAATAATAATAAATAGAATTAGTAATCATATATATATATATATATATATATATATATATATATATATATATATATATATATATATATATATACATATACACACATATACATATATATATATATATATATATATATATATATATATATATATATATATATATATATATATATATATATATATATATATATATATATATATATATATATACATATATATATATACATATATATATATATATATACATATATATATATACATATACATACATACATACATACACATATACATACACACACATACATACATACACCTATACATATATACATACATACATACATACATACATACATACACACACACATACATATACATACATACACACATATATATATACACATACACATAAGTAATTGAGTGTTACAGGACAGGTGACCTAAACCTCAAGCATCTAGCAGCGACCAAACATCCCAGGTGTCGTGACTAACCTTCTATGTCCCAAATGAAATGTGGGATCTGCCTCAAGCCAAGTCCCATATATGGTCAGGAACTACCCAGATATCCAGCCCACCCCCCACAGAACGACAAGTTTTGGGGCCTGGGACCCGGAGCCGGACCCGCCCCACCTCCCCTGGCAAAGTCGGCAACCCCAGAGAGCAATGCCCGGGGCCCCAGTGGGCCCGCTGCAGCAGGAGGTCGACCAGCCCAAAGCTAGGCGGGAATGCAGCCCCTAACAGTGCGGGCAGAGACTGGGAGGCCCCACCCACAAGCACCGCCATGCCCATATCCCCCCGCGGTAGGCCCCCAGTCCCGGGCACCTCCGTGGACCCGCAAGAAAAAAGGGAGGACGGCCAAGGGACCAGATGGGCGCGGGTAGGGACACCACTCCAGACACGGCAGGACCCCCCCCCCGGCCACACCCCGACCCCATGCACACATCAACCAGCAGTCCCCCAACACACACTCACCCCTACCAGCAGCCCCCCAAACCTAACCCCACGCACACCCCTACCAGCAACCCCCCCCCCCCACTAAATCAACCCCTTCCAGTCATCCAATCATCCATCCATCCATCTACCCACTCATTCAGTCTTCCTGTCCCGGGAAGTAGCCAGTCACTCACCTGCAGCCCGCACCCGCCCCCGCAGCTACCCACACCCCCCCGATGGTGGGCCCTTACCCCCCAAGAGGGAAGACGGGGGCAGTCGTCCACCCATTCCCCAACATCTGCTCCCAGTTGTCATGTAATGCAGGTATATGTGGGTGTGTTGGAGAGATAAAATGCAATAAAAGAGGGAATGGTGTCCTGGAGTGTCACCGTCGTTTGGCGGATGATGTCCAGGCACCACCCCCCCGCCCTACATATCTAATGTGTATTTAAAATGAGGGTAGCCTTCTCCGTCGTATATTGTGGGAGGTGTCACAGATCTGCAGCCTCCTCCCACCAAGATTTAGACAGAGAGACTAGCCCTCCAGGCCTAAATGTAGTGTGTCCTTGCAAGTGTTGTAAGGGGCCCAGGGGTTGCCCAACCCCGGAAGCGAGGCAGTGGCAGGTGAGATTGGCTTACTGTCCGCTCCGGGAGGAAGGCCCACCTGGTGCCCTGGAGATGTTCTGTGTCCTATGTGATTAAAACTGAGAGTCCCCGTCTAAAGGTTATTCTTTATTTCATTGTTACCTTCTTTGAGGGGATCAACGACTGCAGCACCTGTTCTGCCTGATCTTGGATCTTTGGATCCATCTGTAAAGATTTGAGTTTTTTTATTGTAATATTTTTCTATGTATTCTTTAACATATGTGGCTTTTTGAGTTTGGATTTTAAGTATCTTTATTTCTTCTATTAGGTTTACATTTACTCTTATTACTTGTGTGTTCCATGGTGTTCTCTATTCCTCTGTTCTGCTGTATTTAAATTTTTCTAGTCCCATTTTGTTTGCCATTATATTGCCAGTCCATCTTAGATTATAATAGGTAGAGTTTATAATCGATGTGAGAGAATGTTTTGTAAGTGCTATAATAGCATGAAAAAAAAAAACGTTTGTCTGGATATCTGTTCATCCACATATCTATTAAATTAAGTTCTTTCATGTAATGTTTAACCTCTATCCTTGTTTGTGAATGAAAAAGGTCTGACTTAGTTGATCTATCTAGTTCTGGGTTTAACGTATAACTGAAATCTCCCCAAAAAGTGCCGGTAATTGAGTCAATGTCAAAAACAAGTTTCTGTAAAATCCAGGGTTATCTACATTGTGTCCATAAACAATTACCAGGTTCAGCTTGATAGAAAGGATCTCTGCTTGAATAATTAAATACCTTCCCATTTTATCACTAATTGTGTAAAAACTTCTCTAGAGTATGAGTGAGCCACAAGTGATCTGAAGGATGCATATTTTCACGTGAGTATACTCCCTCGGCACAGACCACTTAGTTTGGCCTCAAAGGTTGAGTGCATCAGTGGCGCATCCTCCCTTCGGCTTGTCTCTGTCCCCTCGCACCTTCTCAAGGTTTCCAGGTTTTTTGGCTCCGCTCGCGCCAACAGTCGTAGTAGAGTAAGCGGAGTATTCCTATGTTCTGTCCACATGTGTGCCCTTTGTGAGGGACTACCAGCTGAATCTATTATGACCCCAGGCACGGGAAGGCAGAGCAGTTCCCCTAAAGGCTAACTCTCGAAAACTGCTACCCTAGTTACACTGCAAAAAATGCACTCTTGGAACAAGAAAAAAACCCTCAGGTAAAGTTAAACTCTTCCCATATCAAGCAAAAAAATATCTGCCAATGGGGTAAGTAAATTTGACTTGGCAAGAATTCTTAAAATTTGAAGAAAAAAAATTAGCTGATAACAAATGCTGTTGGATCTTAAAAATAGATGAAAACTCTCAAAACAAGTATTTACAAGCTGTAAAAATGCACAGACACTAGAATGTTTCAACTTGTATCTAGTCACTAGTGATCTTAAAACTAGACAATCTGTCTTAAAACTAAGATGTCCACCAGCATTTGTTACCAGCTAGAAATTTTTCTAATTTTAAAAATTCTTACCAAGTCAAATTTGCTTGTGATATCTGGAATTTGTGCTCTGCATTTAAGCCATCCAGTGTACACACACCCAGAGCAGTGGGCAGCTATGACTGCGGCGCCCGGGGAGTAGTCGGGGAACTGGTGCCTTGCTCAAGGGCACCACAGCTATGGTTGTTGATAATGGGAGAGCAAGTATTTCATTGCTCACACCAACTTCAACTTGGTGTATATGGGGATCGAACCCAGACCCTTCAGATCAAAAGTTGATCTCCTTAGCCACCGGACCACATCTGCCAAGTACAGATCTCTTCCATCAAAGTTAGTACACAACTGGATGGGGTATTAAGGTTTGGGGCAAGATGATTTATTTATAGTGTAGATTATTTTTCTTCTTTTATTTTCACAATCATTTGAGTCTTATTTCAAGAATTCAAATGTTCTTACTCCATTGTCAGATATTTTACTTGATCTAAGAAGACCTCGATTTAAGATTTTTTTTTCGTTCCAAGATGCATGTTTTTAAAAGTTTTTAATATTGATTTCTTAAAATAAAATATCAATAATATTCTTGAAATAAGAATATGTTGAGTCAAAAATTCTTTTTAAGATTCTTGTTTTAAGGTCAGTGGCAAAATTGGCAACTTGCTTCACAAAGTTTCTTAATTCAAGAAAATAAATGACCAGGATAAGCATTTTTTTCTCCTCAAGAAAATGTAAGTGATATTTTCTCAAAATAAGCTAAGTAATCTATACCCAAAAGGTATAAATTAGAAAATTCTCCCTAAAATAAAAAAAACTCAAGATTTTCAATCTAATGTTAAGCATTTTCAGCTTTGCTTGGATTAATTTTTTTGCTGTGTAGTTCCATCTATGCTATGTTCTCTAAAAAGACCTTTCCCTAGTGGTTTAAGGCGCATTGTCCATCTGTCTCTCATTGAAACCATACGTGTAACGTGTATTAAACTGCCGGAAGTTCTAAGTCCAGCCTTTGAGGTGGCGAGTACGGCCTCCGCACATCTCCCTTCTGCTCTGGGATTAATGCTCTCTCCTCTGGTATGAGTCTGTATTAAAGAATTATTGGCCGATTGGCCATTAAAATTAAGTCTATTCTTAAGGCCGGGCTGGAGGTGGGCCGTTTGCCTAGGGGGTGAGTATGGCTCCAGCTTCACAAACAGAAAGACTGCCATGCCTGCACCTACTATAGGTGTGTGGCATGGTCACATGACCATCTGCACGGCCGCTGATTGCTGTTTTAAAAAGAGTATGGAGAGAGTAGAGCACTTCTAGTGGAGTTCCCATAGTCGTCACCTAATCAGGGAACGGGGCTTACAAAAGTAACCAATATGATCATTTAAGAAATGTTTCAGCCAGTTAATCTTGCGTTGTTCAAAGTTAAGTCTAAGTAATTCATACCACAACGATCCTCAGAATTCATTAGCATATTTTTACCAATATAATTTTTTTCCAAACAAAGTCTGAAAGCAGGTTGCCTATTTTGTTAATTTGAGGTTAGCAACATATATTGAGAGAGTCGTGTGTGTGGGTATCATCAGGCCATCAGCTTTTATATCTTTTAGAGGTAAATCCAGATTTTTCATTTAGTTAGGGTTTTGTCTACGATTGTCATAATGTTCTCTTTGCAATCCTGTAGGTGACAGTAATGAACCTCTTGTATTTAAGCTGTCAACAAAACCCGGAAGAAAAAAATAATTATAGTGAGTCTGCAGTACTGGTGTAGACTCAAATCAAATGAAATTTGAACATGGTAAGTCTTGTAAAAGGAATTATCAGAAAAGTATTCTTTAAATATCTTTAATTGACAAATAGTTTTAATACAATTCTTTAAATAGTTTAATTGACAAATAGTTCTGTAGACGCTAATTAACGTTTTTATATTTATGACCTGTAGATGGCAGTAACAGAAAAAGAAGCGTCAACATTGCCGGAAATATATAGAAGAAGAAGTAAATCCGGAAACTGAAGAAAAAGTCGTAGAAGAAGAAGAATATTTGAAAGTGGCGGGTATCGCATTCAGGAAAAAGGTTTGGTCAAGTTTTCGAAAGCAGGCATTTTAACGTCGATTAAAGTAGATATTTAATCGTTAATTTGCGCTGAAGTGATTAGAAACATGGTTTTTACAGCATAGTTCCGGTTTATTTCATAATTTACTTTGAGCTTTTCTCGTCGAAAACAGTTGAACACTGCTGAGCTAAAGGTAACGTTAAAATCCGTTTTCTACATACATTTTTACCCTGTTACTAAGTTAATCTTATAACAAGATGTTACGTTTTACATACAGTAAGCCCTGATAGAGAAGAACGTTCTCTTTTATTGTAAGCTGGAACGGTAACGTCATATTTACTTTTAGCTAACTTTTTTAACAGTTAATTGTTCAGGAGACACACTAACGCACATTTATCCTCTGTTAAATGTACAAATACAATGATAATCGATGAAAACAACAACAGTATGCTAATTAAATTTACTTACAGCCATGCAAAAGCAACGTTTTACGTTATTAATACCTTTTTTTGCATTATTTATAATCCATTCGTTGCTTGAAAGTCAACAGCAATTGTTTACCCCAATATTTGTTTTGTATTATTATTATTATTTCCGACACAAGTCCTGGAAATTTCATGAAGCTTATGTCTTTAGTGCAGGTTCAATTTAAGTCGTTATTTAAGTATTATTATTATCTGTGTACACACACATTACATTATGAAATTTTAATATTATTATAGTTAAAATATGTTATTCTGAATTAAAAGTTATGAAAATACAAAAAGACCTTGTTTTCACATAGATTAGGAGAGTGACTTTTATATTTCCTTGTCTGGGCAGCTCCATCAAAACAATCATTGGCAGCTGCCAGTAAGCCATATGCAGCTATCTGAACTGCCAGCAAATCAGCCTTTAATTCATTGGCGGAAGGCAGAGCTTTCTACTGGTTGCAAATAACACATGCACCTCTGCTAATCATGTTTTACATTTTAACATTTTACATTCACTATTGGTTAATAGTACTTGGCCCTCCTTTTTATTGTAAATAAGAGTTATAATAATTAATTAAATAAATTGTTACTGTTATATTGCATGTTTATACAGCCATTAGTTCACAATATTAATGTTTTTATCAGGCTAAATTATATATATGCTTGTGTTCTTTTTAATTTTTGTTTTGTTTAAAGTGTCTTTAAAAGCGCTATATAAATTGCAGCTTTCTTTGCGTTAATGTTTAATAGCATTTAACTCTCATTTTATTGTCAATGCATGTTCGTATGGCCATTTGTTTACAATGTTCATGTTTTAACCAGGCTGAATGATAAAAATGCTTTTGTTTCATTTTTGTTTAGTTTGATGAGGTTATTTTACTCTGCTATGATCTTTTGGGCTTCTCTGATCTGTAATTTCTATTGTGCTTCTCTTAATACGTGCTGATTTACTTAGCAGCCAATGGCAGGTCACGTGACCCGCGCTTCAGCTGGCTGGTGTGTGGATCAGATATTATTATTAAAAACAGAGATAAATACAATTAAGCAACAGTGCAAAGGTACTCGCAAAACACAACTAGCAGTGGTGGATATATTATACCTGCCAGTCGCCAGCAGGAATAAATGAGCTCTTTTTTTTTTTTTCATATCACAGTATTGAAACTTACAGTAGAGTTAATCCATGGATCTTTGCGCTAATATGTAGCACAATTAGAGTAATTGTACATTTAACAGCGAGCAAAATCACAGAATTCTCTTGTTCCTTATACAAGCTAGCTCTGATGCATACACTTAACAGTCAGAGGAAGCGGCGGGTCACATGACCTGGCAATGACAGCTAAGCAAACACAGCCTGTTTGAGAGAAGCTCAAAAGAAATAGCACAAATTAACCTGAAAGACTCCAGGAGAGTAAAAGATCATCAGTAACCGAAATGAAAAAGAATTAAAAAAAGAAGAAATTTCTTCTGTCCCTTCTTGCGTCTTTTATTAAAATAGTCTTTTTGAAGGAATAAACTAGTGTTTGGTCTCTCCCACAGAAGTTCTTTCTAACGAATAAAGTAACATAAATCATAACATAACATAAAATAACTTTTTTGTTTTACCCAGTTATCTTAAGAGATTTAAGAGTGATTTATATTTATCCAGCATTTTCTGTGACTCTTCAGAAGAAAGTTAAAATTACACTTCTTTTTTATCTGTCCACTTGTGCGTCTTTTCTGTGACAGTCTAAATATCTTGATTACGCAAAAGATTTTTTAGAACTTCACTATAAGCATATTTTATGTGGCCTTTTCCTCTGCAGAAAAAGCTCTATCTAAGGAAAAGTTTTGTATTAATCTTCTGTTATTTGTAGGGAAGTTTTTTATTTATAAAGCAAAATATTCTAACATGAAGCCTTTTTAATATGCAATAATATTAATACAAACTTGGAGCACATTATAATTCGCTTATACATTCTGTCAACAAAAAGGCTTTAAAAACTTTCAAAATGTTAAATATATTTGATATTCTTTCATAATATCTTATGTAGTAATCTGCAAATAGCTTCTTACTCTTGCTATCACTTCTCTTTATTTTTTCTTTTCTTTTCGTTTAAATCTTATAATATTTGTAATTTTCTGTTTTTATGAAGCCTACTTAAGAATTGTACTGTACTCTGTTTTCTTTGTACATCTCCTCTTCTGTACCTTTGTGTTGAAATACAATAAATAAACTCCCAAAAAAATCCATTGTTGCAAATGTACTCGCTTGATTAAAAAAGTCACATCAATACAAGAGCAAGCCCCTGATTTGTTGCCGTATATGTGAAGTTCGTCCAAAATTCTCTACTCAAGTAATAAGTTTGGTTTACCGTGTGTTGTCTCTCTCATCAAATGCCTCGCGACATTCACTTCCTCGCAGGGTTTTTTCAATTGAGGAGATCTGTTCTCTGGTTTTTTTATACTAGAAGTTAACTCCAGTTCTTAATAATTTACAGAATAGGTACTTCTGTGAAATGGCTTGAAATGAGCAGACTAGTATTAACCTGGGGTTGAATTTTCTTACAAAATTTCCGTGTTCACAAAGAGATGAGTGTGACACTCTTGATTGTAATGAAGTGAAGAAATCAGAATGCACTCACTGTTCAGGAGAACTGAAACAAGTACAAGTTTTAAAGCTGGATATTTAAAATGGAAAAACTTTTTTTTTTTCATATTAGTTCAGCTTTAATTAAGATGATCACTCTTTTGGTCATGAATGGCTATTTGTGTTCAGACCAATTTTTTCATATATATATATATATATATATATATATATATATATATATATATATATATATTTTTTTTTTTTTTTTGAATACAAGTTCCTATACTTTAAACTCTACTTTGTCTCGGTTTTTAATTTGGGTGTTTTTCAACTATAAGTTCCTATTATGACATTTTGCCAAAATGTAATTTCAATCCTATGGCTCTCTTGTCCCATCTAATTATTGTGGTTGTGTTTTTCAAGAATGACCAAAGAGGATGCGAAGACCATTCCTGTGCAAGTGGCACTGCGATGCCGGCCACTGGTCCCCAAAGAACTCAATGAAGGATGCCAGTGCTGCCTCAACTTTGTTCCTGGAGAACCTCAGGTCTGTTTCTCGAGAAGCCATGTGATAGGATGGGGTGATGTGGGCTTGGAATTTAATCTTTGATTTTTAATTTACCCATTATTTTAATGGACATGTGAAAGTATTACTTTTGAGTGTGTGAAATTATATAGAAAAGCATGCTCAAATTACAGTTTTAAAACTAATGTGACATGCTTCCAGTAATAATTCTTAACTATATCGGCTACATCTATAAATCATTGACTTGCAAATAATAAAGTGCCCTATAACAGTACATTTTTTGTTGGATTCATGGATTAAGTTCCCTTTCATTAATGATCAGTGGCACTTATACTTAGCACTTAATGCAATCAAGGAAAATCCAAAAGACAACTAGCTGTTTACTAAAACGCTCTGCTGTAACTAAATAAACATGAATGTGTTTTTATCTAGCTATTAATAAAAAAACAAAGCTGTAGAAGTCCTATTACTGTTAAGGTTATTATTTAGCAAATAGTGTTTCATTTCTTTACTGTTATTCAAAAATTTTGTTTAAGAATATACTAAAATGCAGATGTAATATCTACGTAAAAGTTTTTAAAACTCAGACAAATATAGTCTTGTTTAAAGTACATCAAAGTTGTACTGGAGTAAAAGTAACTTAACTGCTCATTAAAAGTATCTATTGTATTTAAAATGATCCTTATATTTAGTATTAAACTACTTAAGTATCTATAGAGAGAATTTTATACTGTAATCAAAGATTTTTATTAAATCATGAATTTTTATTTGAATATTTCTCTAGCTGGGGGTGTAAAAACTGAATTCATGGAGAAGTTTTGTTCCAACTGTGCTTCAACAGACAGACCTTTGCAATAATGTGCATGGTGTTGGCCCTCAGGGATTCAATTCAACATGTGTTAGTGCCCAGTGGTTCCCAACAATCTGATCACTCTGGACTGGTCAACCCTTGTTTAACGTGGTAGTGAATGAAGCTCACTCTGCTCACCTGCTCACTCTGGAGTCAGCCTCAAGCGACAGGTCGAGGAACTGCAGTTCATTCACTTCCTGTTATGCATTGGGAAGGAAAGAAAGAGTTATGTTGCCAACAACATAAAATGGGACTGACATGTAACCTAGGGAATCTGGTAATTCTTGTGATGAAGGGGAATCCTCCTAAGGGGTGGAGAGTCTGTGGCAGAGGCCGAAGCATTAGGGATACAAAAAAAAATGTCTGTACATATGTAAATAAAACATGTTAAATGGACACTGAAATCACTATTAAAAAAACTGTTCGAGTTGGTGTAAAGCAGTTGAGGTGCATTTCTGTAATCTCAAAAGTCCTGTTGATCTACATTTATAGCTGTTTATTAAGAGAAACTTGATGAAAATCAAAATCAGTTTTTTTACTTATTACACACTGTTCTGAACAATTATAACATAACATAAAAATAATAATAAGAAGAAATTTTTGCCAGATTTTGAAAGTTTTAGAACATTTTTTGACAAAAAGATTAAAAAGAAGACAAGAATACCAGGCTGTTAAAATTACAGTTTTATTATAGGGGTTAAAGAGGTAAATCATTTTTTTTGACACATTTTTGAATAGAAAGAATGTCTTAAATTGCATATTGAGCCAAAATATAAAGTTGCTCTGTATCTCTAATCATGTGCATATTTATTATAGCAACATAAAAAAAACATGCATTTCTGAAAAGGAGAAGCTAATCAGACATTTTTTTCTGTTGCAGGTGATTGTAGGTAATGATAAGGCGTTCACCTTTGATTACGTATTTGACCCCACGACTGAGCAGGAGGAAGTGTTTAACACTGCGGTCTGTCCTTTACTCTCAGGGCTCTTTAAAGGTTTGTAAAGCAATCCAAAGAGAATTTTTTTTAGTTTTCTCTTTTTTTGTTGTTGCTTTTATTAATACCGGATGGCATGTGTCCCACATCAGATTTGTTTTCTCACATGAGGCACAGTTCATGTTATTTTATGACTGGGCAGGATGAGACTTTCAATCTGGATTTGTGTAGGTTTGAATTGAGCGATTTGGCCATTTACACATGTAGATTGAAGTCCAAAACATTTCTGTCTGGTATGTGATTGGATGAATTGAATTTATTGTGATGTGTTTAATTTTAGACATTTTATTTAGTTCATTTTGATTATTTTACATAATAATGATATGATACTGTGATTCAGTGCGTATCCCCTCTTTTTTTAAATGGTGTGGTAGTGATGTGACTAACCTGTTTCACCAACCATTTTCCTGCTGTTCCATTCTGTTTCAAGGTTATGCTCAATGACGTTCTCTTGAAAGTTTTTATGTTCAAATGTGCCACATAGATTATTGCTTCGGTTGACTCACTTCTTGCAGTCCCATGCCTCACCAAAGAAATAAAAAATGTGGATCTTTTGATGATGTGTTCAGAGAGAAGTTGCGACATAAAATATTATCTTGGTTGCTCTCGATACAAACGCTCCCACAGTGTCCCCTGATGTCCCCTGGGCACCATCCAAGGTCAAGGAGCATCACTGCATTAACATTAAACAGCAAAGATACGAAGTTGATAAAAAAAAAGGTGTAGAGCGACTGAGCAAACTAATTCAAATTTGTCTAGGTCTGTGGACCTATTAACTAGAAAAGTTACATTGAAATTGGAAGAAGCTGTTCACAGTGGAACACCACTTTCTGTTTATAAATAAGACAGAAACTGTTTGTTGTATACTTCAAGTTTTAGATATAAATTGATGGTAAATTGTCCAAAGACTTCACAGCTATGATTTATAATAGTTTGTGTTGAGGAAACAGTGATCGCAGTCAAACAGGAAGTAAGCTTTCTTTTGATCAAAGCCATTGTCTGCACATGCATGCCTCACAACATGCTGGATTACATTCATACACAAGGCAGATACAAGTTGCATGTTGTTTGTAATGTGAACGATAAAACAAAAGAATAGCATGCAACAATAATAAAGGCATGTAATACTAATGTTGAAATGTTTCCTGCCAGGTTATCATGCTACAGTTCTAGCCTATGGGCAGACGGGCTCTGGAAAGACCTTCTCAATGGGTGGCACGTACACCTCTGAACAGGAGAACGAGCCCACCGTTGGAGTCATTCCACGCGTCATCCGCAGGATCTTTCATGAGAAAACCAAGTACACTGAATGTGAATTCCTCCTCGCTGTGTCCTACCTCGAGGTACAGACATTCTTATTTCAAAGCCAAATCTAAGCTTGTTCTCTTACATGAAGATAAAAATGCTGAATGCAGAGAACAGTTTCTTGTGCATTTCATGTTTATTAAATTCCGTATAAACAGGGATATGTTGTATTTGCCTCTCAAAAGCATTTGAAAACATTTTTCACATTATTACAACACGTTAGTTGTTTTGTGGTAACATACTACAACATGGATCACTAAATCTGGTCCTGGAGGTCCGATGGTATGGCCATTTTAGCTTCAACTATTGTGAAACCTGTTGAACCAATTGAGGTCCTTCTAGCTTATCTGAAGCTAGAGTAGTGTTCACGCTAGAGCATGACTGTGGATCTCAATGTTAAATATAAACGATTAAACTTATTTTGTTTCAAACGAGTGTTTTTCAAACCTTAGTAAATTGATTTTCTTTTGCCTGAATCCTGCTTCATTTATTATATACATTTTTTTAAGTTAAAAGTTTGGAGTTCATTCAGTGGCTAATTCATCATTGGGGCTGATTTTTATCATTACATTTCTTGCAATCTTAGATTTATAATGAAGAGATCCTGGACCTCCTCTGTTGCTCGAAGGAGAAACCCGTTATTAGCATCAGGGAAGATCCCAAAGATGGCATCAAGGTGAGTCTTATTCTCTGTGACCCTGATACTTCAAAAGAAAATAGCAAAATTACCTAAATGTATTGCATTTCGGTTTCAAACATGTGCAAGATGCATTAGAACAAACCTACGCTTTTCAGAGCTGCACTGATGCAATGTCTGTACCTGACTAGATTCCTCCTCTTGGTGCTAGCGCTCGCATCACTTCACGTTAGCTCCTGCGGTGGGCAGAAGGAAATACATCTCATCTAAACATCAAATAAATTGAGCGTGTACAAGCGAAACATCATGCTGAATTCAGGAAAATTATCTTACATTTTTGGGGGGAATCAATGTACTTTCCAGAATTTATGTGATTTATATGCAAAAGCATAAACACAGACAATACTTGCTTGACACTGTAAAATCTACAAAACAAAATCTTCCTTGATTGGTTCCACACATGGATTTGAAAGCAGGAAGAGTTTGTTCAGGGAAATATAGCAGCGTTTAGTGGACTCTACTATTAATTAACATTTATTGTAACTTTTGTTTACATTCTGTTTGTCTGATTCCATGGGTTACACTATACTCTGAGGGGGGGGGGGCACTCCGATCGGAAGGGTGCTGCACCCCCACTATTGAATGCCAGGGGAAACGCAGATGAAGATAAGAATTTATGTTGAAATTGCCTTTATTTTCCACTTTCTTTAGATCGTGGGTCTTACAGAGAAGACTGTGGGCAGCATGCAAGAGATGGTGAGCTGTCTTGAGTTGGGAAACTCTGCTCGAACTGTGGGTTCAACAGCCATGAATGCTGCCTCCTCCAGATCCCATGCTATCTTTACCATTTCCCTGGAGCAGAGGCGCAGTGGAGACAAGTATGTACTCATCCTGATATAATACATGTACTGTAGCTAGCCTGTGTTATTGAAATCATTATCTACGGTAGGTCTAGTGGTATATTCGGTTTTTGTTTGGGTAGAACTGTTTAAAGATAGGCTTCACCCATAAATTGTGCAAACTTATCGTAATCATAATGTGCATTCACTCACGGTTCCTACTGCCCGTCTGGCCACAATGGGGGAGCAGGGCTTTCAGTCACTCAACCCCACCTCTCTGGAATGCTCTACCACCTGACCTCTGTAATACTACTTTCTTCAAAGAGTTCAAGGCTAACCTTAAAATCTCATCTCTTAACACCTTCAATGATTGATTACTGTTTTGTGTTAACTTAGATTTTATACATTCTATTTTATTGTGTTATTATTTGTATAGTAGATTGATCATATGTTGATCTGTTTGTTGTGTATTTACATTGTAAGGTGTCCTTGAGAGCCTTGAAAGGCACCCAAAATAAAATGTATTATTATTGTTATTATATGTAGCGGCCATTAAAAAAAAATTCTGATATAGCATCAGAAAAATGATTACAAAATTTTGGTCATTATTAAAAAATACAGTTTCTTGTGAAATATGTCCATTCTTCTACTCACCGAAAAAGATAGTAATGTTAAGTTTGATCAGATGAATGGCTGAATAGATAAAAAAATTTGCTTGTGGAAAGGTGGAGACACTTGGAAATGTGTGCAGGGCTTTACAAATTCACAGCAAGAGATTTACAAATATAACAAAAGAGAGCAGACAATGCTGCAAAATAGCTAAGCCCAGATATGTACTTTCAAAATTAGATCCCATCCGATAGATTTAAGGCAAATGATAGGTTAATATTTAGTATCAATCAAGGAACAACCTGCATGACATATTCTGTGATGAGAGCAAACTGCACATTCTGGATGGAGAAGAGACCAATTCCAGCAATCAAGTTGCAGGCGAGGACATACCAGACTAACACATGCTTTTCTTTTCAAGGCTGGCCAAGTCTACATGTGGATATTGTCATTGCAGAAAATCTGTTAAGCACATACTGGTTGAATGCCCTATTTATGCGACTAAGAGGAAGAGATACTTGAAAGGGCGAAATCTTAAAGAAGTCCACAATAACCCTGAAAGACTTAGGTTTGAAAGAAAATGAAAAATAAAAATCTAAATACACATGATGGACAAATTAAATTTTGCCATTTAAATCCTGTTGTGACTTTTTTTATATTGTGTTAGATCACTAATCCTGATTTGATTTGTTTGTTTTAATCAATTTCTTTTGTTTTTGTGGGTATTAAAGTTGTTTGCTCAGATGTTACAGCAATTATCCTCCTATATATAATGGTTAACCTAAGAAACAAATTGCTTGTGCAGAACTGATGTAATGGTTTCTAAACTCCATTTGGTGGATCTGGCGGGATCTGAGCGACAGAAGAAAACCAAAGCAGAGGGGGATCGGCTCAAAGAGGGTGAGTGGGATTAACTAATGTCTCTTTTGCAACTAATGTTCAACTCGCATTTCTTTCCTTTATCAAAGTCCTGGATTTATCAAGAGTACAAGGATTCGTGCAATATGAGTTTTTTTTTAAGACCAGTATTAACTGAAATAATCAGTTTTTTTTATTCACTGCACAATTGCAGTTGTGCATGCAAATTTTGGGTTTCATATAAATTGATTAAGGAAACATGAACTTTATCGCACTCTCTCGATAGGAGTTCATTAAGAACATGAGGATATATGGAATCCAATAATTAGCTTGTGCTCTCACTTCTTGAATCTGCAGGTTCAGGTCACAGAAAGTGGTGCCATTTCTCAGGTCATTTAGCAGGAATCAGAGGGGAATCATACATCACACCACATACCTCTAAACTTCCTCATTCACATTGTTGTATTCAATATTTTCTTTTATATGATGACAGACCTATAAAGTGTGACCAAGCCAAAATGCTCTTCTTGTTTTCTTCTAAAGAATAACTTTAGAAAAAGGGCACAGGGCATAGTTTTGTTAAGCAAGAATTTAATGTATTTACTGGCAACAGAGAGCATATTTTATTTCACATTTTTTAATGTAAATTTACTCATTCCACTAAACATATAGTTTAACATTCGGTAGTAGTTCATTTTGTATAGTTTTTATATCATTCTGTTTTATTTTAATATAGAAATTTATCCTCGTACTAAATTTAATAACAGACCTGATTGTTAAATGCAGGTAATGATCATTTGTTTTGATTGTTGAGCGGTTATTTATTGTGTTGTTTGTAATATAAAATTATGCAATTGTTACCAATTATTTAAAAGGTTGAAAGATTGTAGTTGAAAACATAAAAATAAACACTTCAAATTGTTAGGCAGTAGCTGATGCGGACTCAAATGCAGTGAGTTCAGACTTTTTTTATTTAAGTAGATCTACAACAGTCTCTGTCTTCAGGGTCAAGAAGCGTAGGAGCAGAAAACTTTAGCTCACAAACAAGATCACCAAAGATTCACCAGTGACATGCACTTAAAAAAGAGAGAACAAATAAGCTAACTAATGAGGAAATTAGGCCCACATGTGCATAATAAAGAGCAAGTGCAACACAAATGTCTTGAGTGTGCTTGGTGCTGGGTAAAGTTAAGCAGCGAGGAATGTTGAACGGCGTATTCAATGTTAAAAAAAGTTTTAAAAAACATATGTAACTTTTAAATTGGGTGGAAAATTGAATAAACTCAAAAGACCAAACAAAAATATTCAATCTAGCTTGTCTCATAGCTGGTTACTGATTGAGCATAAGAACATGAACGGCGTTTGGTAGTACACAGACTAGACTCGCAACTGTGAGTCATAAAACCCCTGTCTTGAGCCTTGTTAACGGAGGGTACTTATACAGGTGTGCTATCAGTTTACGTAACATGTAATAAGCGAATCATGCAAAGTCAGACCATGTTTTTAACGATGGGTACATTATACATGTGCCACGCCACATTGGCTCTTTTATTGCGATGTTGACGAGCAGTTATCACAATCTTTTTAGTGAAAGGACTATTCATGGAAGCCAAAGTGAGGTTTTCATGGATTATTATTGACTGATTAATGAGTTAAACAAATGTTAAGTTCGATCACTCAGTTTCCATAATAACCACAACTGGAAGGTTGGTGGCTTGGTCCCCGCCAGGGCCACTCTGCCATTGTGGCCCTGGGCAAGCCATTTAACCCACGTTGCCCTGTATGGATGTTTGTGACTGGTGTTGTGTGTTTGGTGGTGGGCAGGATGCTGTAGGTGCAGAATGGCATCCACTTCTTGTCAGACTGCCCCAGGGCAGCTGAGGGCTACCAAGGTAGCTTATTACCACAAGAATATGAATGTGTTATGAATGAATAATGGTTTGAAAATATAAAGTGTCAGAGCCATTATTATCATTGAAAAGAATCTGACCTAATTTCATTGTAAAGAAAATGAAAGTAGTCATGAAAAATTAAGAAATGAACCAGTATAATAAAGGTTATTTATAATGCGTAAGTCAATCAAATTGCTTGCTAGTGGAACACTTGATGTGTCTTGTAGAGAGATTGTTGTATTCACATTAATCAGGGGTGCTAAAATAGGGCTTTAAATCTATGTTCCAAGGACAAGTGGTGTTGGCTGAAATGAACACTGACTGCAGACTCTCCTAAAGTGCTTTAGTTTTTAAAAAATAAATTACTATAAGACCCTGTGTGAAGGCTGTGCGTTGATGTTTTAATCAGATTCTGAGGTACTGTTTGGTTATGGTAAAATTACAAGAGAGTACTGTATGTGAAAGACTACAGCGTGCCTGAGTCATGTGAATGAAAAAATATTTTTAAAGTATTTGTTTTTTTAACAAGAATTTTGATGTTTAATATTTTTTGACCAGGAATCAGCATTAACCGAGGACTGCTGTCTCTGGGGAACGTGATCAGTGCGCTTGGGGATGAGAGCAAGAAGGGATCATTCGTACCTTACAGAGATTCCAAGCTGACCCGTCTGCTGCAGGGTAAGTGCTGTTTGCACACGTTCTATAAAACAGGGGTCTCGAACTCAAATTATCAGGGGCTGCAGACCTGGGTCTGAGAATGAACTGCCTCAAGTATTCCACAAAATCAATACAGTACAATCATTAAATTTGTATTAATAACAAATTAAAGTATTAAGGGTTCTGCAGAATAGGAGGCCTGTGCTCATCACCAACTTTTCTCTTCACAGCAGGTTTAAAGAGGACATGATTGGGTTCAAGTGAAAAAATCGTTTTTGCATTATATGGTACAATATTTATTGCCATCCACTTGTGAATGCTTTTGAATAACTTATCCCGAGTCTTTGCTCTTCGTTTACTTTTGTATTTTTGTATTTTAGTAAAAAAATTTACTACAACTATTTCAAGAAAAAAATAATCGTACGCAATAAGTGTCACTTCTTTATTGGCATAAAACGCACACATAACACCTTAAAGTATAGAATTCAACATAATTAAGAAAAGAAAAAAGTTTACATTCAGATACTCAGTTAAATATCAAATTATCTTCACAAGGAAATGATCTTTGTATCCATCTGTGTAATTATCGAATTTTAGCAAAAATAAAGAACAATATTGCTAGTTAAGTGTCATTGTCATTGTTTGACCGTTTAGTTTTTATACTTTAGCAGGCATGTTTGATGAGTACTACAGTACCCAGAATGCTAAGCGCCACATTGTGCATACCGATAACATTGTTTGGTTCCAGTCCTACATTAAGCAAACCATAAATATTCAAGCATGTCATCACAAACTAATAGATTAATATAAACATCCCAATGTCCACGTGAAGATGCCCAACGTGTGATGGTCTTGCCTATTCATTCACTCAAACAACTCTGAGAACGCAGAGCTATCTTTAGTCATGTAGATTCTTGTCATTGAATCTGCATTGTTTTACCGCGAGTGTTCATCTGTATCTGTTCTTTTGAATCCAAACCACTTCACCACCACTGAAATCCCTCCATTTGGGAATTTAAATCTTCCTCTGAGCTTCCTCAAGCTGTGCTAGCTTTCCAGCGCTGTTTAGCATCCTCTTCTTTGTGTTGAGGGGTGCACAAGGGGCAACTTCCTCCTTTCCTGCTTGAAGCTCGATAGGAAGTGACTGAACTCTTATTCGATATGGCACACCCCTAGTGTTTATACAATGCCAAGAGAGATATAGAACCTGATAGTTATTTTTTTGTAATATATTCTTCAAACTCTTTAAGGAAGTCCATGAATGATGTTTTTTTTGTAAATCTGCATCTGTGAATATGATATTTTTAAAAATATATAACAGATCACAAATGAATATACCTTGGGTTGAGAAATAAGAACCTTTCAAAGAGTAAATTTTTTCCAATATAAAATTTGTGTTCCAATACGGTACGTGTTCACAAAGCTGCAAAAATGAGACTGCAGTTTAGGAAAAAAAATTGACTTTACTGAAATATCTGTGTATTTATTTTGGCATAGTCACAACAAAATATGGATTGTAGCTCAATGTCGCTTGAATTTAGTCAATTGTAAATTCCCTAATT
The DNA here is from genome assembly GCA_900490495.1 of Danionella dracula. Taxonomy (NCBI): domain Eukaryota; kingdom Metazoa; phylum Chordata; class Actinopteri; order Cypriniformes; family Danionidae; genus Danionella; species Danionella dracula. Next base: position 1,180,448 of record UELW01000489.1, read on the forward strand.
ATGATAAAAATTCTGATTATAGAAATATGTAATGTGACCTGTGAGGAATTTAGGAATTTTATGTCGTCAAAGATATACAGCCTATGAAAAAGGCAGAGGCATTGCATCACTCGGAGAGAGCCAGGATGACATCATCACTGCAGATAAAGTACTTAATTATATTACTTTAGTGTGTTCATATGAACTATTGTTCATAATTAAATTGTGTTTTGTGTTTGTATATGTTCTTTGTGTTGGCCCTGGTTAAAGATATCGGAGTGTTTTGGCACTTACAATTGGAGTGAAAGGTGGAGATTTAGACCTGGTTCTGGCGAGACCAGGGATATGTTTTCCGACAACTGAGGAAACACAATATTTGAATTTGCTTGAAGATGTAAATTTCATGCAGTAAAGAAAGACACTAAGAAAACTGGTTTTGTTTAGTGAAAAGAAGTCTGCTGACTCAACCTCGGATTGTAATTGCAATTAAAATCTAAGAACTACGAGCTGAAATCATTGAGGAAAATCACCTATGCATTTGTGAATGGTGAAAAAAATCAATAGGCTGCATTGGCATTAAACTTTACTGTCAAACTTTGACAAAAAAGTAAATAACCTTCCTTTAGTATATGTGTTGTTTTTTTTGCTAGCTAGTAGTTAGCATTCTTATTATGGCAATATTGATGAGTGCATAGACGGCATGCAACAGCACAGGACTATAGATACTTTTGTTGAATAAAGGATGGTGTGGAGTCTTCGCAGAGAGCAGTTTGTAGGCTTGATGCACAACTTTAGATTAGCGTTTAGACTTCTTTGAATTGCTTTTAGCTAAAAGTACTTGACATTTTATACAAATAAAGCTGTGATCTACATTGCTTGGCTGATTTATTGAAAACTGTCTTGCACAGATTCTCTCGGAGGAAACAGCCACACTGTGATGATAGCTTGTGTGAGTCCCGCTGATTCAAACATAGAGGAGACCATCAACACTTTGCGTTATGCGGACCGAGCCAGAAAGATCAAGAATAAACCGATTCTCAATGTGGATCCTCGAGCAGCTGAGATGAAGAGACTCAAACTGCAGGTAGCACAGTCACATCCATGAACTGCATTAACATGAACAGCTTTCAAAAAGCAACTGAAAACTCTTCTCTTCAGGGAACACCTACTAATAAAGAAATCCCTTTTCCCCTCCTTTGTCTACAATTTTTTCTTCTTGGTATGGTTTATTGATCAGTTGAACATCTTTTATTATGAGAAAACTGAGATAGACTTTGACTGTGAAACAAATTGCATATTGTCTCTTTGCTACTGTAAGTCGCTTTGGACAAAAGCGTCTGCCAAATGCATAAATGTAAGATACCAGACCTCACCACAGGAATGTCAGGGAGACAGTCTTTGTAGATTGTGTCCTAAAATTTAAAAGCCAGTTATTTTGCACTATTCTACTTCACACTTTACTGGACTTCATACATTTTACTGTAACCTGTGTGCTAACATGACATGTTTTTTTCTCTGGCCGGTGGCATTCTATCAGAAACTTGAAAGTGAAGCTTGAACTTGACTCTTCAGATGTTGCTTGCATGTTTTAGTATTGTCCCCTAATCAACAACATGCCTCAAGTCATATTCAGATTGGTTCATGCATGTTTATGTAATCCTATTTTCTGATGAGCTAAATTAGCGGTTCATCTGATTTTGTCAGAGTAGTGGTTCCCAACCTTTATCTATAGGTATAAGACTTTTAAAACCAGCTCTTGGTGTTTTTCTGATCTGCTCAAGAGCATGTGTCTCCGTTGGCTAAAAAGGATATCAGTCAAGAAGCTAAACCAATCAGAAGCACCAGTTGCCGCCTTTTCAAAGCATAGCTTATGGTTGATCTTCCCGATTAAATCATAAAGCCGGAACTTCCACAGATGCCAAAAGATGAAAAATTAACAAAATATAGCTTTTTTTATGTTGACAAATAGGATAAATGTGCAGCGGTTTTAATCCCTGAGAAGGAATAGTGAAGAGTGCTTACACAACTCTGGAGCTCCTACTAACATGGAGAAAACGATCCGCGTACAGGACACGGAAGTTCCTTAAGCAACGCGCTGTTCTGCTAGTTATTGACTCTCAATCAACCCCTCTTATTGAGAATCGACAATAATTATCTCAATGAGATTGTCATCCAGTCCTACGCTCGTATGAAATGTGGTTAAAAATCCATTGAAGTAATGTTTGGTGCTTAAGTGTGTTTTGATGAGAACCTCACCATCCTTACCACCTCAGTGAAATTTACAGCCCCTTGTGAGAGAGATTTGAAGATTACCATCTACCGCCAGGGAGAAATTCAGACATAAATACAACTAAAGAGTCCATTTGGATTGATCAGGAATTATTTGCATAGGTTGCCTTGCAACAGGGTCTGATCTTAAAGGCCAAAATGGGAGGTGACAGGGAACAGATACACTTCTCCTAATGTGCCCACAGAGAATAGCCATGGGTGTTTTTGATTGGGCGGATTTTGGACTTTTCAATAAAACCGGATTTTATTTGACTTGTAAGAGCTTTACTGATTTTAACTAACCTAATTAATAAATGTAATCAACAATAGAATTACAATTTAGAACAGCTGCTGAAAAACATTCCTTTTTAATGAAAAATAGGAGTCTACAGTCCTGATATACATGTCGGACCTTTTATGGACACACTGTTTTTTCTTGTCATTAGTTGAAAGATTTAATAGACTAACATCCCTAGTGTTAAGTCTAATTAATGATTTGTTTATTTTATAACTTAGGTGCAAGAGCTTCAGGTGATGCTGTTTCATGCACGTGGTGGGGTGGCTCCTGTGTTGACTGGGTGAGGATCTTTATAGAATGTATTTTCTTTATATCTAGAAGAGTTTGAGAGATCAATTCTCTGGATTTTTACAAGCACTTATGAAGACTCCAGCGCTCTTGATTGTCATCGATTTTAGTAATGACCGGAGAAATTTTTTGTTTCATCAGTAGCTGTATTTTGTTTATAGGTCAGAGCCTGGGGAGAACGTGTCAAAAATTATAGAGCAGAATCGCACTCTACAGGAGGAAAACGGCAAACTGAGTCGAGAGCTAAGTGAGGCTGTGGGTCAGACAGCAGTCATGTGCGAGAGAATCATAGTGGTATAAACCTTTACTTCATGTTTTTCTTTCCCTTATCCTGCTCTTATTTTCCGTAATATTTAGCCATTTTTCTTTTTCATTCATTCCCCCCTTTGCTGTTATTGTTTATCTTTTCTGTCATTGCCTAGTTGTACTGACCTTATGGTCATCACACACCTATCGGTTTTCCAAAAATAAATCTTTTTTCTTTCCTTTATTTTTACCTTCCTTGCTTTTAGCTTAAATCTCTCTCTACATATTTTTCTGTTCATTTTTTTCACTTCCTGTATTCTTGTCTCTTTCATTTGTTTTTTAAGCTTTTTTTTCCTTCTACCATGACCCTTTTTAATAGCCAATTGGTAAAAACTGCAAAAGGACCTATAGTATCTGTTGGTATCCTTCACTATTATTATTATTATTATTATTCCACCCTTGATGTTAAAGGCAAGCCTTTGATCCGCTTGTGGGAAATGTGGCAACCTTGTAGGCCTAAGTCTGACTTGCAAACACACCAACTTTGGGGCCCCTAACTTATCACTAGTCCAAACTTTCACTCCTCCTTGCGCTAGTAAGTTTCAAACTGAATATTATAGAAACAAAATCCTCTGGCCTTTTTGATTTTTCACCCTTTTTTGTCATCATTTTAAGTTTAAAAAAAAAAAACATTATTTTTTGGACATGTCTGGTTTTACCAGGTCAATCATTTTGCATGACGGCCATATAGAGAGAAAACTTGCAGCTCTATTTTCTAGATAAAATTCTCAAACCATACACATGTCTTTCTACATGCCCTTAGGCACTCAAAGCATTTTGTTGCAGATATAAAAAAAAATTCTGAATTTGTTGACTGGTTAAGCCTATACTCTTGATTCTTATTTCCTTGGTTATGCCAAAAATATTTTGCCACCACAGATCCACAAAATGCCACCACATATTCCATATTTTCACATGTTGTTCAATTCCCTATTGTGTGAGATTTAAACATAGAAGTTTTAAAAGTAATTGCGTCGAATGTAATTTTGGACCTAGCAGTTTGAATTGCAATTCTCACCTGTGTTTGCTCATATGGGCTTCTTTTAGATTGAGCAGACCAATGAGAATCTGGAGAGTAAGCTGAATAAGTTGAGGGAGCACGCAGCGTAAGTTTCATCTTTAGGAAACTTTTTTCACTGGAAACAAGCTCTCTGTGATGAAGGGATTTGTGAGACAGGTGTAAACTGGATCTCCAAAAGATGGTGGAAACACTGGAGGATCAGGAGCTGAAGGAGAACGTAGAGGTGATCCAAAGCCTCCAGCAACTCATTCTACAACTCCAGGTATTAAAGCCGTGGATAAATATTTAGGGCTTGAGCACCAGCGGTACAAGAACCCCATTGTAATTCGAAAAAAATCATATTTATTTATTAATTATTATTTATTATTTTTATTATTGTTTACCGTCAATGCGGGGACTTTTGAGAGCCTGACCATTAACGAAAAGTCACAGATTTTTGCACACGCCACAGACCCGGTGAAAAATGGCATAAAATTTCGGTCTGAAAACCTAACGTGGTTTTGCAGCTGTTGTGCAACCAGTTTGTTGTAGGCAAATTAAATTTGGTACACATATGTCAAGCTGCAACTTTTACTTATATAAATCCTGTGTCCAAAATTTGACGGGATGACGTTTATTTCACAAAAACACTAAAAATGCCCGTTTTCGCTCGTTTTATACTTTGACATACTCCTCCTAGGCGAAATGTCCAATCCTGCTGACAATTAGTGTGGTTACTTGTAAGGAATGAGGGAAAAAAATTATTAAAAGCTAAGTATGTCAAATGGTCATGGGGTGGCACCCCAGCAAATTTCACCCTTCAAAAATTTGCAAAAACAAATTGACATATATTGGAATGTATCGCCGTTCAAGTTAATCCAGTTTCAACAAAACTGAACAAAAGTATATGCATCCCTGTGACTGTGCTCTAAAAATTGGCTATACAGCGCCCTGTTAAATGTAACCAAAATCTTCGTTTTAGCTTTTTTTGACCCATTGAACGTGTTAGGAAGCCCACCAAAGTTTGTTCGAAGGTCATGTTAGCCAAGTATAATAATCTAACACGCTCACTGAAATTGTACCTTTGAATTGTACATCTCTGCAGCGCCCCCTTGAATGCAAAAACAAACTCCTTTTAGGAAATTTCCAGATCAAGCTGAATTTTGGTCTGGTGACTCTTAAGACATTTGGGACCAAAAGTTATTAAAAAGAAGATCGCCGCGCGGTCTTGCTATGGCACCTTAAAGAATTTGACCTTTTTTAAATCTATAGGGCTAACTGGATTTCCTACTGTAGCACACACATACTTTATCCAAAAAGCATGATCAAATTATGGAATGAGCCTACCATTCTGATTAAATTGCTATGCTTAAGTGATGATACACTTATAGTGTTACCTACTGCTTATATATATATATATATATATATATATATATATATATATATATATATATATATATATATATATATATATATATATATATATATATATATATATATATATATATATATATTTGTGGCTGTATCCCCCACACACTTCATCCAATGTACATGAAAAAATGAAGTGTGAAAATCTTCTGAACAGATTGGCATTGTAATGTTATGCTAATCTTATAACACCAACTCTTGGTTTTATATGAGTTGTTTTTGTAACAGTATAGATCATATTTACATTTAAAGCTTTCCATTGTTCAGTACTAATGTGCCTTTTTACCTTGTTTTGAGCTCTTGACAACAAGTGAAAACACTTGAAAGGCCAGGAGGGGGTGGGTTTGGCTCCTGCAGACATATCATGCGAGAGCCCTTCCATCGCTGCTTGCAGCTTTGATTTTTTAATTATGATTTAAATTATTTCATATCTTTTATGATTTTGAAAGGTTGATTTAATTTTTTTTTATATAATTCTGTGAATAATAAACAATGGTGTGAAACAGTGTCTTACTTCAACAGAGGGAGAGCATGGGAATGGCTGCCAGCATCGATGCCATGGCTTCTGGAAACACTTCGGAACTGGAGGTAAACATGGAATTTTCCCTCTTTTCCTGTTGAGGTTTTAACAGCTGTTCTATACTAACCAACCAGTTATTCTATAGCAATTTGAAGTTAGAGTTCCTAAATTCTGATCTTTAAAATCACAAAAACACTTTGTTTCCTCAATGTACACAAACTTATTTTTGTGTTTATGGTGAAACCTATTCAGCAATTTATTTAGTTTTGCCACTGTTCTCTTGTTTGCTGAATGCTCTCTCTCTAAATGATTGACTCCCATAATTAAATGTTTTACAATTTGTTTTTAGAAAACTCCCAAACAACCTAAAAGTTGTTGCAAAATAAACCCCATAATACCTGCTAATTAGTAATTGCAGTTACTGGGATTTTCACGCACAACCATTTCTAGGGTTTACAAAGAATGATGTAAAAACATCTAGTATGCAGCAGTCCTGTGGGCAAAAATGCCTTGTTGGTGCTAGTTGAGGTCAGAGGAGAATGGGCCGACTGATTCAAGCTGATAGAAGAGCAACTTTGACTGAAAAAAACACTCGTTACAACCGAGGTATGTGGCAAAGCATTTGTGAAGCCACAACATGCACATCCTTGAGGCGTATGGGCTACAACAGCAGAAGACCCCACCGGGTACCACTCATCTCCCTACAAATAGGAAAAAGAAACTACAATTTGCAGGAGCTCACCAAAATTGGACAATTGAAGACTGGAAAAATGTTGCCTGGTCTGAGTCTCGATTTCTGTTGACATTCAAATGGTAGTCAGAATTGGGCGTAAACTGAATGAGAACATGGATCCATCATGCCTTGTTACCACTGTGCAGGCTGGTGGTGGTTGTGTAATGGTGTGGGCACACTTTAGCCCCCTTAGTGCCAATTGTGCATCGTTTCAATGCCACGGCCTACCTGAGCATTGTTTCTGATCATGTCCATCCCTTTATGACCACCATGTACCCATCCTCTGATGACTACTTCCAGCAGGATAATCCACCATTTCACAAAGCTCAAATCATTTAAAATTGGTTTCTTGAACATGACAATGAGTTCACTGGGATCTTTGGGATTTGGTGGAATGTGCATCCCACAAATCTCCATCAACTGTAAGATGCTCTCCTATCAACATGGGCCAACATTTCTAAAGAATTCTTTCAGCACCTTGTTGAATCGATGCCATTAAAGCAGTTCTGAAGGTGAAAGAGGGTCAAACACCGTATTAGTATGGTGTTCCTAATAATCCTTTAGGTGAGTGTGTGTATGTGTATGTATATATGTGTGTGTTTATGTGTGTGTGTGTGTGTGTATATAAAATACTCTCCTGACCACGTAAAGTAAAAAAATGTCAGATCTTTAAAATTTTCTTGTCAAAACTGTACTTTTGGTGACTTGAACTAGTGAAGCTGGTAAGCTGCATTAGCTATTAAAACCCATCCATTAACTAATAAATTTAAAGAAAGATCAACGGCAGCAACTCGAAATGAACAAGCTTCATGAAATAAGCCTAAAAGCTGGATCTACACCACAGATCACCATGACATGGACTGAACAAATTGTCATTACACAATGTAAGATTGAACACAAGATTAACAATCAAAAGGAGAAGACCCTAAATGCTCACTCAATTTCAATGCTGCCTTTAGATTTAAAATCATTAGGTTTTTTTTAATAGACTGCTCGGTTTATAGTGCTAAGTGGAAAATATACCTAATGACTTAAAAATACAAAGAACTGTTTAATGACCCAAGCCTTACTGTGACAAAATTGAAACAACTATTATGGGGGAAAAAAATAAATGGTTTTATGGATCTTTGCTATCTGACTGTCGTATGATTTGTATATGTTCAAGAAAAACTGACAACAATGACAAATAATACAAAATGAATGACATTTAAAAACACAGTTGTATTTTGGATTTTATTGTCATTTACTAAAACAACTACAATTATTTTTCAAGCACACAATGCTAAAATATTGTTCAACATTGAGACTTGGTTCTGAGCTGGAAGGATTTTGTTTTGTTTGTTCCTTTGGTTGCTGCTTTAGGAGATGTGTTCAGGACAGGACTCTGCTGTTCCTCAAGTAAAAGACTCATCTGAAGCCTACACAGCCCAGCATGCTCTGCGTCAGGCTCAGATGTCCAAGGAGCTAATTGAGCTGAACAAGGTCCTGGCACTGAAGGAGGAGTTTGTTAAGAAGATGTGTCAGAACGAGAGTCACTTGGAACCCTTGCATATGCGGCATCAGGTCAGCGAAAGGAGGCGAATTGGATATTTTACATGGATGCTTCGTTTAGCATGAAACGTAAAGTAGTCAAACTAATTGAAATGTGGTAAATTCGAATGATGGTGTTTTCATTTTAATGATTATTTGTGTAGAGAATGAATGAATGAATTATTGTAATAAAAGGTCTTTGTTTCCCCCTTGCTGTGGCTTCAGGAGAATGTTCATAGTCTGCAGGCATCTGTGGGGTCTCTGCAGAAAGAGAAGGAGGAACTCGTGCAGGCTCTGCAGTCTGCCAAGAAAGACTCCAATCAGGCCAAGTAAATATAAATCTAATTCTCACAAATACATTTTGTTCTGATAAGCTAGCTCAAAAAAAAAAAGATAAAATGCCCAGTGTACAGATCTTTACCAGGACAACTAGGCATCACGCGACTGCATTTAACACCCCACCACCAGTTTTGCTCTCCTATTGGTCAATTACAGCCCTGATGCTTTGTGTTCGTGAGTAGTATCCTGCTCTCCTATTGATCACCTGATGCCCCATGCTGTCTTCACAGAAGAGCTCTCCCTGTCATCATGCACGCTTTGGTTTTGTGTTGATGTCCAATATTCGTGAATGTTTTCATATTGCTTTTTAAAAAAATTTTATGCCCATGGCTCTCCTCCACTACCATCCGTTCTCTGACACTCCCCCACATCACCTCACTCGAATGGCAAGGATTATTGTTTTTCATTGATTTTATTCTGTTTTCATTGTTTTATTGTTATTTATTAGATTTATGTGTACTTTTAAGGATTGAAGAATCCTACTTTATTTTTCTCTGGTTTTTATTTTCTATTTTTTGTGTTGTTTCTTTGTGGTTTGGAACAGATTATGCATTGTATGTATAAAAATTGCTTCTACATACAAAAATTCAGCACATGAAGGCCTCCCTGGAAAGGATTAATTTCGTATGTTGAGGTATCACTGTATTCTATTTGTAAAAATAGTTACTCCAATGAGCGTTAAACTTTGAGAGACTTCCTTTCACCTCAAAATTCCAAAAGTGGGATGTGATCAGAACACACCACACTTACCAAATCCACATTTTTTGTGTTATGGATTTATGAAAGTTGTTGTTACCAGGTGTGTCTCACAAAGGTGGAACTGGGAAAAAGTCATCGCTTTTTTCTCCTGTAAAACACTTCTGCCATATGCAATGTCTGTTTGTCTGTCAACCCGCAAGGCTAAAAACAGCCCAATGGCAGGAGGCGGCGTTATGTTGTCCATATTATTTTTTTTACAGTCGTTTGTTATTACTAACACAGCCTTTTCACGTACCCCTACCAAGTGCTGAGGTGTATGGGTACAGACATAAATCCAAGAAATGGGACACCCCAAAGAAGCTGGGATGTCACTAATGCTGCTACTTGACATATGCGTCAAATGTTCACTGTTTAGTTGGCTGCCCAGACTTGTGTGTGTGTGTGTGTGTGTATGTGTATAAATGTATGTATATAGACACACACACACACACACACACACATATTTATATATATATATATATATATATATATATATATATATATATATATATATATATATATATATATATATATATATACACACACACATACATATACATATATGTATGTATATGTATGTATATGTGTGTGTGTGTGTATATATAAGGAGATATGTCAATTATAGTTTTTTTATTCAAATACTCTCGACACTTTCTACTTCCCGATTCTCCTCTCTCTCTCTCTCTCTCTCTCTCTCTCTCTCTCTCTCTCTCTCTCTCTCTCTCTCTTCAGGCTGAGTGAGCAGCGCAGGAAGCGTCTTCAGGAGCTGGAAGGTCAGATCTCAGAGATGAAGAAGCAGCTTCAGGATCAATCCAAGCTCCTCAAGATGAAGGAGTCATCTGTTCGCAATGTGACCAAACTCAACCAGGAGATCCAGGTCTGGCTTTATAAAGGCTCTGATTTTCAAACACTTTTTTAAAGCGCTGCTTTTCTCGGTTTTTGCATTTATTTAAAATAGCTTTAAAAATTATCTAGTGAATTATGGTGGCTCAGAAAGTTTTGTTTGTTCTCATTTAGAATGCTAACTGAACTGAAATGATCAAAGAGGAGCTTAGACTGGATTGAACACAGGACACAGTTTATATGCTAGATCCTATTAAATAGTATTTCTTTGTAAATCAATTTTTTTGATGAAGTGTTACATATTTAATGACATTTGTCTGTTCTTTCCCCTTGATTATGGTTTCAATTTATTTCTGCTGACACTAATGGAAACATGTCATCCAAATACTCACATTTTACTATAGCTGCTTTTTCTTAAAAATAAGCCAAGTGTATTTAACCAAGTGTTTTGAAGTGTTGTTCTGTAATACAAATCAAATTTTACCTCTATGAAAACAATTTGGGTACATTTTGACTTCTGTAGTAATGGGGTTGCTACAAAAGTTTAATGGTACAAATACTTCAATTGTTTGAAGTGACTCATCTATAAGAGTTGGGTTCTGATCCCTTTTCCTGAACTCACTCTAATTTGGAAGAATGAAAAGAATAAAATGTGGAACCAGTCAAACAAAGTTGGAAGTTTATCAAATAACTTTGCAAATGGAAAGGATCATGATTTTAAATCGGCTAAAATATTTTTTTTTGTTGTGGAAAGCACAAAAGAAAATGGTGAATATTCAGCATTTCGGTGCATTTTTTTTCTTTATGCAGGCTATGAAGTCTCAGCGTGTACAGCTTATGAGGCAGATGAAGGAGGACTCAGAGAAGTTCCGCTTGTGGAAGCAGAAGAAAGATAAAGAGGTCTTGCAGCTGAAGGAAAAAGTGAGGATGTGTACCATTTTTCTATTTACACTAAAATTATCCTTCTGATGAATATGAATGTATATTTGTGAAATTGCAGGACCGTAAACGTCAGTATGAGATGTTGAAACTGGAGAGAGACTTCCAGAAGCAGGCCAATATTCTTCGCAGAAAAACTGAGGAGGTAGTTTTTTTATTTTTTATTTAAGGATGTCCATCAGTTATGCTTGTCCATTCCTCTTTGCCACATTCAATTAATGGTTTCAAAGTGTTTTGCTTGCCTTTTCTGAAGCCATAGAAAGGGGCTGTTTTAAGTAATTCTTTATGTTTGTTAAATAAAAACAGGATTTTTCCAGGAAATGTGCCCACACGAGTCAACTTTGTCTGTTAGACATATATGCCTAGTTTTATCAATATCAATCTTAAGCAGATTTCAAGGCTTCTGTCTTATGCAGATTTCAAGGATTTCAATTTTATTTTTTGTTAAATGAGACAGCACTCAATATTTGAGTTTTGAGATCCCAGGTTGATCTGAAGTGTCCTTCAGCTCTTCTTCATTGTTGGGTCTAGTGTATCACCGCTTCCTTGACAATGTCAATTTTCTGTGAGGTCAAGATCAAGCACGTTTGCTAGTATCAGGGATACCATGGTCCTTAAACCAGGTACTGGTAGCTTAGCAATGTGTGCAGATGCTAAATAATAATTTGCTCAGCAGAAGAAAGCATGAAGTGTGTCTAAAATATACTGATAAACGTCTGCGTTGACCTTGGAGTTTAAAGAAACACAGTGGACCACGACACCAGCAGTAATGTTTTTGTATTTCAGTTACTATTGTCCAAAGTATGGAAAGTATTTGATGGCCAATTTAAATGTAGATGTTTGAAAAGGTTTCTGACATTTCTCCTCAGGCTGCAGCAGCAAACAAACGCCTGAAAGATGCCCTCCAGAAGAGAAGTGAGGTTGCAGAGAAGCGCAAAGACTTTCAGGGCCGTGGAGCAGAGAATGCTAATAACAGAATCAAGGTATAAGTAACTGCAGGAAATTAACTATCCTTTTCCTCACAATTCATTCTTTCATCTGCTTTTTCCGTTAAAAATGCCTTTCTGTATGTTTTCTTGTGTTTATCTTCAGCTAGTCCGAAGTATGTCAGAATTTACACAGGTCTTTAGAAAGTCTTAAACTCCATGCAGAAATGTTAATGAGAACAGTTAGTGGATCTATAGAAGCCACTGGGAAATGAAGCGATGAGCTGGGATTTGCATTTATGGAGAGTGACTGATTTCAGAGCTGGCTGCTGAACGAGGTGGAGGTGCTTGTGAGCACAGAGGAGGCACGGAGGCATCTGCAGGACCTGCTCGAGGACCGAAAGATGCTGGCAGAAGAGATTCAGCAACTCCGACAGCAGATGGAGGCTGGAGAGAAACCTGTGGCTAAAGTCCGGGTGAGACTGACACTGACAGTATTCTTTGTGAATAATAGAACCGTGAGGACATAATGTTATTTTGCGTGAATGTTAATACCCTATGAGTCCTTTGGAAATGTGAATTTTTAAATGGACCTTTTTTTTTTCCTTCAGCGTCGAACACTGACTATATCAGAGCTGGAAGGAAAGTGTGAATTGGAGGCTTCCATCAGTAAGCAGGTGGAGAGTCTGGAGACAGAGATGGGGCTCAGGTCTGTCTGAAATTAAATAAGCCACCATTTTCTTGCTCCCCATTTCAGATCAAAAGTGTATGTGTATGCACACGCACAAAAAAAAACTTTTTAAATGAATACTAATCCTAATGAAGCCTAATTGTATCTGTTCCTTCAGGAGTGCACAGATTGCAGACTTGCAGCAGAAGGTTTTGGATGCAGATAACGAGGGCCGGGTGAAGCAACGATGGGATTTTTTTACCACCATCATTGAGGCCAAGTCTGCTCTCAAGATCCTCATGGCAGAGGTATAGCAGCAGAAACACACTCTAATAGAACATTACAAGGTTACAAAACCCTTCTAACATACTAAATTTAATAACACAAGGATTTAGATACAACATAGGGATTAACACTTTTATTCTCTCACTCATGTCAGGTGGTGCAGTCGAAGTCTTACTGTGGCCGCTTGGAGAGTGATCTGAAGCAAGAAAAGGTCAATCTGATGGACTTGCAGAAGATTCTCTGTGATGAGAGGAAGCTGATGTCCACCATGGACATGGAACATCAGAGTCTGATGGTGGAGATGGAGCAGCGCCACCAGGAAAAAGTTTGTCACTTTACCTTATTTTAGACTGTAAATTCACAGTATTACTTCTGTCCTATCTTTTTCTGAGTTGGCCCTTCAATTTTCAGATGGTAAGGGTCAGTTCCTTTTTCCATCTCGGTTTACAGGTTCATGTGAGACAATGAGGTGTTGCAATTCTCTTTTGAATAAAGAAAATCTAAAATTTGGGGCAAAGTGGTGGTATACAATTTCATACAGAATAACATGGTTTTTGTTTTTATTACCACATTGCCGCAATGCTGGTGTGTGAGTACAAAGCATTGACAACACACTGAGTGACAGAACTTTACGTGCGGGCAATGTTTCAGAGAGCAATCTTTAGATTGCTAAAAAAAAATGGATCAGCCTGCATTAGAGAATACGATTGTCTATTATTTCAGAAAATGTCTGAAACTGAAGAGTTTATCTAAAAAAAACTGGAACTATATGTACAGATTTACTGGTAATATTTAATTGTCTAATCGATCATAAATTATATTGAAGATACATTAAAACGTTCATTGTTTTAGTGATGATTCATGAAGTTACCTGTGAGATCAGTTTTCGTTCACATTACGTGAGTCTGTGAGTAAATGTTTTAACCATTACTTTAGAACAAACAAATAACTGCAGCAACGCATCCAGAACCGGAAACAAACTTTTGTGAATCATAGAACATCACATAGTCTTCCGATCAGTTTCAAATAACACTAGACATTTATTAAATTTCGCAATCCCTTCAGAGGTCTCCAGGTGTTCACAGGTCGCCTGTCACAGCCAAACTAACCCCTCACGCATGTTTAATGACGCAGGAGTGCATAAAATAATTTTTTAAACCTGCTCTCAAAAATCTGTTCTGACCTTTCACCAAAAACAGGCGTGTGTATAGAAGAGAGTCTTGTCTCCATTCTCCTCTCCTTCAACTAAGCTTCCCTCAGTATATTATACTTGTTTCAGCACACTTCCACTTCACATATACATCAACATATTGTCAGCAGCACAACAAAATGTTTCATTACATTGACAATGTGAATAAAAACTTGAAACTCACCTGATTCTCTGACTCACCTCTGAGTAAGATCCATTTGAGACAGCGTCAATTGTCTGTGCACTGTGACTGTTGCTCTGCTATTTGATTTCCTTTTGGACAACATGTTACTAGTCTAGAACAAGCTGATTGGTTAGGAAAAACAGAATTTTGTGTCGGTATTTCGTTCAAAATTAATTAAATAATTTATTTTCTGCTTTCTCCAGCACCAGAAGAAAGTGTGAGATGTGCGACAGGAATGCTTTATCTGCTATGCTATTCCCGCATACTTCTACTTGACTTAAACTGTAAAACATCTGCCATTCCCACTTTTTTTTGCTTGTTGGTATTTACAGCTTGAGTGAGACATGGAAGATGGTCTCAGTCATGCCACTCTCCTTGGGTTTTTATTTTGGTAATGGAAACAGGGGAAAGTATTCCTCTTACTGCTTTAAATGCATGCTATTGACTTTAAAGGATGATTTGTCAACAATATTCATTTGAAGGATGAACAACAAGAACATTATTTTTGGCTATTTTGGCTAAACGTCATAAAAAATATTAGAGATTTTGTTGAAGAAACCAACATTAATAAAGTGAACCTGAGGCTTGTTTATCAGTGTTTATCTCAGCTGTTTAATAATGGTCACCGCATTTTAAATGTGCATTTTAAAACAATAACATTTTTTTAAATCATTTGTAATTTGTAGCAGGTAAATGTTTAAAAGCCAATTATTCAACTGCTTAGGGTGAAAGGTGGTTTTTGCTTTTTTATTTAAATATTTTATCAGTTTTTAACATTTTGTGGACTGACGTTAATGGTCTGTTCCTATCATCTAGTATGTTTTCTGTGTTGCATAGTTGCTCTATCTGCTGGGACAGCAGAAGAACTGCTCACAGGAGCAGACTGAGGCAGTGTCAAGACGTGAACGTGAGCTGCAGCAAAGGCTTCAGTTTCAGGTTTGACTAAACACCGTACACATGGTGTACAAGAGAGTTCATTCAGAATGAGTGAAGTAGTATCAAGCTGACTATGCACCCTGTTGTGTAAAAGGCAGAGGAGATCGAAAAGCTGCGAGAACTCAGCGATCAGAACCAGAAGCTGAAGGAGGAAAATGAACAGTATAAACAGGTTTGAGTCTCTTAACTCTCATTTGGTCATTTACAGGCTCAAGGATGACCTGTATAGAGTGTAAAGATGGCTTTGCAAACCTACTGGTTTACCAAGTAGGATGCACTACACACTCTTTTAAAGGGGGGGTGAAACTTTTAATTTTTTTTGTTCATAGGTTTTATGGCGAATAAATTATGCAAATGATTAAAACTTTATCTTTAAAATTACATTCAATTTTATGCAAAGATTGTTTATTACAATTCCTGATGTCAACAATTATTTAGCTTGATAATCGTAGCATCTCACCTATATATATATATATATATATATATATATAGAACACTTATATATAGAATTTAATTGTAAAATTCACAGTAGAAATCCCTCATGTCTTCTGCGGATTTTTACAGAAGCTGACCCTCACTCAGCTGGTGGGCACTAAGAAAGTTTTGTCTGTTGTGAATGAATCTCCGGACACGTCGTTCGAATATGTTCCACCCAAGGTAGAAGCCTCGCTATTTTTGCTTATTTTTTTACTTTGTGCTATGCTAATGATTATAAAAATTGTCTCCCAACCATAGCCCAGAGCTAAGGTTTTCTCAACGGCGCGAACACGTCAGCTGGAGCCAATTGAGCTGGACGATGTCATCGATTCATCTGAATCTGAGAATGAGGTGGAAGACTGGCATCCTGAGAAGAATGAGAAAGTGAGACGAGTCTCAAAAAAAAAGAAGGTTGTTCGGGTGAGTGCTGACATACACGAGTGAGCTCTGTGAATGGTTGCATGAAACGGACTAAAGGCTATCGCATGAAATTAATTCGCTCACTTTGATTGCTTCTCTGCTTTTTGTTAACCTCTCCCCTAACAATAGCAGAGAAGTGAGACTAGGTAAAAGCCTTTTTCAGAGAAGCAAACCAAGGAATCAAGTGAATTTCAATCTGTCTTGACGTGTGACTGCCTTTCTACTTTAGTTCCATTAATCTATTTCAGCTTCTATTTGGATATGAGAGATGTGGCTTTACATTAAATGTTCCATTTTGGGTGTCTCCTGCAGTGTGCGTGCCGAGGTCGCTGTTCGAACTACCTTTGCAGCTGTCGCAAAAGGAAAATAACCTGCGGAGAAAACTGCAATTGTGACCATGAGAAATGCAGAAACATGGAGAACCACAGCAGTGTGACGGTCAGTACTTTACTTTAACGCATCCGTTGATGTTCACTCAGAGAGCCGTTTCCCTGTCTTAGCTCATCCTCAGAACACACTTGATGGAATATTTTAATCCTGCAGGAATGGGACTGCTAGGCAACATGAACTACCATACAATCTTTAGTGCACCTGTTTTGGTATTCTATATTGAAAAAATTCAGGAAGCCTAATCACTTACATTTTTAGAGAACATAGACTGGTTTTGTTTTAAGACATACTATTCATGGATGCATTTTTTATAATATTGAGTAATATTGTTTATTAACTTAATTTTTTGATAAATATCAGGATCTGAATGGGGACAGTTACCTTTTGAAGGAGTCGTCTGTAATTCCAGAGGATCCGACCACTCAAAATTCTCAAGATGCCACCTTCTTCAGACCCCCGAGAATCCCTCCAACTAAAAAGGTAGGGATTGCTGCTTTAGCAGCAAAAGGCAAAAAGGTAGATCGCTGCCTTAGCTAGGCATCCTTTCATGACCGGCCTTAGCTAGGGGTCCGTGCAATTGTTTTCAGTGCTGGCCTCGTGTGAACTTATTCGTCCAACACCAAATGTTTTATATTTATATTTGTAGATATTAAGACATCATCCATATCTGTTGGCCAGAGAGAACCCTGTATTGGATTTTCTATTTAGTTTATTTTATTTAGTTTTGTTTATTTCTAAAAACTTTTTTCCTCATTTATTTATTTGACTGCAAAACCATTATGCTTTTAGTTTGTGTAAGTTCTGTTTTGCACAATGCTGTTTGTTGTTCCTGAAGTCGACTGCTCACTATCACGTCCCTGTGTTCTAACCAGGAGATAGTGGGCTCTGGATTGATCCCTGCAGATCTAAAACTGGAGAAGAAGCCGGTTCCTTTTGAAAGTCAAGAGGGAAGCGACAATGATGAGTCAGATGCTTTAAACAGCACCAGCAACACCTCCAGTTTCCTGCGCAAGAACAAGAGAGGCCTGAGCAACTTCAAAAACAGCTTCTTCTCTGGGTGCACTCCTATTCGAGAGGAGAACTAGCTCAACCGTGTCCCTAGAGAGCACTAGCCAGAACATATAACTAACAGTAGGTAAGAATGTGTCCATAAAAATAAGTAGGTAGGCCTAGTTTGGACTGGAGATTAGGACTAGGAAACATCTGCAGAGAACTAGCTAGGAGTCCACCTGAAATTATCTGCATATTTATTTGAATAGAGCATCAGTTAAACAGCCATCCATGAATAGTGCTATAAATTCTGTGTGCTGCCTCTGTTTAGGCCTACCTAAATATTATTACATTACACCTAAATACATTTTTAGGACATTTGTTCGTGTGAGGCCTTTGGTGTACATCAGTTTGCATTGAGCATTAGATGGATTTTAATTTGTAATGGTCTTTAGCTAGACTTCTGGTTATCAGAGCACTGCTTAGGGCCCATGTCAGAGGAGCATCAGCCAGGTCCCTATAAGAAGCGTCTCACTTTTTGCTTGCTTGGTTTGTTTGTTTGTATTTGTAACTTTACTGTGTTTTTCCTCTGTGCTTTGAATGTCTGTGTCTAGTGCTGGCTCAGTCAGTGTAGATTGTGAAATTCTCTGTTGGCCTGGTTCTTAATGTTAACTGCACTAACTGACTGAACTATTTTAGCAATTGTAGTTTCAATATTTTTTTATTTTAAATAGAGTAAAGATTTTATACTCATGAAAATAAAGATTGTCTATCCAGAATTAAGTTACTATAATAAATGATTACTGCAACTCTAGCACTGTTTGTTTCTTTTATTCTTTGCGTCATTGTATGGGATTATTTTAAGTTTGTTGTCAGTGTTAAATAAAAAGGTAAAATGGACAATTTATGATTCCATGAGGAGAAGGTTCCTGACCGGACAAGATCTGAAATAAATCCATGCTAACCCAAAAGGGCTAAAAAAAGTTTTTACTAAGGACAGACTTGTGCTGGGAATTATAACTTAGTTTGGAGACAAGTGTTTTTAATGATCCTTTGAGCTTTTAAATTGAAATATTAACAACATTCTAAATCTGGGATGGCCATGACAGGGCTTTAAAAAGAAAATAAATAAAGGTCATGGTCAAAGGAGCAAAAAGGATTTTGTATTCTTTTGGTTTGTATACATATGAGCAAAAGTAATAATACAACAACCGTAATAGTGTCTAGACTATATATTACACTGGTTCCACGCTTTATGGGTCACGTGATCAAAGCTGTTACTTCATCACTGGGGTAAGTCATTTACGGAAATGTGAAAATCCTTTATGACTGATCAAGATTTTGACCATGGTAGCCTGGCAAAAAAAAATATATTTATAAAAAATTTTCGTTAAAAGTCCGAAACAACTTCTAAACCAACATGAATGGCCATGTGATTGCTCCGCAAAGACCCACGTCGCATCCTCGCACTGCTTCGTGAATAGGGGCGATGCGGAAAATGCGTAGGAGTCCGTCGTAAATTAGGTCCTGGGCTCCATGAAAGTGGAGAACACGAGCCTGAGCGCTCAAGAATATTTATTCCGCTGCACCCTAGTTAATGTTACCAGTCTACCCCGGGACGCGTGGCAGAAACACCGGGGGAATCCAGCGGGCTTCCGACGCAGGCTTAACCGCTACAAAGCGCGAGCATGGCCCGAGTTATAGCACTGTAGCACCGGGATTCACCGAGGGGAAACTTTCGAGCTCCGTTCCACGGTGGGGATGAGATAAATCTGTTTTACTGGGGTTATAGGAGCGGTTTCTGGCACCGTTCCATCACGCTCCAAGCGAGGCTGGGTCACGGACCCCAGATATCAAGAAAAGGCAGGCCATATTTCCCCAAATCTGTCATCTCGTTCGTGGATGGATGTTGTGCTCCGTATGTGTTTTAACGGAATCTTTTGGGATCTTGTGCACGCCACGGAGGCGCAGAAATAACCTGGAAATCTGTTTTTTGTAAGTAACGGCTTCTCCTTTTGAACACTGCGTACGTTGAGGCTGCGGCGAGAGGGGAAGCAGCAAGTGACATTGCAGTTAGACGGGGACGGAGAGCTCTTTTCTCCCGTGGTATTCCGTCCTACCGACAGTCCATTAAATCACGGGAAGGTGGAGCACTGCGCGTCGTACGTGCTGACGTAGTGGGATTTCTGCGCGTGGCCCGCGTTTCGGCCCGCCCTTCCTGTGCTGACGGTGATGGGTCGGAAGCGGTGTGTCGGTGCAGATTGTTCGAAGATGGCGGCAGGGTGCTGCGGGGTGAAGAAGCAGAAGTTGTCGGGGTCCCCGGCAGCAGGGGGCCCCGGCGGGGCGGGAAGCGGGGTGGCAGGGACAGGACATTGTGGCTCGGAGCTGGGGATCGGGTCATCATCGTCGGTGGTGGCCGGGAGTGTGAATCGAGTTAACGGCCTCGGGGGTCCAGGGGGTAGCGGAAGCGGCGGAGGCATTAGCAACTCGCTATCTGCCACTCCCGGAGGATACAACTCCATCGGGCTTTCCCCGAGCCTCAGCCCCGGCCCCGGTGCTCGGAAGATGGTGGTTTCGCCAGAGATGTGCTGCTTCTGCTTCGACGTGCTGTATAGCCATCTTTACGGATACCAGCCACCGCGAACTCCCAGGTTTACAAACGACCCCTAGTAAGTAGCAAGATGGCTAACGTCGTTTAATGCTATTCCCCGTTTCCTGTTTTGGTTTAAGCCGAGTCTGTTTTTGTCATCAATTAAAGCCAGCATTTATTATCGGGGTGTTTAGCTTGGTTGGTGTAGTGTTAAATTTTAACTCATTCTATTCATTGTTAAGTCTACTACTTATTGTTTACTGTGCACTGAATTATAACGTTAATCAAACGAAGTGTGAGCTCAAAGATAAATAATCGTAGAAGCGTTTTAAAGTTAAACCCCGTTGACCACATAAGTTATATATCGCCAACATGGTTTAAAATTCGAAATGCACCAACATAATTAGCTTTTCTTGATTTTGTTAAATTATGCAAATATTGAGTTAATCGCAGCAGTTTAAACCAGCTCCATTATCGATTAACTTTATCGCATTGCGAAGTCGCTGATGTTTTTGAAATTAACGTTAATCGTTAAACAAAAAATCACTTGTTTGTTTGAATGCTGGTTGCCGTACGTTTTTAAAGTCTAACGTTATCATTTAATTATGTTTATCACGTTTAGTTGTTTCATGTTTTCAAACTTGAAGTGGTAGCATTAGCAGTTAGCTTAGTCGATATTTTTATAAGAGATTAACTTTACGGGGAGTTGGCTTTCCTGCAGGCTAGTAGTTATGCTAAACAACGACAGCTCGCAGCAGTTCCTTGCTTTATTGACATAGCGTTAGGTTATAGCTACTTGAGCAGTTACACGTTTATCGAACCTTACACTACAAGGCGTTTCGTAAACATTTTGTAAATGTGCATTTTTAGTCACCGAGTGTCGTTTCTGTGGGATTTTAAACTGCAGGCTACCTTTTAGCCGGAGCCAGCTTAGAAGCTAACAAAGTCCAAGCGGTTTTCACATTCGCATTCCTAAAGTGTTTCGACGCGTATTAAATTGTAACAGTGAAGTTGCTTTTAGCAAATAGGATCTTGAGCTAACAAATATTCAGATATTCTTGTGTTTATTTATATATAACGTCGACCTGCTTTCAGAATGACTGTTTGTGGGGCTGAAACGCATACATTTTTTTTAAGTGTTGTAATGGAAATATTAATACTCATAAGACATGATTTATAAACACATACTGCAATTTATTATTTATTCCAAACATGAATTAAGTTCATACCTTGATATCAATGAAGCATGTGATCACATTGCAAGCATCACAGAGAGAGAGAAGAAAGGAGAGATAAATGAGCAGCCCTTCTCTGCGCAGATTCGGGAGCCAAGAGACTTGAAACGGGGCCTCTCTTGAGATTCCTTTTTTTTCTCTTTTTTTTTTTTAAATGTGTTTATTGCATAGACATATTAATAAAGTCCCATTATATAAACATAAGAGATAAAAACGTATACTTCAGAGGGAAAGCTTGGAGCCGGGGATCACGAACTAATGTTAGATTTCGATAAATAATTCCACAAATGCACCATACATTCTACACAGCCAAAACAACACACAATTTATAGAAATCCAACATTATTTTATTTATTTATTTATTTATTCTTTTTTTTTTATTGCCAAAACCGGATAAAAATCTTCTGAATATAGATAACTCCCTTGAGATTCCTTTCAGTATAAATCCCGTCCCTCTACATCACTTCCTGTTCCATCCCAAGTAAACTTAAGGACATAGAAACTCAATCTTATTGGATAAGTAATTACAATGATTAAATATTCTATAACAGTGTAGATATGCTTTTGTGTAAATACATGTGGAAATGTTCTTCCGGAGCTGTTTGTAGGAGTGTTAAACGAGTTCTTAATCTTATTCTGCGAGGTAGTAAAAGTAATAGTGCCCCTGCTTGGACTTTAGGCATAACTGCATGTGTTCATATTCTTACAGAAGAAAATATATGTTGTTTTTGAATGAAAACATTATCCAATCTTCTTATCAGTCTTTTATTTGAGAATTCTGCTTCTACAGATCATGGCAAAACATAAGAGGGAATACTTTTCTGTTCTAGTTTGGGTTAGAGTTAAGTCGTTGTTGAAGGCAACTGTTAAGGTCATTACACATGTAGCCAAATTTTTGTTCAGATGTTTTGTGCAAATGCACCTATGGCCAATACCATGAGCGCGGATGTAAGCTCACACATCTGGCTTAATGATGGATGCCAGATGGAAAAAAGTCCCATGTCCCTTTGGAGACAAACTAGTTGTTGGGACATGAAGTAGCAGCTGTTTGGCACCCAAGACAAACTCTTCGACCTCAATTACCGGAAACGGCACTGAAAAAGAAGACCTAAGGAAATACCATTGAAGAGTAGAATGTGGAGATTCAGAAACTCAAACTTTACAGTTAATGTCATAAGAAACTCCACTGGGTGTCGGACCATCTAGAATTGTTCGACAAAGGTTATGAAATGTCTGGGCGTGTCACTGTTATCTCTCAAGTAGTGACGTGAGGATTATGGTGATTTGTTCTTTGACTCTCTTTTAATAAAAATTATTAATTTCGCCAATTCATTCATATCTTGATATTGTGGTTTAGGAATCAATTTAGGTGTTGAGGATTTGAGGACACCACTGCATTCTGGTTCAAATAGTTCACTGCTGTCAATGAGGTGTGAAAGCACTTAAAACAGCAGACGAGTGCTACAAAGTGAATCAATGACTAGACTGCACCAAAGTAACCTAATCAGAGGTGTGAAAAGCCAAGTTAACCAATCAGAATCTCACTCCACAATCTGTGTTCCACCTTATTGGTTGAAGTTGAATGATGACATGCAGGGAGATTTTCTGCTTTATCGTTTAGTATTTTCGTGTTAATACAAGCTACTGCAGCTGGTGCTGCTTCCATGACTCCAGTGGCTTTTCTCTGACAGCTGCTCTTTTCACTGGGACGCTGATCTGGATGAAATACCACCTGAGACCTTTAGCCTCAGTCAGCGTTTTACACTGCCTTCATGTGCAGATTTAGCTACATTTCTTCAGGGAGGCTGCTGCATTTCTGCTCAGAGATGATTTTTAACTGAGCAAGATATGAACCAGCACAAGTAGAAAATACCTCGGAATGTAAAGTTGCTAGAAAAGTAAAAGAGTAAGCTTTAAGGTAAGCTTTGTTAAAAGGTTTTATAGTTAAAGGTGACATGTCATGAAGACGTGACTTTTCTGACATTCCTGGCATCTTAGTGTTTCTTCCTCATTAAAAACATGACTCAAGTAGTATTCAGATTAGTTCATGCTTGTTTGAGTAATCCTTTATTCCTTTTTTTCTGAGCTGAAAACTGCTCGTTTTCCTTATCCCCGCCTATGCCACACCCACTGACCAATCATATGAATCACAAGTACAGCCCCTCTCCATGATACACAGGAAACACTGTTTGACCCGGAAGTGAGAGAGCAGCATTGGATAAACAATGCCAGAGAAAGGTGTTTTCGGATGTTCAGATCTTAACCTTTTGTTTGGATTACCAAAGAATGAGTTTATTAGTCAGAAATTGCTCGATTTTGTGTCTGCCCATCAGAAAAAAACTTGGAAAGATCACCTTTGCTTGTGAGCAGCACTTCACATGGTTCATGACTAGGCTGGCTCTGTCACCGGGTGCTTTTCCAACTCACCCGTGTTCATTGATTTGGAGGTCCACACAGTAGTTTTTTATTTTATATTTTTTTTACCAGTGCTAGTCTTAAATACATTAATTAAATAAGAGCAGCATTTTAACTCTTCATACATCAAGCCGGGTGCACACTACATGACTTTTATAACCCTATAAGGAAATCTGGTTTCCGCACACACAAGAGACTCTGCATTTTATCTTCCCCAAAATCCCAAACATGCACACACTGCAGCAGTCAATCGTGTAGTACACACTCTACAGGGATGGTACTAACGTTACTCGCAAACAAGCTGCTGAGGAGCCTTTTCTCTCGGTTTCTGTTTCATTCTGTGGCCTAAACTTTGTCAGTTTCTGGTTCCCACATATAAGGTGCTATTACATCACACACAGCCGTTGCCTGCGAGCTCGCTGGTCAGTAGGGGCATGCTGAAAGCTCATCTGTGGGAGGGACCAGTGTAAACAATGGGTTTTTACCGGGCCAAAAATATGAGGTGATTCAAAGTCATTGTTTACAAAAATTTTTTTTTTAATAAGTACTTTCTTTTCAGTACTTACCGAAACTTAAAAAAAACTGAATTTAAATTTACTGGTCACAGCTTTAGTCAAATAATATATATATATATATATATATATATATATATATATATATATATATATATATATATATATATATATTTAAAAACCATTATTATTATAACTATTAGATTAGGCTAATTACCATGGGGCTAACACTGCTAGTCCAAAAAACGAAACATTGTGAAACTAAACGCAGAGGAGGTTTGCAGCAGGCTGCGAATAATTATATTTTTTCAGACGTGTAGTTTAGGCAGCTTCGTTTCAGTCATGTAATGGTGGCTTGGAACATATCCGGGCTCCAGAACATTTTAGGTGCCTGATTAAATTACCTGTGTTAAATGCCCTACCTTTTAAGCCTCCTGTGGAAAATTTTGCTGTGCACAATTTGCAATAATGGGGTTACTTGTAGGGCTGCAACTAGCAATTATTTTGGTAATCGATTAGTTATTTTATGATTAATCCAATAAAATGAAATGCCTTATTTATTTGATGATTTACTTATAACTATATAAAAACATAAATCAGGGTATTATTTATGTATAGAAGTAAACTTAAAAAAAATGCAAATATAGTTGAATGATATTTCATTCTGAAATTTTAAACATTATTGCAAAACTAAGTTTGTTCTTGAACTGTAAATCTTCTCAAAATAGAAATAAATAAAGAGCAAAAAATTTGTTACACAATTCATTTTGAAAACCGATTTGGTGGTTGACAAGTGAACTTTGTTGTGGACTTTAAATAAAAACTCTAAATGAAAAAAAAGCTAATAGTCTTTTTAAAAATGAAAGTAAATAATAATTTTCATATGTGTACCTATTAACTTTTATGTGCATTAACTGAAAGCCACAACAATTACTAGATGTAATAATCTACTGTTATTCGCAGTGTTTAACTTTAGTTAAATGGTGCTACTTTAAATTAGCTTATCACTGTTTCTGATGAGGCGATAGCGCAGACTAATGCTAGCGAGTTGCAAGTGACCTACTGAAGGGAATGAGCTACTTACACAACCACTTCTGTGTTCTGTCTAGAACAGTACAAGTCCTTCCGGTTATAGCAATGGTCGTGGCTTTGTTTTACACTTGCTCTCTTCAGGAATTTCCAAAAATTGGTGTGACAGCTCTTTGTTATCTGTGTAACAGTCAACAAGCTACAAATCTGTTGGAGCAGAAGTACTCCTTCTTTAGAGATTGCAGAACTGAACTGCCGTCAATGTATGAGGAGTGTTGTTACACAGATCACAAATGTTTATAATCAGCGCTTATACCTTGATATATTGAGCTTGCAAAAGTGAATCTGTGGATCAATATACAACTTTACTGAAGTAAAAAATACTGTTTTCTATTTTACTGCTGAAAGTCACGCTAGCTTTTTTTTTTGCATAAACGACGTACATCGTTCTCACTAATTTTTGGAAATTCCTGTAGAGAGTGAGTGCACGACAAAGCCGCAACCATTGCCTTTGCTACAACCAGGAGGAACTGTGCTGTACAAGATAGACTGTCCCAAAGTTAGCAAACAGCTAAAACAAATGCACTTAAAGAATACAAATATTTCACAATGAAGCGATAGTTTTTACTTACCTACTGATGTTTTGGCATCTGAAATACCAATGTGTTGTTGTTTAAGGTACTTGTGCATCACTGTTGTGCTTCCATGCCATTAAAGCTTGGCCCAGCATGGCATAGCTTGCAGCTCACCATCTTCTAAGGAGCGTTTAATGAGAAATGGTTTGAGCGCACGCTTTTTCCTGAAGATGACGCTTCCTTCACTGCTCCGGCAGCTGTGTTTCTATGGATGATCTTTGCGTCTTGGTGCCAATCACCTCCATGACATCAAGTGATCAGGCGTACTAATCAATAATGGCATTTGTTTGACAACGAATTTCATTAGCGATTTTATCAATTCGTTGTTGCAGCCCTAGTTATTTTTATCGAAGATAAAGGTAATCAGAGAGGGGTCAGCTCCATAGTTTATTTGAAGTGGAAACACATGTAAGTTTACCACAGCAGCACATTCCCTTGAGTGGATAAACTGTGACTTGAATAAACAAAACATAGTTCAATATATTTCAATGTTCAAGTTTTATGCTTCTCATGAGCTCATTTTATAAGTACATATATAATTGCTGCAAATATTAATTGTTAACCCTTTAACACCGGATGTGTATCCGACAACACATTAGTGACTTGTGCACTCTAAACTACCGTAGCTCTGGTTATTTTCACACTATCAAAAAAAATTCTGAAAGCTGAGAAACGACTTTCGACTGATATAGGATTTATTACGGTATGGCAACATTGTTCCAGGTTTGGGAAGTTTTTGGAGTGTAGGAGAGTGGTGACAGAAGAGTGATTGATTACGTGTGAATAACTTTAGCATTGTTTTCGCTGTAATTATGGGTTTATTAGCATTAGATTGTACCGGTGTATTTACTTTGTTTGCGTCGATGATTCTGTTCGCGTCCGTGATTCTGATGCATTCATGCCAATTCTTTCCTTTTATTCTTTTGTATTTTGTTAGATTTCATTGCCAAAACATTTGTAAATAGTGGAGAAAGAGGTCAAGACGATCTTGACATCAAAGCTGCTTTTGTTTGTAAGTTTTCGTTGAAAGATCGTGAGGAGGAGCCTCTGGGAGATTTGTGGAAGAGGGCAAACAGCAGCAGGGGGCGCTCTGTCTCCATCTCAACCACAGTACGTGATAGTTTTTATTCACAGGGTTTATTCACAGCTTTATAACAGTAATGTTTTCCAATATGTACTGTATTTTTTCTAATTGACATCATATAATATTGCTATAATACTGCACATGCTCATGAATTCAACAACATTTTGCTTCAGTCATTATTTTTATGTTATCTAATCTTTATATTTTTTAATTTGATCTTTTGCTAATTTATGTGTAGAAACACAAGTTTATTTAACTAATCTAATCTTTTGTACAGTCTTTATATTTATAGAGATTCCTCTGATGACGGGGAATCCTCCTGAGGGGTGGAGATGATTCTGTGGCAGAGGCCGAAGCACTAGGGACACCAAAAAAAACTACTGTACATATGTAAATAAAACAACATGTGAAATAGACACTGAAAGCATATCCAAACCAAAATTTTTGAGTTTATGTAAAACAGTTGGAGGTTCATTTCTGTAATCTCAAAAGTTGATCTACATTTATAGCTGTTTATAAAGAGAAAGTTGATGAAAATTAAATTCCTTTTTTTTTTTTTACTTTTCTTGTTATTACACACTGTTCTGAGCATTTATAACATAATAATAAAACATTTTTTGCCAGAGTTGGAAAGTTTGAAAA
This sequence comes from Danionella dracula, assembly GCA_900490495.1. Classification (NCBI taxonomy): domain Eukaryota; kingdom Metazoa; phylum Chordata; class Actinopteri; order Cypriniformes; family Danionidae; genus Danionella; species Danionella dracula. Next base: position 1,208,266 of record UELW01000489.1, read on the forward strand.
TCTGAAAAGAAAAACATGCAAAAAAAATTATACAAAGACAAAAAGATGTAAAAACAAGACAAGAATACCAGTCGAATGGTTATAATTACAGTATCATTGTAGGGGTTAAAGGGTTAATGACTAAATACAAATAAATACTCAATGTCTTATATTTATGTTATTTGTAACGTTACAACCGCACGATGTAGAACAAAACTCCAGACGTCTGTGGTGATTGACACATGGGGTACATCTAACAACATGATAAGCAAATCTTCTTAAAAATGGCTACTAGAACTTTCTCTGTAGAATATTGGCTAGAGTGAATTTTAAACTGGGGTTTGCGATAACTACAAGAAACCCATGGCGAATAGCAGGTCACTTATTTTTATCATTTGTACTATCCTGGCTGTAATATACCACTTCTTTGCACGATCACTGAGCATTTATTAGTTTCTATTTTTCTTCAAATTCTTCTGCAGCGTGAGCTTTGCTTTAACCAATAGTATCTCTGCACCAAAGTGGTGACGGGACGCACGTGTTGCTGTTTTTGTATAGATGTTTTAGAAATTGCAAAATATATACATAATGTGGTGACCAGTGGTGTAGTCATGCATGATTGGTTGAGAGTTGGTTGACATAATACCTTAATTAAAAGCTATTTTGAGCAAATCTGATTTTCTTTATAAAGACAAGTTCCAATAAACGCATAGGTCGCTAACATTTTTTATACACTAGTATTGTACATTTTTAGCAAATGTTTGCCTTGTTTTGACAATAAATAATTATCGTGATCTATTTTTTGACTATATCTCCCAGCCCTAATGACCATCAAGAGAACAAAGATGGATGAGCTTAGCTGAGTAGATTCATTATTAGTAGAGCCATTTCTTTTTAATGCTGTAATGTTTTTGGGGTTCGCTCTTTGAAGATGCTCTCAAACTGTCTTTCAGTCACTGGGAGAAAAATCAAGCGTGAAACAAGGTACATTCTGACTAAAGGTCTCCACACATTTATGATGCAGCTACTTTGCTTGGCTGCTGTATATTTCTGCGCTATGTTCTTTTATTTGAGGCAGATGAGGTTAAGTATTAGTCAACAAACATAACTTTTTCCTTTTTTTGCCATGTCTTTAGTAACATGTTTTATTGAATACAAGCCTCTTCAGTATGTTTATTTATAGTGTTGCTACTTCCATAGTATTAAACGTGCGTTTGTCTCTCTCATCTGTAATGGTTGCATATATTTTAGCTTTAGATACTATGTTTCATAAAACTGTCTGGGATCAATATATGTAACCTTTTCTTAAATGGTTAATGATTTATGACTTCATTGGTGTATCGATAATATTTTTACAATTCAGTGCTGTTTTGAAAAGTCTGTGTTTTTTTTTTCTTTCCATTCCCACATTATTCTGCACAATGCTTATTGTTAACATAAATAGACATCCTTTGTTTCAAAAGCTTGAAATATAATATATCTGCACATGCCTCATTTGTGGTAAATAGACCAAAACATTTTCTTACAATATCCATGAAAATACAGCATTTTACATGTAATTTGTACAGACCTTAAAATAAAACTTTTAATATTGTGGGAAAATGTTAGATGTAGAATTTTATTAACCTGTATAGAATTTGGAGTTTTTTTTCACCTAATGAGTGGTGTTTTTTTCTTTTTCATCAGTCCTCTGTTTGTCACATGGAAAATCGGCCGAGACAAGAGATTGAGGGGTTGTATAGGTACCTTTTCTGCCATGAATCTGCACTCAGGACTCAGGGAGTACACCCTTACCAGGTATTACTCTACTCAACTCTTTAATCTGCCCAATGTGTCTTAAGTCATATAATTAGTTTTTATTTTCATGTGTTTATCAAGTTATTTTTTGCAAGAATACAATCCTTACCTCATACAATACCATCAGTCTTATTGACATTTATTATTAAATTATAATCACATCGTAGCGTTTTATTAAAGTGCATTTTTATAGTTTGTATAAGTGCCCCAGATTGAAAATTAGAAATACAAGCTGCCATGGATTATTTACATTTAATAACATTTATTATGAAAAAAAGCAATACATTCATTCGTGTCAAACTGTAGTTTATTAGTGGTTTTTCATTTGTTTGTTTGCTTTCTGTTCTTTTCATCTTTTTGTCGTGGTGCTAGTGCCCTTAAAGACAGCCGCTTTCCGCCCATGACACGGGATGAGCTGCCACGGCTCTTTTGCTCTGTGTCTCTTCTCACAAACTTTGAGGACGTCGCTGAATACCTAGACTGGGAGGTGAGAGTTTTAATGTTGAGTATAAATGAAGAGTTGGGAAATTCAGTTTGTGCTACCTGTGTCATTGTTCCACCTCTTTCGCAGCTTTTGAAAGTTGCCTTTGTAGTTGAAATCCCACACTAAAATGCCTTACTTGGATGATAGAATTTGTTTATTTCACACCCTACTTTAAGGAGTATTGTCTGGACACCAGTTAAGATTGTTGCTTCCAGCAAATTAAGTTCTTCTGGCAGTTGTCTGTTAAGAGCTTGATGATTCAGCTAATGCTTACTCTGCTACACGTTAGCAAGCAAACACATGCTCACAGCTGAATACTACACAGCATGACCCAAGGACAGTGTTCTTTACTGATGTTTCGTGATGTGCAGTAGAGTTGCCTTAACTGTAACATTATTGTGTTTGCATTTTCATTTAGATAAATTTTTAAACAGTTTCGATTCATTTACTCCTTCTTTGGACTCCCTGGACTTCTTTGTCCAGGGCTATGAATCAGAGAGCAACTAATTACAAGGGGTCTCTTTATCCTGCTGTTTGTTTGAATGCTATAAATGTAGTTTTACTGTTCTGAAGCATCATGAAAGAATATCATTCGTAGGCAAAAACCAAATACCAGTTTCATGGTTTATGAGTTGGAAAAAGTCTCAAAGCTTCTCCAATTTTTTCCTAAACTTGAGCTATTGTGTTTTGCCCATTTAAAAACTAGATTTAGTCAATATGCTGAAATGCTGATATCTTACAAAGACACAGTCCCAATTGTGCAATCTTCCTTTGGTAAGCCATAAACCACATTTGACCCGGGACCTAAAATACTAACAAACACACTTTTTTTCATTGTCTAGCAGAGGCGCTTCTTCTAAGGTCATTCGGCGCATGCGTTTCTTTTGTTAGATGAGCTGCATAAGCATATCTGGTTAGTGGGTGGTGTTATGGCCAATTGGCATCACTACGGTCATTGAGTCAATTTGAGCTCTCAGAAAAAGAAAATAGGATTATACAAACATACTTGAACCAATCTGAATGTGACTTGAGGCAAGTTTTGAGGAAAACAGACTGAATCGTGCAAGAAATGTTTACATGTTTGGCATCTTTAATGCTATGACACTTCATTCCAAAGGTGCTGTTAATGCACCTTCTAGTGGTTCACCAACCGCCATGAAACACCAAACAAACACCATTTTTAGCTTGAAATTTAGCTTTTGTTCACAGCGAGGAGTACATTTAATAGTCTGCAACAGTGATACCTGTGGTCTGTCTGATAACTACATAAGAGCGTACATGATGTCAGAAAAAAATATCAGATGTTTTTAAAATCCATTAGCACACTTGCTATATAATTTTTTTTTATTTCTACTTACAGTAACTGCCTCATAGTCAGTGTTCTGTGAATGTGAATTGAGTCTTCTCTACTTTGTGTTGGATTGAGGTGGAGCGTTTTGTCCAGAGTGTCGTCGATTTCTTTATCAAAGTCTCTAATTCTCAACAGGTGGGTGTTCACGGCATTAGGATAGAATTTTTCAATGAAAAAGGATCAAAGCGCACGGCCACCTACCTGCCAGAGGTCGCCAAGGAGCAAGGTGAGCACTGTCACTTCTGCTGTTCAGTTACAACAGAGACACGAGCTGATTCTGGATCAGGAGAAGAGGGTTTCAGTCTCATGCTTCTCTGCAGGATGGGACCATATTCAAACCATTGATTCCTTACTTCGAAAGGGAGGATACAAAGCTCCCATCACTAATGACTTCAGGAAGACTATTAAACTGACCAGGTGAACAAGCGCTCCTCTCCCAATTTCAATTTTGTGTTTCTGCTTTTTCACAATTGACCCTCTCCCCAACACCCAGGTACCGCAGTGAGAAGATGACCATGAGCTACGCAGAGTACATTGCGCACCGTCAGCATCACCACTACCAGAACGGCCTGGCGCACCCGGTGCCCCCGTACAACCACTATTCCTGACAGCGAGCCGCATGACCAGCCCCTGCAGCTCTGCCCCGGAGAGCCCGCACAATCCTGGACTAGCTATCTCTACTACTGCACCATTTTATGATGATAGTCTCCGCTGCCAGGTTATGGCAGCGGGGGCACCGCGCAGCATTAGAGGTGACCAAACGCTCACACCTACCCCTCAACGCGCATTTACTTCTGCCCTTTTATTCCTTCTTTACAGTTCGATGTTTTTGCAGCATATAAACCGATTTCTAATGACCCTTTTTAATTTCAAAAGCAAATAAATACATTTCCGTTAGAAAATTCTGTGTCTGTGGATGGAAATTAGTAGTTAACCAAGCCCTTAAAAGAGAGAAATATCCACTGGGGATAGAGCTGGTGTTTCCATTTTAGTTAGCTTGTGAATTTAGCAGTTTAAGCCAGCGGAAAGTAGAATCAAGGAGATGTATGGTTTTGGAACGTACAATTTAAAGGAGGAAACGTTTAGATTTTCTTTCACAAAACGTTTTTTGATCTTATGAAAGCCCATTTATACCGCTGCCATTAAAAATGACCACGCAAGTCAAAATAACGAGCGAGTTTCTCATCTTTTTTTGTTGCTTGTCAGTAAAAAAAACTAACAAAACAATAAAAGCTCATTCTAAGTCAAAATAAAAACAAGAAAGCATGTCCAACAATTAGGCTAATATTTTGACTTTGTATCAAAAAATATTTTTTTAATTTGTTGAAATTTTGGCTCTCAAATAATCAAGAATTGTGGATATCCTTTTTTGTCTTAGTTACTCAACTTAATGATAAATGTAGCAAAATGTTTTTACTTTTAAAACTAAAAAGAGAAAACATTAATATTTTGACCGGTGTTCTGTAACTCACTCATTGAAACGAAATGAACTTGTTATTGTCTTGGGTAAAATTAGTTTATGATCATGTTGGAAATAAGTTTCCAGAGGATCCACATCTGGGCCCTGTACCATGAAGCCAGATGAACTAGTTAGCCAGCTAAGTTTAGAGTTAGTTTACACCAATCCTGAATTTTGAGATCTAGGATATAATAGTCTTTGTCACCCTGGTTACTTATGCCACACGGCTAACCTGCTCTAGAGCAGGCTATGTTCAGGATTAGAGATCGCAAGCTTACGTTCATCCAATCAGCTGTTCTAAAAGGAATTTTTAAGTGGAGTAATACTAGCGTCTCTTACAACAACTCCACAATTTCTTCCCAATTCTGTGCATATTTTTGTGCAAATTGTTAAACGCTCACTTAATTCAAGACGAGTATTTAGGGATGGATAAAATCCCTAAGCATTTCCTGAAATGTATTTGCATGTAAGATACAGATTATCTGCTGAAAGAATTTCTTCCATTTGTGAGCTTCACACATAAAAATGTGACACGTAGAAGTCCTGCTCCAGACTCTAATTTTTATCTACTGCTTATGATCATTTTGCGTTGAGGTTACGTCTTCCAAAAAGGAAAACAATTATATAGACCTTTAAATTTGAACATACATTTGTATTGAAATAAGCATTTAATTTATATTTTAATACATGATAAACACGTTAACATGACATAAAACATATTGGAATTAACATGGCACAAAATATGCAATCGTTATCAAACACATCACACTCGATACGCAATTTTACATTAAACAGATTGTGCTTTGACATCGTTTTGGAAGCAGCCACAGTATAACTACAATACTAAAATATATACGTAAAATTTAAAACACTCATTGTATTTTCTAACTTTAATCTCTTGCTCCTCCTTAGCAGTGAATAAAAAACAACTTGGCTCAGTTATGTTCCTTGTGAATGTTATTCAGTGCCAACATCAGTATTTTTTTTGCACGTGAACTAATCATAGCTTCAGGGTCAAAGCCTGACTCGACAAAGAAAGTTGATGAGCTCTTCATGGTACTGGTTAAGCCTGATGGAAACAAATAGGCTTTGTCAAGTCAAAACTGATCTGGAAATACTGAGTTTGTTAAGCCACGTTCATGGTACAGGGCCCTGTTGCAATAAGATTTCTCATTTTTAGTAGTTTAACATTGTTAAAGTTGTTGTTACGAAGGTGAAAGAGGAGGCTTGTAACCCTGGCAATGACAATTATCTTGTGAAGATCTGTTAAATCATATTGAAAACAACAATTGAAACAGACATAAGACTTCTGATGACATAATTTTATTTGTTTCTGTTTCGGTGACATGTTGATATTTGGAGTATCATTCAATTCAAGAGTTCTGCGCACGAGTGAAAGGTATTTTTTTTAAGTGCCCTCCCAAGCCTTGAACAGTGCTTTTAAATAATACTGTTTATTTTTCATAAAACATGTTCCAAAGTCATGCATTTCTCTTGATTTGTTGGTTGCTTTATTTTGTTAGGTTATTCTTAAGTTATTCCTTAATAAAAAAAAAACAAGATTCAAATGTGTTTTCAGTAAACTGCAGTGGATCACTCAATTTACTTCTCATGTGAAATGCGTTTGGCTTTTATTGAGGTGTGACTACGCATCGATTTGGCTTTTCAAAAAAACATTTGTTTAAGCTTTTGGCACTCCTGTGACCCCTATTCACTTTCTCTTAGCTTCAGCCAGTTTTTTTTCTCCTCTTTTATAATTTAGTATTAGTTTGGGCTTGTCTTAGGTGTGGTGAGGGGAGACCCGTTCTCTTTGCCGTGGTGTGTTGGGAAGCACAATGTGATGTGTTTTGATAGAGCGGTGTCCTGTTGCTGTGTTTGTGTGAAACCACTTGATTAAACAGGTCTCAAGAATATTTCCCATGTTACAGGAACTAGTTTGAACCGAATCCTGTTTACTGCTAGTTTAAGTAGAAGAAAGCATTAACTCTCTTTGATCTGATCTTGTGTGTAGTGTCTGTGTTCCTGCTGGTGTTGCTCAGAGTAAGATAAAATACGTGTTTTGGGCATTGAGGCCGTTCAAGTTTGCTTTCAACAGAGAAACGATGAAAATGTTAATCGTTGAACCTGTTAAGGATGGTTGCTGGTCTTGGATTGGAAAACCTTTACAAGAGATGTGCATCAAATGGTAGGGGTGTGTTAAAAGCCATATTCTTCTGAGTGCATGCTCTCGCTTCCCAGGAGGAGCATTTAATCCTTGAATCGGGTTCAGGGGTAGTTATAGGGGCTGTTTATTATCTCCAGCTTTCCTATACTCAGAAACAGCTGGATTTTCTGGAGTGCTTCTTTAAAGTGTTTGTTGGGGAGTTTTATTTACTGGTTCTTGGCTGGTAGCCATTTATGTTGATTCCAGTTGGCTTCTCTCATTTCTTTCAACATACAAACCATCTGGGTGTGTTCTTGACTTTATTTTTAAAGACCAGGTTGAACAACCAACCAAGGCTCAGTTCTCTGAAAGGAAGAGTTTACAATTTGTACAGATTATCTTCATTAGTTTTTATGCACATTTAAAGGGCTTTTGGGTTCCATCCACAGTCCATGATGTAGAAATGAAATCGTTTGAAACCCCTGATCTCAGTTGTGTTGCTCCAGTGATGTTCTGAGGGCTCACTACGCATGAGTTTTTAAATTAAGATTAGTTTTAGACTAAAACAAGACCCTTCCACTGCCCTCTGATGACTGTTTGCTCGTTCAATTTTGTTTTCGATTCCTGTGGCAGCACATTGTAAACCCTTTAAAATCGTCACACTCTGGGCTCTCGCTTTTTAAAGTGCTCCAGTCAGGACATCATCTTGGAAGATGGTAATGCTCTGAGAAGCAGCATTAACTCCTCCTTATGTTGCCTCAGCATCAGCCATTCATATTAGCTCTAATGCATTGTTTCAGAAAGGTCTGTTTACTCCATTGGTTCAACCTTAAATAAATAATAAAAGGAAATAAAGTTTAACCTTTTGTAATGCTGTTGATACAACAGTGATGGTGGAATTAATGTGGACTTTTCATTCATGGAAAGATGGTTCTCTTAAACGGCACAAATCAATCCTTTTTTCTGCTGCAAACCCTTCCTCCGAGAGAAATTAAACACTTATCAGAAGTGCGTGCGTGCATGCATGATAACTAGCCCCATGTAATGCTCAAACAGTACTGACTGGATCAAATGGTGCTACTGGAGCTGTTGTCGGGGCGCTCGCAGAAACTGTGTCTGGTCATGCGGACTCTTCATATCAGACTTCTGATCCTGAATTATATGCAGATCTGAATTCCAGGTGTTTCTCCAGCAGTCACAGGCTCACTCAGGCTTGAAAGGACGAGTAGAGTCAGTTAAACCTTGTGGCTTTTCATCCTGGTTCAGAGATGAATAAAGCTATTGGCAATACACAGAAACAGTCTGCATTCTCATCTGGACTGCTTGAACTGCAGACTACTGGGATGGAGGACATTGGTCATCATTCTCCCCCATGTGCATCTCACAGCATTGGTTCACCTAAACATGTAGTGTAATTGGTGAAATTCCACTCTATCTAGCTTTTTGAGATTTTCTGTTTTGTCGCACACAGAATGAAGGATGTGGTGACTTACAAGGTGGAAAACAAATGTTTGTTTAATGTGTTTTCTGTTAAACAAGAGCAAAGCCATACAGGTTTAGAACAAGTGAAAGGAGAGGAAATGATGGGGACTTTAATTTTTGGATGGATTTTCAGTTTATTTTGGAAGGTTTTGGAAAAGAAATAATGAAAGGACTTCAAAGGGATTCTTGTATTCATGTTTCATGGCTGTTGTGGTGTCTTCTATTGATCAAAAAAAAGATGTTTTGAAGAACAGCAAGTGTATAATTTTAAAAGTTTTTTTTGCTTCCTTTTAAACAGGACAGATGCAATTAAATGTTTCACAACGTTTATTCAGTTCTCAAAATTAAATACCCTTTTTGTATCTTCGAATTTTACAACTTTGATAATGTCTGTATTAATAGTGTGAATGTGGAGAAGTTACTTGGTGAGCAATATGATTGAGGGGAAAATGGCAAAAAGCTGATGATTTGAGATATTTAATAGAAAAACAAAATTATCCAAGGAGACCAAGTCACGTTGTTCTTTTTAACCAGCTGGCTGATCAACAAGAGATTTCTTTACACCTTTATTTCTGATTAGACAAAAGGATAGCTTTTGTTTGATTGTCTCATGGAACCTCATTCCAATGGTTTGTGTTTCCACCGACTTTCAGTCTTAGTTATGAGTAGGACTGTCACAGACTACTTACTCTTGATTGATGAATAGAGAGTCTGCGACAGAAATGCAAAAAGAGAAGCCTCTGTGAAAATGCTAGTCGAGTTTAACCATTACTTTTTTTATTTGCTTGTTTATTTAATGCATCTTTTTGTTTAGGAGAATGGCACACAAAATTTAAAGAAATTCTGTAAACTGGCAACAGATTTGCAAACACTTTTTGTTCTCATTTCAGCACTTCTCTCAATTCTCATCTGCTCTAAAGGTCATCACACCTCCAGAAGAGTTTTCAATCCTAAGTTTTGCATTAGAACATGCTTCAAACTAAAATAATAGATGCAGAGGCAAGCTCACTTATCTGACCGAATGATTGTGAACAGTTTTGCCCTGCTTTCTCGCAATACAAAATCTGGGGCTAATCAATAAAAGTTGGTTTTTTTAATCACATGTTCAGAGTTTTGTGATAGATGTACACCTCATGCTGACTTCAAATCCAGATACAAAGAACAATGGCAAAAAGCGCCAAATACAAAATTATAGAAGAGTAGAATATGAACATTTAGAAGCCTGTCTTGCTATTGAACAATTATTAAAAGTTGTTTAACAAAGCTCGTAAAGGTTATAAAATGTCCGGGCATGACATTGTTATGCCCTGAGTAGTAATGGAAAGTTCTGTTCATTTAGGTCTTTAGACTCGCTCATTACAAGGAGTAAATCATTTGACCTATTTACCTACCTGCAAACTGTATATATATGGCAAAGACCAAAAAATAGAGCAAATACAAGAATCTGTGTAAATGAACTCGTGTACATGTGATTGTCAACAGTGTAATCCTCTTACACCAAAGAAAACAATTCATTCACTAAAAAGTTGTTACTCAAGAGTCATTTTGAAGATTTTTTCAGGAGTGAACTGAGCACCATCCAGAACTGCATTAACATTAAACGGCAGAGCAGTGAAGCTAGTGAAAATGCCCCCAACAGAGAAGCTATCCACAAAATTTGTTTGTATATTTCAATTCATTCACAATTCATTGGTTTGTTTATATAATCGGACAGAACTATGTTATGGTTCGTATAGATTTGGATTTCAAATCACCATATCAGACTTATCTGTCCATTTATCCATTTTCGTTAGGGTGTCAGTGAAGTTGCGATATGGAAGTCATAAATATTGGGATGAACATTCAAATACTATTGAGAGACTTATCAGTACACAACAACACAAACCCATTTAATAAAGATGAAGAATGTGGTTAAAAGTAAAGTGTTTCTTTGAAATGTAGGCCAAATATTCGAGGGACGACTTGAGTGAAGAAATTATGACAGATTTTATTTCCAGTATTGGGGTTTACAATTGGTCAATTTACATAATTATTTTTTTTTCTAAATGTTAAAAGTTTCCTTTGCAAGTTTCCCAAAACATCTTTTTTGTTCAACAGTTGAAGTGCATGTTCTAATGAAATTAGTTACGAATTGTTGCTTTAAAAGACCATGGATTCAGTTGGATGTGTGCCGATCATGAATTGATTCTTTCTTGTTGCTGATGTGGCTTGTGATCGCCCCCTGCTGTGTGTGTTTGGTGTTTGCTCACGTTCAATGTCGTTCAGTTTGTTTGAGCGAAACCAAAGATGCCTCCAGCCATGTGCAATGCTGCTCAGCCCCGGCCTCTTCCTGTCTTTTCATAACCAAACCTGCAAGAGAAAGACAAAAACAACCATTCCTTCCTTTCTGTTGTACTCTTTCTAATCTTGTCTTAGGGTTTTAGCTGTCTGGGTTCAATGAATCTTCACTGTAGCGAACGATTCCAAGAGCCTAGTGCAGTGCAAGGGTTTCAGTTAGCGTTCATCTTTATTATTACCACATATTTTTATATAAGAAACCAGACCCCATAGCGTGCCTCTTAGACTTGGTTTCCAAATGTGTGTTTGTCCCTTAAGACCAGCAGTAATACTTTATAAAATGTTGTTTTTTTTAATGGCGTTGAGAGCCATGTTTCTTTACTCCAGACACAGTAGCTGCACTGGCACACAATCGCACTGAAGAAATGATGATGATTAAAAACCTGTTGTAAGAACAATTAACAACGTGTTTAAAAATAGAGGTAAAATGAATGACTGTTTTTGTACATCGACTGAATACTTTTCAGCAAAATAATGTTGGAGCTAGTTTCTCGAATATTGGGTGATTTTCTATGTTGGCTATGGGATGATGGGTAGCTTTGGAGGTGAAGTCATCACAGGCACCAAAGGTTGCCTGGCGTAACCCTTCACTTTTAATTCCATTTTGGTTTGGATTGTGTCTTTCTTTATTAACGTGATTTAAAAAAAAAGATTTGATGCTCTGTCACTTCTGAATTGCTGTTGGTGTGATGCGACCCGAAACAGGTATTTATTCTGAAAGGCTCCAAAAAAAAGATAAAAAGTTTAGAAAAAGACAAAAACATTTGTGTTTTGGAGGGGCAAATGATGAACTAACCCACATGGATATGTGAGCGATGGCTGTGGAGATGATGTGTAGTTTGGAAACATTGTTATTACATTTTAAAACATTTATCCAATAAAAAGAACATGTTCAAAGAACAAGTTGCTTCATTTTCACTTTCAAATTCCTGGCTTGTGATATTTGGGCTCTTTTTTTTCATTAAATTCATTAATAGTAAGTAAGCGTAAAGGCATTGTTGTGCAACATTGTCAGATTATTAAAACATAGCTTGAGGTGAGAAAGGTGACTGAAATTTCTGCATGGTCAATCAAATGTCAAAAGTGAAGACTTTTTTTTTTTTTTTATGTAGTGTTTGTCCACGAGGAGGTCCTGGAACACCAAGAGCGGTCATTCCAGCAGGGTCAAAGGGAGAAAATAGGTTCTGGATCAAGAATAGTTCTACTACAGCATTTAAACCAGGGTCAATTAAAGGGACTATTCGTCTAAAACTCTTTACAGCTTTAGGACTCGGTATGTAATCCAATCAATCAAACATGACAAAAATAGAATAAAGTATAAAAAGACATTAAGATAGAAGCATAAAAAATTAATATAAAACATTCCAAAGGCAGCAACATGAAAAGCCCTCTTTTCCCAGCATTTGTTAAGAGCTTTAGGGACTCTGAGCAGGTGTGTATGTATTTATTAACGTGTTTATGTATATCATGGAGTGCAATTAAACGAACAGCAGGAACTTGTATGTTATCATGTATTCTACTCTGAGCCAGTGAAGAGTATGAGACGTGTGATGAGGCAGTAATGAGGCAGGGTGACACACCTGGCTGCAGTATGTTCAGACTGTAGTCTGGGAGCAGAGACTTGGTAATGCCAGTGTACAGTGCATTACTGTAGTCCAGTCTTGAATTTATTAGAGCACGGACTACTTCTTCCAGGTCACTTCTATTCAGAAAGGGTTTCACTTTTCTAAACAAGCGTAGCTGATAAAAAGATGCTCTCACAACACTGTGAAACAGTATTCACAATTAATTAAGACCCCAAAATTTCTGGATAATCCAGACATATTAGGTAACTCTGTTGCCAAACATGATCAGTTCATATTTGTATTCATAAATGTTTAGAAAGTGACTTGAAAGCCATTTTTTTTCACACATTCTACGAGGGGTGACATTGATGTGAATTCTTCCATATCAGGAGCTAAATAAAGATGTAGGTCATCTGCATAGATATAAGAACCATTTCAATTACCTAAAATCATGCAGAGCAGGAGGATGTAAAAAGAAATTAAAAGAGGGCCCTGGGAAACACCACATTTAACAGGAACACAGTATGAGCAGCAGTCATCCCATGACAAAGTGATGAAACTATCATAGACATATGAATAAAACTACCTAATCTTCCCACATGTCGCAAACATTGCTGCATTAAAAAAGGACTACTGTCCATTTTGGCAGCTGCTAAATCAAGAAGCCAAAAGAGGAAAGATTTATGATTGCCTAAAGCCATTAAAATATCGGTATGAACTCTCAAAAGGACTGCTTCAGTGCTGTGTGTGACTGGGGGTGAGGGGAGAGATTAAACTTAAAGGAAACAACCGTATAAAGAACAAATAAAATAATATAAATCGTAAATAAGTTAAATGTAATTCTGAAATTCAACTTAACATTTCAACTAACAACTCCATACATTCTATAATGTTATGGCAGGGTAAACCTTGAACATTTTGAAATATTCTGGTTTCTCTTCAGATTATGTAAATAAAATAATAAAGTATAGATTGGTTACATCATGTTGAGTATTCAGAGCCTCTATTACCTGGCGTTTAGATACCAATGTGGCCCTTGGCTACACAAACATTGTGAGAACTGCTGGCCAGTCCTCTTTAAATGTATCTATCCATTATTTCGATACATCGAACCGCTTTTGTTATCTTTAAATCTGCTTACACTTTCACACTAACCACTGTTTGGTGTTACGAACATTGTTTTCTGAAATGTAGCTCTCTGAAGCGAACATGAATTTTATTGTTTTAGTGAAAGAAGTGCAAGCAATCAGATAATGAAAAGAGCAGTGTTTATGTACGGTCATTCCTCTGTTTATGCAAGTCCTGCCCGCTGACATTTCATTACCACATGCTAAAGCTGGAATCAGGCTTGTTTGGCCTAGCCGAAGAGAATTTAGCCTGACACGAACCCGATTTCATTCACTGTGCTGTTTCAAGAATTACCCAGTTACACATATTGTAATTCAATGTATTAAAGTCCGACAAAGAAAAAGTCATAGACCACTTAAAAGTAAAAAAAACATTTTTTTATTTATTCTCCAACATCTCTTTCACCTCCTCAGTGTCCATTTTAATGTCTCTCGTGGCATGCTTATGCACGGCACCATGAACAATTAAAGGGCCAATACTATTGCAATATAATGAAGTGATATTAAATATCGCTAGAAACAAACCAAGCTCAGAATCCAGATTAGTTGGATTTATGAAGTACAAGGTCCCAATTTGGGGGTGTCAACATTCATGCTGTTTTAGGGGTGTGTTGTTCAAATTCACTGACCAGTTATTTTGTTTGTGGCCTACTTCTATAAAATAAACTGCTGTAAAACCTAAATACAACAGGTAAGATGCCTGATCATCAATACTGGAATTAAATCGTGAAGGGCAGGTTCATAAATGTTCCTGCAGGGATGAACGAGAAAATGAACAGTTGATTTTATTTTCATTATGAAGGTTTATTGTGAACTTTTACTACAGCCTTAAAGTAATAACATTAAGTATTTGTGCTTAATCAGATTAAATGTTTAGCTCCCTAATTTACATTTTGAAGCTGTTTTTGCTTCTACATTACTATTTTAAAGGCAGGCTGATATTATGAATGTAAAGCCATTGCTCGATTGTTGGTCTTTTTCTTATTTGGAGGTCAATCTGTCATTTGATTATCAGTTTGCAACATTAACCCTTTAAAGAAGCCTGGATAAAATTATTTTATTTTTTTTATTTTTTTTTATACAAATGGTTATATGTAGTATAACAGCAAATTATATAGTAATTGAGACGGAGGCACTGTGCTGTGCATGTAGTTTGATTTCTAGCAGCCTCCACACTCAAACTATATGTTATAAACAGAGTGTATGCTCTCGCTGTCTGATGATGTGAAGAAGCAGAATCTGTGGTGTGCTCAATGTATTTTTTTTATTTGAAAGCATTTTCCCAAAATATTCATCACCAAATTATTAACTTTTACAAGACTCAAAATTCAGCCCTAGTGGGTGACATCAGCTTCACTTTAAAAGGCACCAAACATTATACAGGCCTTTAAAGAACACTATAAATTTTACTGATGATTTTACTGAATTGCTCTCAGCCATCTCTTTGGAGTTTAACGCTCTTTTTTCCATCGCTGGGGATTTTAATATTCACATGGGCAAGCCTGATAATAATGCTGCCAGAGAACTCAACAATATTTTAAACACCTTCGATGTGACAGGATGTTCAGGGTGTCACACATTGTCACGGTCACACACTGGACTTAGTAATTAGTAAGGGCTTAAATATTTTATCCACCATTGTGCAAGATGTTTTTGTTGATGCTTATATGTTATATACGTAAAAAAGAGCAAATTCATTTTCTATTAGAAAGAGACAGATTGATGATAACACCAGTGACATTTGTATGCATGCCATTCCTCAAACACCAAGCATCACTGCTGGCACAGCTGACTTCCTTCTTGATGCATTTACTTTAAAAATAAAGTAAGTTATAGACGACATCGCACCTATAATGGTCAAGAAGAAACCTGGGAGACAAAAAACACCCTGGAGAAATTCAACAAAAGTTGAAATTATGCAAAGACTTTGCGGGAAGGCTGAAAGAAGGTGAAGAAAATCAAAACGTCATCCACTACAACCGTTATAAAGACAGTCTTCATGCTTTTAATTCAGAATGACTCACAGCTAGGCAGTTTTTCTTAAACTTAATTTATAAAAACCTCAACAATACTCGAACTCTCTTTGCCAAGGTAGAGAGGTTAACCAACCCACCAAACCAGAGCTTCTGCCTGAGGATAAATGCAATGAGTTTGCTTAATTTTTCATCAATAAAATCAGTAAAATCAGAAAGGCTTAAGTGCTTCTTGATGAACTCCAGGTTCTTCAATGTAATTGATAGCAAAACATTTGAAGTGAGTTGAGAGCCTTAGAACATCTACATGCTGTCTTGATGCTTTACCAACAGAAAAGGACATATTAAAAGTTATAAACACCTCTTTGTGCTCCGGCCCCTGGGACACTCTGACAGGACCATTCTGTGCCTACAGCCTCCTGACCACCACCAAGCACCCCCCACCAGTCACACACATCCATAAATGTGGTTGAAGTGCCTTGCCCAGGCCCACAATGGCAGAATGACCCTAGCGGGGACCAAACTGTCAACCTTCCGGTTACAGAACAACCAACTCCACCACTGCACCATCTATTCACCTCTTTATAAATGAGTTCCTGACCTTAAATGAACACATGGATTGTTACCAGTCAGGTTTCAGAACTCATCACAGCACAGAGACAGCACTACTGAAGATAGATCAAGTAGAACCATGACAGTCACTTTTCCTGAATCAGTGTTTAACCGGATGTCATTGCCTGAGTGCTGTCTTCAACACAGTTGACCACAAAATCCTTCTCGATAGATTAGAAAACTATGTTGGTCTTTCAGGAACTGTGATAAAATGGTTCAGATCATACTTAGAAGGAAGAGGTTTCTATGTAAACATAGGTTATTACATGTTGAAGTGGACTGCAGTGTCTTGAGGAGTCCTTCAAGGCTCAATCCTTGCTCCTTTACTATTTAACCTGTACATGCTTCCACTGGGCCAAATTATGAGAAGTAACCAAATATCATACCATAGTTATGCTGATGATACACAAATTTATTTAGCCATCACCCTGAATGACTACAACCCCATAAACTCTCTCTGCCAATGTCTAAAGCGAGGTTGTAAAGTTTAATGTTTATTTCACTGCCAAGGGCCTAATAACTACAATTTAGGTCAGAAATCTTGGGGTGATTCTGGACTGATCTCAGTTTCAATTGCAACGTCAAAGCAATGACCAAATCAGCTTATTTACCATCTTAGAGAACATGGCAACAATCAAATGCTTTGTTTCTACTTTTAGACAAGATTTAGAGAAACTGGTTCATGCTTTCATCTCCAGCAGGCTGGACTACTGTAACGCTCTTCTCACTGCTCTTCCCAAAAAGACCATTAAACAGCTACAGCTTGTTCAGAATGCAGAGGCTCGAATTATAACCAAAACTAGAAAGTCAGAACACATTTCTCCAGTTCTACTAAGTTCTCTAAGTCTCTACACTGGCTGCTGGTCTCCTTCAGAATAGATTTTAAAATTCTGCTGCTCGTATATAAGTCCAAACATAACTTAGCACCTAAATATGGACCAGACATGATCAGTGAATACACACCAAACAGAGAGCTGATATCCCTCAGATCAAATAAATTAGATCAACTCCAGGTAAATTAAAAACAGGGTAAATCCTCCTTTAGTTACCATGCGGCCCACAAATGGAACCAGCTTCCAGAGGAGATCAAGGGTGCCAACACTTTAGTTACGTTCAAATCCAGGCTAAAGGCTCACCTGTTTAGTTGCGCAATCTTAATCACTTCACTGTCTTAATGATCAGTTTTTGATGCGCTTTTATATGACTTTTTACACTTGATTTAATTAAATGTACTTTCTTTTTTATTCTTAGTTTCCAATGTAAAGCACTTTGAATTACACTGTGTACTAAATGTGCTATACAAATAATCTTGCTTTGCCTACAAGTATTTGACCCTTTCTTTATACATCCAAGTTACCCTCACGAAATGACACTATCCTCTTAGCAACATAAGCTCCACAACTAGACATCCTTGTATTGATTTTATGTGCTTGTGGGAGTAAAACTTCATTAGATTTTTTTGTAACGATGTTGATGGACACAAGGTGGCAGTGTTTCACCCCTATAAAGCATGTCTGGAAAGGTGTGGTCGGGGTGGTGTAGAAAACACGATTTTCCCTATAACAATAATTTATAACACGATAATTCCTATAACAATTCAACACTCAAAAAAATGTGCATTACATCCACAAATCTAAGATAACACAAAGATAGCTGGTTTATATTCATCAGAAGGATTGTCGAAAAGCTACGGTTTGAACAACCTTGTGTGATAAGGCTGTGCTGGACATAGAATTACAATGTCATGAAAAAGTGCTTTTTTTTTCTGTAATTCCATTAAAATTCAAATGTCCATTCAAAAAGGGAAACTTCTATTTAAAAAATTAATTCATTAAACACAGATTAATATATTTAAAGTTTTTATTTTGATAACTACATCAGACAACTAACCCCAAAATCACAGGATATCTAAGAAAATGTGAATATTGTGAAATATTGGAAAATAGAATAATTTTAGTGGGACGCTTTTAGCAGAATTACCTTTATTAGGTTTGTTTAAAAAAAAAAAAAAAGCTTTTAGAAGTCAAACCAAATCAGTTCTTATTGAAAAGCGATCAAAAGCCACAGCCAACAGCCATGGCTGAACTGTGTTTATGAGCCTGTTGGGGGACTATCCTTGTCTGTTCCGCTCCTCTCACCTTAAATCCAGACACTGCTGCTATAGCAACATATGCGAATACTTAATGATCAATCCAATCAGATTCTTCCAACTGTGATAATGTTTCTTCTGGTGGGAAATCTTCAAGAGGGCTCATAAAGAGGGGTTGTGAGGATCATGAGATTGCCTACAAACACAATTAAAGCATCCCTAAAACACATGATTGAAATCACCATTTTCTACAACAAAGTACAAGACTGGCTGATATTTAAACTTTGAGAGTTATTTGTACACTATTCAGAATGTTTTCATTCTAATGTGGATGGAGAAAATGTTCTGTGCATTAGGAACACGGATTAGTAGAAAATTAGTACTCAGAAATCCATGATTGAGACGTTTAATCTTTGTCAAGTTCAATAAAAACACATAAACATGAAAAACAGAGAGCAGGTTACCTTTCAGTTGAGCTGCACACACTGATGAGAGTAGTACAGGACTCATCACATCACCAAAATAATAAAAACCCATACATGCTTCAATCTATTAAACACTAAAGGTTTGGTTAGAGGCTGATCTACAGTTTCTTTCCTCCACACATCCCAGCAAACATGGTCTGACGTCAACATGGAGAGCACATCCAGATTTGTCAGTCTAATTCAACCAGACAATCTATTTAAAATGAATTGTTGTTTTACGATTTAGGTGATTTTTAAACATGCACTTAACAGGCAGAAGAAACATTTTGTTATTACAAAGAAATAAAGTTGTTTTGTGACAAAAATAGGGGGAAGCGTGTCTATCATAGAATTGAAATATTAATTCATTATAATCATAAATGATCCATTATTTACAATTATACATTTTTGTATTTAACATATATATATAATGAATCTGACTTTGCAATTCTGGTGATAGTGAGATCTCTCGATGCGAAACTTGTGCGAGACTGTTGATGCCTGGAGATGCGCGCCAATTCTGGAAGTATGCGGTCACATGTGCAGCCATAAAGTAATATTCTGAGAGTGGTTTGGTGTTTCTCTTTATGATTAACACAAAGCAATTTTGAAGCAGTGAAGTTTGTTTGTGTGCCATTAGCTGCTAAAGGCTAACTCATCATCTTAACATTTATACATGTAGTTTTTCAATTTATAGACTTCACTCCTTCAACAAAACCACATTATACATTTATGTATTTTTTTCTTCTATATAGGGACTCTGTACAATGAACACCTGGTTTATGGTTTTCCCATTAATACTTGTGTAATCAATGTATTTTACAGTTTTATAATAAAAAATACCTTGCTAAACTAGTTCAAGTGGTTGTGCAGTGGAGGATTTGCAGTGAAGAAGTCTAGGTAGGAGTTAATTTTGAATCCTTTTCTGCACTAATTTAGGATCCAAACTGGATGTTTACACTGGATGTTTAGCCTGTGTAATAAATCCTTAAAAGATGGCAAACAAAAATTTCAAGCTTTAATGAGACTGTATGTTTTACCAATTCAAATTAATTTTGAACAGACTGAAGGTTTAATTTGTAAAGCAGTTGTATTAATGGCCAGAAAAGGTCCCATCAAGACAAGAAGAGGACGTGCAAATGATTTCCAGTAAAAAGATGTAATTTGGACTTCCACTCTGCAACCTTTTTGGACCACGGACCTACGATGCAACAGAAACATTGAGTTTGTTTTAATGTACATCCAAATGTTTGCTGGGATGCTTTTAATGTTTTTTATAGTAAAATCCTTTCTCTTTTCGTAACAGAAGATCTCTTGAGAAAATGTAGCATACAATTGTTGAATTCATCTAGAGGTTTGAAGGAATTTCTTGTGTTCTGAACATTTCTTTTCTGTTAAAAGCAGGTGTTCTGAAGAATGATTCAAACCAATCATCACAGCCTTGGAGCAGAAGCACACACTACAAGAAGGAAACTTTAACGGCTTGGAAGTGAATGAATAAAGACCTTGAACAGAGTATAAACAGTTTGTTCTGTTGTGGGTAACCTGGTCATGAGAAGTTCCAATTAATTAGGTTGCCAATAAAATAAAATAAGCGATGCTACTATGACCAACAATACAACACACTCAAACTGTAACACTATTTAACAAAATGAAAGCACAAAACAAGATCACTTCAGCCATTATTGCAGAGACACTCTAGAAATCGGCATTTGTTCTTCATTAACCAACTTACCTTCATTGTTATTTTTCTTGTAAAATGTATTGTAATGTGTTGCAATTGTGTTAGGGTTGGTGGCGGTGCCTAAAAAAAAAGTTAAGAAGCAAAGCACTAGAGGGAAAGACAATATACAATTTGTTACGAAAGCTACGTCCTGAGCTGGGTTTTAAGTTGTGGATCAAGTTTATTAATTGCTCAATGACATTCATCATAAAGAGCATCTAAAGTTTTACACTCAGCTGCTGCTATAAAAGCACTATGTCTGTAATATTGGCTTTATAAGAATGCTAAAGACTAGCTAACCCAACACTTGGGGTAACAGAAATGGCCAGAACAGATCTAAAGGAAATTCAGGTGTGAGGTTTTCTATTTGAGAGCGATATTATCGTAAATGTCGATTTGACTATGTGCAATTGTACCTTATCAAGTATTCACACTGTCAATAAGAAAACAAATAAACAATGAATAGTTGCTTAAAGACATGCTCACGTGAGTTCTCATTCACCAAATGCGTGGCTCAAAGCCAGTCAGCAGAGGCTTCCTGTCTTGTGACTTTTTGCTTAGCAACCAAAACATACCATCTTCTCATAACTTGAAGTAAATAACCTGTACAGTTGGCCTACAATTATTTTTACAAATTTTAGTCAAAACTGTATGCCTGTTATAGATACTGTTAGGGTATTGTTTTTTTTATTGTAAAATATTTAATCATGATTATATTTTCATATCACCCATTTAATGGTATTTGTAAACATTTCCAAATAATTTCGACATGCCCCTGTGATTTATGTACAGCATTGCTATTGTCAAATATGGCCATATATTATTTTTGGCCAATGTTTTGTAGAATATCATGACATCATCAATTTATAATTTTTTACCCAGATCACCCACCCCTACTGTGTACACAATTTTGCTTCTTAAATAAACAAAAGGCACGAACACGGGTACAAACATCTGGCTGAGCAAAAAGTGTTTAAAATCGAGTGTCAGAAGCAAACAGTTGTTTAACACCCCCTGTGGGGCCGGGCTTGTCACTGCTGTCCCCTGAGCATCAAAGGCAAGCAAGGCCATTGCATCAACATTAAACAGCAGAAGTGTGAAGCTAGCGCCCCCTGCAGAGAAACTATCTCAGCAGGTTAGCTGCATTCAACAAGTATAGGAGTGAGGAGACTTTAACTGTTAGTTAAACGTTGACAAATGGACAGGGTTTTGGTGCAGATGGATCTTGAGTCAGCATTGTTCCTAATGCAAAAAAAAAATCATGAGTGAAGAGTGGAGTCCAGACAGTGGAACCGAGAGTACCAGAAGTTTAGGAAGTGTTATTGCAGAGATGCAAGAGATGCTCTTGATCGGTAACCATTGCAATGGCTTATTTGCGATCTTGACACTCCACTATAAATCCAGTTATGATGCTGCCTTCACACAAACACACAAAATTTGATTACAGCACGAAATAATTTCAGTACAGAGAAAAAAAGACAAGATTGGTTTCAAAGGTTCTTGCAAGACACCTGCTTTTCTACACAGTAAAATGTACTCTGTTGACAGTGTATTTGGGCTTCTTTGAATAGAGTTTATATTATACTCAAGTAGAATTCAAATAAATCGAAGGCTCTCTGACATTTAGTCATCTAAACAGCCAGTTCTGCACTTTGTACCATGTGTTAAAATGCAAAGTCTTTTGCATATGTTTAAAGCCTTTTAATTGCTAAAAAGAGAGTTTAATCATTCAGCTACGGTACAAATCGAGAGCCTCCGAGTTCTATAAACATTAATACTCAGAACAGAGTAAAATTTACTCTAGACTTTGAAAAGGAGCCCTCATACAGTTCAGGCCGAGCGCATAATGGCCTGTCCCTGTTAGCCTTCTGTTTTCTGTGCAGCTCAGTTCTCATTATTTACAAAGAGAGGAAAATTGTCTGAGATGTACAGCAACATTATGTCCACACATCCACAACATCCAAGAGTGAGCGAAGGCGTTACAGCGATTTAAAACAGTACAAACGGCACATTTCCATGAGCGAAACAAATGAAGGCAACCAGAGGAGGAAGATGCATCAATCTGTGATCAATCTGTGTTCATCTCATTAGCTTTTCAAAACACAACTCCATGAGTACTACAACAGCGTGGAAGATGGCCTAGCTAAAGTTGTGTACTACTATGCTATAAAAATGATCAAAAAAGTTCAAAATCTGAAGAGCAGATCCAACATTTTGGCCTCAAAGAAATGTAATTATAAAAACAGAATATATAGCTTGATCTTCTTGTGCCCAGTGCTTTCAAAGCTGCAATCCACTATTGAAAAGAGGGCTCAATTAACCTTGAATATGACCAGTAACCATTTGTGCTTTTAAAAGAGTAATAAACATGTTTAGAATGAAATGATCCGTCATTAACCATTGCTCTAAATACTTATTCTTCTTTTAAAAGCACAAAATTGTCACTCTACCCACAGTTTATAGCTCTGGTTTTATCTCAGTAAATAGTGTGAGACATGATTCCCTTAACAGGCAGGAGTGCCTTTCCTAAAACTTCCAAAGCACTTGCATACAAGCTCAATTGTTAAAGTGTTTCGCTGATGAACATGAATTGTCCCACAAATGCAGGGGTTACCTACACATAAGAAATGTATAAGTCTATCTGATGGAAGTACTTTAATCTACATGTATGATAATAAAACCAATGTCATTAGGTCTTAATAATCTCTCTACATTAACAAAGAACTGACATCTGGCTTAAATTAGGTGGACATTAGGGCAAGTTGATGTGTTATTTATAAAATACTTGAAAATAGCTTCCTACTACCTTAACCATTAGATTATTTTTACACTGCACCAATAATAGGATAAATGCCGAACCAATGTAACTGCTTGTGAAGTGAGATTTTTGCAGTTCAAAAAGCAGCTTGTAAAAATATTATTACCAGTTACTTTGTGGTTGGACATTCACTTTCTTTCCAGAAATAGAAATATTAATTTGATTTTCTTTCCACGTTGTTTTACAAATATTTCTTCCATTATATCTTTCTATCCTCCTCATGAAGGCTTAAACTGATGGTTGTACAAATGTATAAATGTTGCAAATATGTAATTAAAACTTAGTTTACATTTTAAGTAGCCAACAGTAGCCGATGACCTCTTTTTTTTTTTTTTTAGCTCGGTACCAATGTTTTAAATCAGTGTACACAGGCTATAGAAGGAGATTACATGAAACAAGCCAGATTCTATGCCCAGTGTCTCTGAGGCTCTCTTCTGTTAGCAGAGCACAAGTGAATATATAAAAGTATACCCTTGAGAAGTTGGTGCTTCAATTGTGCATCCTAAATAATCCAAACTTGATGATGTCGATTAGTCACTGCAGCTCCAATTACTTATGGTTCCATTGTATTTCAGTATATTTCCAAAGACTAATAAGAATAATTGTTTAAAATAATCATTTCATTTATAACCTAAATAATTAAGATGATTTTACCCATAATCCAGCAACTATAATATAGTTTTTAAATTGGACTGCCTGTGTTAAAAAACGAAATATGGTACCCATAAGTGTAACGTTTCAAAGAAAACAATGATTACATTAATCTTTTAAAGATTTTTTAGTAAAATATTAAAACAAAACGAAGTCTCATATCTCCTCTGACCCAATTTATCAAGTCATCTTTAGTTTTTTGGGTGATTTCTAGGGATGCACCAAAATGAAAATTCTAGACTAAAACAAAAACAAGAAAGCCGGAAAAGGAAACCTGAAATAATGAATGAATGAATAAATAAATAAACAAATACTAGGCATTTATGGTGATCTAATAATCAAGGCATTGTACCATCTGGTCTATCTTGCGGCCTATCATGGGCAAGATTATTTCTGGATTTATCTTTATATCTTGGATCAAGTAGTCACGATGAAGCATGAGACAGATTTCTGTGAAAAGTGTGCTGACACCTCACAACTTCTGTTTCAATCTCTTGGGCCGAATATTTGGTGCATCTCTAGTGAATTATGTTCAGAATTTTTGAGAAATGTGGTAGAATTCTCTGGAAGAGTTTAGGTGTATGGGATGATAAAAATAATGTAAATAATATTCATCCCAATATTATATCCCATGAATTGTAAAGCATTAAGGTCTGATTGTACCGAAAATATCACTCCAATATTCTTCTCTTATATTAGTACTCATCCCGCAGCTCTACCATAAGCCTAGAAACTGTAGAGCTATAAACAAAAGGAAGTGTGAACGTTTGGCAGAATGTTTCCCATAATGTTTGGTGATTAAAACTTAAAATAAACTGCTCTTCGATGTTTGTATACATATAAAAAGTATGTATTCGATTGAGTATTTGATTAAGGTTAAAAGCATCGGTGTGTCTGCATGTGTTGAGGCAGTTTTTGTTGACTTAATTGGGGTAAACTTTGTCCAATGCAGAACTTACTTTCATAACAGCAGAAGAAATGTATGGAGCTCCAACAATGAAATATTATTAAGAGACAAGCGTCAGTGCATTGCTCACTTCTGAAATGACCATACTGGGGGGAGCACCACCCAAGCCAATGCACTCCAGGTTAGATAAGAGTACGGTTCTCTCATCTCCCTGCTCGGATGTGAAATGCTCCTTCTCATGTGGAGCTGTGAGTTAGATTTTGGTAAAGATTCAGTTCACAAAGTCAGGCAGGATTCTGGGTTGGGAGCCCCGTTCTCCAACTGAAATGTGAAACCAGCTGTGCCTTCCACTGCCTGTGTGAAATGGCCCTCAACAGTGAGCGTGTGCAGCAGAGGCGAGCTCTCTGTGTGTTCTAATGGACCTTCTTGTGTTTGAGGCGGGCGAGCTCCAGCAGGTTTCGACAGAAGGGAACGCTGTGGTGAGAGAGCAGAGTCAGGGTTTTCCCATGGATCAGAGTGAGCGCCGTCTGGTGCCCAGCCGCCCACACGCGATACCAGGGCCCAAAGAACGGATCAGATACGGCCGGGCACAGCATGTTGTTCAGATTCACCTCCGTCAGCTGCAACAGAGAAAAACAAATCAATACATTTTGCGATGTAGAGCTTGGAGTACTCTGGCACAGTGCCATCAGTGGCCAGTAGCACATCTTAAAAACACTCCAGAAATTTGTGATTAGAACATAGATTCTATATCTTGTGGGGTTTATCTCATGTCCATCCCTCTCTATAATCTTCGGGCTCATTTAGATCCTCTAAATTCCAACATTCAAAAAACTGTTTTAAGCCCTCACAATTTCTGTGGATATTGTTGGCTATTTTTAAATATAGTCTTACAAAAAGTTTTATATTTTTTCGTCAAACTCATCTTATTTATATTTAGTCTACTTTTAGTCAACTAAAAGGCAAACATTTTCATTTTTAATTTAGTTAAACCAAATTTGTTTACTTTCAGTTTAGTCAACTCTTGAGTTTTTAGTCTATTTTTAGTCATGAAAATTATTTTACCTATTGAGTTTACTTTCCAGTAATGTGTATTCTGATTAATTTCAGGGAACCAGCTTTTTCCATTAGGCTGCCAATAAAGAGTCAGTGTTGTGCCATACAGAATTGTTTGGAATTTCTTCTTCTCTGGAGGTCCACACGAGAGCTGACCAAACCAGATCATAATCTATGACTCAATTCAGATAAAAGTTTATACACTTATTTAGTGCATGTAATTCACATTACTTGGGCAATCAATGCACCTGTCAATCATTAGTGTTGGACCAGTCTGGCAGGGATATCATCAGAAGTGGTTCTGAAATTTAAGGTGCCACTTTTTAAAATAAATGTGCAAAACAAAAACATTCCAACATGAGGATGTTTACACTACGATGCCACTGTAATCTGTTTTATATTGAACGTGTAATGTGTGGTTTTTCAGTCACTCATTTGAATAGTTCCTGTAAATAGTATTATGTCAATAAGCCAACCAAACTGTTCGTTTGTGGATATGAACATGCACACATCAGAAAACCCCCTTTCTGCAACTGCTACTTTGTGTAAATATTCAATAAGTAAGTGCTAAAGTTGTAGGGGTGGAACTTATTTAAATCTGTGGTTTGGGGGCATTCAGGCTTTGCTGTCTAATACGACACAGAATGAAAAAAAGTTAACAAAAAAGTAAACAAACAAAAAAATCACTGTTTGCAAACATTGTTTTAATAGATTTAATTACCTAAAATGCAACACATTGAACATGAGTACACATCTACTCAGTGATCACTCCGCACTGGAAGTTTTTATTTGATGTTTTCTCTAAAAATGAGTAAACTAATAGGTAATAGGTGGCCCACCAGCGTTTGAGGTGCAATTATTTCTCTGTTGGAGTTTCAGCTACTAAGGGGAGTAAACATAAAGAGAAGCTATGGATGTATCTCTGTAGATGTCAGTGCTGGGCGTGCCAGTGTGTAAAGTACCATGCCAAGACCCTGCAGGAAAACGAAGTGGTAGAGGAAGAGGATTCCCATGGATAGCAGAGCCCACCACATGTCAGCCAGCGGCTCTGGCTTGTACACACCTGCAGGACAAACACACAACCACTAGCTCTCAGAGATACTCTAAATCTGATGGTGTTCTTCCCTCATTTGAGCTCCTAAGCTTAGCGTATGGGTCTTCTGGATATGCCAAGTTAAGTTCAAAATACACATAAGATCTTTTATTATAAAGTCACATTTTGGGAGATTGTCAGATCTACACTGTTTAAATGAGGTGTGTTACGGGGTAAAAACTGGTCTGCGGTGAAAGATTACTCTCACCTCCTTTCTTGAAGAGATAGACTGGCACCAGATAAAGCATGGAGTGCTGGATGTAGTAGATCTCTTTTTCAAAAGGAAGCTGCAAAGAGAGAGAGAGACAGAGACAGAGAGAAAAATAGTGAAAACTGATTTTATTGATGAATGGAAAAACAATGCATGACCGCTGTGATTGGTGTTAAGAGTGTGGTTGAATTATGTGACAAAGTAAACAGTTAAATGAGGAGCTTAAAAGGAATTATTTACAGCTCCATCAAGCTAACAAATACCCTTATTGCAAATGACAAATACTATTATTACGATTCTTGGGGATGTTTTCATCCACTAGAGGAAAAACAGTCTCAATTTGACCAGAACTTTAACTTAAAATTACCCATAATGACTGTTATATTTTACATTGTTACAATTTTTTAAAATGTATTGCTAAAAAACTAATAAATTTGAAACCAAGTGCAAAACCTTGCACATGAATTCAGTTATTCAATTCACACTCAAAAGTTTAGCAATTTTTGTTACTCATTATTCAGTGTTTACTTTTCCAGTTCTTGCGCTGATAGTTTAGTGTAAATGGGCTTTAGCTCTATAATTGCTCCAATAAATCTGAATAGAACAGTGCCAGTTTTGTGCATTCTTGAGCTTAAATAATCATTCTGCACTTGTTTTTGATGTCAATGTATTTTTTTTCACCAAAGAATACAACCACTATGGCAAGTTTGAACTATGCACAATCGTTTAATGTTTGGTTACTCTAGCTCAAATTGTGGTGATTATATAGTCTCTTCATACCAGTCGGGTGTTGACGACAGGGAAAAGCAGAGCAAGGAGCGCTCCATTGAGCATGTGAACTTGTAGCCTGAAAAAAAAAAAAGAATGAAATGAAATGGTCAGTGAATCGGATTACAGTGCTGACATTCACATTCCACAAAGAATTGTTTGACAACAGATATGTATTTTACAATACCGTCAATATTGTCACATTCATAAATTTCAAGAATTTAGCTAGATGTTTTGCTTGCATATGCTCAATTAATTTGCTGTATAGACGAGGAGATGCAGGAGCTGATGTGACGTGAGCACTTGTTCCGAAAGCAGACCGGGAAGCTAATCAGCAACAGAGATTGCATCAGCGATGTTCTGTCTGAAATCTTAAGTTGCCAAAAGTCACCAGGAACAGCAGAAAATTTCACTAGACTTGTCACCATTCGCTGGATTATAAAAAAAAGTCCATATGCGGTCTGAAGAGTCGCTAAATCCAGCGACAAGGTGACTAAGTTGGCATCTCTTTTATACCACTAAGTAACACTAAGTTGTATATGAATGCTGATTCAGATATTGTTGGTTGATTGGGAATGCTTGAATTGTCAGGTTTGTTAAAGCAGGATAAAAATCTTTGTTATTATTGTTTATGATTAGATTGTAAATATAAACTATTTAAAATCTATTCAAAAGCAACTAGCAGTGTTTGGTTACAGATTCTGATATTGAATCACTGGACTGTAATCATTCTCCTGATTTATGAAAGAACACCGTATACGTGACATCTGCCCCAACAAAGGTGTGAAGCTAACACTGGGCAAACACTGACTTCTGTTGGTTCTACACCAGGCTCATTCTGAATTTTTAGCAAACACCTGGAACTCAAAACATAGTCAGAGATGAAAGAACAGTTTTAGATGTATGCAAAGGTTGTTACATATTGTTGTCGTTGTTACAAAGGTTGTATACATATTATTATTTAAAAGAAAAAGTTGTGATTTTGTTCTAAAATGAAAATGAAATTTACATTACTTCAACATTATGTGGAAGATCAAATGAAAGCTATTTAATTAGCATTTTTAGCTTTGCTGATAATAGTATGTAGTGGTCCCTCATTTATCTTGACTTATGTTCTAAAAATAACCTTACATTTTTTTTACAATATTCCAGATGATTTGGACCTGTAAAACCCATCACTACCCACTTTTTCACACTTTTCTCAAAGTTCCAAAGAATAGCAGCGAAAGGTAAACAGTGATAGCGAAAGACCACTGTAAATACATATTTGGTATATAGCAATTTCAAAATGGTAATGTTGTCCATGTTATCACAATAAAGTCAGTGGCAAAATTGTCATTGTGACAGGCCTGCATACACCTACAGATTTGAATGAGAGATTTGATTTCCTTTGACCTGGAAACTCAATGTCCCAAGCTTTCAGAGAAAAGGTGTCAAAAGGTTGAAAGGCTATTTTAAGAGGAGATATGTATAGGTCTGAATTCTTCTTGTGTCTGAACACCTCATGGCTTAATAGTACCCTGGATACTAGCTGTTAGGAGGGTGGAAATTTAGGTACAAGCTTATTAGGCAGTTCCCTGTAGAGCAAAAGGCTGCAGTACTTACCTAAATATGACCATGGCAGTTTTACAAGGAGGGCACGCAAGCAGGAAAATCTGCAAGAGGTGAAAAGATTATTCAGTAAATAACAAAGTTTGATTGACAATGAACTTCATATGGTAGTTCATGACCAGTTTACATTTCTAATGAAATATCTATGGTGAAAACACCAAATAATTACCTTTGCTACAATGTAGAACTAGTGAATGTACAGTTAAAATTAAACTATAAATTGCTGTGAAAAAAAAAACTACTGATGTCTGAACCGTAGGAAATAAAACTGAGTCCATCACTCAGAAAAATGGGCCAAATTAGAACCAAGTATGCATTTTTCCTCTCTAGTGTCATGCAGGTTGTGGCTAAGGTCAGGCAAGGAGTCTTGTCTTGTCTACGGTCAAGCATGGCGATGGAAGTTTCAAGGTCTAGGGCCAATATGATTGCTGCTATCACAGGGGAGCTAAAGTTGAGATTTAGAAACCATGAATGCCAATTTTTACTGTAGCATACTGAAACAGCCTGAACATCTTCCTTTGGAGACATGATAACATGATAAAAATTACTACTGCCTTGCTAAAGAAGGTGATGTAGTGGTAAAGCACTGTACTCTCATGAACATCTGTATCTCAAACATCCACCAGCAGCAACATGCAAAGCTTTGGTTAACTTCCTGTCTCAGAGTAGTTGCGTGAGGAAAATTAGAAAGATTTTACCAATTCTCTGCGTTAATGTGGCAAAATCTTCCTAATTTTCCTCACGCAACTACTCTGGGAAGCATTTGATGGGTCAGTACGTGCACGAATGTATGGAAAAAAAATGCTTTCACTGTGTCTTTGCCAAATGTGCCACTTCTACTTACAACACAATAATGATAGAGCAATACCCATGTTATCTGCTATGCCCACTTCGCAGATTCAAGATTGCGTTCTTCCATTGAATTGAATTTGAAAAATCAGTTAGCTCATTTCATCAAATACTTAATGCTATTAAGATTAAAAACATAAATAAGTATGAAGTAACTTTCTCAATTTAATTTATTGAATTATTCATGTGATAGAGACCAATTATTACAGGAGTCTGTGGTGGAGGAATAACAGTTTAGTTATTTCCTGATAGGAGGCTTCAGGAGGGAAATGGTGTTGCAGATTTAATTAGGCCTGTGTTGAACTCGGACTTGGACTCGACAATGGCGGACTTGACTACAGCCCTAGCTGGATGTCTTTCTTGGGCATAAAGCCCCAGGAGCAGATCCCTGTAGTCTCAAATAAAACGATTGAATAACATTACTTACAATAAATATGAGGGGTCAACTCTCTCTTCTTTCCCAATCTTTTGGGAAAGAGCCAAGCTGTGCTTTTATCTTATCTGAGCAATTTTATCTCATAGTCAGAGGCTAATCAAACACTCAAAAAGCAAAGCAAACAGCCATTCAGCTTCCAGAAAATAACTCAAAGCCATAAAGCAATAATTGAAGACAGTTCAATTCCTTTGAATTGTTCCATATTACAATTGAAACATGGACCAGTTTGAGCAGTGAAAGTGAACCTTGTTCAATATGTATTAAACAGCATCAGTTGATCCACGTTGTGACAGATATTGGTGCTGTCTTGTGTTCACTCAGGGCTGTTCCTTGTCTCTACATCTCAAATCTTCACTTTCATTGAAGTACCGGACAAACAAACAAAGTAACTATAAATTTTCATCATAAAAGGTCTAACATAACTACATAAGAGCTGAGTAATTTTCAGATTTTCTGAGACTCATGACGCCATTGCAACAACATTGTACACACAGCTCAGAACTCCTTATTAGAGTTCATGAGGATATTTGGGCATTTTGACATCTTCATAACGCAACAAGAATTCAACAACAAAAAGGTCTATAAACAACTACCTTGTTGCAGCAACCATTAGGCCATTAAGAAATACAATGCCATTTATGAAGATTCATGTCCCATTTATGAAGAGCATATTTTCAGCATGAAGGTCTGTACATAAAGATAAGCAGTATACTTTTTCATACTGAATACAGGTCTTTTTTTATATAAATAGATATAAAATTATCCGCAATACGTGTGTGTGCATTTGTACATAGAGTAGACAACAAATAGCGGTGGAACGTTGCTATATGGGACATTGTTGAAGGGGGATTGATTTTGCAGTGATACCAAACAAGTGTATTTTCACTTTGCAGGTACAAGCTAAATTGTATTTTCAAGTTGCAAAACATGAATAATAAAGAGTTGTGTATTTTGACTCCAAAAGTCATGCATTCTGATTTCTTCGTACGATTACAATTATGAGTGTCCCCCACAGCTTTGTGAAAAGCAGAACTTTGAGAGACAGGTTAATAAGGTAAAATTTTGGGTCAAAAGGTTTACAAACACAAAACAAAGTTTTGAGAAAACGTAAATGAAAACGCAAAAGCAAAAAAAGTTGATAGATCAAAAGCAGTTTTGCAAATGAAAATGAAGAACTGCAAGTAAACACCACAGCTCAATAATAAAAACACACAATACATTAGCAAACAAAATTTGCTCTGTGTCTGTTTGACTTGTGTTTCAACGCATCACTGTTTTAGACTAGAACAGGACCTAAATCCATTTTTCTGCAGTTTATAGAAGCATTAGAAAAACAAAGAAAGCATTTACAGATGTGTGCTTTGTGTGATTGTTAACACTGATTTCTTAGATAATTAATGCTAATATTATACACATTTGTAATATGTTTCTGGAATTTTTGTGAATTCCACTACAGACTGTTTGCCACTACTCTTCATTATAGTTCTCAGATAAGCACAGAAGCTTGTTTAAACATTGTGGGGCTTGTTCAAAAACAATTATTGACTCAAGAGCAATAATGGAGCAGCAATAAGCTGAAGTGTTTCTGAGTATTTGAGACCAGAAGAAAACTTTTATATGCTTGAGAATATAGAGCCAATTCTGAATCTAGTAGTCAAAATCTAAGAAATGGCTAGATTTTTAAAGCCAAATATTAGTATCATAATATTTTAGTTACCTTAATATGTTCAGTTAATCAGTTAAACAATTGATAGTATATAACAAACTGACAGGAATAAGTTGACAGGAATAAATGCGTTTTTTTTTTAAACCAAAATTTTCCTTCCAGCATAAAAAATATACATAATTCTGCTAGCTATATACATTGGAAAAACAGACAAGAAAGTACTGAAAACTTTCCAGGACTATTTCTGTTTTTCATTTTCTATTTCAAAACTTTAAAAATTGTACAGATATTAACATATATTTACACTTTATTGATTTATTTCAGGAAACCAAGTGTTACCTGACATGTCCTCACTTTTGAGTCTTGCACACTGGCCGGTCTCAGTTTAATTAAATATTGGCCAGACACACATCAAACAAGCAAGTTTACTAATTCAACACAGGCTAAGATATACTAACAAAACCTGCATTGTATTTAAGGTGTGATCAACTTCTGATCATCTGAACAAGAAGTTAAAGATAGCCGGCTGATGTTCACAAAGTAATGACCCTCAACTCTATTCAGTCACTGAATCTGAAGTTATTGAGTCCAGAGATTGAGATTGGTGCCTAGTTCTTTGTAATAGTGTTGCAAATCTCAAACTAGACTTCGTTCGAATGCACCACAGGCTTTCTAATGCTAAGCTACTCTTCCTACCAGCATTAAGTGGCAGCCATTACTCACACATGGGAAGGTTTTAAAAATTTCTCCTGACATCTTTAAACCCTGTATTAGAGCTCAATGAAACGAAACGTCTCTAATATAGTTGTGTACACAACATTAGTGCAAAGAATTATTACATTCTTAAAGGTCCAGCCAGATTGGGATAAATGAAATGGAATTAAATTCACTGGAAGTTTTTGCATTCCTGTGTGATGGTGCCAGGGAGCAACGAAAAGTCACCGATCACATGGTGGTGCTTCAGAGCTAAAAGCTCTTCTACTCGATCACGGTTGAGGTTAAGTGACGTAGAGGGGGCGGGATTTATCCTAAAAGGAATCTCAAAGGGTTACCCGTTTAGGGGATGTGTGCCGCTCGCTTCTTCCCTTTCACCTCTTCTTTCCTCTCTCTCTTCTTTTTCCCCATTCTCCCTCCATGATGCATGCAATGTGGTCACAATCTTCACTGATATCAAGGTATGAGCTTAATTCATGGTTGAAATAAGTAAAAAATTGCTGTTTGCGATTGTATTCATAAATCATGTCTCATGAGTATTCATATTTCCATAACAACGTAAAACTGTACAAATTCTAGAATATAATTGTAAATCAACTTACATTTATATTAACTGGCACAATGTAGAAGAGACGTAATAAAACAACTAGGGCAACAATGAGCAAAGTGTTCAATAAAAAGCATTTTCTTTCCTGGGGTCTGCCTTTGTTCTCCTGGCTCTTCTTCTACGCTGATGTGTGTAGGAAGCTCATCGAAAGAGAGAGTGAAGAGCACCCTCAAGTCGTAGATTTATGTAACATCAGCACTTTCTCGCATCTCAATAAAAAAAGATCCCCATCCATTGGTCCATCCAGTGGTCCATCCAGTGGCATCAGACCACGGCAATATGGCTTTGTCGCACTTTTTTTTTTTTTTTTAGATTTTTGCCGTTGATCTGTGCGGGAATTTAATTTCCTCAATCTCGACAAGCTCTTACAAAGACAGCAAAATCTTCACCATTAATTATCTAATCTTTATTTTTTCTTGCATTTAAGCACTTCTCTGATTAAACCAAGTCCTTACATTGCTCATTTTGCAAATCAATTTCTCAAAATGGGGTGTATCCCTGTGCAAAAGTGATGTCTATGTGTCAAAATCTACAATCAATTACGAAAGCAAAATAACAGGTAAAACACACAAAAACAGGAAAAAAAAACAACATAATTTAGAAAACCGAATTACAATTTTAGACAAAGTATGTGGAGTAGAGCAGATTAGCTTGTTGTTCTCATCAAAGAAGTGTGAAAATATAACATTTGTACTATTTATTTGTGCTAGCTACAACTCAAAGACAATTTGCAGTTTCAGTCCTAAATAAAAATTGAAGAGCTAAGAAACTGAAGTTCATGCAAAGGAAGAACCATGAGGAAGTCCACCAAGAAACTAGTGACAGAGTTATTGTAGAGACCGATCATCAATATATAAAATAACCATGAACATAATTTTGAAATCATTAGAAAATTATCCTCCCACAAAAAAATCTCACATTCTTATTAAATTGTTAATGAGACAACCTTTAAGGTTTCAGGGTTTTTAAAGCAGCGAAACGATATTTTAGCTCAGCAAGCATTTTCTGCCAATACAAACAGCTTTAACTTCAGCAGCAACCTAAACGCTCAATGCTATTACCAGGTTTTCATTACAAGCTTATTCTCTGAAAAAAAGAAAGAAGAAAGACAGCATGTACTGAGGCGGGTTTATCAGAAAACACTCTTAAATCCACACAGTGGGTAAGCTTCTAGCACATTTCTTACATCATAAGAGTTTTAGTTTTATAAACCCTTTACAGAATATGATCCCCTGCAACCAATAAAGTCTCCACTTTGAGAAGATCAAACTACTAATTATGTTACTAAGTTTTAAATGCATCTAACTGGAGACAGCACTTTGCGGTGATGAGGATACATGTTGCATTATTTATTTTAACTTGACTAAAGGGCAAGACTTTTAATAACTCTCTGCTAAGAATGAAGCAGCGAGCTTCAGCAGAGGATCTTGAACATAATGACTAACTCCTCAGATTTTATAGCCATAGGCTATAACTTACTGGACTCTGCAGTTTGCCTACCGATCTAATCACTCTGTGGAGGATGCAGTCAACATGGGACTGAACTAAATCTTAAAACATCTGCACAAACCAGGGACTTCAGCTCAGAGTTTAATACCATCATTCCATTACTCCACTAGCATAACCTCCACCAGAACCTCCCAAGACTCCTTGGTGAAGCTCTTGAAGTTTGTTGATGACACCATGGTCATTGTGTCATTCAGGATGGCGAGGAGTCTGCATACAGACAGGAAGTGAAGCGGCTGGCTCTCTGTTGTGGCAAGAACAACCTGGAGCTTAATATGCTGAAATCAGTGGAGATGGTAGTGGACACCAGGGAACCCTCTGGCCGGCGCTTCAGAGCCCCAAACACCAGGACAACCCAGCAGAAACACAGCTTCTTCCCCAAGGCAATTCAGCTTCTGTATCCATAACTTTCATTACTAACACAAAAATATTTCCAAACAAATATTGTACTAAGCTTCCGTTGCTTAGTGCAATATTTAATTGGAAATATTTCCTAATAAATATTGCACTAAGCAAAGGGACTCAGATGTGGACCTGTGTAGGTGGGCCCAGATATGGGCAAATTTCCAGACACTCCATATTCTGTTATTCTTTTGCTACATTTTACTTTATGCTTTGGTTCCCTCATTCCATCCAAAGCACATTTGTTAAACACCTTGGACTTCTAAAATGGTTATATTACTTTATATTTTTTACTACCTCCAGTAATTATATACCTTTTCAATTTATTGTAATGTTACTCAACTATACTCAATAATCATTCGTAGTTCAGAAACACTCTATATTGCTCAGAAAATGTCAAAGTAACACTGTGTGGTAAATGAAAGTGACAGGTTAGTGCTAGCTGCTAACAATAGCATGTTATGGTTCTGGCAGCGAGAGAACTCAAGCACTATTCAGCTGAGACGAGAGTATGCGTAATGAATTTATGCAATTAATTTAATTTTGTGTTTGATAAATAAACAAAATGTTTCAGTTGTGAAACATCTTATTAAATCCAGGTGATAAATTCCATGTGTATTCATTATTATTTATTAGTTACAATTATACATAAAAAATGAGAGGTTTTCAATTTTTAAGGCCGTGATCTTTTTCCTTTCCTGTTTTGTTTAAATCAAGATATTAACAGAGTGGACATTAGACAAAGCTAGAACAATTATTTATTTTAAATAAAGAAACTAAATAGAAATTAATGGTAATGCACTGTATTTCCAAAGACAATTATTAACTTAAATAATCCTGATTTCAAATAGTACATTAACAATCCTAAAGAACATTTTTCCCGTAATCAAGCAGCTCTGTATTAAATACGGTCTGTGGTAACAGCATCGATAAATATCCATAAATAAATAGAAACAGTACACTGAAAAAGGACCACAGAATTTTGTGAAAATGTTTGATTGTTTACAGAGTTAAGCACCTGCTCAAATCAGTCAGTCTGTAGAAACCCTTAGATTAAAGTTGTTACAAACAACAGTTAATGAGAAAATATTGATGTCCATGAAACTGAACCTCAAAGAAAACCCAGCTAATACTAAAAGAGCTCATTGTAGTGTCCTGGGAATGCTTGTATAATAATTAAATGTGAAATGTCTCAGAAAACTGTAAATACATACTTTACCCTGAGAAGATTACCGGCTGGAGCTCAGAGGAATGCTTGCTGTTGATGTTGCATGTGAATGTACTGTACAATGTTCATTGCAATACTTATTTCTACAGTATTACTAATAATCCACAGCAACAATTAAAAGCTTGTTTAGTCTGAATGCTATTCCGTTTATGAGTTATTACACCATCAACTAGCGCTGCATACTAGGTACAGGCTGAATACCACTTTTAAGTTTGTTGCCGTTTAAAACAGTTACAGCACAGCTTCTTTAACAACGTACGTATAACATTGTATATATAACTTCTAAAGATGTTTGTATCTATTGCTTCTTGAAGTTACATTTAGTTTGTGACATGAATCAAAAAGTTGCTTTCTTTATTACATTTAATTTAAGGGCCTGGATTTAATATTCAATTCAATAAAAAAAAAACACCCCAAAAAACCTAAACACAACCCTTCTTCCTCAACCTCTAGTGTAAACCAAACAGCTCCTAAGTTTAACCTGAAACACACACTATAGTTCCTCTTGTGCGTAATAGACTTTACTGATGCAAATGTTGTGACAGCTCTTACTCCCTTCATACTGGTTTTGAGCCAAGAAACAAAAGACTGTAAGCATTCTGCTTGGACTTGCTCTCAGAGGTATGCTGAGTCTGAAACGATCAGTTAATGTGTTACATTATCGTGTTTAAAGGAGCTGTTTACATAAAACTGAAAATGTTCTGCATTTATAGGGACATAAACACGTGATCAGATACCAGATCCTCTTTACTCATACGTTTGTCACAAATATAATATAATGGTGCCTAAACTGTATAATAAATGTAATTTTGAGTTCTAAAGAGTGTAATGTAAAAAAATGGAATCTTGGATTTCCCAACCAGAAATTGTGTCCTTGTCCGGCCCTGGAGGCAGCTGAAGGACTTATGAGGTATAAATAAGCCTTATATGAAAATAGTAGTCTTTTTATGTGGTCAAAAAAGGGACTCAGAAATCTACAAACGGCTGCAAAAAATCTGCATCTCTGAATATGCTAATTTTGTCTACAGTAAAATTCTGAAAATTGGACTACAGATAAGAATGTATGATAAGAATGCAAGAATGATGTTCTTGCACATCTCCATTACAATTCACACAACTACTAAGCACAGTTAAATAAGAACATACTGACCTGCACCATGGTGACCACATGACAGGGATTGAGCAGGTAGATCACAGTCTTGGTTGCAAATTTAAAGCCCACCTCCATCCCAAAAGTCATGCAGAGGGCAACAAGTAGCAGATTTCTACCCCAGCTGTCCTCTTTACTCCTCCTGCCAGCATCTTTGCCAAAATCTTTCGGCACATTGATCTTCTTGAGGGTCACACACACCTCCAGTATGGACAAGATGACAATAATGAGAGTTTCCAAGGCCCGTTGCTGTGGGGATATGAAGGCAGCGCACTCAGGACCACCGTTGCCTTCAAACATGGGGTCTACTCCACCATAGATCCAGTCCAAAAGGCTGTATATGTTATAACGGGACATGTTCCTCTGCTCTGGGTGGAAAAGATACGAATATGATGGGAGGAAGGACAGGACGCCCACTTCTTGGCGAAACATGAACAGGAATCACCCTCTGGGGTGACGGTGGAGAAATCAGGATTTTGTAGGGCTCATCAGATTTAGGATGATGTGTTAGAAGCACCTGTGAGTGGAAAGAAGACATAACTACATTGCACAAATGTATGGACTCACTACACACAATGCCTGCTCTTACTGCTGCATGATTAATTTAATTCTGTGAAAATAAATTGACCATAAAAAATAAATGGAAGGACAAAGGAGCTCCAAGAGCAGAAATGAAGATTAAGCAAGAAAAATTAAAGCAGTGATCAAAAAGCTTTTGCACCTTCATTGCGCTAACCTTCAAGGTCAACTCTTACAACAACTACACATAATTGATCCAAAAAGCATATGGCACTGTGACTGTTTTGTATAATATGAATGGTTTCAGACTTGAACTATGATGAGAACGGTATAGGTTTGGTACTGTAAGAAACTGAATTATGCCTTTGTATGATCTGCTTAAGAAGATCAAACGAAGCACATGAACCAACAAGGACTGCTATGTTTTCACATGCATATCAAGTGAAACGAGCCGATTGGAATGACAAAGCAAAAAGCAAAACCAGTTCAGAGTGTCAGAGTAATATGTGCCCCACTGTGTTTACTGAATCTGCATATGAGTGTGTTTGAGTCTCAAAAGCCCATGGGACTAGCCTTGAATGTACATCTCACCAGCTTTGTCTTTCTTTGAGCCACTTTCTCAGAGAGCCTTAAATCTCGAAAACTCCCAACAGCTTTGACTGATACTCACTGATGAGTATTCCTGGTTAGGTCACTCCTCTCTGGGAGAAGACTGGTCTGAAGAAACTTTCAATGGCAGATTCAGATTTCAAATCCTGCCCTTTTCGTCTCTGAAATCGGCCCATGAAGGAAGAGCTCTAGAGTTAAAATGTAATGCGTTTTTTTAGAATGATCAACTCCAAATTAAGTGTAGACAATAACTCCGTATTCTTGGTTCATATTTCATAAGTTGTTTAATCTAATGCATTGTTTATACACATAAATGATAATAAATGTTTGAACCTTTTTAAGTCATTTTTCTTTTACTGAAACACTTTAAAGGTCAAAAATAACATTAATATCAAGTGTGAGTAAAATTATAGGTAATTGAGTGGGTTAAAACTTGATATCATGAATAATTAACATTCTAATTTATTTGGCTGTGACCAGAATAATGGTTAAGATAAATCAATTATAAGTCAGATACACAAATTTATGTGAGTTATTAAAATCCTTTAGCACTGTTTTCAAGACAGAACACGTGAGCCTTTCTGGGGCCAAGTACCGGGACCCTACAAGACCAATTGGACATTGTATGCCTGAGCTATACAACTCCTGTTTCTAATAAAAAATTTCAAGTTGGTCATGACAGCCACACCTTTTATCAATTACTAAGAAAGCTTTGCAATTTAACATGCCTTTTGACACGGGTCTCCAAATTGGACCCTGGAGGGCCGAAGGCCTGCACAATTTTGGTTAAATTATCATGAAAACCACTCATGAAAACTATAGTTGTATGCATGCAAGAGCAGGGCAGCAGCCTTCCAGGACCAGATATGGGGAACCCTGGCTTATGATGACACAGACATATCAGAGAATTTCGTCAAAGTATAGTACCAGCAAAACAGCACATTTTAGAGGAAATGGCAACTTAACGGATTTCCTGTCCAGTTTGGAAATACAATGTAAATTACATTTTTGTTTGTCTTGTACTAAATGTACTATGTACTAATGTGTGCACCAAATTTTAGTCCTGCACAACTAAAAACTAATATAAAAAAACATTATTTTTGTGGGTTTATTGCACTTTTCGCCTATTTCTTTAGTAAATAAGCAATTCTTACACACATATCTTCTAGCTGTGAATTTAAGGAATGCATTGATTTCTGGCAAAAAAAAAAACTCCAGAGAATATTAGCACAGCAAACATTCACAAATCTTTTTTCCATGGTTGAATATCATAAAATGTTATCTTGCTCAAATCCCTTTAATACAATGCAATCAGTCAAAAAAAAACTAAAAAACATGTAACTATGTTTTACAACAGATTTCTGTAGTCTATCTTGTGCTGTAAAACAAACAACAAAAAAAGTCATTTGTCACTAGTTCAAAACACTACATCACTTTCAAGTGACTAGATGTTAATTTCATATTATTTGTGCCTGGCAATACTACACTAAAATATGGCTAAGTAAAAATATTTTGTGAAGCATTTCTGAACAAATACATACTTGTTTGGGACACACATGAACTAAAGTGCACTGTAATGTTGGAACTGTTGGAATTTTTTAATTGTTGGAACCTTACCCCTGTAATTCAATAAAAATTAGAACTTTTGTATCCAAAAAAATATTGTGAATGTATTGTGTTACAGAAGTTCAGGAGAGGCAGACATTGATGTGCAAAAGTGCAACAACAAATATCTGCAGCTGCAAACCACGTTCATTTCCTTTCCTGTGCTCAATGTGAGTTTATATTTGAGTGTTCACTTAGATTCAATGCTGCTGTTTTTTGTGGCTTTGAAAGTGGTCCAAACATTAAATATTTCAACAGTCAAGGTGGCATATTCAACAGTCAGTCAAGGTTTTCATACCAAATTTCCAGCTAGTCGATACATCCAAAACTGGCTTGTTGGTCTTTGTGAGGTATCTGTGACATCTGTGAATCTGAAACGATGACATGCAGCAGATTTAGCATACTGTGATGTTATGATTGACATGCTTGGCAGAATTTTTTTGTATATTTGTTTTATTTTCAACAAGCAATCATCTTTACCAACTAGAAGCATACGATTCAAACAACAGTTTGATCCATCTAGACTGTCTGCATATTTACAGAATTTGTTGGCGTTTAAACAAAATCAACCATGCAAACTGAGAAATAGCCAGAGTCCCCTTTTTTACCAGGCCAAACTTGACTAGTGCTAAAACACCATTTATGTTTGTAAACATTTATGGCCATATGCAGCACATCACATAACCAGTATGTTCAAAATTTTCTTCCACTCACAGTAAAAACTTTACCTGCTTCAATGATGAAACAGCATCCATATATTCTAAATAAACCAGCCCCTCACTACATTTAATTTCATACTGAGGGTCTGAAACCCAGCAACTGAGCTTCTTCCCGTTCTGTTTTCTCAAAGGAGATTTTTACCGGGTGAATCAGAGAACAGCTGGAGAAGCTGTGAACAAAGATGTCACCTTCGTGCACTGGGTTGGATTTGTAGTTAGCCTGATGTTAGAACGGCAATGGCTGAGGAGATGGAAGTGTTTCAAGGCTGTTCAATCAGTTGAAGCAACTTAAAATATAAGCAAGAACGATATTTTTCATTTTGTGTTTGTGGCCCTAATCTCCACAAGATTTGAAAAATGGTATATACCAACTTGCTCTGTTAGTTGCAAAGGAGGTGGCTATGTAACAAGACAGCAATGTTAAGGCCATCATTGTGTTTTTTCCCCTGTCTTCTTGCGCTAATAAAACCCAAGTGAATGAGGCTGAGAAAATAGGTGCACTATGACAGAGACATTATTATACATATATGGCCGGTCGCTTCAGCTTGATCTTCAGGGGCTCTGAGACTCTGTCTCAAATGGCACACGCCAGACTTGTGGACTTCACTCGAGTCCACAGTCACACTCCGATGATGCCATGAAGGCCAGATGGTAGGTGCCCTTGACACAGGTCCACGAGGTTGCATTGAAGACGTATTTTGGGACGGACTTGTGTCTCGGTGCAATTCAACTTGAATAAAGACATTACCAGCTTTGAATACTCCATGGTTTTTGCAAAAAGGCTTTTAATGTTGTTCCTGTTCCTTTGTCATTAATGCTTTGTCATTAACTCTTTAAAAAAATTGTGATCAATGTTACTTAACGTTTGTTTTTCTCATATTTTGTCAACATGACTGTTTAAAAAGTGAAATAATATATAGCTAGGTCATTTCACTGACCAATGTTTACGAGTCACTTCAGTGCTTTTTCTTGCCCGTGAGAGATTTCCTGATTGGTCATTCACAAAGAATTCTGAGTTGTAGGGTGTGTGAAGCCTGCACCGATGCAGGCTTTGCCAAAGGCCACATTAAGGGTGCATGGGGTGAAGATGACCCCACTTCAGAGCAAAAATGTGAGAGTTGGGACAACCTACAGCACTTTGTGAGCATGTGCAAATCAAATCCTCATGTCCCAAGTGTGCCATCTGAGACAGGGTCTGAGTCTCGACTGCAAACCTCTAAATGGAGCCAAGTGAAAGTTGACTGTGTATGTCACCTATGTCTTTTGGGTCGAATACAAATATACTGTTACCAATTGTGCCATGAATTCAAAAAATTAGCTTACCAAAGTCTACAGTGGTCGTTAACAGACATCCCGGCTATACTTCTGAAATTCTTCCATTTCCTGATGTATTACATACTTAACGTCCAGATGTTAGTTACTGGGTAAAGGCAGATCCAATCTGCTAAAATTTGTTAAAGTGCTCTCCTTCAGGAAGTAATTGATACGCAATAACTCAGTTCCACATCCTCTGGATGAAATTCAATGTATCGTTAGTGGGAGGGACTAGTTTTAACAAGGGTCGCATCCTTAGTAGTTAAACAAAAACAAACTAGTCAAAAGTGAACCAGAAATTTTGCAGACCATTATGTTTGTACATTCATTTTATTAACTGCACTTTTATGCTGATATAATACCACATATCCATAAAAGTAGATATTTAAGACTAATTTGTTTATTCTACAACTACCTTTTCTTTAAAATGACAAAACCCAAAATGTACTAATGGAGTCATTTTATTTGTTTAGTACCATA
This sequence comes from Danionella dracula, assembly GCA_900490495.1. Classification (NCBI taxonomy): domain Eukaryota; kingdom Metazoa; phylum Chordata; class Actinopteri; order Cypriniformes; family Danionidae; genus Danionella; species Danionella dracula. The sequence continues at coordinate 1,251,770 of UELW01000489.1, forward strand.
TTTTTACGTGTAAACAAGAAACAAATAACACTTTGAGATAAACAAAGAATAAAGGTAAATAGAATCCGTTTCATATAAGACTGTAGGAAATATCATTCTATAAAAGACAGCTCAGAAGATTGTTACAGTTAAATAACGTTAACTTACCTGAAGTGAGCATACACACACAAACAAACACACTTAAGGAAAACCAGCTAATCTCTGACTATTTTTAAGAGTGCTTTATAGCAGGATGCTTTTCGTTTACAGTGACTCAGTAACGATACAGCGCGAACGTTTTTCTTCATTTCAAAGGAGGGTGCAGCAGCCCATCTCTGCACACCGGCGAGCTACTTTAAGATTACAAACAAATGACTGAACCCATTTTACATATTGGATGAATCTCTCCATAAACGAGTATTGAAAAGACGCTCGTGCATTGGTACTCACGAGTATTGGCCAGGAGTCTCCTTTATTTAATTTATCCAGGATAAAACATTTCCAGACGCGACTGCTTTTTCTTCTCTGACTAGGTCCGGAATTTTCCTTCGTGTTCCACACCATCAAAAGGGTTGGCCTCAGGTAGGAGCGGGCCTAATTACGTAAACACATAGTAAATATATATTTTGCATCTATAAGAATGCGTTATTTGAACGAATTATGCTATAAAACGGACGCCCAAGACGCGACGTACCCCGCTGCTCCATGTGGCGCATTAAAAATCTCCTCACCATAGAAACGGACGGAGGATCCCTAATATTTGCGCATGCGCATTGTATTTCCCCCAAAGAAGCGCTAGAACTGTTTTGGCCACGCCCTATTAAAGGAGCAGTACAAGAAAGAAGGTTTTTTTGAGGATTGATTCAAATCAGACACAATGACTTCAGGGTATGAATTTAACTGGCTTTTCCTGTTATCTACATTAGGAAAATATTTACTTAGGAATTTGAGAATATAGGTTGAAATGGCCCCGCTAAGATAGCCAGGTGGTTTTATGTTTATTTGATAACTATACTACCCCCTCCCCCCCCACACCACATATCCACATACTAAAAGGGTTACTAGGTTTACCCAGATTTACCTTAAAACTGATGAAATGTCGCCCTCTAATGTGGAAGAGTGTCATTACATTTAACTCCCATATTTAATTAATTCCAGTAATATTGGATTGCCACAGCCCTTATTTTCTCAACTGATATGTAAAGCCACTTTTGGCTCTGACTTATAAAGCAAAGCAAAGAAGTATTTATCAGGCTGTTTCAATTCACATTTACATTGCGCATTTGGCAGACACTTTTAACCAAAGCAACTTATATTCCAAGGAGTACGTTTAATACGTGTTTTCCTTTCCGCAAACTCTGTTCGTCTTATGTTAACCATATGTAGTAATTATATTCCAAATTAGTACTCTTGTTTGTTCAGCTATTTTGAAGTAATACCAAAATATATTGATTGTGATTGAGAATCGAACCTACAAACAGCATAGCTTGAATTAGGACCATTGCTTGAGGCCATGGGGCCCTAGACAAGAAAGGACCACTAAAGGAAAATAAATTTAGTGTAAAACTATTTATTTAAGTCAGAGTAGAAACAAATGTATTTCTCTGAAGCCATGAGAAATTCATGAATTCATTCATTTCAATATTCATGAATTGAAACAAAAAGCTATTAGACTTCAATTTGTTGCAACAATAATGGTAGGAACCATTTCGTAGAGTGACTCTTTTTAAACTTTAAACCACGGAACAGATACAAACACTTTAGTTGTTTCTCTCTTCATCACTTGTCGCATTATTTAAAAAAAATATTCATTTGTAACTATATTTTAAGGAAGCTCCCATAGACTGTATCAAACAGCAACCAACTGAAGCGACGTTTTTAAAATGGTTCAGTCGTTGAGGATCACGTGACACACAAAATGCGCAGCGCATTCTTCACCCGGAAAGAGAACGAAGCGAAATGTCGGAGAAGGGTAAGTTATTATCACCATCTTTCTTTTTTGCTTTAGCACAAACGTAAAGAAAAATTTATTTGTATTAACTTTGCTTTGTACTTATATTCTGAGCTTTTATATGCGCGCTTATTTTGTCATAGGTAAAAGTCTGTGATATTGAAGTTATAGTTCGTCAATGTATCGCCGTTTCTTAAACGTTATGTCTGTTATACAGTTAGCAGGGTGTAGCTGTTGTATCACATGAAATAAAAGTGTAAGCCAGTTTCAAATAACGTTACGTAAAAAGTATCGCTTGACAAATAAACATAAAAACAAGATTAAAGATAAAAGACCTATATGTAGATCTATCGATTTACAATTTCAAAATTATTACATCATTCTTTATAAACACAGTTACAGTTAAGCCATGTGTAGGTGATCATAGGCAGGATGAAGAGGTAAACTTGGGACACGAACAGCTGTGAACATATTTAGGGCTCATGGGAAATGAAGTTTCAATAGGAAAGTCAACAAAGGGGAACTAAATGGCCCTTATATGCCAAGGGGTCTTAGGGGAATTGTGTTCACTGGTATGACTGAACATGAATTTGAGTCCTCGCACACACTTCACATTAGGGCTGATCTACTCCGGTCCTGGGGGCTACCATTTTGGACATTTTTGCTAGCGCTTCTCCCATTGTCTGTATATAATATGGTCAGAGTGTTCGTGACTTTACCCATAGGTTTCTGGTCAAATAAAGCTCAAAATGCACCCTCAGATGAGGGACATAATGAAGGTGTCTGATTTCATTTTTATATATCTTAAACAAATGTAAAAATAATTCACCCCTCTCAGAGTGTTCATGAAGGTCAAAATTAGTGATCTGAATCCACAAACCTAATGGAGCCATGGATGGAAACCCCAAAGTTTTTTTTTTTTTCAGATCCAAAGTTGGCCAGTTTTTATATACCTTTTGGAGTCAGCTTCAAGCGGCCGCTCGATAACTTCAGTTCAGTCACTTCCTATAACGGTTTAATAGGGAAGGCAGAATGGGGGGGTTGGCACCAATGCCGGTGGTACGGGTGCATGATGTGAATTCCCCCATCCTCACAAGCTGTTCTCTGTCTGTCTGAAAGCTTGCGATGCACTGACAGGTGGAGTCAGAATTCCTGAACTGATTTTTGGCTCTTTGCTTGGTCATTTCAATCAGCTCGTTTTGCCTGATGTGCCTGTGAAAAGATAGCAGTATGCGTTGGTTCCTGTGCTTTGTTTGGTCTTTCAAGCAGATCATACAACGGCATAATTCAGTTTCTAACAAAGGCATCCTCTTCCATCTCTAGGACCAGTTGTAGCCGAACTCTTCCAGCAAGTTTAGTTTGTTGTTTTTCGCCCTGTCACAGCCAAGCAAAATAGGTTTCATCACTGCTGAATCCTTTCAAAATAGTAGTTTCAACAAACCGTTGCACGACTGCAATCCAAATTTTTGCTTGGTGCCAGGGGTATAGAGAAGCATGGAGCAGAGCCAGGGGTTTTCGGCCCCGATTCTGTCAGTCATCGTGCTAAATCTCTAGCCCCTCCCCTCTACCACTCTCTAAGCTCCTCCCCAGTTCTGCATTGAGCAGCTTCTCCATTTTTGATTCAATGATCATGAAATGTAACTCTGGCACTAATTAAGGTCATCTTAGCTTGTCAGAAGATATGGTAGTATGTATTCTAGAATAGGGCTCGAGGAGTGACATCACCAGGTTTTGTGTCTGCCATATTTGTGGGGTGATGTCATGTGCTTTCCAGGATACTACATAAACTGTTCTACTCCAAATGGAATTGATTAATCGGTTAAAACACATTTTTGCTCAATTAAAGAGTAATATTAAATAAGCAAAAGAAAATAAGACAGGTATCTTAAAAAAAATTGTTTCTTTTTATTAATTAAAAAAATCAAGTTTTTTTTCAAAACTTATTAAGCATTTTATACAAACAATATTTTCTTTAAAAAATAAACATTCTATTACTTATACATTTTTACTGTCTTTTCTTGAGCTGTGAACACAGCTTTGTTTTGTATACAGCCAAGAGATTGGATTTTAATAATTGTATACATAATTTTTGGAATCCTCTAGTGCATCAAACAAACACCTTGCAACAAAGTGCTAGTGCAGTTCCAGCCATTATTTGCTAAACTTTACATTTATCCTCCCAGAAGCTCTAAATGCATACACCAAAGAAAACAATTCACTCCCCAAAAAGAGTTGTTACTCACAAATTATTTTAAAGATTTGTTCTTTTCATAAATGACACATCACTATACCTGAGTCCCATCCAAGAACACGGAGAGTCACTGCATCAATATCATCAAAATCTTCTAATCATTCACAGCGATTGTCTTCTAGTCTGATTTTTCTGTTCTTCTGCTCTCCAGTCAAGAAAAAGAAACATGCTCTGTGAAGACTTTGTTAATAACAAAAAAATATTTAAATACTTTGTTACCACCTTTCTGTTTGTAAAAAACTTTCACAGGGTTGGTGCTAAGGCGAGCTTTCGTTTGACTTTTAAAGATTTACATTAAAGTTAAAACGCTGTTTGTAACCAGATCAACTAACCAAACTTGTTTTGGCTTTATCTATGGATTCACAAAGGCATGATGCTAGTTAAAAATCTTTATTGAAAAGATACCGGAAGTGGGGGTCTTTCGATATCTAAAAATTGGGATTTAATTATGAATTGGGTGACTATTACTGTTCAATCTCACAGGATCAAAAATGTGAATTTAGCCAGCAAAAATTTATTTCGTTATTATTGGTCTGCTTCATTATCTTGTAGCATGTGTGTGCGTGTGGACAGTTGAATGTCTGAAAGTGATACTGAGCTCTGTGTTTGTTTACTGACGGCAGCAGTGAACTATTTCTGTCTTTATATCCTGTGTTAAGGTCAACCAAGGGTACATTATCAAAAGTTTTAAGGCTCTTATGACAGTTGTTTGCTGATTTTATCATTTTTGCTTTTGATTTTTTACAAGAATTCTAAAAGCTTTTTTTTTTTTTTTTTTTTTTCATTAAGCGATGGCTTTTAAAAACTGGTATAGGGGAAAATAAACCTCATTTAAGGTCGTCATGCATGCATTTTGTTCATGTATGAAAATAGTTTAACTCTGCTGATTTATTCCTTTTTTAAAAGTTGTTAATGCTTTCATGCTCCAATTATTTATCTTATAAATGTGTGCACAGACCAGCAAAGCATCGCTCTCTTTCAAATAAGTCACTGTTCTTGTTTTTATTAGGATTTAAAGTTGTAAATGTTTGTTAGATAGAACAAGCTGAATTTAGGCCTTCGTCACTGGCTATAGGTATTTTGGGTTAGTTGCTAAAAATAATGTTAAGACCTATCTAATTATCGTCTGAAATGTTTATGTATGTGTATTTTTGGGATTTTTGTTCATTTATAAATTGGTGTCACTAGCCATTAAAGCTTCTAAAAATTTCCTCATAAAGCTCCATTCTCTCTCTCTCTCTCTCTTTCTTTCTCTCTCTCTTCTTTCTCTCTCTCTCTCTCTCTCTCTCTCTCTCTCTCTCTCTCTCTCTCTCTCTCTCTCTCTCTCTCTCAGCTCTCATAAATTTCCAATACGGAACATGATGGGCACTTATGGTGTCAAATATTTACATAAATATTATTTGGAAATAAAATGCTTACATTTTTTTCTCAAATTTTGTGGTGCATTAAAGATTCAATTCCATGGTATTTCAAGACCTTTTAAACAACTTTAATCATTTAGTATAACTTATAAGTAGGTTGAAGAACTTTGTGAATTCACTGTTTTCTGTCATAAGACTTTGATGTGCTGGAGCTGGCAGAGAAAGTGAAAAGTCAAAGATGGTGGAACAAAATGTTTGGAAAAAACAACTCTGGACCTGCTGCTGAAAAATATTCAGTGGCCACCCAGCTGGCCATGGGAGGAGTGACAGGCTGGTGAGCAGAGTTTATGCTGATTTCAGTTTTTTTTCATTAATCACAACTTTGAGTAAAACTGTGACTTCATCAAACCTTTATGTATGTCTCTGAGCATCTATTTAAAATCAATTTCTTTATAAGAAAGCAACTTCTAACTGTGTGAAAAAGCTTTTAAGGACTTGATTACATAAAAGGTGTAGAAATGCAGCATGAGTGTTCAGATTAAGGTTGCGTTGCAAAAAATCAGATGATGAGAGCGAAAGGAAAGTCAGAATAGTGAAATAAACCCAACAAAAATGCATTACAACAATATGGAACTGTAACTTGATCAAGAAACTGTTTTGCCTGCTGATGTTCATAAAGACAAAAAAAAAACACTGGCTTGTGTTTCTTCAGGTGTGCGGGATACTTGTTTCAGAAAGTTGGGAAACTTGCAGCATCAGCTGTTGGTGGAGGTTTCTTTCTGCTCCAGGTAAATCCCTGAAGACCAATGAAACGACAACATATATTACCATGGTATTAATACAGTATTCCAATTGTAGGAGAATATTACTAACATTGAACTCCCTCTAAGTCTAAAACCATGCATTTAAATGTTTTCTTCCTTCGCCATGATCTCTCACCAAATTGTAATTCAATATTTATACTCACTAGGAGGGTCTGGTCTGGATTTTGACCTGGTTTAGGTCTTACCTGGCGAACCGCTAACAATTTGTTCAAATCAAAAACTTCTCCTCTAAGCACTTGAATCTGGGGTCCCTCTGGTCTCTGTGCCGGGTCTTTTGCTGTTTCTTCTTCTCTGTGCACTATTCAGGAAGCATAGAGTATCCTTCCACTGCTATATGGATGACACCGAGCTCTACATCTCTTTTGAGCCCTCTTGTTTGTTTTCTCTTTCAGCTCTCGTAACATGTCTGAACTAGACCTAGTTCAATTTGAACTTTTCCTGCAACTTGAGTGTTATAAAACTGAGGTTAGGATGATTGGCTCAAAAATCACCATCAGTAAATGTAATTAATTTTCATCAGCCATCGCTCAGAGGTCTTTCCTATTACTAAGCAGGTAAAGAGCTTCCGTGTTTTATTTGAACAGACCATCTCCCTTAATGCTGAAGTTAGCACAGTTATTCGGTCTGATTTCTACCAGATCAGAAAAATCTCTCAACCACCGCTGCAGCTTCAACCCTTTTGCATGCTCTGGTAAACAGTAAATTTAGCAGGTTGCAACTGGTTCAGAACACAGAAGCAAGACTCATTGCTTTCACTTCTGGAACAGCTCACACCAAAGATGTTCTCTAGAATATCCAATGACAAGTCATCATTAAAACCCTACACCCTGCATCTGACCTCATTGAGACTTGTTCATCCTCTCGTGCTCTTTGCTCATCTAAAGCTACGTTTTAAATAAAATATTTTATTTATATTAATCTCAAATTACTTTGGACATGCTGTCCCTCAGTCTGCAGAAGCCCCAACAAAACTACAACCGGATTCCAAAAAAGTTGGGACACTGTACAAATCATGAATAAAAACTGAATGCAATGATGTGGAGGTGCCAACTTCTAATATTTTATTTAGAATAGAACATAAATCATGGAACAAAAGTTGAAACTGAGAAAATGTACCATTTAATGGGAAAAATTTGTTTATTTAGAATTTGATGGTGTCTACAAATCCCCAAAAAGTTGAGACGAGGCCGTTTTCACCACTGTGTGGCATCTCCCCTTCTTCTTACAACACTCAACAGACGTCTGGGGACAGAGGAGACCAGGTTCTCAAGTTTAGAAATAGGAACGCTCTCCCTTTCTTTTCTAATACAGGCCTTTAACTGTTCAATCATCTTGGGCCTTCTTTGTTGCCAAACCTTCCTCTTTATGATGCGCCAAATGTTCTCTATCAGATCTGGACTGCAGACTGGCCATTTCAGTACCCGGATCCTTCTCCTACGCAGCCATGTTGTGATTGATGCAGAATGTGTACTGGCATTATCTTGTTGAAAAATGCAGGGTATGTTGTTCTAGAATCTGAATATATTTATCTGCATTGATGGTGCCTTTCCAGACATGCAAGCTGCCCATGCCACATGCACTCATGCAAACCCATACCATCAGAGGTGCAGGCTTCTGAACTGAGCGTTGATAACAACTTGTGTTGTCCTTGTCCACTTTGGTCTGGATGACATGGCGTCCCACATTTCCAAAAAAAAACTTGGAATTGTGACTCGTTTGACCACAGAACTGTCTTCCATTTTGCCACACACAACCGGATGGCACGGTGGATTGTGTTCACTGACAATTGTTTCTGGAAGTATTCCTGAGCCCATTCTGGGATTTCCTTTACAATAGCATTCCTGTTTGTGGTGCAGTGTCGTTTAAGGGCCCCGAGATCATGGGCATCCAGAATGGTTTTACGCCCGTGACCCTTACGCACAGAGATTGTTCCAGATTCTCTGAATCTTCGGATGATGTTATGCACAGTTGATTATGCTAGATGCAAAGTCTTCCCAGCAAATGGTAAATTTTCTCAGTTTCAACTTTTGTTCCGTGATTTATGTTCTATTCTGAATAAAATATTAGAAGTTGGGACCTCCACATCATTGAATTCAGTTTTTATTCATGATTTGTACAGTGTCCCAACTTTTTTGGAATCCGGTTTGTAATTAAGTATTCACAGCCGAGATGTATAGATTGCTGAATATGGGTACTTATGAAAGTATTTGCCTTGCTATTCTTTTACTGAAGTATTACTGAATGTTTGATAGAAAATCTACTTGGGTACTTAACCATAAAATGCAAAAACTGTTAGCTGTTGATTTCAAATTAAATGATGCAAAAGTATTCAATTATCTCTTGTTGAGCATCTTGTTTATGCTCATGTAATAGAGAAAGAAATGTCTTCCAACACACCATGAACTCTAATTACCTTAGGAGTTGAAGTGCGAAACACTATCTTAACAGTTAAAAACACACACAATACACAAACGTCCATATTCCTTAAATGCTTACAAAATGTATGTACCGCAATGTCAAATCAGTCAAGGGCTAGACAAAATCAGAGTTGATGGAACAAGCAAGATCAGGTCATCAAATCAAACAACGTCAAAATACCTAGCACAGCACATAGAACAAAGTGAGCCTCAAAACAGAGAGCTGCTGCTTTGGTGAAGTAAGTTGATGAGGAGGCAGGATAGTGGACTCTGAGGAAGTGGTAGTAGTGTTTTTTTCACCCTGTAGTTGATTTCATCAGAATCCACACAGCGTAGAACATCTGACCACTGCTGACATGCATTTTTGAGAATATTTAGAATGGAAATGATCATTTTTCTATGACTTTTACATGTCGACATGTTTGTGGGATGTGCTTTCAGATCGCTCATCACACTGGCTACATAAAAATTGACTGGAAGCGAGTGGAACATGATGTCAACAAAGCCAAAAAGCAGCTGAAGCTCAGCTCAGACAAACCACCTAAAGAAGTAACCACCAAATTCAATGAGGTACGGATATTTCGATTGATGATAAACTGTTATAATTGATGACAAACATTTTATGTTGCTATTTTGACTGATTTAATTTGCCTCATTTCTAATTTGATTATATTGTTTTGGGACATTTTTTATTGTTGAGCGAAGCCAAAGACAAAACTAAACAAAATAACAGGTTGGACGGTCAATAACCAGAGCAGATGTTTCATTGTTAAAATATTCTCCAAAATCCAACCTTTTTTCTATATATGATTGCTGAAAATGAGTCTTTATAAAGAAGGAAATAGCAGGGAGGGCAAACTGTGAGCTCTAAAGACAAATCTATACTTGTGCGTCAAGCTTAAGAAGTCCACTTTGTGACGGCTGCGAGTTTACATTGTAAATGTAAATGACCATGTTATGAAGCCTGCCGTACACCGTTGAAATTTTCCAACTTTGTGTCAATGCTTCCCAAACCACGAACACTTCACCAGGATCCCGCAAATAAAATCGAAATAAAACTTGCCAAAGCCTTATTTTATGCTCAAGAAATCACCAAACAGGCAGGTGACTTCAGAGTTTTTCATTTTGTGCTCACAATCTTAGTTTGTGTGCATTTGTGTTTTTTGACCCTGCATTCTTAATTCATCATTCTGAAAGTTTGCATTTCTATTTTGATGTAAATGAAGGGTGACTCTAGCATCACCCTTTTCCAGCAGCTCAAAGTTTCTTAAATGAGTAATCTTTTAAGGAGAACAGGGATTGATGAGCTGCATGTGGGAAAACTAAATTTCTTGTCCCAGTCCTTGATCGCAGAGACCATTGTGTTTTAATGAACACAAAATAAGGAATGTTTTGACGCAAACTGTAGTGAAAGTGACCAGTTGGCCAGAAATGTAGTGACCCATACCTGGAAATTGTGCTCTCCATGTAACCCATCCCAGTGTACACACAGTAGTGAACAAACTCACCATGAACGCACACCCGAACAGTGGCCAGCCATGGCTGCAGTCAGGAAACTGGTGGTTGTTGAAGATGGGAGAGCAAGTGTTTCATCACTCACACCACCTTCAACTCGGTGGATCTGGGGATCGAACTGGCAACGTTCTGATCTCCAGTTGATCTCAACCGGACCACAACTGGTGTAGCTTGTTACCTATATGACACGGATTAAAATGAGCTTTCATTTGTTTAGTAAGAGCAGGGATCAGCAACCCGCGGCTCTGGAGCCGCATGCGCTCTTTAGTGCTGCCCTAGTGGCTCCCTGGAGCTTTTTCAAAAATGTTTGAAAATCGAAGAAGATGAGGGAAGTAAATATATATATTTTTAACATTGTTTCTATAGGAGGACAAAATTTCTTAATGTTTTCCAATGCTGTAAAAGTGTGTAGAATAAATATTTAACTTCAACATTTCTGTCAGCGAAGATTTGGGTCATAGCCTGCGACACACGTTTCTATCAGCAGGGGGCGGGATGCCAGGCAGGGGCAGTCGTAAACAAACTGGATTTTCCAGTCCATAAAAAATTATGGACTAGTCTGTTGGTTTTCCCTACCCCATCGAAATTTCCTTCCGCATTCTGCTGCATATATCGATGTATAAATTTTGGTTAAACTGGGATGTTTTGATTTAGCAGACGGACAAAACAGCGTGATTTCACGATCATGTTTAAAAATGCTGTTTGTGTGATTTCAATAAACAATAGACAGTGTGACTGATCAAGCACTCAATAAGATGGAAAATGACATGATTCTTGTTATGTGCATGCGCACAATGATGCGGCAGTTAAAAATTACGGGCAGAGGAAACTGACGGAACACAGGCGACTGTGTGATAGGCCATAGATCCCAAAGGGAAAAAGAGAAAAATAACTGAGGAGAACAGAGGATTCAACATTTCTTGGACCGAATAATTTGCATTCATTGCCAATGAGGAAGGATTGCCTGAATGTTTGTTCTGTAGTGAGAAGTTGTCAAATAACAAAAGAGTAAAGTGGAAAGACATCTCCAGGGGCGTCACAGTGGCGCAGTGGGTAGCACGGTCGTCTCACAGCAAGAAGGTCGCTGGTTCGAGCTGGGTCGGTTGACATTTCTGTGTGGAGTTTGCATGTTCTCCCCGTGATCGCGTGGGTTTTTCCGGGTGCTCCGGTTTCCCCGCAAGTCCAAAGACATGCGATATAAGTGAATTGAGTAAGAACGATTGTCCATAGTGTTAAAGTGTGAATGAATGAGTGTGTGTGTGAATGTTTCCCAGCGATGGGTTGCGGCTGAAAGGGCATCCGCCGCGTAAAACAAATGGCAGTGAGTTGGCGGTTTATTCCGCTGTGGCGACCCCGAAAGGGAAGAAAGTCGACATGAAGATGAATGAATGACATTTCCAGGGAAGGCATGCACGTATTTAGTAACAAAGTGGCTGTTTTTAAAAAGTGATTTCTTATTTTTGTCAGTAAATATTTGGAATGAATCTTAGAGATATTATCCAATCAAACTTAAACTGTATTAATTAGATTTTATATACTTTATATTTTCAAAAGGCTGCAGTTTTATTTCTTATAAATGCAGGCTGCGTTTTATTGCACTGTTTGTTGCCCAGAAAAGGGGCCCGTTATGCACATTCCATTATGATGTTTTTTGCAATCCTCAAAATAAAAATTACATCAAAAATCTGATTTCCTGAATTTCATCAAATCCATGAAAGATAATTCATTAATATTGTAATGAAGTTAAACTTGAGGCGGCACCGTACAACAGAGTAGTCACGTGGTGCATCATTCTCTACAGGATGCACTGCAGGGAAAATAAACATCTAATCATGAAGGCTCATTATGTATTTGTTACCAACTTAGTAATTTTTATAGTAGGCTAATATAGATACATACAGCATGTATTACCTTCATTATAAGGCTTATACAAGGCTTTTAATTTTTTGTGGCTCCAGACATATTTGTTTTTTGTTTTTATTTTTTTGTCCAATAAGGACAACCAAACATTTTGGGTTGCCGACCCCTGAGTTAGAGTGTTCATTTTCATAATCTTTGAACCTTCACTTTAATGGCATTATACTTCCTGTCTTGGATTGATTTAGCTAGAGAAAAGCTGTCAATCAGAGCTGGTGGACCAATGGTGAGGTTAGAGCCAGCCTTCATTTACATTAAACTAGAAGCGCAAGAAATGGAAACACAAATGTGGAATGATAAATTTAGAGTGCAGGGTCAAAGAAAGCTAGCTTTGCGTTGAGAACCTAAATTGAGATTATGATTTCTTAAGCATAAATAAGCATTTGGCTGTTTTTATTTGAATTTCTTTGAAATTATGTTTCATAAGATGGCCTGCTGTACACACTAGCACCAACATGCTGCGTCATCATTCAGAGAGCACCTTCAAAACAATATACAGATCTAAAATTAAGTTATGCATAGGATTAATGAATACCATGGTTTTGTTCAAAAGATACATAAATCTAATATTTCAAGCATTCAAGCCTCTCTCTCTCTCTCTATTTGTTTCTCTCCTCTCTCTCCCTTGCTCTCTCTTTAACTTCTGTTATCTTTCACTTCTTTAGAAAACAGTTAATTAACAAAAAACTATTTAAAATGGCAAGTGAACCTATGACCTTAATACAAATTAATTTAAAGTTTAAATGAAGAGTTATGAAATGACTCCTATTTCTCCTTGTCTCTGGCAAACAGAGAGGTCCGGTGGTCCATTCATGATAATCACTTAATGATTTTTTCAATCATTTTACACTTTTATCACATGACTATTAGTGGAGATTGATGTAAGACTGTTATGTTGCTTCTTGCACTTTTGTCCTTCATTCAGGTGCAAGTCTTTGTCAAGAACAACATTGTCATCACCGGAGGATTCGCTGGAGGTTTTCTGCTTGGCCTGGCTTCATGAGAAATCCATCAGTAGTGTTGTGAGCATTATTGGTATGGTTAAGTACTTTGCACTCGGAGGCTGTCACATTAAAGGTGAAGGTTCAGTCGAAATATATAGTAAGGTTGAAAAAACTCTCAAACTTTTATTTCTACTGTGGGACACAGACATCTTGATGCCTTTTCCTGTCATAGAAGCCAAAGGCCTTGAGTTTCAACTATTGTTTTAAATCATTGCTCATTTTAAAACCAGTTGCCGAGTCCTTTTTGAGTGCTCCAGCTTGTATTTGAGCTCACACTCCTTTTTTTGTGATATCTTTATGTGACCGCTGCAGAATTGATTGGCTTGTTGCTGGATTGAGCATTTTTTTTACTATAGTTATATCTCCTCTTGATCTTGAAAGAAGTCACAGAGGCTCAGAAACATACAAATAATATAAGTGATGAGCATTTATTGAAATTCTCAAGTGGACCCTGTTACATTTGAACATTTTGATTTCTCTATCTTTGCTAAAAGTTATTTTTGACATGACTGTGTTTGTTAAAGGCATCTTTATTCTTTCGGGAATGGATCATACTCACAGCATGTTTAATTTGTAGCACTCATATTATTAAAAAAATCTGCAAAGAAATCCAATACAGGACTAAAGTAATGTGGTTTTAAATGATGATGTTTTGAAGAAGTAAAGTAAATCAAGTGTGTAAAAAACTTATCTGAGTGTGTTATTGAGTGTTGTTTGGGAAATATTTCCTGCATCCAGTGTTCTAAAGGATTATTTTGTCAAGTAGAGGCACACAGAACTCAATTGTGAAACTGGATTTTATCTAAAAAAAAATCAGAGTTTCATTGCACCTGAAGAATTGGTTATAGTGTTTGGTTTTCTAAAAAAAGATATATATATATATGAATCTTTCATGCCTTGTTACCACTGTGCAGGCTGGTGGTTGTGGTGTAGGTGGTGTAGGTAATGGTGTGGAGGATTATTTCTTGTCACACTTTAGGCCCCTTAGTGCTTAGTGCCAATTGGGCATCGTTTCAATACCACGGCCTACATGAGCATTGTTTCTGCCCATGTCACAAAGGCTCCTTCCAGCAGGATAATGCACCATGTCACAAAGCTCATTTCAAATTGGTTTCTTGAACATGACAATGTACTAAAATGGCCCCCACAGTCATCAGATCTCAACCTAGTAGAACATCTTTGGGATGTGGTGGAATGGGAGCTTCGTGCCCTGGATGTGCATCCTGCAAATCTCCATCAACTGCAAGATGCTCTCCTATCAATATGGACCGACATTTCTAAAGAATGCTTTCAGAACCTTGTTGAATCGATGCCATTAAAGCAGTGCTGAAGGTGAAAGGGGGTCAAACTCTGTATTAGTATTATGTATTAGTATATATCTTTTTTTGTGTGAAATGTATTAAATCAGACAGTTTAATTTAATATTTGATCATCTTGTACCAGTTGAATGAAGTTAGAAAAGATCAAATGAGTTTGAAAAAGAGTTGTTTGTTATGTTCTGTTAATGTGCTGAATAATGCAAATGATATAACCTGTATTAGTCAAGAATTTTATTTTGCATTTACTTGCAAATCAGGACCGTTTATCAGCAGCATAATTTTATTTCTGTTTATCCTGTGTTAGTCAACCAACCCCAGAATGACAAGTCTCTCTCAAACTTTGACTTGTGATTGGAAAACTTGGACAGAGTGAGTGATCTTGTGGAAATAGAGGCATGTATATTGTGGGGGTTTAAGCACTAGATTTATTTAACACCGTCTAACTACAAAGCTCTAAAATTAAGTGAAATCCCTACAAAAAATGTTCAAAATACTGAAATCTAATAATTCCACACCTTTGGATTTCCAAATAATGTTCATTAACAATGCCTAAAATGATAAAATCCACTAATTCATTAGTTTTTTAAAACAGAATTTTCAGTACATCCCAAGCAAATTTTGCAGTCTATAAAATGGCATATTGTATATAGTTAGTTTTGTTTATTGTGCTTTTATTATGCAAAAATATTAAATGTTGATGATTTTAAAAATACTAAACAATGTTATCTTTCATACTGTATATTTCTAAAATTTCTCATATCTGTGATTAGGGGAGATGTGTATGCTTCCTCTCGCTGTCTCTCCCTCGCTCACACTTTCTCAAAAAACATTTAAGCTATGGTATTTTTAATTTTTTTTTTTGTTTCGTTTACTGAATAAAATATGTTAATTATTTTTCAAGTTTTGCTCAATCGCATATTCAATGTGCAGAATGGGTGTTTAGTGATCAATTTCAATAAACCTTTCGATGGTTTAATTATTAACAATGTTGATTCCTGGTTCCAACTAAGATTAATCCAAAATGTTAACTTAACTTTTGAATTTGATAAATTACACTCAAATGCAATTTTCGTTTAGAACTTATCTAAACTATGACTGAACAAAAGAAGCTGTTGCTCATCTCTACATGTGGGATCTAGAGATTCTATATTTGTTATAAAGACAGTTATAACACCTTGCAGTGCAAAGATAAAACGATCAATTGAAATTCTCTTTTAATGTAATTATCCTTCTTTAGGCTTTACCACTTTTCTCTTGAAACAGTAATAGACAAAACTTGCATACATGTTGTAATCAATTAAATCTAAACACATGCACAACTAGCAGTAGTTCCCATCATGTTAGTACATATTTATTACTTGCACTCTACGTCAGCAGTACATTTAAGTGAAAGTGACCAGTCGCCACATTATTTATCACATCATTGTTTGTCTCATATTTGATCATTGAACTATAACCTGCTTTAGAAAATTAAGCATCAGATTGATCATAAAACCAGTTTAAAATGTGGGATGGAGGACATGTACTTTTATTTTATAGCAACGTAGTATTCTAGCTGCAACAGAGAAAAGGCACCTGAACAGTTGCAAGTCTATTTACAGGGTTACCACCAAGCACGAGGTCTTGAAACATTTCACCATTAAAGTCAAAGTCACTTGAATAATAAAACAGATTACCAATAGAACGCGACGAATATCCATGCGGGCCCTAGACATTTAACCGACTCGTATGCTCTTGAATGGGATGTTAGAGCAGTTGTGTGACACAGAAGCAAGACTTAGCAGTGTATCAAGTGTTTCGGTTTCATTGTCCAGCCAGAAAAACTGTTACAGCGGCTGGTTCACGACTTCGCAAGCGTCGGTTGACTTTCTTTGGAGAATCCGGAGCAGCAAACAGAGTTTTTTCCTGCACGAGTTCCACAACACCTCCTCATGGCTTCAATCACGTCCTCGCAGCGACTCTCGATGTATCTGTTTTCTAAGACACCACAAAAACCTCAAGTCAGATTGACACTCTTCCGCCAGGTAACTTATGTTTAACCGACACGTCTAACGTTACGCTACCTTGAAGGCATTTCTGAATGGCACAGGCCTGTCTCTGACAGGGGTCTTCCTTTGACCTCTTATTCAAAGACATGAACGGTTAGTTGACGACCAGACTTTACATACGTTCGATAAGTTCTTTGTAGACAGCGGCAACCTCGATGAAAACTGAACCGTGCAAATGGTGGTGCAGTAGTATTAGCGCCGCCTACTGAACTGTAGTTTGGCTCTGCTTGTAAGCAAATTAAATTATTTGCCTGCTGTTTTTGTTGATTATTTCGTTACTTTATCATTCTTCTATAATTTAGATTTTTTTAGTTTTCTTCTACAATACATCTATATATTGTGTTATCTCATGATAAAGATTATATTGTTAAAATAAAGATTTTAAAATTTCTTCTAGAAATCATTATTTCTTTGTTCATATATATGTTATGGTAGCGTTTTGGCTACCTTTACGTTATCACATTACCCATTGAATCCATATTTAGTTTGAATTGTTAATACTCTCTGGTAGTGCTCCTGAAATTCTTCCGGCTAGACAACACGGTTTTGTAAATAAACCTTTCAAGTAAAACTTTTAATGAAACGTTCAATAGTGAAAATAAAATGTTCTTGTCATAAGAACGAGAAAGCTAGTTTTGAAATCTTCATTAAACATGTATATTTTACAATAATGACAAATTGCACATAATATACTTTTATTGTGTATTAATACCTTCAAAAGCTCGATTTTAATGTGTGTCATGTTTTAATGTTTCTTAAGTTTTGTTCGTTCAGGAGACCAATTAAGCATATTTAATCTATTTTACTATCATTTACAGTCTCGGATAAATGTTAATTTAACAGTTTAAATATATATATAATTGTGACTTTGAACGTAACTATCCTTATTTAAAGCAATTACAATCACAACAAAACAAAAACAGTGAAACGATATTATATAGAAACTGTTTGTCATTTCCGATTTGCCGTGACTCTTGTTTCCTACCGGAAGAGTTTGAATGTTGCGCAGACATTCTGCGGAAGTGGCGAACAGAAGTACACACATCAACAAATCTAGCCAAGTGTCTAAGTCTAGCCTAGTCAAATTGTTAAAAGATTAATAGTAAATGGGAGCATGGCAGTAAGCGCAGTTCACCTGGAGTCAGACGCTTTCTTGGTCTGCATGAATCATGCGTTAAGCACTGAGAAAGAAGAAGTGATGGGGCTCTGCATCGGAGAGGTTAGTTTGCATCTTGAGCTCACAAGGTTTAAGATCTTTTACTCAAATAAATCAAACAACATGCAGCGAGGCTGAATCCAGCTTCTTATTCACAGCTTCTTATTCGGGTTCCCAGTCCACCTTAAATGACGCAATCCCATGCTCACAGTTTCTTATTTGTGTTCATGTTAGGGACTGAGGGAATGTTTAATCTTTATTTTAATTAAAATAAAACTTTCACAATTTCAAACATTATTTAAAAATAATTTCTTATGTGTGCATTAAGTTTTTTTTGATTCCAGCTTTTAGAGGACCCTTTGGGGTATACTCTCACCAATCTTCAGAATATTTTACTGTAGCATTTTTGAGAAATTATTAATTTCATCTTTATTATAATAAAAAATATATTTTTTTCATCATTTTAAATATTATTTTACAATAAATTCTGTGTTAGGTTTTTTTGCTTCCAGCAAGTCCATCCACAATCTTCATTACTGTGCATGTCTTCATTCACTCCACTCACAGAAGATCAGGTGTCCAAATTCCTTAATTCAGCATATCCAACCACCTGATTGCCCTGATCCCATCCCCTCTCTCCCTATCATCAGACCTGCCCTCACCCACATCATCAAGTCCTCAATCACTACAAACATTTCCCCTAACACCTTCAAGGTAGCCTGTATCACCCTCTTCTCAAGAAACCTACACTCAACACATCATTGGTGGAAAATTACAATTTTTCTGCTGACCTTCACTGCTAAACTACCTTCCCTCCTAACAAGGTTGATATTCTGGGCTTCAAGAATGGCATCCATTCTCCTTCTACACCAACTCTATCGTATTGTACTTATACCCCAGCATAACTCATCAGTGCCCAAGTAAAATTTCAAGGTGCGTTTACAATGCACTTCATCACAGAAGCCAAAATTAATGTAAAGTATTAATGCAGGTAATACTAATCGACTACAACAAAATATGAACAGAAAAAAGATCATTCTTCTATGAAATGCCTGTTCGACACATCAGCGGGACCGCTCCCGGCTCACGTTAGAGGAGACAGCAGTGCAGGTGTGTTGCCTACTTGAGGTGCTGAGTCGAGAACCACGGGTGGCTGGGTCTGAATGCTTTTGATGTGAGACATGAAAATGACCAAATGAAACCAGTACTTGAAGTGGACAGATTTGTGCCATAATGTAAATAAAATTAAGTTTTTATTAAAATAAAGATTAAATAAATATTTTCTGAATGAAATATGAATTTGTATTTTTAATCCATTTGGATAATATTTTATTACGTTTTTATTATCAAATAAATACATACTTAAAACATTTTTATTTTAACATAACAATAACAAATAGTCAACATGTTTATACACGTTTTTGTAATAATGAATGCTGACATTTTCCTCTTTAAACAACGTCCTTCTCGAAGAGAAATTCTCCCAGTTGAAGATTTGTTTGTTCAATGTGAAATGGAAAAAATAAAACACAATTATTAAAATCAGTACAAAAGTGCACGCAGACCTCCCTCGCTTTCTCGTCAAAGCAAAGGATGAGCGAGCGCGAGTGCGTAACATTCCCTCGGTCCCTAACATGAACACAAATCAGAAACTGTGAGCATGGGATTGCGTCATTTAAGGTGGACTGGGAAACCCGAATAAGAAGCTGTGAATAAGAAGCTGGATTAAGCCTCATCAACAAGCGTTCAGATTTTTCTAATTCATGCTGCTGTTCTGCATGATTTTCAGTAACTGTTAGTGGGGGCAAGTCTTTCAATGAAAGCGCAATCTGAATGAACAGTTACATGATCTGTAATATGTTGCAGTGGCGGTGATTTGACAAAATATAACATTAGTTATGTATTGGCCAGACAACCCACTAAAAGTCAAATAGGAAAAACTATAATACATTATTTATTTAATAAAAAAGTGGGTTTTCAAACTTGTATCAATCATGTTGGATAAGGTGGAGTCGACACTTTATTGTGATGTTATAAAAAGTAATAAATGTTTACAAACAAGTATGAATTGGGTTTAACGGATTCATATCCCATCAATTAATGTGGGAAATTAATTAAAGGGAAATGGCGATAGTCACTTTGAGAGGTTTAACCCATTATTTCTATTGGGATCACAATGGTATTTTTAACACCCATAAAACATTTTATAAAAAAAGACGATGCCTAACGTGATCTAATATATTTGTACAAAAATATTAAACTATTTTTAAGGCAGGTATAGCCAAATCCAATCCTGGAGGTTCAGATCTCTGCACATTTTAGTTGCAACCATGTTCTAGTATACATACTGCTCTAGCTTCAGATAAGCCAGAGGACCTTAATTCGTGCAACAGACGTGGTTCATGATGGTTGAACCAAAATTGTGCCGTGCTTCAGCCTCCAGGACCAAATTTAGTGATCTATGTTCAATAGCTAGATCTATAAGAATTAATTTGGCTTTAAAGTGTGTGATCTGTCATGTGCTTACAATAATTGTTAATGATGGCTTACTCTCGCTGTCTCTGTCAGGTGGACACGAGTCGAATCGTTCACATTCACTCTGTGATTATCTTGCGTCGTTCAGATAAGAGGAAAGATCGAGTGGAGATATCTCCAGAACAGCTGTCTGCTGCCTCCACAGAGGCCGAGATATCCTTACACGCAGTGTATTTTTGATGCATTGATTCTAATCCCCTTACTGGTTTATTACTTTGTGGTTTATCATACAAGTTCATTTTTATAAACATGTTACCAATGATTTGGTGGTCATGAAACACACTACCCCACCAACTTCAAGAATGTCTTTCTGCTGTTATTTTGCTACAAATACAAAATCATTCAATTACTTTGCTTTTGAGTCTGAGAAATTTCTTTAACAGAAAATGTTTTTGTGCACTGAAAATAAATACAAATAACTTAGTATTTCAAAAATGTCACTACAAGGAAGTTTGAATGAACTGAAGTAGAATGTAATCAAATTCGTAAATATCCATGACTAATAATAACTTTAATTACTTTAATTAATAAAAATGTTAATAGCTTGGTGCCAAATCAAAAGTTTGTAATTTACTGTGATTCACTATTGCCAATTTCAAATTATTAAATAGGTAGAAAGAGCTGCTATAATGGATTTTTGAAAATGACCTCTCGTGGTGAGTTTTAAATCTGAATGTGTTTTGTGTATTAAGTTATTGTTTTTATTAAAAGAGAGTTGACCCATTTTGAAAGTGAATCATGTTGAATTCAATGCACCTGGAAGCATTGCAAGGAATTGCTTTTGTAAACATTTTGAAGATGTATTTTTTTAAGCTATGAGAAATATGAGCAAGAGTCTGCCCCGCTGATGAATTCTTTTTGATTTATTGGTTGTTATTTCCCCTCATAATAAATGCAATTGGCCAGATAGCGTTAAAACAGCAGCTCCACTCATGTCATGCATGAGTCAGTAAATGAATCATATGGGACTCACTGAACTGTTTTGTAAAATTAAATGCTCATGAAAAGATAATGAAATGACCTTGGATGCATGAATACCTGTTGTTGGAGACCTCAAAAACCAATTAAGTAACCTCATAATAGAGACACTGTTAAAAACCAATCTGGTTCTCCTCTAAGACAGTTTAGGTTCATCCAGTTTAGTTATTACAGTGAGGCACACACGCACACAAACACACACAAACACACACACACACACACACATATATATATATATATATATATATATATATATATATATATATATATATATATATATATATATATATATATATATATATATATATATATACACACACACACACACACACACACACACACACACACACACCGTTTCTCTATGTGTGTAATTCCAGTAGCACATTTACTTAATGAGCTGCACAGGTTGGCAGAGATGACTGGACGTCCCATGAGAGTTGTGGGTTGGTATCACTCTCATCCGCACATCACCGTCTGGCCCTCACATGTGGGTTAGTGACTGTTTTTGTTCATATTTATGTAGTATTACTATGGACTTTTAAAGTGAATAAGTGAATCAATGTAAAGCTTTTTCAAATTTAAATTAAAATGAGCTGTGTATTACTACACCACACTATTTGAAGCTAATTTTTGCTTTAATTACACTAGCATATTAAACTAGCTAAAGATATGGTAATGCATGTTGACATAGAAGTATGAAAATGTTGAATTTCTCTACTATTGCACCGTGATATATAAAATTGTGTTTAAATAATATGTAATTTCATTTTGTGCTGTAGAATTATGCTAGTCAGTTGTATAAAAATGTTAGTTTGTGCTATTATCACGCTAATATATAACTAAAGAACGATTAATTCATGATGATACCTTTTTATTTGGGCTGTAACATTATGCTGATCACTTGTTATTCCATGCTAATGACACAGTAGCATCAAAGGTAAATGAGCATTTGTGCTAGCATCATGATACTGACCAGGTAGAAATGTGCTAGCCTTATGTTTGTCATGTTAAACCATTATATTAATGTGTTAAATATTGTTCTTGTCATCCTTATGACAGGCTAACTTATACTAGTGCAATGTTAATTCAGAATAGCAACTAGCTAAAGCCGTGCTAATGCGTGTCAGCATCAAGTTGATAACATGCAAATTCATCACGTCATCATACTAACATAAAGATCATTTACTCCCGTGTTATGTCATTAGGTTAGCAAGTATTGATCCTGCTCAAAGTGAGATCATTTATGTTTATATTATGTCTGAAGAGACGTCAGACACCTTCTAAACCTAATGATAACCTCATTATAACCTAATGATATATATATATATATATAACCTATAACACTATAATCTATATGAAAAAGATAATAAAAGATTAGGTGAGAGCCGGGGCACGTGCATTCGCCGCTGGTGGTTCAGGCGAGGTCACTTGGGAATGCACAAAGTCACTTTCTGTTTGCTGTGCCTGGCACAAAGTCATTCAGTCAGGAGGGATACTGTTCCAGAAGTACCAAATGTGTCACTGTGTCTCAACATTCAGCCTCATGCGACCAATGTATACATGGTATTATTTGCATGATGGCATGACTCTCCAAAAGGACTCTTCATTCATGCGTTCTGCGGAGATGTCAGGCTCCATTTTTTCCCTAGTAAGCGGATGCTGTGATGAAACTACGTTAAAGGAGATGAAAATCAAAAGTTCTGATCACAAGTCAATCTCCTCATCCACCAGACCACAACTGAAA
Organism: Danionella dracula; assembly: GCA_900490495.1. Taxonomy (NCBI): domain Eukaryota; kingdom Metazoa; phylum Chordata; class Actinopteri; order Cypriniformes; family Danionidae; genus Danionella; species Danionella dracula. The sequence goes on from UELW01000489.1 coordinate 1,274,769, forward strand.
CAATTTAACTTGTTAAATTGGCATCTGAGGTCTCCTTTAAGATAAATTTATATTTGAATTACTAACCTTTTGCAGTATTATTAATAATAATAGGTATTACACATTTGTCAAGTCTAACAGCACCATGTTCTCCTCACACGTTGTTTGCTCATGCTAATTTTAGTTGGTTGTAACATTTCTTCTTTCATGATGCAGATGTAAGGACTCAAGCTATGTACCAGATGATGGATCAAGGTTTTGTTGGACTTATCTTCTCCTGCTTCATAGAAGACAAAAACACAAAGGTAACACCATAATCATGTTTAATTTATTTATTTTTAACCAAAAAAATTTAACATGGGTGTAACGTGCATGAAATCACCCCTAGATTTTAGCAGAAACTATGTACAAATTGTCACTACCAGAGGGTTAAAAATATCTTTGATTTGGTGGGTTAATAAGACTTGAACAAAGCTTAAGTGCTGGTGACTGGCTCTTACTCAAGTAGCCCCACCCTTAATTAATTTTTAATATTAATTTAACTTAAACAAAAGTGTAAAAACAAAATTCACCCCCTCAGAGTGGTCTTGGTCAATTAAAGCAACAGTCTTAAAAAAATCTAATGGAGCCAGATGTGTAAACATGTTTTTATTAATTGATGTTAAGAACTTGCTCACTTCTGAGTCAGCCTCAAGTGGTCAGATGAAAAACTGCAGGTTTTACTATTTTGTATCACGAAAGAAAGCTGGAGATTGCTCATCAGTTTTATTTTCATAATTGATTCTGTGTTTTTCTCTCTTTTAGACTGGTCGAGTTTTGTACACCTGCTTCCAGTCAGTGCAAGCTCAGAAAGGCTCAGAGTAAATACGATCAAATTATTCCCATGTTTAGAAATGGTAAAATATGTAAATATTAGATGGATTAATCCCACGTTTCTAAACATGCGCCCTTAAGTCATGAGGTTTGGTCCATGGAATCTTAAATGTAAAGCGGCAATAATTGAAATATACTCTCTTAGCTATGAACACATTGAGATCTCTATCCATGTGGTTCCTCATGAGGCCATCGGTAAAGTGTGTTTGGAGTCAGCGGTGGAGTTACCCAAAATCCTCTGCCAGGAGGAGCAGGACACCTACCGAAGGATCCACAGGTGAGACTCACCCTAGGAGTTATACAAGTTTGGTTTCCTTTAATAATCCTCTTTCATTCAAATTCTGGGCTGTTGAAAATATAAAAAATGTTATGTTGGTAAACATAATTACTAAAAAGTGGTCCATTTCCTTTTTAACCTCCTTTTGTTTAAGTTTAAAGAGATAGAGGTGTTTTTCGCCCTATGTTGAAGTCATGTTGAAAGGTAATTTAAACAAATGAATCATTTCATTAAACAACTCGTACTCCATGACGTTATATATGTTGAATAAACTTGGTAACCGTGCTCTAGCATGATGCTAAAAGTATGCTTAAAACAAGCTTTGCACCTTGAATTATGCTGCTGAAATGTTAACTTAAATTAGCTTCATAGTGTCAAATTGAGTTTGTGCTACCATCACGCTAATAAATCATGTTTAAATAATGATTTGAAAATTAAAAATGGAGCCGTAGCTTTAGCCTAACCACTGCTTAATCCGTGTTAATGATACAATAGTATCAAATGCTATGATAACTTTAGCTAGCATCATAATACTAACAAAGAATAAATATGTTAGCTTCATATTTATGCCATAATTAATCATTCTAGCAACATCAGCTCCAATGATCTTTTCATCAGTCCGAACTGTCCTCTGGAGTATCCGGATGTCTGATTTGGATGCTGAGCTAAACAAAACAGTGATGGAGGTGTACAGAACAGACTCGATGACTGCTGAGTAGAACTGGATCAGTGGCATGTCTGGGAGATTGAACTTCTTCAGCTGGCGCAGGAAGTACAGCCTTTGATGGGCCTTCTTTACAATGGAGTCGTTGTAGGCACTCCACTTCAGGTTTGGTGAGATGGTGGTTCCCAGGAACCTGGTGAGTGGGGGGAGGGGGGATCTCCTGAAGTCCACTACCATCTACTATCTCCACTGTTAGTACGTGCTAAGCTCCAGATTGTTTAGTTGTTGATGTTTGCTCAGGTGGATCAGAGTCGTCAGAGCAAATGGAGGATGTCAGACTGTGTTTCAAATCTGGTGTAGAACTCTTTGAGCTTGTACACTAAAGTTTGTTTGCCCGAAGAGGAGGGAGGAGGTATCTCGTAGTTGGTGATGATCTTCATGCCTCTCCACACTGATGCAGCTTAAGTAGTCTTGAACTGTTTCTCCAGCTTCCTGGAGTAGCTTCTTTTAGCTGCTATGATCTCCTTATTCAGTGTGTTCTTGGCCTGATTGTACAGGATGTGATCGCCACTCTTGAAGGCATCTCCTTTGGCCTGGTGAAGCCGTCTGAGTTTTCTAGAGAACGATGGTTTATCATTATTGAATGTTAATAAGTCTGGATGGGACTGCACATGTCCTCACAGAAACTGATGTATGATGAGATAGAGTCAGTGAGCTTATCCAGGGTTGATTCAAAAACACTCCAGGCCGTGCGATCAAAGCAGGCTTGCAAATCCCGCTCTGCTTCAATGGTCAATCTTTTAATAATTCTCACTACAGGTTTAGCTGCTTTGAGCTGTTGCTTATATGATGAAATAAGGTGGACCAGGCAGTGGTCAGATAGTCCTAAATCTGCGTGTGGGACAGCGTGGTAAGCGCCCTTGATGCACGTGTAACAGTGATCCAGAATATTCCCCTAACTATTGGAACAATTGGTGTTGCTTGAATTTAAACAGCTCGTGGTTCAAATGTGCTTATTAAAGTCCCTGAGGATAATAAAAACAGAATCCCGGAGCTGCTGCTCTGTATTTGTAATCCCTTCAGCCAGCTGATGCAGCGTGTCACCGACACATGTGTGCAGTGGAATGTAAACAATGGCCATCACAACTGAGAATAACTCACACGGTGAGTAGAAGGGTTTACAGTTGAAGAAAAGCGCCTCCAGATCGGGAGAGCAGATCTTATTCAGCATTGTTAGATCTTTACACCAGTTTTAATTAATGTAGAAACAAATACTGCCGTCGTGGCTGAGAGTGTTCTGAGAGTGCTCTCTGATGTTTAAAAGTTCCTCACGTGTAAAACTGATGAGATTGGAAGTACAGAGAACTCATTCTAGGGTCATGTTAATTCACAATATCAACAGGCTAAAGACATGCTAATTCATGTCAGCATCAAGTTGGTAACGTGCAAATTCATCACATCATCATCATAATCATTTAATTCAGCTTCATGCCACAAGGTTAGCAAGTTTTGGTCACAGCTCAAAGTGAGGTCCTTTAATCTATACCTTTATGTTTATACAATGTCTTTAATAAAGACACATTAATCAGTTTCAGGTCTAATGATTATTTTATGCATAATCAAGTAACAAAAGGATAATTATATAAACAGGTCTAATATAAATTGAGCAGAGAACAAAAAAATATTACACATTTATGAAGTCATAAACACAGTTTGGTCTGAGCTCAATTGGGCAACAGCGTTCAGCAATGGAATGGTCTGAAGTCTGTGTTTGGAGTTTAAATAGGTGCTTGATGCAGTTGCCTGTAATTAGGGGCAGTGACAGGAACGCATTATAGGAGGATATTGAGGAAATTCAATGTTTTGTTTTGGTGAAGTAACTTTAATGTGTTCCTTATTTTCCAGTTTAACACATCTGGATCCAATCACCAAGATACACAATGGATCAGGTAATAGCTTTAAGATTTACAGTTCATTCACAATTAACCTAATTTAACTTCATGAAACACAATCCATAAACAAATCTATTCCTGGGTTTAAATTTAAAAACTAAAGGAACTAAAATCAAGTCTTGCAAAAAACGAGAAGCAGAAACACCACATCGTTACAATGTTTGTCTTCGGGGTCTTCATGTTTCAATTATTTCCCAAACCTGAAACCTTCCTACGGAAAAATTTGAGTGGGAAGTGGAAAAATAATACGTTTAATAAACAACATATTGCAATATATAGTAATGTATGATTTTTATGAATTTGATAAACTCATTTTACAATAGTTAATGTAATGTAGAAAATAATTACTCAATCTCTGATTTCTGTGCTGTTTTTTTTGCAGGTTATGAATAAATTTGTATAACAATTTAAACTTAAACAATAATATGACTTTAAACTGTCCATGTTTAAAAAATGTTTACCTTGTTTTCAAAAGAAATTGGTGAAAACTTCAGTTAATTGTCAGCTTACACTCCAGAGTAAAAATTTGCTTGTATTTCTTTTGTTATATTGTACCAGAAGAAAATGCAATCTCTGCCATTAACAGCTTGCTTAGTGAAAACTCATTCCTTTCATCGTTGGGAAGAAACTTTAGGTCTTTAAACCTTGGATAAATTGCAGTAGCAATCTTCAGTCGTGTGAGATTAGTGCTGTCTTTCCTTTTAGGATCGGTCTGAGGTAAAATCATGTTTGAATTTAACTATAGGCTGGATCTAAACCGCTGGCGTGAATGGAAACCTGACAGTTGGGTGCAGTATGTGGGTCGTGCTGGACAGGTGTTCACATGGCAGAAACAATAGTGCCGTGGCAGCAAACATATTACGAGCACCTTAAGTGTGCTTTAATTTGAACTCAATTTTTCCATTCTCTCAAAACTTCGAAACAATGATCCACACGTGCCTTCGTGTAGGGCCGTTCCTTAGTTTTACACAAAGTAGACAGAATGAATGCAATTTCAACAAAGTGCCCTGTGATGCCTAAGTAGTTGTCATTGCTCACAGTGTCACTTGCCATAATGTGTTCTCATCGTCATACAAAGTGCAGAGAGAGATTGGATTTTTACAAAAGACTTTGAGTTGTTCAACATTTACATTTTTCCATCACTTTTCACTTTGGTGATGTTTGACAACTTAAACATTTCAGATCACAAAAAAACGACAAAATGAAAACAAATAAAAGAACATTTAAACAGTTCTTTTCGCTCCCGTCCAATGCGTTGTCCGGGTCGCTTGGGTTTGGGTAGACAGAGAGAGAGAGGGCGCAAGAGGGAGAGATTAACGAACCAATAAAACACAACGGCTGTTTTTCTTACACCACACTTAACTTGTTGATAACTTAGTGTAAAAATAAACAGTCCTTTTTAAGAAATTTACCAAAAAAATGATAATAAATGTAAATTCATTTAAAAAAGAATTTAGATCTCACCTCTAATATATATATATATATATATATATATATATATATATATATATATATATATATATGTGTGTGTGTGTGTGCATTACCTAAGGCTGCAACTAACATTTATTCCTCTCTTGTTGATTAGTAGTTGATATAAATAAACATTTATAAAATTAGTTAGGCAGTAAACAAGATATGTTTAGGTTGTGTTTTTAACAGTCAAACAAAAAATATTGTAATAATCCAATGATCAAGTCTCAGGTAGGAATCAAATTCTGATGAGAGTTTATTGAAACAGAAGAGAATGAAGTATTCCAGAGCTCCGGAGCCATGCAACCAATCAACACAAGGAAATACAAGCAATTCTTTGTGTTCCATTCCTCGTCACTGCTCTCGTTCAGCTGGAGAACCTGTTTACAGGTTCTTGGAACCAGTCACAAACATTAATTTTCAGTAAGTTCCTCAGAACTGAGAATAGTGAATGACCTTCTTATCCCAGTTCCAACCGCAACCATCAAAAGTTCAATTTAGCCTCAGCAGATCAGATAACCATCAGATGATCATTTCAGTTTTCCTCTCTGCACTCTTTAGATCAGGGGTCTCAAAATTGCGGCCTGCGGGCCCCATTTGCGGCCCTCTCTGTGATTTAAAATAACATATTATAAAAATACATAATATAAAGATTCCTCAATGTTTTAAAGCCTATTTTTTAAACCTGATTTTGTTGGCAGATTGCATTTAACATTCCTTATAAAACATATCACCTAGTATGTGGTTTTGAACAAAGACAATGCCTTTGAATAATTCACTTTATCATGTTTATGTCAGTTTATACAGACTACAGAAGAATAAACTTGTCAATTATTAGCAAGAAATGAATCTGGCCCTGTGCTCAGCTGCTTTATTTGATGTGATCAGAGCAATATGGAAATTTCTTTTCAGACTTTGAGGCTCAGCATGGAGTGAATTAGTCAAAACTTTTTTTGCAGCCTAGTTGTTAACACTCTAGGTCCCAGGATGGGCCAGAACTCCTGTTTAAGAGGGGTTGGTCTAAATTATCATATTTTATGTGGGGTTTTTTCTATTGAAAAAGTCTTTTTCATACTGTTCAAAAGGATTTCGGTAAAATGTCTCCTGTTTTTCCGTAGTGTTCACAAAGAATCTCTGCAGTCAGATGTCAGCCATCAGCGGCCCTTTGCTCCAGTGGCTTGAAGATCGATTGGAGCAGAACAAGCAAACTATTGAACATCTGCAGAAAGAGAAAGAACAGCTGATGCAGGAACTTCATTCATTATAAAGAGAACTAGGGTTGTTGCTTTGTCAGGTCTCCGATTCCGTTCTCTTTTTGCCTTGCTTTGTATTTTTCTCTGTTTGTAGCTTATTGTTGGTGTGTACATCTAATAGAGACTGATTATGCCATGTTGATGTTTCTTCGTGTGTGCTAAATGGATGAATTTATATGGGATCTATTGGATCAAAAGTATGAAAAATAAAATGAAATGATTGAAAGAGGATGCAGTATCGCTGAATCTTTAGTAATGCTGAAGATCCACATTTAATCTAAAATATAAAACAATAATTGATAAGCAGAAAAAATGTTTGCTAAATGAATTTCTTGTGAACTAGATTAGTTTAAAATAAAAAAAATTAAAATAGCTAAATAGACTAAAATGAAAACAATTAACATTTTCGTAAGAAAAAAAAACCTTTACTGATGAAAATTCATTCTTTATATACACCAACTCACTTTTTCACTGCCATTAAAATGTGATGTAAAAAAACCTAAATGCATCATTAAAAGTGTAATTCACTATTAATATATTTACTGTTCTTAGCTAGTTACAAACACACACGATACCAATAAATTCTGCCTTTTAAGAAATTATCTATGGCCGAAACAGGAGTTTACATTTAGAAGATTCAGTAAATTTTGCTAGCACAATTTCAATTTGCTCAACTATTCAAATTTGTATCAGTATTGCTGCTTTAATCAATAATGCATGAAGATTCGAACTGCCCTTAAAAGATCACCTGTCCCCAGATGCTATTTGTTTAAAAGCACCATAGTTTGAGTGTGTTAATCTTTTCTCTTGTCAGTAGGTGGCACACAAGTCCATGCAAAAACCTAACACAAAAAATATATACTCGCATTTAACCTATTTATCTGCTAACTATATATATATATATATATATATATATATATATATATATATATATATATATATATATATATAACATTTTGTATCAGTGATTGATTGATTTAATTCATAATCAGGCTGTAGCTAAATTGATACATGAGAAAGTCCTTGAACACCAATAACTGATACCAGTAGGGACAGAGGCAGAGAAAGGTTCTGAGTTGCAGATTGTTTCACTACAGTGTAATCAAGGGTCTGACTAGGGAGTTTTTCATCTTAAAAACCTGACAAGATTTGGTAAAAAGTTTAGTAAGAAAAGAGTAGATGTGTAAACCAACCCCCAAAAATGACTGTATTCGAGCTGGATACATTCCACCGATCGGCTCCTCATGTGTCCTATTTACGATAGACTGGTGTGTGGTGAGTGTTCTGCTGCAGAATGACAGCCATCACATCATTCCGGATCGATGCTGCACACTGCCTCTGGAATCAGGGACAGCCACTTCAAGATGTAACTCAAGAACTTTGATTGTCTAAAAAGTGCCATATAAATGCCATCCAAGTCAACAAATCGAGATAGAAGGTTAACTATTGAAAGTCGATTAATTTAATTGCTTCAAAGGAGCTGTCGACTCGTTTAAAACATGTTGACCCATGAATTTTGCTAGGGAACTAATCATGTAGGATTCATCCCTGTTTAAGTTTTCCTACAAAGGAAAGCCGATAATTTGGCAAACCCTAAAAGATAAGGGTCAACTGTGGGGAATCAAGGTAAGCCAAGTAATGCCAATAATAAATTCCAGTGAAAAAGCAGCATTAGTGAGCGCCTCAGTGTCCAGGAAGTGACAATAAGTTTTTATGAGAGAACAAAAACAGTTTGTCTGATCTTTTTTTAGAGTAAACTTGTGTACTGAGTGGAAAGGACAGATTATAATGTGTGTTGGCAGGACAGTATGTTTTATGCGTCTCCTGCGGGACCTAGAGCCTCTGGACACATATTAATTATATCCGTGGGCTGACAGCATTTGTGTGTGATGATCGAGGCCCTGGACAGAAAGGGTGTTTCATTTGCACCTCTTAATCACACACACACATGCACACGAACACAGCATTGAAACTTGGTATGTCTGCAATCAGGGAGATGTCCAAACATCTACACTGATTTAAATTACAACATTAACATGAGATTTGTATTTATATTGAAACATACGCACACGCATACACACATACACTCACACATGTATATATATATATATATATATATATATATATATATATATATATATATATATATATATATATATATATGCAGCCTTTGACCGAGATAGAGGTACTACCAAAAGAGATTGTTGCTCCTCCTGGCCACTACAAACAAGAAATGTAAGTCATCAGCACATGACCTTTACCCTCTTGTCGTCGCCTAACCCAGGGTCAACTGTGAACCTCAGAAGAGTATTCTAATCCACTGCAATATTGAAGCTGCGGTCCAGTATATTATAAGAGCTGCTCAACCCCCCACCCCCACACGCCTTCTTAAAGCTCTTGATCTGGATCTTGGCCTATGATCAAAGCCAAGCCGTTCCAGGTCACGAAAACCTAAATGCTGACTTCCTGTCATGTTTATTACTTTTTCCAAAATTCTGGTCACAGTTGCCAAAAGCAGACCAGGACCTGTTCCCGATGCCCCCTACAGCTAGAGACATCTGCTCAGATGTTGAAGCCACGGTCCACTGCACTAAAGAGCTGCTCAAACCCCCTAACCACCCCACCCCCTCTTGATCCGGATCTCTGCCTATGGTCTATTGGTGATCAATTCCAAGTTGTTCCAGGGCACAAAAAAATAGCTGATTTCCTGTCCTGTTTTTTCTTCCACAATTCAAGTCAGAACCAGGACCCGACCCCAATGCCTCCTACAGCAAACACCTCTTGCCCAAAATCCCCCCCTTAGAGCCCTGCTCGAAATATCAATTAAATACATTATTCAAGCCATGACCCTCTGCACAACAAAGCTGCAGGTAAGGTCTATCAAGACCTTCAGTTCATCAAGATGCTGTATGGGACACTACACACTCACTAGCCTTAAATAACTCACTAATCTCCTTTCTGATTAATCACTTCCAACCTTCTCCCAAGACACTAGTCTACCACTCACAGTATAAATATTATTGAAATGCACCTTTCCCCTCTGTTCAGGCTACCACTCTCCATACTCAAGATTTACCCTCAAGGCTATGCTCATTATTTCTTCTTTGAATTATCAACCTGTCAGAGGCAAACCATGTCCTTGCTAATTAAGAAAGTTAACTAACCAAACCAAGAAAGGCCACATCATATTAATTTTCTATATCCCTTCCCCATTCAATCCTTCCAAATATCCTCAGCTACCACCTCAGCTCGGGGATAGGCTCGAGCCCTATCCCCAGCTGATACCCTATTCATCAATGACACAAATAAACCAATCAGCCTTCTGGTTACAAAAGCTCCGGTAAACATTCTTCCAAATATCTGGCCTAATATAAGTAGTTCATTCTGAATCAGTGATGCAAACTCAGCTACTCAAAAAGGACTGTCTGACACCTAATAAAGTCACATCAGAACCAGTTTATACATCACATCAGAACCTCATGTTAAAACACCCCAGCAAACATTCCTAAGTCAACCCCAAACATTCTTGATTCTATCCCTTTTTTCTTTTCTTAGTCTTTCCCTCATTTTTTCTTGTTATCTCAACCCATCTCTTGCCCTCTTTTCAATCCTCAAGAAAATTTTCATCAACTCTTTCAACTATTTTTTTCTTTGTTTTTATTCCATAACCTCTCTGTTCACCAGTCTTTCCTTCCTTCAGTGTTATTTTCTTCCCTCTCTGTAACATGTTACAATTTACATCTCTTTTCTCATCTTAACTACACCATCTTACTCTTCCTGTCACTATCCCTGTTACTTTTATGTCCACAAATATACTTAATGTCTCTCTTACAATATTTTCTGTACCTTCTCCCATCAATTTTCACTTTCTTCTTTGCCCATCCTATTTTTATCTGTTACTTTCCTTCTCTTGCCTTCGTAGTCACGTTACCCCTTTTCATACATCGCATTTCCTTTTTCTTGCAATTTACCTTAATTCTCCCCCCTTTCTTCAACAATGCCATTTTCTGCCATTCTTTGCTCTCTCTATCTTTCCTAGTCACATTTATTTTTTTCCCTGGTGGTCATTTCCTTCCATTTCCTCTCTTTCTCCTCTTTTCTTCCATTACTGAATGCTCTTTTCTTTTCTCACAAATTTTACTTCATTTATCTGTTTCTCCAACTTTTCTTCAACCATTTGCTTTCCATCTGTCTTCCTTTATTTTCATTTAATTTTATTGTTTTATTTCTCTTTAATCCCTATCTCCCCAATCTTGAACTGGTGAGTCAGACCCAGTCAAGCAGCATCTGAGTCAGACCACATTTTTTTAATTACATTTTTCTTCTCCTTGGTTTACAAATGCTGTAAAAAGCCTTGGTTTTGTTTGAGAAAACCAGATGACGAATGACTCCAGCAGTTTTAAGCGGAGCACCTAAATTGCCAATGTCAATCAAAGTGTGAATCACGGCACAGTTTTGCTATTTTTATGATTTTTTTCATCTGACAGCAACTAAAGTTCCCAGAAGGACACACAGAGGTGCTGATTAACTGAAACAATCTCCCCCAGATTTACTGGTTCAGTCCAGAGGGTTTCACCAAGCATATAAATAAAATATGGTTTGCTGCATCAGGAGCTTTTCAAGAAATTAAACTCAATCTAGTGGAACGGCCCATCTTTCGAAGCCTGTTCCTGAAGTGGAGGCGGACGTGGAGCCAGGAAATGATGAGGGATGTCAGTTACTTTTTCACTGAATTCACAAGATGATTAATCGATCCTCATAAAAGCCAAACACCCAAGCTTCAATTACTTCTTATGTCCTACTGTTAACCAAAGATGTGTCACACAAAATCTTTAGGTTATAAGCTGAATTGTGAATTCACCATCAGATGAATTCACCTTTCTGCTATTATTTATTATTTCCAAAAACATGCTTCAAAAGAAAAGAATATTTGAAATTGCTCTCAGGTGTAAATGAGAGAAGCACAGTGTGAGACGAGATGCAGACGAAAGGTAAAGAAAAGGGATTAATTGACTGATGTATGCTACTTACTTTGTTGTAATTTATATAATACAAGTTATAAAAACATTTAATTATATTATACACTTAAAAATATTTAGATTATTCTAATTGTCAATTAGTAAGTGATTTTGTTTTTATTCGTCAACTAATCGGATGGATGCGTTACATGTTCAATTTCTTGTACAATGAACAGATTACATTTATTTATATAATTTATTGAAAATTGTCCACTCGTTCTATATCTCTTTTCTATTAGCAGATCCTTTCTACCAGTGATATAAGCAGTACTGGGAGGCAGACAAGGCACAACCTAACCTGTCATTATGGATGTATAAAATTTAATATAAATGAAATTGAGCTTTCAATTAAAGCACGAGATACTTATTAAAAACATGCTTCTATGCTACAGTTTGTCTATGTGAATAGGTTGATGACAAAATGCCTTGTCTGGGTCAGTTGGCATTTCTGTGTGGAGTTTGCATGTTCTCCCCGTGATCATGTGGGTTTACTCCGGGTGCTCAAGTCTCCCCCACAAGTTCAAAGACATGCGGTATAAGTCAATTGGGTAAAAACAATTGTCCATAGTGTTTGAGTGTGTGTGTATGTGTGTGTGGATATTTCCCAGTAATGGGTTGTGGCTGGAAGGGCATCCGCCACATAAAACATATGCCAGAAGAGTTGGACGCTGTGGCAACCCCGAAAGGGAAAAAAGCCGACAAGAAAATGGATGGATGGTTAACAATCTTTGCATTGTTGGATTTTAGCTCAACTCCCCTTGGTTTTGACTGAAGCCTATAGTCAATAAATTCATATTTTTCCAAGCTCTGATGGAAAATCACGATTTATGATCTCTCTTGCCACATTAAATTGGTCTGCTGACACATGTTCAGATTTCCCCTGACCTTTACTGCTGCACTTACGACCCTGATGTAGCGTGAAATTTAATGACCTTTGAGATGAGACTTTTATGGCATCTTGCAGATTCTCTCCCATACTTTTAATAAGTAGGCTGTTAACATCTAAAGAGAAAATCTACAGCTTGAAAAAGAAATTATTATTTATTGTGTCTGAACTTACAAATTCCTACACTTGTTTTGTGTAAGGTTGTTCAGGTGCCAGATCATGCCTTTTTTAAATCATAAATAGTACATTTTTGACCCCTCTAGACTATCGCTGCACTTTAATAACTGTCAAAAGGCAGTATTTATCGTAAATGTCTCTGAATCACCTCAAAATTGTACTGCTGCCATGTCATCACGAAGTTATATCAACCAATCAAAAGCTTTTAAACTAGTTTCATTTTGGTTGCAGGTTCCTCCCTTCAATGCCAGAGCAAAACAGCTCTCACCAAGAATATATTAACATTTTGATTAACAAAATATTTTTTGCCAGCCTTAACCAACAACTCTCAAAACTTCCCCATTTATCTGAGGCTTAATCTACTTCTGCGCAAAACTGGGCTGTTTGCATCTGTGTCAAGTGAGCAAAAATGAGTGTCATTTGGTGCGTCTTTTCTGTGACTACACACTAAAACAAAAATCAAAGAACAGGATTGTACCTGTAGTCACTCAAGCGGTACCCCAGTAGAGTACCAAGACTGTACTGTACCTCTCAATATGGTACAATTATGTAACTTTTAAGCAATGATTTGGTCCACAATTGTCACCTTAAGGTTACATGTTGTACCCTAAATGGTATTTTTCTGATTAATGTACCTATAGGTACAGAACTAATGCCCCTATTTTTCTGTGACTACATACTTTATTAAATGTTCCTAGACTCCTATGCATGCTTTGAGCTATACTTTAACTCTTTTCACTCTGTCGAGCTGAGTACTGTAAGTGTTTGGCTCGTCCTGCCAGAAGATGCTGCTGTTGCCCTGTGTTGTACTTTTAGCTTGCAGTCGAGCACCATCATTTTCTGTCCTCCTCGACACAGATTGGAAATGAAACACTTGCAGTACCTGTTTCCCACAACAGATCTCACTGACTATTTGTTTTATTAGCTCCGATTGGACCTCCAAGAACAACTTAAGATGAAACTTGGTGAGAATTGCTTTTTGAAAATACTTTATACAGAAGAATAAATGTTTCAGAAACATGCTGCATTTTAGCAGGGAGAGAACCAATACTGTTGCAAAAGCGGAAATTGTCCACCCAAAGCAGCATAAATAATAAAAGATAGTTCTACGAAAAGTGGAAATTGAAAACAAAAAACTGTTAGATATGCCGTCACTAAAAGTAGCCTAATTTGCACAAATGTGATCACCATGTTATGACATCATGATTTACAAACCTTGTAATTAAAAACAGTTAAAAGGTCTGAGACAAGGTCTACTGACAGAAGAGATTTTTAAGAAATCCCCCTGAGTTAATAACACCAGCCCATTAATGCTGGTTAGCCAAGTTGGCAAGCCTGCAGTGCACTCAAGCACTAACTCCAGATGTGAAACGCTATTACACAGAACTAAACACCAATCTCAATCTCTGAACTAACAGAATCCTCAATAATAGCACACTCAAAGCCTGAATACAATTAAACTCAGCAGTCAGGAGCACCAATCTAACTTTATATTTACTTTACTAACTTAGTAATCCTTTGTGTACTTTACTTCTGTACAAAATTGTGTACCAAAACTTATTCCATGCATTCCATATGACAACAAAATACGTTGTCCTTTGAGCGGAAGAGAGAACACTTTTTTTGTGCATTGAGTTTCAATCCAAGAGATTTGTGATGAGCTAGGACAACATCGTAACTTCTGGTGTTGTGGCTGTGTTTATATATGATTTATTTATCCTTCAGGTCTATTGTCACAAACAAATCCTGGTGTTTGACTCAGGATAATTTTGACTGTCAACATTTTCAATTGGTGTTTTCAGAGGTTCAGCCCGAAAACATCTAGAATCGAAATCACCCAGTCTTACCCTGACTGTAATACCTCAACACTCTGTCTGCCAGGGGAACATGTTTCAAAACATCAAGCGTGCAGGTCCTCGTCATCGAGGAACCCCTCACATTGGTTTACACACCTCGTATCAAACTCAGCTTCCATCAGGTAGGCTAGTTTTCAATTTCTGCTCTTATATTTGTTTGCTAAGCACAAATGCGCACATACAATGCAATCCTTGAAGACGAAAAGACCTAAGACCTATGAAAAGTGTGAATAGTGACCAGTTGGTCAGAATTTGTGCTCTGCATGTAACCCATCCCAGTGTACACACACAGCAGTGAACAAAGACACTGTGAACATTCACCCGGAGCAGTCGGAAAACTGGTGCCTTGCTCGAGGGCTTCACAGCTGTGGTTGTTGAAGATGGAGAGCAAGCGTTTGGTCACACACACCACCTTCAACTCGGTGGATCTGGTGATCAAAATAGCGACCTTCCGATCACAAGTCGATCTCCTTATTCACCAGATCACAACTATTTAATAATAATAATGCCTTCAATTTATATAGTGCTTTTCTATACACTCAAAGATGCTTTACAATTGTCAGAGCATTATTCATTCACTCCACATTCACACTCTGGTGGTGATAAGCTACTTTGATAGCCCTCAGTTGCCCTGGGGCAGTCTGACAGGACATTGTTGTAATATAGTAACTTTCCATTAGAGGTCGCTGTTGGCATAACTGTGCTGTATATGCTTTGTAGTTCCTGTTCTACCCAGACAGTATTTTTAATAAGCAAGAGAGTTCGCTAAAAAATCTTTCAACAGGTTATGGGCCCAGACTGTCGCTATAAAGAAGCTTATACCACAGGATTATGTGGTAAACAGACAACATTGTGGTAGTTACAATGAAAGATAAGCTGTTTATTGAAAAGCTGAGCGGCTCGGAGAATTGGGCAACATGGAAAATTCAAATGCAACTTTTGATGAAAGTGAAAGGGCTTTGGCGTCTAGTTATGGAGACTGAGAGTTTGCCGGATGGTGAAAGTACACAAAGAAGAGCAGATTTTGACAAACGTAGAGAAAATGCTTTTTCTGTGTTGGTGCTAAATGTGAGTACATGTGAGCTCCAAGACACCAAAGAAGCGTGGGACACGCTAAGAAGCCATTTTCAGAGAGAAACGCTTGCAAATAAGTTGTTTCTGAAGAAAAAGTATTTTAGATGTGAAATGAAAGAAAATGTGAGCTTAACGTAACATTTGAAACAGATGAAGCAACTGACGGATCAGTTAGCAGCAATTGAATCCGTAATTGAGGAAGAAGATCAGATTGTAACATTGCTAGGAAAGTTGCCAGCAAGTTATGCTATGATTGTTACTGTATTGGAAACCAAAATGGAGAGATTGATGCTACAATTTGTTCAACAGGCATTTATAAATGAAGAACAAAAACAACTGTCTGCTGATGATTCGTACAGTGGTGCAATGGGCAGTAATGCAACATCTGGTTGTCTGTCGGCAATGTCAACACAAGTTCATGGTGAGATGCGCTTAAGTAAAACAAGAGAAGACAAATCTTTTTCTTGGAGGTGCTGTAAGTGTGGACAGGAAGGTCACTTAAAGCGTAATTGCCCTGTTAAAAAGAAAAGAAAAAAAAATTCACAAAGTAAAGAAAGTAACATGTGATGGTGAAGAAGATTCGTCTGAGAGTGCTTTTATTCTAAAAAAAGAAAATCAAGGAAAAATTATGCAACAATACGAGTGATTAATTGACTCTGGAGCTTTAAAACATATGACATTTCAGGAGGAAATACTTGTGGATTAAGTATTTTCAATTTAAGTATTGTTGATTAAGTATATCAACAATTTTCAAGACCACAGTCAGTGAAACTTGGTGATGGAAGAGTGGTTGATGCTCTTCTCATAAAAATGAATGAACTAGAAAGTCTGGTAACAGGATTTAATTGTCCAAAAGAGAAGGAGTCTTTTTTTCTGTGAAGCCTGCGTGGAGGGGAAGATGTCAAGGAAACCTCACCAACCAGTGGGAGAGATCCGTTCAGAGCGCAGACTGCAGTTGGTGCATAGTGATGTCTATGGTTCCATGCAGACTGAATCTATTGGAGGCTCAATGTATTTTGTTACCTTCATTGATGATTATTCTAGATGCTGCAATGTCTACTTCATGAAGAAGAAAAATTAAGTTCTTGACAAATTTAAGGAGTTTCAGAAAACATTCTCAAATGAAGTGGGGGAAAATAGCAAGATTAAGATCAGACAGTGGTGGAGAATACACATCAAAAGAATTTCAAGAGTACTTGTTAGCTGAAGATATTCAACATGAAACAACCGTACCTCACACACTACAGCAAAATGGTGTTGCAGAAAGAAAGAATAGAACCCTGATTGAGACAGCAAGAACTTTTCTGTCCCATGCTAAATTGTCAAACAAGTTCTGGGCTGAAGCAGTGGCATCTGCAGCATATGTACAGAACAGGCTACACACTTCTCTTCTGGAGGCAGAGACACCGTATCAGAGATGAAACAACAAGCAGCCAGCTGTGAGTCACTTGAGAGTATTTGGTTGTGTTGCTTATGCGCATGTTCCAGAAGCAGGAAGAAGGAAACTTGACAAGAAGGCAGTAAAACTTATGTTTGTGGGATATGCAAATGGGTCAAAAAGCTATCGCTTGTTTGATGAAGAAAAGGGGAAAGTTCTCATTCGTCGGGATGTGATCTTCAATGAGTCTGATTTTTAAACTAAAACAGGAAATCAATACTTCTAACTCAGAAAATGAAGTAGTGATTGAAACAAATGAACAAACGTCAATTGATGTCAGTGCACCTGTGAGAGAAGTTGAAAGAATCATAAAACCTCCCAGAAGGTATGGATATGATGAGTTTGCTGACTTAGTGAATGTTGATCATTATGTCAGTGTTTGTAGAGTTATAGAACCAAACACTGAAGGAAGCAATGATGACTACGATGAAACCTTCTCCCCTAAGATTTAGTTCAATACGTGTGTTGCTGTCATTTGCAGTTAAAAAAATCTGCTTGTACATCAAATTGATGTAGTAACAGCATTTCTAAATGGACATTTAGAAGAGGAAATTTTCATGGAGCAACCAGAGAGTTTTGTTAGACCAGGAGAGGAACATTTGGTCTGTAAACTGAAGAGATCAATCTATGGATTGAAGCAGTCACCTCGCTGCTGGAGCAGAACCTTCACTGAATTATTGAAAAACATTGGTTTTAACCAGAGCTAGTCAGATCCATGTGTCTTTATAAGTAATCAACAAGGGCTGGAAATCTTAGCAGTTTAAGTTGATGATCTTATTCTAATCACAGAGTCAATGGAGAGGATGGAAGAACTCAAACTGCAGCTAAAGGAACACTTTAAGATGAAGGACATGGGAGAACTGTCTTACATCTTGAGTATTTCTGTCATTCAAAACAAGTCAAAAACAGTACATTTAAACCATTCTTCAAAAGTATGGTATGCAAAATGCTAAGTCAGTGACAACCCTATCAGACATCAACATGAAATTGAAAAAAATGAATGACGTGAGCAATTGAGTTGACTCAAGTTCTTATCAGTCAATGGTAGGAAGCTTACTGTATGCTGCTATGGCCACACGACTTCATATAGCTCTAGCAGTGAGTGTTGTGTCAAAAATCAATGCGAATCCTAATACAACACATCTCACAGCAGTGAAGAGAATCTTTGAATCTTGCTCTGAAGTATGAGAGATCAGAATTTGCAGATCTGACAGGATATTCAGATGCGGACTGGGCTGGAGACCAAGATGATCGTCGTTCAACTACAGGCAATGTGTTTGTACAGAGTGGAGGAGCAGTAAGCTGGCTCAGCAAGAAACAAGCAACTGTTCCTCTTTCAACAGCAGAGGCTGAATATGTGGCACTTTGTCAAGCTGCTCAAGAGTGTATTTGGCTAAGAAGACTGCTGAGTGATCTTGAGACAAATGACAAACCTGTCATAATTCTGGAGGACAATATGGGAGCAATTGCAATAGCAAAGAACCCTGTCAATCATTCAAGAACCAAACACATTGACATACGCCAATTACTTTCGAGAGTGTGTACAGAGTGAACAAGTTTAGTTGAGATACTGTCCAACTGAGGACATGCTGGCAGATATCCTGACTAAACCTTTGATCAGAAATTTGAGATGTTCCGTGGAAGGATTGGACTTTGTGATATGTAATTCTGTTGAGTAAAACCTGTAAAAAAAATTTGTCAGTTAAAGTTAATTTAGTAATCAAATTTAATTGGGAGTGTTGTATTATAGTAACTTTCCATTAGAGACCGCTGTTGGCTTAGCTGTATATGCTTTGTACTTCCTGTTCTATCCAGACTGTGTTTTTAATGAACAAGAGAGTTCGCTAAAAAATCTTTCAACAGACGTGGCTGCCATTCTGTGCCTACGGCTTCCTGCCCACCACCAAACCCACCCCACCAGTCACACAGATCCATACTGAGAAATGTGGGTGAAGTGGCTTGCCCAGGGCCACAATGGCAGAATGGCCCTAGCGGGATAGAACCACTAACCTTCCAGTTACAGAACCACCATCTCCACCACTGCGCCATCTTTCCATTTGTAACCATTAGGTGCATATCATTAGATGAGTTCACTTGTGAGAGGTCATATAAACTGAAGTTTGGCATGTTTGATACACACATGCTTAACCACCAGTCCAACAAAAAATTTTTTATCAATAGTGCTTTCCCAAAACAGAATCGAAAGAAGCTTTTGAATGGGAACATTGTATAACAAGTATAACATTAAAGAGTTTGGTTTAAGTACTGCTCTGGTTTTGAGAAGTTTCACAGTAAGTATTACCAGTATACAGATACTGATTCATAAATTATTAAAAGAGAAAACGGAAAAATCAACAGAACAAAACCTTACAGAGTACATGTAGAATAAACAATGATACTATGCATTCAGATGGAAGAACCGAAAAGGGAAATGCGGAGTGTAAGTATGCAATTTTTCCCCAATGGGAATGTTTTTATTGCAATATATAATGTTTCCTGCATTTCAAGCTATTTTTTCAGCATTTTCATTCCCTTCAATCTCTACTTGAGATTGAATCAAACTGACTTTGCACATCAGTGTAGATAGTCCTATCTCTATCCTCAAGACTTCTGTAATTGATATTCCAGTTTCCAAACTTTGTAACTTTGACAAAAAATCAGAACATATAATTGTTCCGAAGGGTTTGTCTCCTCCGTCCATCTCAAAGTAGTTATTAATAAGGTATCCATATGGTATAAACTAATAATGAAATACTTGAGCTGTGCATAGATTTCTTAAAACAATAATCAAAGCAAAAATAATTCAGCAATAGCAAAACAAATGAAAATCAGAAATAGAAGCTAGACAATTAAAAAAAAATAAAAAATTGTAGAGGGAAGACAGTTCAAATCATTGAATCTAAGTATAAGAGAACATTATGTACACTAGACTGAGACTGGGACAAATATCTTGGTGCAGCACTCCTTTCATTGCAAGATATACATTGTGTACAGATAAAAGTACAACACAACAGAGCAGAAGAAAAATGCAATTCACTTTCTTTTTCTTCCTTAACTTTATGTATGTTAATTATGTGTATTTGCAGTGCCTTTGCAAAATGAGTGATATTTTTTCTAATCTAAAATGAACAGTGGGACAGCTATCAGTCCAACTCTGGCTTTTAAAAAAAATTATTGTTTTCAGGCAGCGTTATTAATCTGATTAACTGCCAAAGTCCATGTATTACACCACAACCTTTTGTCCCTTTTAACAAACGTTCCACTGAACGACCTCAGATTCCCTCAATGAGGGAGGCAGGGAACCTGAGGGCATCTCCAGAGGGCTCAGAGCTGTATGATTCTTCAAGGGTATTAAAAAGAATTTAGTGACGAAGAAAACGATCTGAGACTTAGCTGTGCACAAGGAGACTGAGTAGCAGAACGCAGGTACTCGAGTAAATCACACTCTTCCCCTGGGATGAGGAAGTGTCGGGAGAATAACGGAGGACCCAATTGCAGTGAAAACCTTTATTAAACAAAAACTACAGAAGCACAATCTTCTGGAAAGGAAGAGCTAAAACTGGAACTAAATCAGGAGAGCAAAACAGGTAGCAACATGAACTAATACGCCAGTAAGGAAAAAGGAAAGAAGGAGGAAATAAATAATGTGGCTTATGAGCAAACGAGGAGCAGCTGAGCCAGAAAAAACGAGGAGAGAGGAAACAGGTGTGACAGGAAAGATGGAGAGGTACTGACTAGCACAAAGTTGTACTTAACCTAAACTGACATAGTTGATCAGATTCGTGAGAAGAGGTCTGCCCCCTGGAAAATCTATGCACTTAACTCGCTTGTATTTATTATGACTTGTATATCGCGTAAAATTATCATTTATCCACTGAAAAAAATAAATATACATTTGTTTTAATTTTTTATTGTTACAAATACAAGTTCTTGTCATATAATAAAAAAAATAATTCATTTATTTTAGTTATTACCATTCAAAAAGTACAACTTTATTATATATATTTTCATTACACAGAGATGGATATGAGGCATTGACATTTAAAGCAATTCACACAATCACAAAATTTGAATATTGAAGAAACCAGCTAATCAATTCAAAACACCTGCAAAGCTCTATAACTAGCCTCTCAGTATAGTTCTATAGGCTACACAACTATGAGGGAGACTGCTGAGTATAGACTACCATTGTCACCATGCAGAAGGAGGGCAAGACACAATAGGGACCCATTGTAAAAGAGGCTGGGTGTATCGTGAGCACTGTAACCAAGTACATTAAAGCCAAAGGGAAAGAAAATATGTGGTAAAAAAAAAGTACCAGCAATAGCGAAAGTCACACCCTGCACTGGCGTAAAGAAAACCTGGATTGTTAAAGGTCCCACATTAAGACATTTTAATAGCAGAATGAATATTGGAGCCCTTGATACTAGCGCTGCAACTTTCAAAATGCAATATTTTTGGTAAGAAACCTCTTTCAGTCACCTCGTATTTTTGGCCATACAAACAGACATGTTTTCGGCATGCCCCATACTGACCAACATTCTGTTTTTAGTCCGAATCTGAATGAACATAAACATAACGAGCAATGCTTAAAAAGGTGTTATCGTTTTAAAGCATTATAATCGACAGACAACGGCTATCCATAATGTAACCTTATATGTGTGAACCAGATTCTGACACCACAAAAGCACTTCAGGAGTGTAATTAAGACGTACCTACTCTTTTACACTGTATGATTTTTAATGTAGTGTGAATCTTGGAAGATCCTTGCGTGTTCAAATGATCAAGACTAACAGAGGTTTAATATTCTGATACAATGGGATCATACAGCTGGGTGTTCTCTGCAACGTGCCAAGAGATGACAGTTTCTGCATAGTGTTCACAAACATTTATATCATACAGCTCCTCCTTTCTTATCTGATCGTCCTTCCTCGAGAGAGAGTTAGAGCGGCGAGGACCACGTGGAGAGTGTCCTGGGCAGTGTAGTCCATTCCTCTTGTTTCAGTTATGCTGTTTTCTGAGAAATGTAGCTCTAGACGCCCCCACCCCAACAGAACTTTCAGATTCTCTCCTATCTATTCATATCAGGAACTTTCCAGCCCTGCTTCTAACGAGCATCTACCAGCACCCGGATCTGCACAATGTTATTTGACTGAATGTCCTTGAAGACTAACAGTGAAGACTAACGCAGGCTTTCACTGGAGAGACTTTAGTTTTGGCTTGTACTCTATTGTATTATTGTATTTGTAAATTGTATTAATGTAACCATGACACCTAATGAAAATTTCTTATGTGAAATAGTAAAACTCTTTAAATTATGTTACCATGCTATTTCCAAAGATGTTCAGTTCTTTGTGATCGCCGCAGAATCCCTCCGCGGACACATATTTTCAGCAAGCAGCTCAAGCCTCAGTTAGCACTGCTGTCAGAACTCGATAGTGATTCAATCATAGCTCGAAAAACATGTCTGAAAAGAAAATATCCCTGAAAAAATCTGTGTATTGTTGCTAAGGAAGCAGCAGTTCTCCGTGCAACATAAAATTAAAAAATTTTTATTCAACCTGCACAAAGGTCTCACACTTCTTAACAGTTTAAATGAACACAACAGTATACTAGTATCACATTACAATTTATGAAGTTTGCATTCACATTTATGCATTTGACAGACGATTTTGTCCAAAGCGACTTACAGTAGGGGAGAGACAATATACAATTTGTTACACAGTCGTAAGTCTATCTCAACTTGCTCAGAATAGAAGTTGAATCAACTGCTCATTAGCCATAGCAGGAAAAAATAAAGACAGAGGAGGAAAAAGTTTTTATTTTTGTTTTTTGATAGTAGGTGCTCCCTGAAGAGAAGGGACTCTTTTGCTTTTTGAAAGCTTTTAGTGTTGCTGCTCTCCTGACTGGATCAGGGAGTTTGTTCCACCAGCAAGGGACAAATAAACAAGGTTCTGCTAAGAGATTTTATACTTTTGTGGGACCACAAGTCGCTGTTCTTTTTCTGAGCACAGGCTTCTGGAGGGCATGTAGGAGTGTATCAGCTTGTGGAGGTAAACAGGGGCTGATTTGGAGTTAATTTTGTATGCCAGCATCAGTGATTTGAATTTAACACGAGCTGCAATGGGGAGCCAGTGAAAGTAGATGAAAAAGGGAGTAAAATGCGCTCGCTTCAGTTCCTGGAAAATAAGACAAGCTGCAGAGTTTTGAGCTCGTTTGCTGAGTGTTGCAGTAGTCCAGACGTGAGAAGACCAGAGCCTGAACCAGGAGTTGAGTTGCCTGCTCAATTAAGGGCCTGATCTTTCGAATGATGTGCAGTGCAAACCTACATGCCCGAGTGGTCTTGGTGATGTGGTCTTTGAAGGACAGCTGTTCATCCAAAATCACTCCAAGATTGCTGACTGAAGGAGAAGGGGTGATTGTAGAGGATTCCAACTGGATGGTGAGGTCGTGATGCACAGAGGGATTGGCCAGAATTACCAGACGTTCTGTCTTGGCCATGTTGAGCTGGTTGAGGTCATGGTTTCTCATCCAAGTAGAGATGTCGTTCAGGCAGTCAGTTATGCAGGTAGTTAATGATTGGTCATCGGGGGGAACGACAGATAGAGTTGAGTGTAGCAGTGGTACAAGAGTCTGAGGATGATAGGACCCAGGTAGGTGGTGTAGATGACGAAGAGAAGGGGACCAAGGACTGAACCCTGTGAGTAGTCTATGAGTGTTGCAGACCCCACCCCTTCACCTAAAGCTGAAAGTCCTACCAGTGAGATAGGACTCAAGCCAGTCGAGTACAGTACCAGTGATGCCCAATGCAGAGAGAGTAAAGAGAAGGATCTGATGGTTGACTGTCAAACGCACCAGAGATGTCTAGTAGGATGAGGACAGATGATCTGTAGTTGGCCCTGGCACCTCGCAGTGCTTCCGTCAGACAAAAAAGCCATCTCTGTTGAATGTCCATTCTTGAAGCCTGATTATTTGTCAAGCTTGTTCTGAGTCAGGAAAAAAGAGAGTAGATTGAAGACGACCCGGTCGATGACTTTGGCAGTGTAGGGCAGCAGATAGACAGGTCTGTAATTATCCACCAATGATGTGTTGAGTGTTTCTTGAGAAGCAGGGTGACTCTGGCAACTTTGAAGGTTTTAGGGAAAATGTTGGTAGTGATTGAGGAGTTGATGATGTGAGTGAGGGCAGGTGTGGTGGTAGGTGAGATGGTTTGTAGAAGGTGAGAGGGGATGGGGATCGAGAGGGCAGGTGGTAGGATGCACTGAGTGAAGGAGTCTTCTGTGAGTGGAGTGAATGAGGACATGCAAGGTGTCGAAGACTGTGGATGACTTTGGGTGCAGGGTGGTGCAAACGGTCTGCTGATGGTGAGGGTTCTGTCTGTGAAGTGATCAGCGAAGGTCACTGGGGGAGGTTGGGGTTGGCAGAGGAGTGAAAGTCCTGAAGAGCTTTCAGTTGTCCTTGGCATGTTCAATCTTGTCGTGGTAAATAAAGTATTAAAGTTAAACAAAAGACAATACAAAAATCAGGTAAATATATTTTACAGGCATATTGTTGATTTCAAAATCAACAAAAGCAAATTGATCATTGACTGCCCTGCTCAGTACAGTACAGCTTGTGTTGGTTTTATAAACTTGCTCTGAAGAGACACCCATGCCTCTGCTCCACACAAACAAGAAGGAAAAATGAGGAACGATTATGCAATAATAATTCTTTTTAATCATTTAATGTCTGATTTTATTTTCAAAGATGTTGACTAAGGTAAAAAAAAAATACCACTAAAGCCAGAAGAAATGTTTAAAGTTGGACTGACAAAGCCATCTTACCCTGACAAAGCTTGATGGTGACCATCTTTAACTCTTTTAATCGTAACCTCTCTCATTTTCTTGGAGACCAAAACATTTGCTGCTTGAATAAATGATGAAATCACTTGTGTCAACTGCATTTTTAATTCACTATGTCTCTGTATTTTTTTATTCACTTTTCACATTCAGATACTTAAACTATGGCGATAAGGCTGCAAGTTACATGACGCATAAAATATGCCAAACTGCTAAATTGTGATGAATGAATTTATGAAAAACTCCATGAACCATGTTTGCCTTCTTATTAAAGTATAACAAAGCCTTTAAACCCAACAGCAGTTACATTGATTATTAAAGATGTTGTTTTGTTAGTATCATGTTAGATTATCATTTCAAATGATTTACAGAATCAACAGAACTAAAAAAAACACAGAAGATAGATTAGAATCTTGCTAGATTTACTTTTTTTCTACAAAATGTACATGCCGAAATGTTACAGGTGGTGTACATATCACATGAACATCCAGGAAACATGAAATCATGTATATATTAGTGATAATTTGTGAAGTTAATTATATGTGTAGTTTTTGTTCAGATGGAGGTTTTCCATCTATCATGAACCAAGCGTCTATAAAAAATTTATTTTATCCATTATTTTGCTCAACTCAACTCAGCAGCAATGACTCGAGAAAAATCTCATGTTATTCATTGAACACAACGACTATTTACTTTAAACTTCAAATAACACAAAACAGTGAGGTTTCCTCATTCCCTTCTGAGTGATGTTCACAGATTATTTGTCGAAGCCATAATAACCCCTTGCGCATGGTTAATGGGCCTGTTGACGCAAGCTTTGTGACGCAGCAAACCAAATTCTCTCAGCCCAAACAGCTATCTTGGAGGGTTTTTCACGTCATGCTAGTGTGGTAGTGTGGCCACAATTGAATATTACGAGCGACTACCTCACCCTCACTGAGCAAAAATAAATAGAAGGCACACGTGTTTGTTAAACAGCAAGGCAAGGACCTGGACAAGAGACCGAGCACAGTATACTTTTATTATCACAATAAGTCACTTAAAAAGTAGACTACTGCTTAGTTAAAAACAAAAAAAATGTGCACATAGATGG
Source organism: Danionella dracula (assembly GCA_900490495.1). Taxonomy (NCBI): domain Eukaryota; kingdom Metazoa; phylum Chordata; class Actinopteri; order Cypriniformes; family Danionidae; genus Danionella; species Danionella dracula. The sequence goes on from UELW01000489.1 coordinate 1,300,617, forward strand.
TTGCACCTTTTCGCCAAGGTGGGACCGAGCAAGGCCAGGATAGGCATCCTACAACCAGGTGAACACTACAAAACACTCCAGACTTCACACAAGTTACCATTGAATAATGCAGCAAATACCAAATCCAATCTGCTTGCCTTCCCTGGTACCAAAAATCTTGGACCCCACTGGAGAAACAGGCGTGCAGCTGAAAATAACCCTTTCCTACATACAAAATTAGGTTAGAAGTAACAAGAAACAAAAGCTGACAAGAAACTTAAATCAAAACACACACACACACACACACCCACGCACGCACGCACACACTAATGTAAACAATGAATAAGAACAAACTATGAATACACAAACAAAGCAAAACAAGGAAACTCAAGGGGAGACGATCCCGAGGTCCATTACTGAACAGCACGGGGGCTGCTAGGGCGGTTAGTAGGTGGGGAAGCAAGGGAGCAAGCAGTGAAACGCCCAGGACCAGCACCTAGCCAGAGTAGCGAAGCGGCCGGGCAGTGCCCGAGAGGGAAAAGTATAACGCATAGCAAAACAGCAGCGGTGTTGAAACAAGGTCGGTTGTACAAAGAGCCTTTCGACACTTCGGTTATCCCAAATTTGGAGCATGTCATCCAGGTGTTAACTTCTCCCAGTGAACTCGGTCCGATTGGCAAATTCATTCACAAGGCAGATGAATGCAAAATTCCGCAAAGATCACTTTCTTCGCATGCAAACCGCGTAGTCAGTGATGCACACAAAGGGCATAAATGCCCACATAAGGGCATTTAAATAATAAAAGTCCTCCGGGTTGGCTAACTCCGGTTCTAATTAGGATCACTCAAACACCACACTAACTAAGATTACTCAACTAGAATTGTGTTGGTTCCTGGTTTGGTGTAGGTTACAGAACCTGCTAGAAGCAGTTACTAAAAATTATGTCAGGTATACAGCCAGAACACAACGAGAAGCGCAAAATACAGTGCGGAAGCGTACAGAACTATGTAGTGCTAAGAAAAGAAAAACACCGTATCGGAGAACTCTTAACACCTGAACAGTGCAGACACCAATCAAGTCTATGCCATGCCACATTGCTGCAGTAAGTCAGGGTAAAGGATTCCCAACTAAATATAGAAAGCTTTACTTGCTCATACTTTTCAGATAGCCAAAATTAAAAATATAATTTCTTAGTACTCGTGTTAAGTATTATCTTTGTGGGTGTCATTTAGTGTTCCGTATCTGGTTTTAGTTCTGTTTCTGTATTATATACTGAATGAATTGGGTTATAAAATAACAATAATGTTAAAGCAAGATGTGGGTATAGGATCACAGGACCAAAACCCTCAGCAATTTGTCACATGTGCACCAGAAGTGAGCAATGTTTTAGAATCTAAGCATGGATGCAAAACTAAACCAAAGAAAATGTGGTTTAATCAAATAATTGTTCAGTTTCTATGTGATCAAATACCAACTGTGTTTGTTTATCTTTCACGTCTCCTCTTCGTCCTCTGCTGATTCTCTTCACAGAAGGACTCAAGGACTCACAGCTGCTGTAAAGCACTCATGAGGGACGCTTGTCTCACACATGAGGTTATCGCTTAGCAAAATATACAAGGTTCAATGGCTATTTCGCAATTCTGGCTCCAGCAGGTTCGGTCACATTGTGGAGAAACTCAAAGTTCCTGCTCAGCATTCTGTTTCCTGTTCTCTCACCTGTGACTGAACTGCAGCTCATAAATCACGACAAGGGAACATTAGATTCTGCCAGAAAGTCAAGACTGTGTATGTGTCGCAGTACGTGCATGGATTGCACAAAATCTTTTTTTTTAACATACTCCAAAAAATGGATTTAATGATTTTCATTAATGAACTGCATACCATGAGATGTAATGGCAACTCTCG